>OY720218.1:2500000-3750000 GCA_963082605.1 Rhodophaea formosa | reverse complement strand
TTGAAAGAATGTCAAGGGTCAATTTTCGCCGTGTAGTACCCAACAGAGTAGAATAGGCCCACTCCAAGTCTTCTCGTGGATATCGTAAAAAGCGACTTGGGAAACACAAGCTAAACAAAGCTTTTATCATCAAAGAGACCTCTCCAGCCCGTCTGTCCAGCGTGGAGAGTGTAGGCCAAATCCTCTGACTGTTCTGGGTACTATATGGCTCTGGTAGTCAGAGAGGGTTGGCTCCTGCGGTGGAGACTAAACAAGACCTGATGACGATGATGATGAAGGGTCAATTTAAACGCTACCTGTACTTTCATAGTTATAGTACTCCAGGCTAAATCATTCAAATATCTTATTTTCAAAACCGTTATTCACACACGCACATACAAGACTTAATAATCTTAATATTGTTAATAATACGAGATCAAACAAGTTTTGGACAACACAAGGTTAAGCGAGTATGATTTTCCTCAAAAACAAAACTTATATTTTTTTCTATTTTTATGATTTTAATTTATAATTTGCATGCTTGTATACAGACACGGGCATTTATATACAGGTTGTTTTTTAATTAATTGGGATCAATATAAAGACTATACAGGGTTATTTTAAACGCACTCAGAAGAACGAATTACCAAAAGGCATTCAGTAAAACTCTATCTTACAAAGCTTTAAGAAAATATGCAACCTCTACTTAGTTTCATAAGAATCCCTAACATAAAATATATCCACAAGAAAAAAGGCGAAAATCGGACAAAAAAAAACTGGACCTCCCTTAGAAATTTACTGATCATACTGGTCTAGTTTCTATGGCAAGTCTAAATTTGTTTTCTCCGATTTTCACCTGTTTACTTGTGGGCATAATGTTAGAGATTCTGATTCTGAAACTAAGAGGATAATGATTATTTTAAAATAGTAGATTCCCATGAAAGTAATTTCAGACTAATTTTAAGTTAGTTAAAAAACACATTTAATTTAACTTGAAAGATAGTTAAACATCAAAGAATCCGCATCATGTTTCGTCAATAAAGTAACATAAATGCACCCATTTCGTCCTTAATACTCATATTCAGGCTCCTCTTACCCACTGCACTCTGGGCACATGCCCCTTGCCCAGGGCCCCCGTCATCGATAAGCGCCCCCGGTTACTGCTACACCATCATACGAGAAACCACAGGATACACAACAGTGCTGAAAACCGGCCAAGTGCGTGTCGGGCCACGCGCAGTGTAGGGTTCCGTAGTTGCGAATGACAACTTTGAGTTCACACTCGCACCTCACAGTTTAACGACCAAAAACATCTAACAATGAAGATTGTATGAAATTTTACATTTTCCAGTACATTTTATAAAGTCGGTTGCCTATAACTTTTTAGTTTGCACTAAGTACCCAGCTCTGATAGTTTTCCTCTCAACCTCAGTATATATACTACAGCTGTAATTTTTTTCACGTATCCATATACATATAACCGTTTAGCTGATAGAGGGGGGGGACACGTACCTCTAACAAAAATTTGCACTTTAAAACCAAATATTTCGGAAACTGATCCCTAAATCTAAAAATGAGACCTTTTTAACGATACCCCACACGATGGGTAAATAGAGAAAAAAAATACTCCCCCACTTTACTTGTATGGGAGCTAACCAAAAAAAAATTTTTTTTCAAGATTTTTTTCTACCACTTTTTTGCCATGATTAATATACCTACATATCCATACTAAATTACAGCTTTCTATTACTTATAGTCTCTGAATAAAACCGCGGACGGACAGACAGACAGACAGACATGGCGAAACTATAAGGGTTCCTAGTTTACTACGGAACCCTAAAAACGAACCTTTTTCATAAAAATTAGCTTTCCGCGCGCGGAATACTTGTTTTTATTAATTCACTATCAAGAATATATTCCTCCATAATCATAATGTGCCCAGGACCACCAATAGGTTTAAGATGGCCCTGCACATGTTCACATTTTTAAGAAAAGTTCAATAAGTTTAACTATATACCTAATAAGCCCAAAGATATACATCATTTTGGTTTTGCCATACTCACTACTATTGGCAGACAGGTTAGTAAGTGCAGATTGGTATGGCTTATCTTGGGTCCGACGCTGCTGCCCATCAAAACCGTTTTTAAGAGTGAAAGTCGGGTAGTTAGGAGTATTTAGAAGTATGAACGGGATAAGGGTATTTGGGATGCTACTTGCTCGGATGGATTTTGGTATGAGAATGTATCAACTCGGAAGGCCTGTAACCACCAGATACGTGACGATGACATCGCCCTGACCATAATAATCCTTACTATCCTTATCCTTACTAATATTATAAATGCAAAAGTGAGTTTGTTTATTTGTTTGTTACGCTTTCACTTCGTATCTACTGAACCGATCATCATGAAATTTTGCATACACTTTGGTTAGGGTTCTGAGAAGGACATAAGCTCACGCGGGCGAAGCTGCGGGTATTATATAAATGACTAGCTGTTACCCGCGGCTCCACCCGCGTGATATATAGCCTATGTCCTTCTCAGTACCCTAACCTCTATGTATGCAAAATTTCATGATGATCGGTTCAGAAGATACGGTGTGAAAGCGTAACAAACAAACTCACTTTCGCATTTATAATATTAGTTAGGATTAGGATTAATTAAATAAACTGTTCTAGTCCTCGTTCTGTACTTAACAAACTCTCGTTACGGCTCTACATTGGATCAACCTTAGAGTATCAATATAACTCTAAGGGATAAACCAATAATAATCTGCGACGCAGTGCCACCTATAAGAATAATTGCCATTAAATACTAACTCAGTGCATTTTACCTCCATATAATAGTTACTGATGAGAGTGGAGAGTGTAGGCCAAATCCTCTGACTACTCAGGCTAGTATATGGCTCTGGTAGTACAGAGAGGGTCGTGCTCCTGCAGTGGAGACTAGAAAGACCTGATGATGATGATGATAATAGTTACTGATTCGCTTATGTTACGACTTTTGAGTTATTTGTAGTATGTAAAACCATAGATATTTAGTTACAAGCACGATCTGCAGAAGTATTGTTCTGAGTAGTTTACATCAATTTTTGTGACAGTTGCAAGAAGCACTTGTCTATATGGTTCCAGCTTGTCTATACGGTTATATGCCGCAAATAAAACATTGCTAAAATATCTGTAATAAAGAAAAAAAAAAGGTTAGCTAGCCGTAACACATTTTGTGTCATTATTCCCTGAAACTCTAACGTAAGTCGATCTAAGCTCGGAACCAACTTACCAATCATCCCAATACAAAATGGTTATAAATATTATTATCAAATTTTGTATTTTTAAAATTGAAACAACTTCCAAGCGTCCTATCCGGATGTAGGAAGTGGAATATTCAAAAATGAAGTGCGCATATCGGTGATAAATTGATACTTAATAGTCCAAACACTATTCTTTGTTCTGTAATCTTATATGTACATTCATTCGCCTTATGCATTGGGATAGCGGTCTTCTTAAACAAAAGTATTTAAGGGGGCACCCTAGGCACAGTAGCGACGCCAATCATTTTATTCCTAATACTTTACAAATAGAAAGAAATTCAAGAATGTAAATCACATAAGCCTTAGTAAATAATGACACCTCACACTACAAAATCCGTCCAGCCGCTTAGGCTACAGGTTGCAACAATGGAACAGACATATTTACATACATAGATATATACATACATACATACATACGCTCGAAAAACATTACCCTCCTTCTGGGTGGGTCAGTCGGGTAATAAAAAATAACGTGACGTACCTATTTTTGGAATCACGTTTTAATATAATGAGAATCAGTCATTAAGAGAAAACGTGATTACCGCCAAAAACGGCCGTTTTTGGCGGTAATCACGTTTTAACGGTAATCACCTGATTCTCATAATTCTCACTGATTCTGATAATATTAAACGTGATTCCAAAAATATTTACTAGTGCTCATATGATTTACATTCTTGAATTTCTTTCTATTTGTAAAGTATTAGGAATAAAATGATTGGCGTCGCTACTGTGCCTAGTGTGCGGCCCTTATTTGTTTGATGTCAAATGAAACTTCCAACTCGCACTTGGATTTAGCACCGGCCAAGTGCAAGTTGGAATCGCACCCTAACAATATTTAACTACAAAAAACAAACGCTCAATAAACAACATTAAAATGGGCACCCTATATTTTTATTTGTTAATGTTATATTTAACATTAACAACTAAAAAACATAGCTAGTGGATAAAAATATGCACATTTTGTGAAAATTTTCATTCTCTTCCCATTACGACCCAATAGATTACAGCCCTGTAACAGACTGACGGACTTTTCTGTTTTCGTATTATTGATTCATCATCATCATCAGGTCTTTTTGAGTCTCTAATACAGGAGCATGATCCTCCCTCTATACTACCAAAGCCATATAATAGCCAGAGCAGTCAGCAGTCACAGGATTTGACCTATACTCTCCACGCTGGCCAGATGGGTTCGAGAGGTGATGTTTATAAGCTTTGTTTAGCTTGTGTTTCTTAAGTGACCTTCTACGAATCCTCGGGAAGACTTGAAGCGGTCCTATGCTATTCTGCCGGGAACACACGGCGGTATTCGTGTATCGGCACGTTAATGTTTAACTGTGGATTATTTATATTTATTGAATATTGAATGAAGCAATTAGCTAAAATAATAATCAATTCATTATAATATGCTGTTGTCTGTAGGTACATTAAATAACTACTTAAGTGTTTGTTTGGACCGGTTTTATACGTAACACATACATACATGTGGCTTTATCAATTATTGTATCTTGTAGACCGGAAAACGCTATGCGTCGACCTTCTCAAAACGTCTTTTATTTTATTGAGATCCAAAATTATTTTTTATTTATTTTGGTTTTGTGTTCAAGATTTTGATTCAGAGATTAAATGATTGAAGACTGAATTAGCCTAACCTAAGTAGAAAATGCCTGGCAGAATTTTATCGTGACAACGAGCTCAGAATGATGACAGCGTTTCTATAATAGATTTTTAAAAAAATGTTTCGTCTTTATTGCTAAGCAATGATAGTTTTCAACGGACTGCAAAACAGGAGGAAATACTCATTTTGACTGTATGGTTTTTTGTATGCTATTACGCCATAACTCCGTCATTTATGATGCTATTTTATTTTTTATTTTAAGGTATTGTGCTATGTTTCGTTGGTCTAAATGGCTCCCTTTACATTTCATCAAAATAAGTCTAAGTTTAGTAGAAGTCGGTCTTTTGTTTTCAAGATTATTAATTATAAGCAATTTTCCCGCGACTTCGTCAGCGTGAATTATAAACTATGTCAAAGATAAATTAGCTATCTAAAATAGCTATAAAATCAGTCCAGTATTTTCGTTGCTTATTCATTGCAAACAATCATATCTTTCCTTTTTTTAATATGAGTTGCCAGTATGTATGAATAGTATAAAATAAAACTTATATTGAAACAAACATTAATTTAAAAATTTTAAAAAAATGCTCAAATAATAAGTGTTATAAATAACCTAAGTAACAGACTGATATATTTATTATATTTAACAAAATATGTCTGTCCTTCTAGTGATCACAAGGAAGCAAGATGATGACGAAGTGGACCGTGGCGCTACCTGTTTGCTGCTTGGCCACGGCGCTGCTGTGGATAACCGGGTCGACCGGTGAGCTAGTAGATTTTAGAGTTCCGCAGCCAATGACGATATCATGACAATGTTATTTTTTCTATTTTTTCAACTTTTCTATCAAAATATTTTTTAATCAAAAATATTCGATTACACACATGTAGCTGGAGTCTATTATTTTACAGTGTATAAATAAGTATAACGTGTGGTTATTGGCAGAGTAAAAAATTAGACTTGGGCAATTTGAGCTAAACAAAGATTATAGCCATCAAAGAGACCTCCAACCCGTCTGGCCAAAACTGACTGACTGACTAACTCTGACTGCTAAGGCTAATATATGGCTTTGGTAGTGCGAGAGAGAGACAATGCTCTTATGCGTTGGAGATTTAAAAAAGACCTGATAGAGACAACTCACACAGATTGAGTTAGCTCAACAGTAAGCGATTAACTTGTGTCGTAGGATAGTAACATACATAGATAAACATCCAAGAACAAGAACAATTTGGTATAATTTGAAAAGATTGAAAAGTATTTGGTATAAATATTATATTTTAACGTAAGATAATGAATAAACATAGCGAACTAACAAGTATTAATATTTTTGATTAAAAAACTGACTTCAATTTTACCTTGTGCTGGAAAAGAATTGGAAGAAATTTGGTATAAACTAAAAAATAAATAAAACTATACTTCACCTATATACGGGTTAAATTGATAATATAAATTTAAAAAGTCGGTGTATATATTTTTAAATAATAATCCGCTACAATACTTTTAAATTGGGAACACCTCATCCTCAAAACAACTCACACTTGACAGATTTCTAAAATTTTATTACGTATTTATCATACTTATTAAGATCAACAGACGTATTTAATTATATGGATAGTCTGGCGAAGTTATATTTACATAATTAGTTTCTGCAACTTGACGAATTCAAGATATTGATTAAATCACAACATAATATTTTCCCAATCCCATCCCAACTAATATTACAAAAGCTAATTTGTTTTATTTGTTTGTTACGTCTTCACGCCCTATCTACCGAACCGATCATCATGAAATTATACAAGTTGTCTGGAGTACGGAGAAGGACATAGGCTACTTTTCAACGCGAGTGGAGTCGTGGGCGAAAGCTAGTATTATATATTATATATATCCTAACTAATATTATAAATCTGAAAGTCCAAGTGCGTGTCGGGCCACGCGCAGTGAAGGGTTCCGTAGTTGCGAATGAGTTCATACTATTCACACTCGCTCCTCACTTAAACATCTAACAATGAAAATTGCATGAAATTTTACATTTTCGAGTAAATTTTATAAGTTGGTTGCCTATAACTTTTTAGTTTTTTCTTTGTACTCAGCTCTGATAGTTTTCCTTTTAACTTCAGTATATATACTACTGCTGTAATTTTTTTCACGTATCCATATATAACCGAGGGGGATATAGAGGGGGGGACACTTACCTCTAACAAAAATTTGCTATAAAACCAAATATTTCGGAAACGGATTCCTAAATCGAAAAATGGTACTCCAAACCTCACAATATTTTTTAAAGACATATTTAACAATACCCAACACGATGGGTTTATATAGAAAAAAAATATATAGGTATTACTCCCTCTTTACATGTATGAGAGATACACTAAAAAAATTTTTTACAAAAATTTTTTGCCATGCACTTTTTAGGCATGATTAAAACCCATACCAAATTACAGCTTTCTAGTACTTGTAGTATCTGAGTAAAACCGCGGACGGACAGACAGACAGACATGGCGAAACTATAAGGTATACCTGGATACTCGCCCTGAAGATGGCCATCTGAATTGGCCGAAACCCGGTCGGCAATACCGACTAAATATAACGTGAGTGCAACCGTTTTTAATAATAATAGGTATATCCTTGTTTACTACGGAACTCTAAAAAAATGAGTAACAATATTTTTTTTACTATTTTCTCAGAAGTATATCGAGTATCAGTGCTTCGTTTTAGAAGATGAAACCAGTAATTTTACTGCCAACAACTACCTACAATGTAATTGAAGTTATAACATCCTATTATTTTACATTACGATTATAAGACTGCATAACATCGTTAGAAAACCAGTTTGTTAAAGGAAATAATTACGCTACATCATAAGTACTCCTAAGGCGATTAATGGTCATACAAATGCCTTAGCTCCTAAGTACCTTTCGAGGAAAACAGACTTAAGTATGAATCCATAAATAAAATATCAAAGCGTGTGGAGAGGCGGTGGGAATCATATTAAGAGGCGCATATATTATTAGAGCAAAACTTGCGCCAACCAATATTTTATTGCTTTACTCTTGAATCCGATCAAATTTAATAATCTAAGATAATCTAAGATTATTTGTAGGATTTGTAGCACTAAGTACTTTTCATTATTTTGCATTCGGTAAATAAAAGAATTACTTTACAACCGAAATAGGGAGTGACAGTCTCTACATTTGAAATCATAATCACTATTACTACATATTAAAAAAACCGGCCAAGTGCGTGTCGGGCCACGCGCAGTGTAGGGTTCCGTAGTTGCGAATGACAACTTTGAGTTCACACTGTTTACACTCACACCTCACAGTCTAACGACCAAAAACATCTAACAATGAAGATTGTATGAAATTTTACATTTTCCAGTACATTTTATAAGTTGGTTGCCTATAACTTTTTTACCCAGCTCTGATAGTTTTCCTTTCAACCTCAGTATATATACTATTGCTGTAATTTTTTTCACGTATCCATATATAACCGTTTAGCAGATAGAGGGGGGGGACACGTACCTCTAACAAAATTTTGCACTTTAAAACCAAATATTTCGGAAACGGATCCCTAAATCGAAAAATGGTGTTCTTAACCTCACAATATTTTTGAAAGACTTTTTTAACGATACCCCACACGATGGGTAAATAGAGAAAAAAAAATTACTCCCCCACTTTACTTGTATGGGAGCTACCCAAAAAAAAATATTTTTTCAAGGTTTTTTTCTACGACTTTTTTGCCATGATTAATATACACACTCATACCAAATTACAGCTTTCTAGTACTTATAGTCTCTGAGTAAAACCGCGGACGGACAGACAGACAGACAGACAGACAGACAGACAGACAGACATGGCGAAACTATAAGGGTTCCTAGTTTACTACGGAACCCTAAAAACAAAGTCTTACACCGCGTCTGTCTGTCTGTTTGCGGTAAACTTAAAAACTACTAAGCGGATTTTCATGTGGTTTTCACCAAATAGATAGAGTGGTTAATTAAAAACGTTTTTATAGGTATAATACATGCCCGGGGAGGTCTGCTAGTTATATGCACATTAAAGAAAAGCAAAACCAAAAATACTACTTGTAATTTACTCACAAAGTTAATTTTTAAATTTAATTCGATTTAGCAGAAAAATATTTAAAATCATGGGTGCTGGTGCTAGTTTTACTCATCTCAGCCTCTTAAACGGTCGTTCACCTGCGCTGGTCAACTTTTTATAAGAATATTTCTCAGGATCCTGTAATGAACATATATAACATGTATTTTTTGTGATTTACGCTCTATCAACCTTTCGTCAAATCCAAGGTAAAACTGGTAGACAATTTTTAGCATTAAGTTTGTAGAAATCATAATGCTTTTATGTGCAATATATTAAATAAATAAAATAAAAAAACTCATACTAGCTAGGTACCTTTATGATCGTCGTTTTTTATCAATTCCTCTACCGCTTCTACCAACACCTGACTAAGTCTCAGAAGTCTATGAGATTTTGGGACGTATATCATCTGAAGAATGAATAAACCCTAAAAAAATCTATTGCTTTTGTAGCATACAGATAAAATTGTACAAAAGACTCGTGTACGTTTATGAAATCTAAATCAAATACATTATCTGTTACAAATAAAGTTCATATATACACTTTACGACATAAAACTGATATCTCATCTCATGTTTCGTTCCAGGCCTTTTCATCCCAAACCTGAACGATGCCTGCTACAGCTGCCTCTGCTACGTATCCACCAAGTGTGACACCAGTCATGGCTGCACTGGTGGTTACTGCGGGCCCTTCAACATTTCCAGGGTCTACTGGGTCGATGCCGGGAAAGTAGTGTTCCCAGAAGATGACCCTAATAGAAATCATGGTAAAGTACAATCACAGTATGACAATATGAAACTCTTAACATTTTTTTAACCAAATGGCATTATTTTAGAGAATTTCGAATTGTCCTTAAGGAGTGAATAAGGTGGTTTAAAAGATCCGCATCGAACTAATCGCCGCCAATTCCTTAGAAATGAAACGTAACGTGATATGCTAGATCTAGCAATAAATAAATGTTTTTATGTACTTTAACTTTGTGTTAGTCGCACGTAGTAACGCAGACAAATACAGTTTTTCAGTCATATCTATAACCCCATTTTCTCTTACAGCTTGGGAAGACTGCGCGAGAAGTTATCACTGTGCCAAGACTATCATCGAGGGTTATTTACAAAGATTTGGAAAGGTATGTTTGATCAAAACCCATTTGAATTGCATAAAATCAGTATGACTTCTATGTTCTGTGAGTATGACATTGCATCAGCAGATCCATGTCGTCTATACTAATATTAGAAATAGAAAAGATTTGATTGTTTGTTTTCATTGAAAAGGCTCAAACTACTGGACAGATTTTCAAAATTATTTCACCTATGGAAAGCTAATTTATCTGCGGGTGACATAGGCTATAATTTACCCGGAAAATTCTGTCTATCATCCAGAGAGACCTAACAAGCAAGTTGGTGGTAGACAAATCATCTACGAATTATAGCTAAAACCTTAAGGCCACCTTTAGTCAAGACCTCCTTCCTACCTACTATTACCTAGCTATTCGGCAGTTTTTTTTTAACATCTCCCAACAACTCTGTTTATAAATATCCAGACTACCCAGGAGAGTTCATTAGCTGGTGAAAAATTATAAAACCTTAAATTTCAGGACTGCAACGGCGATGGCGTGACTGACTGCTTCGACTACATGATGGTGAACGGCAATGGAGGCTACGGGTGTACTGCCCCCCTGAACCGATCCGTCAACGGGCGGCGGTGGCTGCAGCGCTACAGCGAGTGCCGAGTTTAGATTGTTAGCGCCCGGCCCGGACACGAAGTCAGCGGCGGAGTGGGCGCGGGAGCGGCGCGTTCCAATGTATGGATTTAAATAGAGCCGTTCTTGAAAAAAGCGGCGCGGGGAGCGACGTACGAGCGATGCACGCCAGTCCAGCGTTGCCCGCACATCTATGATAGATGACGTAGGGTTGTGAATTTTATTTTAATCGGTCGCCCACGCTATATCAAAATGATGGCCGGCGACGTGGTGGAGCAAATCATCACAATGATTTTAAATGTCATTTGCAAACTGACAGTGGTTTCTCATAAACACAACACTTCGCCGCTCGAGCGCCGCGCGATCTGCCCGCTGACTTTGAGAACGGATCTGCGTCCCCACGCCGCTGCCGGTCCCGCCCTCGTAATCGCTGACTTCGATACTGAGGCCTTACGTGCCCAAATGCAGGATGGATCCGTGAAAAACTCCCAAAAGGACCTTTAAAAGGATACTTGAGTTGTAACAGAACACTATCAAGTGGATCTTTAATAAATTAAGATTTAAGATACGGGAAAAGTTCCCATTATTTCCCATATCTTATTTCTTTATTTATTGAAAAATACCTATAAAATATTGTCATCTAGTGGCATTAGAATTTCTGTTCAAAGAATTTTTTAAAAAAATTTAAGGGCTTTCTGAAATTGTTTCAGCAGCTGCAAAAACTTACAGTTTGCAGTCTAGTAAGTAGCAAATCATAAAGCCTGACATTCAAAGCTGCTACCATTTTGTAGGTATACCTTAATTAAATATTATAAACTGAAGTCACACGATAAATCATAAGACAACCCAACCTGATTCTTAGATTACCTTTTACATCTGGGATTCTAAAAAATTACTAAATTAGTGACTTGATATTTTGTTTGATTTAATGCTAAACCAATCACATATACAATTTTCCGTGAATTTTGTAACTTTAATACACACTACTACACTATGTGTGTCATTTTATTCAAAATAATGCATTTCTTTAGTTGTTTTAATGCTATCCACATTTTCATTTAAAATAAAGATAGTGCCATATTTTTTTTAATTGTGCGATTGCATCATTAAACAGAATTTCTAGCCTTATTTAGAAATTAATTTTTAAAAAAACACGAACGTGCATAAGGGCCTAGTTATATTAATTATAGAGTATTTAAGTGTTGGTGAAGTCATAACAAATATAATTATAAGAGAACTTTGTAAGTTTTTACCGAATAAATAATGTATTTGAAATAAATGAAGAATATTTTTATCATTTACTTATTTGATACATTTTACTCCTTATACTAACTGCTCTATCAAGTACAGTTAGTGGTATGTATAAGTCATGTTTTACACCATATTATATAATGAAAATTACCAAGAATTAGTGTAAAAACATTCAGATTACTAACAAATTTGCTATATTTTTATACCTAAGAGTTTTAAGTATTCACGATCCTAAACATTTATTCAATAAATATATTAAGTAATTAGTTTTAAAAAAAACTTATTAGAACTAATTACACATTATCATGTCCATTCCACACTCGCTAGATAAAACCAGAGCGTGTTATGAATAATGTCATATTTTGCTCCACTGCACCGCCACTGAATAGTGAAAGCGGGTATGAATAATATGAATATTCAGACAGGAGCTCAGGACATGTGGGTTAATGACCGCCTTAATTTATAGCCACACCGATTAATTTGCAGCTTTTTGTTAGTATTTTGTGGTGTGGAAAAAAACTTGCAAACGAAAAAATCCAAGAGGGACCTCAACGTAAATGATAATGCAAATAAAACTAATTTACTGGATCAATATTACTGGAAGAGTAAACACTTCTTACTTCAATTAGAACTAATTCATCATCATCATCGTCAGGTCTTTTTTGTCTCCACTGCAGGAGCACGACCCTCTCTGTACTACCAGAGCCATATATTAGCCAGAGCAGTCAGAGGATTTTGCCTACACGCTGGCCAGACGGGTTGGAGAGGTCTTTTAGATGTTTATAAGCCTCGTCCAGCTTGTGTTTCCTAAGTCGCCTTCTACGACATCCACGGGAAGATTTGGAGTGGTCCTATTCTACTCTGCCGGGAACCACACGGCTAATTTTAATGTTAAAGTTACTCTTTTGTTTAAATCCCGACCGAAGTAATTATGCCTTATCATTTGAACTCCACATTAGCTAGATATAAAACTACAGCATGTAATGAATAATGACACATTCTGCACGCACAGCCACTGAATAGTGAAAGCGGATATGAATAATATGAATATTCAGACAGGAGCTCAGGACATGTGGGGTAATGACCGCCTTAATTTACGCCATACCGATAAAGCTGCACCTTTTTGTTATATTCTGTGGTGTGGAATAAAACTTGCTAATGTTTATCCAAGAGTTACCTCAATACGAATGATTGTAAAGTGAAACTAATTTACTGTGCCAATATTGCTAAAAGCGCTAACATAGGCTAGGATACAAATTATAATGAATATACAGCAACTTAGAGCATTGTTCAGGAACAAAAAAATTGTACTTCAATTAAATCTAATCATGCGCCTTACCATTTAAATTTCACACTAGCTAAATAAAACCAGAGCATGTTATAAATAATGTCACATTTTGCTCCACTGCACCGCCACTAAATAGTGAAAGCGCGTATGAATAATATGAATATTCAGACCGGAGTTCAGGACATGGGGGTAAATGACCGCATTAATTTATAGGTTTACTGGCAAACCGATAAAATTGCAGCTTTTAGTTAGTTAGTGGCGTGGAGTAAAATTAATCAGGCAGGAATTTAAAAACATGTAGGGTAACAGTTGATTCAGTTTATGGAACCTATTGGTTCTTTTGCGTCTTTCGCGTGAAATTATTTTGGGTTACATATTATGTATGGTATTAAGATTGGAGCAGGTGTTTGATCATTGAAGAATCAGACATATAGATTTAATACATAGGTACTGTCAGGTTTTTTTTCCTTGCGCTGTAGATAGATTTAATGATTTACTAAAACTCCACTTTTAATATAACTGCAAATATTGAGTAACTCTTTTATCTCCATCCATGCGTCTCAATATATATAATTAAAACAGTATATAATCAAACTGAAAAAGAGCCAAACATGGATAGTAAAAAAATATTACATGCATTCCATGTTCATTACATAAAACGGGAGTAAAACTAAAGTCTGTAACGAATTACGTGCGACACAGTTTGCACCGTTGCGCTACTGAATAGTGAAAGCATGGATGAATAATATGAATGAATATTCAAACAAGACTTGCGGGGTAATGAGCACCATCATTATACAGACATGTTACTCGTTATGTTAGTTTTATCATAGATATTATAATTTTACAGGAATATTTTCGTTTTTATTGCGCTCTGACAATCTCTCTGGCAATTTAGTTTAAAAAATTCACTCATAGATGGCAGAAGGTCAACTGCTAGTTAGACTTATCGCAATGGGTTTCAGAATAAAAGGCAATTTAATGCATTTAAACAAAAGAGTAATTTTAACATTAAAATTCTCAAACATAAAACGCTTAAGTATATTAACTTCGAGCTGGTCTTACTGAGACTGCAGTAGGTCCATAAACGTAAGTTTATTTGCAACCAACATAATTTTTTTTATATTAACTATTTATAGTTTTAAGTTTTTTCATGATTGTTTAAAATATAATACATTTTAATACTCTCCGAAATACTTGAAAAATGGCGGAAAAATAATTTACAACATCTAGAATATAAAAAAAAATACGTTAAGTATGTCCATGAGGAAACAGCGGTATCAGATATCCAGATACATACAGCGTAACCGAACATATTGTCATCATCATCATTGGGTCTTTTTAGTCCTCACTGCAGGAGCAATCCCCCTGTACTACCAGAGCCGTATATGCCAGAGCAGTCAGAGGATTTGGCTTACACTCTCCACGCTGGCCAGACGGATTGGAGAGGTCTCTTTGATGTTTATAAGCTCTGTTTAGCTTGTGTTGCCTAAGTCGCCTTCTGCGACATCCTATTCCACTCTGCCGGGAACCACACTGCATATTTTATTTGGTACAACATTATAATCAAAAGTGTGAAGCTGGAGCGTCTCTGTTTCAGCTTGGGCAAAATTATGAATTTATATACTTACGGAACAAAAAAATAATTACTTCTAAAATCTGTTGGTATGTCTGTCCGGCTGTTCTCAGCTACAGGTTGCATTTCTCAACCCATTGTAAAATTTTGTAAATAGGTTCGAAAATTACCTACATAGAATGTTTTGTCGATTCAGCTTTCGTAAATTTTTCAATATGCCGATAATGGCATTTATTAAATTAACTAGCTGTTACCCGCGGCTTCGCCCGCGTAATATATAGCCTATGTCCTTCTCGGTACCCTAACCTATGTGTATGCAAAATTTCATGATGATTGGTTTAGTAGATACGGCGTGAAAGCGTAACAAACAAACAAACAAACAAACTCACTTTCACATTTATAATATTAGTTAGGATTAGGATTATCTAAAAATAGACTAGCGAGGTCTACAGCTCGCAGAACCACTAGTATTCTAATTGGCAGGCTAAGTCACACTTTCCAAACTAAACTGTGCATTACATCCCGTATATTGAGTCAGAAAAAGCTCCTACTCAGTCAAAAGGTTGAGTAATCAGAGCGTCGGTCACATTCAGGGACAGAAATATCGATACTTTGATGGTATCGATACTAACGAGATATTCATAAAAATGACGATATTGTAGGTATTTTAGTATTTACTTTATGCATAAAAATATGTATTATTTTATTAATATGTTAACTAATATTTTTATACTTTTAAAGGTATCGATAAAAAAAAATATTTTATGTCATAAAAATTATTTCTTCCAAGTTGTCCTTGTATTATATAATATGTACGAAAAGGAAAGCAATAGTTATCTACAGGTAGAGTTGTTGTCGAATATATTGGTATTATATTTATAGTGATAGTTCAAAGTATTGATACAGAATACTAATTTATTTAAATACTTAGATATGCATAAAGAGGTATCGATACTTCTTGTGGTATCGATATAAGTCATCACATTGTACTTAACCTATAGAATTCCAGGGAAGCAGAAACGTTGCATCGAGAATTCGATATGCTGTCAACTATACACTGAAAGGCTTTCCAGACCAACTCTGTTACATATATACTTGCGAGTATGCTGGTACCTATAACTAGGTATATATCTCTTTGTATCGCCGTCAAGTTGTCACGTCAGGTGAATATTCTAGCTTGCTGCTCCTTCATATACTGAATGTTCTGCCCCCGTAGCATGGCTCCCGCGACGCCGTTTATATCGCGCGATAAACTATCTACTTCTCGCTCTTCAGTATGGCGAAAAACAAGATGGCGATAGTCGATAAACGTTGTCGCGCGTGCCATGCTACGGGGGCTGTAGCCGTAACATGGCACGCGCGACAACATTTATCGACTATCATATCGTCATCTTGTTTTCCGTAATATAAAAGAGTGAGATGGGGATAGTTAATCACGCGATTTAAACGGCGTCGCGGGTGCCATATTACAGGTGCAAGCTTGCTGCCCCTGCATATAGCACATATAGTGCGTACGTAACAAAATGACGAAATAATATAAAAGGGGCATGCCCCTTTCATCATGATCAAGTCCATGACATTGAACAACTATACCCAAGACGAGTTCACGACGTGCTCTATAGAGATGCAACATTGAAATGGAACTGTGCGGGACACCTGGCTAGAAGTAACGATGGTAGGTAGAGTAAGGCCGTGACCGTCCAGTAGCTAGATAGGGCAAGTAAGGCATATGGCTGGAAAGAACTGGATTGTGATGGCTATACATAAAGAGGGATGTTGGTGCGGCCAAAAAGAGACTTAAACAGCAGTGGATCGTAGAAAACCGATGATGATTATGACGATATATTTTACATGAGTAGTCCAAAGCTCCTAAGCCGTGAGGTTATCGTATAGGGCTGGCAGGCAGGAGGAAATGAAATGGCTTCCAGTGGGCGTATGGACAGCATGTTTTCGATTTGCTCTTTCCCTCTCTCCCGTGCTGTTTGTCCTTCCAGTGGCGTTATATACTTATCAGATATTACCCACTTTAAAAAAATGTAGATTCGGGGCTAGACAACCCCGAAAGTATCTACCATGTTAGTTATCATCATGTACATGACTGTATACATACATAGTAAGGCTTCTGTGCCGTCAAGTGGTCATGTCATGTCAGATGAATATTCAACCGCGTCGCTCCTGCAACATTAATGAGGACACGCTGCAAGACCGGGTGTCCTCTGAATAAAGCTATGAATTTATCAATGGGGACGAGCGTAATAGCGGTGTCCCATGTGTGGCTGGCAGGAACATGGAAATACAAGTTCTTGGGTATCCTCATTATGAATGCAAGTGAGCTGCTTATCCCACCGCACCTTACTCGTAGTCAGTTTACTGTGGTACAAAAAAGACAGGGTAGAAGTTCAAGTTATCTCTGGATTTTCAAATTTTGCCCTCTTCTTAATAAAAATGTAGATTCGGGGCTGGACAATTCAATTCGATTCAATACTTTATTCCATAAACAATTTTTTACATTGTGTCGGAAATAACTTAAAACTAAACATATAAATACAGCGAAACACAAATTCTAAAAATTTAAATAAATAGATAATATTAAAACATGTCAGATTTATATAATAACTTTATTTTTAACATGAGGTAATATATATCCAATTCTTAAATTATTAAACTCAAAACTCATTTCATTAACAATTAATTTTGGAACTTCATTTAAAATATTCATTAATGTTGTAAAAATTTTTACCTAAAAGAAAGGTTTTCAATTTTTTCTTAAAATAGCTTAAGCTCTCAATGTCCTTGATATCTTTTGGCAATTTATTATACGCTATTAATGCCTGGTATTGATAGCTATGCTCCATTATTTTTAGGTTGGAAACAATATTGTGCTTAAAAGCTCTTCTCCGAGTAGTTCAACTCCGAGTAATTCTGAACGTATAAAGAATGTTAGTTCACATACATGTACAGTCGTGGATGGATAAACCACACCACCGTTCAATTTGAAATCTGTTTGTAGGGTCAGGTTTAAAATCTACCCCAACTGTACATGGCTGTATAGATACTAAGGCTCCTGTACCGTCAAGTAGTCAAGTCAGATGAATATTCAACGGCGTCCTGCAACATTAATGAAGACATGCTGCGAGACCGGGTGTCCCCTGAATAAAGCTATGAATTTATCAATGGGGACGCGCGTGATAGCGGGGTCCCGTATGTGGCTGGCAGGAACATGGAAATAGAAGATCATAAGCTGGAAATAGAGATCTTGGGTATCCTTGTAATGAATGAAAGTGAGCTTGTTTACCTTCGTTGTATCTATATATGTATCAATTTTAACGATATAGTATCGTTGCCTTTGTATCTCACGGCACAAGTTCACAACTTACTGTGGGGCTAGCTCAATTTATGTGATAAGTCCCTATATATTTATCTATTTAGTTATCAAACATGTACCAGACTGTATAGACACTAAGGCACCTGTGCCGTCAAGTGGTCATGTCAGATGAATATTCAACCGCGTCGCTCCTGCAACATTAATGAGGACATGCTGCGAGACCGGGTGTCGTCTGAATAAAGCTATGAATTTATCAATGGGGACGAGCGTGATAGCGGGGTCCCATATGTGGCTGGCAGAAACATGGAAATACAGTTCTTGGGTATCCTTATTATGAATGCAAGTGAGCTGCTTGACCGAACGCACATCTTAGTGCGTGTTCACGCCAAACGTATAGTCAGCCGCCGATTGTGAGCAGGTACAATTGGCCCATATAATAGTAATGACGTATTGTCGGTTTTTGGTGTGAACGAAAAAGCGAATATGTATGGAATTACAATACACTGCGCAACGCTCGCTCACTGTCGGCGGCTGACAGTCAGTTTGGTCTGAACACGGCCTTACTCGTTGTCAGTGTTGTATAGAAAAAGACAGGGTAAAAGTTCAAGTAACTGTACCTACATTTATCGTAGTCATCACATTGATGTCTACTCTAGGCTAGTGATGTTTCTGGGCTAATGATTAGATTTATTTCCCTTATATGATTTTCCTTTATAAGTTTAGAATTTAACAATATTTACACTTAAGCTTTTCGTCGTCGTATAACATTTAATATAATTTGCATGGGATAAATATTGTTTATCAGAAAAAATTGTAGTAAAACTTAAAACGATTAAAAATTTATTTAAGGAAGTATTTTTATGCATTCATAACGCTATTATTACTTTCTTATTCCTGAATTTAGTAAGATATTATAATTCTGTAAAATTTAAGAACGTGAATAAACATTAATCGTGAGTGAACATTGTTTGAATTGTTTGAAAATGAATGAATTGAACTGTTTGAATAATTTGAAAAATTCCAAACAATAATCTTAGTTTTATTGCTAAAATAATTTGAAAATCCTTGTAGAAATACGGCTAACAATATAACCGGCCTTTACAAAGCACTCAGCAGGGAGTCGATTAGACCGCGTAATCAGACTGGTTGTGGTTGTGTGTTCGTCTTTAACACATTGCTCGGTAACAGATTGGAGTGCCTGAGATTGGCGGTGCACTAATTTTAGATCTAGGCCTTCAATGGGCTTTAGTTGACCTGCCGTTGGATAATACTTGTCTATCTCACAGGTCCTTTTGCACGTTCGATTCAAGTATGTACGAAACCTATATGGGCTACTTTTAGTGCTCATGTTACAGGTATTTGTAGACGTACTGTACAAACGACAATTATAAAGTATTCTATAAAATCTAAGTAGTTATACTAAATAAACATTTGGAATCATAAATCTATATTAGGAAGTTAAATCACTTTCATTGGTTGAAATTTAAATAATAAATCTTTATTCTTACCACATTTTAAATGCGGTATTTTTTCCGTGTTTATTTACTCTTCTTATTTACTTTTAGATTTAGAGGTTATCTTAAATGTAATAAGGATAAGCCAAAATATATAAGCCAATATCTCTATCATTTTTCGCCAGCAAATATCACTTTGTTTTTCATAGAGTTTGTAAATTGTAATGACAAAGTTTGCACTTGAAAATGTGCTATATTCTCAAAAACTGCTGACTAGCTCAAACTCAAACTATTTTTTTTGTTTTCATCGATATGTACGGCATATATCTTTTTTAGGGTTCCGTACAAAAGTTGAAAAACGGAACCCTTATAGGATCACTCGTGCGTCTGTCTGTCCGTCCGTCCGTCTGTCACAGATCTCGGATTTTCTCCGAATCTACTGAACCAAATTAGGTGAAATTTGGTAAGATGGTGTAATCCTATGACCCAAACACGGATGAGCAAAGTAAATAAAGATTTTTTTGAGATAAGGGTCATTTTCAGGGGCCCAATTACAAAATTTTAAAAGAAAGTTTTGCAAACCTTACTGTGTCATATATCAAATGAAAGGGCTCATTATGAGGATCTCAAAAATATTTTTTTTTTGTTCGGGTAAAATTAATACTTTTGATTTTATTCACGAAAGAAGGCAAAAATTTTTCCTTGAAGATTACAGGAAAAATAATAAGAATTCTATCACTTGAAAATTAAGTGGTAAACTCACTATAATAAGTTAATCTTGGGAAATAGTTCACTAAAACACCACTAGATGGCGCTAGTCAATTGAATAAAACATTTTTTGCACATTGTGTGTGTGTTCACGAAGCATATTGTACGGAACCCTTATTGCGCGAGTTTGACTCACACTTGGCCGGTTTTTTGATTATAATTGTTCTTATTAAAAGTTAGAGGCACACACACACACATTTTACCAATTAAATGTTTCTAACGATTGGTTTAAGAAAAAATGGCTATAGAAACCTCAATGTCATTTTTAAAGACATTCTATAGGTAGATATAATGATTTTTTTCGTTTGAGTTGGAAAGGTATTCCCTTAACCTTTTCAGTTTTTTTTATTTTTTGTATAAAAATCGTAAATCAGTTCATAATACTACCTACCTACCAAGTTTAAACTGTGTAGTCTTTTGTATTGTGTAGTTTCGAAATAAAATTGCTGTGGCATACGGACGGATAGACATAGTAAATCTAAAATATAAGGCTTCTGTTTTTTGCGATTCGGCTACGGAACCCTAAAAAGGACTTTTTACTTTTTTTTATTATTAGAGTGAAAAAAATTGGCAAAAAGGTAAACATTTGGAGGTAGCAATGCCGAGTAATATTTCCATAAGCGGCCTTCCGGTTCCGGGCCACAACAGAAATAAGTTGTCACATAAATTAGGAGCGGGCAGTCGCGAAAATGCCCAAAAAATGCGCAAAAACGGGAAAAATATTGGCAAAAAATTCAGAAGTTGCGTTGACTGTCCGGCTTAGGCACGGTTTATGACCGGACTAAACGAATGCCTCCTTATTATTTTTATTTATGCATGAAAATTTTAGGTTTTTAGAATAAAGTGACGTTGTTTAGAAAAAAGTACTTTAGTCGCGTTACGTTTTTTATAGGTAGAGTACAAAAAGAAGTATGATCTGCTTCTAATACATGGTGAAATTTTGATCGTTTTGGACTCTATTGATGGGGTGATATTAATTATAAAATACATAATTTATTTCAACACCATATTATGTACCTATTTTATGCAAATAAATATACTGGTTCTGATTTAACCCGTAGATATTAACAACTTTTCTAATAGGACCAATGCTGGAATCTCGAAAAAAATTGACGTTTCTATACAAAACTGACCAGCCGTCCAGTTAATTTGTATGGGAATGTAATTTTTTTGTAGTCTTCAGCTATGGTCCCAAAAAAAAGTTGTTCATATGGACGAGCTAAAGCTCCCCTTTAATTGTCAATAAAGATCAAAAATTTAGCCATGTATAAACATTTCCGAGTGTCTATAACATGGGGTTCTTCAAAAAGGGCGTAAAAAGATTTTTTTGGACAAAACACACTGATTGATCTAGCCCCAAAGTAAGTTTTTAAGTAAGACTTGTGTTATGGGATAATAACTCCGCGATAGTATATTTTAAAACAAATACATATATAGATAAACATCCAAGACCCAGGTCAATCTGAAAAAGATTATTTTACATCTTGACCTGACTGGGGATCGAACCATCCGTCCGGCCGGGACCATCCGTGTCACAGGCCGGCGTGATGACCGCTGCGCCATGGAGCTCGTCATCCTTCTTCAGGAGATCCTTCAGGGTCGGCAACGCGCGCTCCGGTGTTGCTATCCATCGGCTCTTGGTGTTGGTAATGGTATCCATCGACTACGGTAACCACTTTCCAACAGGTACCACACACCTGTTTGCCTACAAAGTATAAAAAGTCCATAGCAAAAGTTTCCTAGTGTAAAGGAATACGTAGAAGCTAAAAAAAACGTCAACAGATCGAACTGAAAAACTGTTACATTTAAATAACAAAGAAATATGAGATACTTTTTTATTTACAAATTTTCTGATTTTTGTAATACCCGCTAGAAAAAATAACTCAAAAACTGCTGCATTTAAGTAGCAAAGAAAAAAAATATATTTTTAATTTGCGCATTTTCTGATATTTGCAAATCATATTAGTCAAATTTACAAACTAAGTATATTTATTAATAAACAAATTTACCCACTTCGTCATATGAAATAACCTTATTTTCTCCCCCGTTGCTCAGTGCCAGGCTTCTCAGAATTCATACTCAGCAATCATTATAACGGATGACTCCGAAAAGACACCTCCGAGCTCCAGCTTCCAACCAGATGCAAGCCATCTGTACTTGTCATACACTGAACAGAAAATAACGAGACACAGAAATAAATTTTCTGTATTCCTACAGTACGGTCGCGATAAAGAAAAAAGATTCTTTCGGCGTATTATTCTCAGCAGTAGTCACAGTCTTTATGAAACGCAAGACGCAAGTACCTAATTGGTTGATTTACAAATAAAAAGAATAACAAGATAGAAAAGATAACGTTGAAAAAGCGATACATAACGAACTACAAATACATTTAATTACAAGCCACTATTGATGTTTCGAAACTAGTAAACGGTACATAATTTTCTATATTAGCAATTTTGGATATGATATTGTTTTGAAAATGCGTCAATCAATATATATAGAATATGCAATAATGTTAATATAGACCATACTGGGTTATAAAACATGACATACAAAGTCGCCTACATGACCTGCCCCATTTACTAACTCGGATGACAGGTGTCGATGCCTATCAATCTAGAATTTACAATTACAATGCGGGTTTTGCTTGCACGAACTTTTTATTTGAAATACAAAAACCGCATTGTAACACTAAATTCTTGATTGATAGGCATCGACACCTGTCATCCGAGTTAGTAAATAGGCCGGCAGCACACACCGCTAATAGTGGCCACTGAAAATAACACGCTAGGGGTGAATGGTGAACAGGCGTACGTACCCTACTAAATGCGTGACTTCTGTATCTGTCCCTTATTTGCACTTGAAGCACGCATCCCGTACTTTATTTCACGGCGCATCACACCCGATTACGACTCTAAAATTAACGTCATTATGCTCGGCACGTGTCATCATAACTGTGACGTATAGTAGCACATTGCAAGGTGATTTTTCACCGGCGTTGCGACTTGCGAGGCGAGACAAGGGGTACGATTTTTGAAATTTCACTAGAGCGCTATTTTTGAACGCGTGTTAAAAATTCACGCGTTTAAAAATAGTACCCCTCTTCTCATACAACCGGTTTTTAACACGCTTATTAGCTTCACTTGTACGTAAGAAAATCTTGGAATCATAATTTGACCCCCACTTCTCCCCCACACTCTTCTTGGATTAGGATGAAATTTTGCACACGCTCTGAGTTCTGATTAATCTTATTAATTTATCCCCAAAATAGGATTCAAAAATAGTGACCGAAATTAGGACGGTTTAGGAGCCATTAATTTATAACCAAGCTAGTGATGATGCGATAAATTGATTGAATGCTGAATTTTATACCATACTTACTAAAATTTACCGCATTTTCCTTTCGCCGTTTGTATGGAGATATGCACTTCCAGGGCACTATAAGTAAATTTCTCTAAGCTCGGCGTAACTTCGGTCGGTTCATCCGTATTGCCGCTGAAAGTTCGGCGGGCTTTGGCTTTTAACACGCTTCCAACTAATGGCGGGAACTACACAAGTAAATGTTTCAGCTCTGGTGGCGGCGTAAACATTTACTACCGTCAATTTAAGTGGACTATGCCAATAGAATAGCAAATTTTTTATTCAGTGATTTATAAATAGTACAGTACAACAATAGTTAACACAAAGTTAAAACAGTTCACCAACACTGGTCTTCCGTGGAAACGCAATAAAATAAAAATAAATATTTTATTTTCTTTGATAGGTGTTGTTGGCCACCATTTGGCCACGTCAATACTGGCATTTGAGTTTAAGAAGGTCCCTAAAAATACTTTTTCTGTATAACATGTGCCTAATCATCATCATCATCAGGTCTTTTTTACTATCCACTGCTCAGGAGCACGACTCTCTCTGTACTACCAAAGCAGTCAGCGGATTTGGCCTACACTGTCCACGCTGGCCAGACGGGTTGGAGAGGTCTTTTTGATGTTTATAAGCATTGTTAACGTGTGTTCCCTAAGTCGCCTTCTACGGCCACGGGAAGACTTGTTGTTGTCCTATTCTACTCTACCGGGAACTACATGGCTGTGAGTCGTAAAGGACCAACCAATACCTAATAAAATATCGTCCAAAATTGGTCAATCTATCAGAAAAGTTGTATGGAAATACCTATCTAAAATTTTCGCCATTTTAAAAATATTATCTATATCAAAATAAACTTAAAGTTTCATTCTACCTTTATATTTTTAATAGAAAAAGCTAAATACAAATGTTTTTCACAATCACCATTTGTGCCGACCGTCGCAAAAAGAATCCAACCCTTTAGAAATGACGTTTTAAATAAGTAAGCATTTTTCCCGCCCTGAAAATCAGGGTTACCAGGTTATCACGTGAATGGGGCCGGCTGGACTCGTCTACTTGTACCTACTTGCTGAGGGTTACCATGATTACTGCAGTCCAAGACAATATATATAATAATATTTCGTATAGACAGCCAACCTTTATACAAAAACTAGCTGTTACCCGCGGCTCCGCCCGCGTGATTTATAGCCTATGTCCGTCTCGGTACCCTAACCTATGTGTATGCAAAAATTCATGATGATTGGTTCAGTAGATTCAGCGTGAAAGCGTAACAAACAAACAAATAAACAAACAAACAAACTCACTTTCGCATTTATAATATTAGTTGAGATTGAGATTAGTTGAGATTGATAGAAGACTATTTCGTATTGACTGCCAAAGTGCCAACATTTATACAAAAATATTGGACCAATAAAGGTTTGCTAGAAATGTGTTTGTTGTTCTGTGTAGAATACCAACAAGGCAGGTGGTCATAGTTAGACTTCGAGCAACACGGCCACCGTACCGGACGGAGGGAGTGGGCAAAGCGACAATTTACTATTATAATTTTTCTGGCGTTTTTTGCGGGGGGAAATGTGCACACAAGTTTAGTTCCGCACACCTACATACAAAACTTAAACTGTCACTTGATAGTAATTATGACATTGTCACAAAAAATTACATAAAAAAGAAACAATAATTTGTGTACAGATGAGTCACACACAACTAAGTAACACAGACATGCATTGCATATGCCTAATTTGCCTTGTACCTTGACAGAGGGGAACGCAGCGTATGGCTACTCCCTTCCGGTACGGAAGACCGTGTTGCTCGAAGTAGTTAGACGATAGTAAGCATTTATATTGCCTTGTCTTTGACTCAGTAAGTAGAAGACAATAAGTAACACTATTGTAATGACGGCCAACCTCATATTTATATAACCATCTGAGCAAGAAGCATCCCAAATACCTTTTATCCCGTTTCCCTCCAACAAACCTTCCTTGGCTAAATTAACGGCTTCGGTGGGCAGCAGCGTTGGAACCGAGATAAGCCAAACAAACTGCGCTCACCAACCCGTTTGCCAAACGTGGTGAGTATGGCAAAACACGCCCAATTATTTATTCATTTATTGCATTGCATGACATATGATTCAACATATCGTTGGAGAAGGCCTATTTCCAGCAATGGACTTCTTACGGTACTTAGATACAAAGTTATGACACTACTAGTCGTTTCTTTCTTTCTTTTCTGCAAAGTCATGCATCGCAAACCATTTCAGTATCCCACCGTGCAACTTTACAAATTAACATCGGTGCTGACAGTAAGACAGCTTTTTGTGCAGCTCTCCATTTTGAAAAAGCACGTTGCCCTAAAGTATGACCCTACCCTTTACTTACGGAAAAGACGATCGGATCTCGTTTGCCCAGCTGTCTGTCACAGGACAGCGCTTGCCAAGCGCCACTTTGCTGTTATAAGCTGTCACCTCTACAACAAAGCCAACAGAGTCCTTACGATCTATCCTTGTGCCAAATATACTTGCAAGACTAAATTATTTACGTGGCTATCATCCAAGGACTATGCCGAAACTGAATCGCTTTTAGAGTTTATTTCCTAGCAAACTATAACACTTGGCCCTCTGTCTCACAAACTACGGAATCGTTTCCTACTACCTATCCCTACTACACATGTAATAAAAAAAAAAAAAAAAAAAAAAAAAACTCATGATGGTTGGCACACGTATTTGAAAGCTAGCTTAGAATGGCTTGTGCTAAAACTGTTGTGATTGTGTCAATGACTCATATATGACTTGATACCCCTCCCCTGTTAATATAATTATTTATTTTTAGATACATGGACCGATATACACCTAAGCACTGCTCAAACATTATTCTTCTAGTTCTATAATCGATATTCGTAGATTTTAATGATTACAGTCTTATCGCATTTCACATATAATCTTGCTCTTATTCTCATCGTTAGAACTTAAAAGCTGTCTCGATATCTCCATATATATTTACTCATATTTATTCACTCGTCATCATCATTATCAGGTCTTTTTATTAATCTCCACTGCTGAAGCACGACCCTCTCTGTACTTCCAGAGGCGTATCAGAGCGACAGAGCAGTCAGAGGATTTGGCCTACACTCTCCACGCTGGCCAGACTGGTTGGAGAGGTCTCTCTGATGTTTATAGCTTTGTTTAGCTTGTGTTTCCTAAGTCGCTTTCTACGACATATACACTCACTTCACTTTAAATTACTCCTTTCACTGATTGTAATCCATAGTCTTATTATAAATACTCAGGTATAGCTAAAACGTTAACATTGTTTGTGTACCATCTTAGAATTAATATGCTAAATGTGGCTTAGACCCAAAAAACAGTTTTACTAGTTTGGGAACTAAGCGTCTACTATTTGAACACACTAGATTTAAGGTACAAATTTGTGACGGCTAGGAAGTGGAGCGGGTCTGGCGGGCGGCAGCCCTCCAAAATACAGGCTCGACCTAGTTTGGTTCTGGCGCTGCTGACTCGCCCGGTTCTGCCCTGCTACTGATGCCGTGTTGTTATAACCTACTGTTTACCTTTCGTTGTGATCGTACCTTTGACAATAAAAATTTTTGTTTTTTTGTTTTTGTTTTTTTTCTTTTTTTTAATTATGGCTTCCACCGAGATTTCAGTGATTCTGCCAATGTCCAGTATAATGAGATACTAAGTATCGGTGTTGTACGGTATGTGGCATCAAAGATGGCGTATGTTCTTTGGCAGCCTCGTGGGAGCTTTTGGCGACAAATCTATACGAGTCCATTTAACAGTCTACTTTAACTATTTCACAAATTGTTCTCGAGCACGAGCATTTATAACAACAAACTACACCAATTTCATATTATAAAGTCCACTTAAATCAATTTGCAAGATTGTATAAGGCAAACGACAACTGAACCCCTTGACTTCCCACCAAAAACTCCTACCAGTAGTTATTGTCATCTATGTGCAACAGTCGGAAAAAAATTACAATTTTGGGGTTAAGACCATAAAATATATAAAATAAATAAATATTATATAATTTACGACGAGACACACAATAAAACAATTAATTACGAATATTTAGGTTAATATAAAATAATTCTGCATATTGATTATATCCAGCAAAAAAATAACATCTTGTCACCCTAAAACCAATGTGACATGGGATTAAACGTGCTCATATTACTGGGTATTACAAGGGGTGATCCCGCTAATAATACAGGGTGTTCCCTGCTAATAATAAAGGGTGTTCCGTTGGCAGGGACATAATATGGACACCATTTGGGACTCCGTGTGAACATTGCAACGGGTTATTGTCCCGTTACGGACCTCACAATATCTAAACAAGATTTTGCTTAAATATTACAACCAGACATGAAAAAATATTTTTTTTTTGCTTACCTTACATATTTGTCCAAGGGAATTTAGGGAAGTGCTTTTTTTAATTTTTATTTTTTTTCTTCGTAATATAAAATGTGTAGTGTAAAATGTAACAGTGAATATGGATCTTTGTTATCCGAAATAAATGAATTTTTTTTTTTTTGTATCTCGACCTCTGTGGCGAAGTGGTCATCTTACTAGGCCTTCGAGCAACACGGAAGGGAGTAGCCATACGCTGCATTCCC
Source organism: Rhodophaea formosa (assembly GCA_963082605.1). Lineage (NCBI taxonomy): Eukaryota > Metazoa > Arthropoda > Insecta > Lepidoptera > Pyralidae > Rhodophaea > Rhodophaea formosa. The sequence goes on along the minus strand of OY720218.1, from coordinate 3,721,649 downwards.
CTCTGTCAAGGTACAAGCCAAAATTAGGCATATGCATGTCTATGTGTTAGTTGTGTGTGACTCATCTGTACACAAATTATTTTTTCTTTTATATGTCATTTTTTGTGACAATGTCATAATTACTATCAAGTGACAGTTTAAGTTTTGTATGTAGGTGTGCGGAACTAAACTTGTGTGCACATTTCCCCCCGCAAAAAACGCCAGAAAAATTGTCATAGTAAATTGTCGCTATGCCCACTCCCTCCGTCCGGTACGGAGGCCGTGTTGCTCGAAGTACTAGGCTGGCACCCAGGAGGCCCCAGCCTTACAAACTGTCAACGTGACAGTTAGCATCCATCCCCATTGTTTCTAGTAAACTTTATAATGACCATAAACAATGTGTGGGATAGATAACTAAAAGGCTACAGGAGGCGACATTGGAACGGACATTTACATACATATACACATTGAGATATACTACTAGAGAAGACACTGAACTGCTACAAAAGAATAATTTTCATCAGCAAGTAGGTACATTATTTTTTACAAAAAAAGTCAATATAATTACCTCCCGCCATTTTGTATTATGTTGACATGTTGCTATGGAAACGCGTGAGAGTAGCAAATATAGCGCTGATGTATTGAGTTATGTATGATTGGACGCTTCGTTTTTGTTTTAGCGCTGCAGCGCTTGAATTTTAAATTTCGAGGAATGCCAATATATAACGTAGCTCCTCTAGTAGTATATCTCAATGCATATATACACCCTTATTTTAAACTCAATACACAAACTTTAAGACATGACTCAGCCCATCAACATAAACTTTTGTTATGGGAATAATGCTGAAAATTCAATATTATTTTTAACTTTTCCATACATTTGGTCCGATCAGCTGTACACTTTTGTATGGGTATATCATTTTCTTTTTTAAGTTCCCAGCGTTGATCCCATATCAAAAGTTGTTCATGTTGATGGGCTGAATCTGATTATCTGAGTCACCTCTTAAAGTTTGTGTATTGAAATTAAAATACAGGTGTATATTAGGTATACACTAGCAATTGCCGCGATTTCGTGCGCGTAAATTGAATTAGCAAAGGTAAGTAGGTGAAATTTTAAAAATATGTCCTTTAGTTTCGGAGCTTTTTCAATGCAAACAAACAAACAGTCAAATGTTTCCTCTTTATAATATAAGTAAAGATAACATACGCGCGAAAAACATTACCCTTCTTCTGGGTCAGTCGTGTAAAAAGATACACCCCACTCGACTAGGTATATACCCGCAGATTTTTTTTTTTTAATTTTTATTTTTTTTAGCTTAAAAATTGAGCTCCATAATCTTGTAAAATATTTTATTTTTATTTTTTTTAGCTTAAAAACACTATTGTACAAAATTGATGAATTAAAAGAACAACTTTTAAGAATGCAAAAGTACCTGCACTGCCCGGGAATCGAACCCGGGTCGCAAGAATGGGAATCTTGCATGATACCACTACACCAGCAGTGCTTGCTGCAAACGGGTTAAATATCGATAGCCTTTACTTATCTATGACGTCATAGCGTAGCATGTACATTACCGAGTGAAGTTGAGATCTGAACAGGCAATGTACTCACATAAAATTTGAGCACAATTTTGATTTTTTTTATTACCTTACGCAATAAGAAGAATTATAAGTTTTATGTCTGATTGTATGTTTTCCTAAAGGCTGAATTTGATTTTAATAGTATTTTTTTGTATGAAAGGTAATGGAGATTGTTTTAACTAAATTTTTATCAAAGTCGGTCTAGCCGTTTACAAGACTTAAACTCCCAAGAAAGTCAAATAGATGATGAACAAATAAATGTTTGCAAGTTTCCCCCTTTAATAATTATTTAACTAATACTGTTTTAAGATTTTGTTGTTATAGCGGTAACAGAAATATATCGTGTGTAAAAAATTCAACTGTATCTACTATCACGGTTAATAAGATACAGCCTGGTGGCAGACAGTCATACGGACCGATAGTGAAGTCTATATTCTAAGTCGAGAAACCGGGAACGGGACCATAGGGTGGTCCCGTTTTTACCCTTTGGGTACGAAACCCTAGAAGAATTTCAGGAAGTAATTCCCTCCTTTTTAAGTCGGTCAGAAACAATTAATTACCGAATCAATATCGTTCGCTTAAAGCTCCGGGAACTTTAAAACTAGCTCAAGTTACACCTAAGTTTTTCTTACCACGTAAATCAACTTGAAAGAACTTTGAACAGGGCTTGTCGCTTTGTCGATTGGACGAAAGGTTGGTTGTAATTTATGTGACCTCTTACGATACGAAATATAATAAGTAGTATACTAAGTAGGGTAGTAAGTATACTTAATATATTTCCGGACGTAACCGGGGCCTGCTTGTCCTATCCTAACTAATATTATAAATGCGAAAGTGAGTTTGTTTGTTTATTTGTTTGTTTGTTACGCTTTCACGCCGTATCTACTGAACCGATCATCATGAAATTTTGCATACACATAGGTTAGGGTACCGAGAAGGACATATGCTATATATTACGCGAGCGAAGCCGCGGGTAACAGCTAGTATTAAATAAATTAATGAGATATGATTAAAAAATGTCCTACTGCCAATGGAGAATGTTCCCAAAATTTAAAATACGGCAGGTATAATGACGGCTTCATAATTTCTAATCGAATATACATCCACAAGAAAAAAGGTATTTTAAGCAAAAATAAATATGCAGCTGATTGTTGGATTTATATACATGGCGAAATTTTGATCGTTCTGGACCCTTAAAGGGGTGATTCAGCCCGTCGGTATGAACCATTTTTCCTAAGGGACCAATGCTGGAAAATCAAATTTTATTTCGACATTTTCATACAAAAGTGTTCAGCCGCCCGGGCAATTTGTATAGGAATGTCGAATTTTTTTTCGAGTTTACAGCATTTGTCCCATAGGAAAAGTTGTTTATATTGACAGGCTGAATCACCCCTTTAATGGTCCGGAACGATCAAAATTTCGCCATGTATAAAATAACGACTGGAATCCGAAAATATAAAATACTAGCAAAAAGTGGCTGTGACTGACTAAGGTACGGATAGACGGTGGAGACTTAATAATAAGATCCGGTGAGCCTTTTGGGTACGGAACCCTAAAAACTTCTCAACACTCATCGCTTCGTCGTTATACTTGTGTGACGAGATTCATCTCAAGTTAGCGGGATTTTCAAAACTTCCGCGCATTCCTTTAGGAGTCATATGACATGCCTTGAACAACATGTAGGTACCTTACTACCTATCTATCTATCAGCCAGTGACGTCCACTGCTGGACATAGGCCTCCCCCATAAATCGCCACAAATTGCGATCCTGTGCATATTGAGTCCACCGACTCCCGGCGAAAAGTTAAAATTAAGTTTAAATTCCTCCCCTTACTACCTGAAAAGTTAAAATTGTTTTTCACATACTTGAACGCGAAACTTTTATAAGTATAACAAACTAATATATAAGATTTGGTAATTTTTTTAAATACATCTGATTTTCAGTATTTAATTTAAATGACTGAGTAGTTCAAGTTTAATACTGAACCTGAAGAAACAACTCAAAATTTCATGTGCAAGGTTAATGTTTTCTTTTTCATCATTATTTATTTTCTTAACTAACAACTAACGTAGATATATCTACTTACTAGTTTCAACTTTTCTTATTTAACCTTTTTGATTTTGGTCCCATTTCTGGGAAAAGCTATTTCCTTCCAGAAATTCCTTCTAGAGTCAATTCCGACCATTTCTGTTAAATTTACGCAAAACGTCACTCCATCGTGCCTCATAAGTGTTGCAAGGTGTCCCGATTTACGCGGGACGTCCCAATTTTCAGGGGTCTGGGGACACGTCCCGATTTGTACCTGATCGGGACGCTCAATGTCCCGATTAATCAAAACATGAAAAATTAACCCGATTAAACAAAATATAATAAAAAAATATTAATTACATATTTAATTTAGGAAATCAATATAATACTATACTTGCACTAGTAGTTTAGAATGCAATAAATTAAACCCAGACTTAAAAACACCTTGTTTTTTGTTTACTGGCCCGACCTGCACTGCAACCCGAAATCCCGACTTGATTGACTTCATGTACCGATTTAAAACAAATCGGACCTGGCAACACTACTCGCATAGCAGTTTACCCCTGTTACGGAGCCCACCTGCCCCCTTATTCACTAACTCGGATGACAGGTGTCGATGCCTATCAATCTAAAATTTTCCATTACAATGCGGTTTTTGTATTCCAAATAAAAAAATTGTGCAAACAAAACCCGCATTGTAACAGAAAGTTTTAGATTGATAGGCATCGACACCTGTCATCCGAGTTAGTAAACGGGCTGGATACCACTTCGTAGCAACATGGGCCTAGCGTTCCAAGAGCAAGTGCATACGGCAAATGTAATAATTTATACAGTCGAAGTCACAAACAAAATTTGCCACCTTTATTTTCTATAAATTTTAGTTAATTCCTCACTAATCCACTCCATTTGAGTGCAGCAATTAACGTCTGGCCAGTAAAAAAAATCCAATTTGAGCTGATTTCTTAAGCTTAACGAGGGAAATAGCTGAATAGCTTTACTTTTAATACGACTCTAAGGAAACAGTTCAATATTTCATAAGCAGTGTTCGTGACGTTCACTGCAATGCAGTCGCGTTGGTTTGTTCCCTACAGTCGCTTACACTATTCATCAAGACAAATCCCATTTTCCTTGAATTTCAAAATAATTATTGGTGATACCACTAATTTAATTAATTCTTATTATATAACGCCCACCAACAAGCTAAACGTGGCTTTAGGTCTTATAGACCTGGGCTCTGTCTACCCCGCAAGGGAAAAAGACGTAATACTATGTATGTATCATCATCATCAGGTCTTTCTAGTCTCCACTGCAGGAGCACGACCTACTCTGTACTACCAGAGCCATATAAGTACTAGCCTGAGTAGTCAGAGGATTTGGCCTACACTCTCCACGCTAGCCAGACGGGTTGGAGAGGTGAAAGAGGTACTATGTATGTATTTTATTATATAAGTATCAGTCCTCTCGCGTCCTACTCCAATGTAGTCGTCGAACGAATATACTGACAATATTATCTTACCTCTATTAGTTAACCTATAATAATATATTCTTTACCTCCCTTTATGGTAGTGACTGTTCCCCATAGGGGGAATTTGTATTGACAAAGAATCATTTAGACCACGATACCCCCGGAGATGGTACCTAATAAGAATTAGGTTCCATCTCCGGGGGTATCGTGGTGATAAATAACTGATAAAAAAATACAGTGGCACTCCGAGAGTGCCGATAGAAGTGAAAACTTGAACATTTACTGGTGTACTTTCTGAATCGTTATGAATATATTATTGTGCAAGAAATACTCTTAAATATATTTACAAAGGTGTCGGTTTGTTGGTAACGATGTCGCGAATCCAATTTTTTTTTTTTTAAGTATTGTTTTACGGCCCTGGATACAAGTCCTTTAGAGCCTTTCTTCATTTATTTTGCCAGATGGCGAGTTATTCTTCTTTGTTGTCAACAAAATGATGGTGTAATTCATTTCGTTGTTTTCACGGAGCCCCTGGCGACAACTCTTCGCGAATCCACTGGTTTCATCATCGACGACGCAGCAAGGCGGACAACCACCAGCCCGCTATGTAAATCTCACTACAGCCGCACAATGACAGTCTATTTTAGTTATTCTATACATTGTTCATAAATATGGGCATTTATAACACAAAATAACACCAATTTCACATTATAAAGTCCACTAGAATCAATTTGCGAAACAATCCAAAACAGACACCGTGTAGTCCGCTAAAATTCCCGCCAAGAACTCCTCGCGAATCCAATGGTCTTTTCCCATGTCAAAAACTTTTACTTGAAGAATCAGGTTGTTTTTTTCAGTCAGTTCAAGTTGTCGGTTAGATAAATTTCGACTTGATACAAGCTTGATATATTCTTGCCAGCTGATTTTTAACATGCTTTTATTAGCTTCACTTGTAACAATGTACATATGTAAAATCTAGGAATCTTAATTTGACCCACTTCCCGGTCTTCGATTAGAATGAAATTTTGCACACGCTCTGAGTTCTGATGACAATACATGACAAGCGTGCTAAAAGCATGTTTTTTAGTTTTAAACTAATTATAAATAATTAATTTCCAGTGGAACGAAGCAATGAAGCCAAAGAGAACACGAAGCCGCGTCACTCGCTTCACTTCACATTTCACGGAAATCTCGACAGCGTTGAAAGTATCAGTACTTACTGGAAATATTTTTACCACGGGCATATATAAGTATGGGGGGTTTTGGGGGGGCTAAATCTGCTACTATCTAAAGCCAAAGCTAGAAACATAATAAGCTGAAAAAACATATATCGAATTACAGCGGCTATAACTACGATTGGAGTCAAGAAGTTCTTGACTTTCAAATTGTGATACGAATATTACGATGACGATTTTCTGAACTTCATACAGAAGACCGCTCTTCTGTATGAAGTTCAGAAAACTGTTTTCGTAACATTCGTACCACAATTTAAAAAACCAATGAGTTTTCTACACTTAGTACTCCAATGAGTAGAATATTTGAAATTAACAAAGTGGTGCAACGAGCTCGACAGCTTCCATTAACAATGGACAGTAAAAGCAACAGACCGACAGACATGGAAATAAGAGAAAGAGGTTTTTGCCCGACATTGTGACAGCATCTGCTCCCGATAGTTAAAGGGCGCATCTAACATTTTTTCAAAAATTGAGTTATACATATATATTGCCAGAATCAGAAAAAAAAGGCGCATCTGCCAGTTTTTTTTTTTATTTTTGTATCTGGCCCCGTTTCAATATTATCATAACAACAAAAGGCTCTACACTCTTGTTTACACCTTTTTTAAGAAGAAAAGACGTATGATTCTGAAACTTAATTAAAAAGCCATTCGCATAGATATGCCCAAAATGTTTCAAATATTTTTTTATGTTCATAAGTTGAAAAGCCGGTTGTTTCGTTTCATTTTCTAAAAAGAAATTGAAAAGGCGTAATTAGCCATTTGAGCCTTTATACACTAAGGGGGAAGTCGTTTTATACTAATTAAAAACATCAACATCTGATGCATATACTTCCTTTCTACTTAGTAAGTATATAGTTCCGCAGGTGCATTTGACTAACTAAAAAACGCATGTAACCAAATGCGCCCGTTCTTCTTAATAATAGGATAGTATAATGCATTACACAATACTTAGCATAAAAATAATTTATAATTAGTTTAGTTTTCGAGTAGATCGCTACTTGAAAGGATACCGACCGAATTGTTTTATTTAGGACATTGCAGGCATGAATCACGTGATTGTCTGTTTTTTTTATATATAGTGACATATCACTATTATTTATATATAGTGAGCTAGCCCCACAGTAAGTTGGGAACTTGTGTCGCAGGATACTAACTCAACGATACTATATTTTATAACATATACTTATATAGATAAACATCCAACCCAGGTCATTCTGAAAAAGATCGTTTTCCATCATGACCTGACCGGGGATCGAACCAGGGACCCCCGTGTCGCAGGCTGGCGTGTTGACCGCTGCGCCACGGAGCTCGTCTAATAAGAAAGATGATTCCATGCTTCGGAAGGAACATTAAGCCGTTGGTCCCGGCTGCCATCTGGTAGTCGTTAAAGGAAACACCAGGACACCAGGGTGTGCATGGTCGACTGACCGTGTCACCTACACGAAATGATGATGATGGTAACATTCAATGCTCGTCAATGTCTCAAAAAGTCGATGTCAACATACTGCAGGGACATAAATTTACCGAAAATTTTTATTTACATACATACTTAATTGGCTATATTCATCAGGTTGGTACTTATTATAAACTAAGTACTTACTTTTATTTACTAACCTATGCTTTCCCACTGCTGGGCAAAGGTCTCCCCATTTTCTTCCACTCCTCTCTTTTCTGCGCTATCTCCGACCATTTCTTTTCAAATTTGTGTATATCATCACACCAACGCTTCCTAGGCCTACCACGCTTCCTGTAACCATCTTCAGGAGTCCACTTCGTAGCTAAAGCGGCCCATTGATCCGGATTCATTCGGCATACATGGCCCGCCCAATCCCATTTCAATTTTGCGGCTTTATGTCCAACATCAACGATGCCAGTTTTAGAGCGAAGTTCGATGTTTGGCACTCTATCCAATCTAGTGACACCCAACACACTTCTCTCCATCGCTATCGGGCAAATCTTGAGCTTGGACTTCTGATCCTCAGTCAATGACCAACTTTGAGCACCGTAACGTAAGTTAGGATGGGCAAGATACACATATCGATGAAGTACGAAGTACTTACTTAGGTATAAAAAAAACTATTCATATAATGAGATATGATTAACTAACTTTACTAAGTATATTATCCGATAATATGTTCGATTTCAATCTCATACCAATATGACTCCACACCACATAGTACAATAAATCAATACCAATAAATCTTTTGATTTTATAGCCCTCGCCCTTAAAAACAATATGTACGTCCATGACTAGAAATATTTCTAGCTATTTAACCTTTACATGAATCTTCACATCGGCAAGTAGGTATGTGCAATTTTATTGGTTAAAAGTTCCTGATAGGAAATAGGAAGCTTTGAGTAAACTTATTTAGTCTCCACTGCAGGAGATTAAGAATTAGAAGAATTAGAATTATTAAGAAAAAGAATTGCATAACTGCCACGACTAATAAATTTAGGTAGGTACGGAATATAGTAATTTTAGTGACTATAAGTACCTAGAAAGGAAGGTAAATATTCTTAGCAGCGAGTAGTGTTACTCGTTACTTTCTTTTTTTGTTGAAAATTCATTCAATTTTTTTCAGAACTGTTAACATATTTTCTTTTCGTTCTTGCCAGTATCAACTGAGCGGGTGTTTTAGAAAATAAAAATGCAACAATATTTATTTTATTTGACTGACAACCGGGTATTAGCATAAACAAGCACTCTATATGCAATGGCGGGAACGTCTTGGAGTCTTGCTACCCGCATTCTAGTAAACAAGGAACTGAGAAATTAATCGGAGGTTGCACCCTGAATAGATTAGAGCTAAAAAAAGTCATGAAATTAATTCAACAAATGGGTTAATTCCATTCGTTTAGTCAACTTCATAATGAAGTAAAGAACTAAGTATATTTATTTTGTTTTGCTTTAATTATTTATTTTAAAGTGAATATACAAATATATATAAAGGCTGATTTTAAACCTATGAGCTATATTTAAATCTCAGTATTAGAATCCGGAATGGAACACAGAAATGTAAGAAAAAATGGAGAAAATTTAATAATAAAATTTGACTTCCCATACAAATTCAACGCTGATCGGTGACATTGTACTTTGTTATTTTGGGAGGTCTAATTTTTTTTCGTTTTATATCTTTTTTTTCTTACAATTCTGTATTCCAATAGGGACTCCGGTTCCGAGATTTCAATATAGCTTATAGGTTCAAAATCAGCCTGTATTCTGTGAATATTTCAAACGCCGTCTACGTGTGGCCGTTTTTAATACATATGTAAAAAAATCACGTTAGTTGAATGTTAGGTGGATAGTTAAAATTTTAACTGCCTGACAGACTGACAAACAGACAGACGGACGGAAATCGATCTCAGTAATAGCTATTCTTACCCTTTGGGTACGGAACCCTAAAATGAAGCAAATGCTCCATTCTACTCGCTTCTAACCTCCTTCTGGGGCATCCTTTTCCAAGACGTTTTCTTTTTGGCGGGAAATTGAATAATCATAGCATCGCTAATTATCATACACAATGAGAAGATCTTTATTTGATCGTAAAATCGATACAATCTTCTTTCTTTGATTGACTGGCTCAAAGATATAACGAAAGATCAAAAGAATCAAGGCCGAATATCTGCCAGATTCTTTTTTGTCTTTTAGGCTTTATTCAAATTTGTATTTTATTTATTTTACCTAGTAAGTCAACATACAAATACAAGGGACGTGAGATCATTAGCGCTAACGCATAATTATTAAGCAACCCCGTGGGCGCAGTCCTCACTTTGATGGGTGACCGTAAGTGGCATAAAAATATCTTGAGGTCCTCCGCGCTTCGGAAGGCAGGTTAAGTCTTTAGTCCCGCCGGCTGGCACATTGATAGCAGTCGTTAAGCTACGTCAGATGCCTTTAGGCAGCTAGAAAAAAGACAGTGTTGGCTATTTACACAAACCAAAAACAAACAAACAATCTCAACTTAAATTTGTTACAGATGATAACTATACAGTATACATTACACCGTCGTGTGGTTCCCGGCAGAGTAGAATAGGACCACTCCAAGTCTTCCCGTGGATGTCGTAGAATGCGACTCAGGAAAGTTTCCTGAGTCGTTGTTTCCTGAAGAAACACAAGCTAAACAAAGCTTATTAACATTAAAGAAACCTCTCCAACCCGTCTGGTCAGCGTGGTGGGTGAGTGTAAGCCAAACCTCTGACACCTCTGGCGAATGTATGGTTGTGGTAGTACAGAGAAGTTCGTGCTCCTGCAGTGGAGACTAAAAAAGACCTGATGATGATGATACTTTACACTTTTCGTTTCGCGTTTAGTGTGTTAGGTGTACACACTTACCTACTTGACGGCATGTGACATGCTAAGTACTTATATCGACTGACACCAGTTGGTCGACCGATGCAGTGAGGACCACATCTGGGTTTACTTAACAAACGAAAGTCCTTGTAACGTTTAGGGACTTATTGATTAATTGAGTAACATTTAATGGACACGTTCGACCTTCATCGCGGTAATTCACGGTACATAGCTGTTTAACTCACACAAGTTCTTGAGAGTTTCGCAACCAACGCAGCAGTGTACAGTGAATCGCCGCAATTATGGGCCAACGTGCGGAGGATCATTATGGTAGGCTGTTGTCCTGTTGGTTCTGCTTCAAAAATTCAGGGCCTTCTTCTACTATACATGACGAAATTTTGATCGTTCCGGATCTTTAAAGGGGTGATTCAGCCTGTCAATATAAACAACTTTTCCTATGGGACAAATGCAGTAATCTCGAAAAAAATTTCGACATTTCTATACAAATTGCCCGGGCGGCTGAACACTTTTGTATGAAAATGTCGAAATAAAATTTGAGTTTCCAGCATTGGTCCCATAGGAAAAATGGTTCATATCGACGGGCTGAATCACCCCTTTAAGGGTCCAGAACGATCAAAATTTCGCCATGTATATTTCCTACAGGCCTAAATAGTAACTCAATACAATAAAACATATAATTGAATGCAAATAGTTTAAAGACAAATATTAAATTAATCACTTCAGTGTGCCTTTGAACCTCTACCAACACAGCAATATCTACTTAGTCACATCACAACAATATAGTGTAACTAAGAGATATCTCGGCGATCTCTGCTTTGATAGCGAATTAAATTACCTATGTATCGATCTTACATTCTGCGAATCACTAAAATAACAGTTTACACTGGTCGAGTAGATGATCCAGCGAAATGGATCCAAGAAGTCGACGTTTTGTGTGATACACATAGATATTGTAGGACCAGAATATTGAGAGGTGGGCAAAACCAGCACATGGCGCCCCCGGCCGACAGATGTGCAAATCGAAAATTAATAATTTAAAATATTTTTAACAAAAACAAAAACTGTTTTTAACTGTTTTAAAGCATAAGAATAAAATGGAAATAAGTGTAATCCGAACGGCATTAGTGTATACATTTTTTTGGTTCTTGTGTATTTTTTCAAAAAGCGCTCAACACATTTCGATAAAAATTTAATGGGACCATCTGTAAAGTATTGGCTATCGAACAAAAGAAGAATTTCTTAAATCGGGAGAAATTCATAAAAAAATATTCCGACGAATTGAGAACCTTCGCCCTATTAAAGTTGAAGTCGGTTTAAAACTGCCATTTCCTCATTTCCACCGATTTTCAAAATTCTTTCACTTACAAAAAGCTTATTTATAGACATACGAGTATGCTATATCGTACGCGGACAAAGTCGCGGGAAAATTTAAGACTTTAATAAGTACAACATAACAGGGTTAATTTTACCGATTTGATGAGTCCCATCATCTCATGATAAATCGTTCAGGCACTCGACTTGAAAGGTGAACGAGCGCGGGGAGCAGCCTGCGGAGGCGGTAGGGGTTGTCATCGGCAAAGTCGAAGCATCCATACGTACTCGTACTCGCAAATCAGCTCGCCCATTGTGAACTATTTCTAACGAACTCGTTAGTTGGTGATTAATTCTGTATCACAATCCGGGGTGATCGGATTAAAATTGATGGAGTATGCTTATACGATGTCTCGTCAAATAATACCTTCACGGAAAGCAGTAAATAGAGTTCGACAGAAAGTTCGGTTTCGTTAAGGTTCAGTCAAAAAATAGTTATTTTTTATTTATATTTTATCATTTACTTTTACCGGCGGTTTTGCAATCCATAGTCTCTGCCTACCCCTATGGGAAATAGACGTGATAATTCTGTATGTCCTAGGTACTTACCGTGCTGAAATTGGAAAATTGAGACACAATTTTCATAAAACTTTGTTGTTTTCGTTTGCCCTTCAGATGCTTATTGGAAACAAGAACTACCTGCACCCTCTATCGACTACCTTGTTTATATGAAACGAGAACAGCCACGACAAACTCCAACTTTTCCGATGGTTCATCCGCTTTACTTGATTCAAGCTCATACTTCTAGATGGCGCATCAAATAAAGTCAATAACCAGGAAATTTTCTCACATAAATAAATAAACAAATCATCATAATCGTCAATCATTAAATATCAAAACAGTTTGTAATAATCAAAAACGAAATAAGAGACGATAATAGGTTATGTTCTGAGTTCAATTGTGTTTAATACCGGAAAACCCCGCTAGGCGCGCTACATCCGCATCGGACTTCCGCATGCGTACAAAACTCTTTTATTTTTCAATGCTCGCCAAATTCATGAATGGCGTTCGTTCATAACCAATCGCCCGTAGTAATAAATTTTATTCTAAAATTAATATTAAAAAATGTTAGGAATAATTATTTACAATAGTGACGAACCAATTAGGTAGTGTTGTGATTAATACAGTGGGTTTACCGCTAATTTTGACAATAAAACAAAACAATCGTAAGTATTTATTTTGTTTTTCGAATATCATTTAATTAGAGCAATAGAAATGTGTTTTATTCGTTCTTTATTTGATGTTGAATCGATATAAATGTAATAAACAGCGAAAAGAGATGGTTATCGAGGAGTAACCTACCGTAATTTCCTTGAAAACAAAACTGCGGTAATTTTATCGATTTGACACTTTCACCCCAGTGTAATATTGTGAATGGTCTCCATGTGAACATTAATATGACAGGGATCAATTTTTCGAGGCTTTGCGTGGTGGATACTGTTAGTAGTCATTATCATTAAGGTCAAGGTAGTTGGGAGTACTTAGGCGCCGGCTGGAATCGATGGAAACACAAAAAAGCACTAGTTTTCATAATTTGCTTACATAATTTATCAGTTCTCTCGATTTTCTCGTATTATTTCACCCCGCGATTTTATTTATGTAAGTAGGTTAACGTCTTGATTTAAAGCTTGCTGGCTATAACGAATTTGATTGGCTGTTTACATGATTTTCAATGACTGCCTATAAATTTCTCGATTTGGTTTTGTATAGTATTATTTTCTTGTATTTCGACTATTATCTAACTAACTTGGGTAATATATTTAACGGAGTTTTATTTATTTTTATAAATCTTTGATGCAAACAGGACATGTGGCGAATGAAATGAAAAAGTAACGTTCCTTATCTATCATAATCAGTGATATTTTGAAAACGTTTTGTAAGATACAAAATAGGTCGCCAGTTACTTTAGACTTTTTATTGTATTCTATGCGTTTGAATCTTTTTGAATATCGTTTTGAACGAAAGCCCACGCCTCACATAGGCCATCGTGAATTTATGAAAGGTAAATCAAAGAGCATAATCACTACGTTTAGGTAAATTACATTCTTCGGTCCATTCACACATGATTATTTTTTACGCTTACGAGATGACTTTTTCATCTGAAGACTACATAACCCTATGTTTCACAGAAAAAGTCAATAATAGAGCTCTTTTTCAGCGGAAACCATGTCATCCAGTCCATTTCCGTACACCTGCGAGCTATGCGGTGCAGAGGGTCTCACAGACGAAGGCATGCGATCCCACACACTGGAGGCTCACGTCGCTGGGCGGCCAGAATGTCCCTTTTGCGACTGTGCCGTCCCACAGCCTCAACTTGTGGGACACGTTCAAAGGGCGCACTTGCACTATCTCACGCCGGAACGGGAGCTAATGGCCTTTATAGACGATCAGAGTCCAAGGTACATCATATTTATTAGATACTAGCCGTTACCCGCGGCTTCGCCCGCGTAATTTATAGCCTACTATGTCCTTCTTGGTACCCTAACCTATGTGTATGCAAAATTTCATGATGATCGGTTCAGTAGATACGACGTGAAAGCGTAACAAACAAACAAACAAATAAACAAACAAACAAACTCACTTTCGCATTTATAATATTAGTTAGGAGTTAGGATAGGATAGGATTAGGATAGGACTAGCTGTTATCCGCGGCTTCGCCCGCGTGGTTTATAGCCTATGTCCTTCTCAGTACCCAACTATGTGTATGCAAAATTTCATGATGATCGATTCAGTAGATGGGGCGTGAAAGCGTAACAAACAAACAAATAAACAAACTCACTTTCGCATTTATAATATTATTAGTTAGGAAGTTAGGATTAGGACTAGCTGATGCCCGCGACTTCGTTCGCGTGGACTTTATGACTCCGGCGTATTAATATACCTTAATACGAACTAAACATACCTACATAAAAAAAAACTTGTAGCAGTGTTATAAAATTGTATGGCATTGCATTGGCTGTCGCTATATAAATACTGGAGGGATAAAATATAGGATTCTTTTAGACTTTTTGAGCCACCGACACGATAAGAAGAAGACTATATAGCTAGCTCCAAGTTTGTTGTTTTTTTTCGTAGCTCCAAGTGAGCTTGCGCTACTTAACCAACCATACTTTGAGGTATGGGCAGTGTCCCCTAAACCTATCGCACATCTCCAAAGGACCTTCGGGAGGGACGGACCTCGGCTTTAGGTGTTGCTTGTGTGTTCAAGGCTTGGAGAGACAGCTAACTCTCATGTTTTGCCGTATGGGCTTAAAACTACGTTGCCAAAAGGCAAGGCTTGGAGAGACAGCTAACTCTCATGTTTTGCCGTATGGGCTTAAAACACGTTGCTAAAAGGGGGACCGCTGGGCGGTCACCAGTAATATGAGCTAATCGTACTCTACGCACTCTATCCCAGTGGAGAGTGTTACTCTGTAAAATTGACGATATAAAATTTGACATGGTAGTATATCAGATGTTCTAAATCTTCGATTTTTTACCTCAACAAAAAATTCTAATCCGGTGTTCAGCCTTTTGCTACAGTATCATTTTTATATTTCCTATAGTTTACCTGGACCATTATGGTTCTCCGTCAGGTGTTCCAAATCTTCAAATTAAACCTCAAAAATAAATGCTCATCAGGTTGAATAACTTTTGCTAAGGCGTCATTTATATATTTTTGATTGTTTACCTGGACTATTATGGTTCTGCATGAGGTGTTCCAAATCTCAGATTTTTTATACCTTAACAAAAATGGTCATCAGGCTTAACAACTTTTGCAAGGCTCCACTTTTTTATTTCCTATAGTTCAGCTGGACCATTATGATGCTGCATCAGATGTTCCATTTTCCAAAATTATTTCTACCATAAATTTTGCCCCAGCTTAGCTAGCTATATAGCTATATAGCAAAAAAAGTTCATTCGAATCTGTATAATATTGCCGGAAATAAACGTAAAGACAGACAGACAACAAATTCAATTTTTTTTTTTTACTTTCTATTATTTTTTTTATGTGTCCCTCTCTCCATTTCAGTAAAAAATACTAAATGTACAGACAAAATATTTTTACTGTTTTATTATATGTATAAACTAGCTTTTACTCGCGGTTTCGCTCCCATATAAATTTGGTTGTAAACTTACTTCATAAAGGCCCACGTCGCCGGGCGGCCAGATGTCCCTTGTGCGACTGTGGCTTCACACAGTTCCAACAGCCTCTACTCGTGGGACACGGTCAATGGGAACACTTGCACTATCTCACTTCGGACTTTATAGGCGACCAGAGTCCAAGGTTTATAATATTTATTAGATTTAATATTAAAATAAATACCTACATAGCGACAAATCAAACGAATTGAGCTAGCCCTTCAATGTACAGTAAGTCGTAAACTTGTGTTGTAGAATACTAACTCAACGATACTATATTTAATATAGGCTACATGAGACTAGGAAAAATTAGACACCGATGTCTATTCACGTTTTAAGTTATATAAAGTCTCGATAGACTCTTAGCCTAGAAGCGCAGAAACAAATTGTGACGGAGCTACCAATTTGATGACAAAAGTTGACAACTTACGTACGGAAAAGCCGTGTTGCTCGAAAAAAATTGGCCAGTTTTTTATTAATCATTGCAATAAAGGCATGACAGAGTCTAGAGTGTTTAATAATATAGTCGAAGACTTACGTGCATATTAATTAGTAATCTTGAGACTTCTTGGCTACACCTCGTGGCGATTTTAATACACGTCCTGTAACTGTGCCGTCCCACAGTCTATACTAGTGGGACACGTTCAAAGGGCGCACTTGCACTATCTCACGCCGGAAGGGAGCTAATTGCCTCTAAAAACGACTAAAGTGCTTGGCACTATCCTAGTCATTAAATATAATAGAAAAATAGGTTGAAATTTAGAATCGTGCGCCTGTGTGCTTTTCTGCCCTCAGTCGTTCCGGGTGGTCATAAAAAAAATAACCTGAACCTAACTTCTTTTCTGCCCTCAGTCGCAATCGGGGCGCACGATTCTAAATCCAAGACGAAAAATATAGGGTAACTTATAAAAAGGGTAGACAACAAATCAGACACTAGTGTTGTACCTACACTTATCCTTTCTGTGACTGTGCCTGTATAATACCTCCTTGTCTTCTATTTTTATGCACAAAAACAAATACTGAATCTTGTATACTAAGTAAGTAGGTACGTACTTGCACCGTCTGGAAATCCAGACTGACTGAAGATGAATCTCTATGCGCCAAATAACTTTGTCTGCGCATCTTTTAACGGCCTACACACACATGACTGCTCTATATAATATGTAGGTATAAGTGAAGGGGAATAATAAAACAAACGAATAAAATTTTACACGTGCGACTAAATTACTAAATCATCATCATCATCATCGGGTCTTTTTAGTCTCCATTGCAGAAGGATGACCCTCTCTGTATAACCAGAGCCATATATAAGCCAGAGAAATCAGAGGAGACTACACTCTCCACGCTGGCCAGACCGATTGGAGAGGTCTCTTTGGTGTTTATAAGCTTTGTTTAGCTTGTGTTTCCTAAGTCGCCTTCTACGACATCCATGATTCAAGATTCAATCGTTTATTTAATATAGGTTTCTTTGAACACTTATTAATTATCATATTTGTGTTTACAATTTTTACAACAAAAAAATTTTTTTGACGTCAATAATTACTTATGGCTAAGTTTAGGCCGCTTCCGTAAAAGCCGGTCAAGGGATTGGGCGAAAATCTAAGGAATCACATTGGTAGGCGATGCGACTAGCAACCCATCACTATTTTCATTACGCTTTCCACCTTTACGCCCAGTACGATGCTAAACGTGGCCTGTAAGTTTTATGAGCTTGGGCTCTGTCTACCCCGCAAGGGATAAAGACGTGATAGTATGTATGTATGTAGGTATGTTGGTATACATATTCGTCCTTTCCAATATTATTGACCTCTCGGCTCAGAAGGGCGCGTATTTTTTCAATTATCTGCGTAGGGCGGTAAATAAGTTACTAGTCTGTCTGGTTCGGCATGAATATGAAACATTCGATGCTTTTTCTGTTTGTGGACAAAGGGAATGTAAAACATTCGATGTTTTTGTATGAATATGAAAATACTTCTTCTCAATTATCGTTGTCATATTGTAATTTGGATATGGTACATTACATATGATTTTTTTTAAATGATGCTATGATATGCTATGTAATATAAATACACAGAAAAAGGTGTAAGTACATAGAATATTAAGTAGCCCTGTCTTTCTGAACATCAAATGAAAAATGTGTTAAGTTCTTCTAATGGATTATTCGTTATGGCGACAACCTAAGAGGTTTGCTTAAACACACTCAATTTCATTCTCATTTGCAGGTGGGAAGTACTTCCTTACGACTAAAATTATTTAGTCTGCACATTTAGAAATTTATATCAAACTTTATAACATACTAGCTGTTATAGCCTATGTCCTTCTCGGTACCCTAACCTATGTGTATGCAAAATTTCATGATGATCGGTTCAGTAGATACGGCGTGAAAGCGTAACAAACAAACAAACAAACTCACTTTCGCATTTATAATATTAGTTAGGATTAGGATAGGATAGGATTAGGATAGTTAGGATTAGGATTAGCTAGGAAGGATTAGGACTAGCAATTTTCCCGTGGCTTCGCGTAAATTATAGCCTATGTGTCAACCGCAGATAAATAAGCTAGGTATAATATATTATATCTACTAGGTAGGCAGGTGAAACAATTTTGAAAATCGGTTCAATAGTTTCGGAGCCTATTCAATGCAAACAATCGAATCTTTCCTTTTTTATAATATTACACGATTTCGCCCGCGCCTCCGTTCGCGTCAATGTCGATCCCTCGTTAACAATACGTTTTTCTGGGGTGAGAGGTACTCTATATCCTTTTCCGTACTCCAGAGAACATGTGTGCAAAATTTCATGATGGTCGGTTCAGTAGCTACGCCGTGAAAGCTAATTTTTATTTTTTATTTTATTTTATTAGTTGGGATGGGATTGATAGTATAGTATAGATGTAGTTTACTTAGTAGGAAATACACAACCCCACACAAGTTAACAACAGTGGGATAACTAGCTCAATCTACGTGATTTGTCCATCTCTAGGTGTAATATACTATATAACATTTGTAGGGACCATCTAGTTATATAGTATAAGCGTGTTCTCCTAAGATCCTAATCCTAATCCTAATCCTAACTAATATTATAAATGTGAAAGTGAGTTTGTTTGTTTGTTTGTTTATTTGTTTGTTTGTTACGCTTTCACACCGTATCTTCTGTACCGATCATCATGAAATTTGGCATACACATAAGTTAGGGTACTGAGAAGGACACAGGCTATAAATCACGCGGGCGGAGCCGCGGGTAACAGCTAGTATATCTATAAAGTTCTTGGTACTTACTCGCAAGTCTTATTTCAGTTTCGACGAAGACAAAATGACAACAACGGACAGCTGCAGCTACAACACTCCTGGCTCCATTAACGGCTGGCACTCCCCTGACACCTCGACCTCCTTCCACAACGGCGCCATCTCCAAAAACTCCTACACAAACGGCTACCAAGAAAAGATAGACAAGGACAGCTATAGAAACGACAGAGAGGACGAGCGGACCAGTCGGTCGCCGAAAAATATCAACTTAGCGAACGGATTGAAGAATATTAATATTAGTAATGGAGTGATTCCGAAGAGGGTCCAGAGTAGGCAGAATTCGCATGAGGAGGTTGTGAATGGTCATGATAAGAAGGGTAAGAGCCTTCTCTTGTTTTCTGTTTAAATAAAATCTTCCCTGACTATACAGCGAAATCCCATGATTAAGAAAAAAACAATAGCCTGGTAAAATCTAAGTAGCGACCGAAAAGATTAAACTCTTTGAGGATGATCTTACCAACTTCTATCAAAATGAAGACGAACATATTGAACATCGATTTTTTTTTTCAAAATCTATTTTGAACATGGACACGACGCGTATATCCTCTGTCTCTTTTCCGTACCGTTTGTATGAAAAAGAGAGAGAGATAGTTATCCTGTTTCTTTCATACATACAGTCGAAAAGACACAGAGAATAATATATGAACGTCTTCAAGACCGGAAACGTTATCCTAACGTATTGTTAGGAGGAGGCAGGCAAGATCTTGTAAAGAATCATCTTACCTAATATATATTCACATTTTATTTGTGCTCTTATTATTCGGCCTTGGACATTATTTTAATAAACCACTGTATGCTTCATTTGAAGCAACATAATCTATAGAGAAATTAGGGACTTCCCCGCCTTCTATCAGTTTGAATAGACCTACTGTTCTGTGATACACAACACATGCATGATTGTTACAAAGATTCACACAATCGTGCATTTGTTCCACGTCCACGAGTACATTTCATAATGGTCGGTCAGAAGTTAACTAAACTTAACACTTATATCATTGAAACTAATGTGAGATAAGTACATTCATGTTTAAAAACGGGTCACTCAAGCAAGAGTAAGGGCCCGGGATACTTCAGCGTCGCACATCCCGGACTCGCCTTGAAAATGGACTCCTGATGAGTCCGAAACTATAGTCGGCAATCACGACAAAGTAGCACGTGAGTGACCCGTTTTTCATCATCAACTTGAAACATCAACCTAACACCATTCGCGGTGCGGCGGGAACCACGTTCTTCAAGCAGATACCAGAGCGTTTGTAGGAAGTATTAGTATTTTTTACTTATTTCCAGGAGCTCACTGCAGTCCGAGCCACAACAGCTACGAAGGCTCGCCCAACAAAAATAAGGTAAGAGTTGTTATATTTTTAGTCTTGTTTCTTAAGAGGGCCCTGGACGCGCATGTCTCCATACAAACGGAAATAAGGAATTGTGGCAATATTTGATAATTTTGCAGTAAAATTAAGTATTCAATCAATTAATCTCATTATAATCTACGTACGTTTCTATACAGCTTGGGTAAAATAAAGATGGTTTGAGAATTATAAGCCGCTTAGAATTTGTATGGAAATGTTGAGAGGCTTATAATTCTCAAACCATTGATAATTTTACCAAGCTCTATAGGAACGTACGTAGATTATAATGACATTAATTGATTGAATGCTTACCTACCTAATATTACTTCAAAATTATGAAATATTGCCACAATTCGGTATTTGCCTAATGTAAAGATTATATAAAATTTGTTTCCAATGATAATAATTTCTATCTAAAAACACTTTTAATTTGATATCGATTCGTAAAGCTTCTTTAAAGTTGGATGAATAGGACCATTTTTAAAAGTATGTAAATCTTAAATTACTATTATACTGTATTGTAGTCCGCTAAATTTATAGCAACTTTTATTATGAAACCATTACCACAAACGTAATATTTCGTATAGCTACCAAACAAAGTTCTCACGCAGCCCATACAAAATACAAAGTTGTGACGTCACAAATATGTAGGCATTTCAGCAGTGCGTTTTCACGTCTAAAAATTAACGTCTAAAAATATGTGTTTTTAAAACTTCTATATCTGAAAGAGTTTTTTGTTTAGAAATGTTTTTCGGTCACCATTGTGTTTATTTTTGGCAGGTCTATACATAGCGACACGAAATTTTTTTTCCGTTTGTAACGAGAAATACGAGTCCAGGGCCCTCTTAAGTACCTAGATTTGAGTTTGAGATATAATTAAGATATAGGTACGTACATATAGTGAATTATTTATAAAACTGAACACTATGGAAGAGGCAGAGATATTTCTTTGAAAACCATCATTGTAAGAATTTGGTTCAAATAGTCTATTCAAAGGTATTCTCTACATACACTGCTGAAACCAAAGAACTTAATTTTATTTTTCATATGCAGTTAGCAATGGCGAGTGCTGGACAAGGGTCTCCACTTCGATCACAATTGGCGTTGAAATTAAAGCCCAATACACCTAAAAAAGCTGCTCCAACTCCTAGTCCAACAGTGCAGGTAAATGAAATAAATTAGTAAGTTGTAAACATTTTTCAGCAAAAGAGGATTGGTTTATTTTCATTAAAAAAATTATTTCTAAAAAGGTCTATACCACAATAATAAATTAATGTCATTTAAAAGTTAGAGAATTAATAAATAAAATAAATAAATAAATATTATTTATATTTCAAATATAATAATATATAATAAAAACGTCAATTATTATCTAACATCATTCGTCCAATCGATACTAGAACAACATCTCCATGGATAGAACTTTATTTTACGCATTCATTGCCTTAAAAAGTAAACTGTCAAAGTCAAAACGCAACTTCATCAAGGTTGAATACCCGCCAAATGTTTGATAATGTTTTGTTTTGAAACGGAAGGATTTTTATTTATTTTATTCCATTGAGATATATGTACTATGTTTTATTCTTACATTTGCAGTGACGTGGTAAAATCTCAGTGTTATTATTTTTTTACTATAAATTATTGAATTAGGCATTTGTCTCCCATCTCACTGGTAAGTGACGATGAAGACGAGGATGATACATGCCTATCCAAGAGTTACCCATTTATTCTACTTTTGAATGTCCCGGGACTGTACTTGTCTGGAAATATAATATTATAACCTATTTGATTTAATTTCAGTGTCTTATGTGCGATTTCAAATCAACATGTCCTCGAAAATTGGAGACACACATAAACCGCGCACATTTCGATTTAACGTCGCCTTCTGTTATGGGAAATGCGAATGCTAACACTGAAAACAACCCCACATTGGGACTGACGAACCCCACAATCACGCTGGATAATCCCACTCTGGCACTGAGCGCAATGGCAATGTCGCCAGGGCCTCATAGCTCGACGTACCAATGTCCTATCTGTGAGAGGGAATTCACGAACTGTTCCGAGGTGGAAGTGCATGTGAATGTGGAACATCGAGATATTTTAAGTCCGCAAAAATCTGTAAGTATTGCAATCCATTGTATTTGCATTTACCGCAGTGCGGTTCCCGGCAGAGTAGAATAGGACCACTCCAAGTCTTCCCATGTATGTCGTAAAAGGCGACTTACAAAACACAAGCTAAACAAAGCCTATTAACATCAAAGAGACCTCTCCAACCCGTCTGGCCAGCATGGATAGTGTAGGCTTGGTGTAGGTGAAATCCTCTGACTGCTCTGGCTAATATCTATCCTCTGAGGCTGACAGAAGGTTGTGCTCCTGCAGTGGAGACTAAAAAGACCTGATGATGATGATGTATTTGCATTTTATTTTTGTATTTTCGAGCTACCTGGTGTAGTGGTCAACACACCAGCCTGCGATACGGAGGTCCCGGGTTTGATCCCCGGTCAGGTCAAGATGGAAAATGATCTTTTTCAGATTGACCTGGGTCTTGGATGTTTATCTATATGAGTATATATTATAAACTATAGTATTGTTGAGTTAGTATCCTCTGACACAAGTTCACAACTTACTGTGGGGCTAGCTCAATTTGTGTGATATGTCCCTATATATTTATTTATTTATTATTATTATTTGTATCTCTCTGAGACTCACGGGTGTTACCCCGGTCCTTTGGAAGGCTTGCGTGGGGATATAGATCCAACACGTAGAGGCCCTTTGGAGAAGTTGATGTAATGTAGGTCTCCAGCCAGAACCCATTCCTGGAAATATCAATGAATGATATGTCCTCGAACAGGTTTTGGCCAGAGGTGGGACTATTGCATTAGAAAAAGGGAAATTAATGGGCTATAGGGCTGAAATATGGGTGGACTTAATGCTGGGTTATTGTTATTATTATTTGCACAGGAGTTTATTATGTTATGGTTTTCCTTTGTGTGTCTTGGAGCAAAGGTCAAGATAGATTGTGTCAGGTGATGAGGAAGGCTTGTGATGTGTAACTTTTGTTAGGCCCTTTTTATAGTATAAGTAGATTTCAACTACTTTAAGTTGTTCCCTTTCAGATATTTCTATTTTCATAAGAAAAGACAGCTTAAATTGATACTTCTTTTTGCAGGACCAAATAGACAATGCGTCTTGTGAGGATGTAGTGATGATGGAAGAGAGTCCCGTCAGCAGCTGCCCTGTCTGCTGCCAACCTTTGCCACTGTCACAACATGAACTAGTAGGTTACTGCTTACTGCTTACTGCTACCGTGGGCTATTTTCCACACTTAGGCCTGAACTAGTAGGTTATGCTTTCACATTTGATCTATTCCTACTGTTTCAGTTTTTTTTTAACCCTTGCATCGTGAACATCCTGTCTGACAAACATTTGCATAAAAATGTTTGTTGGTATATCCGATGTTTGCGGTGAGAGGGTTAACTTTTTTATGACTATAGGGGGCAATTTTTTCATCCCATAGCTTGGTCTGACCTTGGTATTTTGCACAAAATGCATTATATTACAAAAACAAAGGAATAGATTGCCAATTTGAACATAGCAACCTGATTAAATCAGGTTGCTATGCTATCATTTTTCAATAGCATAAATTTTATGCTATTGAAAAATAATTATGGCCCCATATTAGGCCTGGGTTCCTTGAGTAGTTAAGGAGTGTCAGTAAACAAATGTCACTACCCCCAGTGACTGACATAAAAGTCAAAGTAATAGGGTCCTGTTTGCACCCTCTGGTTAGAGGACCCTAAAAGGGTGTTGAACATTCTCCATTTTGCTAAATTAAAATAAATATTATCATCAAATTCTTGTGAAAACCGAACAGAGAGGTCTTTCCCAAAATAAAGTAGAAAACGATTTCTTCTATTTTTACCCACGACGGAACGGAGCAGGTATATGCGTTTAGGGTGAGAGATGTTTGTTTGTGTGTGCGTTTGTGCAAAGTAATGTTCCCACATATCTTATAAACTAATGATCCCATTTTGATGCGGTTTTCAATAACGGGTTTGTGTTTGATGAGTTTATGTTCTTAGTAACTCACTAGGGGGCGCCACAATATTAGTGCAAAACAATGTTGCAATATAATCAAAACGAAATGTCCGATTACAAATTTTATTCTTTTTCGATGAGATTTTTACTGTTGTGGGTTTTTTTCTAAATTTTTTATTTTGCTTAATGTTATTTAGATCCAACACATTGAAGAGCACTTTGAGCGAGGAGAGGATGGAGGCGCGTCGTCTCTTTCCGTGGCCGAAAGAGAGGCACAGAGGAATAGGGAAGAACATGAATTTCAGTTATTGAGGGTAAGCTTGCAAATTGTACACCTTTAAGTTGGAAGGAGATTTCCTAAAGAATGTATACTTTTCCCTGAATGAATAATATAAAAACATGGAACTCTATGATTTTCCCTTAAGAGGGCCCTGGACGCGCATGTCTCCATACAAACAGAAAAAGTGAATAGTGGCAATAGTTGATCATCTTGGTGTTAGATTAAACCTTAAATCTATTACTTTAATTATAATCTACGTACATTCCTATACAGATTGGTTAAAATATCAATGGTTTGAGAAATATAAGCCTCTTAAAATTTGTATGGAAATTTTGAAAATTTTAAGTTGAGTTTAAAGAAACTTTAATTTTCAAACCATTAATAATTATTTTACCAAGCCGTATATGAACGTATGTAGATTGTAATAAGATTCATTAATTGAATGCATAATTTTATTTTATATTTGACTAGCAGCCCTACCCGGCTGCGCCCGGGCATGTATTATACCTTAAAACCTTCCTCGTGAATCACTCTATCTATTGGTGAAAACCGTATGAAAATCCGTGGAGTAGTTTTTGAGTTTATCGCGAACAGACAGACAGACAGACGCGGCGGAGGACTTTGTTTTATAATATGTAGTGAAGTATACGTGCCTTCTATAAAGAGTAGAGAAGAATGAAGGGAGATGGTAAGTGACCACCGCCGCCCATGGACATCTGCAACATCGCTTGGAGAAAATGCGCTGTGCAGTTTGTTGCCGCTTCTTCTGCACTCCGCTTTGGAAGCGGCCTAAACTTAGCCATAAGTAATTATTGACGTCAACAAAATTTTTTTGTTGTAAAAATTGTAAACACAAATATGACAATTAATAAGTGTTCAAAGAAACCTATATTAAATAAACGATTGAATCTTGAATCATCAAGGATGCAAGCATTGCTGGCAGCATTAGGAAAGGTCCAGTAGGCTGTTCGCATTGGGAATAGACTCCAGAATATTTTTTCAAGTATTATGTCAAATAATTTTAAATAATAATAATAAATAAATATATACGGACAAATCACACAGATTGAGCTAGCCCCAAAGTAAGTTCTAATGAAAGACTTGTGTTATGGGATACTAACTCAACGATACTATATTTTATAACAAATACATATATAGATAAACATCCAAGACCCAGGTCAATCTGAAAAAGATCGTTTTCCATCTTGACCTGACCGGGGATCGAACCCGGGACCATCCGTGTCGCAGGCAGGCGTGATGACCGCTGCGCCACGGAGCTCGTCTATCGTCGTCGTCTCTCTAATTTTAAAACAAACATTTTGTTAATGCCTGTACTGTTTATGAAGCTTTTTGTAAAAGCAAGTTCAAATATACAATCCCCATGTCCCCAGGTCCCATAACAAAAGTTGTTCATGTTGATGGGCTGAGTCACCTCTTAAAGTTTGTGTATTGAATTTAAAATAAAGGTGTATATAAGTACCTGTCACAATATTTATTATTTTCTCAGGCACAATATGGCATGGAGGAAGGTGATGAAGAAGGCTACACGAATCGAGCGACTAACAGTTTGAAGAGAGCCGTGTACAGCGGAGCCCTATCAGTGGCCGGGTATTACGAAAGGAGTGTGGGACTGCGTCGGGCCTCCGCCTCCGGACGAGATGCCGGCTCATCCAGGACCAATGGTACCACTTGACATTTTCTGCTATTAGTTTGGTCAGAGATAATTTAATGCTAACGTAATTGCAAACCTCATACAAAAATATTGGACTCAATTAAGGTGGCGAAAAGTAGGCGAATGTATGGCGCTGCAGAGTTGCTTGCCACTCGATACCAGATTGCGGTAATCGGTGTTAGCCTGAATTTACTAAAACTAGGGTGTAATTTTAAAATATTATGACTAAAACATTGTTCTAATTTTGAATAAGATATATTTTGTGAATAATGCTTTTATATTCTCATTATATGGAAGATACAATGTTGTGTAGCAACGAGTAGCGCCATCTATGTGGGTCTGTGAGAACAAATGGTACGATTAAGAGGTTGGGATCACATGTTTTGGTGATACCGAGCTAACACTGACTGATCAAACATATAACACTCCTCTTATTGAAATAATTCAAAAATATTCGTCGAAGATCGTAACAAACTGTTCTGTACTACTTCTGCGTATTTTATTTAGGTACTATATTGCATTGAGGAGTCATTATACCTTGATGCAATACTATATTTCCTACAGCATGTTCAAGAAAGCTGGACCGTTTCATGTCAAGGATGATCAAAGATTGCTTTGACTACATAATTTATACATAATTAGGACAATGCATACTCAGTCCACATGTCTAGTTTTCAAGGTTAACTTAGCCAGCCATAAGTAAATTCCTGTCTTCAACGAGTTTTCGGTCGTAAATTATAAATGTATTGTTTTGTTTTCGTGTGTGTAAGTGGCCAACACTAGTGTCAGATTTTTAACTGCGTAAAGGCATGTGGCATACCTTAACGACTGTGCCGTCAATGATGACAACCGGGACCAACGGCTTAACATGCCTTCCGAAGCACGGAGGAGCTGGAGATATTTTTTATTACATATATATATATATATATATATATATATATATACATGGCGAAATTTTGATCGTTCTGGACCCTTAAAGGGGTGATTCAGCCCGTCGATATGAACCATTTTTCCTATGGGACCAATGCTGGAAACTCAAATTTTATTTCGACATTTTCATACAAAAGTGTTCAGCCGCCCGGGCAATTTGTATAGGAATGTCGAATTTTTTTTCGAGTTTACAGCATTTGTCCCATAAAGAAAAGTTGTTTATATTGACGGGCTGAATCACCCCTTTAATGGACCGGAACGATCAACATTTCGCCATGTATAGGCAATTGTAAGCCTATATTAAATAAACATTTGAATTTTGAATTGTCTTTGCGTGCAGGTATACTGGAAAGGATAGCCCAATTAAACGCACAGAACCCGAGCATAGTGAAGACTTACCTCTGCAGTGCGGTGGACCACTACGCAAGCACTTATGGGGATCGCGGCTGGGGCTGTGGCTATAGGTAAATAGATAAACATAAAAGTATGCTAGTATATGGCTCTGGTAGTACAGAGACGGTCGTGCTCCTGCAGTGGAGACTAGAAAGACCTGATGATGATGATGGTAAAAAGTTTGTTTGTTTGTTTGTTTAAAATCTTTATTGTACAAAACATAAAATAATAATAACAAAACTACATTTAGAAGCCGTACAAACGGTGGACTTATCCCAAGAGGGATCTCTTCCAGTAAACCAATTTGACAAAGGATAAAATTATATATACATATTTTATATATACATATATAAAACAATAATTATATACATATAAACTTATCAATATCATACATACACACATATTATATACTCAATGAATATCAGGATTCTGCATAGAACTTCTTGACACCACCTTTAAAAGAGTTTAGTGTCTGCGACATTTGAATTTCGAGAGGCGGTGCATTCCACAAGCGCGCTGCATGCACACCGATGGATTTAGCGTACTTTTGAGATGTATGAAGCGGTATCTGGGCCGATGGGCGTTTACTTGCGCGAAGACGGCTGTCATGATAAAGTATGACAAAGAACAAAGGTCACCGACATAGCCCAGCGGATTAGCTCTTTAAAAAACGACGACCACGTACCGGCAAGTGCGGCGTTGGACACCCATCGACCAGCAGGCCTATTTTTATTATTATTTGCTAACTCGATGTACAACGATTTGATTGTCACTTTAGCATCCATTAAAGTTTTCATATCTTAAATGAAACTAGTCATTGATACCGAAGCCGTAATAAATATTGAAGTTACCATGAAAACGATGTGCACCGTAGTTGTCAAAAGTTAGCAAATAGGTCTGCAGGTGGACGACCTGGTAAGGGTCGCAGGAAGGCCCTGGATGCACGCCGCTTCCAACCGGTCGTATTGGAAATCCTTCAGGGAGGCCTATGTCCAGCAGTGGACTTCTGCGGCTGAAATGATGATAAATCATGAAAATTATGACAATTTAACAAATAACTTGAAAACGTATTTTGATAATATTACTCCTGCCGGTTTCAAAGTGTATAGGTTGTCGGCGGTAACTTAGAATTAGCGAGGGTCATGGATGAATCACAAGCATCACACTGAATCATGACCAGAGAGTGGTTCAAGTTTTAGAATCCTGAGCGACGCAAGTGATTAATAATGAGAAAAAAAAGCACATTTTATTATGACAACAAAAAAAAACATTTTTTATTGTAAAGCTTAACTTGTGGCGACAAAACAAATCTCCAGGATTTATTGGCGCAAGGAAGTTGTAGATAGCAAGTATTGAGATGAGAGTCAAACATAATGGGTGTTCAAATAAAATTATTTTAATACGGTTTTTAAATCACTATTCAGTGTTCGAAACGTTAGGTGTATAAATAATGTAATAAACGCGATTAAAACCGTATTTAAATAATTTTATTTAAATGTGTAACAATCGCGAAAACATAAGAAAACATTATCATGGGTGTGTTCTAAATTCAAATGCGTTTTGTCCACTGTTTCCGTGAATTACCTAAATAAACTTTTAGGGAAAATGGTATAAAAGTATTTTATTAGTCCATCCCTTGTGTCTCACCATACAATTTACTTCGCAGAAACATGCAAATGGTGCTATCTTCGCTGCTGAAGCACCCCCCATACCTGGCGCTACTGAGCAGCGTGCCTTCAGACTGCGAGTGTGTGCCCTCCATCCCCCGGCTGCAGGCGCTGGTCGAGACCGCCTGGCAGAAGGGCTTCGACACACAGGTCACTGGCTATATCATCATCATCATCATCATCAGCTGTTTTGTTAGTCTGAGCAGCGTGCCTTCAGACTGCGAGTGTGTGCCCTCCATCCCCCGGCTGCAGGCGCTGGTCGAGACCGCCTGGCAGAAGGGCTTCGACACACAGGTCACTGGCTATATCATCATCATCATCATCAGGTGTTTTGTTAGTCTGAGCAGCGTGCCTTCAGACTGCGAGTGTGTGCCCTCCATCCCCCGGCTGCAGGCGCTGGTCGAGACCGCCTGGCAGAAGGGCTTCGACACACAGGTCACTGGCTATATCATCACCATCATCATCATCAGCTGTTTTGTTAGTCTGAGCAGCGTGCCTTCAGACTGCGAGTGTGTGCCCTCCATCCCCCGGCTGCAGGCGCTGGTCGAGACCGCCTGGCAGAAGGGCTTCGACACACAGGTCACTGGCTATATCATCATCATCATCATCAGGTGTTTTGTTAGTCTGAGCAGCGTGCCTTCAGACTGCGAGTGTGTGCCCTCCATCCCCCGGCTGCAGGCGCTGGTCGAGACCGCCTGGCAGAAGGGCTTCGATACACAGGTCACTGGCTATATCATCATCATCATCATCATCAGCTGTTTTGTTAGTCTGAGCAGCGTGCCTTCAGACTGCGAGTGTGTGCCCTCCATCCCCCGGCTGCAGGCGCTGGTCGAGACCGCCTGGCAGAAGGGCTTCGATACACAGGTCACTGGCTATATCATCATCATCATCAGCTGTTTTGTTAGTCTGAGCAGCGTGCCTTCAGACTGCGAGTGTGTGCCCTCCATCCCCCGGCTGCAGGCGCTGGTCGAGACCGCCTGGCAGAAGGGCTTCGATACACAGGTCACTGGCTATATCATCATCATCATCAGCTGTTTTGTTAGTCTGAGCAGCGTGCCTTCAGACTGCGAGTGTGTGCCCTCCATCCCCCGGCTGCAGGCGCTGGTCGAGACCGCCTGGCAGAAGGGCTTCGACACACAGGTCACTGGCTATATCATCAACATCATCATCAGGGGTTTTGTTAGTCTGAGCAGCGTGCCTTCAGACTGCGAGTGCGTGCCCGTGAAACTATACTTAGTGTTTTTGCCAAAAGTGGCCACTTTAAATTGTAAACAGTTCTTCTTAAACAATTTGAGAAGTCATTTTATAAAATAATATCTCCGTATTATAATTTAACTTTAACTTAAATTCATGTATGCCCTTCAATGGTGCAAGTAACGCCTCTCGTTCTGTATGAAACATCGTGGAAACGTCAAACATAATACCATGACGGTATACTTATTATTCGTTTTATCTACAGGGCTCAGAGCAATTGGGGTCAAAACTGTACAACACCAGAAAGTGGATTGGCGCCTGTGAGGTTGTCACGGTGCTTTCGTCTCTACGAATAAGGTATACTTATTTTTCCCGTAATAAGATAATATATTGGGAGGGACAAATCACACAGTTTGAGCAAGCCCCCAGTAAATTGAGAACTTGTGCTGTATGCGATGTGGGATACTTACTCTACGATGCTATCCTAATCCTAACTAATATTATCCTATCCTAACTAATATTATAAATGCGAAAGTGAGTTTGTTTGTTTATTTGTTTGTTTGTTTGTTACGCTTTCACGCCGTATCTACTGAACCGATCATCATGAAATTTTGCATACACATATGTTAGGGTACTGAGAAGGACATAGGCTATATATTACGCGGGCAAAGCCGCGGATAACAGCTAATATTTAATAATTGATCTATAAACAATACTGTACGCCTGTGGCACTCAGCCGCGACTGCGGAACGGAAGCATTCCGGATCGAAACATTGGCGAAACCGCGAAACGCTGTCTAGTATGATTTTGTTTGGTGCGTCTCGCACCGCAAGGGGAAGGAAACCGAAACGGAATCATACAACAGCGTTTTGCGGTCCCGCCAATGTTTCGTTCCGGAACACTTCCGTTCCGCATTCGCGGCTGTGTGCTACAGGCGTTAATATAACCTTGTCCGATCCTTAAAGACATTCCCATACAAAAGTGTTTAGCTGGCAGTGTGGCAATCTTATGAAAATGTAGATATTTTTTTCGAATTTCCAGCATAAGTCCCAAAAGATCAACAAAATTTGATTATTTTGATGATCTGGTTTGATGGTTTAAAGGATAGGGTGTTTTCCCCAATACTGAGTATGTCATGACACTCGACATACCCTTAAAAGGATGACTCAGCCCATCATTATGAACAACTTTTGCTATTAGGATCATTGCTGGGGGAACTCAAAAAAAAGATTTCGACATTTTCATACTGGTTTGATGGTTCGAAAGATAGGGGTGTTTTTCCCGGACGCGCATGCCTCCATAAAAACGCAAATAAGGAATTGTGGCAATATTTGATAATTTTGGGGTGAAATGCCTAAATCAATAATCTCATTATATTCTACGTACGTTCCTATAACAGCTTGGTAAAATTATCAATGGTTTGAGAATTATAAGCCTTTTATAATTTGTAAACGGATGACCTAGCCAATCAATATGAACAACTTTTTCTATGAGATCAATGCTGGAAACTCAAAAAAGTTTTGTTCATTTTTATACTGGTTTGATGGTTTTAAGGATAAGGGTGTTTGTAATAGCGTGTATTACGGCAGGTGTCAACTGATCGACTTCCACAAGCCGACGAGCGCCGACGGCAGTCACCCGGCGCTATTCGACTGGGTTCTGCGCTACTTCACCGACAACCCCACGGACTTCAAAGCCCCTCTCTACTTGCAGCATCAAGGTACAGTCCGATGCTAACTTTATGGCGTCTCGGATCATAGGTGACACGGTCAGTCGACCATGCACACTATGATGTCAGAGTTCTTCGGAACCGCCTCTCGGCCTCTGATTCGGTTCCTTTAATGACTATCAGATGGCAGCCGGGACCAACTGCTTAACGTGCCTTCCGAAGCAAGGAATCGTCTTTCTTATAGTTATCAAACAATCAGGTAATTCATGCCTGCAAAGTTTTAACCAAACTGGAAACAACTAACAAAGTATGTTTCTAAGGCAATGCTTAAGGCAAACGAGGCTGTTGTCTCGGATATTAGCTGCTCACTGCTACAGGGGCGACACTCCCTGAACGTGAAAGTTCGAGCCTCGGTGACCTTGAGCCGGGCCGTCAAAGTAGGGTTGACAACGCGTAGGCAGTCACTCACTACTCACTGCGTGCCTGCGGTGAAACGTGCGAGATACGAACACAACACAGACAGCCCTCGACCGAGCCAGTGCCGTGGCGGGCGTGCACGCCCCCGACGTCCAGACACCCACACCAAAGACAATATAATACCAACGTAATATACTGCCCACCTCATACAAAAATATTGGACCAAATTAAGGTGGCGAAAAGCAGGCGAATGTATGGCGCAGGAAAGTTGCTTGCTACTCGATACTAGATGGCGGTAATCTGCGTTAGCCTTTAACTTACTTAATATACGCTGTCATTTTAAAATATTATGCCTAAAATATTGTTTTGATTTTTAATAAGATATATTTTGTGAATCATGTTTTTATATTCTCATAATACGGTAGATACAATGTTGTGTAGTTTCAAGTGGCGCCATCTATGCGAGTCTCTGAGAACAAATCGTACGATTAAGGCGTTGAGACCACATGCTCACACATAGCCGTTGTGATACTAACTCAACGATATTTTATTACAAAAACATATATAGATAAACTTCTAAGACCCAGGTCTATCTAAAAAAGATCATTTTCCCTTTTGATCTGACCAGGGATCGAACCCGGGACCATCCGTGTCGCAAGCCGGCGGTGTTGACCGCTGCGCCACGGAGCATGGTGCATTTCATTCATGAATTAACGTATTTTGCAGGTCACTCGCGAACAATAATAGGGTACGAGAAACACAAAGACGGCAAGGCCACGTTGCTAGTATTAGACCCTTCGCATTCGCCGGCTCAGGTAAGTTGGTACCATTTTTTAGGGTTGCGTACCTAAATAGACCCACCCTGTTACTAAGCCTCTAATGCGTATTTATACATAAAGATGCAAGATTAAAGATTCGTTTTTAATACTGTAAATTTTAATTTTTTATTTATTTCTTTCTTTATTCATAAACAATAAAATATTGTATTTAAATTTTCCACACATATACATATCTGAATGTTCAACACACAATTCAATTAATTTAAAAATTACAATTTCTATTTAATAAATAATTATTAGCATAAAAAAATTACACTTTCAAAAAAATTGGTTTGAACGAAATGTTACCAGTTTTGAGAATGACACATTCATAAGTTTCATAAGCCATAATATAAAAAGTATTTTTGCTTGCTCATAACATAAAAAGTATTTTTGCTTGCGGAAAATGTAAGTGGTATTTTGAATAATCTATGCTTGCTACAACGGATTCCTTCATGGGCGAGTCCGTACCGCACTTCGCCACTTTTTATAAATGAATAGTTAAAATAATTGTGATTTCTAAATTGATATTGAGAAATCGGGTTAGTGCGAGTCGGACTATACAAGATTAGACTAACGAGCAAAAAGTGGCAAAAAAAAACACGTTTGTGCCCCCCCTTAAATCTTTACTTTATTCTGTTTTTAACCGACTTCAAAAAAGGAGGAGATTCTCAATTCGCCAGAATATTGTTTTATTTGTACGTACGTTGTATTATTGTATTAAAATAATACAAAATACATATGAAAAACCGATAAACCGACCGATTTAAGAAATTAATTTTTTGTTTGATATGTAATACTTTACAGATGGTCCCATTAAATTTTTATCGAAATGTGTTGAGGACTTTTGCATAAATAACACACAAACCAAAAAAAAATTTACGAGTATGTCGTTTGGTTTACACTTATTTCCATTTTATTTTTATGCTTATTCAAACAAATTGATAGGGTTGAAGTCGGTTTTTGTTTTTTGTTAAAAATGTCTTAAATTATTTGTATTAAGCAGCTACAGAAACAAGTGAAAATTTCGACTGTCTAGCTATTACGGTCCCTGACATACAGCTTGGTGACAGAGCGGTCTGTTCAGACAGATGGACATTGGAGTCTCGTAAATAGGGTCCCGATACCCTTTGGGTGCGGAACCTAGGGTAACCTTGGATAGTCTGAACTGAGTTTCTTTTGGCGTATTCTTCTTACCAGTGGTGATTACCACTGGTGAGAAGAATACGCCACTACCGAGCAGTCTGATAGCGGTAAGCTCGCTGACAGCGAGCTGTCTGCTAATTTATGTTATTAATATATCTAACGGCCACGACCTAAAGCTTCTATTTGAATGATATTAAATTTGTCGGGTGGGAGCGGAGTGGTATAAGTGGGCTATGACCTTAAGTAACCTAAAAGTATGCTTTTGTTTATGTACACGCTGATTCCCAAACTAGGTTTTGCTGTATTTTGGGATTCAGAATAATAAGAAAGAAAAATATGATGTTCTTAAAGAGATACAATTATCCAATTTTGAATAAAAATCTTTGATTTTGACCCTAAAAAGAACTGATAATGATAATGATGTGTACCTATGTTTTTCTGTCAGGTGCGGCAAGTGCTCTGCGGCAACTCTTCCGCCTGCATGACGGCGCTGCGACTGCTGAGACGCGGCTCGTCCGCGCTGCGGGCCAGACAGTACCAGTTGCTGGCCGTCACAGGGGTCATCTCGTCCGACGAGGAGTATGAGGTGCGTAGATTATGTAGCGGTTGCCGACTACTTCTATATGGTGTGTGTAAGTGTAGGTGCAAAGGATCCACAATGATACGAGATACTGAATATACGTCCGTTTATTTCTTGTAACACAGAATGACTGGAGTGGTGAGTTACGGCTCTATTACATTAAAACTCTTGATTAAAGTACTCTTAATAGTAACTGTTATGTAATAAGGGTCCTTAAAATACGAGTGTGGGTTTATGAAACGAGACGCAAGCGAGTTTCGTAATAAGATCACATAAGTATTTTAAGGCCTAATTACGATCAGTTGCATACAATACTTTATCTACACACATAATTCAAAAACCCGTCGGCTAAACACGGCTCCGAAACTACCGGACCGATTTTCAAAATTATTTAACCTATAGAAAACCATTTTAGCCGCGGGCGTCATAGGCTATAATTTAATCTTAATTACCTTATTGTTACAGGCTAGCAAAGTGCTTCAGTCCGTGCGTATTCCATAGGGCCGGCAAACCTGGCGTCGAGAGCGCCCTAACGTTTGCAGAGGCCTATAGCTACCTGACAAAGTAAGCCACATTCAAGAATATACTTGACAATGTAAGCCACACTGAGGAATATACTTGACAATGTAAGCCACACTCAGGAATATACATAAGTAAGATTGTATGGAGAAAGGATTTTGGCGACGCGATATATACCTATAGCTCACAATATACCTTAAAATCTAACTCCTTTTAGTACTCCTTATTCATCAGATGCATGAAGCATCTGATGAATAAGGGGTATTAAAACACGAATATGGGTATCTAATCACATGACAATAATCACATTAAATAATTTTTGTATGTCATAGGATGGCAAACGAGCAAGCGGGTCGCCTGATGGTAAATGATCACCCCTGCCCATGGACAACTGCAACACCAGGAGTGTGACGAGAGCGTTGCGGACCTTTTATTTTTCCCTCCCAAAGGGGGGATAGGCCTTTGGTATTAAACCACTCATGTGATAATAGTATCACATGGGTTTTAATACATAATTTTGTACAGTTGCATACAAGTCTTACTATACAACACCCATACCAAAAAAGTAATAGCTTATTGCAATACTATTATTGAACTTTACGACGTGAATTCGAAAAACATATACTTTTAAAATATATATTTTTGAGCTGTGGTTAAACGTGCATGAATGAAAATGATCTTTTTAGGGTTCCGTACCGAAAGGGTTTTCGAGTGATGTCTTACATACTTTTGTGTATTCTTGCGACGTGGCCTTTGCCTATAATTTGACAAAAATATCATTCTCTTTATAATGAAGCATGATATTGTCAAAAACAATTCTTAAAATTAGTGTCAATCGCCTTACGTACTTCATCTAACTATAAATAATCGTGCATACACAGATTCATTTATTAATAATTATAATTATGATAATATTAGCTCAATATAGTTTATTATTATGTCTTACGTATATTATAAATCATCGATATTGTCCACGATATATCTATTTTTGACGAAATGCACGCACTATCATGTTAAGAAATCAAATGATTTTGAAAACAACGTCGGTGATGTAATATAAGGTATATTTAATTAAACTCCATTAAATTTTCTACCTCACATATAATTTGTCGATTTTTGTCAATTCAATCACAAAGTATAAATGTATAATATACATAAAGCCTTGTGCTTTTCGCGCTATGTATATTTCTAAATAATAATGTAGTATACACAATAAACCACACTTAGATGAACTAAATTTGGGTTTTTTGAAATGCTCACTACTTCTGATGAATTTTACCACTTTAAGCGAAAATGCTTAATAAACCCTTACTTACTTACTTACTTACTTACTTGAAGCTTTAAGGTACACGCACATTATGCCGGGCCTTATCGCAAAACTACGCATACGCTTCAATCCGTTAGCGCTAAAGCGCTGGTATGCATTTACATACAAAATACACACGAGTGCTTCATCGGATTGAAGTGCAAACGGATTTTTGCGATGCGGCCCGGCATAATGTGCCTTAAGGTGGCCCTTCCCGACCGACTATCGTCAACGCGAGCATGGTCGAAAAGCTTGTTCCGTCCAGCGCAATGTCAGATAAAGATGCAAAGTGAAAAGAACCCCTTGCCCTCGTCTCCCGCACACCTCTTACTGCCTCATGGAAACAACCTAGTGAGTACGTTAAGACATTGAACGAAAAATAGTGTGCGGAAATTTCATTAAACTTGTTTCAAGAAATACGTGTTTATTGGTAAGCCTTACAAGTTTATGAAAAAAACCTTGTACATCTAGACTCTCTATTACATTTGCAAGGTTTCTAAATAAATATTTTCTTTACTGTTACATTTAATGAGTACATTATAAACGCCCAAAGTTCACATAAAATTTGTGCAAAAAAGCGGATTTTTGGAGGCTAATACTGAAGTTTTTTCTCCAAATTTTGATTTTTCGTTTTTATAGAAACCTAGATATAGTACACAAGATACCTATTAGTGGAAAATCTTTAAAGAAAGATTTGTTACACCGCCATAATCACGTACGAGCGTTTGTATGAAAAGATAGACGGGTTGGCCGCCCTTAAAGCTCAAAGTTCGCACTTTAAACTGTATACAGCAGTTCATAAAATAGTTTGAAGGGTTATCTAGGGTATCGTAGTTTTTTTTAAGATTATTCTGTTTTCTTTCAAATCAATTATTGTAAATGGGGCCAGCACTGGAATCCGATAAATTCATGCAGCTGTTATTGAATGAAAGCTTATTGGATTGGACAATTCGTTTCACACTCGATGCTAAACGTGGCCTGTAGGTTTTATGACCTTGGGCTCTGTCTACCCCGCAAGGGATAAAGACGTGATAGTATGTATGTATGTTTCAAGCTGTCGTCATGCATTTCAAAAAACCCTCCCTTAGTGTCGTTACAATCTAATTTTATTATACAAACTCATCAAAATCATAGCTTGCGACAACTACATAGGTAACGTTTTTTTTTTATAAGCTTATTATGTCCCACTGCTGGGCAAAAGCCTCCCCTTTATTAACGTAACAAGGTAACGTTTAAACAATGTTATTTAGAAATGTATGCATAGACATAACGGAATCTGTAAGTTATATCGATAACATTGGCGGGTTCATACATGCTGAAATATGGTGACGTTTTATGCGTTCGATGTCGCAAGAAAAATGCTACTAATCTGTACTTAAATTATCGACAGCCAATTATCGAAGCATCAAATAAGAACGTTCGAAAAGCTTCGTACGTCGATCACTCAGTTTATCTCTCATTTGTTCTGGTAATCCAACGTTCAAAACACCTAAAATCCGGATGTAACTATACATATACGTGAGAAACCCGTATAAATTAAACAACGTATATCTACCGAAAAATAAAAATCATTCAAAATCTAATTAATCGTTTATTCATAA
This sequence comes from Rhodophaea formosa, assembly GCA_963082605.1. NCBI lineage: Eukaryota > Metazoa > Arthropoda > Insecta > Lepidoptera > Pyralidae > Rhodophaea > Rhodophaea formosa. The sequence goes on along the minus strand of OY720218.1, from coordinate 3,682,670 downwards.
AATGGGCCTATTTTCATGTCAAAGCACATTTTGGATTATCTTATAAAATAATATTGTATTTTATTAATTATTGTTCAGAAGCCACAGACTACTAGCATTTCGAAACCGACCACGGCAGAGAAGAAACGCCGAAATAAACTCTATTCAACAGTATTGGTCGCATACTCACCTGAAAGGCTTTATATGATTATATTTCGCTCAGTACTCAACATCCAAATTAAATGCGTCGATCGCCAGACAGCTTAATGAACCCGCCAAACAGCAATCTTAACAACGATATCGTTTGTAACCAAATTTTATACTACACAGTCTCGTCGATACATAGACGATATATAGATAATATAGTTATCATTAGAATAGTCACAGCTTCGAGACATGCCTTGTAATTTAAGGTGGGCGTTAACTGTGACAGCTATTAGAAAAAACTTTGAAAAGTGTTAACAGAAATAAATAGTTACTCTTTACGTAACTATATATCTCTAGGGTAGACGGGACCCATTAAAGAGCTGTTCAACTATAACGCGCGCCAGTTAGCACGTCAATAACGTACATTCACCTATCTATCTCACTCTATCGTAAGCAGACGTTTCTATTGCTGACATCATTGTTTCATATGAAATTGTGAGAACCAGATATCACCAAAAATTACGTTATTTGAACCATATTTTATAAAATGACTTACGTGACACTAATTCTCAATTTTAACTTATTTATTGCAATTTGACATTCTACAGGTAATAAAAAGTACTTTTACAATCACGTTAAATTTTAGGTAAAATAAAAACCCTATCCATTGCAAAATATATGGAACGGCATGTGGATTATCTATTCAAGAATTAAAAAAAAAACACAAACTACAGAGGTAGCAAGATGTAAGTCAATAAACTTTATTGATTTGCTAACTGGTACTTACTATATTTTTTTATTAGCTGTCATAGTATATGTCGTAGTTAGAGTTCGGAACGTAGCCTACGGTTAATTTAAAGCTTCACTTCATAATTTTCACGAACACAATAGTTCCTAAAGGAATTGTAGAGGAACGACGGGTAGTAACGAGGTGCTTAATGTTTTGTTCGTTTACCCTACGAGCTCAGAACAAGTAAATATTGCGTAAATAAATCGAGATGGAAGAGTAAATAAGCCACATACATATTCATGAAAAATATAATGTTCGGCCCCAGTGGCGCAGTGGTTAACACGCTAGTCTGCGGGGTAACACAGAGTGCCAAGTTCGACTATCTCACTCATCTTCACAGGTCTGCATTTCTGAAGCTACCCAAGGAAGGTTGGTGTGAGCAATAACACCATTTTTACTTGTTCTGAGCAACAAGCGAATTCTTATGAAGCCGCGATTGCATGGGATTATAAGCAAATGTATTCAATTGATTTAAAAAAAAGTCTAGCTGGCTAATTGTTGACATGATTTCAAATTAAAGGCTAATTTGAAGGGCGATTATCGCATCGTGTCGCGTCTTTAAAATATCAGCCTGTATGTTTGTAAGGTGAAACTCTTGTAGAGTAGAGAAGTCTTTGTCGAGCTCCGTGGCGCAGCGGTACGCTAGCCTGCGACACGGGGGTCCCGGGTTCGATCCCCGGTCAGGTCAAGATGGAAAAAGATCTTTTTCATATTGACCTGGGTCTTGGATGTTTATCTATATAAGTATATATTATAAATCGTTGAGTTAGTATCCTGCGACACAAGTTCACAACTTACTGTGGGGCTAGCTCAATTTGTGTGATATGTCCCTATATATTTATTTATTTATTTATTTGTAGACGCTTGCTCATAATCCCATAGCTATCGAAAAGACCACATAACTTCTTGACAATGAATCGTAAGTCTGAGAGAAAGTATTTTAAAGAGTGGAAAATGTTCATTGTATATTGGTGGATAATGTTGTTTTTGATTATAGAAGCCGACTGGTAACTTACTTAGAGCTAAGAGCTTTACATACACATAGCGGATTTTCCGGAAAAAATCAAAAATGATACAAATTTTCTTTCTGATACTTTGATTAGGTCAATGATATCTATGAGAAATAATTTTTATTTTATTCCTCTTCTTTTTCTCTAGAAAAAGTGGTTTAAAATTGGGGCTCTAATTTACACTTATTTTTAAAATAATTTACCAGTCGGCATATATTTAAATTTAATTTATGTGTGCTTCTCAGAAGCAAATTTTGTCGTGGGCATCGCTGAAATTTAAATATTATATTCTTAAATTGTAGTTGTAGTTGGTCTAAGAGCTAATGTAACTCTGGGCCTTTCAAATTTTATGAACTTGTGATGTAAGTATTTACAAGTCGTATTTGTCTTTGTGTTATAAAATTTGCGCAAATGTCTTCAATGGCTTTTGAAATTTAAATTATTATTATTAAATGTTATATTTATATTGTGTCAATCGGAGCTTATCTTTGTGGATTAAAACTAGCAGCTTTAAATACGTTGTACTGTTTTTTTTTTTTTTGTAAGTTTTTCAAGAGATATTATACCATTTTTTGATTTGAATTCATTGCACCAAAAATAACATAAATCTTAATCTTTAAAGCCGATTTTAAAATTGTGCTCGTGTATAACGATTCTTAACAATTATTGGTATATACAAAATCGAAGTAAGGACTCACTATTTTTAAACTTACGAAGTAAAAATTAATCAAACCTATTTAATGTTGCTAGCTCTTGGTCTATGTCTATCAAATCTTGTTAATTGTGTCAATTATGAAGTAACAAATTTTCAATGTTTTCCTTTATTCTTGTTGTATAATTCTATTGTCAATTCGACCAATCGTTGTTTTACGCATTTATTCACAAATCATACTAAAACATGTACATATTCTGCAAACTAAAAAGCATTGGGAAATCCCCTTATGTCAAAGATATGATAGCAAAGGAAAAAATATAAAATGGACTATGGTTTGGTATTAACTACTATCGACTTGGTTAATGTACTTACGTTTAAACTTACCTGAAGTTCGCTATGTATAGTGAACGCCAGTTAGCATGTCAACGTGTACGTTAATTTCAACCTTAATTTTTTAAGAATGTGCATTTCCCCTGCGAATTTTTGAGTAGTTGTTCTTTTTATTGCACCTTCGATAATAAGCTATAATACAAAAATGTGAGAGCGTCTTAAGGACGATATAAGTTCAATGTCCTTTTTTATTTGTCAACTGGCGCTTACTGTAATTATGTCGGTATTTTTGTGAATAAATGTGTTAGTGTTAAAATTGTTCTATTGTGTATTGTAAATGTTTTGATGTGAATATCGATGTTTTTGTTTTGGATGTCGGGATCAAAGTGTTGCGGACAGATATTGACTATTGGTGGCTAGATTAATTATTGTTAATATACTTTCATATCAGTTTTAACCAAATTTTCTTATACATGTGTTTGACAAAGATGCATTTATTTGATAAGAAAAATAGTATCTAGTCAAATTTACTACATATAATTTTGGTCCCGGACGTAGTATAAATATAAATTAAACACTTAATTATACGGTTATATAATGGCAACTTTATTTTATGACATGTTATCATTAACTAATTTTATTCATTACAAGCGTGTGCTAACCAATAATTGTTGATCAGAAACATATGTAAATGATATCCAACACGTAATATAAAAAGTGGGTAATGTACCCAATCTATACAAACAACTGTAAGACCAACTTGATAGTTATTTATATAGTTGCGTACATTGCCCCCTGATTTGACTACAGACCGCGATTAAGAAGCCATTTTTGACGAGTAAACTACGCAGTTTTTTAGTAAACGATGATTTTATTTTGATGTAAAATTTACTTTACTAATAATTTTTGACAGTTGTTCTATATAACAATGTAAAAATCAATATTTTTTGAACGTGTAACTACCGCGTCTGTACTTAAAGGAACTGTCAGAAGGGGTCCATGAATAACGTCACACATTGTGAGAGGGTGAAGAAAGTGTGACAGCGTGTGAAGGGGGATGGGTCGTAAGCTTTGTGACGTCACACTTACAAAACCGAGGACACAGCTTATGAATATTAAACGCAAAATTTTATATAACCGCCGCTTACAGGGCAAATTTAATAAGTTTCGAAAAAATATTATAATGGTAGTGCAGTTATGCCTTAAATTAAAATATCAGACATTTCACACCTCGGTGAGCAGGTCACACAATCACACAAAAGCGACCTTCTGTGACAAGGTCAGGGGAGGGGTCTAAAAACAAGAAATTAGTATGACGTGATTTATGTATAGCCACAGAATTGTAATAGTACTAAGTCCCCGCACCTCTTCTCCGCGCTAAAGAGTTCTTAAAGTTTTGAAAGACAGGGTTAGCTGCTTCTGTTCTTAGTTGCACGTAACGCGCCGTCTCTGGTACGTACGTTAGTACTTGATCATGCATAATGTCGACCCTGATAGTTAAGTCACACACAGACGTGTGCACGTATGTACATTTTCGTGTGTAGTATTTTGAGGCGTAAAGCGATATACCTTTAGTATGTCTCTAAAGTGGCTTCTAATCGCGATCTTACAGTTTGTGGTAATAGCATATATTGGTGAATACGCGCTTTTGAAATTGTTTGGGTCGCTGAGAAGGCAAATGTAAGGAAACCACGCTTAGTGCAAACGCTAATATAAGGGCAGTTCGTTTGTTATTATTTAGTGTGTAAACATAGATATACGTAGCTAGCGGCGCGGCGTTACTCGCTGCAGTATAAGATATTGATGATCCATCATCATCCTTAATAAAATTGAGTTTTCTGAATTTACTTAGGGGCTTTTTGGGTGGCCTTCCAAGGTTGTAGACATAAAGGACTTATTTATTAAACACCACCTGTGCACTTTGTGGCGGCATGGATTAGGCAAAGATTCAAAACGTTTATTCAGAAAAAACCGGCCAAGTGCGTGTCGGGCCACGCGCAGTGTAGGGTTCCGTAGTTGCGAATGACAACTTTGAGTTCACACTATTCACACTCGCACCTTACAGTTTAACGACCAAAAACATCTAACAATGAAAATAGTATGAAATTTTACAGTTTATAAGTTGAATGCCTATAACTTTTTAGTTTCTACTTAGTACTCGGCTCTGATAGTTTTCCTTTAAACTTCAGTATATATACTACTGCTGTATTTTTTTTCACGTATCTATATATAACCGTTTAGCAGATAGAGGGGGGGGGACACTTACATCTAACAAAAATTCGCACTTTAAAACCAAATATTTCGGAAACGGATCCCTAAATCGAAAAATGGTGTTCTCAACCTCACAATATTTTTGAAAGACCTATTTAACGATACCCCACACGATGGGTAAATAGAGAAAAAAAAATACTCCCCCACTTTACTTGTACGGTAGCTACGTAAAAAAAAATTTTTTTTCAAGTTTTTATTCTACCACTTTTTTGCCATGATTAATATACATACCCATACCAAATTACAGCTTTCTAGTACTTATAGTCTCTGCGTAAAACCGCGGACGGACAGACAGACAGACAGACAGACATGGCGAAACTATAAGGGTTCCTTGTTTACTACGGAACCCTAAAAATAGGCCCTTGCAGGCACTTTTTCACGTCAAATCACAATGAAATTATCTTATTAAGCATTATGCATTTACTAATTATTGTTCAAAGCTACAGACTACTAGCATTTCGGAACCGACCACTGCAGGGAAGAAATGCTGAAAGAAACACTTTTCAACAGTATAGGTCGCCCACTCGCCTGAAGGGCTTTGTATTATTATATATTTCTTTCTTTTTTAGTTTTCCTATTTTATTTTTCATCTGTTTTCATTTTGCAATATCATTGTACAATCATTATTTTTGGAAAATGTTTATGTTTACGATCGAGTGAGCACATTACAAAAACAACAGAACATGAAGTAGTCTCAAAGAGGCCGACCAGACCAGTGCCCACTGGCAGCACCCGTTCACGAGTTGACGTATGGGTCAGCCATCGTTAAGCTCAACCATATTAGAGGGAACTCAACGATCCGACCCATAACGCCACCACCAATTTGAACATTATTATACGTGTAGATACGTATCTACACTTATTTATGATTTACTTTTCAATACTCACTTACAAATAAGCCAGTAACGCCGCCATTCAATAAACAATTTTTAGAATTTAAAGTGCACTCATTCATGTGATATTTAAACCAATGCGAACTTTCACGGACTCATATTTAAGTACGTACTTCAAACCATTTTATATATTTCGACAATTCAGATCGTATATTGACAAGAATACCACAAAAATTAACTATTAGGTATTGCACATTAATTTATTGAGCATAACGCAACAATGTAATTTGCTAGGAATAACATTGTTGCGTGCATTTTTATGATAAAAATAAGCGTCAAATTAAAATGATGCGAAGGAGTCTAAGGGTAAGTTACATCTGTCAGACAGACAGAATCCCACGTTCCTATGCTTCTATTCTAGAGCAAGAAAGAAAGACGAAATGCGGCCGCACGGTTGTGCCGCATTTCCGCTCTCTCTCTCGCTTTAGTTATAGTTTATGTAATGCCGGTTTTAAGTGACAGAAAAAGATAGAAGCATAGAAAAGGCGGTCCCGTGCTTCCAGATGTAACTCCACACGATTAAACTTTTTCAATACCTACTTTACCCTTTAACAAAATAGTAAGTAAATGTAAATTCAATTATATAACGTGGTCCGCTGAAATGTCAAAGTATATAAAAAATCTATGTAATACCTATGCTTATGTTTCACTAAGGTTATTTACTGATAGAAACAACCTGTGATAGGACAAGTGTAGTCGGGTCACTAAACATGTGCGATTGCTTCAGAAATTATCTAGGTACTATTCTGTTGGAAATTCGACTGTTATTTAATATGAAGTCTGCAAATTCTATCCTTCTTTATATTAAAAACACAATGGACGGTGGGCCACAGAAAAGTATACTTAACCCCGATAATACTCGTTACCAACTGTATAGGGACAGTATACTTTTATATGTGCCCTCTTTTTCACGCTCGCACAGTCTTAAGGTTTACTTTGTAGTTCGGCGACCGCTGCAAGTGTCGCGCATTTTGTATGAAATGAAAGCACGACTGTTCGATCTGTCATTTCATACAAAATGCGCGATATACACCCAAAAAAAGATTTTTTTTATGTCTGTGTGTGTATACGCCGCTGTTCCATACTTCAAAGTTGACCTTAAGCAGGACGGCAACTTACAATGTTGAAAGTAAGACAGGTACATATATATATATATATACAGGTATATATATATATATATATATATATATATATATATATATATATATATATATATATATATATATATATATATATATATATACCTACAGTATAAATACTTAATTGAGTCATGTAATTTTGTTTGTGTAGTGCTAATCTTATGTACAGTCGGAGGCCGAAAAACCTGACCCTTCATTTTAAAATCTGTTCCTAGGGGTGCAAGTTTATCTGACCCGACTGTACACGGAAGTTTCAATTAATAAATAATATATAAATGGTACATTTCTGAAGCAATCTAAAGCAATGTGAAGCAAATAGTCGCCCTGGCGGGCTGCGTAGCGACAGCTAGGCTGTGTGACGTCTAAACGTTTCTTCAATAAACTATTGTAAGTTACGAATATTGTCTTTTACTTTATTTTTAACCCTTCGGTCTTTGAAGTCTATTTTTCTTAGCAGTACAGGTACAGATAAGATTATTTTGCCGAAAATGGTCACCGCCCAGAGGCTTAAAATCCTTTTTGCCAGAGAGCATCATAATTAGCAGTAGGTATCATTGAACAGCGTAATTCGATGCTAAAACTGTCCCTGCGGAAAATCGCCCATTTCTTTGTCAGCGCATATAATGCAAAGGTTAGTGTTCCCAAAAACCACATCTTGATATGAGCAAGTAGAATGCAGCAAATCCGATTGAATGAAGGGTAAGTATAAAACATAGATATTATATTCTACAGGAATATATGTATCAACCAGAGACGCGCTCTGGCAAGCTAAGTTTTAAAAAGTCGCCATTAGATGGCAGTGGGTCCACTGCAGCTAGTGAACTAGACTAATCTAGTATAAATGATTATAAAAATGCTTGGAATTAGTCAAATATTTGTTAAATGTATGTGTAAGACAACTGTAATGTATTATGCCCTTCTGGCACGTAGGGACCAATACTGAACTGAGTTTCTTTCGGAGTATTCTTCTCAGCAGTGGTCTTTCCGAAACGCTAGTAGTTATTCGATTTTGCAAAAAAAAATATAGATAGATAAATGACGTTCAAAAAGCGATACATGAGATCCAAAATTTGAATAAAAACTATTCATTTCATTTCAATCAGAAAAAGAGCACGCGTTTGTTTCAAAGATAAAATGCAATAATAGAAAATGTTTTTTATAGCTATAATATAAATATCTATTTAAAAACACGTAGCGCCATCTGTGTATAATTGGAACACAAGTCTAGTTTGTATCTAATTTTCCAACATTCGCAAACAAAAGATAAAATTATAGGTTTTGGATGCCTTTTGATTGATTAGGATTGGCTTCAAATAAAACAAAAACACATATTTTAATAAAACTTTATTTTCAAAAAAAATAATGGCTCACAAAAGTAAAGAACTGTCATAGAGACACTAACAATTGTTACTTGTTTCTCATGCATTAATATTACGGTAAATACAACTCATACACACACATGCATCACGCACTGCGGTTGTCGTCACGGTGAAATTTGTTTTATTGCCTTTATTGCCAATAGGTACACTGGTATGTTTTAAGGGGGCTTAGACCAGACAAATAGCGACACCCATTACTTCTTTTATACCTGAATAAGACCAAATTCAAAGAATCTACAACTGTACTTCGGTAGTAAATTACTTGTAGTATTGTAGTATCACTTTTCATTATTTTGAATTTGGTAAATTAAGAGAAGCACCTATTAACGCCAAAAGCAGCCACTTTTGGCGGTAATGAGTAGTTCCCTTAATTTGCAATGATGATATTGACGAAAAGTTATACAAAAAATACTACAAGTAATTTACTAGGTATACTGAGTACTAACGTAGAATTTTTTAATTTAATCTTATTTAGGAGTAAAAGATTAAAATTACGGATGTCGCTAGTTTGGCTGGTGTAATAAGTGAATTTCACAACAAAATACATTGAATCATAGCCCATTTTCAATCGTCAGATACATTTCTTACTTACTTTTTTCACGCACAAGCAATTTTATTATTTTATATTTTTTTTTATTTATTTATTTATTGTGATAAAAACGATTATAACCAAGTACAATAGTGTACTGCAGAGACGCTACATAACACGCCGCACCAAAATATCCTTATTCTTTCACTGTGTGTTCGCTAAGATCTTTTAAACTACTCAACGGATTAAAATGCAGTTTTCAGCAATTGATAGAGTGATTAATGGGGAAGGTTATGAGTATATTACATTTCGGGGCGTAGCCGGAGAGGTCTGCCAGTTATTTCTATAAAACTATGATCGATATGAGCGGCGTGATATGACAGCATTTCATTTAAGAATATTATTATGTGCCGTGCGTAGTAATGCGGGCTAAGTTTTATTGAAGTGATGTCATTATGAAGAAATCACTGACGATTCAAAAATTGGCCAGCTACATTATTTGGCTTTATCGCTGTGGAAAAACATACATTTAAATATGTATATTAAAGGAATGATAGTTTAAATCGTACAGTACTTTTCGCTGGCTAGAACTCGCTATCATAACATACTTACTTTCAATATACATAAATAAATAACCAATAAAAAGCAATCGATACATGAATTAATTATACATTTTGTTCCTAAACAACCAATTCAATTAATTACATTTTCTACTTAAATATTAATAAATAAAACTGCTACAAAAGAGATTTTAATATAAAAATCTATTTTGCGAGCAGTTGGCGAAAAAGAAATGTGTTGACTACAGAAGGCACAAATCTTGTTCATATAATAAAATTAAAATACTTTAAAGAGCGTCTCATTGATGTTTTCCTTTCGATTTTGTGTTGAGGAGCAATAGCGCTATTTTGTGATTACAAAATTGTAGGAAAATATGAATGATACTCTCTTGACTAGATTTCCACCAAAATTAAGCTAGAAATCTATTCAACCAATAAAATTTCTTCACATTAACAGTAGAAATTTTATAGGTTTTTTTTTGTTTCCAGCAGAATTTTGATGGTCACTAGTGCGAAGTCGCAAGTCACTTGTATGACACTGCTTTCACACAAAATTTCAAATACATATGACCAAAAATTGGTGATGTGACGTAAAGAAATTCTCTGTTCTCGGAAATTAGAGGGAACTTTCCGAAAATTCATTGAAATAAATTCCCTATTTATGAAAATGGCATCACTATTCAAAACTCATTGCATACAGTTACAATTTATAGTTATAAGTTGCATGTTAAAGCCAATCTCTGTAGCAACTTGTAAGTACTCTACTAATAAGAACTATATTTGCACTCTTTTGCTGAGAGGAAGCGGTATCATACAACATTCACGACTTTTACCGTTAACTATTCCACAGACACAACTTATAAATAGTTATTTGTTGTTAAATGTACTCTATGGATTTATTTACCCTGCAATCGTTGGAAAAAGACGTATGCGGTCTGTGGATACGAACGTCGAGGAAGAATAACGTTTCTAAATACTGATTGTAATTTAGGAACTACTAATAGCCATTTCAGATTCATTTTATTACAATCGAGAGCATTAAGGGTCCATTCACACGGTTTTACTTACTTGAAGCATGTTCTTTTCTGTTACGTTGCATATTTAGTTTTTTACAATATTGATTGATTTCAAATCTAAACGATAAAATAATATGCTTCTATACGTTCCATGTGAACGAACTATAAGGGTTCTATGTAGCGACATTCTGCCTCCTATTTATTATTTATATTGATTTTATTTTTCAGAGAAAAAAGAGGTAAAGGAAGAATAATTGGAAGAAACAGCGCCAAAATTCTAAAAATCTGATGACAGTTTGATAATCGTACACAGAACCCAAGAATGCTCGAAAAAAGTCGCCCATAGCCAAACCTCTTTATCACAGCTGTCGAAATGCACAAACGCAATGCATTGTCCCTTGTAATAAATCTAAGTGCAAACATGGCTTATCTTACAATCTATTTCTTACGGTATAGTGTCGAGGTTTGTCTATGGCGAGCCGTAGGACACAGCTAGGCCATCTAGGATAATAGGTATCTTGGAACGAAATATCTATTTCGTTCCAAGATATTTTTGTGATAGCAGATAGATATTTTTGTGATAGCATATTTGCAAGCATGATAGACCATGGCAACTAAAAACAAATGACACATGACCGGGTTACACCGACCGTGGTCACTGGATGACTGATCCAGTGACCACGGTCGGTGTAACCCACCCGAAACGTCTGGAGAAAAACGGTATGTTTTCGCGTTAATTCCCGACATTGCATTTAATAATCTTGCAACGCGAAAGTTTAAAAGTAGTTATAACTAAAAACAAACTTTGTTTTATAGTTCTTTACAACACATTTAAGTGTCATTATCAAACAAAACGATTTGGCGAAGTTTTATATTACTAAACTATCCGTAGACATCTAGTCTGCGCCCTACGGTGTTGAAGTTGCACTGGTTAAGAAAGGCTCTGAATTTCCTAAACTCTCAACGATGTAGAAAAATAAATAATTGATACTTATTACAATACTTAATGTATATCAAGATAGTATAGTTATGTTCGTATGTACAAGAAACAACATTATTTGAGACATATCTAATGAATTTAATATGGTTTTAGTATATGAAAGCAAATTTGAGACACTATTAAACAAAATGATACTTAATTCAAAAATTGATTTATACTAAGTGCCAGTTCGAGAATCAATAACGGAGAATGACCCCAAACATTTACAGGCAACAAAGAAACGGAGAGAAGTGTCAATGACCGCAGGATTCACTGGCTTCTTGGCAACTAGTATATCTTAGTATATAACTGTTATAATAAAGTTGTGTCCTATACATACGAACAATATTTTGTTGTCCTTAAGTTTGGTCCCGGAATAACTATCAAATCACACTATATCTTAACTATCAGTTCGATTCGCTAAGCATATAGGAACACGCACTTTGTGCAGTATATTGGGCCACTTCTAAAGTATAGGCCAAGAAAGAACAAATTAAAGAATAAGGTTAAGAGTGTAATAGAAATAAAAATGTGAATTTTGAAAAAACGGTAAAAGCTATAAAACCCGTAAATTTATTTTAAAAAATTGTCAAAATAAACTTTGCAAATATTCAATAAAGAACTAATTGTTTTATCGGACCTATTTAGATATTAGAAAGATAACAAGTAATTTTTTTTTTCAACAGACCGAATGGTCTTAATCATAATCCCAATGGGACTGATGGGGACTGGCCCACGGATCACCCATATGCCAAGCGTGGTATCTAACACACCAAAAGCTAAGGCAACAAAACTACATACTTCTTGAATTAGGGTTCACAAGATGGCAGCACTGAACAATCGGGTACCGGGAGCATTTGTTATTGGCTAATTTAAGACATCAGTAACAACTGATGTGAAAGTCACTTCGAGGTAGACTCACAAAGACTGAATAACTAAGAGCGGTTAATACCCCTTTTGCTTGACGCCAAATGAACTCCAAATATAACCAACCAATGCCATGAAGTGACCACTTCTTGGTAATTTTGATAATTGTAGTAAAGACAGAAGCTATCCCTTAAAGTCCTTGATTTATTCGGAATATAAGCGGTATTAATCACTATGGTGTTTCGACTAAGCCAGTCAACGTCGGAGTGGTTTTCTTCCGAAATTTTTCCCCGTAATGACTCCGCCGTCAGTGCTGCCCCCTGGTGCATCAGAAGCCCTTAAAACTAGCCTAAAGCAGCGAGTCGGGTTCCACCAACTTCCAATCGTGAGTCCATTGCGCGCCGGCGTTTATAAATACATCACAATCATTATGATAACAGCCTTTTTTTGAGTTTTTTTCTTTTATTTTTTCTTTTTACTTTATCTTAACAAACATTGTTTTTCTGAAGCCTCGTTGGTAATAACATTTAAATTGAAAATATTCCAGACATCATATATCTTCAGATATGAATGGAACTCAATAGTACAGATACAAAAAAATGTGTGTTGTCAATCTTTGTTTCTTTTTTACATTTCGAATAAGCTAACTTTTTTGTATGATTTTTTATATAAACAAGAAACCTATTCGTAAGTAATATTAACAATAATATTACGGCGAGTTACCAATTTTATCAATATTTGTTAAGTTAAAGTGTGACAGAGTTTGATTCAGAATTTTAAAAACCAATTAAAACACTAATCAAAATCTCTGCAATTAACAAAATGTAAAAAATACTTCTTCAAGAAATACAGTAAGTCTAATACAAAATTTGTATTTATTTTATTTGTTGGACCGCCATATCAAGTTATTTGAATATTCGAGTAACTATCATCAACGTGCTGCTGAGGCATCCAGAATGATTCAGCCACTATGTAGTAAAAGTTTATCAATTTTACACTCTGTGTATATAGCCATATAGCAGGGAATAGAAAAAACTACGGACCCTCACTCCAATCTTTTGCCTCTATGCTAAATGATGGTCAAGAGTCAATCAATTTCATACAAAAATAAGATTATCCCACCATTACCTACTTCATAATTACTGAAGACGTTCGAAAGACGCCAGTGTGGTGGGGACCACACTGGCGTCTTTCGAACGTCTTGTCAGCGCCGGCGTGGCGGTAATGCAACGTTGGCAACAGGGCCGGATTTATTATATGGCTTTTTGGGCTTCAGCCCAGGGCGCCGTGGTTTCTAGGTTAAATCCTAGTTATAGCTAAGTTAAATCAAAAATAGGCGAAAATGTGAAAAAATTCATAATTTTATTAAATTAAACAGATTGTAAGGGTTGCATCCTTGCGAGTCCTGCGATTAATCAAATTCATTCAATTCATTTAAATTTTTCTCTTACTTTGAGTAATTAGTTTGGCCCCTAAGAAGTATTAGCCCAGGGGCCCCTAAACTCTCGGTCCGGCCCTGGTTGGCAATGCAGGGCGGTCATGTTACAGTCTGTATACCGGCCCTTCAGTGGCGGTCCAACAAAATATAATGCAGCTATGAGCTCACGCGAGCGCCTTCTCGTCCCGCAGCGGCTCGGCCTCGTGCTTGTCGGCGACGCCGGCCGGCGCGCGCGCGTTCCAGGGCTGCAGCTCGCCCGACCCGAACACCACGAACACCAGCGCGCCGCACATGTACGTGCCGGCCAGGATGAAGAACACGATCTGCCACTGCGCCGGCGTGTTCTGGAACAAACGAACACTTAATGAGCAAGAGCGGATTTAAAGGGCGGCAGGAGCACATGCGACTAGATTTTGCCCTTGCCCCCGGTCGATTTCAACGGTCTGCGCGTGAAGAGAAGCAGCTGATAAATTCAATGGTTTTTCATTTACTCCCAGACCAGAATGGAAGAGAAAAATAATATATATATTCAGAACCAGGGATCACAACAGTAAATGCATTCGAAAATACGATCAGATAAGAAAAATATTACCTTCGTCCATCTACACTGTGTAAAGTAAACATTTACTCCTAGAACCCTGGTAGAACTGTATAAATTTTAAATGCAATAGAAACTCTTATTAACCTTGTATTAGAGAGCTGAATTCCATGCAAAGATTCATGGTTGACCATGAGACGGTAATACTACAAGCCCGCATCAACCTGTATATTTCCGTCCCTTTCTACGCCAAAAGTAATTCGACGTGTATGTGTAAATCTACCACCGGCTAACCAATTTAAAATAACCTTTAATTTTGAATGTTTTGATACTTACATTACCATGAGTAAGTTCTCCAACCATAAAGGTAGACAGCCATCCGCCAAACGAGGATAGAGTGTTCGCCATGCCGAAGATTGTGCCTGAAAAATAATACAAATAAATTATTATTACATTTGTCCCAACATTCATTATGTTTTTTCTGAACCGACATAGGTAGCAGTTTTGCCATACTCACCACGCTTGGCAAACGGGTTGGTGAGCGCAGTTTGTTTGGCTGCTGGCCAACGAAACTGTCTAGAAGAAAGGCTAGCTAAAGGTTAGAGAAAGGTTGGAGTTTCTTGGACGGGGGATAAAGTTTTTTGGGATGCTGCTTCCTCGGATGAAAATGGGATGAGAAAGTATAATCTAGGGAGGCCGGGCGCGCGTACCCGATGCCATACCTGCAACCACCGGACAGGCAGTTGAGGATGACAACCCTGATCAATACATGAACACTCTGACTTCTCTTATGAGGCTCATAGTAAGAGACCACGTTTTATACCCGTAAATCATCCAAATCAGTAGAAGAAATAAAGCAACGACATTGCTCAAAGGATAAGCTCCTTGAAGTGGCTGTGGACGGGGCACACCAGAGTCCATAGCAGATGGGACAGAGAGGTTCTCGAATGGCGACCACGTACTAGCAAGCGCCGTTGGACACCCACCGACCGGCAGGCCTATTTGCTAACTTTTGACAACTACGGTGTACATCATTTTGATGGTAACTTCAATATTCATTACGGCAATATTCATTGGAAACTTAAAAATACCTGATAATGATTAGATTTCTGTGCCTGATGATGATTTATGTGTTATCTCTGTCTGTGTATGTTATTGTGTATTTTACCCTTTATATTTTTATCATATATACATATTTTTATTTTATATCCATATGTATGAATATATCCGCTAGCCGTGTGGTTCCTGGTAGCCGTGTGGTTCCCGGCAGAGTAGAATAGGACCGCTCCAAGTCTTCCCGTGGATGTCGTAGAAGCCGACTAAGGAAACACAAGCTAAACAAAGCTATAAACATCAAAGAGACCTCTCCAATCCGCCTGGCCAGCGTGGAGAGTGTAGGCCACATCCTCTGACTGCTCTGGCTATATATAGCTCTGGTAGTAGAGAGAGGGTCGTGCTCCTGCAGTGGAGACTAACAAGGACCATGGATGGTCAGCGCGATGGTGAAGATCACGATGGACCACACGTGGTCCACGCCGAAGAAAGAAAAAGAAGTAATATATACCGCTGAAGTTAGGCGCGATGTCCAGCCCGTTGCCAAGGTAGCCCGCAGTCACTGCGCCGTTGATGGTCAGCGCGATGGTGAAGATCACGATGGACCACACGCGGTCCTCGCCGAAGAAAGAAAAAGAAGTAATATATACCGCTGAAGTTAGGCGCGATGTCCAGCCCGTTGCCAAGGTAGCCCGCAGTCACAGCGCCGTTGATGGTCAGCGCGATGGTGTAGATCACGATGGACCACACGCGGTCCTCGCCGAAGAAAGAAAAAGAAGTAATATATACCGCTGAAGTTAGGCGCGATGTCCAGCCCGTTGCCAAGGTAGCCCGCAGTCACTGCACCGTTGATGGTCAGCGCGATGGTGAAGATCGCGATGGACCACACGCGGTCCTCGCCGAAGAAAGCCTCCGCCAGCATCAGGAAACCTGAAATTGATTAAATAATTAAAATGGCTCACAAAAATCGAGCATCTTAATGCCATACAGATAAATTAGTTACTACTTACTATCTTAAACGGAATAAATGGATGTTTATCTA
Source organism: Rhodophaea formosa (assembly GCA_963082605.1). Taxonomy (NCBI): domain Eukaryota; kingdom Metazoa; phylum Arthropoda; class Insecta; order Lepidoptera; family Pyralidae; genus Rhodophaea; species Rhodophaea formosa. Next base: position 3,666,055 of record OY720218.1, on the reverse strand, counting down.
TATAAGTATATATTATAAAATATATATTCGTTGAGTTAGTATCCTGCGACACAAGTTCACAACTTACTGTGGGGCTAGCTCAATTTGTGTGATATGTCCCTATATATTTATTATTTATTTATTTATAAACGAATCAAAGATCGTATTATCAAAAAAGTTAGTGGCTCCAATATCAGTATGATGAATGGCTATCAAAGATTGTGGTATTCCATAGGAACATTATAAAGTTCCTGATAAGATATAGGAAAGTTTCTAGATCAATTTATATTTTTTACAATATGTCAATAAAACCCTGTCTAATCCTTAAAGGGGCGACCCAGCCCGACAATATAAACAACTTTTCTTATGGGACTAATGCTGGCAATTCGATAAAAAAAAATATATATATATATATATATTATTGGATTCTGCCTTTACCTGGCAAGCCAACAGCGAAGCCAGTAAACAGCTTCCTAGCGGCCGTGGTGGACAGTCTGCCGCTCCTCCTGAGGCCGTCGGCCAGGACCGAGGAAGCCAGCGCGCACAAGTACTTGCCCAGGTATGGAAGGGAAGACAGCAGCCCGTTCTGTGGAAGATGAAAGTACACATTTACAACATTTAATGTAACTTACAAGTTGCATTACTTATTTAAATTACTTATAAGATCTTATTCAATTATTGGCTCAAATCTGAAGACCAGACAATACCTCTTGATTTTATAGATTTATGGCTAGTCAAAAGCGTTAATAAAAATCCAATTTTAACGCTATTCCTTGGAAACCGTCTCTCAAATTCGTAACGTTATTATTTTATTACAACTCACAACCTTATATCTGTGATATAAAAAAAATTCAACATTTTGAAAGTGAAGACACAGAATACACCTGCTTTCAAGGTTGCGCAAATGTTGGTCGTCTGTCCACTATGCCCTACATTATTTCGCAAACAAAGAGTTTCAGAGTGTGCCTGATTGCAAAATGCATCCGCAAATATGCAACTGTATGTATGACTGCATAGTTGTTTAATTTGAGTCTGAAAATGCTATCACGTCTTTTTACCTTGCGGGGTAGACAAGAGCCCTGCCCCCCTATTTACTAACTCGGATGACAGGTGTCGATGCCTATCAATCTAGAATTTACTGTTACAATGCGGGTTTTGCTTGCTGGAACTTTTTATTTGAAATACAAAAAACGCATTGTAACAGTAAATTCTTGATTGATAGGCATCGACACCTGTCATCCAAGTTAGTAAATAGGCCGGCTGGTCTTTAAAACCAAGAGGCATCGTTTAACACGTTAGTGGGCTGGTAGAACGGAATCAAATCGTGATGGGTTGCTAGCCGCATCGCCTATTGACATGATTCCTGACGCCAATTCCCTCGATCGGCTTTTACAATCTGCGCGGGAAGAGAAGTACATTCTACGTTTTTTCTTTTCTCCCAGACCAGCGTCGAAGATATAGCATATAATAAGTATACAGCGTGTTATCATCAGGTCTTTCTAGTCTCCACTGCAGGAGCACGACCCTCTCTGTACCACCAGAGGCACACATTAGCCTGAGCAGTCAGAGGATTTGGCCTACACTCTCCACGCTGGCCAGACGGGTTGGAGAGGTCTCTTTGATGTTTAAGCTTTGTTTAGCTTGTGTTTTCTTAGTCGCCTTTTACGACATCCACGGGATGACTTGGAGTGGTCCTATTCTACTCTGCCGGGAACCACACGGCGAACAGCGTGTTAATTGATCCTCATTCGACATACACAAGGGGTGACTCAGCGTCAATATAAACAACTTTTCCTATAAGATAAACGCAGGAAACCCAAAAAGTTCGACATTTTCAGAAAAATATTTAATGTTAAGCCACCCAGGCAAATAGAATAGGAAAATAAAAAATTATTCCGAGTTCCCATCATTGGTCAAAGGAAAAGTTGTTATTCATATTGACGGTCTGATGTCGAGGGTCAGTTTACAAGCTATTTAAGAAAATAAAGCCTCTTCTGAAACATATTTATTAATTACCATTTTGACAAAGTTAAAGAGTACTTAAGATTGTCGTTTAGATTGCCTCTGCACAATACTGCAACTGAAGTGCATATTCTGTACCGTTTTCCTATGCTGGACGTAGGGCATCATACCGGAAGCAATGGTATTCATTAAATTTTCGTAAGTGCATGAGTAAGAAAAGTTCATTTCTACAATCATCATCATCAAGTCTTTTTTAGTCTCCACTGCAGGAGCGCGACTCTCTCTGTACTGCCAGAGCATTATATTAGCTAGAGCAGTCAGATGATTTGGCCTACACTCTCCACGCTGGCCAGACGGGCTGGAGAGGTCTCTTTGATTTTTATAAGCTTTGTTTAGCTTGTGTTTCCTAAGTCGCCTAATTTCTACAATACTAGATAGTAACATTTAAGTCTAGAATGTCTCGGCCGCATGTCGGCAGTGGTAACTGCATTTTTTAGCATAACACTACTTTTTCGTAGAATATCGCACCGCCCGCGTAGTCAAGTTTTTAGCAGTCAGTAATTAAATTGTCTATATTTAATGTACATATAATAAACATAGACATTCTTTATGAGGTGAGTTAGAGCGAAGTGCGAATCAATAACAGTTTTTAGCTGCTAGTCCGCACAGGATTAAATTTAAAACTAGATCGTACCTAATATTAAAAAAGTCTGGAATTTCTTGCCCGCATGCCGGCAGTGGTATATACCGCATTTTCTAGCATAACACTACTTTTTCGTAGAATTCCGCACCGCCTGCGTAGTCAAGTTTTTAGCTCTAGTAATTAAAATGTCTATATTTAGAGTTAACCATACTGTAAATACATCGAGTACATTGACGGGTTCATGAAGAACATTCACCTCGATTTATACTTATTAGGTGAGTGCGAAGTGCGAATGAATAATAGTTTCAAGTATTCCGTACAGTTTTAAAAGAATATTACAAGCAATGGTTTGATTAAACTTCGTTTCATACTAGCAATTTTGCCGCGATTTCGACCGCGTAAATTATAGCCTGTCACCGCAGATAATTTAGCTTTATATACTAAGGTAAAGGATTTTGAAAATCGGTTCGGACAAACAATTACATCTTTCGTCTTTATGCTATTAGTAAGATAGTAGTAAACTACGTAACAATACTGCCGATTTTGCTTATAAAGAATTTTAACCCAATCGAAATGGCATGTTTTTTTCAATAATTTTTCGATATTTTCAAACTGCCATAACTTCTATACGGTTCCTATGTAAGAAATTGGATATTTAGTACGTTCACTAATGAAGTGCCTATCCATGTAAAATAGACAATAGTCTCCAAATTATACATAAGAAAATCGCGATTTGATGACGGTCTATGAGATTATGTTCGTCGATTTATTGTCCTCAGTACTTACAAACTAATTTTGTTTTCGTAGCATGACAGTGCAGCGAGGCTGCCGTATAATCACACGGAAAGTAGGTGACCAGATGCGGCAAGTGCCAGCCATTCAATGCTAATTTGTGGATGCTTGACTTTTTTGTGGCAAGTAGCATTTATACTGAGTAACGTTTCATTTCTATCAGGAGACATTTCTTTCAAGTCATAGTCCAAATAACATTTAAAAGAAGCCACGTAATTTAATTATCCGAAAATTTAGTAACTCAAATCTCAGCAAAGAGATGAACGATTCCTTAACCCTTTGACAGACACTAGAACTCTATGGTACACGTCTATTGTATCCGGTTTTTTGTCCATCAAAGCGTAAATAGATCGTAGGTTGAATCGCAGGATACAATTTTACAAGTAACTCTGCAACGGACGGAGCCCTTTTTGGAGTAAACGAGTGGCGCCAGGCGGCGGGTAAAAGATGTGAGGCATTTCATTTACGTTAGAACTGGAAAAATAAACCTCTTATGAGTAGCTTTAGTTTAACACCCTACAACAATATCCCTTTTTCTACAAATACAGCGTGTTTCATCAAGATAGTTTATCAAATAATTAGTCCCTAACCTGATATTAAAAAAAAAAACACTTTCTTCTTCTTCTGTTTTATAATATGGCTTCCATTCCACCAAGATTTCAGTGATTCTGCCAATGTCCAGTAAATTGAGATACTAAGTATTGGTGTTGTACGGTAAAGTTTTAACCAGTAGCATCAAAGATGGCGTATGTTCTTTGATACCTCGTGGGAGCTTCTGGCGACAAATCTATACGAGTCCATATAACAGTCTACTTTAACTATTTCACAAATTGTTCATGAGCACGAGCATTTATAACATCAAACTACACCAATTTCATATTATAAAGTCCACTAAAATCAATTTGCAAAATCGCCTAAGGCAAACCCTAACTGCACCCATTGACTTCCCACCACAAACTCCAAAAACACTTTTTGACACAAATCAAATATATTTTCTGTCTGTGCTGCGAAACACACAAACAAAGGTTCAAGACACGCACGAAACAAACTTTGACAGCCTCCGTGGCGCAGTAGTAAACACCCCAGCCTGACACGATGGGTAGGGTCGGCCAGGTCAGTATGCAAAAACGATATTTTTGAAATTGGTTAGGATGTTTATCTATAGAAGTATCTAATAATTTTTTTATCGTTAAGTAAAGTATATCCTACGACACAAGCTCACAAGTTACTTTGGTGCTAGCTCAATCTTTGTAATGTGTCCCATATATTTATATTCTTCTTCTTATATTGTCGGTGGCTTAAAACGTCTAAAAAATCTTATATTTTATCCCTCCAGTACGTTACAACAGCCACGCCACTCGCTGAGGCGTATAATTATATTTATATTAATAATGACCGTGGCACGGAATAAATTGTAATCTGATAGATTCCTGTGTTAATCACCTATTTATTGACGTTAAGAATGCGTTAAAAATAGCCGAGTGTACGACAGCTAACGGCTATGCCCGGTGACTCACTGCGGCGAACAGGAAAGGATTGGAAGATTTTATATTATATCCTGTTTGGGTAGACCAAAACAACAAATACAATTCTGATAAAAATCTGCAGGTAGCTGAAGTTTCATTTAACACTTCAGCTATCTACAGACTCCTTTAAGTTTGTGCAAAGATACGGTATAAGTAATTACTTTGAATATTTACTATATTTACACGAGGTTCAGGACTTAGGTTCAGGGATACGAGTAGGTAGAATGAAGATTATTTTGATGTAACTAAAATTCTATCTTTCTTACCAAGCGCCAACGAGTGCTTAATTTTGTGAAAGATTTAAAAAGTAATATTTAACTTCGTCTGCGAAAAGTATAGCCTTTTCGATTATCCGCTAATAATATAGCTTTCTATGGTACAAAGATTTTTTAGATCAGTCCAGAACTTTAAAATCAAATGTTTCCTAAAAACTTTGGTCACGGCTCAAGCCGCAGCGGGCGGCAATAGTAATTTTGGCGGCAAGCAAACGGTAAGATGCAAAGGGCCGCGAGAAAAGTTTTAGAACCGCTGGTAATACCTGACCTCTTAGTTACATGAACAAAAGATTATAACGTCGTGGAATTAATAATAAGTAGGCGGTTAAAAATAGCCAAGCTTACTCGTACTACAGTAACGGTTACGGCTGGCTGGTAGCCGCCGGCAGTGAGTCACGATACCACGAAGTAAGGATTAACTAACGATCGTTCGAGGCCCTTCAAGTTCAATGGATGGGCAGTCCCTTTTTTATTTGGCAACTTGGGCCATTGCTTTTTGTTTGAGTTAATTTCAGACTTAATTGACCATAATTAGTTGATAAATACAAAAATAACCAAACGAGTCGGATCCTTTTACTGATAACAATCTTCGCTCTTATTGGTCGAAAAGTAAAGCACACGGTTTCACGGTTAATTTTCAAAAATAACACGACAGTTGCTTCCACATGAGTAGCCGCAATGATTAGTGTGGATGATGATCATGCGGACTTTTCCATGCTGGTTTGGGAAAAAAGAAAAACATAGAATACTAGCTGTTACCCGCGGCTTCGCCCGCGTAATATATAGCCTATGTCCTTCTCGGTACCTTAACCTATGTCTATGCAAAATTTCATGATGATCGGTTCAGTAGATTCGGCGTGAAAGAGTAACAAACAAACAAACTCGCTTTCGTATTTATAATACTAGTTGTTACCCGCGGCTTCGCCCGCGTAATATATAGCCTATGTCCTTCTCGGTACTCTAACTTATGGTTATGTCTATGCAAAATTTCATGGTGATCGGTGCAGTTGATTCGGCCTGAAAGCGTAACAAACAAACAAACTCACTTTCGTCTTTATAATATTAGTTGGGATGGGATGGGATATCAGCTGCTTTTGTTCCCGCGCAGCGATCAAGGGATTGGGCGAAAATCAAAGAAATCACGTCAGTAGGCCATGTGGCAAGCAACCCAACACTATTTTAATTTTTATTCCTCTTTCCATGCATTAACGCCCATTTACACGTTAAACGTAGCCTTTGGGTTTTATACAAGACTAGCTGTTACTCGCGGCTTCGCCCGCGTAATATATAGCCTATGTCCTTCTCGGTACACTAACCTATGTGTATGCAAAATTTCATGATGATCGGTTCAGTAGATACGGCGTGAAAGCGTAACAAACAAACAAATAAACAAACAAACAAACAAACTCACTTTCGCATTTATAATATTATAGTTGGGATAAAAACATGATAATCTGTATGTATGTATGATCAAGATCGCAATTTGTGGCGATTTATGGGGGAGGCCCATATCCAGCAGTGGACGTCCCTGGCTGATAGATAGATAGATGTATGATCATAGGGATTCAAATGTCCAAATCGCCGCATGCGGATGCGAATGCAAATATTCGCAACAACCCTGATTCAACGACTTGTCAACTCGTATGTAATTCCTTGCCTTCTTTTACTCGTTACATTTTCTACTTAATCCGTCATCCTGCTTCCAACAGGGCTAGTCTGGCGCCGGCGTCATCATTAGCAAAGCGCCGACGCAAATTACTACGGCAAGGCACTTCTCACACTGAACGTTTTTACAGATTTTTAATCAATCTTATTCAAATAATAATTGAGAATGACTGGGAGAGAATTCATAGGCTCAGTAAGTTTTTAAAATAAATACGCAATCAAAATGTTCCCTATTTTTTGTAACTTTCCGAATTTCAATGACAAAGATTTACACGTATAGGAGAAAAATTTACTAGACTTTCGGAACGATTGTGAATAAACGCTGTTAGAGGAACTCGTTCGACAATACTGAAAGATACTTCGAAAGGTTTTTAGATCTTTGCCTTCTCTCTATGATTGATATAAAACTGTTTAACGCAAAAATTAAACCAACGAGAAGCAAAATATCAATCATATTCGGTCTTCTTAGCGTGTCAACGTTCACCAATTTCACCAATTTCAAAATTTTTTTTGGCCCAGTATTCGGATCTTTTTTTCTCCTTGGGCTGATTTTATTTTCCTTATTTAGGTATATAGGAAGTATCAAAACCGGACTACTCTGCAAAAAGTTATGATATATAAAAAAAAATATACGCGTCGACTTAAAAACCTTCTCTGATTTTTTCGTCGGTTTAAAAAAGAGAAAACAAAAAACTCTCTTAACAGTGACCTTAGAATAGTTATTTATCATAATTATTTTCTTATCTATTAACCCCCGTATAGTGTGCAAGCTGGCCTATGTAATAAGGGTATAGTCGGTATGTTATTACCAGCTTTTTAATCGCCAGTGTGAGCAACCTCGGAGACTCCACGCGAAAGTGGTGTCGCGGTCGTTAACGTGCCTGGCGCCTGCACAGATTATAAATAAAACGTTTACGGCCCGGACCTACAGGCAAATGATACCAGTTAGATATATCGACATAGTATAAACCTGATAAATTGACCCTGTGGTTCCGGCAGAGTAGAATAAGACCGCTCCAAGTCTTCCCGTGGATGTAGTAGAAGGTAAACAAAGCTCATAAACATCACAGAGACCTCTCCAACCCGTCTGGCCAGCGTGGAGAGTGTAGGGCAAATCCTATAACTGCTCTTGCTAATATATGGCCCATACCGCCCGAGATTTATTTTAAATTTAAAACATGAAGCTTTTCTTAGTGTTTTTGTCAAAACCTTTTACCTCACAGTTACCACCTCAATAATTATTCAAATAATTTGTTTAGTCTTTTTAAAATGGCGGAATAAATAAATAGAGCGAGTAGAAAATTACAATTTGATTGTTTTATTTTGCTATTGATATAATCATAAAACGGTTGTTATACATAATTTATGTAACCATGAAATGCTAGGACCTAGGGCTGGCCTCGAAACAATCATATGACAGTTAGAAAAATGCGACATTCACATAGTTATGTAGACGCAAACACGGATAAAACCACTATGTGTATTGTCTATTCGCAGTCATAATTATTTTAGACTAACAGTTACCCGCGGCTTCGCCTGCGTAATATTTAGCCTATTCGTTTTCAGTATACCCTAATCTATGAGTATGCAAAATTTCATGATGATCGGTTCAGTAGATAGGGAATGCGTAACAAACAAACAAACTCACTTTCGCATTTATAATATTAGTTGGGATTTTTACCTTTTCAGAGTTCCGTAGCAGAATTGCAAGGAACTGAACCTTTATAGATTCGTCATGTCCGTATGCTAGTTCTTTTGTCACAGCCACTTTATTCCGAAACTAACTACACTGATAAACATTTTGATTTAACTATCTCATATATACCTATTACCTACTGATGGGAAGCGATTACGTCAGTACATATTCTTATCTATGGAAGCGATCAAGGAGCGAACCTAAAACTAGATGAATAGATGACTTGTCTTATTTCGTCAAAACTTGGAAAAATGGCAAGAGATAGAGAAAGGTGGAAATAGTAAGGGGAGGTTTTTGCTCAGCAGTGGGAAGTTAGTGCAATTTTTTTTTTGCTGTTGTGCGACGAGTATTAGAAGCAAAATATCTTTTTCTTTTTTAATGATGACAGTTTTCAGCCCGACTTTTGAACGGTCCATCTCGATCAATGTGTAGCAAGTTTAGCCCGACGGCCTGATGAAAGAATGATTACCATCGACTGTTGAAGTTTATTACCTCTTAGCTTGTTGCTTGTTAAGTTTAATCTTACATTCAAGAACATCTGACAATGGAGTCCTTATAGGATTCAGTCTAGATCTGGTGTGATCTCATCTGTTTATTAAAAAATCTGGTCTAGATCTGATCGTGTTTAGCCTGTGATTCCAAATAGATTACATACAACATATAAAAGACATGCCTATTCATTATATTTATTACGCATAAGTATGTCTTTTACACGTTGTATTCTATCATCATCATCAGGTCTTTATTAGTCTCCACTGCAGGACCACGACCCTCTCTGTACAGCCAGAGCAGTCAGAGGATTGGCCTTCACTCTCCACGCTAGCCAGACGGGTTGGAGAGGTCTCTTTGATGTTTATAAGCTTTGTTTAGCTTGAGTCTCCTAAGTCGCCTTTTACGACATCCACGGGAAGATTTGTCTTCTCTGCCGGGAACCACATGGCTATACTATACATAGTAATAATTGTAACGTATAGAAGGCATAATTATAAAGCCTCCTTGTTACTGAAACTATATCAACTTGAGATTAAATCCTTATAGAGAAAATAAAATCTCACAAGCAAAATAAAACAAACAATGTTCATAAAATCGGCGACATTGTTATCGTTCGAAGCGAGGTCTTTTCCTTGCAAGTGTAAAGACCAGATTAGCATACAGAAAAGTCACGGCAATGGACATCTCAATTATGCTAACGAGGCTGTAAAATCCTAAGGATGTCGGCCGCCTCAATGCTTATAACTTGTGAGTAATGTGAGCATCATATTTAAAAAATATTGTTTTATCACTTCAAACAAACACGCTAAAACTTTCCTTAACGTTCACACTTCGACAGCAATAACAACAAGAATGATTATAATATAATAAAATACGACTGCCCTTCCTTTAAAATACCTATCTACTGATAGTTGAGATTTTAATAGGAACCTAACGATACATTAACTGTCAAAATTCATCCAGCCGTTTGGAAGATAGGAGGATATACAACTATGGTAATAAAACCCTAAACGATCCTTCTACAGGAGGGACTCACTCAGCAGCCCGTCAATATGAACAAAGTTTACTATGGGATTTAAGCTGGAAATCTAACAACAATCATTTGTATGTATGGAAATAATATTATTATTTTCGTATGAAAAGTTGTTGTCATCCCTTACAAGATCGTACAAGGTTCTATTTACATATAAAATACCATTGTTGGCGGGGGGAATTGCCATACTCTCTCTTCATGACGAGTTGCTGAGCACAGTTTGTTTGTCTTTCCATCACAGGTGTCCTTTCCACCCTCGGGGTGTTGCCTTCAAATTTCCACTCACTGTATACCCTAGAGCCAGCCCTGGATACGGCTTATTTGTCACAGAATGCAATCTTTATAAGTTATTGAAGACATCCTGCGTCCTAAATCCTTTATAAGCTACATCCTCCACTTAGCTGGTATAGGCTGGTTGCAATGGAAGATCATGATTATCAAATTACCTACATGTTATTGCATTACAGACAGCCAAATTGATATTGAAAGTGCGTGTGATGTCTAAATCGAGGAGCTGCAACCTGCATGCATACAGGGTTTAAGGCCTAAATCAGGCGTGGCCTTGACACGTTCCTTAAGGACCTGTATCACTTTATTAATCGAAGGCTTCCCAAAAAAAAACTATTCTACATCAGACAGGGCCATCTTGAGAGAAGACTAGTATTTATTTGTTGTGTCACCACATTCAGAGTTAAGTCTTCGAATTCATTATTTTGGCGAATGTAGAGGTCGCCAAAATAAATATGGATATTAATTCTCCTTTACTGGATTTTCTTTTTTCAAAAATCATTTTATTATAAAAATTACTGAATAAAACTCGCTACACATCTCCATTTACATACACATCAAAGTCACAGTGCAATAAAACAGCGAACGTCCTTTGAGGCTACATTTCATTGAATCATTAAAACACTTTTATGATGGTAATAATGCCAACATTTATCCTCTAATAAAAAGACGAAGAATCCTTGGATTACGGGTAATCCACACGAGATTTTATCTGATAATTCGCAGACCAGACAGTCTTCCAGCGCAATCTGGTCACAATCGCATAATTTTATCATTGCTATAATGTTGATTTTTCTCAATCCAGAGAGCAATAAAATAATTCATTTCTTCCTAACTTATGTTCTGAATGCGAGTGTGTGTTTGGTTGTTTTGTTATTAAATTGTTTATTTGTTACGCTTTCACGCCTTTAACTACGGAACAGGTCATGATAAAATAATGCATACATGTTGTCTGAGATACGGAAAAGAACATGGTGGTATACATTTTATCTCAGATAAAAGTAATGTTCCCAAAGGATCGAGCAAAAAATGGAAAAAAAACGAGTTTAAGTTTAAGGAACATTAATTTCAGAAAATGGCTAGACCTTGAGATTTCGAAGTTAATGCACAACCTCAAACGCTCCGCGTTATGACTGGCTGGCAAAAACAAAATATAAAAAGTTTAATGAACATTTTCTAATAGAGTCGTCAATTTACAATTTAACAACGACTAGTTCATACATAGTTCGCGTAGTGAATATGTATATTCTTTGCTTATAGGCAGGCGGGGTATAAATGGACGTCACGCATGGAACTTATTGTCTGCGTCTAGACTGGAGCTTATTGCGGTCACTCCTACCCCATTAACAATAGGCAATAAAATAGAGATGTAATAAAAATTAAAGAAATCTATACAAGGAGTGACTAGGCCCGTCAATATGAAGAACTTTTGCTACGGGAGCAATGCCGAGAACTCGAAAATAAATTCGACATTTTCATACGATAGTCGCCACGCCAATTAGTAGGGGAAGACAAAAGTCGCGGGAAAAAAGATAGTTTACAGTGTTGCTCGATGTGCAATGTGTAATATGGCCCAGTTTGGTACCTTTTCGCATCAACAATTTACGAAAAATTTTATAAGATAAAAAAAAAATGTATGAAACTTGCATATAGCGGAACGTTATACAACAACCACAATACTTACTCCACCCCGTTCATACCACCCATAAAGTACACTAGCAAGCGCGCGACGCATTATTTATTGACTACGCATTTTAGAATAGTGTGTACCTTTTTAGCTCGATATGTACCTTTTCAGCGTTGACTATTGTACCTTTTAGAAACTCAGTTGTGGCAACACTGTATCTGGAAGACGGTTATTAGTAATGCAAGAGGCTGTGACCTACAAAAACCGCGGAAAAATTTACGACTGTCAATGTGATAAGTACCTATTTTTTACAACGCCCTAATGTGTACTGCAATTCAAATCGGTTGTTTTTACGAGTGAGACCTTATTCAACAAAGATTTAAAATCTGAGCGATAGTATTAAAAACCGGCCAAGTGCGTGTCGGGCCACGCGCAGTATAGGGTTCCGTAGTTGCGAATGACAACTTTGAGTACACACTGTTTACACTCGCACCTCACATCAAAGATTGTATGAAATTTTACATTCTCCAGTACATTTTATAAGTTGGTTGCCTATAACTTTTTAGTTTGCACTTAGTACCCAGCTCTGATAGTTTTCCTTTCAACTTCAGTATATATACTACTGCTATATTTTTTTTCACGTATCCATATATAACCGTTTAGCAGATAGCGGGGGGGGACACGTACCTCTAACAAAATTTTGCACTTTAAAACCAAATATTTCGGAAACGGACCCCTAAATCGAAAAATGGTGTTCTCAACCTCACAATATTTTTCAAAGACCTTTTTAACGATACCGCACACGATGGGTAAGTAGAGAAAAAAAAATTACTCCCCCACTTTACTTGTATGGGAGCTACACTAAAAAAAATTTTTTTTCAAGATTTTTTTCTACGACTTTTTTGCCATGATTAATATACATTCTCATACCAAATTACAGCTTTCTAGTACTTATAGTCTCTGAGTAAAACCGCGGACGGACAGACAGACAGACAGACAGACAGACAGACATGGCAAAACTATAAGGGTTCCTAGTTTACTACGGAACCCTAAAACGTATGTTGTTTAATGTTTTCTTTTTTGGACCTAAATCTTTCTGAAACTATTTTGACATGTGGTCGCTGGCCGTGTCTGGTCCGTAAAGAATAAAAATACTGTATCATGATTAAAAATCCAAATTATCCTTTGTTATATTATTAGGTACTCTAATGGTCTGGCGATTGGGGCAACCTTTGGTATGGGATGCTAATGCGCAGGTCACCGAGTCAAACGCTGGCACCTGGCACCCTCGAAAAACCCAAATATTTATTTATCGGAAATAAATACATATTCGAGCCTTTTGGGGTTCAAATCATGTGTTCATGCCAATCAGGGACTACATAATTTGTAAATATTTTAGTAATTTTTAATAAGGTATAATTTTTAAGTAATATTTATTATAGTTTTGGTTTTCTGTATGAAACTTGAAACAAAATTTAGTTAAACCTTTCATACAATAAACACCAAATATTATGATATGTCTACGTTAATATAAATGTTTTATAATGCCTTCGATTGTATAATTTTGTTTAAATATATAAAATATTAAAAACTATATATGTCACTATAAAAACATGTTAAGTATATTTATATCAATCTCAAATTAGAATTAAATGAATCCATCGGGTGTTGCGAAAATCTTGAAAGCTTTTTATGAACGTTGTAGAGCGACCACGCGCGCGGAGTGTGATCGGACATTCTCAAAATAATTTATTCTCGTGCCTCGCATATTTGTTTTTTGTTGACATTATGTTTAATTGGCTTTTATTACCTGTATTAAAATGACAGTTATAAAAATGCTATTCTTGGTATTGTAGCAGTACAGAGTGTAAGGGTAAACACCGTTATCCCTAAATCATTCCGTCAAAGTCAACAACTTTTCCTATGTGACCAACGCTGAGAACTCAAAAGAATTTCTACACTTTTTATACAAATTTCCGGCACGGCACAACACTTTTGTATGAAAATGTCGTTTTTTATATATTGGTCCCATAGAAAAAAGTTGTTCATTTTGACAGCTGCTTTGATGGTTTGAGGGACAACGATTTTTACACCCTTATATTTTAATGTCCAACAAAAAGTCAACCATTGAATGAGTGATTTGCGCATCTTCTTCTATTACTAATAAATAAAACAGTTTGTCATACCTAATTTTACATTTTCCAGCTATACGATACCATCATTAAAAATATTTATAATTCGCTATTATTGTGACATATTACTTTTTCTTTATGGACTTTATCCCTCCGTTGGAAAGGCGAGGACGGATGGATATACTTAATTGATTATGTTTACGGTATGAGTTTTCTGATGAGGAAAATCTTTTTTTACATAGGTACTAAACGTTACGGGAACTATAATACGTTTTACATAAAACGTCATTGTTTGGAAATTCTTGGGTTTTTATTGTAAACACAGTAATTATTAAAATCATAATAATGTGCATATTTAGAAAAATTTAATACTGTTATTTGCTTAAATACAAGAAGAAGTTCTTAAGTTAATAAAATAACAATTTTGAACTAATGAATGTAACTAAGTTTCCTTTCCATTGCAGTAACTTAGCTGATTACTGATTGTAATTATTTTATACAAGACCCAAAGGCCACATTTAGCATTGTAGTTATTTTATTACTAAGTGAAAGGGACATTGCTGGTATAAATGACGGAGGGCGAGGCAGATGCCCGGTTTCTTGGCTATACATGCTACATTGCGCGTTTACTACTCTTGACGTATGCAAGATATTGCAAAGTGTAGCAACAAACCCTTGACAACTGGCACTTTCACTGTTATGAGCGTTTTATTTATATTTGTCTTTTATTCGTTGATAATATCATCTGTTTCAACAATATTATCGCTTACATTTTTTTAAAAATAGCCTTTGACTCGCAATTAGATTCAGAAAAAAAATTTGTTCCACAAAGTAGCAAGAAATGAAACGTTACATGCATTTAATGCGGTGAATGTTATACATTCATAAGTTTAATTGAAAGAGCCTTAAGCCCTTAATTTTCGATTTCATGATTTTTATGTTTTACAATTACTTTATTGGCATCTAGTTTTAATGCGTTTTCTTTGATCAAATTATACATATTTGACCGAAGTGCTTTTTATTGATAATTTAACTATTTAATGAAACTCAATATTTACATTGCATTTAAAGTGTTCTTGTTTCTAAAAAAAACAAGTAGGTAGTTTCGATTTGATTTTTTTATTTTCACTGTGCTAAATATGGTTAAATTGCGATTTATCTTCTCCTTCACACAAATTAAAAATATTATGAATCTAAAATCTTTAAAAAATTGGCTTTCCGCTAGCTAAAACGTTTCTAACAGACTATACGACCTCTAAAGGCCAAAAACTCACCCGAAATCGACAAATATTTTCATATTTTTATATTATAATTTATTGCTAATTATTTAATCAAGTATGCAAGATCATTTGCTTTGAGGTGTGGCAACTGACTGCCGTTGCTATAAAACCTGAGGTTGCCCACTTCTCGGCTGATGCAATAGGGTGAGCGCCTTGCGCGATGCTTATTTATCCTTTGCGACTCCATAAGTGACCAAACCAGATAAAAATCTACGTTATTGTGATGGAGTAAAGAAAAATGAACCTACCAACCATATACTTTGTGTTCACAAAGTAACTTTGTCAGAAACAGACATATTTTACGTGTATTAACGTTGCTCTTCCAAAAGACCAGTTTAAAAATGTAGATGACAGTTAAAATTAGTACTTCCGTATTTTGAAGCTAAAATAGCACAAAAGGTTTTTAATAAATAAATTACAAATATGAAGGGTTGCGTACTATGATGGTAAGAGAGTGGCAGACGATAGAGAAATATGGAAGGAACTACACCGACATGCGCATCGTTCCGTTCTTATTTTTAATGAAGATAATATATGTAATCTAAATGAATATAAAAAATTACTAAAACGTCAGTTACTTTAAAATACTACACGTAATAAAAAAGTATTTAGATGTTTCATTAATTGTTTTTTAGAAAGTGGGTAAAAGTTCTTCAAATACAAATATGAATATTGACTTTGAAAATTAAAAACAATGCATATTTCTTAAAATTACTTAAAGGCGTTTTATGGATCCTATTTAACTTCAACAATTAACATAAATAATTATTTTGCGAAAATTATGCAAGAGTTTTAAAAATAAAATAGTAGAATAGCCTTTATTTGCCTTTGTATATTCTAACGTAAAATAAAATAATAACATTCCACTACTGTGTTGGTCACTCTAATATTTAAATAATATGTAATCAATTTGCATACAAGGTCATTATATCCAGTTTAAACTAGTTCGACCTAAAAATATATGCGATCCTCTGAACATATAATACTAGCCTTTTTCTCGCGATGTTGTTCGCGTAAATGTCATCTGCTGATAATGATAAGCATTTAAAGTGTGGATATGTTGAAATGAGAGTGACATCAATAGTTTTCACGGAGCTTGTCCAAAAATGACGTTTATAGACCGATCTTGAAACCTTGGGTTACATTATGTAATGCAATTTACGAACGGACCCGTCTTTAAAAAATATATGGCCGATTATTCGCTGATATTGTAGCAGAAAAAACTTTAAAAATATCTTAAAAAGAAATAATAATAAAAAGAACTTTAAAAATCAACTCGGTAGTTAATTTAGTTTATCTATTACGAACAAACAGATACAAATCTTTACTCTATATGATTTAACCAGAACAGACCAGACTAGATAGAACATCAGGCAGACATTTATAAAAATAAAAATAAACACAACCAATTAACTTACTTATTAATAGTTCAAACAAGAATGTGGTTTTTACACAATAATACTTTTATTTGACTAATTATGTTTTAATGATGTTCGTTAAACATAAATAATGCTTTACGAAGAGCCACAGTTACCTGCACAACTATTATCTTCATCAGAAAGTGGTCTACTTCTGTCACTGTGTTCAGACAAAATGTACACATACTAACAAACGATAAAATTTAAAATCAATGCAGTTAACATCTACAAGATATTTCAAAATTTACGAGCATGAATTTCGTTCTGCATGCATATATCCTAACTCATTTAAGTGATATTTTGCTACACGCCATATCAGTGTTGCTTGATTTTCATGATCATTAACGCTTGATTTCTTATTATTTTAAGAGAGGATGCGAAGGAAGGTATTAATGCTGTTGAAGATAAAACCGGATAAACGTTCAGATCAGGAGAAGGAGGCAACAATAGACATGTTTTATGCTATCTCTAACTATAGGTATACTTATTTAGTTAGGTACATAATTTGCTTGTAGTTTAACATTTGTCAGGGAAAAAATAACAATTGACAAAAATTTAAAAATCAACTGAAATGTCAAACTTATTTAAAAACTCGAAATGAAAGGAAATATCACGCCTTTTGTTAATTTCAATAAAATTCCCAAGCGCAAGCAAACACCATCTAGTTTTACATAATACTTCGCGCGGGTTGCAAAAGAAACAATAACGAGAAACAGGTTCGCTCCGTCCACCTTTCGCCGCCCGACTTGGTCACCCTACTAAATAGCAAGCGTAGCTCTAAATACAGTAAACTAGCGAAGTTTTTAATTGATTATGCACTTTATCGTGTCTAACCTAAGGTTTATAATTGTATGGGTGTTGTTAAGTGTACATATGACTGTAGGCTCAGTGAGGTATGTTAACGCTACAGTATCAATAAGTAGCGCTTACAAAGTAGTAGTCAAGGCTTATCTAGTTTAATAACTTGTTTCCCTTTATAATTGAAAGCTTAATGTCATTGATCGGGTCAATTTATGGTTTGTTTTTACCCGACTGACCCAACCAGAAGGATAATCGGGGATTCGTCGTCAAAAAGCTCAATAGATAATACTTAAAAGATAAGCACTCCGCTACTTATATATATAAACCTTTCTCTTAAATCACTCTATCTATGCGAAGCCCGCAGTGGGTGTGAGCGATTATTAGCGCTCACGCATGTTAAGCAACCCCGGGCGTAGTCCCTGCTTGGATGGGTGATCGCAAGTGGCATAAAAATATCTCGAGCTCCTCCGTGCGGCGCCTCTGTACTGTACCATATGCTGTAGTGTAACGATCTAATGCAACCGAATCTGCTGACCGAATCGGCTTCCATTTATTTTCACATTCAATTTGAAAATACTCTTATTTAATTAACTCTCTTTCCCTTTTAAAGAATTAGAAATCCTTAAGGTGGCTGATTGTTGCCATGATGTCCAGCCGCAGAACTTGTTATCCAGAGAATTACAATGTGTACTTACGTGTTTGATGCTGTAGTGCAAGATGCTCTCGATGTAGGTCGGCAGCTGGTTGACGACGGTAAAGTACCCGAACACGGACGCTCCGTGCGTGATGATGATGGCCCACACCGGAGGGGAGGAGATGATGCTGCGCCATGGGACTGGCTGGTGCTGTGGACAAAGGCAGGGATATCATCATCAAGAAGTCTTTTAGTCTCCACTGCAGGAGCACGACCCTCTCTGTACTACCAGGGCCATATATTAACTAGTGCAGTCAGAGGATTTGGCCTACACTCTCCACGCTGGCCAGACGGGTTGGAGATCTGTTTGATGTTTATAAGCTTTGTTTAGCTTGTGTTTCCTAAGTCGCCGTCTACGACATCCACCGGAAGACTTATAGAGTGGTCCTATTCTACTCTGCCGGGAACTATACGTCATATCGTAAGATACTAAGCAAGTAAGAAAAATAGGGGGTAGCTTGATAATGCACTGAATCCGATCACTCTGTGGCTCTGTGGAGGAATTGCACTCTCCGAAGCCCTCCTCTCCACTTTTGCTACAATGTGTACTTTTTCTCTGACGCCGACAATCGAATCAGCTGTTTTTTACCGCTTGTGTTATAATATGATATAATTTTGTTAAAATTTACATGTGCCTTTAAAATATTTACGCTTAATTTGAATGGACCTTATATGTATAGTTTAAATAAATGTACATTTGCATAAAAAATTACCCGCATTAATAAATAGTTTCTACCTATTATGAGCATTGAATGTAAGATATTTTGCCATGGTTTAGCCATAAAACAACGTCCTCGTTGGGAAACCATAAAACATAGCCGAGAGTACAGTATCCGTTCCGAAAGCAAGGTAACATCCTTAACTGCGTATTAATCGCCATAAAATAATGTTCTTAGTAATGTAGTCACAAAACTACCGGAATTTCGGTATTACTACCAAAATGTATTCCAACAAACATTTTGGTAGTAATATTTTGAAAATACCAATATCAAATACTTTGACCGATTTTAGGTGATAAGGAAATTCAACTAACATCACTGATATTGAAAGAAAGTCGGCAAAAATATTTCTAAAGTAGATTTCACCGATTTTGTGTTCAATATCTTGCAAGACCGAGACATACTAAAAAAAGAAAATCAACGAATCGGTTTGTAGTTCCAATGCGTTTTGTAAAGGAACTCGTGAAATATATCTAGCTGCCACCACCGGGCAAATTCATAGCCGAGCCGTGATGCACTTGAGTACTGTTTTTAGACGAATTTTTTTAATTAACTAGTCACGCAAACGAAATCGCAAGCACACTGCGACTTCGGTAAAAAGTAGCCTTGGTCCTTTTTCAGGCTCAAGACTATATGTGTACCAAATTGCATTTAAATTGATTCAGTAGTTTTGCGTGAATGCGAGACAGAAAGACAGAGTTACTTTCGCATTTATAATATTAGTATGGTAGTATGGATAATCATTATTATTTTATTTATTTTTGTCAGAAAAAAAGTATTGAGAAGTCACTCTTTCACAAATTGGTGCTGTCGACAAAACAAGCTTTACCGAATCAAGACATTTTACCGGAATCTCTGTCGGAATTACCGATTATGCATTCTGAAGTTCGAGGCACTACGTTTGCAATTCAATGCGATTTCGGTCGTCAAGGCGACGACGCGCGAAACTAGTCATTGAATACCAATTTATTGGGTGCTCAAGGTTTGTATGTATGACTAACGCACTGATTATACAGATGTATGGAAGGATTATCAACGGTATTCGGACTCGGAGTTGATGACTGTATGAGTGATGTCAATATTCAATGCTTAGAAACTTCGCCGAAACTTATGAACCTAAAAATTTTGTACATGATGTAAGTAAACACTAATTATTTATGGATGTATGGGGAAAGGGTTTTATTTTTATTTTTAATGAATTTTGGTAAGGTTAGCTAAATTCGTAAGTGAACAAAGTTTCTTGATGAGAGGTTCCCAAAAAATATATTAAAGTATATAATCAAGGAACTTCGTTCAGACAGTAAGAGCCATAATTAAAACAATTTATGACAAAAAAGCGTATCAATAAACCACAATAGAAGATATCAACGGATTTATATACACAGACTAAACAAATATTTATTTTGCACAAACCATATATGCACTGAGATAGTTACACAAGTGTTCCTACATTGAGCGAGAAAATAAACGCTTAATAACTTTAATATGTACAATACTGTTTTTGGTTGCAAAGTAAATTTATGTTAACATTTTGAGCAGCAATGTACCCAAATGTGAAAAATTATCGCTGGTCAAAGTAAATAATTTAAGTAATATGTCTCCGTCGCGCGGGCGTTATGCAAATTTACGTAATCCTTTATGTCATACTAACGTATAAGGATAGGCGGTGTCTTACATTATATGACGGATTATCTATGTAATCTGATAATAATGTACATCAAGAAAATCCTCCTTTATTGCTGTTGAAAGAATGTCTAGCATGTCTAGACATTGGCATTCTTGTATTTCTTCCTGGATTAATAAGATAAAATACACGAGAATGCAAGATTTTTTTTATTTAATCTAAATGATATAAGTACTATAGGACTGAGCATTGAATATAATTATATTAAAATAAATATACAATCATATAGTTAGATTTATTGAAGTCATTTTAAATTTAATTAATTGCATTAATTTAATTTATATAGGCCATTTTTATCGGCTCTAGTAGAATAAAATACTATCTTGTATTTATTTACCTTCACACAAAAAGTCGTAATAACGAACAAAAAAAAACTACAAAATAAACGAATAAAAAAACCCTTCGCACCTTGCAATTATCAGGTTGTTTATATTGAAGTAAATACGTAAATTACAACAGCAGCCATCTAAACAAGCACTTCTATAATTCATAGTAATTGTCTCGAATCGTGACTTAAGAATATTCTTGAGGCGTACTAGTTTACCACGTGAGCAGGAAGTCAACTGCATAAAGTAAGCTTTTACAGGAAATGTATGCAGAAAAGCGGACAAGTAATAACTTGTTACTTACTGTCATAGTATTTTTTTTAATATTGTACTGTAAATGCTAATCACGAACAGGTTATTTAACTTTACTAATGGCTTGTCAGAATGCATATTCATTCGTGTCGTTGAATCCCGCTAGATATTTTTTCTTTATAATATTTTAATATAAATATATAGGCATAAATAACACAGAAGAACTAATTATTTGCCCTACTTTAGCTTGTCACTCATGTCGTAGGATACTAACTCAGCGATACTACTATATATTATGTTATAATTTATAACAGATCCCAATTCCCAGGCCAACCTGAAAAAATCTTATTGCATCGTGATCTGGCCGGGGATCAAACCCGGGACCCTGCGATTCAAAGTTACTACTTGCGGACAAACCGAATATTCAGGCGAATATTCGGTTCCAGTAGGTATACTAAATAAAATTTATGAAATTAACAGTAAAATAACCATCAGAAACAAATATTAATTTGCAACATAAAATAGAATTGTCATAACTATTTGCAGTTTTAATCTTATTTGTTTTAAAGGAATCATCCTCAACTCACCCCTTTGACTTTGGAGTCCTCCTGTGGCAGCGCCTTCAGCAGGTAGTTCCGCTCGGTCTCGGAGATGCGGGGGTGTTGCGCGGGGGTGTCGTACACCACCGCGAACCAGGCCACCGACCACATCACGCCGATTATACCTGGATGGAAGAACACCATTTAATATACTACCTTATTTTGAATTCAATACAGAAACTTTAAGAGGTGACTCAGCCTATCAACATGAATAACTTTTGTATTGGGACCAATGCTGAAAATACAAATTTATTTTTACTTCCATACATTACATATACGGTCGATCAGCCGGACAGTTTTGTATGGGTATGTCAACTATTTTTGAATTCCCAGCTTTGATCCCATACCAAAAGTTGTTCATGTTGATGGGCTGAGTAACCCCTTAAAGTTTATGTAGTGTTTAAAAAATAAGGGTGTATGTATACTATATCAAGGAAATAAATTTATTTGCATGCAGAATTGGCGATTGAAAAAGGGTGTTGCGCGTACATTGTAGGCAGGTAATAAGTTGTATTTAACAGAGTTCAAATAAAGAAGGATGTCCTCAATTTAATTGTAAGTTTTTTATTTATACCTCAGATCTTAATCATGTCCGAAACGATCTGTGAAGTATTTTTTATTTGGAAGTGTATTACTAAGACTTGCCAATTGGTCCCATTTTAATTTTGGTAGTTGTGTTGAAAACATGTGTTGTGTTAAAGAACGTTTTTTTAACTATTATTATTATCATTTCCAAGTACAAAATAACTAAAAAGCTTATACTATTTTTAATGAGCTGATGGAGAACCTGCTCAACATTTAACTATTTAAATATTTTTCCACGACTAAAATTTCGCATTTCAACGTCACCTGACGTCACACCATCGTGCGTGTTTGTGTAAATTGTGAGGTTTCCATATGCCCTTGAACGCCATACATATTGCTAATTACTTCAAGGAGGTGTCGACTTCCTGCCTTACTCGTTTAAAGAATTTTATTCGGAGTGAGTTAATGCGCCAGTTGAAGCGGTTTGCATCCAGCCAGCGTCTTCCTCGTCCAGCGTATTTTGACAGCTGTTGTCAAAATGCATCTCGACAGGGAGCCGCCATCCTGGGGGAGAATTTGATTTCGAACACCCTGATTCCTTACTCTGTGTTGAATGACAACCACGTACCGGCTGGCGCTGCTCTGGACACCCTTAACAAGGTCGCAAGACGTTGGATACAGGGCAGGGCGCGAGTGAAGAGACATTCTTTGATCTGTGCCATTCAAAAAAGTTTCTTGAATGGCTAGTGTACCTATTGTGCTCCTCATCATCATCATCATTTCGTGTAGGTGACACGGTCAGTCGACCATGCACACACTGGAGTTCTTCGAAATCGCCCCTCTGCCTCTGATGTGGTTCCTTTAACGACTACCGTATGGCAGCTGGGACCAACGGCTTAACATGCCGTCCGAAGCAAGGAATCAGCTTTCTTATCAGACAATTAGGTGATTCATGCCTGCAATATCCTAACCATACTGGAAACAACTTAACAAAGTATGCTTCCGTGGGAATCGAACCCACGACCCCCGGGTCAATAAGGCAAACGCCTTAACCACTGGACCACAGACCGTTCGTGAATTTATAACTTACCAGTGAAATAGAAAGCCGACTCCCAGCCAAAGTGGGCTATAAGGAATCCGCAGATTGGCATCGTGATGGCAGCTCCCAACGATGACGCTGTAATAAAAAAAAAACATTAAATTATATCTAGAAACATTAGAGAAAGTTAGGTTTGTATTGGAGGATACGAAAATCAGTTTTGTGCCCAGTTGGTACTCTTTTTAGGGTTCTGTAGCCGAATGGTCAAAAACGGAACCTTATGTCTGCCTCCCCGTATGTCACAGCCATTTTATTCCGAAACTATTGAGACTAACATACAGAGAAAGAGGTTCCTGAAACCATTATTTCTCAAAGTCGATATGTGTGTGATTTTAATGAAGCTCTCGGAATTCTGTCGATGAACATGTAAAATTAAACGTTCAATATTTATTTTATAAGAAATAAAATTCGATTGTTGTCAGAAATCTCGTCTCATCTTATGAAAACGGAGAAATATACAGAAACTGACACATTTAATTGAAAATCCGTGATTTTCTTGTAAATAAACTCACGTGTCCCCACATATTCAGCGTCACGTGCGGCAAATGATAAACAGCAGAGACTGGCAGCAGCAGCTATGCGCAATGCCAAGTTCAAGATCACATTAGACTATAGAGAAAAAAGTCACGAACTGACAGACTTTAGTAAATACGAGAAGCGTTTGGACCGTCGGCCCGGAAGGACGCGCGGGGCTATTGTTCCGTCCTTCGAAATTTCTTTTGTTTAAACCATAAAACTATTTAGATCTCTGGTCTGGTGATCGGGCAGATTGCTTTTGAGTTTAAGTTCAGTGCCGTCCTGATAATACATAGTGGTGTATAAGTAACTAGTAACGCTTTAGATCTCTGTGAAACAAGTTCAAATCGCGCCGTGAATAAATTAAACCTGTGTGTCACTGCTCAGCTCGGGCCTACGACTACTACTCCAAGAAATATGTAAATGCCGATAAACCTGGTGAGATCAATCCAAATTACATGCATGCAGATAAAGTCTTTTACCTATTTTAGTAGTACACCAATTTGACTGCATTTCCCAATACCCTTAACTTATAACCTTGTTTCTTTTGGTTGCGAAATTTGTATTTTATTCACATTATGCTCTACAAAGTCTTGTGACATACCGCGTACATTGTGTATCGGTTAAAGTTTACTTAATGTTCCAATTAACGCTAAAATTCCTCTGGAAATCAATTAAAATTAGACCGCGACTCTTAGCCTCGTCCATTCCATGCCCACTGCATACGTGAAAATGGTTATATAAGCTTAGATTCCGGCAAAAAGGATGGCAATTAATGTTTATTATAGTCTAGCATAAACCAATTTTCGGGTACATCAATTTTAGGGCTTAAGAATAAAATGAAGAACCAGACTTTCTTAGTTAAAATTTATATTTCCCTTCTATCGCAAAGATTATTATTAAAATAAGCAGAATCAACAAAAATATTGTTCATGAAACTTATCATTTTACCTTTTATTCAAAAAATTATTTAATTTTGCTTAGCTTTTATTACATTCTAAAATTCAGGACAAGATTTTTATTTTTTTTATATCTTTCACTGTATCCATTTTCTGAATTCCTTCTCTTTCATTTGCCTCCTTTTCAAAATGTCGGTTTGCAACGATATTTCAATGGCACACAATAAATTAAAGCTAATTATAAAAAAAGGACCTACTTACATTTACTATCATCCATTTAATTTACACAATGAAATGCGACTTGCACTAGCATATTCATTAAAATGTTTCCAAATTTATTCATCAATATTAGAATTTAAAAAGATAGCTTAAAAATTTAATATTTTTCATTAGAATAAGCATTCCATCAAGAACGTATATCATTCACATAAGTGAAAACTGTTGATTTTTTTTCACAAGAGACATCTGACTACCATCTCACCGTACAATAGTCTTTTAAGGATCTTCATAATATAGCTATCAAAAGATCCTAACTTAATACGTCTTCTTATGGCTAGGCCTCAAATTAGTTTGTCTAATGATTTTATAGAACTGACTTACTTTTTCCAAATAATAGAGACTCGACTGGTCAGATATCTGTTTGCGGTAGAAGTTTGTAAAAATGATACAGTCATTGAGTAATTGATCGTTGTTACAATTGGTCTGAAACAATTTTCCATAGTTTCCACTTGGTAGATACATATTTTGTTAGCAGTATAAAGCAATAACTAAGAACCTAGATCCAACCCTATTTAAATTTATCTACAGCTTTATTGATCACAGACCACAGTAAATAACAAAATACTAATTAGGTGTACATCATTATGCAGTGACCGTTTAGAAAAAAAAGTATTCGTAGAACTCCAAGATAAAAATAACACGCACAGATTGCAGGCAATAACCCAAAACAGAACAAAAGCCGAGCAAAAAATTCTAACAATTAGAAAGGCAATTAACAAAGTCCCAGTTACTGCACCACGCTTAACAAATCTATGCACGTGCATGAGAAAACAATAAAAAAAGTAATATAATTGGAAACCCGACCGTATCCCCAAAACACCTATTGTCTTTTGGGCTTTCACACAAAAAAATAGCTCTACTCGGGTGGTAAAACATCTGCGCAATATGAACAACACTGAAGTCACTATCAGGCAAATTGTCGGAGACGGTAAGGGTCTATTTAGGACTGTTGCAGACCAAATAAATAACGTATATGGGCTAACATTTAAGCAGGCACGCCAGGACTTAGCATCATACGTAACAACAAATCTACTCAACGTATAAGCCTGACCTTATAATATCAATTATGTGACGCATATTTCGGACTTTTTCAACGGTCACTTCGACAGGTATATAGAAAAACAAATTGAAGATGGCTTCTGAGGAGGAGTAGACTCAATCATAGTGGCCGCAGAATACTACTTTATTAAACATAAACGTATATGGACAGTCCAGGAATCAAATCCCGTTAGATAGCCCTGTGACAAATATCTATCGATATTTTGAAAACAGCCAATACGAAAGCATAGTCAAAATGACAAAACTACAGTTGCAAAAACTGCATAGCAAAGATAGCACGCAAAATAACTTCTTCTAACAAGCAGGTCATCAAGAAACACACTTCGCATCTGGAGAACTAAAAACAAAACATTATAACTGGATCTCAGGAGGTGACAAAAGTGCCAAGGTACATCGGAGTATAGCCATTCTAATCAGTAACAAAAAAGACTATAAAATTTTTCAAATACACCGCGAAAGTTGCGATATAATTGCATTACAACTAGAACTCAACATTAATTATATCGACCATCCAACTTATACAACAGACAGACAATATTGGCAAACTTTTCATTACCCACGCCCCATAAGAATCGACGTCTTACTTTTCACTAATAGGAAAGATCCCACCGGCAGAATGTGCATACGTGAACAGGATTTCAAAAAAGGAAAAAACTATGCGACAAAAATCTACCCATAATTTTTCAATCACTAATTTAACGGGAGACTTTTATCAAATCTAGTTCAACAAGAAAAGTGTTTACTTTTGTAGTTGTTTAAGGAAGGAACAATCAGAAACAGGTCGAAGTAGTTCTACCCCAAACTATTTCCAGTACAACTGTGGAATGTGAGTTTGCGGATGGAAAAGTATTTCAAGTAAACCACAGTGTAACTGTTACAAATATTAATATCTTTGGCAACATTATATACGAGAAAAAGAGTTGATCGTAAACACAAACTACAAATTGGTATTGAGTAACATGTCATCTTAGACCGAATTAAAAACATAGGAAAATTGATAAAAAGTCGTCGATACAAAAATACACAAATTATCCATAAAAGCTATAATTACGAGGCCTTACTAAAATGTATGATGAAATATATGGATGCTTTAAATAAGTGCGACCACCGCTACATCAGCCACCCCGCATGGCATGCCAGGTACTTGGAAGTGTCACAATTAAACCAATATCGGGATTGGGATATTAAGGCACGTAGATAAATATGAGTTAACCACACACGAAAAGCGACTAATCATGACACGTATACATTTATATAGAACTAGCTGTTACCCGCGGCTTCGCCCGCGTGATGTGTGGCCTATGTCTTTCTCAGCGCCCTGGCCTATGAGCGTGCAGATGTTCGTGATGGTTGGTTCGGTGGATGGGGTGTGAAAGCGTGGCAAACAAACGGACTCACTTTCGCGTTTGTAATATTAGTTAGGATTAGAATAATAATATAGATAACAAAATTGCGCTAATAATGTACAAGATGGTGATCAGACCGGTTGTCTATGGTCTGAACTTATCAACACTAACCAAAGCAAACTGGTCAAGACTCAGAAATATGAGAGTCAAATATTACAAGACATGCTAGATGGCGCCATTGACACGCCGAAACGAAAAGAAAGGACGAAAGAAACGAGAAGCAATGAAGACCATCAAAAATCAACAAAAATAAGACAAATAGGATTAAATAGTCATAGTGATTTAAGACTACCTCCTCCGAGTAGCATTACAGTACAGGAAAACCAAACGCAAAGCAAGGTGCCCTATCTACACATGGGAGGAATCCCTTGATTAAGATATTCTCCATACCACTTAATACAACAAAATCAGAATGGACCAACTTAGTCGATAACATAACAGTCATAAAAAGGGAAGTCAAAAAGATCTATGAAGACACAGAAACCGACACAGAAGAATCGACATCAATCTCGAAATAATTTTATTCGTCAACAGCTGGCAGTAAAAAAGAAGCAAATACAGTAACCGCAAGCGCCCTAGGACAAGGACTCCAGGATTAATGAGACAGGGCTGAAAATAAACTTCTAGAACAACAACGTCGTGAAACAAGAAAGAAGCCAGAGAAAGAGCTTCACTAATGCAGTCATCTTCCCCTCTCTTTTATATATTACACACCAAGTATAGTAGCCATCTTCCCCATACTGATTTGATGCAAGTATTCGGTTGGTTCTAACTTCCTTTCTGTCCTCATCCTGACTGCACCGCCCTACACACCCATCCTATCTACGTGTCCAACTGGTTTCTCGAGCCGGGATCCGTGATCCAACGGGGAGGGTGGTAGCTGTGCTAGGAGGAACCGCATCTGCTTATGTCCACAAGCGCAGTTACGAACTCTCCTTGGTGGTCGCTTATCCTACGCTCTTGCAGCTTAAACACTGGCTGGGCGGACACAGAACAGAACAGAACAGAACAGAACTGACAGACTTTAGTAAATACGTAATATTCCCATAAACAACATAGGTATGCTTGTCTGAGGATTTTTTTGAAGATCTTGGAATTCTGTCGGTAAACATGTAAATTCAAAAAATTCAAAAAAATTCAAATTAATTTATTATATATATTTAATAAATAAGTAAAAATAAACATGTAAATAAACAATCTTGTCAGAAATGAAATTTCGCAGATTGTTGTCAGATCTCGTCAATCTTTAGCTTAGTTTATGAAAAAAATAATACGGAGAAATATACGGACACATTTAATTGAAAATCCGTGATTTTCTTGTAAATAAACTCACGTTTCTCCGCATATTTAGCGTCATGTGCGGCAAATGATAAACAGAAGACTGGCAGCAGCAGCTATGCGCAATGCCAAGTTCAAGATCACATTAGACTATACAGAAAAAAGTCACGAACCGACAGACTTTACTAAATGCGTAGTAATTTTTTTGGGACCCATGCTACATTTTTACCAAAGTATTTTTGCTGTTTTACATTTGCCGTGTATCCCTTAAGATTTAAATAAATAAATTATGCTTTATACATATTTATATAGGGACAAATTACTCAAATTGAGCTAGCCCCACAGTATGTACTAACTAGGATACTAACTCAACGATACTACCTATACAGGCTGATTTTTACCCCCTGACTATATTTTAGCCTCGGAGTCAAAATCCGAAATAGAATTTTATGGAATACAGAATTACCAGAAAAATGATAAATAAAATTAGACTTCCTATAGAAATTCGCCCAGCTGATCGGTGAATTTGTATGGGAGGTCGTTTTAGTTTTTTTTGCCCTTTTTTCTTGCAATTCTGTGTTTTATTTGGGATCCTGATTCCAAGGCTAAAATATAGTCAGGGTGTAAAGAATCAGCTTGCATTTTGTAGTAGATTCTTATAAAAATAAACATCCAAGACCCAGGCCAATCTGATAAAGATCGTTATCATCATGACAAATCGTTAATTTGTTCTAATAGAAATAAATAAATCACATTCCCTGAGTTCGACCCCCGGCTGCCCCCGGTCAGGTCAAGATGGCAATTGATCTGACTGGGGCTAGCGTAATCAGTGACATTTTTACGTAGGTATACATTTATTTATTTACATTTAAAACTTCTCGTCCCCTCTTTCTTTTGTAAAATAACGGACACTTCTTTATTAACAAGACAATTTTATTTAAGTATTTGAATTTACCCGGTTTCATGATGGATAAGATAAGAGTTGAGGGTTTTTTTTTTGGTTGGATAAGATGTAGCACTGAAAAAAAAATTCTAGTCTTTCTGTGCAAAGCGGAGGGCGTGCCCCTAAAACCTCCCTTATTCTCCATCTCTAATATGGGATAGGATTTTAAGAAAAAAACATAGGGCTATGCGAAAAGAATTCAGTCTTCAGTTGTTTTGCTGCGCGATTTATCTATGCAAATGTTCTGATATGAATTAATTTAATTGCAGCATGGTGCAGCAGCATGTTCAAGGCTCGAATACATTATTGCACTTGTGATTACGTCCTCCTAACCTACATGACAGTAACTACATAGGTTATAACCTACTTTTCTTTCTTTTTATGGTCATGTGTGGAATGTGCTTGTTGCGAACTCTGAAGAATCATTTCGGGCCTTTTACGGTTCTGAATGGAAAGGCTGAAAACTGGACGCTATTGCTAAATCTCCTATGTCCGTCCGTATGTCACAGGGCTGGATCTTTGGAACCGTAATAGATAGAGATTGATTTTTAGGGTTCCGTAGTAAACAAGGAACCCTTATAGTTTCGCCATGTCTGTCTGTCTGTCCGTCCGCGGTTTTACGCAGAGACTATAAGTACTAGAAAGTTGTAATTTGGTATGGGTATGTATATTAATCATGGCAAAAAAGTGGTAGAATAAAATCTTGAAAAAAAAATTTTTTTAGGCTAGCTCCCATACAAGTAAAGTGGGGGAGTAATTTTTTTTTCTCTATTTACCCATCGTGTGGGGTATCGTTCAATAGGTCTTTCAAAAATATTGTGAGGTTGAGAACACCATTTTTCGATTTAGGGATCCGTTTCCGAAATATTTGGTTTTAAAGTGCAAATTTTCGTTAGAGGTAAGTGTCCCCCCCCTCTATCTGCTAAACGGTTATATATAGACACGTGAAAAAAATTACAGCAGTAGTATATATACTGAAGTTGAAAGGAAAACTATCAGAGCTGAATACTAAGTACAAACTAAAAAGTTATAGGCAACCAACTTATAAACTTTAAATTTCATACTATTTTCATTGTTAGATGTTTTTGGTCGTTAAACTAAAAGGTGCGAGTGTAAATAGTGTGAACTCAAAGTTGTCATTCCTAACTACGGAACCCTACACTGCGCGTGGCCCGACACGCACTTGGCCGGTTTTTTTTACAAAATCAGTTGTCTTTAAAACAAAAAATAATAAGATCGAAAAATAAAACAAACTAAATTTGAACAAATCGTCAAAAATGTAAGGAAGAAATCCTTGTCCCATTTGTAAAGA
Organism: Rhodophaea formosa; assembly: GCA_963082605.1. Lineage (NCBI taxonomy): Eukaryota > Metazoa > Arthropoda > Insecta > Lepidoptera > Pyralidae > Rhodophaea > Rhodophaea formosa. The sequence continues at coordinate 3,634,856 of OY720218.1, read as the reverse complement.
GGTCTGAATATTATAATAATTAACGGAAATTACATACATATATATATATATAGGTCTATACTTTTAGGTACGTTAGACGAAAACATATTTTTTATGATTTATTGACTAACGCTTTAGCAGTAGGTACTACTTATCGGTGACAAATATGGGTCAGCAATAGCTGATGATGACGCACGCAAAATAATTGCAATTTTGATGTAGGTCTGTTTCTAAACGTTTCCACTAATGACAGATCTAGAAAGAAACTGTAAACACAGTAATTACGAAGATATACTAAGGGATAGAATGACGTCAAAACAGTAGTAGTGGTCGAGATATACCTACGTTATAAATACGTTAGACGAAGTCATATTTTTTTACAATTTATTGACTAACGCTATAGTAGGTACTAAATAATAAATATATCAGGTATAGCTAATGAGTAATGACGCATGCAAAATAATTGCAATTTTGATGTAGGACTGTTTCCATTAATGACACATCTAGAAGAAACTGTAAACACAGTAATTACGTAGATGTAGATATACTGAAGGATAGAATGACGTCAAAACAGTAGCTAATGGTAGATTGTCTACACTGGCAGCGGAAGTCACGAGAGCGAAATTATTTACGAGATAAGCGGATCTGGGGAAAAAATACAATTTTCTTGCTTTTGTACAATTCATTATTGAGGTCATTTGAGCAATACGGTAGTGGACTGATGTTAATACATACATACTATCACGTCTTTTTCCCTTGCGGAGTAGACAGAGCCCAGGTCTGTAAAACCTAGAGGCCACGTTTAGCATGTTGGTGGGCTTGTAGGTGAGAACGGAATCAAAATAGTGATGGGTTGCTAGCCGCATCGCCTATAGAAATGATTCCTGATGCCCATTCCCTCGATCTGCTTTTACGATCTGCGACTGATGTTAAGATTTTCAATATTAAACCAGCCGTAACATAGACTGTGGTACTCAGGGATAACGTACTTACAGTATATATATCATCATCAGGTCTTTGTTAGTCTCCACTGCAGGGGCATGTTCCTCACCGTACATATCCAACGGTGAAAGAATTATTGAAATCGGTGCAGTTGTTCCTGAGATTAGCGCGTTCAACCAAACAACCAAACTCGTCAGCTTTATATATTAGTAAGTATAGATTTGTGTCAAATGATTTCTATTTCTATCTGAAAATACTTTTAATAACACTTAATTTGACATCGATTCGTTAAGTTATAGTTGGGTTGTTAAGAGTCTTAACCACCCATCTAAAAGTATTTTAATAGTACATTATGATACAAGTACGGTAAGCTGGATATTATAATCGAGGTGTTTATAGGCACGAGGCGAAGCCGAGTGCTTATAAGAAACCGACGACTATAATAGACAGCTGGCTGTACGAGTATCATACGACGTTTTTCAATACATTTGCGATTACCATAAACTAAAACAAGATTACAATTTAGTAAATAAGGAATTTATAAAAATTAGGAACTAAAGCAATTTGTTAAAAATACATTTATAATAATCCGGTACATTTACTTTTATTTTCCCCAAAAAAGTACATTGATTATCTTCTCCTTTTCGAAGTCGGTTAAAAAATCACATCTCACGAATCCGAAAAAAGTTTTCATGCTGAACTTGAAACTCTTTGCTTGGATTCTATGAAGAAGTTTAAATTTTGCATCTGTGGCATTGGGCTATTGAGCGTGTGTTGTAATTGGTGTAAAGTAAAAAGCACGGTGCCGTAAATACATCATAACGATACAGATTTCGATGTCATAAGAACCGTATTATTAGCAAATGTATTGAAAAGGAAAAATTATTTTAAGACCATTAAAAAAGTACAATCCTAAAATATAATTTTACGGTAATTCACCGAAAATATATTTATAACAATTTTTATAATGAAGCTAATACCAAAAACTAAATATATAGCTAGCTACTCATGACGCACGTACAAAATACATTGGTAGTTGTGATAAGGCGTTTAATGATTAGTGGTTGGTTGGAATCACTCAGATTTTTGCCTAATCCCTTGATCGGTTTTTACGGTCTGCGCGGGAAGGAAAGCAGATCGTATATTAATCCTAATCCTATCCTAACTAATATTATAAATGTGAAAGTGAGTTTGTTTGTTTGTTTATTTGTTTGTTACGCTTTCACGCCGTATCTACTGAACCGATTGATCATGAAAATGCACACACATAGGTTAGGGTACCGAGAAGGACAAAGGCTATAAATTATGCGGGCGAAGCCGCGGGTAACAACTAGTATTTTATATAATTTTCCTTTTCTTACAAACCAGCACGGAATAGAAGCCCATCTAATATTATAAAGGCGAAAATTTGTTTGTTTGTTACCCCTATCTACTGAACCGATCCTCATGAAATTATTACATGCCTACATATTGTCTAGAGTACGGGGGAGGACATAGGCTACCCTTTATCCCGGACAAAAGTACTGTTCCCGAGGAATACGATAGTTGCCTAATGTTAAGATTATATAAAATTCGTTTCTAATGAGACTAATTTCTATCTAAAAACACTATAAAGAACACTTTTAATTTGATATCGATTTAAAGTTGAGAGAATAGGACCATTTTTTAAAGTATGTAAATCTTTAATTACATTTATACTGTATTTAAGTCTGCAAAATTTATAGCAACCTTTATTATGAAACCATTACCATAAACGAAATATTTCGTTTAGCTACCAAACAAAGTTCTCACGCCACCCATACAAAATAGAAGATTGTGACGTCACAAATATGTAGGCATTTCAGCGGCGCGTTTTCACGTCAAAAAATTTACATCTAAAAACGTGTGTCTTTAAAACTTTTATAACTGAAAAAGTTTTTTGTTTAGAAATGTATTTCTGTCACTATTGTGTTTATTTTTGGCAGGTCTTTACATAGCAACATGAAAAAAATTTTAGTCAACATGCCCATTGACACTACAGCGAGCGGAGCCGCGGGCTAAAGCTAATAAACAATATTTCTTTGGCCACTTACACACAATGAAGAACAACGAACAAATGAAGTGTACTGATAGGAAAGTTCCCGCATTTTCAGGTCAACGGATGACGTCGCGTTGATTCACGCACGGACACCCACCCGTTTAGCACTTAGGAAAATTTTACAATATTTGTACGGCCATATTTAGGTAGAGTAGAATAGGACCACTCCAAGTTTTCCAGTCGATGTCATTTCGTAAAGGCGAATAAGAACACACAAGCTAAACAAAGCTATAAAATAGACCTCTCCAACCCCTCTGACCAGCGTGGAGAGTGAAGGCCAAATCATCTGACTGCTCTGGCTAATATATAGCTCTGGTAGTAAGAGGGTCGTGCTCCTGCAGTAGAGACTAAAAAAGACTTGACGATGATTTGAAATAGACGTTACATGTAATAATTTTTTATATTATCCTTCCGACTCTATGGTTAAAAAAAAAAACAAAATAACTGGTGGTTGCGTGATGGCGCTCTTGCTAAGCCAGACCTGAAGTATAAATTAAAATAATATAACTTATTAAAATGCCTTACCTAGATTAGTTTTAGGTAAGGTATTTTAATCAGCACTTTTGAAAGACTGATGTAATTGAGTAGTAACGAAAGTGTAAGTATGTAGGTGTCTAGGATATGAACTACACTTAGAGTATAAATATTAAAACTACATTATTATTTATTTTAAAAAATTAACAACGTATTTGAATGATAAGCTAGATTAGGAACTTAGAAGAGGGATACAAATTTAAAAGATAAAGATAAAATATTTTTGCTATTAACTTCATTGATAGATATCAGGAATACCTACTTGGCCTACTTGTTAGTTACATAACAGTTATTTACAGCAGATCAGATAGGTTAACACAAACACATAAGCTATATGTATGCCGCAGGTCGTATGCCTGTTTGAGTTGTATTAAAAAAACCATCAAAATAATTTTTGACAACGCAAAATTTCTATATTTCATGCATGGCTATTCCCCTATTACTTCGAAGATAAATTCAGGTCTTTAACCTAACAACTACAGTTTTACAACAATAGCGTCAATAGCCACCCAAGTCGAAAGTGAAAGTTGTCACCAACTGACACGTGAACTCGTGAAATGAGCTCTAATCCCTTGTGATAAGAAAAACTTGAACTTCGGAACTGCATATGAATGTGTTCTGAATCCATTCATCATTAAACGGCTAGTTACAATGTCCTCGCAAGAATGTAGGGTGACTGTACGTTAACGAATGGAATGGAATGGAAAATGGGACAAAACTTGAAGGTAATTTTTTTTAATTCGGAATTGTATTTAAATTTAGTCCAATTCTATTCACAATACCAGTAGGGTGACTAAGCTCTAGAGTAAATTGGGACAAAACTTGAAAAAGGGGGCAGCATTGTTATTCACAAGGATTAGAATACCCATGTTGTAATAATAAAAGGTATTCCTTGTGTGTGTTTAAAACACATACAGAATAGAAATTTCTCCTTCGCTGCTTATCATTATCATATGGAACATATAAGGAAAACGCCAACTTTTAGTATATCGATGAAACAAAGTCCCGATTTTAATTAATTAATAGAGATTAAATTTTATTTCACAGTGGTTAAATACAATATTTTATATAGCAGAATAAACTTTTCTTATCGTTTGTTTGCTATTACATTATTTTATTATGACAAATTCTTCTCATTTAAATAATAAATTCATTTTTATTGCTTTATCAAATATTTTAAGCAGGAGACCATATTAATTATGGGTTGTTCTTATATTAATATACAATCATTCTGACACCCAAAAATTCCAAATTTCAATGCACACTCAACATATTTTTATGCGTTCGACACGAGTAGGTATACCAGTTGCAGTGTTAGTTTGTATTGGCAGAACTCGGGAAACCAATAACGGATTTAAATTAATTCTGTACTTAGTATGATGTAAAGTATTTCTACGAAAAGTTTCTATGTATTGTAAGTACATAGCCGAGACGGATCGCTAGTAGAAAGAGAAATAACAAATATTATTATATTATTGTTTATAAATCCCCAGGTAAGTGAGCATATTTACGACGCTGTCAATAAACTATTATGTGCGTTATCAATGTTACGGAGATGCTATAAATTATTGACATTACGACATAACCGCTTCTCAGAAAGGACGTGTCTTATTCTTAACCTAACCTTTACCCCGTATCTTTCCGCAGTCGCGATTTGCAGACACATACAATAACGCATTATTATTTCGCGAGACAATCTAGACTTCTAGACTAATATTATAAAGAGGAAAGGTTAATGTGTTTGTTTGTGATGGAAATTAAAACATTACTAAACTGACTTTAAAATTATTTGTAAATGAATATTTACATACAAAGAGTTGTTTGTAAGTGAATTTTAAAATCGGTTCAGTTATTTTTGAGTTACATAATAAGATTCATATTATTTTCAAAATAATAAAAGATCTGTTGGAAATCGCATCATTAGGGTAGTGCGTCTCATCGTCTCATCATCATCATCTGAGATGCTTCAGAACCCGGGGTCCGAGGGCTAAGTGTCGGGCCGGGTCCCGGATAGATTGTATGAAGGAAAGAAGATAAGAAGCTAATGATACCAAAGAAATCTTCATCTGTAATACAATAACCTACTGTTTCATCAATCAATAAATTGCATATTTATTAGTACTCATTGACTTTATTTACCTCGATTAATCGGTTCGAATCAATTGAATTGAAAACAGAATTGATCATTGCAAAGTTAACTAGGTCATCAGTTTATGACTACTGCGATAGTTTACCAACTTCTCCAGAAAATTGTTAATGCGTCAACGTCATGATTGTAAATATACTTTTAGTTGCTTTTTGATATGATAAATACTTGCTTATGCGTTTGTTGGGTAATGAAATTGAAAGTGCCTATCTATTAAATTAGTTTCTACACTATTTCACGTGCAATGAAGCGAATATTACAAGAATTGCCACACATGTAAAAAATATATAGTTCGTTAAGGTCAGCGACAAGATATTTTTAACTTGCTGCGGTGCGTGCGATAGTCTATATTTAAAACGCGAGACATAATAGCATCTGTAATATATCCTTCTGTCCACTCTTCTGTCAGAGTATAGCCATCATTCTGACTCGAAAATAACATAACAATTCTCGGAACTGGTTAGTGGTTAACCGCAGTGCATAGCAACCGTTGCGCAAGGTTAAAACGCGCGGTCAACTATACCAGCCAATCAGTGCACGCGATTCTCGTGACGTCAGCGACCACGCCTGCGCGCGCCTCCGCCGCCATATTGCCGCTTTCGTGCATCGCGAAGAGAACGTAACGCATTGCGATAACAATTGTATCATGTTTACGAACGAGCCCACTTTGACGTCGCTGTAGATGTAAAAGCTACAATCGAAGCAATTGTAACATAATTATTACGCCCTCATTGACCGCTTTATTAGAAATTCGCGAATGAACATCATTACTGTTGTAGACAGTCTTGATCACTCTTAAATTGAAATTATTGCGTGATTGAGATAGGTATTTTGCGTGTCTGAAAATTCAATGAATAAAAAAATCATAGCAGTCTATGATCTAATGACAATAAGGGTGTATCACTTACCCATCATGTTAGACATGAATTTAGATCTGTCCATCGGTGGGATCCATTTCGATGCCATGGGGAGGATGGCTGGCCAGGTCGCGCCGAGCAGGAAGCCCAAGAGGACTCTTGAGGTCACGGCCCAGCCGAACCCTAGGGCTGCAGCAGATGGAGTGAGCAGCGTGAGGATGCTGGCGAGGAGAGTGCTGTAGCCAAACACTCGCCTGGTGGGAAAAATAAATGTTATCAAAATATTACTAGAAGAACAGAATTTCAAATAAAATTTCTTCAACAATGTAAGATTTAAAATTCGCAAATCCTTGAGTTTATGATAATAAAAAAACAATAGCTATTAGTAGCTTCTAGTTAATTCTAAAGAAGAAAAAGATATGAATTGGAGACTTGTACATGTCGCCATTTGCAAAATCACCATATGAAAATGTCAAAAACCTAGCTACCTAAAAATATGAAAATCAACAGTAAATCTCGAAACCAATTTCACGCCCAATTACGTAGGTAGGAATCATAACAGCTATCAGTATTCGGTAGCTTAGCATTCGCTTTATTACCCACCCGTATCGTACAAGAATGCATTTCAAGAACAATCTCGTAATGAATCCGCGCATGCTGCATGCGGGCCGCGAGAATGTTCTGCGTGAATCATAATCTACACATCCTGCAGTCTGCCGTTTAACATTTTTTGATAATAGCATAATTGTCATCGGGGATTTATGGAGAAACTTACTTAGAAGTCATTGAAATCAACCCAGACCTTGACTTGAAAATTATGCAAAGAATAATGTATTTGTTATTACCAGGTTAAAATCAAGTAAGTAATACTTATATTCACTTTACAATAGTTACTTGATTTAAACCTGGTTATATTGTTAAAATCACGATAGCTATAATAACCAAGTCAACTAATACTACTAAAATTACTGATTAGTGATGACTTAATCTGCCATTTTTAATTGGAAGAATGCTCTAAACTTATAACTACCGCTCGTCATGTGAGTTGTGAATCCATCTGTTCAAAATTGCACCCCTAAACTCGATTAACAATGCACAAACAAACGAGAAGCAATAAAATTCTACTTTCTTGTCTATTAAATCTCAGAAGGAAACTAACGACCCAGTAACATTTAGAAAACAATAAATAGACCCGTTTACCGATGTCAGTGTCCTCAACTCACTGAACATATGATTAGTCATAACATAAACCAGTTTAGTTAACTTCATAAGCCCACGCTTTGATAGTCATAACTGTGTCAAACTGTGAAAAACTTAATTAGTGGTTTGATATCAATAGTCTATTTTTTTGTAAACACAGTAATAAGACATTTCTGGCAAAAAGGCAAAGATTCAAATGATACCTTACTTATCTGAATTTGTTCAATGGTAGAATGAAGAAATTAATGTAATTTTTTTAACAATATGGGCACATTCTGATATACGAAAACACAACTAGGTAGCACACGTTGTTCCACTATAAAATTCCCATTCCTTTCTTTCAGCGCCCATCATCAGATCAGGTGGACAGGACTATTTTATTGTTTTATCACAACAAATCCATCAACCAGTTTTAAAGAAGATACGATAATAAGAGCGGGCAAAATACGGTACTTTAGATTCCATTACAAAGTTATCAAAATATACGTATACATACAGATCGTCCCTATAAACGCGTGTTATACATAAAATGGCTGCTGGTAACAGAGGAAGCGGTAGATATCAGTTTACCACAATTGTGTTTGTAATGCTATATCAAATGTGACGTGTTTTATTCGAATAATTATCACAGTTCAAACTGCCAAGGACCAAAAGTAGGCAATGAGGCTAGTTGACTCCTCCCGACCTTTCTATTAGGGGCTTCTAGAAAGTTCGACGCAAAATCATAACAGATACAGGCTAGATTCTAATTAATACTCAATGATAGAGATCAATTGATTTTATCTTTCAAATATTTTAATATATTAAATTCGCTTTTTAGCTCATAATTTTCGGAACCGAATATAAATTCTTAACTAGTCTTTTGACCATTCTAATTGTAATTTTTCGTGTCAGAAAGGTAGAAAATAATCTTTTTTTCTATTCTGATAACTGATTGAAAAGTGATGTATATTATTAAATTAGTTGTTTTAGCCGCTTTTCAATGAATAGTCAGTGAGACTAGTCCCAAATTTCGCGAAACTTGTGGTCACTTATCAAAAATTCAATTCAGAGTTCAAAAATCCGCATACCAACGAGTCGGTTCAGCGCTCGCATAAACTACCTATATAATTTTACAAATCGCTCTTCTTTTTACTCATGGTCAAGTACAGACATCAACACATTAAGTTATACCACAAGCATCTTTATGCCACCGCAATAGTTGCTAAATTGCAATGGTTTTGAGTAATTTGTTGTGCTGTTCTCGGTACAAATGAATAGGCTTACTGATACGTGAATTTATGAGTGGAAGCGAATTTTTGTGTGATTTACTTTACCATGCATGACAAGCGATTACAGGCCTGGGACGTTATTATCTCTGCATGGCAACTACTTCGGGACTGTAAGCTATTAATAATACTGTCGTGGTTTGTGAATAATAAGTTATTTGTTAGTCTTCGTACTCATTTAAAATAAGAATAAGTCTAATAACGTAAAATAATAAAACTATGTTAAGTGATCCTGGCATGGTTAACTCAACTACTGTATCGATCAACTGAATTTTAATCCGAGTTATTTACTGATCATGCTCACCGTCAAACAATGAAGTCAATCAAGGTTTCGGACACGATTTAACAGACGATGACATCTGCCGACCCCACGAGCTCCGTGGCGCAGCGGTCAACACGCCTGCCTGCGACACGGAAGGTCCCGGGTTCGATCCCCGGTCAGGTCAAGATGGAAAATGATCTTTTTCAGATTGACCTGGGTCTTGGATGTTTATCTATATAAGTATCTATTATAAAATATAGTATCGTTGAGTTAGTATCCCATAACACAAGTCTCGAACTTACTTTGGGGCTAGCTCAATCTGTGTGATTTGTCCGTATATATTTATTTATTTATTTATTATTTATTTATAAAAATTGGGATGAGGTAACTAAAGGAAGAAGATGATGAGCTAGTAACCAGTCAATACATAGTCTGATTCTTAATTTCATCACTCGCCATCGATAAACGAGGTGTTTAATACATATGATTCAAAAGTTTCTAAGCTCTATCTTCTGCATTAAATAAAGATGTGCATGTCTTACCGTGCGCCAATAATCTCTGCCAGTCGACCGCCTGGCAGTTCTGTGAGAACGTATCCCCAAAAGAAGGAGCCCAGGAGGTGGTTCTTTTGCTTCGTGTCCCAGTGGTAGCGGGTCTGTTGTATGTGTTCTGGGTGCTGCGTAAAAAAGTAATCTATTAGGCAAATTTACAATACATATTTTCCAATATATTGTTGTTAAAAATTCTATTTACAATTCATTGCACAAGTATTTGTTTTAGTCAAAGACTGCTGCTAATGCTAAAAACATGCCAGTGCTTGGAAATTCCAAGCCCTAACAAATTGGAATTACACGGAAAACTATTATATAAACTCAAAAATAATAATAGTACGAAAACAAAATACATATAAAATAATCAAGAAGATACAACAATGTCTAATATAAATTTCTAGTCTATACATTGCCAATCCCAAACGTATTTATATGCAAACCACAATTATCTAGAAACATAGCCATAAAATTGTAAATATACCGATGGAACGGTAAAAGTAATTTTTCATAAAAATAAAGAGGCAATGAATCAATTACATTTTATTTCATTCTATTACTATGAATAATGTTTCAGCCCGACAAACAGGAAAACCACTTGAAAATCCAACCATTGTTTCATTGTAAATCATAATAATGGAATTAAAAATAGGTATCTACAGATTTATTTTTTAGGTTTTAAAAGATCTTAAGTTTTTATTTTCTCGTACTCTTCATAATCGTGTTATCATAAACGACTAATGATATAGAGGAAATAAATGTATCATCTATTTGTTTCTCTGTGGTATCATTAATAAAAAAAAAATGTTGTCCTACTTGCATTTAAAATTAACTGTATATGACCAAGATCTACAAACTTTCCAAAGTTCACATTAATTATCAACAGTAAAGCAACATTTCGGGAGTTACGTACATACGATTAAATAAAAACAAACATACATACAATAAATGTGTTTTTGTCCCTATATTATTTGGACACATATTTATAAATCCAGTCATAACATCTTCGCCAAATAATATCACAGCATAAATACGTCAATCATCATCATCTCAGCCACAGGAAGTCAACTGCTGAACATAGAACTCCCCCAAGGATTTTCAATACGAACGGTTGGAAGCGCCCTGAGTCCAGCGCCTTTTTGTAAACTTTATCAGGCCGTCCTAATCTATCTAATCCACAAGGCTATGTTGGTGACCTTTGTTCTTCTACGGTTTATAAATCCTGGCTCGTTATGCGCACGATTTGTGGTAAAACAGACCTCCTAGATCTATAAGCTATAAGTCACAGGAAATACGTTCTAATTGTAATGGAATGAAAGAAAAAGAAGAGGATGGAGTACCTACCTGTGTGACGTTGAGTGAGTCGTGGGTGATGTTGAGGATGGCTGTGTGGTTGTCTTTGTCGTCGTATATCATCTCCACGATCGCGATGGTCAGGTTGACTCGGAGTGCGTAGTTCAACATGAAGCCCAATAGCACCATTATGTTCAGGACTTGCACGCATGTTAGACATCCTGCAACAATGGAAAAATACAAATAGCGATTACAAATTTCGTCTTTTAATTACAGGATTGTTTGTGCCCCACACAAATAGCAAAAAAAAAATCACACATTACACCAAGAAAAATAAATAACAACAAAAAAAATCTTTTTACATTCCAACAATATGGTGGATCCTGGTTCACAAATAAAAATAATATATTTTGTGGAGAATAGATCACTTAGCGCAATGTTTTGCAAAACCCGTTGTTTTCATATAAAATAGTCCCAAATTATCTAAAATCGTGGTCACCGCATCAAATCAAATCTCGTTCCCGCTTACGGTATAGAAAAAATTTTGCAATATACCTAATTGTAATCGTTCTACTTAAATAATAAATAAATCGTGGATTTTAGTTTGAAGTCAGAAATTCGCAATGACAAATCTTCTCAGTCAACCATCAATAATGGCATAAAAATCTTGAGCTCCTTCGGTAGCTTGGTCTCAACCTTTTTGAAATTCCTTTCTATGCGGTCACAAGCAGGGAAACCTAACGAAACTGACCTACCCTCAGTGGCCAAATTGTTTTGTTACAAATGGGGGTTTTGCCCAAAGTCGCCCCCTCTCTGCATTTCTATTCGCTTAGTAATTTAGTCGCCCGCCTAAAATTTTATTCGTTTGTTTTATTCTTCCCCATTTTCTTCGTAGTGTGACTTTTTTTGGTCCTTGCAACTACCCGCTCCACACTCTCGTCGAGAGGTTTCGTTCCCGGTATTCGCCGAAACAAGACGAGATCGACACTCGCTTAGCGCAATCAGTTGTCTGTTTGAGGACGTTCAAGATGGACGTTGAAACTGCTGCGGCCTTATAGCATTATGTCTTGTAGCGTATTATACTTCTTACAACGAGAAAAATAGTTATTAAAAGGCGTTAAAAAAGACTAATACCGCCACCATGTAGACTACACGAATATAGCCGAGACTTGCCGAATACTCTCGTATTCGCCTCCACACTCTCGTATTCGCCTATTCTCATATAGTTTTGCCGAGAGAAAAGTAAAAGATCAATTTCCCGCGTGATTAGTATTATTTTGGCAACACAGTTGTTACACGATCATGCTCAGCCGACCGCTGCGTCACTGTGTTTTGTGAGCAGAGCCAGACTGTGGGAAAATTGATTCGTTCGAGAACCTACACAGTAAAGTCACGATCGACAACATAAGAACTACATACTCGCCTTTGTCATATGGGTGTAAAACTGAATTAAAATAGTCATGGGCTGCTAGATTCATGCCTATGAAATACATGAATATGAACCGACCGAACGGATCAAATGTGGAAATTGATTTGCGAAAAGGTCAGCGAGGGATATGGGAAACTAACGCCGCCCTGCAAGTTTATATTTTGCTCCTAAATAAGATCAAGTTAAAAATATTTAGTAAGTAATCTGACAGCCCTAGGAAATTAATTGAGTATCTTTGGTATTATTGATCCTAAATTTTCATTTGATAAATTAAGAGAAAGACCGACTACCGCCATAAGTGGCCACTCTTGGCACTCTGATTGGATTTAGGTATTGTAAAAAATTCTGAGGTGAGGAGGTGCTAGTTCGCTAGCACATCTGGGGCTCACTTATACCAGTTTACCCTTTCTGTGTTCTGTGAGTTTACCAAAGGTTTATCCACATAGATATAGCTTTGGTGATTTATTATTACAATTTGATAGAATTCTTCAGATTTCATTTTGATCAGATTAAATAGGACTAAGTACAATAAATTAGCGTTATTCAATTCATAGTTTCGTTGAAAAATATTATGTCAAGAACTGTACAACGCCTCTATTTTTTACCCACTCAGCTATTTAATATTTTAATGTCCCGTTTAAAATTCTTTTAATTGTTTATCTGCCCTTGTGTCAGATATTAAAATTCGCGGGACCAGTTTGGTTGCATAACGACCGGTGATATGCATAATGACAATCCGCTGATTTGAACCGGTTTCAACTGGATCCGAATGCATTTTGTGGATCCCACGAGTCTGAATTATTCAGGATTTAGTATGCTGGTCATCAAACGAAATTTAAATTCAAAATTAATCATTTTAAATTTTGTTTAATTCCTAACTCATGAAATGCTCAAAATTAGTTTCTATTATTTGATTACTTATGTGATTACAATGAAATTCTACTTTATTAATTTTTATTAGAAATATAGATCATCATTTATCATATCATTTAAATAATATTAAATATTTATTTAAATAAATTATAATTTAATTAAATAAAGGTATACTGGGTGATGATGGGGAACGAACACTCATATTCTTCAAACAATCAAACCAGCCCGTCAAGATGAAATTTTGTAAGGGACTAATGCCGGAAAATAAAAAATACGACCTTTTCATACAAATTTCCAAGACGGCTAAACACTTTCGTATGAAAATGTCGATTTCTTTTTCGAGTTTCCATAGTAAGTTGTTCTTTATCTCGATAGGCTGCTTTGAAGGGTGTTTACCCTAACATCCTGTGTATTACTAGCTCTGACCCAACAGATGTTGACCTATCTTGGCTATGAAAGACATATGCGGCATCTGAAAATCAGTGGTTTGTTCTGCGAGCAAACGTATCGCTGAGCTACAACCTTTTGGTATCGTTGCGGCACACATGCTAAACAAGACTGAACTGTCAATTTTTCTTTTCTTATGTGTATTTTTGTCTTTGTATTTTTTGTTTGTATGTGTGTCATTCCGGTTTCAATAAAGTTATTAACTTATTATCTATCTATCTATCTCTTGAAAAGGATGTTGTCCTGTCTTGGCTATGAAAGAAATTTGTGGCTCTTGAAAAGCCCAACACGAGTCGGTTGATAAAAGTTGTTATGCGCTAAATGAAAGAGCTAATCAAATCTTGTTATTCTTAATGATTATATCACTGAAGCTATGGACAATGGTAAGCAGGTGGACGTTGTCTATACTGACTACAGTAAATGCTTTGACCGCATTGACCACAACCGGTTATTATTAAAGTTAAATAAAATAGGTATAAGAGGTGATCTCTTGAGGTGGTTTGCATCTTATATTGAAAATAGATCACAGGCGGTTGTAGTCAACAACTATATATCTAGCTGGATAGACATACCAAGTGGCGTCCCACAAGGGTCCTTGCTGGGCCCATTGTTGTTTACAGTGTTTGTTAATGATATTAAGGACTGCTTTAAGTCATCACATGTCTTATGCTTCGCTGATGATATGAAAATTTTTTCAGCCATATCTAAGCAAAACGACGTGCTTGCTTTGCAGTCTGATCTGTCACGGTTGGAGAGTTACTGTGATGTCAACCGCCTGGATCTTAACCCATCTAAGTGTTGTTTTGTTACTTTTAGTAGAAAAAGAAATATAATTCCCTCTGTATACACTCTTAAGGGTGAAGAGCTTCTGCGAAAAAACAATGTACGAGACCTCGGTGTACATCACGATGAGAAACTGACTTTTGATTTACAAGTAGATAAAGCGGTATCCAAGGCTTCCAAGGCGTTAGGTTTTGTCATGCGTTGCTCTTCCTCGTTTCAACATGTTAAAACCCTAAAAATTTTATATTGTGCTTTTGTACGGAGTCACGTAGAATATGCGTCACAAGTTTGGAATCCTAGATACAAAGTGTATATAGACCGCATTGAAAATATCCAAAATAAATTTCTTAAACACTTATGTTACCGTCTCAAGTTGGATTATAAATCATTTGATTATACTTCTCTTTGCAGAAAACATCACCTTATACCACTAGAATTACGACGCAAAGTAGCTGACATCTGCTATCTATTAAAGGTGGTTACAGGTACTGTGGATTCACCGAAACTTCTGTCCAGGATATATTTCACAGTCCCCAGCAGATCCCGTCGATATCATAACCCTATTAGTCTATCGGCAGTATCAACCAATTATAGACAAAACTCATTTTTGTGGCGAGCAGGTAAATTCCTTAATGATGTATCCAAAACAATAGACATAGACACATTCAATACGTCTCCGACTAAGGTAAAAAGATTATTATATGATAGTTTCTTTAAGTGTACCTAATGCGCTGCAGGTGTGGTTTTCTGTTTGAATATTGCTAGCTTCTTACTCTTTGTTTTGTGTGTATATTCTACATAGCCGGCAATACTTTTGTAACCTTTTTTTTTTTTAATTTTTAATTGTGGTATATATCAAGTACTTAACTAAAACGTGACTTTGGCGTTTCCGTATATTTATATCGTAATTTGTTGCTATCTGTGAAGACCTATAATTGGCTTTATTGTTGCTAATGTACAACCTATGTTACTTTTGTTGCTGTTGGTCATCCGAACGTAAAAAAATAAAAACAAAAAAAATAATCACCACGCAAAACTATAAAACGAGAAGTATAAATAGGCGTGAAGTTTTCAATTCTTTTTCAGTTATCGTTCCTAATTAGTTTCCGTAAAATTTTCTACAATGTAGAAAAAAAAATTGCGTCATCAATGAATTAGAAAACTAAAAAATACATTACTAGTTATTTACATTACAAGTGTATAACTGTGATTTTTTGCACGAAAAACCAAGCACCTCGTCACTCGTCCTTGACTCGTGTGTTTTCTGAAAAATGTTATCGTCGCAATCTGCGCACGCGGTATTTATAGATTTACAACATACGCCTCAGCCGAATTACGGGCTTTGCCAATTTTTTCAGGCGTGTCTGTACTTAATGTGTTTTTAAAACATTTTTATTACAGCACATATTTTACGATGCTTATTTATGTAATTCGCAGCTCGTTTACAGACCGAATCAAACTCTATGGCGGCTAGGATATTAGCTGCGTGATGCGCAGTACGCACCCCGCCTCCCTGCGCGTGCTTCTCTGAACGTATTGTGTACTGCGGCATCGACTGAAATTCCGGTACGGAGGCTGAGTTACTCGAAGACTGAAATCTACTGTTCGGTCGGACTGTACTTGCAAAACATATTACTTACAATGTTTAGCATGTAATACTTGCACATATTGGGTACATATTTTTAGCAAATATATTGTGCTAAACATATGTCAAATGTGTGCTATTAAATACAAAGAGTTACTTAAATATTGCCATATAATTTCACACATATTTACAGCGTAATAAAAAGCTTTTTCTTGTATCTCTAATTATGTCATTACTTTGAATCACACCAATTTTATTTTCGAGTGAGTGAGTAGGTACCTATATTGAATAATGTTTATAGGTGTATAATATTAAAAGAAAAAACTACATGTATTTGTAGATACATTAATTTGACATAGGTACCCGTAATTCGGTCTATAAATCAATGAAATTTTTGAATCAAGGTACAATGATAAAGGATAAATTAGCTGTACTTTAAAAAAATTTCGTATAACTTTACTGTTTTTGGTTTGAATTGAACAATAGATTTTTTATTTATTTATGAGTGATCCCAGTCTACGAAAAAAAATAGGATCCGTCCAGGATCCTATTTTTTTTTTTAAATAGGGTCCATCCAGGATCTAGGACCGGAGTCTGAGTTAATTGCGGTTCCGGTTGCCGGGAACCTTCTCATAAAGTTATCTTTTATACCTAGTACTTTATGTGCAAAAGTAAACCATCATCATCAGGTCTTTTTTAGTCTTCACTGTTAGGAGCACGAACTGCACGACGACCCTCTCTGTACTACCCACAGAGCAAGGAATTTTAATGTAGCTCGCGCGTTCCTAGCGGTACTATTAGACCCCTATTTAATTTTAGTATTAGTAAATTAGCCAGAGCAGTCAGAGGACTAAGCCTAAACTCTACTCACTGGCCAGACGTGTTGGAGAAGTCTCTTTGATGTAAGTTCATGTTCATCTTGAGTTTCCTAAGTCGAATTCCACGGGTAGACTTGGAGTGGTGGAAAAAGTAAAAATAACTCTTATGTTTTGGTTATTTTTCTATTCATTTCAGTTTGTTTGAAACAACAACAAACATCCCTTCAAAGGTAAAACACCTAAAACACAACAGAATGGCCAATTTATCAAAGTAGGCAAGGTTCTATCTCTTCCAAGCTTCCAATTAACCAGAGTGGTATCAAAATAGTACCTAATTTACAGAATGATAGCAATTAGTACCTACTGTGAAGTCTCAGAAAACAGAGGCAGAGGCGAAACCAAGCAATGAAGCAACAAAATGCTTATATTGAAAATGAAAGTCAACGATGTTTTGCCTAGAAAATCAAGTGCTCAGTCACAGTGCGGTGCGGCCATTCTAATCGATTTAAGTGGACACATCTCAATCAATCACTTTCACACGTTATGTCAAGATGAAAACAATTTTAAGTGATACTTAGCGGTATGGCCATAGAAGTATTAATCGATTTTTTTTTAAATCTATGTGTTTGGCAGTGTATTATGATTTTAGTTTGATAATAATAAAAATAAATTAATATCAATTTGCCTGGGACTTCGTCTACGTATGATATATTTTTTTTAAAGAACAATAATAGCAGCGTTTTACCTACCAATAAAACGCTTATTAAGCGATAACCTTATTTGAAACCTAATTAAACAACAATTGAGAGTAGCGAGCTTGACTTCCGGTAGCAGGTCGGCTATTTTACCGATTTTCCCTTACGACGTTGGCTAACTTCCGGTGGCCAGGAGGGGGGGCACGTGGCGCCGCGCCACTGCTCTGAGCCTCATTGGATCTCGAAATTGATTCGCATAAGAAACACCTGGCAGTGATTGTGTATTAGGTTTCAAATAAGGTTATCGCTTAATAAGCGTTTTATTGGTAGGTAAAACGCTGCTATTAAGCTTATGAACCGTTATTTGAAACCTAATTAAACAACAATTGAGAGATTGTCTGTTATCGCCTGGTGTACCGGTTATAGCCAATAACATGATGGATATGATATCATGTGAAACTGAATAGTTAAATAAATCAGATGTGAAAATAAAATGCATGACAAGACTGAGTTACAAGAAAGAATAATAAAAAACGTTATTCTACCAAAGGATAGATCGGACTTTATAAACAAAAAAAAAAAAAAAAAAAATTATCATATAAAAAATAAAAATTATTTGAATGATAATAAAGTAAACAAAGACTGAATTAATAAACACTTGTTTAAGTGTCAAATTCACTAACCACACAGATGGTATAGGTAAAGCTTAAATATCAAATTTACAATTATATAAATGGTAATGAGTACGAATAACTCGTACTATACCTGGCCAAAAATAAATGACGAAATTGAGTATAAATTACATTCAGAACCATTATTATTTTTATAATAAAAATATTGTGAAACAGGATTTGCATCAGAACATCAAATAACCATCATATGACGTAGGTACTTTTCCTTTTTTTTTTTTTTTTTCCTTGAAGATCAATAATAACCGGACTACTTTCAATAGTAAAAAACAAAAGAAATCACCTGGAGGAAAGAACTTCAAAAACTCACTTAACAAATTGCAAGGTTTACCTTGCGGAAAATATTTATTTTTCTATAACCTTTTTATCATACAGTCTTGTTGTCACGTGCAATAAGTTTCAGTATCCATGGTATAAAACCATTTGAATTGCATGTTCAAGTCCTATTACGTAGATATGGAAACAAATAGAATAATTTGTTAAAATTAGCCATGAGTAATTCTGTTCCATTTTCAAAATATATGACATATGTACATTGGTTAGAATAAAGCCAAAAAGGTAATTTTAAAGTAAGGAAAATTGAGATGAACTTTGACCGTTTTAATCTTTATAAAGTAAAATATGCTTGTGCACCGCACTCAGCAAGATGATAGCCGTAATTAGGACAAAACAACTTCTTTCTGGCTAAAATATACCCAGAAGATTTGTAATACAAAGGCTATATGGTAGATACAAACAGCTCTCGCAACTGTATTGTCTTTGAGATGATAAAATGCAGAGGAATGACAAACATTTTATTTTTACACAAGAAAAAGTAAAACTAAACCTCAAGTAGTAAGTAAACTAAGAAAGTAATAAATTGAATTTTGACTACAAATATCTTGCTTTTCTGTTGCTAGGCTGGAATAGTACTAGTCAACTTTACAAGGCACAAACGGGAAACCGTTCATTAGTAAGATGAATAAATAGTCTTATCATTATTGATATTAAAAACAATCAAACCTGGTATTTCAAATACTTCGAATTTTGAAACAGGCAAAAAATATCACATAAACAATATACCTTGTTAAAGCAATATGATCTGGATTTCCATCCTAGTATAGGATTAAAGTTCGGATTTGAAAATCTAATTCGGATTGTTCCTATGTTTAAACAAAAATAAAAGTTAGTGCGATATTATCATTTTAAGTGATAAATAGTGTCAAACACACCTTTTAATACCATTTTTGGTAAGACTAAGGCCTGCTAAGAGTTCCTTTATAAATTATTCAGTGAAGATTAGTAGAACCGTTTCAATTAAAGAAGCAAAAGAAAGCAAGTTTAATAAGATTGTTATACGAAATTTTTTATTTATTGTAGTTTCTTTACGTACATTAAATAATTCAATAAACTCCAAATACTGAGATTGCAATCAGATTTGCATTCACTGCTCAAATATATGTGGTCCAATAAAATATTTTATGTTGTCCAATAAATAAACTAATTGAAAAAAAAAAATTAATAAATTACAAAATGTCAAATGCTGTTGTAAGCCTTAAACCGTGATAAAGTCTCAAAACTGAAACAGATTTCGACTAAAAGAAAATCGAAGATATGCATGTCTGCAGGCTCCGGGCCATGGGTGTCCAAAGCACTCCAGCTGAGAATGCAACCGGAAAAACGCTCACATGAGAGAGGAGTCGGGCAAATGATACAGGACAAACCAATCATCCATCACTCAGCGAAGGGCCTGGATGAGATGTTAAGAAGCTAGTAGCTAAAGAAAACACCGAGAATTATTGCTTAACATGCATGTCTTTTAAATTTTATTCAACTTTTAAAAATATGGTAAACTGAATTTTTTAAATATATTTTTCAATAAACTGATACCAAACATTTTTGTAAGAAATATTACAACATAAAACCGACTTTGCCTTGTGAAATTAGAGCGCATCTTTAACCTGTCAAGCCCAAAAATAGCCTTTTGATATGACGAGGAGGCTAATCTACGACGAAAAGCTGCTAAAGTTTTCTTTAAAATATTAAAAATAATTTGACGAACCGTTATAATCACCGCCTGAGGTCGGTAAATAAAATAAGCAAGGTCAAAAGACGAACTCTCTTTGTCGACTTGAAGTATATTCTAATCTTTTTACTATTGTTGCACATTATGAAATTAGGCAAAATGCTTGGAAATGCTAGATTCTAAAGATAGAAAGGAGGCTTATAGTATGCAGTGGTCGTAGAAAGCTGATGATGATTATGTGTTATACGTTTGCATTAAACACTAGTGTAGCACATACCGTGCATTCCACTTATTCATACATTACGGTAAAGTGACCATAAAAAAAAATCGATAGTCAATTTTCATAGCTAGTGTCATAGTTTGAACATGAAAAATATCTGCGACATTCCATTATAGTGTAATCGGAAAAACTCGCCTGGCCGGTTCGACTTTGCAATGAAAGTTGGTAAAAGTCTTTCTTAGATCAAGACAATTATTTTTATACGATATTAATATAAAAATATTT
Source organism: Rhodophaea formosa (assembly GCA_963082605.1). Classification (NCBI taxonomy): domain Eukaryota; kingdom Metazoa; phylum Arthropoda; class Insecta; order Lepidoptera; family Pyralidae; genus Rhodophaea; species Rhodophaea formosa. The sequence goes on along the minus strand of OY720218.1, from coordinate 3,613,921 downwards.
CATTATCAATGAGATGGTGAAGGATAACTAAAAACAAGTTCGGTGCAAACTACGAGTACTTTCGTAGAACACTTTATTGTGAAACTCCGGCAGTGAATGTGTTAACCAGAGACTGCGCCTCTTCGGCAAAGTTTGAGATGTAGCTTTTATTTAAGTTCGTAACTGATTCAAGTGGCTAACTTAAACATTAATTTTATAATTTCTTGGGATACAGTTCAATTTACTGTGAAAGTTAATAACTAGCTAATACCGCAACAGGTCTGATCTGAGCCTGTGTGTTCAATTTAACGTTAGCATTATTCATAAGGAGCCAAATCTAGATCATACACATTTGGCTTCAAGTATAGCCCAAACGACTCTAAAATTCATAATTGACAATATTTTCAGCATTGGAAATACTGCTTGACCCGAGCCCATGAATTAAACTGAGCTTTCACATTAGTTTTATGATAAAAAAGCCCAAGTAAATAAACATGAAAAATGTAGTTACTTTAATAACTTCATGAATATATTTAAAGAGATCATTATTCGCGACGCAAAATGTCGCTCCAGTTATTATAAAAAAAAAAAAAATATATTTAATGTTATGGCATGACTAGGCTTGCCCTGAGCCTGCGCATTAAGCTGAGCATACGCAACAGCTAATCAATTGCACTTAAATAAAATTGTTATACAACCAGAATGTAACTCCTCTTGATTCATCGCGATTGGCGAGTTTATTTGAGCTTTTGCTGCAGTTTTACTCATCATGATATAGTTCTATTTACGTCATTCATAAAATAATCCGAAATTGCGACATGGCTTGGCTTGGCCTGAGCTCAAGCGTTCAGGTGTGCTTACGTAGCAGCTTTGTTTCAGCAAAATAAAAGTTAATATTAAGAACCAAAATGTATTTTATTTTACTTCATGTATTGCATGTCTATAATTAAAATAGACAGTAAAAATAGGCAATAGGCAGCATGACTAGGCTTGAGCCTGAGCCTGCACGTTCAGCTGAGCTTGTGCAGCAGCTTTATTTATTCGCACTATGAATAATACAATGTTTTAGCATGACTGGGCATGACCCGAGCCTGCACGCTCAGCTGAGCTTGCACAGCAGCTTTATTTATTTGCACTATCAACAATACGATGTTCTGGCATGACTGGGCTTGACCCGAGCCTGCACGTTCAGCTGAGCTTGCGCAGCAGCTTTATAAATAATCCAATGTTCCAGCATGACTGGGCTTGACCAGAGTCTGCACGTTAAGCATAGCTAAGCTAACAGCATTGTTTCGATAAGGTGGTCAAGGTATCACCCTATTATATAAAATTCACTTATGTATCAATTCTCTATTCCATACAAAGATTTTGTTCGTACAAAGAAATTAGTAAAAAGAAATAAACTAAATTGTCCACCGTAATCGACAATTGAATAAACTAGCAATTCAATGATAAGTTCACACTTCAACTTTTTAATGAATACTATCTTTTAATATACTTAATTAAATGTTTAGTTACCTCTAGAAACAAAATTAATATACGGAATTGATCTCCATATCCTCATCTCCTTGAGGGTAAGTGATATGAAAACAAAACAAAAAATCTTCGCAATCGAAAAGGATTTTCCGTTAATCCTTAAATGTTTTATTGAGTAGCTAAATAGCTAGTTATATTATTCATTATGCAGCAAAGAACCAGTTTCATGAAGTGATATAAATAAAAATCATTCATACCTATATTAAGTTTTATTGTTAATCTTGTCAATCGCTTATTAACGTAAAATATTACGCAGTCTATGGCTGCACATTTTCTTGACATATAGTTAATCTTTATAAAGGCAACGGCCTTAACTTCAAAAAGGCTTAATAAGCAACGCCAACGTTTTAATATAATCTTGAATATCACTTACATGCTCTGCTAGCAACACTACATTCCTTGGTCTGGATAGTTTCTCAATTTATTCACTGACACAGTCACTTTGATTTATATAGCAATATAACAACTTAAGAATTCAACATTTAAATAGTACTGTTTGATAATCAGATGGACTGTTAAATAACCAATATATAAGTAACGAACGATTTGCATCGTTAAAATCCTTTAAAAAATCCGTTATTATATTGAATTTTTGAATTCAAATAATAACATGTTTCAGGGAAAATCAGTAATCTGAAAAATAAAAAGCTGAAAAGCGAAAATATAAGTAATAAAAATGTAAGTGCGTGCACTTACCAATACAACCGACTGCTACGATAGTCAAGACGCCAATGAGGCTCAGAGCAGTGGCGCGGCGCCACGTGCCCCCCCTCCTGGCCACCGGAAGTTAGCCAACGTCGTAAGGGAAAATCGGTAAAATAGCCGACCTGCTACCGGAAGTCAAGCTCGCTACTCTCAATTGTTGTTTAATTAGGTTTCAAATAACGGTTCATAAGCTTAATACAATTTGGTGTCTACATAGAGTCATAAATACATAATCCAAACTTCCATACTATCCATATTAATACTAAATAGTTATAGTATATGTAATTTACTTTTTTTTGATATTTTTTTTTGTAATAAAGTTTTCTTGAACTCGTATAATAATCAATAATACATCCAAAAATCGTCGAATTGGCTTCCGCTTCCGATTTTTTTTTATCGGGGTAAGTTATCGATATCATGTTTTGAACTAGAAATAGTCCAAGTACATATAGTAAACTACAGTATATATATTTTTTTGACTTTCAAAACTTACTACTTGTTGGTTTATTATTGAGCCAAATTGATGTAACATTGGGGATACCTAGCCTTAATGTGAAAGTTACTCTGTATATCTGTTTCGCTTTCAAGCCAAAACTACTGCACCGATTTAAATAAAATTTGATACACAGATACAGTCTGAGAAAGGACATAACTTTTTAAATCAAAAAAGAGGCTCTTTCCTGTTACATCCCAAGACCGTGTATGTATTTAACCCACGCGGACGAAGTTGCGGAAAACAGCTAGTTTAGTATATATTTTAGTACAATTGACTTTGTCGATGATCCAACATCAACACAACACTATGCATTACATCAGTCAGTCTGCATTTTATGTTAGATCTTGGTAAGATCGCAATCAAATGCTATGACGTCAATAGCCTGATGCACTCTGTGGCACGAATATATATATAAAGTATACGATTTATATAATTGTTCCACATGTTTCTAGCATTATACCGTTGCTACACATAGCCTTTGCCATATGAAAATAAATTATATCAAATGAAACATAGGCGTCCTCCATAAGCTCCGGTTTCGCTAATTTGAGAGACCGCACGTGAATTTATTTATATTATACCCTAGCTATTTTCCCGCGACTTAGTCGGCGTAAATTATAGCCTATGTCACCTGCAGATAAATTAGCTATAGGTAAAATAATTTTGAAAATCGGTCCATTAGTTTCGGGGCTTATTCAATGCAAACAAACAAAAATCAGTTCTTTCCTCTTTATAATATTAATGACCATAGATACTAGTTGTTTTCTGCGACTCATCCTCGTGAGTATCGGTAACATTATCACACAATCTATCCGGGCCCCCGGGCCCCGTGCCGACCCCCGGTGCCCGGACTCCGGCTTTCGAGGCATTTCAGGGGCATCAATAGTTTTACAGAGCTTTTTCATAACAAACGAGGTTTATAGGGACGTTTCTTCCGTGGTGGAAAAAAAATCGACCATAACGTTTCAGCTTCGGATGATTTTTTTTCGAATGAAATGTCACCTTACCCGTAAATTCTTGATACATTTACGTACAGCTCACTAAATTATAAAAAAATATATAGCCTTTGTTATTCGCTGATTAAATTCATTAATTACACAAGTAATACTAATCTACATCTACATACGATTACTCAATGACCTGCAGCCAATATAGTAAATGAATGCATATTATACATTAGCACGATCATCTAGAGAGAGGTACTTTTATGGGCCCTAAACCACACGGCACGACTGGATAACTTCTAAGTAGGTACCATGGACCTAGGAATAATATGGACCCGGCATTAGACACATCAAAAGTGAAGCATAACTTACGTCACATCAAGTCACATGTGTGCAGCATGTATTTGACATTTGGGAAATTTGACATTTCGTTCGACCGGGGAAAAGTGTAGGGATTTTTGTGCCGATGTGTGCGTGCGCTAGTGTCGCGACACGAGTGTAGGGATTTTTATGTGCGTCACTGTTACATTTTCCAAGGGCATATCCTGATTATTCTTAGATCCATGGTAGGTACCTACTGAAAATGACAAAACGGTCAGAACCCTAAGGATTAAAAATATTCTCGAGTACCAAGAACAATAAGGTTAATTATAAATAACTTGGCAAAAAATGTACAGAAAAACTTGTAAAACCCAATTAAGTGCAATTAAGAGCGTAATTCACAGGTTTTCCCAGATTCCATTAACTTTGTTAAAGCCAATCGAGGCAAAAAGCAACTAACTCTAAGGGTGCCTTCACACTAACCACAATCTACGAAGAAAATACTAAGATATTGTCTTTGACTAAGATAAGTGCGAAAACGACGCAGTACCTTACCTAGTAGCTATTTCGCTTTAGTATTAAATATTGAAAATAAAAGTCAATAGGAAATAAAGCGAGAGTTTACACTTATTATTCAAACCTGCGTTTTTAACGTCAATATTTATAACCTTAAAAGTTTTTGCACGCATCCTCCTATAGTCTAGTTTCTCAATCAATACAAATGATCCTTAGCTGTCAAATCAAAATTGAAAATACCTACTACCTTCCTTAATTTAAAACAATTAAATTGTACCTACCCAAAAAGTAAGATTTACGGCCTGGCCACGGGACATTCGCCGTGGCGAATTTTCGCGCGGCGCGAACGACGAGTCGACCGGCGAGTGAAACAAGAGAATAAAAAATTACCGAGCATGCCACGCGCACCGGCGACCGGCGACGCGACCGACGAATTGTATCAGGCGAATCGCGCGGGCGACCAACGGCGCGGTGGGCGAGTGAAACAAAATCGTGAATTCGTCGGCGCATGCCACGGGGTCGAGGCGGCAGTCGCGGCGAATAGTACAAGGAACAAATGTTTTTGGTCGGTTTTGAATGGATGGCGAAATTTTATCGCGGATTAACGAGCTTGGCCAACGTCTGGCCAAGATAAATTTTAAAATACCTATTATAAAAAAACATTGTCCGCACTGACTCTTTTCCACCGACTTCAAAAAAAAAGTTTTTGGATTGGCCCGTTTGTATTTTACTTTTATTTTAGCTTCTAACACGTGTGCCAAATTTCACACGTGTTTTTTTGTATATTTTTAATTTTTATGTTGTCTGCTTGTACCAATGTTTTTGTATGATTTTGTGTAATTTCGTATGTTTTATATGATTTTGTATGTTTTCGTATATTTTGTATGTTCATGTTTGTATGCTTTGTATGTTTCGTATGATGTATGTTTGTCCATGCATATCTCGGAACTATAAGTCAGATGTTGAAATTATTTTTTGTGGTAGGTAAGGTACTGCAAGTTTCATCAAAATCGGTTGAGTAGTTTTTGAGATAGATTATATGTGTACGAGAGAAAAATTGAAGTTGGTTTTTTAAATACTTTTGTCTCCAATTCTAGTTGAATATTTTAGTTCGATTGTTCTCGAAATAAAATTTTTGGTAGGTACGTTCTATATTTTTTGTACTTCTTATGAATTTTCCATCTGCCTATACTCGGACTTCTATTTAAATGATGTACTCCACAATCTCTTCCAAATAATATGTCTATAACTAAAAATGTTTAATTTCTTAGCCAAATCGAGATAACTTTGGTAAAGGCATTAGGCTCTCAGATCTCCGTCTATTCTGGTCGCCGCGGCGCACGCGACTGCCCCGTGGCCTGCAAATCGCGCCGCACAATTAGTCGCTTCGCCCGTCGTGCCGTCGTTCGCGTCGCCCGTCCCCGTGGCCAGGCTGTTAGTCGCATTCTAATTTCGGTTTTTGTCAGCATGGGCATAAAACACAAATAAATTTGAGCAGATAATAAGAAAAATATTCTTTTTTGCATGATGCATATTTTATTTTATGCTATAAGATTTAAAATATTTTCCTAAACAGGCTTCAATGGAAATCAGGCCTAATAATTACTTTGCACCTCCGGGACGCTTTGTTCCCGCCAATTATCTTAAAAGTCAATAACCGCGAACTAGTTAGTCTATGGTGTCTTTGCAAAAACATGCCGTAATTTAGTTTATTTTTGCGGCCAATAAATTAAGTAATTTTCTCATTTATTCTGCTTTTTGTCGATTTGGGATATTGTAAGGTATTGCACTATGTTATCTTTTATTATTTTATTTGTTGGTTTGCCATTAGTATTGTACATACCTATTAAATTATAACGGAGAAGATAGGGTTATCCATAGTCCATACTATTACTGGACACACACATCAAATATGCGACTTCTTAATAGATCGTCGTAAAAAACAAATAAACCAACCAACTCACTTTCGTGTTGTAATATTGGCATATTAATAATATTCCTGAAAAAACTTTGTAATCAAGTCAAGCCAACTACTTAACTGCACGGAGGGAATTTTTTTTTATGAATAATTTGAGTGCATTTGACTTCTAACTTGCCTGATGGAAAGCAACGATGAGGTCTAGGGTTGTACACGCAAATTCACTGATTCGGAAAATAGCGACGCGGGAAGGGAACTCTATTCCTTCGCGGTTCGCAAAATGGAGGGGGATTCAATAACATGTTCGTTGACCAGCAGGCTGATTTGCTAACTCGGTGTACAACGATTTGATTATCACTTTAGCATCCATTACGGTTTTCATATCCTAAATAAAAATAGTCATTAATAGCGAAGCCGTAATGAATATTGAAGTTACCATGAAAATGATGTACACCGTAGCTGTCAAAAGTTAGCAAATAGGCCTGCTGGTGCTTCTGTTCTGTTAGATCCTAGCAGAGAAAGCCTTCATAAAACTTAGATAGAAATAAACAGTTCAATACTAAGCCAAGTCAACGAAGTACACAACTTCACCAAGATTTAGATTGTAATAAGTATCACAAAAGATCATAAACCTTCAAAACAAATGGTACAGGAAAATTTATAACAGGGCAATCGCGCGTCAAAGAACCTTCAAAGAACATGGTGGGTCCCTGACAGGGTACCGTTACCCGTTTCACACTGCAATTAGCCAACTGTCAATAACATGCACTCTGGCTAACCGTTCACACAGGTACCACTAACTGGTATGGTATTTACTCATCTCACATTAGTGGGAATATGTCAGCAAGAGTCGATTGGCATGGGGGTTCAATGGAGTCATAAACAGTTTGATTTAAGGCGCTGTATTTCACTAACTGCCGTAAAACGTTTATTTTTTCGTCGCGCAGTTAGCCTTTTTTTTCATGGAATACTAGCATGAAAAAAATATGAAGTACAGTTTAAAGATAAAAATAAAAGATTACATCAAAATATTTTCCAAAAAAATATTTGAAACCTAGGAAAATAAAATGGCAAAAATCTATATCCAGAAAAGGTTTCGTCGCGAATTACTTGATATTTTCAGCGATAACTACCATTTTTTTTACATCTATAAAAAGTAAAACTTACTGAGCAAAATGGATACCTAAAAATATTACAATATTTGGCTATAATTAAGGAATTATTGAATTAAAACCGACAAAAAGCGGCCAAAATGACATACGGGTTCGAACTGAGATCGCCTACCGGCATCGCCACTTTCAACCTTATTTCATTACCAGTACGTACTATTATCGCGCGATTACTATTACGTACTATCATTATTAGGTGTTACAGCGCCTTAAAATAATACCTGCGACGACCTATACTTTCGAAATGTTTGAGATTGCTCGGTATAATATATGTTTATGATACTTACTAAAGCATCCATCTAACTAAAGAACCTTGCGAAACCGTATTAGGGATTACGTTTGTTATTAAAATTAAGCCGGTGGTAGATAGCCGACATCACTTGTAACGGCGTAAGATTTCAAACAGTTTAATAACCCACATAGGTATGAAACGAGAGAGGAAAGTACTGAAGATTTCAAAGTTCTATAGGTGACTATAGAAACTAATTTATCTGCGGGTAACATAGGCCATCTTTTACGCGGACTAAGGCGGAGAGAAATTGCTAGTGTTTGTTTTTTGTTAAAACTTGTGTTAGCTACTAACACTGGCGAGGAAAATAAAAAGAATATGAAAATGTTCGCTGCTGTGGTAGGAATGTGAAGATGGATGAATGAACCTCGGGAATAGAATCTCGAGTGGTCCTTTCACACACTCGTTCAGCCTTGGGCGTAAATAGTGGGAAATAGGAGACTGCTTTGGCATAACTAAGTGTGAATAGAGGGCATTCCTTAGGATCATTGACTCGCTTAAGGGTCTAATAAATAAAGCAACCAATATTTTAAGATTATATCCAAAATATTTTTAAGGCGAGATAGAGAGACAGTTGAAATTGTCACAGATGATACCTATTTTTGTTGCCGCTATATATCAACAAATACTAAAAACAGAATAAAGTAAATATGTATTTTATTCTGTTTTTAGTATTTGTTTATATAGCGGCAACAAAAATACACATCTGTGAGAAAATTTTAACTCTCTATCTATCACGGTTTATGTGATACAGCCTGGCGACAGACATACTGACATCGAAGTCTCAGTTGTAGGTTCACGTTTTACCCGCTGGGTACGGAACCCTAAAAATTAGGACAATAAGGTTCAATAAAAATAAAAAGATTTCAACGGAAAATAGGAAAATCTCACGTTCAATACGCAATGAGATTTCAGCGCGCCTCCGCGAAGTCACTGGGGACCCAAGGGCTGGTAGTTACTTTGCACAGCGAATTGCCATCGCTGTGCAGAGGGGTAATGTCGCCAGCCTACTGGGCACCCTTCCTCGCGGCGACGGGCTGGAATTTCTTTTTTATTTATAATTAGGCTAGTTCAGTCTTCTGTAAATATATTATAAAAGATGTGTTAACGCGAAAATAAGTAAAAATTTACAGACTAAAATGTAAAATACGTAACATAATATCTACACGTGTTCGGCTATGTTTACGACAACAATTAGCAAAGCTACGTAATATTGTAGCCACATTTGTAACAGTAAGACGCAGATCAAAACAATATATAAGGGGTAACAATATATAATTGATAGTGTATATTTAACTTAGGGCTATGGGTTTGGTAATTTGAAAATCGTATATAATTTGTTTTTGTCAAATTAACTTTTAATGCATTATCTTCTAAGTAGTCATATATTATTTTAACAGTTTTATTAATTTCATTTTCATATAATAGGTAGTCAATATCATTTGATTGTTTCATGTCTCTGGGTATTATCACGGATAGATCGTCAGCAAATAAAACACATTTATAGTCAGTTATTTTTGGCAAGTCATTTATATACAGTAGAAATAGTAAGGGGCCTAAAATACTACCCTGGGGGACGCCTGTCGTATTTTTAAAAAATGAGGATCTGACATTAAACATTTCTTTTCTTTTATTAAAAATTTTAAAAAGCGAAACAGTATTTATAATATTATTAGTATGGATTTGTAAGATCTCCAGATCACGTGAGGTTTTTTTTAGCATTTTTGAACCACCCCTCCCCCTTGGTGATACGTGGTTAGGTTTAAGACTAACCCCCACCCAATATCACGTGTATTTTTTGTACCTTAATTTTTTTAGATCTTTTTATATAAATAGGTATAAAGTATAACCTATAATTTATCCTAGACAATTAAGGATCATGATAAAAATGTCTGACAGAATGGCAACGGCGAATCAAGATAAAACTACACGTCGTTTTTTTGGTTTGGAAATCGCGCGGTTAAGGAAAAAATAAACACACGTGATATCTTATTGCACCCACCCTCTCCCTGGTGATATTTCGTGATTTTTCCGAACCCCCTCCCCCCTTTCGAGCCTCACGTGATTAATGGACGGCCCCTAAACCCAGGGGTGCCCTTTAAGTACTACTAAAGTATAAAAAAAGTGTACTTATTTGCCTTAAAAAATCAGTATACCTATATTGTTGAATATTATCGCCGTGTGGTACCCACACGGCAGAGTAGAATAGGACTACTCCAAGTCTTCCCGTGGATGTCGTAGAAGGCAACTTAGGGAAACAAGCTAAACAAAGCTTACAGACATCAAAGATACCTCTCCAACCTGTCTGCCCAGCGTGGAGGCCAAATCCTCTGACTGGTCTGGCTAATGCAAATATGGGTCTTGCAGTACAGAGAGGGTCGTGCTCCTGCAGTGGAGACTTAAATAGACATGATGATGATTTGCCATAAATTTGGTAGCAAACTCTATTTAAGTCACACTCATCCGAGCGCAGTTTTCATTGCATCGATCAGCTGTGCTGTTTTGGTCGGAGTCAGTTTATAGCCATCCATGTCGATAAATAATCTACGGTCGAATTTATCAGACAGTTTGCCTACCTGCCTGACACCACACCAACCCGACTTTTTGACATAAAACTGATCTTCAAATCTGACTGATCTCCCAGTCTCAGATCTCTTCTACTATCTGTCTGCGCTGCGACTAAATGTTTAGTCAGACTGATTAAATGACAGCATATTTTAGCGCCAGTATATTCCAACTGAGGTCATTGTCTGGTGGGAAATTTCGTACAACAGGTCTTTTGGTAGGAATTTAATCAGACTACAGCATTCTTCTTACAGGGTTCTTCAAAAGGGCGTGAAAAGATTTCTACATGGCAACGCACGTGTGATATCCCTGGTGTTAGAGATGTCCATAGGCTACGGTAACCGCTTTCTATCACGTGGGTCTTATGCCGATTTGCCCAAATAGTTGTAAAAAAAATCAGGATACGCTCCATATATCACAGATACAACATTTTAAGGTCCGGAGTCCGAGACTCCTGTCAACCCTACATGAAATAATGTACTGTAATGCAAATGTTATGAAATACGTCACATAGATAGGGCTCTAAACTTTCTCCTCGTAAGTCTTAGGGCACGTCTAGTCTAGAGTCTAGACTAGTGCGTGGGAACAACGTCGTTTATACTTTATAGCCCTATTTTATGGTCGAGAGAAAACGCAGGCTTCATTTGAATCTGTAGATTACAATCGTAATCGGTAAAGTGCAAAGATCTAAGCGCGTAATCGAAGGTAGAAGTTGTTCCAATGGGAAAAAGGTGTCATAAAATGATAACCAACAAGTGACAAGATATGCAAATCATCATTGTGTCGATCTCAAATTTAACTCTTGACTTGCGGAAAAACAGCGAAAATTTGAACTTGCGGAAAACTCGAAATTTTATACCTAATGACATAATAATTTAAAGAAAACTTCAAATTCGCTCGCCTGGCAATAAGGCGATTTCCATAGAGCACTGATCAGTGCTTAAGCACCCAAAGGCAGCCCTGAGAAGCAAACCGCACACAGTTCAGTTCAGTTCAGTTCAGTTCAGTTCTGTGCCCGCCCAGCCAGCGATTAAGCTGCAAGAGCGTAGGAAGGAGGTCCACCACGGAGTATGCTAAACTGCGCCTACGAATTCGAGCTTGTGCGGTTCCTTCTAGCGCATCTACCACCCTCCGCCTTGGATCACGAATCCTTACTCGAGAAACCAGTTGGGCACGTAGATAGGATTGGGAGTGTAGGGCGGTGCAGTCAGGATGAGGAGAGAAAGGAAGTTAGAACCGACCGAATACCAGCATCAAATCAGTATGGGGAGGATAGATACTATACTTGGTGTGTAATAAATAAAAGAGAGGAGAGATTGACTGCGTTTGTGATATTATTTTCCTCAGCTTCTTTCTTGTTTATCGGCGATGTTGTTCTAGAAGCTCGTGTTTGTTGATCTTGGAGTAATTGGTCTGGGGCGCTTGCGGCTATTGAGTTTGCGTCTGTCTTTATTGCCCGCTGTTGCTGAATATGAGACCAACGTGGAGTCCTCGGAATCTTCAGATTCCAGGTCGGTTTCTGTGTCGGTTTCCGGGTCTTCATAGATCTTTTCTGCTTCTCTTTTTACGAGTGTTCTGTTGTCGGCTAAGTTGTTCCATTCCAACTTTGTTTTATTAGTGTGGAGAATATCGTGATTAAGCGAGTCCTCCCATGTGTAGATAGGGCGTCCAACTTTTCGTTTGGTTTCCTTGTGTTGTAATGCTGCTCGGAGGAGGTGGGGAGTCGGGCGTCTTAATATATGACTATAATACGAGATTCGTCGTACTTTTATTATTTTCGTGATAGTCTTCCCACTTAATATGTCCTTTACTTTTTTTCCTTTTGGTGTGTTAACAGCGCCATCTAGCATATCCCGTAATATTTGTCGTTCATATTTTCTGAGTCTTGACCGGTTTGCTTTGGTTAGAGCTGACACGTTCAGACCGTAAGTCATACACGGTCTGATAACCATCTTGTACATTAATAGCGCGATTTCGTATTCTATTTTATTATTCTGTATAAATTTTATTAAGGTTTTTGAGTTCTTGATTGCTTTTACGCAGCGTGTCTTGATAGTTGCCTTTCAGTTGTGGTCGGCTGTTATATACGTGCCTAAATATCTGATCTCAGATACTGGTTTAATTGTGACTCCTCCAAGTACTTGGCATGGTTGTTGTGCTGTTGGAGGACCAAAGGGGTCTCGGACGACTAATTTAGTTTTCGTTCCGTTTATATTGAGGCCGACGGAATAAAGTAATGTTTTTATTTTTATAGTGATGCGATTCAGTACTTCTATATCTTCCCCGATTAATATAATGTCATCTGCGAAGGAAAGTATTATGGGTAAGGTTATTTCAATATCTTGATCGAGTCTCACGTCCTCATCTTCTTCTTCAAGAGTTCTAAGTACCTCATCGATTATTATTGTGAATAGTCTCGGAGACAAGGGACATCCTTGTTTGACACCTTTGCCTTTGTTAATAGTCTCTGAAGTTTGTCCACACCACGATATGAATGTTTTCTCGTTCATACACGCTTTAATTATTCTATTAGTCAGGGGCGCACCTAATTTTGTTAAAAGTATGTCTTTTAAAGCTTCTAGACTCACGTTGTCAAAAGCTTTCTCTAGGTCTAGGGCTGCGACAAACAAGGGTGTTCCTTCTCTCCATTTAGTATCCAGGATCCGACGCAGAGTGAAGATGTGATCGTCTGTAGATCTATTATTAAGGAATGCCGCTTGGTAACTTCCTAGTGCGTTAATGGCAGCATCGAGTTTTTCTAGTAAGAAATTTGCATAAATGCGATATCCCACGTTACATATAGATATTTTTCTAAAATCATTTAAGTGTTTTGGATGTGTCTGTTTTGGTATAGGTACTTGCTTTGTTAGGCACCAATCGGCAGGGATTTCGTTATTGCGCCATATCGCTGCCATTGTTTTTGAAAGTTCGACTAGAAATTCCTCCGGCGCAGCTTTATATAGTTCGGGCACAATGCTGTCGGTTCCAGGAACAGTGCCGTTCTTCATGCGTTGTATGATTTTTTCGATGTCTTCTGTAGTTGGTGGTTCCATTCCTCTTGATTCTGAACTCGTTTCTATAGCAGTAGTAACGTGTGGACCTTGGCTTTTCTTTAAATCGGCTATCCAATTAGACATAGGAATATAGTATTTAGACTGTGCCCGAGCACATGTCCTGTTATGATTACGTAGGAATTTATATGTTATTTTCATACGAAGTGATTTGTGTGTTTTGCTGAGTCCCTGAAAGAAAAACTTTGTTTCGCGTTCTTCTTCCTGTTCCAATATTCTTTTCAGATTGCGCCGCGCTTTTATAACGTTTTGTTGAAGAAACGCATCCTGGGGGTTTTTAGATTGTTTAAATAATTTCTTTTGTAGGTTAGCTAACGCAAGTCTGCTTTGCTTTGATTTCGCAATAGGTCGTTGAAGTGTCTGGTGTGCAGAATCTTTTAGGATTCTATTTAAAGCGTTCCATTCTAATGAGCCATAAGTGGGTGTCCTATTTGAATTAAGTTGCTCTATTTTGGCTAATTGAATTCTCTCTCTTATGGAATTCTGATATTCCATCAGAGTGTCCTTTTTTTGTAAGAGCTCGTAGTTATAATTTTTATGGATAAATTGTTTATTTTTGTATTGACGATTTGGGATGACTTTTCCTATGTTTGTTATTTTGTTGAAAGATGACATTTGTATTTTACCCCATACCAATTTGTGATCTGTGTTGACGATGAGATCTTTTTCTCCTATAATATTGTCAAAGAAGATATTCATTTTTGTACCAGTTAGAATATGGTCTACTTGAGATACTTTTCCGCCTGATGACCACGTGGTCCTGCATGTAGCTCTACCCCATGTGCTATTAACTTTTAGATGGTGTTGTTGGATTAGGTTTAATAAAAGACTCCCATTGGTGTTTGATAAGTTATGGTGGAGGTTATTGCCGATAAGTTTTTTAAAAGTCCAGTTCGCATATTGCACGTCCTGCTTGCCGATGTGGGCGTTAAAGTCTCCTATTATTATAGTGTATGCATTATAAGGGGCTTTCCGAAGGACTTTTCCTATTTGTGAAAAGCGGGATGTCGATTCTGCTGGGACGTGGGTTGTGATTATAAAAAGTTTTATTGGATTTACGATATTAATAATTTTAAGTTCTAGATGTATTGCAATTACATCACAGCTTTCGCGGTATATTTGAATAATTTCGTAGTCTATTTTGTTATTAATTAGAATGGCTATGCCCCGATGCTCCTTGGCCCTTTTGCCACCTGCTAAAATCCAGTTATAATGTCTTGTTTGTAGTTTTCCAGTTGCGAGATGTGTTTCTTGAAGACCTGCAATAGTTATGTTGCGTTGCGACAGAAATTTGTCTATATTAATTTTTTCACGTGGTCGTGCGCATCCTCGGACATTCCAGGTCGCAATCGAAAGCGATTCACAGGCTATGGGCGTTGGCGATCTCGCTGATGGTAATGGGGAACGCCGTCTTTTGAGACACATAAAACTGTTTTGTATACTCTCTGGTCCGCTAGAGAGCGATCCAGCTGTTTGAGTACCACACCCTAAACTATTCATATCTACGGACAGTTCAATGCGTGTTTTGCAGAGGCTTGAGGAACTGCCGGGGGTGCTATACGGTATTTGCGTACTGTTCAGTTGTGGTGTCACTATTTCGGCTATGCTGTCGTAGTGGCTGTTTTCAAAATATAAATAGATATTCGCCGCCGGCCTATCTGACGGTCTGTATATGATTGGATCCCTGGACTGTCCATATATGTGAACGTTTACTTAGTAGTATTCTGCTGCTGCTATAATTGCGTCCTCTCCTCCCCAGAAGCCATCTTCAAATTGTTTTTCGATATACCTGTCGATTTTTTCGTTAAGTGACAGGTTTAAGAACTCCGAAATGTGCGTGACGTCATTGATATTATTATGTAAGGCCAGGCTTATGCGTTGTGTGGATTTATTGTTCCTGATGTACGATGCTAAGTCCTGGCGAACCTGTTGATGATTAAAAGTTAGCCCATAGACGTTATTTATTTGATCCGCAATGGACCTAAATAGACAGTTACCATCTCCGACCATTTGCCTGATAATGACTTCAGTATTGTTCATATTGCGCAGATGTTTTACTGCCCGGGTTAAACAATTTATTTTCCTAGGAATGCGCAAGAGACAATAGGGTTTTGTTTTTGGGATAGCGGTTGGTGTCCCTACTATATTACTTTGGATGCACGTGCATAGAATTGTTAAGCGTGGTGTAATAACTGCGACTTTGTTTTGCCTTCCAAATTGTTATAAGTTTTTGTGATCGGCTTTTGTTCCCGTCGGGTTTTTGGGGGTATAACGGGTATAAACATAAAATTGCTTACAATTTGTGCAAGTAACTTCCCCTTTTTTTTTTCCAAGCGGTTGTTGCAGATGTGCACCTAGTACGTATCTGGTTATTTTCCGCTGTTCTTACAAACTATTAGTCAAAATACAAAAAAAATTGTAATTTCGTCTAGAAAGTTGAAACTAAGGAGAATTGTTTCAGACCAATCGTTACAGTGACTAATTAGTAATATATTATTTCCACACGCTTTTACCGCGAAGAGATATCTATTATTAAATGTTACGTAGACTAACAGTGATCAATCGAGTTTTTAATATATTAGAAGCTAGTTAGCTATATGACATCTTTAAAAATACTGATTCGGGGGCCTAGCCATGAGAAGAGCGTCAAGTTAATATCTTTTTATAGTTGCTCATAATATGAAGAGCTTTAAAAGGCTATTGAATGATTAGATGATACTAGGATATCTCTAGTCAAGGAAATCAACAGATTTTTGAAGTTTATACTCAGGTGTGTGTTTGTACTTGACGTAAAAAGGGGGAAATATAAATATTTGAGCAATAAATTGGTGCTAATAGTCGCAGACCCTAAAATTAGTGTACATAAAAATTAGTTTGTAATAAATTGACTGAAAAACGTGAAATTATCATGGACCAGAGTCGCGATCCAATTTTAACTGATTTATATAGATTTTTCAGCGTCAATAGGAATGTAAACTTTAACCGATACGCGATGTACACGAGGTATCACAGAGCTTTATCGAGCTCAACGAATGAAACAAACATTGAAAGTGTAACATATTAATAATTAAAAAACATTGGTGAGGGAAGAAAAATAAATTAAAATTAGCAACATATGATTTAAATAACAATTTTCGCTATAGAAAAAATATAAGGTGAATTAATGAATGCTATTAGGTCATGCAGTGAAGTTAGGGTACAAGAAAAAAGGGTAAACACTTTTACAAAATGTAGTTAAAATCAATTTTTCTGCATGCGTGTAGTTTGGATTGATCTCACCAGGGTTATCAGCATCTATTTCTCGGAGGCCCGACCTGAGCAGTATCACACAAGTTTTATGAATTTGCGGATTTGATTTGGGATGGTTACACCGTGATTTTCTGCGACTCTATACACTTTTATAATATCAGTTTGTATAATAATCGCGAGTCTGAACCCTAACTCTGTAATATTAATTGATTTCACCAAGATTTTTTAGTATTACTAGGCACTTTTACATCACTTTGTATGTTCAAAGCGGCACTGAACTTAACCGAAACGTGGTGTGCCCGATCGACAACAAGGCTCTAAAATAGTTTTATGGTTTAAACAAAAGAAGTCCGCGGTCTTAGCACCAGATGTGCGAGCACGACCATCCGTCTCAAGCGCTCAAACAGAACTCGAGAAGCAAACCGCACACAGTTGAATATAAATTAAGTATTCTCCAATATTTAATCCAAGGATCAATTATCAAAGTCCATAAATAAGAAGATTAGAGACGCGCGCAAAGATTAGAAGACTCAATCAAGAATCACTTTCACGATAAAATAAAAAAGTGCAAATAAAAACCAATCTGGTTTTCTGAATCAAATCAGACACTGAATGATCCCATTCTAATGAATGGGTAGCTCTCTTATCGGTCTATAAAACATTAAAATGGTTATTTGATAGTTGTCGTAGCATCCAAATGACAGGCAGTTTATGAAGAAAGATATCGGAAATCAAATCTTGGCTTGCGGTTGGAGCACATAATAGGGTTGCCAATCGTACTTTAATATAGTTAGTATAGTGCTGTATTGTATTGTAACAGATCAATGTTAATATTTTTCAACACTTAAAACTAATAATAAAAGAAAAACCGTTCCCGCAAATTTTGATCGCGCCTTTCGTACGTCAGACGTAATGTGCGTACCTACGTAACCGGAAATAAATGAGTAAAAAAATATAACAGTCTGTTTTTATTCTTTCCTACTGTAAAATACTATATTTTTCGAAGCGTACTATATGTTTATAGTTTTTTAACGAAAATACTCTATTCAGACAAAATTAACAACAGGCTGCACATCACATATAATTTAGTTAATACCTTTCCTAACAGCAGCCACCACAGAACAACAAACACCAGTCACCATCCACTGATGTGACACAAACACACACGCACATTCGCGCAAACGCCCTGCGCCGTCTTACGATTTTTCAATCTGTCGAATCTGTCGGTCGTGTGCCCTGTCGTGAGTTTTACATTTTTTCCCCATCACAAAAAGTTCGCAGCGCCGCCGCTAAAGAAGTTTCCACTTCAAAAATTTGCCAGCCCTACGCACATATCAAAAGTGACCAGACCAGTTGCAGTTTTTGCGACAAAGTAACTTGTCCGAGGCGAGGCGAGTGGCGCTTCACTAACCTACTGTCACGAATGTCTGATAAGTAATCTAACAGTAGAAGTATGAGCTTAAGAAAAGCTTAGCACATACATACTTACATATAATCTCGTCTTTATCCCTTGCGGGGTAGACAGAGCCCTAAGTCATGAAACCCAAAAGCCACGTTTAGCGTGTTAGTGGACAAAAGTGGAATCAAAATAGTGATGTGTTGCTAGCCGCATCGCCCAATTAACATGATTCCTGACGCTCAATCCCTCGATCGGCTTCTACGATCTGCGCGGGAAGAGAAGCAGCTGGTACATTCTACGTTTTTTCTTTCCTCCCAGACCAGCATGGAAGTGAATACTCAGCACGAATTTGTAATTGCTGAGGATCAAACTAAAAACCCCAAAGTTTTGCTGCTTATTAAAATAATGCTATGTAAATTTTAATTACATGTCCGCGGTTTAAAAATCTTACTGTGTAGGAGAGCAAAGCTATAATAAAAGATTGCATCATTGCATTGTAAAACAGTTCAGCTCTATCGAGTTGCAAGATTTTACCCACAATTATGGTCAAATACCAACACAAAGAAACTAACTAACAGGGTAAATATAATTCCCTTTCCTTCAGCAACATTAAAATCGCAGATTTTATTATACTTGAATAATAATCACGGGTCGTACGTACGACTGGTCAAATTACCAATATTGTATGAAACACCATTGAAAGAAAAAAATTGCTCTCATCGAGCAGTAGAAGGCCGACAGGCTGCAACTGTCCCTTAAAACACCAGGCCGATGATTTCATAAGTTGCTCAACTGCAATATTACTCATTCTGATAACAGCCTGAATCAAGACTATCAAGTGCAGCTCAGCATGATGTTCTTAGAAAATTTCTACAATCTGATTTTCTAAGAAACAAACACTTATCTGCGTAGGGAAGTAGATATAAAGTAGGAAATGTACTATCACCTCATCCACTATTTTTAGAATCCTCTGTGGATGTGAAACTACTTATTAGTCCTTCACGCAGAAAATACAAATCGGGTTTTGAATAATATTTACAGAATAGCACATCATCATAAGACTCATCATCATTATCACCCTTATCCTTCTGTACTAATAAATTTCACGACAATTAAATGGTATTTCATGGCTGTATAGCCAAATTAGTGAACGGCAAGATCCTTCAAAGGATTAACTTGAGAAACTATCGTTGGTTTGGTGTCTATGGTCAAAAGACAGGAACCAGGCCAAAGAAAATACCAGGTATCATCGTAATAATTAAGTTGCGATAATTGGTGATTTACCCTACTGGTGATAAATAACTGGTAGTTTACCCAATCAAAACAAACTCTCGAGGAAAAACATCAAATTGGTCAGTTTTCTGCTATAAAATTAAAATTTAGTATCGCTTTTGTTTACTAGTGTTTATAATAGGATAACTTAATAAATAATAGCTCCATGTAAAATCGATTAGACAATAGAGTAGGGCGTCACCTATAGACAGTTGAGTGATTGTGGCTTTGTTTACAGAGATTACACGTGGAGGATATAAACGACATTTTACCTGTCAATTGTCTAACTAAACAACTTATTTCGTTCAAAGTGCCTAAATTATCTTAGAAAAGAGAGAAAAATCGAAAACAAAGTTGTCAAATGATGAACTTCAACTTCACAATTTGGCCAATTACTAGTCGGACTCGCCCATGAAGGGTTCTATAGTAGCAAGTATAGATAATCCACTACCTACCCATTTTCGCAAGCAAAAATTTCTTACTATTTATGAATAAATAATATTCACAGTGTTTGATTGATGAACTCCGTGTAGTTCCCGGCAGAGTAGAATAGGACCACTCCAAGTCATCCCGTGGATGTCGTAAAAGGCGACTAAGGAAACACAAGCTAAATTAGCTAAACAAAGCTTATTAACATCAAAGATACCTCTCCAACCCGACTGGCCAGCGTGGAGAGTGTAGGCCAAATCCTCTGACTACTCAGGCTAGTATATGGCTCTGGTAGTACAGAGAGGGTCGTGCTCCTGCAGTGGAGACTAGAAAGACCTGATGATGATGATTGATTGATGAATGACTAAGTTATATTGCGGTTTATGAAAATATCTCAAAACTGCTGACTTCATCTCGGGCGAAAGTGTTCTTCCTCTTTGAAAATGATTCACTCTTGTTTTAAAAGTTAGAGGGGCCGACACACATTTTACTAGTTTGGGAATAGTTTTAGGAAGTTCTTATGTCATTTTATAGAGCTATCTATGGCCACCCCGCACGTATAGGTTTAGTTTTTTTTTTAGTTTCAGTTCCATGCTTAGAGTATCTAGTGCCATGAATGGAATTTCCACATCTACCTACTAAATTTCAACGGCGTAGGTAGACCTTAATGGTAGTTTCGGAATAATATGGCTGCGATATACCGACAGCCAGACATGAATCTAGAAGGGTTCTGCGTTTATTGCCATTCTGCTACAGAACCCTAAAAATGCTGCCAAAACAGCGGAAGCGGTGCTGATAAGGATTGGCCACGTTTATTTTCGAGATGGCCGCGCGCCAGTAGGTGGCGTGGCACTGTAGCTACGTATATTTTCAGTATGCCGACCACGATACGCCTCCCGTACTTATGACGTAGACTCTTTTGCAATTTTTATATAGTTTACGAGCTATCTAACCGGGTTATTTTTTTATCCAACAACGAAGCTAAATAGGTATTAGCTAAATATTCGTTTAAGAACTACTTACTTATGTACTTACGTGAAAGTATAATTCAAAATATGCCGATCTCGAAGTTTTCGAGAGCGGGTCGGAACTCGGAACGTTCTCCCGGGAATTTCCCTATATTGTTCTTGAAATTTAAAGAAATTCCTAACAATAGTAGGTACCTATTGATTTGAAAAATGAGACCACAGTATAAGACCAACTTAGAAATTCCACATATACCTACTACAAAAATAACAATTTCAACATTTTCATACAAATTGCTGGGCCGGCCAAATTTCATTTTGGTTTGTGAGTTCCCAGCATTGGTCCCTTAGGAAAAGTTGTTCATTTTGACAGGCTGTTTTGATGATTTGAGGGACAACAACATTTACCCTAACATCTATTATATATTTAGGAGAAATTGGTTACTTATATGTTGACCGTACATCCCTCTTTCCTCAACCGTTCCAGCAACCATAAGCTCACAGACACGACAAAAAGTCGGCCTTTGACAAACAATTCTCAACGGGCTACCGCGCCAAATTAAAGTTCACGCTAATCTCACCTGGGAAGTTTCTCGGAAACGACTTCTCTGTTTTAGCCATGGTGCCTTTGGACTTTGAAATGGTAGAATCTGCAAAAAAAGAGAGCAAAGTTGAGTGCCTTGTCGTTTGTAACGGAAATATATGTAAGTAGTCTTATTGTAAATTTTAGCAAAAAATACAATTTTTTTTTTAAATTGAGGGCAAATTTTGTGGTAATGTGTGCTATTACAATAAAGCGTCCTCCTCTTTTGTGCGTTTTTCCGGGTGCATCCTATATATGCATCCGCTATAAGCGTCGGAGACCGGGCTCCGTTATAATAAAAAAACCGGCCAAGTGCGTGTCGGGCCACGCGCAGTGTAGGGTTCCGTAGTTGCGAAAGACAACTTTAAGTTCACACTGTTCACACTCACACCTCACAGTTTACCGACCAAAAACATCAAATAATCAAAATTGTATGAAATTTTACATTTTCGAGTACATTTTATAAGTTGGTTACCTATAACTTTTGAGTTTGTACTTAGTTTTCCTTTCAACTTCAATATATATACTACTGCTGTAATTTTTTTCACGTATCCATATATTACCGTTTAGCAGATAGAGGGGGGGGGGGGGGGGGGGGGCACGTACGTCTAACAAAAATTTGCACTTTAAAACCAAATATTTCGGAAACGGATCCCTAAATCGAAAAGTGGTGTTCTCAACCTCACAATATTTTTTAAAGACCTATTTAACGATACCCCACACGATGGGTAAATAGAGAAAAAAAAACTACTAGTATGGGAGCTACCCTAAAAAAAATTTTTTTTCAAGGTTTTTTTCTACCACTTTTTTGCCATGATTAATGTACATACCCATACCAAATTTCAGCTTTCTAATTCTTATAGTCTCTGCGTAAAACCGCGGACGGACAGACAGACAGACAGACAGACAGACATGGCGAAACTATAAGGGTTACTTGTTTACTACGGAACCCTAAAAATGGCGTAGTTTTTACGGCTGGCAACCTGCTTGATGCAAACCCTCCTAGAATGTCAGTATAAGATGTCTGCCCCAAATTTAACAAAGATACCGAAAATACCAGATGAATGCAGATGGAGCCAAATACAAATAACTATAACAAAAAACTTTGAAAACTCCGCCAGGTTCATCATTTCTTTGTACTGGCAATAAACTCATCATCTAGCCGCCTCCCAGCCGGCGACCCAACCGAAAATATTCTAGACATTGGCAATCTCCTAAAATATCACGGTTACCCCAAACTGCATGTTTACAGTGACAACCAGTTCCAATATTTTTCTCGTTCTGTCAACCTGTTGGCTATTTGTCGATCGCCAATATGATACAAGTACGCTACATCGGCGATTCTCGCTCGAGACACGATCAGTGAACACAAAGCAAAAGAGGACAGAAATGAGACAACGCGACACGCTCTCAAGCCTGATATCGGCATTCTCCTATAGTACGACAGTAACCCCATACTACATGTTTACAGTGTTTTGACAACTGTTAACTAGCAATTTGTCGATCGCCAATACGCTACATCTGCAATTCACGAAACACTAGCACAAAAGAAAAGAGGACAAATATTAGACAACGCGCTCTCTAGCCGATACTCTAGACTAGATTAAACATTGTCAATCTCCTAAAACATACAAATACACATATTACATAATAGATATTACTCTTGGCAGCACAAAAGATCTTGATGATGCAACTGACGAATGGCCGTTGGGCTAATGTTAGTCAAAGGGATAGCCATCAAGAAGAAGACAAGTATTCAAAGAACTGCTCACATTGAATAGTTAACCTAGAATGTTTTAAGTGTTTCAAAAATTCTGTTGTAAAACCTGAGCAACACTAGTATTTTATGTGCACTATAGTACGACAGAAAATATTAGGTTACGTACGAGCTTCACCTCTGTTTTTTCTATGTTTTAACCGCGGCGCGAGAAAGTAACGCGTGTTTCAAATAAATGTGGTCCGGTAATCATATTTACATAGTTTTTGCGCGCGAATTGAAGCATAATGCCATGTGTATGAAAGTATGTAAAATTGGGCCAAATCGTAAAAAGAAAACATTAGCGGTTCGCTTTTTAAACGAGTTGCGTTTTTTGCTCCTATAGAGATTTTAATTTTTATAAGAGTGTCTATTAGAATAGAATAAGAATAGAATAGAATAGACTTTATTGGTGAAAAAACAAAACAACACATACAAATTAAAAACGATTAATCGACACATACAAAACAAATAACATAAGGTACAAGCACAATCTGACAAGCACATAACAAAGATTTGTGTTGATGTATTCACCAAAAGGGACCAGCTCAGCATAATGCTACAACGTAATACGCTGCAGCGCTGATATTCTGCTGGACCCTGATGTTAGTGAGTGACGTGAGGACAGAGGACAATTGCACAAGATTTATTAATCCAAAATAATGCATAACTTATCGTTTTTATAGTTTTGACAAAATATATCTATATAAACCGGCTTTACATAAAGCGATTTAGTTCAAGTGTGTATTTTGCTATATGTTTTCTTTGGAAAGATACTTTTTATTTATAAAAACTTACTGGGTCAAATAATATTTTTAAAGTACAGTAAAAAATTAAACAAATAGAAAGCTTTTGAGAATTTTACGAATTCCAATTAAGTGCCTATCTACCTACCTACTTCTAACAAGTCTTACGAAACATATACTTTCTAAAAATTATTTTTTACAAGTTGATTGAACATTGAATTGATTGTTCTAATAAACAAAAATTACATTTTAGCAAAAACCTTTTAACATATTCTGATTGTGCAACGACGCGTAACTTCCACTCATATTAAAAACGTAATAGGTATCTGTCTGACATAAAAATAGGCTTATCACGTCAAGCCATTCACTGGGAACTTCCTTATCATTGCGAATCTGTTAACGTTATCAGCGGCGCCGTTCGCTCAATGGAAGTTCTGACACCTACTATCTTATCTCGTGGTATTTAATATCTGGGCTTTATTTGGCCGTTTGCCGACTATTTTTAGGGTCTTCTTTTGAATTTTCTGTTTGAGTGGTTGTTACAGAGAATTCAGGAAGGAAGGGACACCTACTCCGAGACCTCTACAAGAGCGGGCCACAAAAATTCTAAGTTTCAGCTTTTTCTTTCATAGGCTTATCATAATAACTACAATAAACTCATTAATTGGGAACTTCCTTATCACCAAAAATCTAAGCACTTGCTATAAGTATTATGAGTACTTAATAACCGGCGGTCAAAACTAGATTTAGATTGTGGCTCTTTTTTTAGTCTTATGTCTCCAGAGGCTTAGCACGCATTGTTTCTTCCCATTTATTAAAAGTAAACATTTCCAAACGATCGTTGCAATATTCCAAACAGCTTTCTAGGCTAATCACACTATATTATCAATATTTCATTCATTGGGATCTTTCTTATCATCACGAATCTGCTATCAGTTTATCAGCGGCGCTATACGTTCAATAGAAGTGTCTTTTCTCATGGTATAGAACAACTGCCCGTCTATAACTAGGTTGAGGGTCTGGCTTTTCATAAGAAATTCCTGAAATATTTTCCAGTGTTCAAAATCTCAGATTTCTAGACTTGATTATTTTTTTGAAGTAAGTTGGTAAGTAGCGGTGTACATGTTGGTTTTGGTACTTCGAATCAAACTTTATGTCGGCTCGAAACATCGCGCGAGTCGATGCGCAGTTCAGCGGAACGCGCGCGGGGAGGCAGGGCGCGTACTACGCAGCTCACAGCTAATATTCGAGCCGCAATAAAGTTTGATTTGGACTGTAGTTAGTAAAGTGAAATAAAGTTTTTCTAACAACAATCAGGGTTCAAATTCAAGAAATAAATTGAAACACATATACATAATTTCTTCGATCGTTTTATATAATCTATGCGGAAGGAGTTGCAGAGATTTTTTTTTCTCTAGTTTCTCCATTTCATTTATGTACGTATGACGCTTACCTATATTCCGTCTATCTGTTATAAGTTCACTTAAACCTTACCCTTGACTGATGGATGAGCTATGAGCTCACAACCGACGCGGATATCGACCTTGGTCCGAAATAGATCAGCGATTGCAGACAAGCGGATCCGAGGGTGTGGCTCCCGATTTGGCAGTCGCAGTCCCTGACATACTAATTCGCGCAGCGCTGGTTCGTGAGAAAACATACTGCGAATATTAGCTTCCTTCATTTCTCTTGCTTTGGATGTAAATGTTGTGGTATTTTACAATTTTTAAAAGCTTTTCGGCTTGGATTTAGAATCGTGCGCCCCGATTGCGACTGAGGGCAGAAAAGATGTTAGGTTCAGGTTATTTTTTTGTTATGACCACCCGGAACGACTTAGGGCAGAAAAGAAGTTAGGTTCAGGTTTTTTTTTTTATGACACCCGGAACGACTGAGGGCAGAAAAGCACACGGGCGCACGATTCTAAATTTCAACCAGCTTTTCTTCTTCTTCTTCCTCGCATTTTCCCACTGTATGTGTGGTAAATTAGCTTTTACGGGGTAAGAAATAGAAATGTACGCTTCAAAACTGTTCTCGCGTGTTTGGGAAAATAATTGAATGCTGTGAATGCTGTGTACGTTTGAAAGGGTTCATATTGTTTGATCTTCTCATAGATTGAAAAAAAGCTCTTTCTGAAGAGAGTATTCCTACTTCTATGGATCTACTAAATGCGTTTGTCGCCGCTTAGGATATCTTCAGCAAAATTACACGATTACCAAATTATTCCCCGAAACCGGTTAATCTCTAATGTTGTGAATAAGGAGATTGATTGAATCATAAAATCCAAAGATCGTACCAGTAGCATTGATATCAGTAAAATAGTTATTTGACTTTTAATCACGTTGAATAAATATAAAATTTATTTGAGGATAAACGAAGCTAATTAAAAATGCTACAGCTTCATTAACGATAGCGATCAACGTTTATGTCGGATAATAAAAACACGCGTAAATGAGAACATTTTGTGTTCTTTTTCTGCTTAACCAGACGAAGATTTTTTGAGCCGTAAAAGGCGTTCCGTTACTGCTGGCGCCAAACGATTGACAGGCTCGGCGTTGCTTGCAGCTTAGATTGGTCGAGTTTAGTCATAGAGCTAGGAAGGAATTACAACAAGGCAGCTCGCAAGGTGCGGGCGATAAGAAATTCAGCTCTGTGAGTTTATTTTATTGCTTGCTACGGCAATATAGTGACATTTGAGAAAGAGCCACCGTTACTGTCGGCGCCGTAGGTTGGCGCCAAATGATTGACGAACTCGGCGTACCTATATTGCAGCTTCCAAATTGGTCGAGTTAAGTGTTTGGCCAGGAATTCCTTCAGCACTGTGCTAGATCAAAATTTTTAGGGACTTTGGAGAGCCACCGCTACTGTTGGCGCCAAATGATTGACGGGCTCGGCGTATCTTGCAGCGTTCAAATTGATCGATACATCAATAATTTTGTGGCATTTGTGAACCACCGTTACTGTGTTGGCGCTAAATGATAGACGGCCGCGGCGTATTTTGCAGCTGACTTTAGATTGGTCGAGTTCATAAGCTCGAGTGTTAAGGACCTACATCTGAACTCCTAATTTTAACATCATAAATTAGTATCATATGTGAAAATTTCAACTGTCTATTTATCAAGGTTCATGAGATATAGCCTGGTGTTAGGCAGACAGACGGACATGGACATCGAATCTAAATGGTCCCGTTTTTACCTATTGGGTATGGAACCCTAAAAAGCGAAATATACTAAGACTTAAAATAATTAGAATATCTTACTAGTCACAGTTAACAACTCTCTACTCTACTAGCCCAGTACACTCGACCAAACTGAACTTTTAACGGTGTATTTAATAATCCAGCCTAAGTAATTTGACATGAATGAAATTTGCAATTTTACGAGGACGCCGCCGCCGTGCCCGCGAACTCATTAGTTGCAATCAATCATTCATTATACCACGTGTTTTACAAGTGAATAATTTAGCACGTGAGCATTCCATTTTTTATTCCAAACAAACTTTTGCGTGTCACTTTGTCTGGATATCGCGAGTTTTTAATACCTTATTATTGAAATGTTTTTAGGCTTAGTTTAGCTTGTACATCAATGCGACCTCTCCAACTCGACTGGCCAGCGTGGAGAGTGTAGGCCAAATCATCTGCTCGGCTCTGTAGTACAGAGAGGGTCGTGCTCCAGTAGTGGAGACTAAAAAAGACCTAATGATGATATTATTGAAATATGACATTTTGTAATTGAAATAGGTACAAAAGTATGAAATGCTCACATACAGTTTAAAATCTTAATCTCATGGGGCAGTCTGGATAAGATTTGCCTTTATGCTTTTTTGTCATCAAAAATTTATTTACGCATATTGTAACGGTAGGTACTTAATGAACAAGCTTTGCATTTGTAATGCGATCTCCATTGAGTTGAGACCTTAGAGTATCAATATAACTGAATATTGATACTCTAAGGTTGAGACGTGGTTGAGACTATCTCCAGATGTGCCAAGAACCTACAAACTGCTACAAACAGTTACACCGGATGTAAACTATTGTTAAGCATTTAAAACAACTTTTTGTCCACTTTGTTGCCTTTATTGTTGACAAATAGCATAAAAACTTGTGAATAGAATGGTATTCTTGGCTGGACTTCCTAGTGACATGCTTTCCGTCTTTTCTACATATTCGAGCACTTGCTTGATGCTTAGTTATCATAAACTACCTAGCCGTTTCCAGCGACTTCATCCGCGTGGAATTTATGTTTATCACGTAAACTATCCGGGCTATCGGGTCGATCACGGGCCCATGGACCCCGGGTTCCAAATCCGAGCCACCAGGATAATCGAACTTACAGTGGTAATCTGTAAATTGCAAAAACTGAAATGGAGTTGGGTTGTTATTATTTACCTGTGCTAGTGTTTTAGTTACATCAAATTAAATTGCTAATTGAAATACCTATGTCATGCTCATGAGGAAGGTAGGTACTGCTTCAAGTCTCAGTCAGGTCACTTTGCCTATTGTTTGTACCAACTTGTATTTTCAGTGTAGCAAAATTTGCATATCATTGACTGCACACATTGTTTAGAGTTACGTGGGCAATCGATTGATTGTTAAGAGATACTTCAAGCTATCCCTTTGCAGTATTGTTCGTTGTGCTATGCAATAGGTACCTACCTACCTATGGCATAGCACAACGACCTACTCATTGACGAGCTCCGTGGCGCAGCGGTCAACACGCCTGCCTGCGACACGGAGGTCCCGGGTTCGATCCCCGGTCAGGTCAAGATGGAAAATGATCTTTTTCAGATTGACCTGGGTCTTGGATGTTTATCTATATATGTATCTATTATAAAATATAGTATCGTTGAATAAGTATCCCATAACACAAGTCTTGAACTTACTTTGGGGCTAGCTCAATCTGTGTGATTTGTCCGTATAGGTATATTTATTTATTTATTATTCCAAGATATGTGAACATTTTAGTAGAGTAGATCAGTATTTAGGTATACTAAAATCCTTGGTAGGTAATCAACGGACCTAATGGAACGAAATACATTGTAGGATAGGTACCTACTTACCTACCTACCTACTAAAAAGTAAGATGTTAATGGATTTTTTGGTTTGAAAGAAATAAACATTTACTTACCTCCTGAAATTAATTATGAAATCGTATAAAATATCGAAGTGTGTATCGTAAAAAATACCTACCAAATATACCTAGTATTATTAAAACAAAACAGTTCTTGAAATATTCCGTTATGGTCCCTCTCCCTCATCTGCGCGTGTTAGCGGTTGCATCCTTATCAGGATGATTCGGGGCCCAGGGTCCGGCTTGTTACAGCTGGGAAAGTGTAGGGAGGTATAAAGGGTTACCAACTTAGGGGTTTTCCCCCTAGATTTGGGGGGAAAAATGTGAATAGGGTAATTTTAGGGGGAAAAATTTTTTTAGGGATTTTGTTAGGAGGACTTAGGGGGATGTGAAAGAATATTGGGGGGTAAGCTTGGATATGGGTTGGCAACACTGGGTATTAACTCCTGAGGCAAGAGGCCTTGTAAGCAAATTATGTTTACAGACATTGCACCGATTCCCAACCCCAGTGCCGACTACCTACCTACTGGGTATACAACTACTGTGGCACAATGTAATCTTGTTTTTATAATATTACCACGTCATTACAGTAGGTGTATAGGTTGGTAATTATTGAGTAAGTAGCCTACGAAAGTACATAGCTTTGATGTATCTAGAAATTCCTTGTGTCTATGAATGAATATTTTAACCAGTAGTTCAAAAATTTAACACAGTTCTATGATTGTATTATGCATGATTTAAATCTTTCTTTTTATCCTTTCATTGGAGAACTGGATGTTACACGCGACACGTGTAGTACTCACATCGGAATGCGATTATCACGCACGCTCTATCGTTTCGAGCCCGACTTGTCGCGGCTTTGTCATAACGATCGATTGCGTGAAAACTGAAAACTTACTTAATAATAATTGGGTTCATCATTAAATCGACAGAGTATCCAGAATATTCTCAAAGAAAACTGTTTCATAAACAAAAACGTGCAACTATTACCACGGAATGAAAATAAGAATAAACCTAACCCAACGCTCGATCGGCTGGCAAACAGCTGTTCACGTAAAAACTCTTTGCTGTATTTAATTACTACGGGAACAATTCAATAAAAACCATTTATAAACGTAAATTACTAAGGCCTATTATTATGCAGTTAAATTAAATGGGTAGTTTTGCAATAAAAAAAAATAACTCACCTTCTAGTTTTGTACACTATTTTATATTTGGGTAGATATTAAAACACACTTAACAAAAACTGTAACACACTTTTAAAAGCTAACACTAGCTTCTCCAATACCTATATGCAACAGTTACTATACTTTTTATTTATAAATATTAAATTATTAAAACTAAGCGTACGAAAATTCTAGAGTCGAAAGACGCACACCCGACACCGGCAAGCGCAGAAACCCGACTAAAGCGACCTCACGCGTTCATTCTGAAAATAAATTCAACGTTCCAATAATGGTTTCATTCATGAATACGCAACACAGCACAACACAGAAAATTACTATTATTCTTTTGATTTAATATAATATAATAGATATGATCAATTTTGTGACATTTATAATTGATAAATGGTATAAATGAGACTTATTTTAAATTACGGTGCGGTTCTTGGTAAATTGTTTAATTAATTTGTATTTTAGCCAAAACTTATGGTTTAATAATGTGTTTCAGGCAAAATACCTAGGTAAGCAAGTACCTACATAATATTAAAAATGAGCTAGATAAATAGAAATAATCAATCAACACTAAACTGTATCATAATCACATGCGTGATTGATTCACACATTTTTAGTTTGCATTTACGGGTTGGCGCCGTCTCGACGGCAACGTCCGGTGGCGGGACGTATCCCCATTGGCTGAGCGAGCAATGCCGCGAACAGTATTGCTAGTATAAAAAAAGTAATTTGTGATTGCAATGCGATTAAATCCGATTATCGAAACTAAAAAAATGTTGTGCTCGTGTCTTGTCTTTAAATGATTATTGTTTATTAAACTAGATTATTTATATTATATATTTCTGAAGGTCATAAAAATGGGTAATACCCACGGTCATACCATTTACTATAACTTATGAGTACTAAATAATCAGACCGGCCAATGGGTCAAGTTTTATTTTACACTACCCTCATATTATTTATCAAAAGTGTCCGTTTCTCTATCAGCCTTGATTTTTACTTAGATTCGGTAAAGCACTAGGTGAAGTTGTTCTGGTATAACCACAGTTTTTATATTTATTTGTTTTAATATAATATGTGTAAGACAAACAAATTTATTCATTTTTGATTGATTTTACTGACTATAATATTGTTTATTATTTGCATTTATTAATATGGCATCAAAGAATTGTAAAGCTAATTTATCGGAATTGCATTCTAATTCGGACAACATGGCTCCAAAGAATTATAAAGCTAATATATCCGAATTACATCCTAACTCGGAAAATACGAATTCCAAAAATTATAAAGGTAACATAACCGAATCACTTCGTAGCTCGGACAGCATGGCCCCAAGGAACACTAAAACGTATCTTTCCGAATTCAAAACTAACTCGGACAGAGACACTTTAAGTGAGGTAAGCCTTCTTTCAATCTATTTCCAAGGTCTGTGTGAATATCAAGAGGATGTCTAATTTACACATCAGTTAAAGCAAATACTACAAGTACCATCATCCCTGACGGCCGCCATTTTGCTGAAGTTCTTAGCGTTTTCGTTTAATACAGGCTTCCGGAAGCGGCACAGGCACAAGCAATTCTATAACGTCAGCAGAGGACCTACAAAAATTAGCGGTTATACTGGGATTAAACAGTGCTGAAGATGTGTACCAAGAGAGATTTCGAGTTGATCGGCGGCGACTTGAAGCAATGCTGGCAGGTATATATGTTTTTAATTTCGTGTTTACCTATTCGTAAGTAGCCTATCCCCTTCTTTAACTCGAATATCCCTTTAGATGTTTTAGTAGTTCTGATTGACTTGTACAAATGTGCCAAATTTTTGACACGTCATACACATGTAGAGGCTTTATACTTGCGCGCGCCTCAAGAGTATACCAGTTTTTCATTGAAATACACTTTCAGTTATTTAAATAGGTTTATTTAAATAAATAAATTGTAGGGACAAATCACACAGATTGAGCTATGCCCCACACATCAGTAAGCTGACTAACTCGAGGATTTTATATATATTTTATAATAGATGGTTATATAGATAAACATCTTAGACAAAATTAGGTATTTATTTCAATCATCTAATATAATTAATGCACAATATTCTAGCTAGACTAGACCTTTTCAGAGTTTTAATAATTTCGTCACCTCTGTTCGAACGAACAAATACTGACTATGAAATAATTATACAAAGTTATCCTTCTGGTACACTTGCATTCGTATCTAACTATACTTGATCTTATATGTATTTAACATGTAAATTAAAAAAAAACTTTTTCAGACAATTTGGAAGAGTCGCAAAAAGCTCATGCTTTCTTTCATCAGGTAAGTTTATCAAATATATTTGGCTTTTGTTTTATGATGATATTTCACTCGACATCACTGTGTGTGACTATACAATAAAGTAATGGCAAAAGAGGAACTCTTTTTATCCCGATTTTAACACCTAAGATAAACAAATAAATAATCTTAACTCTCATTTTATCCCTATAATAATACAAGTAACCTTCCAAGAATTAAAGAAATCACAGACAGATCACAATATTTTTTCCTTTTTTATAATTATTATATTTTTTAATTTTCGTTTTGTACTTATTTACACTTAGGTTATGACAGAAACAAATACACTAGTAAATTGGCCGGCACGTCTTAAAATTGGCGCAAGATCTAAGAAAGGTAAGATTTTTAATATCCGATTAAGTTTAAATCAACATACGTCAGTAAAAACCTACTTAATTATTTTATCGATTATGAATGCATCAATTTGATTTTCGAAATGAGGTCGAGCGCGAAAGGGTTAACATTTTGAGACTGGCGCCTGACGGGCTGCCAACGGCGCCAGTTTGGCGCAGTTTCAAATTTCGTATTTGCGACGCTTGTCCGTTACATACAAGTCGACTAATTTTTGTTTTTTATTAATTAATTAATGAATTTACAATGGTTTTAACGACTGTCAGTGATGAATTAGTGTACGATGTAATCAAACAGTTAAGATCCAATAAGTTTATGGATATAACCGAATGTTCAGGTGAAATTTTTCGTACAAACTTCATTATAAAATGTTTTGTTATGATTTTCTAAGTGGATTCGTTTGTGTATTGTTGTTTAGATCCCCATGTACGTGTTGCTGGACTGCCCGATAATGTTAAGCTGGCTCGAGAGAAGATTATGCAGTTACTGGACACAAGGGTAAACAAATACCAAACCGAGTTTTTTTTCCTTGTCTATAATAATGTGATTTTTCTGACTATGTCATAATAGTCTTTCTTTTATGAGATAATATTGCCCTAAAGGTGGGTGTGACTAGAAATACACATTTATATTGCCCAAGATTGTAGAAAATCATTCGACTATGCATTTATGCGTTGTCAAAATCACCTACCTATAATGCTTGATGATGGAAAGATTTATCATACGACTACGTTTGAACTCATGATAAGACTGAATGGTCACGTTTATTGATTCACATTTCACTGACATAATATTTATCTACTCGTAATTCTTTGGTGCATAATGACGACGGATCATTGATGAATAACCTTTTTTGCAGAGTAACCGCGTTACCATGAAGATCGACGTCAGCTACACGGACCATTCGCACATTATCGGAAAGGTAAGCCAACCAATCTACAAATAATTCTTATAAAATCCACCAATCGAGCACATTTATTCAAAGCATCAAAAAGAAAGTTACTCGTAGCTCGAAATATTATCCTGTAACGATAGAATATTTAAAACAACATGAAAATGGCCAGCAGTGAGTGAGCCAGATGATCAAGTTCGTGCTGGCTATTTACCTCATGAAATGAAAACAGGAACCAGATCCAGTAGTTTGTGAGTTCTTCTATTTTATTGAAAAAGCCTCTGGGTCCGTACCTGTTCCTTTAATCGGCTATTACCAGCTTTTACGACCATGGAAGCAAGAGCTATTCGTTGCGTCGTATTTTTTTGTTTTCCTTGTCTATTGTATAAAACATCATCATCTGCCTTACCTTATCCCATTACCTGGGGTCGGCTGATATGTCTTCTTTTCAAATAATATAAATATATACGGACAAATCACACAGATTGAGCTAGCCCCAAAGTAAGTTCGAGACTTGTGTTATGTGATACTAACTCAACGATACTATATTTTATAATAGATACATATATAGATAAACATCCAAGACCCAGGTCAATCTGAAAAAGATCATTTTCCATCTTGACCTGACCGGGGATCGAACCCGGGACCTCCGTGTCGCAGGCAGGCGTGTTGACCGCTGCGCCACGGAGCTCGCCTATTATTCTTCGCCATTTCAGCATCCCACCCCCTTCATATCTTTGTTTACGCAATCCATCCATCTCTTTCTCGGTCTGCCTCTTCCTTTATACCCATTACAAATATCATGCCGTTTCCGCAGGGTGGTCTAACGATTAAACGCGTGATGGAAGAGACGGGATGCCACATCCACTTTCCGGATTCGAACCGGACCAGCACCGTGGAGAAAAGCAACCAGGTGTCAATAGCGGGCGATATGGAACGTGTGGAAAGGGCCAGGGCTCGCGTCAGGGTAAGCAGTACTTTTTAATTTATAACTTCTTCTTGAGGTTTCTCTCCAACTACAGTCAGGTAAGCAAATAAGCTTATTGGTGCAGTCCTCTCTGTTCTTGACCGACTGGAACAGCTCAGCCTATTAGCAATCCCATAAAAAAATAGTGAAGTAATTAAAAAACTAAACGGATTATGACCTTGACCGAAACAGTATCAGTTCTGCGACGACGGGATCTCCACACGTTCGGCCATCATCGCCCAGAATCGTAGTCCATTGATGCGTTGGATGGAAACCTCTCAAGAGCTTGTGCGAGTTTAATAGCAATGAACAGTAATGCGGCGTGATGATGGTCGAACTTGTGGAGGCCCGTAAGAAAAGCCTATTATAATCATTCTACCAAGGCAGTGTCATGTAATTTTACGTTTCCACGTTTACAATGTATACAAACAGAGTTGCGCTGCAACTTTACCCAGAGGGCGTTATACATAAACACTACTTATGTTTTCGCGATTGTTACACATTTAAATAAAATTAAAAAAAGCCTCACACAGTTGATCGCTTTCCTGCCATCTTACCATATGTAAAGGGAGTCACGGACAAAATTGGTAATATACTTAAGCGTGCTTCAATCAAGACCTATTACAAGCCGCACAAGAAAATAAACCAACTTTTAAGACCTGTCAAATCTAATATCCCGTTACAAGATGCTGGAGTTTATAAAATTGACTGTGAGTGTGGTTTATCATACATTGGGCAAACAAAGAGAAGCATCGGTACCCGTATAAAAGAACATATTGCTGACATGAAGCATAGGCGCTCAACGAAGTCTGCAGTCTGTGAACATGCCCTAGACAAACCCAACCATTATATGCGTTTTGATAATCCTCAAGTCCTTGCAAAAGAAAACAGATACATTCCAAGAATGCGTCGTGAGGCTATTGAAATTAAAAAACATCCTAATTTCAATAGAGAGGATGGTTGGCAGTTACCACCAGCTTGGGATCCAGTCATCAATTTAATCAAATCTCAAGCTAAGCAGAAGACCTTCAGACACCGTGAGCCAATACTGCGTACATCCGGAACGTTATCAATAAATATTTTAGGCGGTAGATTTTGCAGTTCTTATAAAATACTAGACAAATGTCAACTTAGTCTACCTGCGACCACGAACACTGTAAAGTGCTCGAAACGTTAGGTGTATAAATAATGTAATAAACGCGATAAAAACCGTATTAAAATAATTTTATTTAAACTATCACGTCTTTTTCCCTGCGGGGTATACAGAGCTCAGGTATTTAAAACCTAAAGGCCACGTTAGTTATAGTTTACCTAGAGGGCGTTATGTTCATAACTACTACAAAAGTGCTTTAAAAAAGAAGAAAATAAACTTTCAGAACTAAGATTGAATCTCACCAATCAATACTTTACAGATGCTTGTCGCGAGATTTAAGTTGTAAGTTGTAAGTAACCAGAATACATAACTTGATCAATGTAAGTAATTCTTAGCTGTTTTTTTACAAATACGCGAAAAAAAAACTTGATTGTTTATAAAAAAAAATTACCATTAATTTACGCCAGCAGTGCAATTCTCGGGAAGCACACAATTTTGACAGAAGTACGCATCTTCCTTCGACACGCCTTTCCTTCACGCCGAGCGTGACCAAAAAATACGACCGAGAATACCAAATTGAAAAATGTCATAAAATCAGCGCTGTTCGCAGTTATGACATTCACGCCCAAGAATTGCACCCCAGACTTCTTACGAAAACTTTTGGAACTAAGCAGTGGCGGCCGCTCCTTCAGTGCACTCGTGCACTGCACTACCAGATTTTTATGTATTTCCCAATTTTTTTTTCGACACAATTATTATTTATCCAAAAGTATGTAACTTGAACACACTGAAGAAGAAAATATTTTCAAACAAGCTTGATCTTTATAACATAAAATTTAAGACTCATTTTAGCTAAACCAAAAATTGGGCGAGCGCTTTCAAAGTGCGCACGAAGCGTCTCCATAGAAACTATATGGAATGAGACAGAAATGCTCCGGCAGGTGAAACGGAAGATGATCCGTACTCAATGTATGAGAAAAATTGAAAAATCGGGTCGCCGCACGAGTCCCGAATACTCCCGAAAGGGCTCGCTCGGGCGGCATCGGCCGGGGTGTCTCGCTCGCTCGTTGAAGATTTTTGTTGCGAAGGCGTGTCCTTGACCTTACTCAAATCAGTTTGTTTGTTTTATTTCGCACCTGTGACACGGTGTGATAGATAACGCGCGCGAAATTACCCAATAATTATTCATAGTTATGGTTTTCTACTTTGTGTGTGCTACAAAGTGTAGTGGTTGAATTGAAAGTGGCTTCAAAGTGTGTTGTTAATGGGATTATTTGAACAAGAACTAAAAAAGAAAATAGGCTATGGCTTATTTAGGCGGTATGCCGCCTAATCTGTTTTTTGAAACCATCTTCTCGTGCTTTTCAACCTGAATTAGTTAAGTACCAATTAGAATATTCATTAGCGCGCGCGCGCAGCTCCTCTCACTAAACCAATGGTAAGTCAAGATGATGAGATATTTCACTGCATGTACATAAGTACCTGATACTTTTTATACAGAAATGGTTTTACAACATGCATTAATATTAACAAGAATTGTACCTAGAGTAACTGATTATGTATGTACAAATATTATTAAGTAGGTGCATAGGGGCAGTCGACTACAAGTAATTGACGAACGTATGGCATTTCAATAGGTCGTTTTGCTTTTGAGAGACAGTAGGTAAGCAGGTGAACCACCACTCCTTGAAGTCACGAGCCGCCACTGGAACTAAGCTTGAGAGACCCTTTAATTGCCATTGCGCTCGTCTCCGATGAGATACTATTCCAGTAGACTGTAGATAGAATCATAATATATATGATTTGACGCAGGCGCTGACGCCACTGGTGTTCTGCTTCGAGCTGCCGATCGTGTCGCCGTCGCAGCCGCTGCCCGACATCAACTCACCGTATGTACAGCAAGTGCAGAAGCAGTACAATGTGCAGGTGAGTTACAAGTTTTTCCAAACAAAATCGAAACACGACTGTCTTGCCAAAAATCCATACTTCCATAATATTTTTTTTATGTCTATTATCCATCTTCTTCTTCTTCTTCCTTTACCTTATCCCACTTTTTAGTACTTTTTTTTATTTTTTTATTATCCATCTACCCATACTAATATTATATATATTATTATTATTATTATATTTTTTATTATAAATACCGAAAGTACCTCTGTCTGTCTCGCTTTCACGTTAAAACCACTGAACCGATTTAAATGATATTTGGTACACAGATAGACTAAAGCCTGAGAAAGGACATAGGCTACTTTTTTTTAACTCATTTTTCAACGCAGACGAAGTCGTGGGCACTGCTAGTATACAATATATTTTATCTACTCACACACTATAAAATGTCTATAACGCTATCGGAAATGGTCTACTAATACGTATCATTACGCCAATCACATTTAATTTGTTGTTATATTGTCTCTGGCCGTAGGTAATATTGTACGTAATTTCATTATGATATCGTTTTTCGATTAAGTACTTAATGACTTAATTTCGAATACCTTCATTTGATAAGGAATCTTTGTAATTTTTTTGAAAATAGAACTACCTCGCTGAGGGTGGTCGTCCACTACACGCATCCTTGACGTGAGTTTGATTTGCCGCCAATGCGAAATAGGTTGATTTATTTGTAATAAAAAGTGAATGATAGTGTATTGAAAAAGTGATGACGGACGAAGCAGCTATGTACAGTACAATACCCAAAATTCTCGACAGGGCGGCGAACATAATCAACAATTTGTTGCCAGATAAGTCAAGACTGAAGTACATATGAAAAAGTTTTTAGAACAGTTTCTGAAACATTATAGACACTAAGTTGTCTAGACAATTTTTTTTTGACGCGAACTCTGAAAGTTGTGGTTTAAGAAATTTATTTCTCAAAAAGAATTTTTACAATTCACTTACATGAGAAAAATATTTTACATAATTACGTATTATAGACGAGTCAATTAAGGGACTTACACTAAAAATACACAGCCAAAACAATTGGTTAAAGTACAACTTACTAATAATTATTTTTTATCAACAACATGGATGAAGAACAAAACAATGTATTTGCATTTTTATAATGTGGGTAAGTAATTAAGTTGTAAGTTGTCCGCAAGCATCGACGAATCAATGCGAGCGAATTGTTTATGTTTACTAAGGCCGCTGCCATAGTGCGATATTGGTTAATAGGCACGTACATTTAAAATTCTGTAGCTGTTCTGTTCTGGTTCTGGTGTAGGTGAGTTACGCGCTGTGTTCTGTGGTTACGCGCGCATCACGAGGACAATAGGAGATATTACTGAAAGCTGTGCCGCCAGAGTGCGCCACTAGCACATACAGTAAAAAAGGTTTGACACTGACAAGTATGAACATGTCAGTGTCAAAGTCGCAATTAATTTGTGAAATTATACATTAATCCTTTATTAATTTGATTTTAAAATACTTCTATAAAGTATTAAAATATAAAAATGCAATTAATCTGCGTATTCGGATGTAAAATAAAGGCAATTTATTGCAAGTTTGACATACTTGTCAATGTCAAACATTTGTTTACTGTCTCTGCTAATGCTGCCCTCTGGCGGGAGAACATTGCAGTATTATCTCCAATTCCATGCGATGTGCTAAACCTCGCGAATAACTGTGAAAGGAATGATCCATCGCCCGTCACCTCTTTGAAGTACATATGCAAATTACTAGGTCGCAAAGTTATGTACATGACAATAACACTAACGTCGGTTCATAACTTAAGTGTCTTTTATTGTATGAATGAATGAATGATTAATTTATTTGAAGACACACAGGACATAAAACAATATACAATTTAATAACACACCTTGTTTCACACTGTGTACGTCTTCAAATAGGTCCCAACTCAGCATATGTTGGTTATAAAGCCAACGCTGGTCTTCCGTTGGGACCTATGTTGTGCTATAATGTTCTATGAGGTGATTAAAAGGTAGGTACTTTACCTGTCTATTGAATGTAGTGATGGGTATCTCATGTCATATTTTGTGTTGCGACATTTGATAGTAACTCACAGAGTCAATTTTTAAATTTTGCCGCCCTTTTTTAGGGTTCCGTAGTAAACTAGGAACCCTTATAGTTTCGCCATGTCTGTCTGTCTGTCTGTCTGTCTGTCTGTCTGTCCGTCCGCGGTTTTACTCAGAGACTATAAGTACTAGAAAGCTGTAATTTGGTATGAGTGTGTATATTAATCATGGCAAAAAAGTCGTAGAAAAAAACCTTGAAAAAATATTTTTTTTTTGGGTAGCTCCCATACAAGTAAAGTGGGGGAGTAATTTTTTTTTCTCTATTTACCCATCGTGTGGGGTATCGTTAAAAAGGTCTTTTAAAAATATTGTGAGATTAAGAACACCATTTTTCGATTTAGGGATCCGTTTCCGAAATATTTGGTTTTAAAGTGCAAAATTTTGTTAGAGGTACGTGTCCCCCCCCTCTATCTGCTAAACGGTTATATATGGATACGTGAAAAAAATTACAGCAATAGTATATATACTGAAGTTGAAAGGAAAACTATCAGAGCTGGGTACTAAGTGCAAACTAAAAAGTTATAGGCAACCAACTTATAAAATGTAAAATTTCATACAATCTTCATTGTTAGATGTTTTTGGTCGTTAGACTGTGAGGTGTGAGTGTAAACAGTGTGAACTCAAAGTTGTCATTCGCAACTACGGAACCCTACACTGCGCGTGGCCCGACACGCACTTGGCCGGTTTTACTTCTATTTGCCGTTCGTAAAACCTTACATTGTAAATACACCCAAATTACGAAAACGCTCATCATTAAAAGCTAGTTACTTTGTTCGGGTTTGAAATTCGCTCTGAAAGATTTGATTATTTGTTTGTTTGCATTAAATAGGCTCCGAAACAACGGGACCTATTTTCAAAATTCTTTAACGTATAGAACTCAAATTTAACTGCGGGTGACATATGTCATAATTTACGCGGACGAAGTCGCGGTAAAATTGCTTGTTAGAAGATACTAATGTAAAATAGGACCACTGCATACTGTCTACCCGTGGTCTACCCGTGGATGTCGTAGAAGGCGACTTAGGAAACACAAGCTAAACAAAGCTTATCAACATCAAAGAGACCTCTCCAGCCCGTTTGGCCAGCGTGGAGACTGTAGGCCAAATCCTCTGACTGCTCTGGCTAATATATATGGCTCTGGTAGTGCAGAGAGGGTCGTGCTCCTGCAGTAGAGACAGAAGAACCTGATAATGATGAAAGTCTAAAAGAAGGTACTAAAGTAGTAATAAGAGTCTCTATAACTACTACTTGAGTCGACAAACAGATGTGCGATTAATGATTGTGCGAAATAACTTGCGTGTTTTCTAACTACCTATAGGTGATGTTGCGGAACCGGCCTAAGCTGCACGCTAACCTGCTGGTGGTGAAGGGGGTACAGTGGGAGGTGCAGGCCACCATGGAGGCCACGAGCCTGCTGATGAACTACATGTGCGGCCCGCTGGCGGTGAGTATAATAAACAAGTGTAAATAAATAAATAAGTGTAAGGAGAAACGAGATCTTTTCGAGTTCCTATATTACACTCTTTTTCTTGGTAAGTACTTGGTACAGGCCTGTCAGGCCTGTACCAAGTACATTACTTTACTTTATTGTACTTTACTTTAGGGTTGCTGAGGATTCCTCTTCCGCTTCCTCATCATGAGGAAGTTCCGCAATATTTTGGGTTCCTCAACCGCTACCGCATCCTCATAAATAAAAAACAAAATTCCTCATCCGCTATTGCTTCCTCAAAAATTTAAGAGGAATTTCCGGTATCGCTTCCTCAAAAATTTAAGGGGAATTTAAGAAGAATTTCACTGCGCATGCGCGTCGTGTATCCACGCCAGTTATGTACAGGACAGCGGCTGTTGGGTTGGGTCCGCCAGTATTTATATATTTCCTATCATCTTCTTCCCCATCCGCTTCCTCATACGCTTCCTCATCCGCATCCTCTTCCTCAACCGCATCCTCTAAATTTGAGCTTGACACTTCCTCTTCCTCCTCCTCTTCCACATAATCACTTCCTCAACAACCCTAGGCCTGAATCAAACTTTATGGCGGCTCGAAATATCGCGCGAGTCGAGGCGCAGTACACAATATTAGGTTCAGCGGGGCGGGTGCGGGGAGGCGGGGCGTATACTGCGCAGCTCGCAGCTAATATACGAGCCATCACAAAGTTTGATTCGGACTGTACGATACGTCCATATCGAACCAAGAAAAATAATGTAAGAATCAGGTTTTACTGGCGAAAATAAATATTTACTTCGTACAAGAGCGTGTCTCATACACCACACCTCCCCACACAGATTATACCACAAGACGCGGCCAATTGGACTCTGCAGCATTGGTTTTTTTTCCCAGAGCAAAGAATGTCTTGCCACGCGCGCGACCGCGAGCTTCATTGAAATAAACAGTCCTGAATTTATACTCGTAAATAGGCCGTATAGGGCGCGGCCTAGGGGCGGCAGCGTCCTAGGGGCGGTAGATTTCAGAGGAAGGTCACTTGATTTCAGAGGATAAAAGTCAAACACGTCCACTGGTTTTCTCATGGTTTAGTGGCCTACACTCTTAAAAAATAGAAATCCGGCACTGATGAAATTCTTTATCTGTGGTCTTTTTATTATTATTCTGGGTTTTATTCATTCAATCAAATTACTTTAGAATACTTCTATGAAAGTCTTAGAACTTCTTTAACCAGATGCGTTTTGAATTCTTCTTCTTCTTTGAATGCTTTTCGAACTCCTCTCTATCCATCGCCAGGCGAAACACTTGCTCTTCGATATACACTTGCGATTCCAGTCCACTCCCTGATGTTCCACAGCCATGATTTTTTACGTCCTCCAACGCGTCTTTTGCCTTCAATTTTGCAAATTAACGACTATTTTTGGATTAGAAGTAAAAAAAAGGGTAAGTAAAAGAAGAGACTTCCACGCTGGTCTGGGAGAAAAGAAAAAACGTAGAATGTACCAGCTGCTTCTCTTCCCGCGCAGATCGTAAAAGCCGATCGAGGGAATGGGCGTCAGGAATCATTTCAAAATGCGATGCGGCTAGCAACCCTACACTATTTTGATTCTGTTCTCACCTAAAAGCACACCAACATGCTAAACGTGGCCTTTTAAGGTTCTTTACAGACCTGCAGGGGCTACAGGCCTATTCGCTAACTTTTGACAGCTACGGTGTACATTATTTTCATTGTAACTTCAATA
The DNA here is from genome assembly GCA_963082605.1 of Rhodophaea formosa. NCBI lineage: Eukaryota > Metazoa > Arthropoda > Insecta > Lepidoptera > Pyralidae > Rhodophaea > Rhodophaea formosa. Next base: position 3,570,930 of record OY720218.1, on the reverse strand, counting down.
TTCATTACGGCTTTTGTATGAATGTCTATTTTTATTTAAGATATGAAAACCGTAATGGATGCTAAAGTGACAATCAAAATCGTTGTACACCGAGTTAGCAAATCGGCCTGCTGGGCTCTGTCTACCCCGCAAGGGAAAAAGACGTGATAGTACCTATGTATGTTAAAGAAGTGACAAAATGTTCTTTTCTCAGAGCCAAACCCACGTGCAGATGTCGCTAGAAATCTCACCAATGCACCACGCAGTGGTTGTGGGCCGCGCCGCCGAGCAGCTGAAGATCATCATGAAGGGAACCAACACCCAGGTAAGTGCCACATTAATCCAATTATTGGCGAGAATCTTGAAGAAAAGAAAACAGAAAGGTATTTGTGCTTAAATAAATATATACGAACAAATCACACAGATTGAGCTGGCCCCAAAGTAAGTTCGAGACTTGTGCTATGGGATACTAACTCAACGATATATTTTATTACAAATACATATATAGATTAACATCCAAGACCCAGGTCAATCTGAAAAAGATCGTTTTTCATCTTGACCTGGCCGGGGATCGAACCCGCGGGACCTTCCGTGTCGCAGGCCGGCGTGTTGACCGCTGTGTCACGGACCTCGTCAAGTTATGTCAAGTTAAGTCTCTTAAATTGTATGTATTCTAATTAGAAATCTTTTTTATTTAATCAAGATAATGTTCCCTGATGCTGATGATCCCAACATCCCGGCTATCAAGAAGAGCTGCGTGACCATCACTGGCAACATCAAGGATGTCTACACGGCGAGGCAGCAGCTAGTGGTAAGTTTTTTTAATAAATAAATTATACAATTATGCAGACAAATTACACAGATTGAGCTTCAAAGATCGAGACATGTATTATGGGGTACTAACTCAACGATACTAAATTTTTTAACCGACTAGCTGTTACCCGCGGCTCCGCCCGCGTGACATATAGCCCATGTCCTCTCAGTACCCTAACATGTGTATGCAAAATTTCATGATGATCGGTTCAGTAGATACTCCGTGAAAGCGTAACGAACAAACAAACAAACTCACTTTTGCATTTATAATATTAGTTAGGATTAGAATTATACACCTAACGTTTTGAACACTTTACAGTGTTCGTGGTCGCACGCAGGTACTTAGTTTTTATGCACTGGAAGTTTTTTAATATAGCATGTAATACGGTAGTTGCCTAATGTTAAGATTACATAAAATTTGTTTCTAACGAGACTAATTTCTATCTAAAAACACTATAAAGAACACTTTTAATTTGATATCGATTCGTTAAGTGATCTTAGGCGTAAAACACACTGAGAGGGCAAAAGGTGCGGATGCGGCACAGGCATGAAACACTGTGATAGGATTTTAAACCTTATAGTTATAATCAAAGCACCCAAACTCGCGAGAAAAAACTAAGTCGCTAGATATCGCAAGATTCGACGGGCAGCAAGAGGAAGCGTCAATATTTTCTTGCGGTATTGATCGTTTTGAATACGAAAATAAGGTTTAAAATCCTATCATAGTGTCCTACGTCTGCGCCGTGCCTTCGCCGTACGCCTTTTCAGTATGTTTTACGCCTTAAGAAGCCGGCGAACCGCCCGCTCAAATCGAATTTGAGGCGAGCGCCTAAGTTTGTTGGACATATATCGCTATCTCATTCGTCGCGAGCGGGCCGACGGCTAACCATGCGCCGCGCCCCGAACTCTCCGCACGATAGTGAGAATGTGTGCGTGCGTTCCTTCGCCCTTCATCGAAGACGTGCAAAATCGACATAGTTTTTTCGACTGTAGATTTCGAAAATGACGTCAGTTTTGGAATCCAAGATGGCGGACACGATTTGTCAAATAAAATCGACATGGGTATCGTTGTATAGGTTTTTCGGGGTGTAGATTTCGAAAATGACGTCAGTTTTGGAATCCAAGATGGCCGATCCAATTTGTCAAATAAAATCGACATGGGTGTCGTTGTATAGGTTTTTCGGGGTGTAGATTTCGAAAATGACGTCAGTTTTGGAATCCAAGATGGCGGACACGATTTGTCTAATAAAATCGACTTGGGTATCGTTGTATAGGTTTTTAGGGGTGTAGATTTCGAAAATGACGTCAGTTTTGGAATCCAAGATGGCGGACCCGATTTGTCAAATAAAATCGACATGGGTGTCGTTGTATAGGTTTTTCGGGGTGTTGATTTCGAAAATGACGTCAGATTTGGAATCCAAGATGGCGGCTGCAACTTTTTATGCAAAATCGACATGGGTTTCGTTGTATAGGTTTTTCGGGGTGTAAATAGTCCGCCATCTTGGATTCCAAAACTAATGTCATTTTCGAAATCTACACCCCGAAAAACCTATACAACGTTACCCATGTCTATTTTATTTGAAAAATCGGGTCCGCCATCTTGAATTCCAAAACTGACGTAATTTTTGAAATGTACACATCAAAATCCTAAGGAATAATACATATGTTGATTTTGCATGAAAAGTCGCGTCCGCCATCTTGAATTCCAAAACTCACATCATTTTCGAAATTTACACCCTGAAAAACCTATCCAACGACACCCATATCGATTTTGTGTGACAAGACGCGTCCGCCATCTTGAATTCCAAAACTGACGTAATTTTTGAAATCTACACATCAAAATCCTAAGGAATAATACATATGTTGATTTTGCATGAAAAGTCGCGTCCGCCATCTTGAATTCCAAAACTGACATTATTTTCGAAATCTACACCCTGAAAAACCTATCCAACGACACCCATATCGATTTTGTGTGACAAGACGCGTCCGCCATCTTGAATTCCAAAACTGACATCATTTTCAAAATTTACACCCTGAAAAACCTATACAACGACACCCATGTCGATTTTATTTGACAAATCGGGTCTGCCATCTTGGATTCCAAAACTGACGTCATTTTCGAAATCTACACCCCGAAAAACCTATACAACGACACCCATGTCGATTTTATTTGACAAATCGGGTCCGCCATCTTGGATTCCAAAACTGACGTCATTTTCGAAATCTACACCCCGAAAAACCTATAAAACGACACCCATGTCGATTTTATTTGACAAATCGGGTCCGCCATCTTGGATTCCAAAACTGACGTCATTTTCGAAATCTACACCCCGAAAAACCTATAAAACGCTACCCATGTCGATTTTGCATAAAAAGTCGCAGCCGCCATCTTGGATTCCAAAACTGACAGCATTTTCGAAATCTATACCTCAAGAAACCTATCCAACGACACCCTTGTCGATTTTGTATGATAAGACGCGTCCGCCATTTTGGATTTCAAACTAACGTCATTTTCGAAATCTACACCCTGAAAAAGCTATGAAACGACCCAAGTCGATTTTCCATGAAAAGTCGCGTCTTCCATTACGGATTTCAACAATGACGTCACTATGGTGACGTACACCGCAAAAAGAAAAAAAAAGATTCGAGTAATATTCTAATTTCTTCAGATAAAAATATGTACAATACCTACTTACTGTGTGATTCATCCCACACTTCGAAGTCCATTATCGAGAATTCGAAAACCAAAATAAACTACAACAGTTTATTGAAATAATCAAAAGAACAACGACGGCACCAACGCACACACGCATTCGAACTGTGTCTACGCATGCGTATCGTACCCCCCTCCTGCCCCGCACAGCCGCCGCGTCCGCCCCGTGCGAGAGGAAACAGCTAGATGGCTGTTCAGAATTTCTCACTAATTTGAGTGTATTTGTGAATACCAAAAATGATGAATGAAAATTGATTATATTTTCATTTTCTTTCAGATATTGCGTAACTAGACAATATAAGGTGTGTTTCTATTATAATTACATAATGATTGGTTTAGTTTTTAATACAAAACAAATAGGCGGAAAATATGTCGATAGTGTCGTAAAAATGAACGAAATTAAAACGCAAATATATGTAAGCACGTTAATATTTTGAAAAAAAAAGTTTAACAGGAACATAGATAAATACTGCCTTAATACAAATAATAGCATATTTGTGTTGAAATATGCTCGAACTAAAAATTATTTTGGTATTAAGTTTGTATGGGAAATTCATTGGTCGCCGGCTTCTTAAAGCTTCTTTAAAGTTGGGTGAATAGGACCATTTTTTAAAGTATGAAAATCTTTAATTACAATTATACTGCATTTTAGTCTGCAAAATTTATAGCAACTTTTATTATGAAACCATTACCATAAAAGAAATATTTCGTATAGCTACCAAACAAAGTTCTCACGCCACCCATACAAAATACAAGCTTGTGACGTCACAAATATATAGGCATTTCAGCGGCGCATTTTCACGTCTAAAACATGTGTCTTTAAAACTTTTATAACTGAAAGAGTTTTTTGTTTAGAAATGTATTTTTGTCACTATTGTGTTTATTTTTGGCAGGTCTTTACATAGCAACATGAAAAAATTTTTAGTCAACATGCCCATTGATCCTGGACTCTCGACATACCTTAAAAGTTCCCAGCATTAGTTGCATATGAAAAGTTGTTCATATTGGCGGTCTGAATCACCTCTTCAAGGGAATGTCGAGGGTCCATTTACAGGCTGTATAAAGATTGAATATTATGATGTATTATGTTTATGTATGGAGGCTGATGGACATCCGTGGTACATACTATCGACGCCGCATCAGATGTTTCACACCTTGACCTACCTACCCATCAAATTAGTATTTAATAACCAATGTTTGATGTAGCAAATACAAATTCGTAGCATAATAATAGGGTGTGGTGGTGTGGTTACCGGCAGCGTAGAAAATAGGGCCACTCCAAACCCGTGGATGTCGTAGACGGCGACTTGGGAAACACAGTCTAAACAAAGCTATAAACATCAAAGAGACCTCTCCAAGTCTCCAACCGGTCGGACCAGCGTGGAAAGTGTAAGAAAAATCATCCGACTGCTTTGGTTAATATATGGCTCTGGAATACAAAGACGGTCATGCTTCATGCTCCTGCAGTGGAGACCTAAAAAAGACCTGATGATGATGATGTTCCAGTTCAACTCATCAAAATCAGTTTTCCACTACTTACAAAAATCTTTACCAATTTCCAACAGGTAGCGTAAACTGTTATGCAATGGCTGTAAAAATTTATAATAAGTTACCCAGCAAATATAAACTGTTACCGGCAAAGAAATTCAAAAGGGATCTCTATAACTGGCTTGCAAGCAAATGTTTTTATAGTGTTGATGAATATTTGCGACATTAAATTAAGTTATTTTGAGTATTAATTATCTTACTTGATTTTTTTAAATTGACATCTCCTAATTTAACAATGACACTATCACTATGTTAGGACTTTAGTTTGATTGTAAAATAATTGAAAGCAGACTGACATTTACCTAATATTTAACTGTATTTTAATATCACGTGACACCTTAACGTTGTCTATTGCATGTCAGTAATGACTAAATGTGTGTTTCCATAATTTGATATTTACCATCGCCATATGACCATAATGAAGCAATAAATACATTCACTCATTCAGGGAAGCCTCCCCCTCGTAGTGATCTTCGACGTGCCCGAGCAGCCAGACGACGCGTACCGCATCGAGAACGACACAGCCGCCAAGCTGATGCACAAGCACAACGTGTACATCAACATCCGCCGGAAGCCCAAGCAGGGGATCACGTCGGTCATCATCAAGGGGATAGAACGGTGTGCTGGTGAGTATCATCATCATCTGATGCCTATAGTCGTCCAGGACATAGGCCTCCCCATCGAGATCTCTCTTCGGCTGCTCGCATCCAGCTCCTGTCAGCCATCTTGCGCAAATCATCACTCCACCGTGCCTGAGGACGTCCTACACTACGTTTGCCGGGACGCGGTCTCTACTCAAGAACTCGTATGCTCCAACGGTTTTCGGTTCTGCGGCTAATATGGCCAGCCCTCTGCCATTTCAGCTTGCTAATCCGGTGGGTTTGGTTGTCGATGACCTTGGTTTTCTGCGAGATCACCTCATTTCTGATTCGATCCCGCAGAGAAACGCCAAGCATAGCCCTTTCCATAGCCCGCTGAGCAACCTTCAACTTGTGGCCCAGCCGGTCCGTCAGTGTCCACGTTTCGGCTCCGTATGTCATGACGGGTAGGACGCACTGTTCATTTATGTAAATAAAAATCGGCCAAGTGTGAGTCAAACTCGCGCAATGAGGGTTCCGTACAATATGCTTCGTGAACACACACACAATGTGCAAAAAATGTTTTATTCAATTGACTAGCGCCATCTAGTAGTGTTTTAGTGAACTATTTCCCTAGATGAACTTATTATAGTGAGTTTACCACTTAATTTTCAAGTGATAGAATTCTTATTATTTTTCCTGTAATCTTCAAGGAATATACTATATTTTGTAATTTTTTCAAAATTTTCGGCCCGGTAGTTTCGGAGATCAGGGGGGGGGAATGGTCAATTTTTGCCTTCTTTCGTGAATAAAATCAAAAGTATTGATTTTACCCGAACAAAAAAAAATATTTTTGTGATCCTCATAATGAGCCCTTTCATTTGATATATGACACAGTAAGGTTTGCAAAACTTTTTTTTTTAATTTTGTAATTGGGCCCCTGAAAATGACCCTTATTTCAAAAAAATCTTTATTTACTTTGCACTTCCGTGTTTGGGTCATATGATTACACCATCTTACCAAATTTCACCTAATTTGGTTCAGTAGATTCGGAGAAAATCGGCTGTGACAGACGGACGGACGGACAGACAGACGCCCGAGTGATCCTATAAGGGTTCCGTTTTTCAATTTTTGTACGGAACCCTAAAAAATAAGAATATGAACTCGCCGCCTCAGTGCTGCTACCTGGTGATGAGTATCTTAGAAAACCCTGATTACATGACCTTTATTGTTTCCAAAAGGTGACATCTACGAAGCGCGTCGCGAGCTCCTCGGCGGGGAAGGGTCATCTATCACCGCAGAGATCCCGGAGTCCTACAACATCCCGGCCATATCGGCCAACACCATGCCCAACTTCAGCCTGTTCAACCCGTTCAGCCCGACCCACGCCAACACCGTCACGAACTCTCCATGTTCACCGTACAACATGCAACTGTCTGAACTAGGTATGTTTATAATGAATCTTATATGTGAATTTCCATAGTTCTACAACATCCCGGCCATATCAGCCAACACCATGCCCAATTTCAGCATGTTCAGTCAGCCCCACCCATGCCAACACCGTCACGAACTCTCCGTGCTCGCCGTACAACATGCAGCTGTCTGAACTAGGTTGTTTTATTATGAATCTTTTTTATGAATATCCATAGTCTTACAACATCCCGGCCATATTGGCCAACACCATGCCCAACTTCAGCCTGTTCAACTCGTTTAGACCCATGCCAACACCGTCACGAACTTTCCATACTCGCCGCAACAACTGTCTGAACTAGGTATGTTTTTAATGAATCCTGTTTATGAAATTCCATAGTCCTATTAAATCCCAGCCATATCGGCCAACACCATGCCCAACTTCGGCTTGTTCAACCCGTTCAGCCCGACCCACGCCAACACCGTCACGAACTCTCCGTGCTCGCCGTACAACATGCAACTGTCTGAATTAGGTACGTTTTTACTATGAATCTTATTTGTGAATATCTATCGAAGCACTTAAAAATAACAATATAAATAAATAAAAATATGTACGGGCAATTCACTCAGATTGAGCTAGCCCCAAAGTAAGTATATATATGTTAATAAAATCTTGAGCCCGTCAATATAAACAACTTTTCGTATGAAAATAATGCTGGAAATTCGAAAAGAAATTTTCATTTCATCATTTCCATACTAATTAATCGGCTACCTGAAAACGTTTATACGGGTATATATTTTTTGAGTGTACAGCATTATTCCCATAGGAAAAGTTGTTCATAAATGCGGGCTGAGTCGCCCTTTAAGGACGGATCAGTGTTTTATTAATATATTGCATAATAAATATACGTTGTAACTTCTAAAGCTTCTAATAGCAGTACCGAGCTTCGGCAGTCTTTATGCTCTGGCACTATACAAGGCAACTGGTCTGACTAACTTCCAAACTTAAGGAGCTTGACGTCCGACCCTGTCTATTTGATCTTCATCCATATCGTTTTCTATAAAACTGTCTAAGTAGTATTTATCATATTTTTCATATGTACCAGAGTCTAAAATTGGTGCCAAATTTTGAAGACAATAGGGATTTCTGAGACACTTACCATCCGATGACAGCACTCAGTCGTAGGGCCAATAAGCCGCTGTTATCCTATCCTAATCCTAATCCTAACTTCCTAACTAATATTATAAATTCAAAAGTTTAAAAGTGAGTTGTTTGTTTGTTTGTTACGCCTTCACACCGTATCATCATGAAATTTTGCATAAACATAGGTAAGGGTACTGAGATATGGACATAGGCCATATATCACGCGGGCGAAACCGCGGGTAACAGCTAGTTGGATAATATTCGCAAAGCAGTAACAGCGGACTGCCTCATTGTTTACAGCTTATTTCAGAAAACCCTTTAAATATCACATTGTTTTCCACAGCAGAAGAGTTGATGATGTGTCGTCCCGCAACATATGGCCTGGGCAGTCCAGTCTTCGCACACAGCCCGCTCACCCAAGTTCCCGTGGCTCCCCTCTCCCCCCCAGCTTTTGCTTGGGGAGCACCATCTCCTCAGCCGAGGCAGCAACACTTCCACTACCCCTCCCCTGCTGCTGTGCCGAATACCAACATGATGTACAAGCAACAAGGACCGTGGAACCGTAAGTTTGAATTTACTATTGAGATACGCTCATGCATGGTGCGTAGGTCTTCAGAATGGTATCTTGAAGAGACCGCTGAAGTTTTGATAGCACACATGTTACAATCTCCTTTCCTTGAATATCATAAGTCTTCACAAAAGTAAGGATCTTAAAATGGCAGTCATCCTTCAGCATTGCTACGCTACAGCCTGCTAACGTAAGTGCCCGTGGCTCCCCTTTTCTCCCCAGCCTTTGCTTGGGAAGCACCATCTCCTCAGACGAGGCAGCAACACTTCCACTACCCCTCCCCTGCTGCCGTGCCGAATACCAACATGATGTACAAGCAACAAGGACCGTGGAACCGTAACTTTGAATTTACTATTGAAATATAGGCTCATGCATGATACGTATGTCTTCAGATTGGTAACCATCTTGAAGAGACCGCTGAAGTTTTGATAGCACACATGTTACAATCTCCTTTCCTTGAATATCATAAGTCTTCACAAAAGTAAGGATCTTAAAATGGCAGTCATCCTTCATCATTGCCACGCTACAGCCTGCTAACGTAAGTACCCGTAGCTCCCCTCTCCTCCCCAGCCTTTGCTTGGGGAGCACCATCTCCTCAGCCGAGGCAGCAACACTTCCACTACTCCTCCCCTGCTGCCGTGCCGAATACCAACAAGATGTACAAGCAGCAAGGACCGTGGAACCGTAAGTTTGATTTTCCTATTAGAGATAGGCTTATGTATAAAAGTGAGGATCTTGAATGGGCAGGCATCCTTCAGCATTGCTACGCTACAGCCGGATCGTCTTGAATAGACCATTGAAGTCCTGATAGCACACCTGTTACCTCTTCTGCTTGAATAACATAACACTTCAGAAGAAGTAAGTGTCCTGAATAGCAATCATCCTTCAGCATTGCTAAAGCCTGCTTATATAGGTGCCCGTAGCTCCGTTCTCACCCCCAGCCTTCCCTTGGGGTGCACACTACTTGCAACCAAGTTTGTTTGTTCTGGTGGTAGAACTCCACTACCCAACCCCTGCTGCTGTAACCAATACCAACATGATGTACAAGCAGCAAGGACCATGGTAAGTTTGAAAGCTGTAAGTTTGAATTTACTACTGGAGATGAGCTCATGCTACGTCACACGTACACGGCGTCTTCGGATTGGCAACAGACTTGAATAGACCACTCAAAATTTTGATAGCACACTGTTCAAGCCTCTTTTTAAATTTGTTTTTTCTTATGTGCAGCGATGTCTGCTTCAGCGGAGATGGGTATGCCGCAGCCCGTCATGATGCCGCAATACCAGATGCCGGCCGACAATAGACCTGTAAGTGCCTGAATTATACTATCCACAGTATCTAATCTACCCACATATTCCCCTTTTACGAGTTTCTGCTTTAAAATGGGGATTTTAATGTTACAGTCCGCATCAAACTTTATGGCTGCTTGAATATTAGCTTCTCACTACGCAGGACGCGCCCCGCCTCCGCGCGAAGACCTAATATTGTATACTGCGCATTGACTCGCGCGATGTTCCGACTCTCCGGTTTGATTCAAACTGTACCCGTGTCTGTGTGAACTGTGCGTCTTACGTTTTGATCGTCACTTTGAAATACGTTGCAGTTTTCGTATTGATGTCAATTTTTATTTAGTTTAGTTAAACCGTAATGGATTGACCATCAAAACGTTGTACACTGTATAGTTGTCAAAAGTTAGCGAGCTTCTGCCGCCCGGGGCAGGAACGTCTGTTTCTCTCGAGGACTTTTCTGGCACCTCCAGTTTTGGCACTGACATGCACTCATCTGACTAAATACTGTAGCCAGATTATAATCTTTTTATACACTAGCAATTTTCCCGCGATTTTGTCCGTGTCAATAACTAATAGCTTTTGTTACCCGCAGATAAATTTTCCCCCTATAGGTAAAAGAGGTGGTGATTTTGAAAATCCGTGCAGAAGTCTTCAAAGAGTATTCAATGCAAACAAACAAACAATCGAATCTTCCCCCTTTATAATATTAGTAAAGATATAGATTACATATTAAAGTGGGATAAGGTAAAGGAAGAAGAAGAAGATAGATAGGAAGATACATAACTGATTCACATTATACTTTTGGTGCAGACGACTTTAAGCCAGCTGCTGAACTCGAGCTCGCAGGCGAGCAGTGGATACCAAAGCAACTTCACAGGCAGCTCCGTCTCGCTCGACGCACAGAACATGTCTGGTCAGTACCACTCACACTCACATTCATTTTTATTACAGACAGAGAAATTCGCACAGGCCAGTAACTGCATACATAGATAGGTAGTGCGATATATATAATGAAACTTGAGATTGAAGAAAGAATATTTTAGCGACTATATTTACCCGACCTGATTGTTTGATAAGAAAGATTATATTCCTTGGTCCCGCCGCAATCCCATACAAACGTAGTTTCGTTTTAGTAAATTTCGTACATACGACCGGATAAGGCATATTGATGTTTAAAATCAGATTTCAATTTTAAAAACAATACCTATACAAAATTACAGCGAGTACAAGTTTTCGATACAAAACTTCAGCTCGCTGTAATTTTGTATAGGTATTGTTTGAACCAAGTCAGAGGCCAAGAGGCGGTTCCGAAGAACTCTGACACCAGGGTGTGCGTGGTCGACTGACCGTACTGACCTACACGAAATGATGATGATGACCGACATTTAGCGGGGCAATTAGAGGAGCCCGATGGTCCAGTGGGTGTGAGCTCTATGAGCGCTTACGTATGTTAAGCAACCCCTGGTGCAGTCCCTACTTGGATGGGTGACCGCAAATGGCATAAAAATATCTCGAGCTCCTCCGTGCTTCGGAAAGCACGTTAAGCCGTCGGTCCCGGCTGTCATCGTTGATGGCAGTCGTTAAGCTATGTCAGATGCCTTAAGGCAGCTTGAAAAATCTGACACCAGTGTTGGCCACTTACACATACGAAAAACAAACAAACAGCGGGGCAATGTTCCGGCTGGTAACTTGCGTTACCAATTCTTTCCGCATCCTTAAAAGGCGACTCAGCCCATCAATATGAACAACTTTTTCTATAGGACTTATGGTGGAAATTAGAAAACAAATTGATTCCCTTATAAAAGTGTTCCGCCGACCGGGCTATTTGTATGATAATATTGATTTTTTTTTTTCAATTTTTCTGTATTGGTCCCTTTAAAGATCGGACAGGGTTTTATTAACATATAGAGAAAAAATAAAATCATCATGCCATCCTATTTTGTGTACTTCGTATGTTCTGATTAAGACTTCATGATGACTTTATTTATAAGTAAGTGAGTAGTATCTGTACCTACTATTACAAAAAAAAAACATTGAAACTAACGTGAGATAAATACATTATTACAATAAAAAAAAAAACAGTTTTACCTGTTTTTTTTACACGTGAATAAAAAATCCTTTTTAGATTTTTCCAGGTTCGGTATCAACTGAAACTGAAAATATCTGAAAAAGATTCTTTCATTCATCTTTCAGGCATCGGCCTATCGACGTAATATTCATCATGACATGAAGTTCCATGGAACCCACTCGAACGAGATAAATGATATTGATTAATCGTTCCTGGTCGTTCAGCATTAATTGCTGCTGCCAACGAGATCCCGGGACCTTGATCTTGGCGTTTTAATTTAGATCTATTGCCATTGCTGAAATACGTCACGTAAATGATGTAATCATAGAATTCTTAATATGCAATAAAGTTATGTGGATGTGAATGTAAGTCGCCAGCCATTGTACAATGGCAAAGACAATATATATAATAACAATGGAGTCATACTCCTGTCATTTGCACGAAAAATAAGAACGTAAGCCTTGTGAGCCGAACGGATGAGAAAATAAGTGTACACTGTCACCCCACAAAAGAGGAGACCTACTAGTTACGTTCACAAGACGAGTTCCATAAAAAAATAATTCGTATTCTAGAGACACAATAACAATAATCGTGCCCCAGAAACTCGAGGAACAATAGTTGTTTTTCATCATCATCATCAGGTCTTTCTAGTCTCCACTGCAGGAGCACGACCCTCTCTGTACTACCAGAGCCATATACTAGCCTGAGTAGTCAGAGGATTTGGCCTACACTCTCCACGCTGGCCAGACGGGTTGGGTTTCATCACACCTTCACTAAACAGTGTCATTAAATGCAAGCAAAGTGGACTGGAGCGAGCCATAAGATTTCATACAAATCTCTATTATGGCCGCGGGCTATAAGATCTCATTCAAATTAAATTAATCTCGAGAGCCAGAATAGTTTTTTTTTTTAATTTAATCGGCCACTAGATCTAAAAAGTTTTCTAATAAATAAGGTTTGCTATGAACCGGATATAAATAAAAATTTGAACTAGGTATACTGCCCGATTTTTTGTCTAAAAATAAGATGAAGTAATGTTTCCCGTGCGCAGGCGGCGACGGCAGCGTGGTGTCGCCGTCGGTGTCGCCCATCAGCAAGGCGCACTCGCCCGCGCCCGCGCCCGACGCGCCGCGCGACCAGCACGGTGAGTCCCACTACCTTGAATCACGCACTTGCATCTTCATCAATTCTTTCTTATTCATTCTTTCATCTTCCTTGCACGGTGAGTCGGCCGTCAGCCCGCCCTACTCCCTAGCCGTTATATACTACCTGCTACTAATAGCAGAATATTTGCGAATTTTCGCCTGAATGAAATTATATTTTGAGAGCAAACTTGTAAAAAATCACGCAATTTCCGTGAGCACTAATAAATAAATAAATATATATACGGACGAATCACACAGATTGAGCTAGCCACTAAGTAAGTTCGAGACTTGTGTTATGGGATACTAACTCAATGATCTATATTTTATAATAGATGCTGAAATAGAAAAACATCCAAGACCCAGGTCAATCAGAAAAAGATCGTTTTACATCTTGACCTGACCGGGGATCGAACCCGGTACTAATGAGGTACGTACGTAATACACGCAAAATGATGTTTTTTTGCACCTTCATTCATTTTCATCCTTGGTATGACTTGTGAGACCATAGGCAAATTTAACCATCCCTATATTAAACCAAAGTGTATTAACATATTCACCAACTCCGTTAGCGAATCAGGCAAAATAATATGAAACAGATTTAAATTGAGTTTCTATACATATACTAACAAACTTGTTTCCGGGATTGAGTTTCTTTCGGCTCATTTTTCTCACCAATGGTCGTTCCGAAACGCTAGTAGTTTTTCAATTTTGCATATAAAAAATTAAAATAGAGAAAAATATGACGTTCAAAAAGACATGTAAGCATCCTATTTTGAATAAAAATCGTTGACTTTGTTTCTTCTCTAGAAATCACGGAGTTGGCAAACATAATATCGGACATTCCTCTATCCGAGCGGCGCGCGGTGGGCTGCGAGAAGAAAACGCTGGAGACGCTCAACAAGCTGTCGCCGCTGTCAGACTACAGGAAGATGAAGGCGGAGGCCAGCAAGGCAAGTAGAATTACTTCTTTCTTAGAAATCTCGAAACTAGCGAACATAATCTAGGACGTGCCCTTATCAGAAGAGGAAGCTGGAGACGATCAACAAGCTGTCGCCGCTGTCAGACTACAGGAAGATGAAGGCTGAAGCTAGCAAGGCAAGTAGAATTACTTCTTCCTCAGAAATCTCGGAACTAGCGAACATAATCTCGGACATCCCTTTATACGAGCGGCGCGCGGTGGGCTGCGAGAAGAAAACGCTAGAGACGCTCAACATGCTGTCTCCGCTGTCAGACTACAGGGAGATGAAGGCCGAGTCCAGCAAGGCAAGTAGAATTACTACTTCATCATCATTTCAGCCGCAAAAAGTCCACTGCTGGACATATGCCTCCCCCTAGGGTTTCCAATACGAACTGTTGGAAGCGGCGTGCATCCAGCGCCTTCCTGGAGAATAAGTCCTTCCTCGGAAATCTCGAAGCTAGCGAACATAATCTTGGACCTCTCCTTGTAAGAAGAGGAAGCTTGGAGACGCTCAACAAGCTGTCGCCGCTGTCAGACTACGGGAAGATGAAGGCCGAGGCCAGCAAGGTAAGTAGAATTACTTCTTTTTTAGAAATCTCGAAGCTAGCGAACATAATCTCGGACCTGCCCTTGTCAGAAGAGGAAGCTGGAGACGCTCAACAAACTGTCGCCGCTGTCAGACTACAGGAAGATGAAGGCCGAGGCCAGCAAGGCAAGTAGAATGACTACTTCATCATCATTTCAGCCGCAAAAAGTCCACTGCTGGACAAGGCCTCCCCCAAGGATTTCGAATTTGGGTTAGGTTAGGTTGGAAGCGGCGTGCATCCACCGCCTTCCTAAAGAATTAGTCCTTCCTCAGAAATCTCGAAGCTAGCGAACATAATGTCGAACCTGCCCTTGTTAAAAGGAGACACTTTTACCCTTCTTCTTCTTCTTCATCAGGTCTTATTAGTCTCCACTGCAGGAGCACGACCCTCTCTGTACTATCAGAGCCTTATTAGCCAGAGCAGACAGAGGATTTGGCCTACACTCTCCACGCTGGCCAGACGGGTTGGAGAGGACTTTTGATGTTTATAAGCTTTGTTTAGCTTGTGTTTCCTAAGTCGCCTTGTACGACATCCACGGGAAGACTTGGAGTTTACCCTTACGGTGTTTTTATCTGCCTTCCAAGTGTGTATGTGTATTGGTGTCTGTGTGGTATTTACGGCATCAACAGGAACGAAATAGCAAGGTATAATTAAATTATACAAAAGTAAATTTTGTAACTTCTTGTAAACATGAATGATTTATCGTACATACTAAGCACTTTTATGTAAAGGCGCTTACTTAGGTACTATTTTGAATGTCAGCACGCCGCGCACAGACACCGGCTAGGAAGAAGCACTACCACGGTCAGAGGACGTGTCTTTGCCCACATTGGGCTCCTTATGTGGGCAACGACACTATCTGTCAGATAGCCAAGCGAACCTAAATATTATTTGCAACAAAAACAATTCAACCTCAAGTGAGGCCTTTAGACTAGCTTAAATATAAATATAAATAAATATATACGGACAAAATCACACAGATTGAGCTAGCCCCAAAGTAAGTTCGAGACTTGTGTTATAGGATACTAACTCAATGATACTATATTTTATTACATAATATATATATAGATAAACATCCAAGACCCAGGTCAATCTGAAAAAGATCATTTTCCATCTTGACCTGACCGGGGATCGAACCCGGGACCATCCGTGTCACAGACCGGCGTGTTGACCGCTGCGCCACGGAGCTCAAAGCTTAGGTCTTGTAGGCATCGTTGGAAACAGCTGACAGCACTTTCGATTACCCATGACACTTTGCAATAATTCCCACACGTACGACACGGATTCATGTCGCCATCGTGCGATTTATTTACGAGCTTCCACTCCGCGGGCAATTAGGCTAATATCGACTTGTAATTAGCCGTCAAGTGTAAGTCTGACACGGATACGTCAAAGACCGTTAGCTCCACACTCAGTTTTTTTGGCGCGCGCACTGGCCCCGAATTGTGGACAAACATGGTATTGACTTCGACTATTTGGCTTTGTTATTGTACTAGACTATTCTACATACTATTATAGAATCTTGTATCCTTTCAGGGTAATTCTAACGGAAAGCATACGTTTAGCAAAACGCTGGAAAACGGATTTTCTGGAAATTTAGACAAAAATCTAAGAAACAATATTAGGAATCTGTAGTTGTGCGTAAATCCGATCAGGGAAATGGTCGCAATCCTTACTAATAAGTATTATTAATGCGAAAGCGAGACAGAGAGCTTTCACGCCAAAACTACCATTTAAATGAAACATAATATACTAACTATTAGAATTAAACATTTCGGGATATTTACCGTGATATGGTTTCTTTGAGTTTTCGATATTTCGGTAAATATCCCGAAATGTTTAATTCTAATGTTGATAGCCGTGAAAGTTTAAAAAGTTACATATACTAACTAATTTTTAATTTGCAAAAAAGCTACCCAAACTCACTATTCCATGCGGACGAAGTCACGGGGACAGCCAGTACGATAATGACAACAATTCTGAGAAAACTTCAAATAATTTTAAAGTTACAAACCAACTAACTTAACTCAGTCTACTAAAACACATAGTTCTAATTCTGGAAAAAAAATCCAAATTCAAAAAGTTGAAACTGAACAAGTTGTACACTACGATATAAATAGAATAGCATTTACAATAAAATACGAAACTTGTGGGAGCTCTGGAGACATAAACTAGACCGGAGCCTGTATCTTGGATCACACGGTCTCACCTCACACATTCGACATTAGGTATATACGATTACGAGTACAATCAGAACAGTAAATATAAACATTTTAATAAAAAATAACCACATATCAAAATTGTGTTGAAGATTGAACTGCGACCCTGCATGTTACCTTAGGCACTAGGCCAACTGGGTCGGCACCATGTTTTTTGGCGGCCTTGACCGCCATCGAATTTCTCGGAATCATCTTATTAGCGATTCAGGTAACCCAGGTACCTTTATCATAAGGCTATTTCCTCAAGATGCCCTACGCATAATTAAAGTAAGTAATTTTTGGTTTACGACAAGATTAAGGACAAAAATTTGTAAGACGAGCATGCATGCAACCTACATGCAACGGAGTGCCGAAAATCCTTGATTTTCCTTCCTTCTTTCATCCACCTTGCAAGACCACTGTAGCTCAGTACAAAGTACACCCAGAATGACAAGATGGGTCATAGTCTTTGTATGGTGCCGGACTTGGTGTTAGGCCCAACACCATACATGAAGAGATGTTGCTGCTTGCTGGGTTGAAGGTGGTGGTGTGGAATACAAGATCACGTCACGGAGATAGTAGTTTATTGCTCTTGCTGGTTACATGGTGATAGCTGGGTGTGACGGATCCTTTCTCGATGGCAGTATCCAGGCTCGCGGATCGATCGTATCTCAGAGAGCCATCAATAGTATCTCAATTAGAATGTTAAATAATCAAGTTATTTATATTATAAAACGAGCTGACACGCGCCCTACATGATGAAAGCCGCGAGTCGCTAAATGTGCGAGGTAAGCTCGTACAGTCTTAGACAGAAGCATAGAGCACTGAATGTCGCTCGCCCCCTCGCGATCGACAGTCACATTCTCTGCTCTGGGCAGATACGACCTATTATGACCCAAACAATCAATCGGGGTCTTCTCGCACTCCGCCCTTGCGGGCAGAGTCGGGGTGGCTGATCAGGACTGTGTCCTCTACAGCGGATTGCTGCCGCCGCCTGCAACGGCAGGCGGGTCTCAGGGTTGTGGCCGTGAGGCTTCTTCTTGCTGTCACCCATGGGACCCTTGGTACCCATGGAACCCTTGGGACCCAATGGGACCCATGGAATCCTTGGGACCCAATGGGACCCTTGGGACCAATGGAACCCTTGGGCCCCAATGGGACCCATGGGACTCAATGGGACCCTTGGCACCCTTGGGACCCATGGAACCCTTGGGACCCACTGGGACCCTTGGGTCCCTTGGTCTTGTAGCGGGGCCTTGGTCGTCGGGCTGTGCGATGATGGCGTCTCTGGGAGAGAGCCTGTAGGCACCCTCCGGCGGGCGAGCGTGCAGGGGCGCGATCCCCCTGAAGTGGGGGTGCCCCGAGGCGTCCGCCTTGGCTGACCCAAACATTTTTAATAAAAAAAATGACCCAAGCATTTTTTTTTATCAAACTTTATAGCGGCTCGGAACATTCATTCATCAATAGTTCAGCGGGGCGCGCGCGGGGAGGAGGGGCACGTTCTGCGCAGGTCGCAGCTAATATCCGAGACGCCATAAAGTTTGATTCAGCCCCCGTAGCATGGCTCCCGCGACGCCGTTTATATCGCGCGATAAACTATCTACTTCTCGCTCTTCAGTCTTGCGAAAAACAAGATGGCGATAGTCGATAAACGTTGTCGCGCGTGCCATGCTACGTGGGCTGAATGTACCATTTAAAGGATCTTGCATAACATTTTGTTGGAACTATTAGCATAGCGAAACCACTAAGGTTTAAAGTTATACTAAGAACTGGTTGTTCTTATGCAGGCAATGCGCGAGGGCGGCAGCGGATACCGCGTGCCCACGACGCGCTGGTCAGGCTACTACTTCAGCCACACCTCGCCCTCGCCCATCAACCTCAACGAGGCCACTGATGAGGCCACCACTGTGAGTATCTGCTGTCAAATTAACATAGGTCTTTCTCTCGTGTCATCTGAGTGTGTTCCTGGTTCCATCCTCAGCTGGAGCGCTTCGGAGCCCAGGGTCCGCTTTCCAACTTTTACTTCTCAACTTCGCATGGTCTTCGGCATCCTTAGTATAGAGTCCATTGGCACGCGATTTTGCAAATATAATTTGCAAAATCGAATAACAAGAAAGATAAATGACGTTCAAAAAGTGATACATGAGATCCAAAATTTGAATAAAAACTATTCATTTCATTCACGCGTATAATTCTGAACTACAGAGATGTAATATTCTGATATCTATGTTCTGAACAATATCAAGCCACACTTCTTAGGTTTTCTCTTTCTGCTAGGGCCTGGCGAAAGCGCGTTCTTGCGGCTGAAATGATGTTGATGATGGTTGATGATGGTCGTACCAGCGTAGCCACCTCTCGAACTAACATAGGTTCTCTGCCCTTAACTTGGTCATCGGCCAAGTGCCAGTCAGCATCGCACAACGAAGGGTTTCGTACTACCCATAGATATCAGTTCAATAAAGTTCTCTTTTCATTAACAAGTTCCAGAACTTCCTTGTTTGTCTTTTTCTCCGTCCAGCTTATTTTTTCCATTCGCCTCCAACACCACATCTCGAATGCCTCCAATCGTTCTCTATCCTTCTTATAGTCGTGTCGTACAGAGAGGTCAAAGAGATAGCGGAGGATAGGGAAAAATGGAAAATACTCCACCGACAAGAACAAAGTTCTTAAATATATGATGATATATGATGATGATAGATATCAGAATAATACTACTGTGGTGGTGTGGTGCTACCATACAGCATTTAACTACAAAAATTGCATTCGCATTTTTAGTTTAATTTATTTGTTTTTACTATTTCTTGTTATAGTGGCAAAAAATATGCACATTCCCTGAATATGGTTCAATTAGATACAGCCCTTCGAGAGACGGATAGACGGGGGTAGAGTAGTAGAGAACCCCAAAATTCGTAAAATTTAATAACGTTCTTTTCTTTGCTAGGTCAGTAAAAATATGGACCATTACTACGAAGTAGGTACTCATTTTTGTGATTGTGACTCAGCCCAGACCAAGTATCTATACAGTTTACTTAAGCACTGATCAGTGGTCTAAGGAAAATTGGAAATTGCCTAATTGCCTGGCGAGCGCAAGTTCGAAATTTTTGCTGTTTTTTGCTAGTTTCCATGGAACATTCAAAATCAGGGTTGCCATATAAAATGATTTCGCCGAAATTAGGGAACTGTTTTTTAGTTGGGAAAACTTTAAATTAAAGTTGCGGTCAAATGAAATGAGCAATAAACAACTTATTTTCAGCCGGAAAAGGGCTGGACCCGCTCGGAGATGGTCCGGCCGAACATCGTCGAGACTTGCCCGTCGCCGCCGCAGACCAAACAGTGTCGCTACCAGCAACTTTACGACCTGCTCAGGGACATCGGGCTGCACAAGTATATTGGTAAGTTCGGGCAGTGAAAGGGGGTGGGGGGTCCAGGCTTGGCTTATTTTTGATGACATGGGGGACGGGGAGGTTGACGTGTTGATGACATAAGCAACATTTCGCAAAAAAAACTAACATTTTTTGTGAAAATGATACCAATATTTACGTAAGCTTAGGGGGAGGGAGGAAGAACTTTCTTACATTTGCTGACAAGAGGGGGTTAAGAGTAGCTAGTTTTCTGCTCACTTAATACTTGAATGGCCCTAATGCGAAACGGAAGCGTTCAGGAACGAAACATTAGCGAAACCGTGAAACGCTATCTAGTATGAATTTAATGATTTCGTTTCGCTTGCGGTGCGAGACGCACCAAATAAAATCATACTAGACAGCGTTTCGCGTTTTCGCCTATGTTTGGTCCCGGAATGATTCGCGGCCACGTGCTACAGGGGGCTGTCACGGATTCTATTTCAGAATTACAACGGTAATCTTGTTGCAGATTTGTTCCGCCAGCACGAGTTGGACATGTCCACGTTCGCGTCTCTCAACGAGGCTGACCTCACCGAGATTGGTGTGACGGCGTTCGGCGCTCGCCGCAAGATGCTGCTCGTCATCGCTGGTGATATATATTTTAGCACATTTTATTCCGGTTTAGTTTGGTACGAGGAGACTTGTAGGCGAACAAAAGTCACCGACATAGCTCAGCAGCTTAGCTCTCTGAAGTGATGATGCCTTGGCAATTTAAATAAAATATAACTGCTATAAAGTTTGGCGCAATACAGAGTGTAAATTGACTTCCAATATTGCCTCAAAAGGGTGACTTAGACCAGCAATAGAACAACTTTACCTATGGGATCAATGCTGGGAACTCGAAAGAATTTTTACGTTCCCATATTAATTGCCCGGGTGGCTGAACCTTTTTGTATGATAATGTCCAAATTTTTTTGTGTTCTCAGCTTTGATCCCATGGAAAATGTTGTTCATATTGACAGGTCGTGTTACCCCTTTAAGCGTATTCATCCACATTTCTTCTTCAACTTAAACTTTCTTTGTTTTACAGAGCTGCAAAAACAGTCGAGCGCCTACAAGTCCACGCCAGGCACCGAACGGAAACTCATCAACTCCCCGCCCTACAACACCGCAACCCTGTCGCAGGACAAGTGGTAACGCGACGGCGACATCTTGGTACTTTACACTGTTGATTCACTGCAGATGATCAAAACTTATTGAATAGAAATGAGCTATGAAGACACGTAGTTAAGCATTACTTAGCTAAATCTTTTAACTTTAGCATTGAAGTTCTATAAAAGCAGGGAGAGCCCTTCCTCTATTGGTCTCTCCCATTTTTTCTCGTATCCCTCTATTCTCTCTAAGTTAAACGATCTAGCTATAGTTGAAGAGACTATTTTTTTAGATGCTTGATCTAATCAAATTATTGTGAATTTAAGGGGGCACACTAGGCACAGTAGCGACGCCAATCATTTTATTCCTAATACTTTACAAATAGAAAGAAATTCAAGAATGTAAATCATATAAGCCTTAGTAAATAACTTGAAGTATTTTTTGAATCATGTTTAATAGTATGAGAATCAGTCATTAAGAGAAAACGGCCGTTTTTGGCGGTAATCTGATTCTCATAATTCTCACTGATTCTGATAATACTAAACATCCAAAAAATACTTTAGGTTATTTACTAAGGCTTATATGATTTACATTCTTGAATTTCTTTTTATTTGTAAAGTATTAGGAATAAAATGATTGGCGTCGCTACTGTGCCTCGTATGCGGCCTTAACTAGGTTGAGTAAAAGCAACCTCTCTTTTTTTATTATCCTTGCAGTGGTCAACAGTAAGGTACGCCACTCTAGAATTGTGCTTGATTACTGAATGATGGCCTGAAGAAAAAATCTGACTATTCGTGACTAAGATAGTCGTATACATAATCAAGTATACAATTCAAACAGAGACCGAATCAGATTGATATCAAGCTCAAGACTGAATCTGACTGAAGAGATAATAAGACTTATAGATTAATTTATCAAATAACTCTCAATACGGGTCAACCTAAGACTGTTAGAAATATATGAAGTTATCACACATTCGATCACAGAACTTTACGTCAGATATAATTTTTGAAATTGTTATTACATATAAGGTCCTGTTAAAGAGCTGTGATCGACTACTGTGACTGTTAAAGTATGAGCTTGATCACACCGATGATTCGTTGATTTTATAAGATTTTTATCAAATCTAGTTTTAAGTTATTTTGTTTTAGATGTTTTTATGATAGCTGAAAGCGAAGCGACGATTTGATCTCTATCACAGACAATTGTTGGAGTAAACGGGCGTGGCGCCGGTAAACCTAGTTCTAAGTTACGCATTATGGATTACTCTAGTTGTTAAGAAGAGCATGTTTTATTTTTTGATTTTAGATACATTTTAAACGAATCACCCCGACCGACTATTTTTGATTATCATTTATTTGGTTCACCGTTTTACTATTTGATTATCGATTGCAGAATGTCTGGTACATTACATTTTTATGCTGTATCGGCCAATAGATACATTCCTTTTTATGGCATATTTCCAGAATATGATATTATTAAGGAAGAATCAATATTGGCGATTGACTAATTCCGAATAAAAGATCATAACATCAAAGTATTACCGAAAGTTTGGACAGCACAGAAATAATTTGACTTGATTTTAAACACGACGAATCACTCGCGGTATTCGGCGATGCGCCGATCGTGTTGTCTCACACATTCAAATTTTAATCAGTTAACATTTTATATTTATCACCAATCATTATGTTTTTGTGATTATGAATTTAAGTTTTACTTCGTGTGCATTTTTGATTTTAACCATATTAACATGCTAATTTATTTTGAATGCCTTGATGTAATGTTTTAAATTCATGTATTTGTTTTAGGTATTTTTGTAGTAAACTTTTGGTACATAATGTTTATGACAGTGATATTTGCCAAAGGGCTAAATTAATGTACTTATTTACCATCTTGTTAACCGTAGGATTATGTATCAACTTGTTTACTTTTCTCCATTTTAAGATCAGAAATGTAATTGTTTTAATCATGAACTTGTGATTTTGATCCATCTTTTTAAAGTATGATTATGAGTTGCTTAGACTTTCTTTTAGTGATTATGAAATATTACTTAACTGTTAAATTAATTTGATAAGTTAAGGAGTACATTATTAAGTTTATGCATTATTAGTTTTGTTTTTATTTTCCAAAAGAAGTTTTATAAGGAAGTTTTTGCACGATTGTTTTTAAGTTTTTGCTTGTCTGAGTAAAGTTTAAAAAATACATTGTTTTTTTTTCACTCTTAAAGCTTTTTCCATAACTTCATCGTAAATGCATGAAGTAACTGTTAGGGCCCCGTACCCAAATGGTAAAAACGGAACCCTATTCACGAGACTGCGATGTCCATCTGTCTGTCTGTCACCAGGCTATCTCATTTACCGTGATAACTGGTAAGTTGAAATTTGTACAGACGATGAGTTTCTGTTGCCTGCCATGCCTTTCTGTACAATAAACATTTATTTGCTTAATAGCCTAATGTATAAATAACTAGCTGTTACCTGCGGCTTCACCCGCGTGCTTTATAGCCTATGTCCTTCTCGGTACCCTAACCTATGTGTATGCAAAACTTCATGATGGTCGGTTCAGTAGATAGGCGTGAAAGCATATTAACAAACTCACTTTCGCATTAATAATATTAGTTGGAATGGGATGGAACGGAACTTTTCGTGTGCTAGTCGGACTCACACTTGGCCGGTTTTTTATTACTTCTAAGGAAACCATCACATATTATTACCTTGTATTTTACATCCAACTTGATAAATACTTTTATAGCGATGACTTGAAAAATAATTAAATTTTCGTAAAAAAAAAATGGAATGGTAAATACCATTCCAAATTATTTGATTTGTTCTTTCTTTTTCCTTTAAAATATAGCTTCAACCGAGATTTCAGTGATTCTGGCAATGTCCAGTATAATGAGATAAGATGTTGTACGGTATGTATGTGGCATCAAAGATGGCGTAAGTTCTTTGGTAGCCTCGTGGGAGCTTCTGATGACAAATCTATACGAATCTTTTACAGTCTACTTTAACTATTTCACAAATTGTTCTCGAGCACGAGCATTTATAATACCAAACTACACCAATTTCATATTATCAAGTCCACTTAAATCAATTTGCAAAATCGTCTAAGGCAAACGACAACTGTACCGCTTGACTTCCCACCAGAAACTCATATTTGATTTGTTCAAGGGATGAAAAAACAATATATGTATTTGGGTACGTGTTTTTATTTATTTTTGACTAGCTCAATTTCATTCAAATAAACTTACGATTCCACATGAATCACAATAACATATAAAAACAAGTGAAAAGTTAGTTTTAATATGGCAACACTTCATTGAACGTCAATGTCATACTTGTCGGTATTCGTCTTAGGCATTCGTGTGACATAAAATTTCTCAATAAATAAATAAACAAATATTTAGAGCAAGCTAATTTAAGACAAATATTTGAGAAAAAAGATGCGATGGAGTGAAGCAGTTACTCTTGAATTTGTCAAGTTGTATTTGAAACACGAATGTCTGTGGAATCCGGCGCATTCGGACTACAAACAAAAGTATGCGAGAACCAGAGCTTACGAAGATATCTGTGCAGATTTTAAATCATCCACGAACAAAAGGTTAACTGTTATGGAAGTTAAAATGAAGATTCGAGCTTTAAGAACTACATACGCGCAGCAGGTTCAGAAAATACTCCAGAGATCTGTCCCGGATTCCATATATGAACCTTCACTGATTTGGTTCCATGAAATGGATCAATGCTTAAAACATATAACGCCGAAGAGCAGCCAATCTGGCAATAATGTTAGTAAATAATGTGCCTTCTATTTTCTATTTTAAAATCTTATAACAAATATCAATATTAAGTCCATTCAAAGACCTTGATTGAATAGTTATAGGTACAAGCAAAAACTTGCTAAATGTTTTGTTTATTTTTATATGTATATCATATTTGCAAAGTTAGGTTTTTTCTGGTAACCAATTTGTTATCATTATATTATTCACCCACAATCACTTATAATAATCTTGGTTTCCTTTGGTTTCCACTTTTCAGGAAATGTCTTATGTGAACACACAGCAAGTATGGATGAGCCATGATTTGCAAAATAGTAGCATGGAAGAAATTAATACTGATCCAATAGTTTCGCAGACTGAAGATGAACTTGAATTAACAGACGTTGAACCAAAGAAGAAACATTTACAAACAAAGTCCAAAAAAATTAAAAAGAAGATAAAGCATAGAAATCATTTAAGTTATTCTACAGATTCAAACATAGACCAGTTAGCCAAAGAGGATGAGTTTGATGTGTATGGCAAATACATAGCAACACAGCTGCGGCAAATGAGTATACAAAGAGCTTTGAGAGTTCAACTTGAGATTCAAAACCTTGTGAGTGAAGCTAGAGTATCAGAAATTTGTAATGAATGAACCAAAAAATTGTATATTCATTGTTTCTGAAGATTTAATTTGGAAAATTTAAGACAACTGAAGTCCTATTACATACCTACTTATTTATAAAATTAATTGGCATCCAACGATGTCAGCTATTGTATAATGAGATGTTCAGTACTATCATGGTGTAAATATTTTATTTATGTAGATGTATTAATTATTTAAGTAGAATTGTTTTGATCTCAAGTCTCAAAAAAGAACTTCAGTAAAATATATTTAATAACATAGTTTTTTTTTAGCCATATTACCCAATCGGCCACGCAGATCGTATTAACTGCTCCCCCACCCTGCTCATAAAAGAATGTAGAAGCACTACATTCTACTGATTACCTGTGAAAACCTGTACACAAAAAAAATTATTTAGGGTTTAGTTAAATGCCTTTGACCAACCATCTCCTTAATAATGTAATTAGGTAAGTAATAAATAAATAATTCAGTAACAAAGTCTACCTAGTACTAATATCGGGATCAAGTCAAGAAAAATACACAGATCAGTGCAATTTCATCAGTCTTTCTAATCACTTCATGGTATAAAACAAAATCGCTTCTTGGTGTCCGTCTGTCATTATGTAAGCTTAAATCTTTGTTATAGTTAAGATTATGGTATGTTGCTGGTGTATTTTTTATTAAAAAATCTCATACAAAACCACAGATATTAAATAGGTAATAGAAGATATTATATGCAAAAAAGGTTTTCATATCTGTGTACAAAACATTTAGCTTCGTTTGGCGTAGTCGGGTAGAAAAATAACGGGTGACGAGCGCTGGGTGGCAGAATGAGTCTTCTGGTGGAATAGAGGTAGAAATTAAAAAAAAAAGTAAAGTGTCACTACTGTCACTGTCATTTAACCGTCAAAAACATGATTGGTTATTGCCATTGACTTGATTTATTTTGCTTGATTATTTGCCATTGCATTCAAGTAAATAATCAACAAGGCAAGTTTCCTTCTTTTCCTCCAGCATGCGGTGGAGTGAAAAAGAAACGCTGCAATTCGTACAGATTTACCTGCGCCACGAATACTTGTGGAACCCTGAGAATGTGAACTACAAACAAAGGTATCAACGGCAGAAAGCCTACGCAGACATCATCGCTGAGCTGCGGCAGACCACTGGCATAGTCATGGATGATATGGAAGTCAAGAGTAAGATTAAGAACCTCCGCTCCACTTACGCTCAAGAAATCGCAAAAATCAAGCACAGAGGTGCAGGTTACAAGCCGACGATTAAATGGTTCTATGAATGGCATAAATGCTTCAACGGATTGAAAAAACGAAACATTCCAAAAAGAGAAGGGGATGTGAGTAGTTCTATGTCCCATATTTTGTGGTTATTAGTGAAAAGTGTGGTTCATAGTCCAATTCAAGGCCTCTAACCAATCAATTCATTCCATTACCATAAATTGCAGCTGGGCTATGACAATATAATGGGCTTTGAATGCATGTTTTTGTAATATGATGCTTTTTGTCACCACTGCAGAGGAAAATCATTGGTGACCTAGTAGTGCACACAACACTGAACAATTACTATTTTTTTTTCAGATTCAGGAACAAGATGATCCAGAACAGGAAATGTGGATATCACCACCGACAGACAATGAAACTGAAGACACAGAAGAAGCAGATCCATTCGTACAAACTCAAGAAGAATATGAACAAATGTTCAAATCCGAGCCAAGAGAGTCGCAAGCCCGGAATTCAGAGTCACCTTTACCTAAAAAATCAAAAATTAAACGGAAACACTGCAGTACAGATTTTTCAGATGTAACTTATAGAGGCAGCTTGGATTCTTCAGAATCAATGAGGGAGGATGAATTTGACATTTACGGCAAGTATATTGCTTCTCAGCTGAGAAGGATGGATCTACAGAAAGCCATAAGAGTACAGTTAGAGATACAAAGCATTGTGAGCGAGGCTCGGATATCTAGTTTAAATGGACACTAGCATAATATTTAGTTTAATTTTATGAAAAGTATTATTTTATTGTGAAATAAAATTGCTATTGGTTAATTTAATCTCAAGTTTATTATTTTAATTAATGATGGATGGAAAATGAAAATATAGACAAAGATAACTAAGAAAGACCACACTGACTAAAGCTTCAGGATCATATTTTTATTGGAATTGAATGTGATAGTTAATATTTCTCATATAAAAGTTCTGTTTACTTCAAACATGAACACCTTACAGCTAGAGGTAAAAACAACTGAATCAAACTTTCATAATTTACTGTATGATTAAGGTGGAGTCTGAATGAAACTTTATGGCAGAAAATCGCGCGAGTCTATGTGCAGAATAAATATTAGGTTCAGTCGGAGGCGGGACGCGTACTGCACAAAGTTTGATTCGGACGATACCTTGGATTGTTTTTTTTATCAATACTGATATAGATATTGATATCCAAGATGCCAGACACCACTTTGACATGTTACCTTTCATGCAGTATTTTGTGCATATAAGGGCCGCGCTACACTGCTACTTGGCATGGGATGGCATCGGAAGCGACGCGTCATTTCAAAACAACCTTTAAACCTAGTAATATAAGATGCATATCTGCTTGAACGTGGCGCGCCAGCCTGTCGCGCACTTGTGTGGACTAGACGCCCCGCGAGCGGGCAGCCGCCCTTTTGCATCTTATGTCACTAGACATACATACATATAGCTTGTTTTGAAATGACGTGTTCAATAGATTTTGTGTGAATATGATATTGGATGAATGTGTGAATATGAATTTATAATTCATAAAGAAAAAAAAAATTTTTTTCAATAGATTTTGTAGACTTGACGAATCAGAACTAAAAATAGGCTTGACGAATCGAAACATATTTAAAATTTGACAAATCGAAACTACCAATAGACTTGACAAATTAGAACTTTTCGTAGACTTGACTAATCAGAAACTCTACATGGTTTGGCGAAAAGAAACCTTATTAACATTTGACGAACTTATACAAAAATGTGTAATAAAAATTAGCTTGACGAATCAAAACGATTTTCAGACTTGACCAATCATATCCTAAGGCTGGTTTCAGAGTGACGCTGGCGGCACGCGCCGGTTGCCAGCGCGTCTCAACAGCGCGCGTTTGACCGGCGTCACTCAGAAACGGTAACTGCCAGTACCTAGACGAGCTCGAACCGCGCGTGCCTCGCCACGAACGGCGCGTGTGAACTGCGTGATAAAACGCTGCTACTAATTCTACTGTAATTGCAAGCGCGCGCGTGTCGCCGGCGCTGGTCAAACGCGTCACTCTGAAACCAGCCTAAATCGGAAAAAAAGAAAGGGATGGCAAGCAAAGTAACACAAAAATAGGATACACTTTATGCTTTACACTTACTTAACTGTTATGTAGAACTGTTATGTAGAACTAAAAATATGTTGAAACCATTGAGATATTAAGTACTACGTACGTACTAGAGGCGCTACGTAAAATATATTCAGTGTTCCATTTTTCGTAATTTAAAATTTCAGCGCTACAGCGCTAAAACAATAACGAAGCGTTCAATCGTCCATATTCAATACTTCAGCGCTATATTTGCTACAATCACGCGTTTCCATAGCAACATGTCAACATAATGCAAAATGGCGGGAGGTAATAATATTGATTTTCTTTGTGAAAAAATTAAATTAATTTAAGTAATTGCTGATGAAAATTTATTCCTTTGCACTGTGCAGTACTCGATAAGTTATTACTGTCATAACTCAATACACACCAAGGCATTTTTATAATTTTCACCATGTTTTTGTTTATTAATTGTGGGAAGTACTTACGCGCGAAAGAGATAGCAAGCGACTAAGTCAGCTGTGGCGCGGCGGCCACAGTCGAACAGGACGAACTGAGTGGTTGCGGTGGCTTCTCTAGTACGTAGTACTTAATATCTCAATGGTTGAAACTATCAAACAATTTTACAGTAACATTAGTTCTACCAGATCATTAAAAATATTATATATTAAACGTAGGTATGTAAAGAGCATTAAATCAGTATGTATGTATGTATACAGGATGCAAACAACAACATATTTAAAAAAAAAAATATTAGTTTTAGATATCTTCGGAAAGTATGCTATTTTGTAGCTTATTATACATTACATACAATTGTAGCTTTTTTAACATGTGATAGACCTTGACATAGTCCTCCGAAAATCTGATATTATGTAGACATGCTAAAGCTTTATATATTTGTTCAAAACACTTTTTAATGGAAATCCCAAAAACTCGACAGTCGTCCAATGAGAAACATTCTGCAACTGCTCTCTTCTGAGCTGCGGTCAGTTCAGTTTTTTTCCTGCGGTCTTCGGGACTGGTGCTACATACAATACATGTGCAAATTGTATTATTGTTGAGAAACATTTTCTCCCTCCTCCCGTTGGTATTAAGTTTGCTGTCTAACCAATGTAAACTGTGGACAAAATATCTTGAGTGAAAAAAATGCATGTCATGTACGTAGGTACATCAAAAATACTGAAATTTTCTACGATAACAGCTTAATAATTATTGAAAAAGGTAATAATTATCACACCTCTGTGGCCGTGTGGTTCCCGGCAGAGTAGAATAGAACCACTCCAAGTCATCCCGTGGATGTTGTAAAAGGCGACTAAGGAAACACAAGCTAAACAAAGCTTAT
Source organism: Rhodophaea formosa (assembly GCA_963082605.1). NCBI lineage: Eukaryota > Metazoa > Arthropoda > Insecta > Lepidoptera > Pyralidae > Rhodophaea > Rhodophaea formosa. The sequence goes on along the minus strand of OY720218.1, from coordinate 3,540,387 downwards.
TAACATCAAAGAGACCTCTCCAACCTGTCTGGCCAGCGTGGAGAGTGTAGGCCAAATCCTCTGACTACTTAGGCTACTATATGGCTCTGGTAGTACAGAGAGGGTCGTGCTCCTGCAGTGGAGACTAGAAAGATCTGATGATGATGATGACACCAGGGGTGTGCCCTGGTGTTGCAGTTGTCCATGGGCAGCGGTGATCACTTCCCATCAGGTGACCCACTTGCTCGTTTGCCGTCCTATGACATAAAAAAAAAAAAAAAAAAAAAAAAAAAAAAAAGATAAAACCAGCCGTGCCAGTTGAACTCGCCTGGAGAGGGTTCCGTACAATGCAAAGTCAAATGTCACATTTGAGACGCGAATTAACTACAACTAGCGCTATCTAGTAGAATTTGAGTGAACTTTTCCGGTAAGTAAACATATAACCTATATTTGAAATTTAGAATCGTGCGCCGTGCGCCCCGAATTTTGGGAAAAAATGGGAGGAGGGGGGGAGAGGGAGGGAAGGACTCTCTCCTGGTACCAGTCCTGTTACAAGGTTTTGAACCATTCCTGAGAAAACTAATTTTTGAAATTTCACATATTTGATAAAGTCATCCATGTAAAAATGCTGCTGCTTATCAAATAAATTCGCTCTGCTCTTTTGCCCCCTTGCCCTTCTTTCTGCCCTCAGTCGTTCCGAGAGGTCTCAAAAAAAACCAACTTGAACCTAACTTCTTTTCTGCCCTCAGTCGTTCCGGGTGGTCATTAAAAAAATAACCTGAAACTAACTTATTTTCTGCCCTCAGTCGCTCCGGGTGGTCGTAAAAAAATAACCTGAACCTAACTTCTTTTCTGCCCTCAGTCGTTCCAGGTGGTCTTAAAAAAAAACTAACTTCAACCTAACTTCTTTTCTGCTCTCAGTCGTTCAAGCGAAACAGCGAAATAGAGTAGGTAGGTAGGTATACAAATGACGTCAACCCAATTTTTTTGGCATCTAGCGTTTTTGCAAGTTTAGCGTTTTTGCAAGTTTTGTCAGTGGAGTTTTGAAGAACTGCCAACCGTATATTCTGCATCTTTGTCACATTTGAACAAAATTATTGATGCTGTCTCGCTCCAGCAAATTACACTATTAGGCTATGAAATATTTTTGATTATTTCTCGAAAAAAGAAGACAAACCTTGTAATGAGAGTTATAACAGTGATCAGGGAACGCATATCTACCTATTACAACAGTGTTTTATCAAAAAATCGGGGCGCACGATTCTAAATCCAAGCCAAATGATTTGTACATTCCTATAAAATTCTTGAAAATTGTACCTTTCAAATCGTATATCTAATCTAGCCAGGTACATAAAACATAGCCAAAGATATTATACTACTACTTTACACAAACAAATACGAAATTACTTTTTCCCCGACCTAATACATATATCCCTTTCAAATGTATGACTTTGTTCTCATTCATTATACAAGCTAGCAATCAAGAAAGTACTTACATGTGAGAAACCGTTAACTCTGTTCCAGCTTTGATCTGCTCCAAGGCAACTAAGCCTACAGTATTGTTCATAGCCAGGATCTGAAGATTCGGCATACACGAATTTTTTAATTTACCAACCATTGGGAACAGCCCCCAATGGCCATGACTGTGGAGCCCTATAGAGTCGATTGTAATGACTTTAGTCACCAAAGGCAATGTAGTAGAGGTAGCAAATACAGTCAAGTACATCATAATCCTTGCCATCGCCTTCATCGCTAATAATTTCTTTTCCCACTCTTTAGGAAAAAACGATTCCAAATTTTCCAATAAATGCAAATAATAAGCACACCCTATGGCACTATTAAACAAAGCGCCTTCCAAAAAATGCCGATCGTTGTAAAAACTAAGTATAGACGACGGATTTTCGCCATTGAAGATATCACTTGCTGTACTCTGTTTTATTCTATTATACCCATAATCATAAGACATCGATATCAGTTCGTCCCAAGACGCGCACATGTTTATAAGTTTTAATATGACCTTTACTATCCATTTCTTATTGGGTTTAATGTCATGAATAAAACCCGCTATCTTACATTCATCGATGTGATACTCTGCCATGCAGCTCTCCTCGCACTGTTCGCTGCAAAACATGGCGGTTACGCAGCCGCTACACGGGAACAAGTTAAGGCCGAGTTTGCGACAGTAGTAACAGCTGAAATATTCATCTGTTTCATTTGGCGCCCAGGTCACAAACGCTTTATCGAGCCCCACCAACGTGCCAGCAGCAATATCTTTCTTTGCAATCACTTTTGGAATCCCAGAGTCAGTAACAAAATCAACGTCGGCACTTGCACAGGGTACGTCGATGTTTCGACTTTTTAACTTGAAAAACTCCTCGGCATAATACCTGAAAGGAAAATACAAGTAGCTACATATGAGATAAAATAAAATATAAATAAATGAATCTATAGGAAAAAATCACAGATTAAGTTGCGCCCACAGTATATTGTGAACTTGTGTTGCAGTGGGTAAGTAGGTACTACCCAAAGGTACTTGTGACCCACAGCGACCACGTATTTTACATTGTAACTGGGAAAACCTAATTTGAACATTTTTATCTTTTTTATTTAGATATAGAGTATGTTAAAGAAAACAACTACCTCGAACTGCTGATATCTTTCAGACCAAAGTGATCTAGAAATATCTAATAGAATAGCAAGTGCATGGAAAAGATATTGGTCCCTCAAGGAGGTCATGAAAAAGTTTCCGATTTCAGCTAAGAAAGTATTCAATATGTGTATACTCTCATGTCTCACTTATGGCTGCCGAACCTGGGCTTAGACCCAGGACCACCTCCGGAAGCTATCAGAACATGCCAAAGACGAATGAGAGGAGTATGATATGCCACACACTCAAGGACCGTAAAAGAGCGAGCGATATAAGATTGCAAACTAAAGTAGATGACGTAATTAAAAACAATCAAACAATTGAAATGGCGGTGGACAGGACACATTACCTATTTACTTACTCGGATGACAGGTGTCGATACCTATCAATCTAGGATTTGCTGCTACAATGCGGTTTTTGTATTCCAAATAAAAAGTTCGAGCAAGCAAAACCCGTTGTAACAGTAAATTCTAGATTCATAGGCATCAACACCTGTCATCAAGAGTTGGTAAATAGGGGGGAGAGAGTAAAGTAAAGTGAATAAACATTGTGACCGAGGTGGTGAGGGTTTCCCCTGGACGGCAAAATAAAGAGAGGCAGACAATACAAGCGATGAGTAGACGACATCAAAATGGTGGGAGAAGCGCTATGGAGTAGGATAGCAAAGGATAAGAAATGCTGGAAGAGGCCTATGTGTCACAAGACACGCTGGATACACACTCCAGCAACAGGGCTTAATAATAATTTAACTATTTATTTAATAGCCTAACCCACTGCTGGGCAAAGGCCTCCCCTTTTCGTTTTAGGCATCCCTATCAAGAGCGGTAGTTTGCCAAGCAGTCATATATGCATCCAAGTCATCGCGCAATATCCTACTAGGTCTTCATCTTCTTAATTTAGCTGTTTATAAAAATAGCCTATTTTTTGCCTCCCCATCAGCCGTGTCCCCTCTATGACAATAGAGTAAAAATACGCCACAAATCACATCATACAATAATAGGACTAAAGTAGCACCACTCTATCTCTTCATATAAATATTGTGTATTAAGAAGACTATACCTGGTGAAATATCGATCGTTTTGGACTCTTTCGGGAGTAATCAGCCCGTCGGTTTCACAACTTTTCCTATATAACTAGTGACCCGTAAATACAGGTTTCTGTGAAACTTTTGTCGGGCACTAGGCTCTATCAATGCTTACAATGCCGACGTTATGTTATGAATCAGCCTCAGATTAATAACTAGGTACTCAATCAGCTAACGAATTAATTGTACATATACATTGTAAGCGTCTTAGAGCAAATAAAGGTTTTTTTATCATTTATTTTATATGGGACCAATGCTGGGAACTTATTTTTTTGACATTTTTTACCAAAACTAAGAAAACCCAAACCCAAGTTGAATTGATGTAATATAGAACATGCTCATATAAGAGACTAGCCATTTTACCGCGACTTCTTCCGCATAAATTATAGCCTGTCATCCACAAATAAATTGGCTTTCTATGTGTGAAAGAATTTTGAGAATTGGTTCAGTAGTTTCAGAGCCTATTCAATTTAAACAAACAAACGATCAATTTTTTACTACTTATTTATAATACTAGCTGTTACCCGCGGTTTCGCCCGCGTGAAATATAGCCTATGTCCTTCTCAGTACCCTCACCTATGTGTATGCCAAATTTCATGATGATTGGTTTAGTGGATTCGGCGTGAAAGCGTAACAAACAAACTCACTTTCGCATTTATAATATTACTAGCTGTAACCCGCGGTTTCGCCCGCGTAATATATAGCCTATGTCCTTCTCGGTACCCTAATCTATGTGTATGCAAAATTTCATGATGATTGGTTCAGTAGATACGGCGTGAAATCGTAACAAAAAAACAAACTCACTTTCGCATTTATAATATTAGTTGGGATTGAGATAGTTGGGATTATTGTTAGAAAGTTAGGATTAGTAACACAGAATAAGCTGTAATGTATGTAACAAAACAAATAGATATAGTTACATCAAAACACCAATATATAAATACTCACTGAAAAAATATTCGATCTTGTTGAAAAGGGATGTTACTCTTTTTTTGTTCGTTTTGAGCTTGAGATATCCGTTTTTGTAACTTCTCAATCAGCACAGCGGGTGTGGGGCACTTTATTGCAAGCGCTTTGATACAGTCTTTTTGACACGCTTCAAATTCCTTTGCAGTAAACAGTACAGCCGATCTGGAAGAAAAATTAAACACACTGGAGTGCCTCTCCCCCAACTGGATTCATCATCATCCTGGTTCACCTGGTTCACCTGGTTCCGTGGGCAGTTTTCCACACTTAGGCCTCTTGTTTGGGCCCATTGTGTGTGAGCAGAGGACTATTCGTCATCTAAGTCCTCTGCATAATGGAGATTACGTTCTCCGTTTTTCTTTTGGGTTGCTGATTGGTGTTATGTGAGCCAACCCAGCTCGTCGAGAAAGCGAAGGACTGCAGAGGGTGTGCTGCATGCCTCGCTCATAGTTGCTGGATGTCCCAGGAATTCTTCTCTTGTAGTTGTTATGCTAGGGCATTCTAGTATGACATGCCTTGCAGTTTCTTCATCATCATCATCAACAGGTCTTTGTTAGTCTCCACTGCAGGAGCACGACCCTCTCTGTACTACCAGAGCCATGTATTAGCCAGGGCAGTCAGAGGATTTGGCCTACAATCTCCACGCTGGCCAGACGGATTGGAGAGGTTTCTCTGATGTTTATAGCTTTGTTTAGCTTTTGTATCCTTATTCGACTTCTATGACATCCACAGGGAGACTTGGAGTGGTCCTATTCTACTCTGCCGGGAACCAAACGGGAACCTAACTGGATTGCTGCACTAGAATGCTGGAGTACTCCTGGTTCAAAAAGAGAGGTATTATGAGTTTTACTCAGTGAATATTTTTCTGCTATGTGTAAGTGTGTGTAACTGGACTGGTGGTGACACCATAGCTCTTACACTGGTGCACCAATGTAATGTGTCTTTATTTTACATCAAATCAGTTCTGTGTTTAGTCCAGCCTCTCGTCAGATATGGGTTTTTATTTTAGGGATTGTTACAATGTAAAATTCTATACAACATGTTCAACACTCAACGTTAAATTTTTTTAATACTTTAAAGTAATTATTTTATATTAAAAATAAGTTGGGATGACTGACATTAAGCGCTTGTTCATTAACAAATTGTATATAGTTTTAAATTTTGTATAACTTGTTCAACAGACATTCCTAAGAAATTATTTTATTTTTATTTACCTAGGAAAGTGTAACCATATAGTACCTGTACCTATTACATCAAAGCGCAAACAAATAGTATAAAATATAAAAACATACCTGTTACTGTAAGCTAATTTGAGACATATTGATTCATTGGGCGCATATGCCATTGCTATATTGTATTTCACAAGTGCTTTCATACAAGTGCATACAAGAGTGGTATGCTTCACATACCACTCTTGTATGCTGTATTCCCTTCTCAAATAAAAAGTTCGAGCCAGCAAAACCCGCATAGTAACAGTAAATTCTAGATTGATATGCATCGACATCCGAGTTAGTAAATAGGGGGGCAGAGAGAGTAAAGTGAAGTGGATAAACGTTGTGACCGAGTTGGTGAGGGTTTCCCCTGGACGGCAAAATAAAGAGAGGCAGATAATACAGCGATGGGTAGACGACATCAAAATGGTGGGAGGAGCGCTATGGAGTAGGATAGCAAAGGATAAGAAATGCTGGAAGAGGCCTATGTGTCACGAGACACGCTGGATACACACTCCAGCAACAGGGCTTAATAATAATTTAGCTACTTTTTTAACATTTAATAGCCTATTAGAGTGTCCCACTGCTGGGCATATAAAATATGTATAAAAACATACCTGTTACTGTAAGCTAATTTGAGACATATTGATTCATTGGGCGCATATGCCATTGCTATGTTGTATTTCACAAGTGCTTTCTGAAGCAAACCACTCTTGTATGCTGTATTCCCTTCTTCTCGGTATTGTTCTGATGCAGCGTTATTCTTTCGTGCCTCATGCACAGGATCTTTGAAGTAATTAATTTTTGGAAGAAGAGCCAAAGGAATATTAGCTAAATAATCCTTATCTGATTCGTCCCCTTCCATTGCCTCGTAAACATCATAAAACATGAATTCTGTAGGTGAGAGCATTTCGATAACTTGTTTAAAATCTGAAAATATCATCATCATCAGCCCTTTTTAGTCGCCACTGCAGGAGCATGACCCTCTCTGTACTACCAGAGGCATATTTTAGCCACAGTGAGGAGCCCGATGGTCCAGTGGGTGTGAGCTCTATGAGCGCTTACGTATGTTAAGCAACCCCTGGTGCAGTCCCTACTTGGATGGGTGACCGCAAGTGGCATAAAAATATCTCGAGCTCCTCAGTGCTTCGGAAGGCACGTAAAGCCGTTGGTCCCGGCTGTCATCGTTGATGGCTGTCGTTAAGCTATGTCAGATGCCTTAAGGCAGCTTGATAAATCTGACACCAGTGTTGGCCACTTACACATACGAAAAACACAAACAAACAGTAGTCAGAGGATTTGGCCTACTCTCCAAAATATATTGCTACTTTGATACCTGTGCAGGAGACCAGCTGACTTATATACCAGTCAAGCATGTACCTCGGTGTATGTCGGAATTTCAACTTGCATCAAAGTACATATCGACAAGACTACTCTCTCATAGTATTGATTGACGGCAATAGCGTGAATATTGGCGGTATAGCGATTTAGAGCTAGACTACCTACATACAATATTTTTAGAAGATGAGGCTGATTTGACTGAGACTGAGGTACAAGCAATGTAAGGCAATCAAACACCGGAGTGGAAAGTTGAATCTTGCTTGTAATTTCACAACAATGAAATTGAAAAGATTAAATCAAAGATATAATTTATTGTACTTTGTACCTACCGTAATTCCACCTACCTAATTAATAAAATAAAACACAAAAATACTGCACCACACGCAGATAAGATTATCCAAAAACGCGGTAAAAGTTTATGGTGGAAATTGGAAAAGGAATGTCCCATTCAAAGACAAACAAGGGTAGGAATACTCGATTTTACTCGATGGTCGCTCCGCCCGTCAATCAGTCCAATCGGTTTGACTCATTTTGACTTGGTTTGACTCTGTGACTCTGTGTTTGACACATCACGGCCAAAAATTTGACAGTCACCAAATCGGATTTTTGATCTGTCAGCTGACGGTGGCAGGTGGCAGCTAGCTGGCAGCTCGGTGCTTACATCTTCCGAAGTTTACCCCTAATTTTAGGAGGAAATAATGTAAACAGATGTACATACGTACGATTATTGAAATTTCACCGTCCGCAAACGATAAAATCTCATAACCGTGATAGTAGTAAATTTTCACAGATGATGTATTTCTATTGCCGCTATAGCAACAAATACTAAAAACAGAATGATATAAATATTTAATGTGGTTTCCCATACAACAAACATGATTTTGTATAGATAATATTATAATAAGTATGTACGGGCGGACCCTTAAAATCGTACGCACCCTTCGTGTACGAGTCGGACTCTTTGTATTATTGTGACGATTTGTAAAATTTAAGGCCTTCGCCTCTAATATATATTATATAATTACTAAACTATATTTTAAAATTAGAGACTGCATGCATGACGTATGACGTAATGGCCATCTATTAGGCAAAAATAAAAATACTTTTGTAGGTCTTAGGTTTGTAGGCAGATTTGAAAAATTATTTGGGGTCAGTTGGGGGGTGAAATTGGGCATGGGTTGGCAACACTGGCTTGACATCGTTGACATGTCTGTCTGATTCAATCAGTCATTTGCGTCATTTCATTTTATATAGTTCTCTGTGGTGCGTGCTTTGTAAATAAAAAGCAATTAGATAAATTCTAAAATAACATAAACCAATATAAAATGAGATGGAGCGAAAAACAAACGGTGTTATTTGTGAAAATATACTTACAACACGAGTACTTGTGGAACACTAAGCACGAACACTATGGTCATAAATACCTCCGAAAGAAGGCGTACAAAAACATCGCCTCAGTTTTCGGAGCAGCGACGGGTGTTTGGATGCAAGAGAGAGAAGTAATGGCCAAGTTAAGGATTCTTGGGTCGACGTATGCTCAAGAAATAGCGAAAATAAAGAAACGGGCTGAAACGGATAACCCATACACGCCGAGTATGAAATGGTTTCACTACTGGCATAAATGCAAGTATTACAATGAGCCCATCACTGATGTGAGTATAGCAGCCTCTATTTAAGGGCTTTTTCCTATTTTCTTATTTACTTCATAGAATACCTTTTAGATTTGGTACCAGTACCATTACACAATAATTGTACTATCCATACTTCCATATTATAATTTAATAAATGTGAAAGCAACTCTCTCTGTCTCGCTTTTATGCCAAGTACTGAACCGATTTAAAAAAAAATTGTAACTAAGAGAAAGAGAGCCTAGAGCCTGAGAAAGGACATAGGCTATTTTTTAATAACTCACTATTCCACACAGATGAAGTTGCGGGCACAGGTTGTCACCAGGGCACCTTCAGTAGACAGACCCAGTTTATTAATAATTTTTTTGCATCATCATTGCACTACTGAAAAAAAAAAATATTTTCTATAACCCACTATGCAAAACGAGGGGCCATCCATAAATTATTCGCATGTTAAGGGGAGTGGTCATAAGCTTTGTGATGTGACAAGTACAAAGCCAAATTGGAATGGGACCATCTAGGATTAAACATAAACGGAGCACGACTGAACCATCTATGATTCGCCGATGACCTAGTTATATTGGAGGAGAACCCAAAAGCACTGGAATCTATGGTACAGACCTTAGCAGACAAGAGCAGGGAGGTAGGATTGGAAATAAACTCGGATAAGACAAAAATAATGACAAACTCCATAGCTGCAGACATAATCATAGACGGAAAAAAACTTGAATATGTATCAGATGTATATCTGGGCCAGATCATATCACCCAATGATCAAATGACTAAGGAAATAGACAAAAGAATTGCTACAGGATGGAGGAAGTTTTGGGCATTAAAGGAAGTTATGAAAAGTAAGGATTTAGGCGTTAAAATCAAGAAAAAAACCTTTGATACATGCATTCTCCCCTGTATCACATATGGCTGCGAAACCTGGGCTCTGACTAAAAGGCATAGGGATAAACTTGCAAAATGCCAAAAAGCAATGGAGAGGAGCATGTTAAGAATAAAACTAAAAGACAAAGTTAGAAGTGCAGACATCAGAGGTAAAACAAAAATAACAGACATCTTATTACGTATCGACCAGCTCAAATGGAGGTGGACAGGGCATATGCTCCGCTGCAAAAATGTAAAATGGAGTAAACAGGTGACAGTCTGGTACCCAAGAGACAGTTTTAGGAGCCGAGGTCGTAAAGTGCAAAGATGGGAAGATGACCTGAAAATGACCCTAGGCCCCCTCTGGTTACGAGTCGCGGCCGACAGAAAGCAGTGGAGGAGGCCTTTGCCGTAAGGCACACCGAGCGAAGAGACATATTGTGAACATGAAAAATCCAAAAAAGTGTTAATTTACAAATTAACACTTTTTTGGATTTTTCATGTTCACAATATGTCTCTTCGCTCGGTGTGCCACCTGTGCCTTTCTTAGCTAAAAAGTCCATGTCTATTCAAATAGGTACAACTAGCACCCCCATTTAAGATTAATTTTACTCAAAAAACTGAAAATACATACATTAAAAAAGCTTTTTATTCAAAAATAGCTGTTACCTGTGGCTTTGCCCGTGTGATATATAGCTTATGTCCTTCTCAGTACCCTAACCTATGTGTTTGTAAAATTTCATGATGACCAGTTCAGTAGATAGGGTGTGAAAGCGTAACAAACAAACAAAAAAACAAACTCACTTTCACTATAATATGATAGTTATAGGAAGGATTTAAAGTTTTGATATCTTTCAGCTACAAGAACCAGATTGTCAAAAAATATGGGTGGTAGCACCAGACAGTGAAAATGACAACGAACATAATGCTTCCCACGAACAGGACACCTCACCAGAAGATGGAGATGGCACATTAAAATCTGAGCTTAAAGAAGCAACAATTCAGGATATAGACAATCTAGTCAAGGTAGAAAACAAGGAATTAAAGCCAATCAAAATAAAAAGTCCACCGCATTCAAACCGTAAATCCCGGTGGAGCGAAGATGAAACTGTAAAATTTGTTCAGATTTATTTACGCCATGAGGTATTGTGGAATGCAGATCATCCTCAGTATAGGAACAATGATAAACGTAAAAAGGCTTACAGAGAAATCAGTTCAGAATTAAAAACGGCTGCAGGAATGGCACTAACAGACTCTGAAGTCATGGTGAAGATTAGGTCGCTGAAGGCAACATACTGCCAAGAACTGACGAAAATCAAGAACAAATCTAATGCTGATGTCACATATACATCCACATTAAAATGGTTTGCAGACTGGGATAGACACGTTGGCTCTAAAAAGCATAAAAAATCTCAAGATACAGCTGATGAGGTCAGTATGAGGAATGATTTGATGATGCTGTAGGTAATTGTCTTAGTTTCTATACTAATGTTATAAAAATGAAAGATCTTATTTGACTGTTTGTTTGCAATTAGTAGGCTCCAAAACTGCTGGACCGATTTTCAAAGTTCTTTCGTCTATAGAAAGTTAATTTATCTGCGGGTGACATAGGCTATAATTTACGCAGACGAAGTTGCGGGACAATTGCTAGTATTTAATATGTGGAAGTTAATGATGTGTTTGCTGTTTATTACTTTTGTGCAATAAAAAAAACTAACTTTCTATCTAAAAGCATTGTAGTTACAAATTCTTTTTAATACCACATTTTTGTAGAAATTGGTATATGAATCAAGTCTTGAGTTTCTTAAACAAGTACGTAATAAGTAGATAAGGATATTTTTTTAAGAAATAATTTGAGATTAAGAAATTATTGAAATATGTCACAGTTCATGGACAAAGTCAGCTACTGGCCGACATGTTGTGCCCCCATCCGGAGGTCTTTCTCGAGGCGAATGTGATTTGAGATGCGGAACGACACCGTGCGCGCTTCTCGATTCACATTGACCCGAGGAAGACGACTGGATGGGTGTCGGCTTTGAGCAACACGGCCTCCATACCGGACAGAAGGCCGTGTTGCTCGAAGGGTGTCGGCCATAAGTAACTTTGCAGTTGTTTACATATTTTATTTATTCTTAAAGTAGAAATTATTGTTTAATTCAATAATTCCACCTTGTGGTCCTCCTCCTTGCTCCATTATCCTCATTGCATGGGCAACATAGAAAAGTGTACTATCCCCATACTTTTGGTACTATTGTATGAGTAGTATTGGTGGTATTCAGTCCTGTGCTTTACAACTCGTACAGCGTTACTGACTTTGGTCTTTAGTGTCAAGCTAATCTGGTCAGACCACCGCATGGGACTCTTTTTTTTTTTGGACATACCACACAAATTGAGCTAGCCCCACAGTAAGTTATGAACTTGTGTCGCCGGATACTAACTCAACGATACTATATTTTATAACATATACTTATATCCATAAACATCCAAGACCCAGGTCATTCTAAAAAAGATCGTTTTCCATCATGACCTGACCGGGGATCGAACCCGGGACCCCCCGTGTCGCAGGCTGGCGTGTTGACCGCTGCGCCATGGAGCTCGATCTTTCTTCTGGATCTCTTACCTTTTACTTTGCCAGTAAGTAGTAGTGTCTTAAATTGTCTCCGTTTTTCTGGATAAATGTCCGAAGTGTGCGATTCTGTGTCTACACAAGGAAATTACTAACACTATCTGTCTAATAATTCTGTAATTTCCTTAGAAACGCTAGTGTTAGTGCATATAATGGTGGGTAAGATGCCACTCTACTTGTTACTTATAAAACATTGGCTATTTGCAGACACAAGATTCAGATGATCACAAGATGTGGTTAGAAGTATCCGACGAAGGTGATTCGGATGCAGAGAAAACTGATAACAGGAAACCAAGAGGGCGGCGTTGGGGCGACAGTGACACTATGAAATTCGCCAAGATCTACTTGCAGTACGAGTTTCTGTATAATCCCAAACATAAATACTTCAGGCAAAAGAAATTGCGGACGGAAGCCTATAACAGTGTCAGTTCTGAGTTTGAGGCTGCTACGGGTATAAAGTTGGATGAGAAGGAATTAAAAGCTAAGATTAAGATTCTCGGGTCGACGTACGCTCAGGAATTGTCGAAGATCAAGAAAAGAGCTGGAACGAAGCAGTCGTACACGCCGTCCATGAAATGGTTCCATTACTGGCATAAGCGCAAGTTTGCGATGCAGCAACGTAACGCTCGAATGGCAATGAATGAGGGTGCTGAGGTTGGTATCTACTATTGTAGGCGTCTGGCACAATAGCCATGAACTTGCAACAAGTTGGCAATCCCAACTAATATTATAAATGCGAAAGTGAGTTTGTGTATTTGTTTGTTTGTTGCCTCTTCGCACTTAATCTTGGTCGCCTTTAGTATTTAGTATTTAGTAGTAATCTACTGAACCAATCTTCTTGAAAATTGGCATAAACGTTGACGTTGCTACGGGGAAGTACATAGGCGATGTATCACGCGGGCGAAGCCGCGGGCAACAGCTAGTTGTATGAATTAAGATTTATTTATTATAAAATATAATAATCTTGAGTTAGTATTCAAAGTACATAATGACCGTGGCTAGCTTAATTTGTGTGACTTGTCCCTTTATTTATTTTTAATTTTCATTAAAATTTATTTACACGATACATTAAACTAATACTAATTAAAAACTTAAACTTAACTAAAAAGAAATAAAACTATTAAATAAATACCTAACTAGATAACACAGTTCGTTGTCACACTTAACACTAAGGGGTACCTAGAATGCTGGTAGCATTGCCACGTTGGATGGCAATATATTTATTTATTTTATTATTTATCGTCTTCTCCATTTCACACATTAGTAAAAAATCCCCAGAGTATTAAATACCATTCTGATACCACGCAATATTTTTTCAGGCCCATGAACCGGCCCTAGACGATTGGTCAATATTAAACTATTCTACTGAAGACGATGATGATGACGATCTCAAATCCGAGCCTGGACCAGAATCACCGTCCAGGCAGGACTCCGAAGACAATTTCGAAGTTGACAAGAAAAATATGAAGTTAGAAGTCTCTGTGGACAGAATGTCCCCAGACTTCGTAGACACTAATTCGGATTGTCTTAATTCCACTTGCGAAAGGGAAGATGAATTTGAACATTACGGCCGGTATGTCGCTTCGATATTGAGAAGCATGAGAATGGATAAAGCTCTGCAGATACAGCTGGAAATACAGAATCTGTTGAGTGAAGCTCGGTCGGAGAGTATTAAAAGCAGTATTACGGACTGACAAATAAGCAGATCATTTTTAATGGTTGTTTTTTCGTATGTGTAAGTGGCCAACACTGGTGTCAGATTTTTCAAGCTGCCTTAATTTTAAATGGTTATTGCTACATACGTATTTTTCTAAATGAAATTAGGCTTTCTAAAATAAATCAGCTACACAAGCAATACGATCTACGTGCAAGTCTTATCGTGGATGTCGTAGAAGGCGAATTAGGAAACACAAGATAAACAGCTTATAAACGTCAAAGAGACCTCTTTAGCCCATCTGCCCCCCTATTTACTAACTCGGATGACAGGTGTCGATGCCTATCAATCTAGGATTTGCTGTTACAATGCGGTTTTTGTATTCCAAATAAAAAATTCGAGCAAGCAAAACCCGCATTGTAACTGTAAATTTTAGATTGATAGGCATCGACACCTGTCATCCGAGTTAGTAAATAAGGGGGCTGGCCAGCGTGTAGACTGTAGGCCAAATCCTCTATCTACTCTGGCTAATATATGGCTCTAGTAGTACAGAGAGAGGGTCGTGCTTCTGCAGTGGAGACTAATAAAGACCTGATGATGAGGTGAGGTGATGAGAGATGCGTCGATAAAGGCTCGATTCCCATTGACATAGAGTCAAAGTATATTTATCTTTATTTCCATTAAGTAAAGTCCTAATTTGTTCTGTGTCAAACCCTTGTTGATCAGTGTTACAGTGTTAATATTATTTTTGAGTAGAAAATATCTTGGAAGATTTTTAATTAATCAGTGTTTTTTTTTTGTAATTAATTTCAAATAGTATATATTAAGGGTTGTATTGTTAATATAAAAATAGCCTCATTTAGTCCGCCTCCTGATGATGAGATTTACGCGCTTTTGGGGGTTTTCTGAAATACCACAAGATGGCATCATTGAGTCGTGGGGTCCGTTAATCCGCTGTCTTAAATGATATTTGAAAAGCAGTGACAGCTTACACTTTATTGGCCAATAACAAAACAGATTCAAAAAAGATTCAAAACGTGTATTCAGAAAATGGGCCCTTGCAGCTTGCAGGCAGTTTTTCACATCAAATCACATTTGTATTATGCATTTTACTAATTATTTGCCTACTAGCGTTTCGGAAGCAGAAAAAAAATTTCAACAGATAACCGGACCTGTAGCCTCAGTGATGCCGGTTATTTAAAAAAAATCCTCATTCCCGCTGTTCTGAAAGACCCCAGTAAACTGAACACCATGAGTGACATAGTTTCACCAAGATACGGTCTTATATTCCGCCTGTAGTTGTGCGTTTAACGCGCAGATTGTGGTGCTTGCTTTTTAAACATTGCATTTGTTTTCAAATGTGTTATTGTAAATGTTATTCTAAAGGTATTCGATCAAGTAAAAAAACATGAAATTTGGGTACATCCGATTTGTAACATTAATTTGTTCAGTTTGACTTTAATGAAATTCAACTCTAAATCATGCTAATAAGGTTGTTTTGCATTGATGAAGGTTCATATCACAACAATATTTCAAACCCTGTCTGATAGATACACCCAAACAAGATCTAGTTTCTTTTTATAGAAATAAGATCGAGAAAGAAAAAAAGAAATTATAACTGATCGAAGACCTTTAGAATAACATTTTATACTTGATCGAAACGTCGAAACTAAAGGAAGAAATAAAAGAAATCTCACACAAGTCTGATTTTTTATTGCTGTTACAGCATCTGTTTATAATACAAACAAACATCGCTTACATTTCACTAGTGAAAATTCAGATCGCTCGGCTTGTACCAAAGTTCTACGTCGCATCGTTCGGAAACGTGTTTCATGAAAAAATATACATCTGGGGTACTATTTTTGAACGTGTGACACTCGTCTTCGAACAATTCTTGTATGGAGAAATCGTTCGAAGACGAGTGTCGTGTGCTGCCGACGGACTAAAAATATCAATGCCGGGTTCACATCCAATATAAAGCTAAATTAAGTACTTATTTCACAATTATAGGTCCAAAGTAACGGAAGTTTGACTTAGGGCAGTGCGAGTCGGGTGTTTAAAAACTAAACCTCTTACTTATTTATAAATAACACAAGGTCGGTTTACAGCCGTTACATTTTAATCTCACTCTTGTTTGACTTTGTGTCTCAAGGATTTTAAACATTGTAGTTGTCACTTAGTCATGAAAACACACGGGAGCTAAAACTGCTATGACCAAATATGTATGGCATAAAACAGAAAAGGTGTACGCCGAAGGCACGGCGCAGATACATGGTGCAGGCGTGGGACACTATGAAGGAATCTTGAGCCTTACTGTCATATTGAAAACAACCAATATAGCGAATAAAAGCTTCGTCAATAACTACCGCAAAATGCCACGAGCGGCCAGAGGCGACAGTTTTTTCTCGGGATATTAGTTCTTTTGGAGTATAAAAATAAGGCTTTAATTTAAATCCTATCACAGTATCCCACGCCAGCACCTCTTTTACATCTCTGTCAGCACGCAACGGTTATACAGTCTACCAACTACTGATAATCATTTCCGGCGATTATTTTTGAGTTCTGTCTGATAAATAATCGCGGTAAGTCCCGTAGTGAACATAATAGTGATTGTGACCGCGAAAGCTTAAAATCAATACACACTAGCAATAAAAAAAAAACAATTTAAAGTGTTTTTTGTAATGCGTAACAGCGGCACTTAAACTTCACAGTTTCAAAAAACTAATTAGACAACAAAAACAATTCATCGTCATCATCATCAGCCTATACTCGTCCACTGCTGGACATAGGCCTCCCCAAAAACACAATTATCAAAAATTAACCAATGACAAAAGCTAATTTCAAAAATTCAATTCTGTTTGCGTCACAAACATCCAAAAAAACACTCTGTAATAAAGGTAACTCTTGAAGTTCAGCGGCATTCAAAATGCGCAACACTTGCCGCTGCCGCCGACCTTCAAACTTTACCTTTACGGCCGGTAGCACACAGCCGCGAATGCGTTCCGGAACGGAACATTGGCGGAACCGACGACGGCGGCGGACCGCCAATGTTCCGTTCCGGAACGCTTCCGGTCCGCATTCGCGGCTGTGTGCTACAGGCGTAAAACTCGGCGTGTAAACCGACCCTACAGACTAGAGTGGACGACAAAGTGTCACAATCTCAGAGTAATACAGAACCGACATCATCACATCCAGTTTCGTGTGCGTCTCTCTTTCATAAACCTTTCTGTTCTATCTTTATTTACTGACGGATAAAACGTTTACATTATGCTTGCTTTGTCGCTACGCCAGCGGAGCGCGTGCATATCACCACCTAAGAAAAATAGTAAGATTTTTAGGTCGATGGAAGTATGTAGCTATAGGGCTAGCGCTTAACCGAGTTTGTTCCCCTGAGGTATGGGAGTGGCACGGGGAGTGTTTATGTACAGTTGGGCGCAGATAACCTGTCACCACTAAGAACAGATTTTAATTTGTTGGGGGCCAGGTTTATCTGTCCCCAGACTGTATGTCAAATGACGCGTGACTTATCGTGGTAAGTCCCGTAGTGAGAATAAAAATATAGATTGTCGCGTGATATAAACGGCGTCGCGCTATGCTACAGCTATTGCCGCTATAGGGTTGCAGCTTAACTCATATGTCTGTTTTTATTAAAAGCATTAAGTTTGTGATGTGTGTTAACTACAACTACTATCTACTGAATAGTAATCAACGGCATAAATAAGGGCGCTAAACAGTAACCGTGGCATAATGTAAACGATTATACAACTTGTCAATAATCCATCCGACATACAACAATATGATCGAAGTCCAACTATCAAAATAGGACAGGTACATAGAGTTAGTGTGATCAGAAACCGTTTTAAACAATTTTGAGCATTTTTGAGTTCCACCAAAATTTCAAGTATCATTAGCGAAAAGTTTAAGTACATATCAGGTATTTTAGTAATGGCAACACTGACAATTGCAATCGTCACACATCTCAAGAAGTTCGTACAGCTAGTGCTATGGGCAAAGTCACCGCCCACTTCTTCAACACAAGTTTTACTCAACCTGTCTAAGGTGGAATAGGTTTATGTTGAGCTGTTAAGAGGTCACATCTGACTTGAGAATCCACAGCACGCAGAGCACGTAATGTCGCTCGCGCCCTACTAAGGACATATGTAATAATAATACCGCGTGTCAACCCGCATCCGGCTAGTAGGCGAAGGTCGCATACTTGGGCTGTCAGTTCGAGCACAAAAAAATTAAAAATGCCTCATAGTGCTGTGGTATAGTATCAAAATTACAGTAAAAAGGTTTTTTTTTTTTTTTTTTTTTTTTCAAATCTGCAATCAGCGAATCTGCGCTTTAAGCAGGTGTGTTGAGGGTACAATGTCATTTTGAAGTGAGTCCTCCAGTGAGTGGCTCTACTCATCATTTAAATATGGAAGAATGAAAGTAAAAAGGTTAATAAATAAAAATGTGATGTAACCTATACCACAACTAAGTAGATAATAGCAGATTCTTGCATTTGTACAATTACCTTGAAACCCAAATCCTCAATAAACAGTACCGTCCGTGACACATTTGTTTCGTAAGAAATGTGTTAAAAACACGTCCTTATATAGTAGAGCGCGAGCGACAGTCACATCCCTACTTTGTGCTAGAATCAAATTCCCCGCGATCCACGGTCCTCTCGCCCGTGTAGAAAACGTGGGAGAGGTGTTCGTGATGGCACTAGCTGTACCTAGGTAGAGCCAAACTATCCTACGCGCTGTCCCACGTCCTAACGTCCTCGTTAGCCTACGATACGGTTTAGTCTTGCCCAGAAGTTCCTGTCCAACGCTGGGCTACGTGGAAAGAAAGTGTCGTCAATTCCTATGGTTTATATTGGGACTGCTATCATTGTTATTTGTTGAGCTATACTGGCAGCACATAATGCTTGTATCCTTTTCTATCACTCCAAACCGTCATTTATTAAAGCGATTAAAGAGACGAAATGCGGCCGCATGCCGAGGAATCGACGATTCCGCGATACGTAGCTCTTTCTCGTTCTAGCTAATGACGATTCTGAGTAATAGAAAAGGATATAGATATATAGGAAAGTGCGATTCCGTGCTGCCAGTTATAGCTAACTCAACCCTAAGCCTCCGAAGTATTATTAACGATATGACTGATTTCTATATCTATAAGTACTTAGAGAAAACAATCAGCGCATTCATTTTATCATTAAGAAGTTTACATATATCAACACAAAAACATAATCTAACTTACATATTAAGGTGTTACAAGACGGCAAAAATAATTGCACACAAACTCGTTTGTGGTACACGAAAATCAGTCAGAGACAGTATCTCATTTGCGCACAAACTCAATACCATCTGCCCCACAACACAAGTTCACAAATCACTGACGGGCTAGCTCAATATGTCCCTATATATTTATTTAAATATCAGAGCTCAATGACACTTTTCTCCTTATCCCGGCGTGGTGCAAGACCTCTGGGCAATATGACACTAACCAACGATACTTACATAACACACCACACATGATTTGTGTCTGAAAATTTAAATTATTGTACTATGTAAATGCAAAGAAATACCAGTACTGAAAATGGAAGCATAGTAGGAAAAGTATATGAAAGGCTTGAAACAAACAGATAAGCATACGGCGCAGGCGTGGAACACTATGACAGGATTTTAAGCTTTATTGTCATATTCAAAACGACCAGCATCGCAAGAAAAAGCTTCGTCGCTAGCTATCGCACGCCATGCCGCTATGCCACGAGCGGCCAGAGGAGGCGACAATTTTTTTCACGCTATTTTCATCGTTTTGAATATGACAATAAGGCTTAAAATCTTATCACAGTGTAACATCTGTGCTGTGCCTTCGCCGTACGCCTTTTCTGTGAGTTTTAGTCCCAAGGCGTCAAAGTATTTACGTAAGTTATACAACAGATTAATTTTTAAGGAGAATATTGTTCGATCACATGATATTTTACACGCCTTTTGTCCAGAATGATCCTTGGAAGTGAGTCCATCGCCTGACTGTGAGCATAGATCGTCATTATCTAAGTGAATACATGAATAGGTCGTCAAGATAAGACGTTACTAAAACTACTTTGGGAGTTAAATATTGTAGATAAATTGCGGAATAAATAACATTTGACCGAACATTATTCTATAAAAGTAGTATAAATAATTACGTAACAAACTAAAAGCTGAAGTAATTTTACGGACGGGATCTAGCAAACATATTATATCCCAATAATTTAAAATACTGCAACTTAGGTACTACTTCTGTCTGTAAAATATTAAATACTTTTTAATACAAATATATGTAGATTGCCAGGTTTGAGCTGATGTATGAGGGGCCTATCAACTAAGGAGGGTTGTTTAGGATGGAAACGTTAAGCATCCATAAAATTACTCCATGCTAACTAATACTCCCTGGTCGACACGGTGTCCTGTATCGGATACAAATAATCGGAAGCTTTAGCAAAATGACACTCTCTGATGTAGGCTATACAACGTGGATGGGATCAGGTCATTATAGTATAATGAAAATAAAGTAACAGCCAAAAAACAAAAGTAAATTTCGACAGTCAAGTGTTCAGCCGCCCGGGTGATTTGTATGGGAACGTCGAAGATGTTTTTTTACTGATATATTAATTTTATTATACTAAAGTGATCTAGTATAGCCCGTGGTTCGATTTATTATGGGTATGTTCCTTCCACTTTATATATGAGCTATGATTGTGATTTCATTTCATTCATTAGTTGACTTGCAAATTGGTCATCAAAGGTACCGATTGCTTATATTCGACACATGACCTACGCATGCACCGCCCATCCACTGTCATGGTGTAACAACATCAGTTGCAGTCAATAATCATCACGAAGCACTCGCAACACCGACGCCACAATAGACCCACGAATTCGACTAAAAACGTCAATAAACTACAATTTATACAAAGAAGACTCGATTCAGATCTTATAATTTGTACAATTTATCACATAAATTCAAAAGAACACAGGACGCAGCTGCGACACTCCCGTTCATTATGCGTTAGAGATCATTTAGCCCCACTCGGTGAAAAAATATTTTGTAGTGTCTAAAAAAGGGGGAAGGTGTAGTGTACGTACACTACAATTTGTTAGCGGATACAAAAATATGAGCATAACTCCTATTTGACTCGCGAGAGCGTTACGTCTGCATAAACCATAGAGCAGGGAATGTAGCTGTCGCTCGCGCGCTTTTAGAGGCGCCTTTCAAAACATTTCATAAGAAACAATCGTGTCAGGGGGCGGTACCGTTTGGGTTTCAAGGTAATTGAAGAAATGCAAACGTTACGAAGTTTTGAGCACGAACTGACAGGCCGAGTATGCGGCTTTTGCCTATTATCCGGGCGCAGGCTGACACGTGCGAGCGACATTCCGTGCTTTGTGGCATAAATCAACAATATTTTCCTGTATTTCAGATTTACAATGGCAACGTTGCGTTGGTGGCGCTGTTGTCTATGTAGACGTCATAAAAAAAACCTATTACATCATTCAAACTCTGAAAGGAGAATGTATTTTAAAAGTAGTGTGTTCAATTCGAGTGTAAATGATCAATTGCTAACAACCCTTGTATAACAATCTACTATTTAGTCTTTTCAATAGTTGTACAAATCAGAAACGGTGCTACGGATGAAGTTGACAATTTTTTAAAAAGATAAAGCAATAACCTTTTGGGATACTTATTTCATACATTGCTGTGTGTTCCAAATGTCGTTCAAAGTAAATAAGGTTTATTAAAATAAGATATGGGAACAAAATCCACGCGAGTAGTCTTTAGTCGTACAAAGACTAAATCTGCTGGTTCGAATCCTGCCCGCGAGAATTTTCTTTCCTATATATTATTTTAATAAGAGTATATCAGAATAGCAATGTGAATGCATAAAAACACCAATAAAAAAGGCGTTTTAGAATCATAAATATAACGTCTCCAAACTTTGGAACTATTAAATACAAAACTATGTTCAAACACGTGTCAACCAAGTCAATATTTTTGCAATTTTCATTTATTTATCTTCTCATCCTTCGTCTTCATATGTAACAGCGCCACCAAGCAGTAAAATAACACATCTCCTACTCTACTGTTTCCAAGTACCAGGTACAACGTGTGAATCCAAATATTTCATCGATGAAAAAATAAACGTTCTGCCTCCTGTACTCGGTTACAAAAGTGACACATGATCGAAGTTCTACCGATGTTTGTATGGACGACACATCGGCTCGCGACGAATTGTGGGTAAGAATGCTTGCGCTTGAGTACGCATGGCTACATACATTGATTAATGATTGAATTACACGACTACATCTTTTTGAAGCATTTAATTATTGGCGCGACAAGATGGCAGAAATTTGCAAATTTAGAATTTTCGGAAACTACACAGTAAACACAAAAATTTACATCCGTTCATAAAGGTAAGGCGTATGGCGACCCGCTTCTTTAGTGTGACTTATATACTGGCCTTAAATTACACTAGATGTATGTTATAGACGAAGCGGTCAGCAACCTGTCACTATTTCGATTCTATTTACCCTACGAATAAGAATATCAGGAAGCATAACTGAACTTCAAAAGTGACCCCACTGAATGGGAACCACGTAGGGCGGGGCTTAAAAAGGGAACCACGGCCGCTTTCAGTCATCGCTGTTACTTCGACGAAACAACTTCTCTGCGATTTAAATTAATTTTATCACCGAAAAATTGTCTTATCATGGTAGTGAAGTAGTATTAGGGCTTCTTGCACAACAGAAAGTCTAAAATCCCTTTTACAGGTGAATAATTGAGGATATTTACCTATAAATCTAATAAATATTCTAATTTTTATAGACAATGTTATGCAGCAATAACTAAGTCTTTATTAGTTAAACACTTTTCACAAATGATTATGTATCACATATGAAACAAAACCATTCATCATTTTAAGTTTTATTTATCACAAAAAACCTATCACTTTTCAATGAGGATAATTTCACGAAAAGGACTAAAATAGAGGGAAATTTACTAAATTACAATTGAGGCACTAATAAGTTTGCAACTGATTGTAACTTAAATTTTAGTTATTTACAATACACTTAGTTGGGCCAAATCTTGCAACTGAATTTTAAAGTGCTTATCCAATACCTACTAATTGAGATGAAACTTTTCGCATTATACTATATTAAAGTTCCTAACGTATTATGAAATTTTATTAAAATAACTGTATATGTAAAAACAATACCATAAAACATTGAAATGTTGGAGCAAAATACAAATTTAATTTCATAACTTTAAAATTTTTGTCTAAAAAAAATACAATATTTGTTATTTTCATTTATTATTTGAATTTCTAGATAAACCCATCCCCGTATCTTTCAAACATCTGTCAACGTCAAATGCTGCGCAGTTGGCGCAGTTGCTGTTGTACATTGCAGCAAGTGCGCAAACGAATAACGGATGTTGTTCTTGCTCAAAACCAATCAAAAAGCTTGCCGCAATGCAACACGTTACACGACCGCAGCTTATTGGCCTTCTTTATATGTTTTGTTTTGTTGAAGGATGGGACAAGATTACGCGACAGTTTTGTTCATAGTTACGCTTCCTGATATTCTTATTCGTAGTATTTACCACCAAAATACTAAGCCATTAGGCCTTAGGCTATGTCTATCCCGGAAAACGGATAAAGACGTAATTAATATTGAGGTGTATGTGCGGGAAAATTTTGTAATGCTGTAGAAAACTTCACAAGAAGATAATGTAATCCAATCATACACAATGCAACAATCCAAGCGTGATTTTCGCTCAAAATTTAACAAATTAAGTAACAAAATAAATAAGAACGAATTGGCGGAAGCCATATACCGATCGGTAAACAAAATAAATGAGATCAAACAACGCCCATACAAAGACCAGTAGGCGGTGGCGCGCGCCGAAGCTGGTGGCGCCGCCATGCGGACGAATCTCTCATTACACGTAACGAAATGTTAGATTAGCCACAGATTTATTATAAAAATAGGCCTTCTATTTTGTTCTAGGTTGCAAGGTATTTAGAATAGCAATTATATTCATTCACGTTATCAAACAAAAGTTTTCTTATGAAAATAATCGAATCGACTTCCATTAAAATTATGTGTTAGTTAGACTGGAAAACGAAAATACAGAACCAATTCTCTTTGCCAACAAAATAACTTTTCGTATTGATCAACATTTCTTGAAAGAGTTGTGGTATTTCTTCACCTTGTCCCACTATCTTTATATTCCGCTAAGTGCGTCAGTTGTCATCCATATTGCCCTGTCATATATTCATCACTAACACATTATAAAGAAAGATAAATCTTATAAATTATTCGGAAGTTTGGAAGTCACTTACCACATTATGTGGAGGCCAGTTTTGGGCTAAATAAGTACGTGAACACTTAGGGATTGAAAAAAAAAAGGGGGAAACAATGGAAGTTTGTCAACATTATACGGATAGTCCCAGTTTTAAGTCAAATTAAATCGTGTTCACGTAAATATTACACTAAATAAAAAAATAGGGCTCTACGTCTTCAATTGGAAGTCAATTCACTGTGCGGTAGTTTAGTGTTGGGCTAAATTAATCAATGTCTAAGGTATTAATTTAAATAAAAAATTTGATCGAATTGAATACCTCAAATTGGAAGTCCATTAACACTGTGCGGTCGGCCAATAGGTAAAATTATTCCTGTATCAGTGCGGATTGGGACGACATCGTGCGCGCGTCTCAATTAACATTCGCCCTGAGGAAGACCTCCGGATGAGGTCGAAACATGTCGGCCAGTAGCTGACTATTTACGTGAGTAACCCGTTGTTACGTATTTTAATAAAAATATTCCTGTCGCTCGAATTAAATTGAATAAAAAAATGAGTTCGTATAGAATACCTTTTGGAAGTCTGTCACTGTGCTAACCAAAACATATAGGCATCGGTTTCTTAGCAACAAGAGCGTCATCGCATGGCGACCCCACCTGTTCAGGCGTCGGAGCAGAGTTGCTTGGGCGTGTAGGCGCTGGCATTGGGGTCCAGCGGCGACGCGGGCGCGCCCGACAGCGAGCAGCCCAGCGTTACTAGCTCCGCGGGCATAACTGCCAGCATCTGCGCCTTCAGCTCGGACAGCTCCTTCTCCTTGTTCGATATTATACCTGGAAATAGGATACGAACTCAGAAGGCTTTCTTGAGAGGATTCCAAGGTGACATTAAAAATAAATATTTACAATATTTTTTCTCAGTAGGTGGCGTTGATACAAGACAAATGTAAAGTAAGAGCCTATTTAAAAAAATAAAGTCACAAAAAGAAGGTGTCGACTTTGATGGGCTGATTTGATGGTTTGAAGGATAAGGGTGTTTTTGCAATAATCCTGTATAGTAAATGTTCTCATTTTGAGAATAACTTTGACTGGGTCCAATTTATGATGGTTTCTCCGACTAGCTTCAGTAGGATACTATCTTTGCTCGGTGGACAGCAAGGTCTCTGCAGCACAGTGCAACCTTACCTTTATGTATGTGTGCCTGCCTTCCTGTATGTGTGCCTACCTTCCTGTATGTGTATCTGTCGCTTGGCGTCTCCCAACGCAGACAGCAGGTCTAACTTGACCCTGGTCTCGGCGGACAGCGAGGTCTCGAGATGCAGGGCCCGCTCTTGCAGCGCCTGCCACATGCGCGGCGTGGGGGGCCCGGTGGTGTTGTTCTGCGGTGATGATGTCGTGAGTGGGGAGATGCTGCTTTCTTCGGCTCGCGCTTCTAGCGTTCGAACCTGGAGCAAAAGCATAAAATGTAAGACACCCTTGTATCATGCTGTTTACATTTACACCGGCAGTGACGTATAAATGCAGACAAAAAGACAATGCCTACTGTTTACAGCGTAATTTGAAAGAATCTGTAAAACGCTTGGTTGACGAGGTTTTTTTTGAGAAAGGCATTTGTTTGAGTCCTTGGAAGGAACCTGGAGCACGCTTAGATGATAAAGTTTATTGAGAAGGGCATTTGTTTGAATCCTTGGAGGAAGGTACCTGAAACATGTGTGGATGATGAGGTTTTTATGAAAAGGGCGTTTGATTGGAGTCCTTGGAAGGAACCTGAAAGATGCTTGGATTCTTCTTTTTTGAGTGCCTCTCCATTACATGCTCGCATCGCATCTGCATGCATTACATGCTTGTTATGTAGTATACAATTGAGTTAGTTGGAGAAGAGAGAGGTACCTGGCTCTCGGCCTGCGACAGCTCCCTCTGCATCTGCTGCTGCGAGTCGCGCGCGCGCGCGAGCTCGCGTCGCAGCGCCGACGCCTCGCTCTCCAGCGCGGCGCGTTAGTTGGAGAAGAGAGAGAGAGAGGTACCTGGCTCTCGGCCTGCGACAGCTCCCTCTGCATCTGCTGCTGCGAGTCGCGCGCGCGCGCGAGCTCGCGTCGCAGCGCCGACGCCTCGCTCTCCAGCGCGGCGCGTTAGTTGGAGAAGAGAGAGAGAGGTACCTGGCTCTCGGCCTGCGACAGCTCCCTCTGCATCTGCTGCTGCGAGTCGCGCGCGCGCGCGAGCTCGCGTCGCAGCGCCGACGCCTCGCTCTCCAGCGCGGCGCGTTAGTTGGAGAAGAGAGAGAGAGAGGTACCTGGCTCTCGGCCTGCGACAGCTCCCTCTGCATCTGCTGCTGCGAGTCGCGCGCGCGCGCGAGCTCGCGTCGCAGCGCCGACGCCTCGCTCTCCAGCGCGGCGCGTTAGTTGGAGAAGAGAGAGAGAGAGGTACCTGGCTCTCGGCCTGCGACAGCTCCCTCTGCATCTGCTGCTGCGAGTCGCGCGCGCGCGCGAGCTCGCGTCGCAGCGCCGACGCCTCGCTCTCCAGCGCGGCGCGTTAGTTGGAGAAGAGAGAGAGAGGTACCTGGCTCTCGGCCTGCGACAGCTCCCTCTGCATCTGCTGCTGCGAGTCGCGCGCGCGCGCGAGCTCGCGTCGCAGCGCCGACGCCTCGCTCTCCAGCGCGGCGCGTTAGTTGGAGAAGAGAGAGAGAGAGGTACCTGGCTCTCGGCCTGCGACAGCTCCCTCTGCATCTGCTGCTGCGAGTCGCGCGCGCGCGCGAGCTCGCGTCGCAGCGCCGACGCCTCGCTCTCCAGCGCGGCGCGTTAGTTGGAGAAGAGAGAGAGAGAGGTACCTGGCTCTCGGCCTGCGACAGCTCCCTCTGCATCTGCTGCTGCGAGTCGCGCGCGCGCGCGAGCTCGCGTCGCAGCGCCGACGCCTCGCTCTCCAGCGCGGCGCGTTAGTTGGAGAAGAGAGAGAGAGAGGTACCTGGCTCTCGGCCTGCGACAGCTCCCTCTGCATCTGCTGCTGCGAGTCGCGCGCGCGCGCGAGCTCGCGTCGCAGCGCCGACGCCTCGCTCTCCAGCGCGGCGCGTTAGTTGGAGAAGAGAGAGAGAGAGGTACCTGGCTCTCGGCCTGCGACAGCTCCCTCTGCATCTGCTGCTGCGAGTCGCGCGCGCGCGCGAGCTCGCGTCGCAGCGCCGACGCCTCGCTCTCCAGCGCGGCGCGTTAGTTGGAGAAGAGAGAGAGAGAGGTACCTGGCTCTCGGCCTGCGACAGCTCCCTCTGCATCTGCTGCTGCGAGTCGCGCGCGCGCGCGAGCTCGCGTCGCAGCGCCGACGCCTCGCTCTCCAGCGCGGCGCGCCGCGACCGACACCACTCGCTCTCACACTCGCCACTGAAAGAAACACATTTATTGTAATCCAGTGACAGCAGTGTATGTGTGCATAAAACTGATAAATAAAATGGTCATTCTCAACTGCCGGTCTGGTTGCAGGTATGGCATCGGGTACGCGCGACCAGCCTCCCGACCTCTTTTCCATCCCCAATCCGTCCGAAAAAGTAGCATCCCAAATACATGTATCGCGTTCTCACTGTCTAACATACTCTTACCTTTCACTCGCTAAAAACGGTTTCGATGAACACCAGTGTCACAAATTGGCCTCACGCACCCGTCTGCCAAGCACAAAACCCTCCATGATAGAAATACTTGGGGGAAGCCTATATCCAACAGACATAAAACTGAAAATAAGTGATGAAAGAGAACTCGCCACAGGTAGATAGTGGCAGCTGTGTGTACCTGAGCGTGCGCGCGTGCCGCAGCAGCTGGTGCTCGGCGGCCGTGCGCGCGCGCCGCTCCTCGCCCAGCCGCCGCTCCAGCGCGCGCTCGCCGCCGCGCCACAGCGACATCCTGCACACACAAATATTTATTTCATTTCCCACAAATAAAATTAAATATACGACAAATTTGCACTTTCGTCACATTTTTGTTCTTAACTACACGACTCACCACCGACATAAATGACGATGACCAACTGAAGTAGCAGCGCGTGACGTTTGGCCCTCTGACAGAAAGCAGGCACGCTTGGGCGTACTATATGAGGTATGTACAGTAGTAACACGTTTATAAGTACCTCGGCATTGTTCGATGGCGCAGAATAGCGCACTCTGCGCAACCGATCACCGACTCGGGCCGAAAAAACATCAGTGAAATAACTAAGTTATTACTACAACATAAGATTTTAAATCCAAAGGCAGTAAGTCTCGTGTTATCTCGCTCACGATACTTGTACGCCTGCCGCAATTGGCCGAAACGCCGCATGGCGCGTACGCATCAGCCCATAACGGATGGATATTTTCGCGCCATGCCAAAATTTGATTTCTGTGCAGTTACCTCGGTGTAACTTATAAAAGTGGTAGTACTGTAGCCTAATCTAAAATCTGTAAAAACCTGCTTGAGGTAATTGTGGTTGGCGCGGCGCTGGCGCTCGGCGGCGTGAGACACTCACTTGTGCTGCAGAGTGGCGTAGGCCTGCTTGAGGTGGTTGTGGTCGGCGCGGCGCTGGCGCTCAGCAGCGGCGGCAGCGGCGAGCGCTCGTCGCGCTTCCGCCTCGCTGCGCAGCGCTGCTGCCAACTCCGCCTTCACACGCTTCAGCTCCTCAGAGCATTCGCGGGCTTCGCGGATTTCACGCTATAAATACAACACAAATAACGCTGAGTTACGTCACGCACACATTATGATGGGCCGCAGCTCAAAAATTTGCTTTTATCGCTCGTGCGTATTTTGTATGAACCATCGCACACTATGCCGGGTCGCACCAGTTTAATGCTTCATGCAATCATGCAATATATAAAAACTACAAATATTAATTACCTGTTCACGTTCGCGTTCTCTCTCTCGCTCTCTCGTCTCCTTGTCCTTGTCCCTCTCTCTCTTATCTTCCTTATAACCGTTACACTCCTTACTTTTTACACTTTCTTTTGTACTTTCTACTTCTTTAACTATTTGTTCTTTTACTGGAAGCGAAACCACAAATAGATTAATAAATAATGACGAAATTAATTTAATACGGATTTATCGCGTTTATTACATTATTTATACACCTAACGTTTCGAGCACTTTACAGTGTTCGCAGTCGCAGGAAGTCTATCTGTGACCACGAACACTGTAAATTAAAATCCGTATTAAATTAATTCTATTTAAATGTGTAACAATAGCGAAAACATAAGAAAATGATTTAAGAAAATGTCTTTACGATCATAAGAAGACCAGCGCTGGTAGTTTCAGTTTTTTGAGTTGGGACCTTTTTGGGAGATTTATTTTTCTTTTTGTATTTAAGTTTATTCTTAGTAATTATTTTTGTTTTTCTCCTAAATAAAGTTACCTTTATCCATATCTTTCTTTTTTAACCGTTCGTTTAAAGATTGTATAATTAGTAATATATTTTTTTACATATTAAGTAGAAAAAAAAAACCGGCCAAGTGTGAGTCAAACTCGCGCAATGAGGGTTCCGTACAATATGCTTCGTGAACACACACACAATGTGCCAAAATGTTTTATTCAATTGACTAGCGCCATCTAGTGGTGTTTTAGTGAACTATTTCCCTAGATGAACTTATTATTGTGAGTTTACCACTTAATTTTCAAGTGATAGAATTCTTATTATTTTTCCTGTAATCTTCAAGGAATGAACTATGTTTTGTAATTTTTTCAAAATTTTCGGCTCAGTAGTTTCGGAGATCAGGAATAAAATCAAAAGTATTGATTTTACCCGAACAAAAAAAATATTTTTGAGATCCTCATAATGAGCCCTTTCATTTGATATATGACACAGTAAGGTTTGCAAAACTTTTTTTTTAATTTTGTAATTGGTCCCCTCAAAATGACCCTTATTTCAAAAAAATCTTTACTTTGCACATCCGTGTTTGGGTCATAGGATTACACTATCTTACCAAATTTCATCTAATTTGGTTCAGTAGATTCGGAGAAAATCGGCTGTGACAGACGGACGGACGGACAGACAGACGCTCGAGTGATCCTATAAGGGTTCCGTTTTTTAACTTTTGTACGGAACCCTAAAAACAGAAAACACGATGCAAATTTCACTCTTTTTTGTGTAGTTGTGTGAAATATACCAAGAGGCCTTAGATCAGTCAACTAGCGCCTTCCGTAACTTATTTCTTACTTATTTTCTCCTAAATCTTATTCAGTACTTCGGTAGTAAATTACTGAGAAAATTTTTGTACCACTTTTCATTATTTTGCATTTAAGAGAACTAATTCTAAGTTCATCACATTCAGGAGTAAAAAGAATCAAATGACGAGTGGCGTAAAGCCGTGTGGTTCCCGGCAGAGTAGAATAGGACCACTCAAAGTCTTCCCGTGGGAGTCGTAGAACGCGACTAAGGAAACACAAGCTAAACAAACCTTACAATCATCAAAGAACCCGCTCCAACGTCTGTATATAGCTCTGGTAGTACATAGAGGGTCGTGCTCCTGCAGTAGACTAACGTAACGTAACTGGGGGTCGTGTTGCATTCATGGATCTAAGAATAATCAGGATATGCCCTTGGAAAATGTAACAGTGACGCACATAAAAATCCCTACACTCGTGTCGCGACACTAGCGCACGCACACATGGGCACAAAAATCCCTACACTTTTCCCCGGTCGAAATGTCAAATACATGCTGCACACATGTGACTTGATGTGACGTAAGTTATGCTTAACTTTTGATGTGTCTAATGCCGGGTCCATATTATTCCTAGGTCCATGGTTGCATTACGTCCGTAGGAGTTACCCACCGTTTCCCTACACGTGACCCCCGGGTGGTGCTAAGAGTGCAACAAACTGGTAGCCGCACCTATAAATCGCTGTGAAGTCTACAATGCTCCAAAATAAACAAGTAGACTAAAAAAGACCTGATGATGATGATGACGGGTGGCGCTAGTTTCGCTAATCTAAATCTCATAAGAACCTTAAGAACAATAATCGAAAGTCTCTCATGAAAGAGTATGAAATTACGAAAGTACAACACGCGGCGTATAAGTTGAACTTAGTGTGAGCGAGACACACCTATATTCCGGTGCGCCGCTCTCCCTGTCCTCCGCGACCAAGCGTGGCCGTGGCGCTTGGCGCGGCATCGGTGGGGCCGCAGGGAAGAGGAGTGTTGGTATGGCGATGCACCGCTCTCCCTATCCTCTGCGGCCGATTTGGAGATGGCCTTGATCAGTCTCTGCTGCGCCGTGATCTGTGGTCCGAGGCGGCGGAGACTGATCAAGGCAAAAGTGAGGGCCAGTTGGGTGGCGGAGGCGGGACTTCGTCACTTGACAGATGGCTCTCGAGTTGGAGGAGCGTGCTCGGGTGTCAGGCACGTCCTTCGGGGGCGGGTTGTCGCGGCCAGGGGCCTATGAGCCCTTGACCGCGATAGCCCGCCCGGTGTAGGTGTAGGTGGCCGCTCCGATCCCTCTGCTGTCACTTGTGACTAAGAGGGAGTCGTGAGCGTGCCTTGGGAGGGGTTCGCGCCGGGGCTGTGGAGCGAGAGTAGCACACGCCCCCGGCACATAGCGGCTCAGTAGTGACACCGTGGAGTATAGTGGCCACACCACATAACCGCGCGTGGCTTCCCGTAGCCCGTGCGGTATCCGAAGGGATTCTCCACGTTAAAAAAAAAACAAAAAAAGTGTGAGCGAGACACACCTATATTAATCAGTGGCAATGTATTGCGGTGTCCTACTCACACTTAGGTCAACTTATTTGCCGGGCACTATACTTACTCTGTTCTGTACTCTTATGACTATCGCAACTGTTATCCTTATCTTTGTCCTTGTTTTTACTGCGTCTCTTCTCCTCTCTTAACGTACTAGCCTCCTTTTTCTCACACTTTGAATTTTTGGCACCACCTGCAAAGATCAAAGACATAATGTTTTCTTATGTTTTCGCGATTGTTACACATTTAAATAAAATTATTTTAATACGGTTTTTATCGCGTTTATTACATTATTTATACACCTAACGTTTCGAGCACTTTACAGTGTTCGTGGTCGCAGGTAGACTAAGTTGACATTTGTCTAGTATTTATAAGAACTGCAAAATCTACCGCCTAAAATATTTATTGATAACGTTCCGGATGTACGCAGTATTGGCTCACGGTGTCTATAAATAATGTAATAAACGCGATAAAAACCGTATTAAAATAATTTTATTTAAATCAAAGACATAGTTTTGCAATGAGTTGACGATATGTGGCAATCTATGGCGGAGGCCTATGTACAGCAGTGGACGTACCTGGCTTATACATTGATAGAGCTAATGAAAAAAGTCGAAAGTCCCCACAGAAATAGCGTTTACAATGTTTATAGTGCGCATTTGTCTAATGTAATGTTATAGAGGCTTCGAAAACGTTCGTTGTCGCACTATCAAAGAGTATTGCGACTTGGGAACGCCCTACCTTTGCCGTGGTCGTGTCGCTCGTCGTCGTCGGCCGCGCCGGGCGCCGAGCCATTGCTGAGCGCGTGCGAGCCCGTCGTTGACGCACTCTTGTCGCGCGACTGTGAAACTACTTGTTTCTCGAATTTTTCAAACTGTAACAACATATTGAAATTAAAATAGGCAGGCACCTGATTGATCCATATTAAAATTCTCTTGCCGGCGATTATGGTACAACTGGTCCGGCGAGGTCTGTGTCGCCTTGACAACTTTATTTATAGTAAGTAAAGGCTTTGTATGGCGGGGGGCTCAGCCCCAGAATCCCCTTTTCAATCCCTCGATACATACTATAATATGTCGAAATAGCACATATCACAGTTAAAGATCTATTGAAGGAGGTTCTAATTAAGATGTTTTGAAAGCACATGTCACATTCAAAAATCAAAAAAGGAAGAGATTGTAAGGCGTAGCTCATCAAAGAAACAGATAATCTGTTATGTGTCTAAAGCAGTTTTCAAACCTCATTAAAAGGAGGGACGTTCAGGGGTCGTAGCCCCCCGTCAACCAAAAAGGCAGACTGAAATGTTGAAATACCTAGCACGTGTCACAGTCACAATAGAAGAAGTTAGAGCATCAACGGGGACCTTTAAAGCGGGATTCAGCACATGGGATCACGAGACCGCCCTTCCTAAGTAGAACCTTAAGTTGACTGAAGTTCGGTGACAACAGCAACGGTGGCGAATTTTTAAATGACAGGTCGCTCCGCAACCAGTTTCGCTGTCAGTTTATACAAAATGCGCGACACTTGACGCTGCCGTCTAACTTCAAAGTCAACCTTTAGCTTCTTCTTCTTCTTGTCCGGTGATTGGCTCAAATAATCCTTAGCTTATCAGTTATCATTGTCAAAACACCTTGAACTCTGGGTTTTTCCTTCAAAGATCCTTACCTTGACATGCGCGTCGCCATTTTGGTCGCGACAGCGCTTCTTTAGAGAGCCGTTCATGTGCCGCGTATCGCTCGCACCGCTCTCACTGCTCTCCGTACGCTCTGCCTCACGGGGAGGCTGTGGCTGGTTCTGAAAACAAAACAGTGCTTCACACCATCATCATCAGGTATTTTTACTCTTCACTGCAGGATAACACTCTCTGTACTACCAGTAATATAAAGCCAGTGCAGTAAGAAGATTTGCCTTGCACTCTCCACGCTGGCCAAACGGGTTGGCGAGGTCTCTTTTACGTTTGTAAGCTTTGTTTCCTAAGCCACCTTCTACTACATCCACGGGGAGACCTGGAGTGGTCCTATTGTTACTATTTGTGAAAGTATGCGAGGTGTTATCGTCATCATCAGGTCTTTTTTAGTCTTCACTGCAGGAGCATGACCGTCTTTTACTACCAGAGCCATATATTAGCCAGAGCAGTCAGAAGATTTGGCCTACACTCTCCACGCTGGCCAAACGAGTTGGCGAGGTCTCTTTTTGTAAGCCTTGGTTAACTTGTTTTCTAAGCCGCCTTCTACGACGTCCACGGAGACTTGGAGTGGTCGTATTCTATTCTACCAGGAACCATACGGCACGGCAGTTCCTTTACACCACACATAAATGAAAAAAAAAACTATGTTACTATTTGTGAATGTATGCGAGGAGTTGTTTTCGTCATCATCAGGTCTTTTATAGTCTCCACTGCAAGGGCATGACCCTCTCTTTACTACCAGAGCCATATATCAGCTAGAGCAGTCAGAGGATTTGGCCTACACTCTCCACGCTAACCAGACGGGTTTGAGAAAGATGTTGTTAACTTACTACTTAATAAATACTAAACTTCATTGTAAGGAGAGCGAGGTGGTATGTTCGACCGACATAAAATGAAGATCTTTCTGCTGGGTAAGGTATACGCCCGGGGAACTGGTAGTTATTTTGATAGTTGCACAACGAGAAAATTACTATTTGCGACTACTATTTTCTTTGCTGTGCCAAATAGTCATACCTATTCCACATGTCACATAATGGTTCCACAAATATCACGTACCTGTTCCAACGCACTCTCCGGGAGCGCGTCCCGCATGAGCTGGAAGTAGAACTCGTTCTCGGCGCGGACCTGCCGCTGCCGTCTCAGCCGCAACCGATGCCCCACGTAGCTCTTCACGCTGAAGCCCAGCGTGACCGCGGGATACCCCACGCAATGCGCGGCCAGCGGCCGGTACAGCTCTAGGCTACTGCTGCGCTCGCCTCGGAGCGCGCCCTCTACGTACACGACTAGGCAGCATATCGCTACTGTTGGTAGGCATATGCCTTTGTCTGCAACTGAAAATAAATAAATAAATATATAGGGACATATCACACAAATTGAGCTAGCCCCACAGTAAGTTGTGAACTTATGTCGCAGGATACTAACTCAACGATACCATATGGTCTCAACGCCATAATCGTACGATTTGTTCTCAGAGACTCGCATAGATGGCGCCACTCGAAACTACACAACATTGTATCTGCCGTATTATGAGAATATAAAAACATGATTCACAAAATATATCTTATTAAAAATCAAAACAATATTTTAGGCATAATATTTTAAAATGACACCGTATATTTAGTAAGTTAAAGGCTAACGCAGATTACCGCCATCTAGTATCGACTACCAAGCAACTCTCCTGCGCCATACATTCGCCTGCTTTTCGCAACCTTAATTTGGTCCAATATTTTTGTATGAGGTGGGCAGTCTATTACGTTAGTATTATATTGTCTTTGACGATACTATATTTTATAACATATACTTATATAGATAAACATCCAAGACCCAGGTCAATATGAAAAAGATCTTTTGCCATCTTGACCTGATTGGGGATCGAACCCGGGACCCCCGTGTCGCAGGCTAGCGTGTTGACCGCTGCGCCACGGAGCTCGACAAATTGTGGAAAACTGTGGAATTGAAGACACAGTTACATGTAAAAAAACACTTTACTCTTTCCACAATTACCGATAAGTTTTGTTTGGGTCGATTTATTTGCGTCAACGTGACCGCGGCTTGGCCGCAGATTCCTGCGGATCAAAGCGGATTACAAAGAATCGATACATTGTTTTAATGTTAAAAAGAAGAAAATTAATTAAAATGCACCAAAAGATTTGAACACGGTGAAACTTTTCGGGCCGCGCGACCGCGCTGCTTCAAACAGGCCTCGCCTTCCAGTCGAGCGGCTGGGCTCTACTCGAATAGTTCGATGCATAGTTACTTAAAATTTCACGGTATATCGGCTTACCGCTCAGTCACGCGGTCGCAACTAAATCGACCCTTAAAAAACCTACATCAATGTAAAACTAACACATCTGGCATGATTTAAAATTGAATTTCGAAAACTGACCGTCAGTAATTCAGCATCATACATAATTAAAATTTTAACGGAAGTCCACCG
Organism: Rhodophaea formosa; assembly: GCA_963082605.1. Lineage (NCBI taxonomy): Eukaryota > Metazoa > Arthropoda > Insecta > Lepidoptera > Pyralidae > Rhodophaea > Rhodophaea formosa. The sequence continues at coordinate 3,504,242 of OY720218.1, read as the reverse complement.
TACATTTCTGTTTTGGTAGGAACATTGGAAATATTGCCAATTCTTAAAAGCGAAATTCCATAAAAAATAAAAGGCACTAGTCTATCTGTTGCCTGCCACCTTCCAGCAACCTTTTTGGCAACGACGACGATTGTGCTATCGCGTGCGCCCCTGAAGTAGGTAAGTGCCTAGCTTGCCTTAGGAATAATCCGCTTCTGGATAGTGAATGAAATACTAGTACTAAGCGATATATACTGGAAATAATACAAATCAATACCCGGTTTAAAGCGGACGCGACCTTTTATTCATACTTTTAAATAAATCACATATGGGAGCGGGCTAAAGCACCTTGAAATTATATTAAATTTTACAGCGATTTGTCAACAAGTTAAACTCCTTCATAAATATACACTCAATAGGGAATGCTTACTTTTCTGAAGGTCATGATTTTATCTTTTTATGTGATAAAACATTATTCTAAGAAACTAACTTCGGTATTTCTGCGATACAATAAATTTTTAATTCAATTTATTCAAGAATATTTGAGTTACAATGAAAATGATGTACACCGTAGCTGTCAAAAGTTAGCAAATAGGCCTGCAGCTGATCGGTGAATATGTATGGGAGGTCCAGCTTTTTTCATGTGGGTCTATATTATGTCAGATATTCTGATTCCCATATTAAAAGATTATTGATGTTTTACAAATAACCCTGTATAATAAACAAATTAATATAGATACTCACATGTGTACCAGACATATTGCACCCAGACGTAGGTGCTTGCCGCGAAGAATATGTACTGCAGCGGGATGAAGAAGAAACAGATCATGTCTGACGTCAGCGCTATGCAGATGAAGAATACTGAGAAGGCCTGCAACAATTAACATTATTTCATTTTAAGTAAATAACTCCACATACTCGACAATCGTAAAAATCCTCACACATTTCTTTTTACTTGACTAGGGCGAAGCCAAGCGAAGGCTTATGATTTAGGCTGCTATGTATGTATACTAGGTGTTAGCTGGGATCTCAAGAAAATTTCGAAATTTTTCATACAAATTGCTTGGCCGGCCGAACACTACTGTTTGAAAATGTCAATTTTTTTTTTCGTGTTCCCAGCATTGGTGTCATAGAAAAAGTAATTTATTTGACGGGTTGACTTGATGGTTTGAGATGAGAGAGTGATAGATATACCTATACATAAGACACTACTATTTCCCGTAAAATCTCAAAATATGACCAGAAATATAAATACCTACTTGAAGTTATCAAACTTGATCTAATAAAAAATCTCATTTCAATTATTTACTTGTTAACCATTGCACCGCGGAGGCCTTTTTTGTCATTGTTAAGATACTCAAAGGTATCAAGAGTTCATATCTAGTGCAATTCTAAGATGTTTTTGAAAACAACTTTGTTGTGCACTTGTGATGTAAACGAGTTTCATGTAAAATACCAATCAGTAAACATTATTCCAGAAATCCAATGTTATGTTCAATTGGCAACATTTCAATGACCTCAGGAAAGTAGACTATCTCACTTCTTAATCTAAAAGACTCAGTAGCAAACACAGCTAAAAATATTATAATGCAACTGTCTTAAAATCTAATTTCTGTATAAATATATAACTGTTTTAATGGTATGGTTGGCCACCCTAATCTGACCATCTGTGTAAGGTCAGCGCGCGGCGGAGGGGCCTAAATATCATAAATATAGTGTGACGTAATTTATGGATTGCCCCTAATCGATAAAATTTATTTTATCGATTAGGGGCACACTACTAGGTTCTGTTTAATCCGTAAATTATTTTGATACAGACGAGATTAGTTCTAATATTTATCATTGCATTAGGGTCGAGTTTGTAATAGCAATGGGGTAATTAGTAAAATGAATTTCGTTTATAATTGTACTGTCAAAACTGGCAACTGTCTGGCAACCAGCCTCTGTCTACGCCGTAAAGGATATAGGCTAGATTAGTATGTAAGTATTTTTTAAAGCCTTCATGTCTTTTTCTGTGGTATTTATCTTACGAAAGTGACAATTTTGTAACATAAATGGATTTCCTATTATGATTGTAGTGACAAAATTGTGACTTCGACCTGACATGACCTGCAAGGTTGGCAACAAGGCTCTGTCTGCACCGTAAGGTAAAAAGACGACATAAGTATTTTATTCAACATTTTTATGTTCTCAATCCATGATAGTTATCATACTTGTATTAGGGGCAAGTTTGTAACACAAATGTGGTAACTAATTAAATGTGTTTCCTTTATGATTGTAATGGTGAAAACAGGTGAAGTCGGCCTGACGTGGCCTTTCGGCTGGCAACAGGTGCTCGATAAAACTCATTTCGTTAAATTGATTTGGCTACGCTGACACTAATATACGTATATCCACTATATTTCAAGTCTATGAAATGTTATTGATTCAGTATTTCTTATACATAGTTACGATATTCATGTTGTGACAGAGTTGATATTTCTACTGCTAAAACATGGTGGTCTTGGAGAACAGACCAAACATTAAACTTAGAATGTACCAGATACTTAGCTTCCCTTAGACATACATACATACATACATACTATCACGTCTTTATCCCTTGCGGGGTAGACAGAGCCCAAGGTCGCAAAACCTACAGGCCACGTTTAGCATCGTAGTGGGCGTAAAGGTGGAAATCGGAATCAAAATAGTGATGGGTTGCTAGCCGGCGATGCGGTCAATGTGATTCCTTAGATTTTCGCCCAGTCCCTTGACCGGCTTTTACGGTCTGCGCGGGAAGAAAAGCAGCTGGTATATTCTATGTTTTTTCTTTTCTCCCAAACCAGCGTGGCAGTATTAAACATAAGGCCATCAAATATTGAACCATATACCTAGGTGATAAGGTCCAAAAACAATAAATAATAATGTACCTACTACCTTATTATAAAGGGGTAAGGGAAAGGGTCTGAATATAGATCATGTCAATTGGCAATGCAACTAAGAACCCATCACTATTTCGATTCAATTTTCCACCTTATCATAATCGTCTACCAACAATTAAACGTGATCCTTAAGCTATGTATACATCCATACGGCTTTGAGACGTATTAGGCTTGATTCCTAATCATATACATAATAAAATACAAATAGCCCGCCAGTTCGATAATCAGTCATAACCATATATGGCACGTATTTTTAATTTTGTTAATTTAAGAGTCGCCTGGACGCGCATGTCTTCATACAAACGGAAAAAGGGAATTGTGGCAATATTTGATAATTTTGAAGTAAAATTAAGCATTAATTGATTGGATGCTTAATTTTACCCTAAAATTATCAAATATTGCCACAATTCCCTTTTTCCGTTTGTATGGAGACATGCGCGTCCAGGCGACTCTTAACTGAAAATGATAAAGATATAGCCCGTTAAAATTCCGTGTGACGTCACAGTTGCGTACACTTGTAATTTCAACCTAATATATGTGGCATTTGCCGTGTGGTTCCCGGCAGAATAGAATAGGACCACTCCAAGTCTTCGATGTCGCAGAAGGTGACTTAGGAAATACAAGCTAAACAATGCTTTTAAACATCAAAGAGACCTCTCCAACCCGTCTGGCCAGCGTGGAGAGTGTAGGCCAAATCCTCTGACTGCTCTGGCTAAAATATGGCTCTAGTACAGAGAGGGTCGTGCTTCTGCTGTGGCATAATTTATATTCTGTATGCTATATTATAAGTATATGTATATATTTGTATTTATGTATATATAATGTTCATGTATTAATAATAATAATAGAAAGAAATGGTAATAATTAAATATACAATATACTTAAACTAAAACTAACTAAAATTAAAAAAGTAATAATTAAAGTTAAAAATAACAATGATTGCTATTAACAAAAAAAAAAAACTATAGATAAAAAATGTCCCGCAAATCACTGCCCTGCGGAAGTGTTCCCAGAAGGCTGGCAGCATTGCCACGTTGTATGGCAATGCTTATTCTTTGTGCAAAGAAATTGCCAGCCCTCTGGTCATTGGACAGCTCTACCTACCTAAGGACAGCTTGTGAGCTGAAGGCCCCCACGGCCCCAACGTTTCCACCCCGAACGGCTCAAATATGTAGCCATCGCCGAGGCAGGCATATTTGCGCCGCTTGAGGGTCTCGGCGGCCGCTGCAGCCTCACCAGCCTTGGAACTCGTACCCTGGAGGTGAGAAGATGCGACAGTGTCGACACATGTAGCGTCCCACACTAATGGTCTTCCCTGCCTCCAAGGCACAAGTGTCATCCCATCCGGCCTCTTGCCATCATTCCGGGCCAGTCCATTCGGTTCCAGAACGGCTGGCACCTGTATGGTGACAAGAGCTCGGTGAATGATGTTGTTAAGGTTGGCATGGCGTGCAATACGGCCTGCGCTCCTGGAACAGGAGAGACCGTGATGGCCTAGGCGGTCGACTGTGTTACCGCAGGGGCAATGATATAATGGTATATATAATAACTTATATATTTATGTTTATGCTATCTTGTTTCTCTTTCTTATTGCACCGTACCAAGTATATTTTCTTTCATTTTTTTTTTCAATTACCCCAGTGTTGCCTGGAAGAGATTGCTGTGCGATAAGGCCGCCTTTTGTACATTTTTCTTCCTATACATAGTGATATTTCATGTAATCTTTTTTGTAAATGTGCAATAAAGTGTAATAAATAAAATAAATAAATAAATAATGGTAAATATTTCCTTTAGGATCAGAAACTTTAACTCCTATAAAGTTGCATTCCAAAATGTAGAATTTCCCAGAATATGCCTAAGGTGATTGCACTGAATAGTTAAGAATATTTTTTTAGCAGCGTAATGAACCTTATAGTCACATATATTAGATTGAAATTCCTGCGATTTTCATATTTAGGCTATGAATGAACTTTTGCAGGTGGCCGTACATATGTAAAACATATGCAGAGTAAATTTGATTCCACCTCGACCTGCGCATGTCGTTCACCTGATCCGGGCAGGAACGGATCTACACAAGGGGTTTTTGAGTTGCAGCTCAGAACCCCGTGGCCCCATTAGTGAATGAAGGTTTTAAAAATGGCATTTAAAAAATAAGGATATCTTTTTTCTCACTAGAGGGAATTGATGCAAGTCCAGCGTCAAATATATAATACTTAAAGATAAAGTCACCATAAAATTTTGGCATCCATGGCACTGACATTTGCATTTTTCTTAACGCCATCTAGCGACCTTAGAGTTCTTTGTTTTAACGTGCCGCCACTGCTTTCCTCCATTGATATGGCATGGATTTGCGTGGGGGAATGAAAATTGTGCACCACACATGAGCAGCCAAGTACTCCGTCATGCTAAAGCAGTCATAGTCAGCAATAGAGTGGTTGTTTTATTTGCTTTACAAGCCGTCCCCCCCGTCCCGCCCAGGCCCCCGGCTCTCAATCGAGCCATGGACCATAAACACACTAAATATAGAATTTTCTCATTACTACCAAACATTAAAACCCAAAATCGATGTTCCTGGTTCTGGTTACATCTTGACATGAGATCTTTCGGAATCCGAGCAAGGGGTCGGCCCAGGAGCCCGGATAGACTGTGTATCACACCGTCACATCGCACAGTGGATAGCAACATTTACAACTCACACGGATAATATCGCAGCAAACTGACAGTAATGGAATAAATAAATAAACATTATACATAATGTTTACGAGATTGTTAAATTTTAATAAATTTTAATACGGCTTTATTGCGTTTATTACTATTATTTTATTCTAATTGTAATAAGTACGATAAAATCGTTTTAAAAATAATTATATTTAAACATTGTTTATTATACGAAAGAAACCTGAATACATTACTCTCCCTTTTTCAAGCAGCCGTGCAAGACCTAAAAACGTAACACACTTATATTATAAAACAACTGTTATCAACATAAACAAAAGTGTTACGCAATCATTTTAAAATAGGAGCTCATTATGGGACTATTATCAAATTCATTATCACAAGTTGTGTAATAAAAAGATAATATGGTCGATAATGGGTTACTGGTTTGTCCCTAGGTGGTCCTTGTTATATTTATAAAGTGCATTGTGGTTTCCGTTCGATATTTTAAAAGATTTATTCTTAAGACTTATTCTATAATGGTCTGGGAAAGAAAAAAAATATGAAGTAAACCACAAAACGTACGACTGAGACCAGTAGCAGATACACACACGTGCTCCCGCAGTGGAGACTAAAATAAAAAACCGGCCAAGTGCGTGTCGGGCCACGCGCAGTGTAGGGTTCCGTAGTTGCGAATGACAACTTTGAGTTCACACTATTCACACTCGCTCCTTACAGTTTAGCGACCAAAAACATCTAACAATGAAAATAGTATGAAATTTTACAGTTTATAAGTTGGTTGCCTATAACTTTTTAGTTTGTACTTAGTACTCAGCTCTGATAGTTTTCCTTTAAACTTCAGTATACATACTACTGCTGTAATTTTTTTCACGTATCTATATATAACCGTTTAGCAGATAGAGGGGGGGGGACACTTACCTCTAACAAAAATTCGCACTTTAAAACCAAATATTTCGGAAACGGATCCCTAAATCGGAAAATGGTGTTCTCAACCTCATAATATTTTTGAAAGACCTATTTAACGATACCCCACACGATGGGTAAATAGAGAAAAAAAAATTACTCCCCCAATTTACTTGTATGGGAGCTACCCTAAAAAAAATTTTTTTCATGTTTTTATTCTACCACTTTTTTGCCATGATTAATATACATATCCATACCAAATTACAGCTTTCTAGTACTTATAGTCTCTGCGTAAAACCGCGGACGGACAGACAGACAGACAGACAGACATGGCGAAACTATAAGGGTTCCTTGTTTACTACGGAACCCTAAAAAACCGGCCAAGTGCGTGTCGGGCCACGCGCAGTGTAGGGTTCCGTAGTTGCGAATGACAACCTTGAGTTCACACTGTTCACACTCGCACATCACAGTTTAACGACCATAAACATCTAACAATGAAAATGTATGAAATTTTACAATTTTCGAGTACATTTTATAAGTTGGTAGCCTATAACTTTTTAGTTTGTACTTAGTACTCAGCTCTGATAGTTTTCCTTTCAACTTCAGAAATCACATTCACTGCTGTAATTTTTTTCACGTATCTATATATAACCGTTTAGTAGATAGAGGGGGGAAACTTACCCCTAACAAAAATTTGCACTTTAAAACCAAATATTTCGGAAACGGATCCCTAAATCGAAAAATGGTGTTCTCAACCTCACAATCTTTTTTAAAGACCTATCTAACAATATCCAACACGATGGGTTTGTATAGAAAAAAAAAATATTACTCCCTCTTTACTTGTATGGGAGCTACCCTAAAAAAAATTTTTTTTCAAGATTTTCTTCTACCACTTTTTTGACATGATTAATATACATACCCATACAAATTTCAGCTTTCTAGTACTTATAGTCTCTGAGTAAAACCGCGGACGGACAGACAGACAGACAGACATGGCGAAACTATAAGGGTTCCTTGTTTACTACGGAACCCTAAAAACGAGCTGATGATGATGATGATGAAGGGGATACTTGGATTTTATGAAGTCTAGTGATGCCCCTTATTTGAAATAAGTAATTTGAGAGAAACCAGAGAGATCATACAATCATTTTTAGGGCTCTACGAAGCCCTAGACAACCAAAAAAACTATTTTAAGAATTACTATTTACAATTTAAAGGGAGAACGTGTAGCGTATCTCAAGGTTTTGGTCTTAAACGGCCGAATTTTGGCGGCTTTTGGCGAATAGGCAAAGAATAGCTTCACGTTCACACTTGAAGTGGTAAAAAGTAGTTTATAAAATGGTTTATCTGGGTATCTATAGCCTCGTAGAACCAAATTTTAAATGGTTTCACTATTTCCTTTCTAATAATTTATTAAAGATGCATGCAGAACTGGACTGCGAGTTTTTAATTCTGTGCTTAAAGTTGCGTTTAGGTCTTACTTTACGGCCCTATGTAGACTTGTTCTAGCTTGTCATAGATATAGACATAAATAACAGATCCTGAGTTCGGAAGCATTTTCGCACCAACAAGCTGAGAGCGTGCTGAAAGCGCTTAGATCCACTCAGTATTCGCACGTCAACTAGCCGGCATTTAGGAACGCAGTATGCGCAATTGTGAATGCCTTAAATCAACTGGGTAGGCACAACAGTCTGAGACTGGTCTGGGTGCCCGGTCACGTCGGGGTTGAGGGCAATGAGTCGGCCGATGAGCTGGCTAGGAAAGGGTCAGATACGCCATACATTGGACCGGAACCTTTCTTAGGCCTATCATACAGCGTAATAACAACTGCAATAAATGCATATGTCGTCAGCAGACACCAAGCCGAATGGAGTAATCTGAGTGGACACGTACACTCCAAGGAGACACTTGGTATCGACAACGCCAGTTGGCACAAAAGGTTCTGTAAATTTAACAGAAAACAGACAAGATTTCTAATGGGAGCCCTGACCGGACACTTCGAAAATAACAGTCATCTCTTCAAATTGAAAATTGTCGGAAGCCCTCTATGTAGGGCATGTGAGGAATCAGAAGAGACGATGAGTATAACGGCGTATCCTGATCTAGAGGACTACAGGCACTACGCACCAGGTGATATCCTGAAGCTTATGCAGTCCTTCTTCGGGAATCACCGTGTGAGTGAGTAAGGCATGGGGTAAGTACAAAATAACCCAAAGGTTAGACGTGCTTCCGATTTATAATCGGCCCCAATGAAGATAAGATAAGATAAGATAAGATAAGATGCGCAATTATTCTTAAAGAAATTTCTTAGATTATGTGATAAAAGAAAGAGATTGGGGGTTAGTAGGATATCCAATTTAACGCCAAATGTCCGCTCACGATAAACGACGATATCGCATAATGTAGGTACACAGTTCGATTTGCAGAACGCCGAAGTCTTTATATGGGCGGCAACTTCATCTATATGAGGTAGCTGGTGACGATCATCAATAACATCAATAAATATCATCAACTATTGGGGCCTCGCAATGGCCAAGTGCGAGTCAGACTCGCGCACGAAGGGTTCCGTACCATTAAACATATACAACATTAGACTATCGAGCAAAAGTCGCAAAGAAATAACGACTGTTGCCTTTATTTTTATCTATTTATTTTTTAAGTGAATTTTTTTATTTTATTTTTTATTATTTTGTTTTTTATTATTATTAGGCTTGTTTCCAGACTTTCTACTGTTGGAGCTCTACTATTTGTGCCTTGCTTTTCGTTTGTAAGTCTGATTGCCCTTCGGCAAAGGCCTCCTCCAGCCTCTTCCACTCCTTTCTGTCTCGTGCTACCCTGGGCCAAGTCATTCCCGCAACCTGGCTTAAATCGTCGTCCCATCTAAGCTGTGGCCTTCCTCTATTTCTCTGACCTTCCCTTGGGTACCACTCTGATACTATTTTGCGCCACTTTTCATTTCCTCTTATCATATGGCCCGCCCAACGCCATTTAGTCCTTCTAACATTTTGAATAATGTCATTGACCTTTGTTTTCTTTCTAATAGTAATTGATTTTATTCTATCAGATTCCCGTATTCCCAGCATGCTTCTTTTTAAGTGAATATACAATTAAATAATCTGCGAATATTTCAAGTGTTGCCGTTATTATCGAGCAAAAAAAGAGCCAACAAAATCACGAGTAATGAATGGGAGCCCACTAAATATTTATTTTATTCTGTTTTTTGTATTTGTTATTATAGCGGCAAAGGAATTAATTACCACGGTTCATGAGAAACAGCCTGAAAACAGACTGACAGGTCAATTAGGTTTCCTCTGTGGGTACGGAACCATAAAAACTGAAATTGTAAAGCGAAATACTCACAAGTCCCTGATACTTGTACGAGTCGTACACAGATCTCAGCATCATCCAGAAGGGCCAGAGGAACTCGAATCTGAACTCCAGCATGTAGTCCGCCATCACCACAGTCGCCCACAGCATCACGAACTTCAGGTATAGCATGGAACTGGAACAAAAGTTAATTAAAAAAAATATTTGTAATATTTGAAGTATCAAATAACAATACATTGTGTATCAAGGGCGGTATAGAAGACATTACGTCAAACGAGCGACTACTAACAAGCACGAGGCGAAGCCGAGTGCTTTAAGTAGTCCGAGTTTGCAATGTCTAATACCGGCCGTGATACACACAATGTTTTTCATCTCACAAAGTAAATAGTACAGTAAAAAAAATATTTTTCATATTATATTGTTTGAAATTGTATAGAATGAATAATAGTTTACCTATTGAAAATTAATATTTGTGCGTCTGCAAGCTGGCTATTTATATTACCTATATCAACATTATTGACCATCTATTAATTTATCATAGGGAATGTATTTCATGCAAATTAATGAAGATTACGATTACTTATAAATATTTTGCCTAAAAATAAATAGCGGCAAACTGCACTGACCAAACCACTGACTGAACCAAAAAGTTGAAGTCAAAGATCGATGAATATAAACAGCCAGCCACCACAGCCATTAACAATTCCAAATTTGAATTAATTCAAATAAGGAAAAAAATCTCGCAGTATAGTTCAAATGTTTTTTTTATCGGGTCCTTTAGCAATTCCAAATTTAAATATTCGACTAGAAAACTTTTTGGTTGTAGGAGATTTGACACTTGTGCGTAGTATAGTGCACTATTAAATAAAAAAAAAATACTTTACGCGCGCTCGGGCTTAATGTAATTTGTATGAAATCTTATAGCCCTTGGTCGTAGTAGCGATCATCCAGCCCACTTTGCTTGCATTTAATGACACTGTTTAAGGGTAGGTGAGATGAAAATTATTTTTCTTAATTTCTTTCTTTCATGAACAAATATCGATAATCGATAATAATATATACAGGGCCGAACAGCAAAAGGGCTCTACTGAGTATTCAGGACGAAATGCGAAAGGGCCTTAACCATCATTACTCCATTAGGCCACCATCGGACGACGCGGCGTGGACAGGGATTCCATCTAGATTCCATCAAATTCGGTCGATATTCCTACTCTCACCTCTAGATTCGCCTTTTTTATGTTTATTTGACGACAAATTTTACTAAGTGACTGTCTATTATCTGAATGTAAATAATAATAATATAGTAAAGCTGTTAAATTCGGAGACAGACAAACAGACGGACATGACAAATCTTTAAGGGTTCTGTTTTTTGCCAGTAGGCTACGAAACCCTAACCCATCTTTGAGTTACAACAAAGTATACCAAAAAACCTACCCTTAAAAAAATCACGACTGTTGTGTATGGGAGCGACTCTTAAATATTTATTTTATTTTGTTTTTAGTATTTGTTATATTAGCATCCTCAGAAATAACGAAATACATTTTTTATTTTTCAATCTATTTTTTTCGAGGCTTCAGTACACTTGATGTGACTATGCCAGCCTCATGGGGGACCTCTAGTATAAAATTTATCTTAGCAACGTTATACACCTCCATAAGAGGTATACTGATTTTGCTGGATGTGATAATGGATTGCTCAACAATGTATTTAGCAATTCATTCTCCATAGGTACTCCAGCTAAGAACCTGTCTCGTAGGGCAGTATACTGACCACATTCCAGCAAGACATGTAACAAGTCTTCCTCTTTATGACAAAAACTACATAAATCTGATTGGGTCACACGCATCACAAGCAAGAACTTGTTAACTGGAACGTGGCCAGACCTCACCCTAAATGCAGAGACAAGAAGTTCCCTAGAGAGACTGGCGCAGTCAGCTTTTTTCGACTGGCAACCCTAGCCCAGGTGACATGTCAAAATCACCTGTTCCTGTAATTTAATTAATTTTGTGTTTATTTATATGTAAATGTGTTTAAAACCTAAAGAAAATCTGATTAATATTGTGAAAATCCAAAAAGTTATTGAAAAACAGTGCTATAGTAGTAAATAAAACTTGCTTAAAATTTGACCGGCCGGTTGGACTTCACAGCAGCTGTCAAACAGAATTCGAATTTAAATTCGGAAACTGTGGATTATCATCACTTTTACCGGGGAGTATACAGTTTTTATCAATTTACAATAAGCTAGGCATCTTCTAATCACAACATATGTACATGAGTTATCTATCACCAACATAACTAGCTGAGTTTCAATACAACATTGTCAAACAAAGTTAAAGACCTAAAAACCAAACATTTCTGGTAACAGACAATTGGCACTAAACTTAGCTAAGTATTTGCACCAAACAGCGAGAAATTAGATGCATTTTTCTTATTCCTTTTGCTAATTGCAAAGTGACAACTACCTACTTTGAGAAAATAAAAATTAAAGGAATACATAGTTGTTACATTTGTAGAATTGCAGTAACAAAACACAATTGTAAATAGTCTACATAATACTTATTATATTGCAGCAACTTACATCTGGTTTTTTTTTTTATTGTTGAAAAGCTGAGTGTATTATACATATAACAAAAGCTTAAAAGAAATTTAAATTAGAAGAGTAACTCCTGAGATTCAGTATACCTTTTTTAAAAATAACTTTTATATCTCCAAATTCTTATGGCAAAGTTCTAAGTAACATCTGAAACAATATTATAGATTAGACTTGTATGTTGTTGAATTCCAATACATAACTTATACTGCTTTAGTGGACAGTCAATTTAAATTAAAAATAGAAATCCCTCAACTCTTAAACTGTAAGTATTTTGTATATTAACTTGACACAAATTTTCAGCTCCTTCACTTCTTGCTTTCTTCTGCTTCACAATGATGACTCGCAGAGCTGTAGCCCGAGACCTGGAAATGAAGTTGAGGCAGGCACTGAAAGAATTAAAGGACTGCCGTGAAGAAAATACTCAACTTTTGCGTGAACGGGACGAATCAGAAGAGGAAATTCAAAAACTTAATAATAAAAATCAACAATTAAAGAATGAATGTAATATTTTACATAGTAAAAGCTCTGATTTATTAGAAGAAAACATAACTTTAAAACAACATTTATCACAAAGCATGCAATGCAGTATTGTACATGAACAGGCCCTAAGTCGCATAACCGAGTTAGAACACAGCTTACATGATGCACAAAGATCTGCACTCGAGTTAGAACACCGCAAAGAGGATGAAATGTGTAGCAACACTCTTGCTTTATACAGCGAACTTGTGGAGTGTGGCTCGGGGCCTCCTGTGGAAATACCTGCAAGTACCCCTCAGTCTCATTTCTTTATTTTAACTAGTCATGAAAAAATTAAAAAGTATGTGAAAATAAATAAAATGATAAAACGTACTAGGAAAATGCTCTCAAAGAAAAAAAATAATAAGAGTTTAGTGCAGTTAAGAAAAGAAAAATTATGTTTAATTAATCAACTAAAGCACAGTGAGGAAAATCTTTATTTAGCTAGCCGTATATATGACACTGAGATGTATGAATTACAGTCAAAAATTACCTCATTGCAAGAGTCCCTAGATACCCTTACAAAAAAATATCAACTTTCTCAAAATGAGAATAAATTACATTTATATGCAGCGCAAGCTTTAATTGATTTAGCCCACTGCAATGACAAACAGTGCGACTCCGTATCACAGGCACTTCAGTGCAGCAATGCGTCACTGATACCTGAGTGTAGCTCTGCCTTACAGGCACCTCAGTGTGACTCCGCTCACAACATCACCGCATCAACGGTAATGAACTGTGATCTTGAAGTAAAAGAGTGTCCAAATGTTAATATTGGTTTGCAGACAAAGATTAGTACTATTGACAATTCTTTTAATAAGAAAATGTTATGTAAAAAATTATTAGTATATTCAGATCAACTCGGTCAAGGTCTGAGCAGCTATATCCAAAACTACATTCAGGGTGATATAACAGTATATAACACATGTTCACCCGGGGCTCCTTTTATCAATTTAATTAATAATATAAAATGTGACATTTTAGACAAAGATACCACAATATTAATTCTATGTGGTGATAGTTCTTCTGTTAAAAAGAAAGACATAAAATTAAGTATTGACAAGCTTTTAGAGCTTAGTAATAAGACAGATTGTAAATATATTATATGTGCTTTCCCATACTTGGAATCACCTGATTGTAATTTAAACAACCACATATATGACCTTAATGTACACTTGTACAATTTGACGTGCCGTCATAGCGACGTTATTTTTTACTTAGATGTTAATAAGTTTATTTTTAGACTTAAGTTGACAGGAGATACTTTGTATCTCCCAATAAAATCGAAACGACAAATTGCTACATTAGTAGCTTACAATATACAAGACTCTGCTGCAGTACTTTGTACAAAGCAGAATATAGACAGTTCAAAAAATGTTAGTATTAACATTGCCAGTATTAGTAATAATTTAAACTAAACTTTAAGACAACGGCCAGAGTCAAACGTTTCAGCATTTTTCATCAAAATATGCAAGGCCTGGCCAGCAAGCTATTAGAATTAGAACTATTTTTAGATACTGAGTGTATTGATGTACTTTGCTTAACAGAGCACTGGTTTCAAGAAAAACATAATGTACAATTAAATTTCAATAATTACAGTATGTCAAGTGTGTTCGCCCGAAAGGCCGCCATCCATGGAGGCAGTATAATCTTAATTCGAAATGGTCTAAAATGTAAAGAGCGAAAGGATGTAGCTGGCCTTACGGTGGAACGGCAAGTAGAGCTGTCCTGTATTGAACTGGATAAATTCATAATAGTATGTGTTTACAGTCCTCCTACATCAGATTATAACTTACTTGAGACAATTATGGAGGATGTTCTTAATAAAGTAAGTCAAGGCTCCAAAAAAATTATAGTATGTGGTGACTTCAATGTCGATTTATTAAAAAGTAACAAGGAAAGTATTGGATTTGTTAATTTATTTAAGTCTTTTGATTGTGAATATCTTTTTCTTGAACCAACTAGAGTAACAGAAACGTCAGCCACATGTCTTGATAATGTTTTTTGTAGTTGTGAGGCTCTTGAAAAAAAAGTAGTCAAAAAGATATCATCTGATCATTTTGGGTTATTAGCCGTTTTTTCAGATATTGATACTAACATTGATTTGCCAAAAGTAACTTATAGACCATATTCAAAATCTAAAATAGATAAATTTAAAAGCAAAATATCAGAAAAAATGCCCATTATTTGTGATAAGAGGGATAATCCGCATATTCTTTATGAAAAATTATTTAAAACCATAGACACAGAATTTAACAAAACTTTCAAAGCTAGGACTCGTACTATATCTAGTAAAAAGAAATTCTGTAAATGGGCTACTGTAGGGATTTATAAAAGTAGAAATAAATTATATGATTTGCTGGCTATGAAACAATATGACAGAAGACCTGAGTTTTTAAATTATGTCAAAAATTACTCTAAAATATTCAAAAAAGTATGTACGTTAGCCAAGTCTCTATATTTGTGTAAAAAAATTGCCAGTTCCGGGGACAAAATAAAAACGACCTGGAACATTATTAATCAGGAAACGGGTAAAATCAAACAACGTGATAATGATTCTTTAAAACTACAAGTTAATAATCAAAAGTTTGAGACTGATGCCGAAGTTGCTCAATGTTTTGAAGACTTTTTTACTGAAATTCCTACTAAGACAACTGCCTCGCTTCAGTCATCATCTCAAAAAGCTGAAAAAATATTACGCGATAATATACCTGAATGTAAGGATACTTTAATTTTTGAACATGTGACACCCCAAACGATTATCGATACCTTTAAAGAATTAAACATAAAGAAAACTGGGGATCTTTGGGATATATCCGTTTCCTTAGTAAAAAATATTATTAAAGATATAGCTCCTAACCTGGCCTTAATATTTAATGAATGCGTTGTGACCGGAACATTTCCAGATTTAATGAAATGTAGTAAGATTATACCTTTGTATAAAGCGGGAAGTAAGGACGATCCTAATAATTTTCGTCCAATTTCAATTTTGCCGGTTCTTAGTAAAATTTTTGAAAAAATAATTTTCAAACAGTTGCTCTCATATTTTAATAAGAATAAACTTTTCCATAGTGAGCAATACGGATTCACTAAAGGTCGTTCTACCACTGATGCGGGAGTTGCTTTACTGGCGCACATTCTAGAGGCATGGGAAAAGTCGCAGAATGCAATAGGAATATTTTGTGACCTCTCTAAGGCCTTCGACTGTGTAGACCATGAAACCCTCTTAAATAAATTAAAGTATTATGGAATAAAAAATGAATCTTTGAGACTTATTAAATCATATTTAGCAAATAGAATTCAAAAAGTTAGCCTTAATGGAGTAAAATCTAATGGGTCTGTTGTAAAAATGGGAGTTCCTCAGGGATCCATCCTAGGGCCCTTATTATTTCTCATTTATATTAATGATTTGCCTTTCCATGCCTGTGCCTGTAAAGCTGTGTTATTTGCTGATGACACATCACTTGTTTTTCAAGTTGATAGACAGAAGACAAATTTTGACGATGTAAATAGCACTCTTGCTCAGGTATTAGATTGGTTTACAGCTAATAATCTCCTTCTTAACGCTAAAAAAACGAAATGTATTAAATTTTGTACGCCTAATGTTAAGCATTTGCCCACTAAAATAGTTGTTAATGATGAAGTGGTAGAATTTGCTGACTCTACTAAATTTCTAGGAATAACTCTTGACTCAAAGTTACAATGGGGTCCACATATAACAACTGTTGCTGCAAGACTAAGCTCCGCAGCTTACGCCGTTTGGCGAATAAGACAGCTGACAGATGTTGAAACCGCACGCCTAGTTTACTTTAGCTATTTCCACAGTATAATGTCTTACGGGATATTGCTCTGGGGAAATGGAGCAGACATAAACAGTATATTCGTTTTGCAAAAGCGTGCTATTCGATCAATCTATAAACTTGGGGCTAGAGATTCCCTAAGAGAGTTATTCAAGGAAATTGGAATTTTAACGGTTACATCACAGTATATTTTTGCAAACATACTGCACGTACATCAAAATATTGAGAAATATGTCAAAAATTGTCAAGTTCATACGTACAACACTAGAAATAAGAATAAACTTGCCGCAAGAGCCTTTAGACTACATAAAACAAGTAATACATTCTTAGGGCTTAGTATTCGTTTTTATAACAAAATTCCAGAAAATATTACAGCTTTGCCCTTTCCAAAATTCAAAGAACTTACAAAAAATATTTTATTAAAAAAAGCTTATTACAAAGTTAATGACTATTTAGCAGATAAGAATGCTTGGAGCCTTGGCGTTGTTTGAGACACGCTTGCTATTTGTATAATAATAATATGTTTTTCACAACCAATTGAAATTGTATAGAATCAACTATTTATTAATTGTAAAATATGTAAATGTTTGCGATCGACAACTGTAGATCAGGGTCATATTTCTGTTTTGACAATGTCTTAGAGGCTGAGTAGTCATGCTCACTAAAATGTTCAAACTGGTGGTGGCGTTATGTGTCGGGTCGTTGAGTTCCCTCTAATATGGTTGAGTTTAACGATGGCTGACCCATACGTCAACTCGTGAACGGGTGCTGCCAGTGGGGACTGGTCTGGTCGGCCTCTTTGAGACTACTTCATGTTCTGTTGTTTTTGTGATTTGCTCACTCGATCGTAAACATAAACATGTTCCAAAAATAATGAATGTATAATAATATTGTTAAATGAAAACAGATGAAAAAAAAAAAGAAAAGTAAAAAAAGAAAGAAATATAATATAATCATTAATCATACAAAGCCCTTCAGGCGAGTAGGCGACCTATACTGTTGAAAAGAGTTTCTTTCGGCATTTCTTCTCTGCAGTGGTCGGTTCCGAAATGCTAGTAGTCTGTAGCTTTTGAACAATAATGAGTAAATGCATAATATTTAATAAGATAATTTTAAATGTGATTTGACGTGAAAAAGTGCCTGCAAGGGCCTATTTTCTGAATAAACGTTTTGAATCTTTTGAATCTTTTGAATCAAACCATGGAATCAAACTAACGAAATACATAATCTGTGAAAATTTAAGCTGTCTAGCTATTACGGTTCATGGGATACACCCTAGTGACAGATGGACAGTGAAGTCTCGTGAACAGAGTCCCATTTTCACCCTTTGGATACAGAACCTTTACAGAAGGATCTTCAAAACTCTTTACCGCAAAAATTACTTAACTGATTTTGATATAATTTGCACTTTTAAATAATAATAGTTAAAAAATAGTTAATATTAAAACAATAAAGAGTTTTTTATTGTCAATAATATGATTCCAAGTCAAGTAGCATAGTTGATAGAACAGTTTTCTTCCACATTCAAGCATTTTTCCCAACTTCATCCTCAGCTATGATGGCTCAGAGCTCGGAGCCTGCTATTGTGATATGTTTTATGCTGTAATATGAGTTAGCAAATATTTTGTTTTTTTTACCCCTCTGCTTACTGCTACCGTGGGCTATTTTCCACACTTAGGCCTATTCGGGCCCATTGTGTGTGAACAGGTGTCCATTTTTCGGTCTTCTGTTGATAGGAGATCCCAGATCTCCTTCCTTGACGGGTTGCTACAGTTGTTTTGTTGTTAATGAATGTTGCCAAAACTTTACACATAAGTAGACCTAGTCCTTAGTACAATCATTTGGGATACCAGAGGGAAGTATGCATTCAGAAAATATTAATTCAATGTGGGCTTGTATTATTAAAATCATCTTACTTTCCTAGATAATAATTTATTGATCTGTCAATTTCTGTTCCTAGTGAAAAATTGTTTATTTTGTATTAAAAATAAATAAATTATAAAGAATGTTGACAGAGATGTTTAAGTTTATGTTTGTTACTATTATTTTTTTATATGTTTACCTAGTTTACATAAGTGTTATCAAATCTAATAATATTTCATGACAAGTTTGGTACCTAGATAGCCATCCCTGTTTCATGAGGTGATATGATCACAACAGACAAACAGAGGTACTACATGATCTTTAGAAACAACAATTTTTTAGGACAGTTCTGTAAAAAAAGTAAAAAGTTTTGAAAGTAAGCTCAGTCATTCCGAAGAGGACAGATTTCTCTTGAATGCGAGACTAAAGTTACTATCAATATAACAATAGCAACTTATTCAGAAAAAGCAAGATCGTGGGAAGCTAGCTAACATGTGTCGCACATATCCCAATCGAGAGCGACATAAACACGTGTGGAGCCCGTTTCTTTTATGCCTTTTTCTCGTTCGCATCAACAGTGAATGTTGCTGGAACTAAAGCCAGTTGGTTTGGTCTACCCACACGAAATTTATACACTACGTTTTCATGCTATTATTATACTGCAACCGCCATACATTCGGCGCTAGTAACAGTTATATTAGGAAGAATAACAATAGAAACCGCATCCACTCACTTTCCGTACATTCCCTCGGTGATTTTTGTGCGCTTTAGGGGGCGCCGCATCTTGCCAGTTTCGGCATTTCTTCTCTTCATATTTTTTCCTCCACGATGTAAATCACGATTACAGGCGTTTCCCACAAAACACTTATTTATAAAGAAACATTTAAAACAACAATGCTCCTCAAAATAGTGCCTTTTGTTGTCAATCAGCCTATTGAGAATTTACGAGGGAGATGAAATATCGGCGAGCTTTTTGCGTTCACGTTCACTCAAATTAATGTTGCCATATATTGAAAACATTAGTCAAAAAACTGCTATTGAATATAATACTTTGGCTAAAAACTACCAAAATCGCTGTCAAATTTGACATCTTTCTAAATGGGGAATTATGGGGATGGCAACTTACTGTCATGAGTGGCGTTGTTTACGATTGTTCTGAAACAAACCATTGGATTCCTGATGACAAACTCAATGACGCAGCGTTCAACATGCCGGTCTGCGACATGGATGGTCCCTGGTTCAATCCCCGGTCAGGTCAAGACGTAAAATAATCTTTATCAGATTGACCTGGATACATAAATACTATCACGTCTTTTTCCCTTGCGGGGCAGACAGAGCCCAGGTCTATAAAACCTAAAAGCTACGTTTAGCATGTTGGTGGGCTTGTAGGTGGAGAACGGAATCAAAATAGTGATGGGTTGCTAGCCGCATCGCCTATTGATATGATATCTATTACAAAATATAGTATCGTTGAGTTAGTATCCCATTACACAAGTTTCGAACTTACTTTGGGGCTAGATCAATCTGTGTTATTTGTCCGTATTTTTTTTTTTTTTTTTTAATTTAAAAAAATAAAATATTTTTTATTATAATATTATAGTTATTTTTCGTGACCAAAGCTCATAAATTTTCGTGCAATTGAGGAGGCCTATGTCCAGCAGTGGACGAGTATAGGCTGATGATGAAAGCTCATAAAATAAACTTTCAAACTTTTATATAAGCCATGTTTCGAAATACTAACATATTTAATTATAGACTAGCAGCCCTCTCTGGCTGCGCCCAGACAATATAAGTATAGTATAAACACCTTCCATTTTTTCCATTTCCAGTCATTACTTCTATTGGTGAGAACCGCATGTAAGATGTTTTTGAGTTTATCGTGAACAGACAGACAGACGCAGCGGAGGACTTTATTTTATAATATGTAGTGATAGTGATATACAATGTGTTTTGTATTGAGCTAGCGATCATTTAAATTCACGTTCTCAACGTGAAAAAACGAAAAACTTTTGTTCTATAAACAAGCCTGAAATTATATATAACAACGGGTCACTCAACGGGTTTCGGACTCGTCAGGAGTCCATTTTCAAGTCCATTTTCAAGGCCAACACTGGTGTGGCCACATACACACAAGAAATTTTTGAATTGATTTTTCAAGCTATCTGCATCTGACATAGCTTAACGAATGCCATCAATGATGACAGCCTGGACCAACGGCTTAACGTGCTTTAATAATATGTAAAATACGGGTCACTCAAGTGTGGCTTAACGTGCCTTCCGAAATATGTGAGAGCTCGAGATATTTATTTATGACCTTTAAAAATATTTTTTGTTTTAGTTTAAATCCAATATATATGCCAATTTGTTGGAAACTAGCTAAATATAACATTTTAATAGTTTATTTCACGACATGTGGTCTTATGAAGAAAAATATTTTTAACTCAAAAGTCCATACATTTGCCCATGGGTGAGGGACGGGACTGTACGATTTGTAAATATATATATATTTATTTTTAAGTATTTAATTTTATTTTTAGTTAAGCCCGTAACACACTTTCAGAGTTGGCAGGACGCCGACCGTTGGAACCGACCAAATCGGACCGTGTGTAGAGCAGTCGGGCCAACATAATTATTATTAATACCGGTCGGGAGTGGTTAGCTCTCCGACGCGGTCGGCTTCCAACCATCTGCCAAATCGGTGCGTGTGGAAGGATGTTCCGACGGTCGGTCCGACAAAGTGTTGCCACTATAGCGGTTTTTTAGCCACATCGTTAACGTCATTTTTTTTCATTTGGTAGCTTCATTCTATAACCAACATTTTTACCTACTTATTACAACTAAAATTAAATATTTTATCTATTTAAAACTGAACATTTACAAAGAAATCCTTTAAAATGTAGCGAATTCTGTAAGAGGCGACATATACAGACAGTCAGATGCAGTATTGCCAACTAACTTATCAACTTTATAGCTAGATCTGACTATTTTCCCATGTCAAGCAGAATTGTAGCGAAATCCTTTAGCTACTATTATTATTTTATGTCATAATAACTTACCACTTTATTATATGCATTTCATGGTTATTCAGTTTTAATACTCAATGAATCATTAATAATTGCATGTAACATGACCACCATTAGTTCATTAGATTTTACCCAGAGTAGGGGTAACTTAAATTGTAGATACTATTTGAAGCATTGGCAACACTGATCGGCTGCTCGTCGGACAATATCGGTCGGAACGTGTGTAGGCTTGCAGGATGGTTGGTTTCGGCTTCTACTTTTAACATGGCATCTGTAGGTTACACTTGGGCCAGGCCAGTAAAAACACCCGTCAGTAAAAATTAAGGTATATAATGGCACAAATAACTAATTGATAATTTAACACAAGAAAAATAAAAAATTCCAACACCGTCTTTCTTGCGCGTGGACCGAAGACGGTTCCATTTTTTAATATTGGCGGGAGCGGGCGACACCACAAACAAGTTAACATTTACTTTTAAAGTAACTTGTTCATAGTTTTAATCATTGACAATTACATTATGCCACACTCCTACACACACGTTATTGAAATAAACACCAAATAATATTATAATACATTCAAAACCATGGAAATATTAACAAACTCAACATATGCCTAAATACATGCAACGGTGATCGCGTCGCTAACAGCATCTAAAGTTTTGAGCGTAAAGTGGTGACTACACTTGACAGTTTGTTTTGGAACAACTGTGAAAGTGACAGTAGCCATTCACAGTGCATTACACGGAGTAATACAATAAACAATCTATCTACCAACTGGTAGGTTTTTCTATTTTGCTGGTAACATACATATTTTATTCATAAATTAATACGTTCCATTTTCTACTTCTCAAACAAGAACTACAACTTACGTATGTACGTTATGCTTCAGAATATAAATTATTTCCAAAATCCTAGTTTAGCATTATGCTAATGACAACATAAAGTTAATGCATTCCGTACAAAATGATTATTTTCCACAACATGCACAACCTGCCTATCCGGTTTTCAAAAGGAGGCAACACTGATTTTGACATTGATAGATCAGTCAGTTTGACATAAGACGCGATGTTAACATGGCGGGTAAAGGAAATGTAAATAAAAACATTGATTGCAAATATTTGCTGTGTTTAACATGTTTATAAACATTGTTATGTGCGAATATGTCGTCGGGATCACTCATAAATTCTGTGAGACAGTTTTTAACTTCCCATTCTATGTTAGTGGACGATGAATGGCTAACAGGGTGAGTTGGTTAATTTTATGAATATATTACTAAATCGACTGTTTTTACCAGTAATTTCTGTTCCAATAACTATTACATGTTTTGTTTTAGATGTGTGGAGTACTTGACTGAAGATAGTAGTAACAATTATAATGTTACGGACATACAAAACCTTGCTAAAGAACAGTGGCTGCTGAATGACTTGAAAGATATCTGTCCAGGCAGTTTGCCGGCTAATTTGAAAAATTTCCAGAAAACAGTGTTGAATGGAAGGTTTGCGCTTCAGATAAATGCAGCTGCTGATATAGGTAAGGTGAATTTCATCACAAGAATCTTCTTTTTCCTCTTCCTCTCCTCATCCCACTTGTGGGGTCGGGACAATATGTTGTTTTTTCCATTTTTCCCTTTTCTCTTCCTTTACGCATACCTTCCAACTTGTTTGGCCTACCTGATTCCCAGTAACATTAATATCCATCATCTCCTACCTCATAATATGACTTCTACCTCTTTGATGTCATCTGACCATCTCTTAAATGGTCTTCCTCTTTTCCGTTAATTATCTCTATTAGATTATTACAATTGTAAGATCTGTCCTTTATTTCTCATACTTTTTACATCAGATTTTACTGAATCAAATTAAGTAGTATTTTATGTTGGCTGTTTTTGATAAATGGAAAAATAGATATATTCAGTACTTTATATTTGAATAGAGCATATTTCAATCTAGGTACCCCAGCCTACCAGCAATATTTGAAACTGCAGAAGGTTAACATGGAAAATATTGAAGCTACCACTAACTTTGAAGATAAAGTGCCCAGTCATAGGTAAGTCAGCAGAAGAGGTTCAATAGTCCATTCAGTACCTGGCCCCATACGAAAATGGTCCTAGGTTCAAACCTAACCTGCCCGCCTATTTACTAACTCGGATGACAGATGTCGATGGCTATCAATCTAGGAATTGCTGTTACAATGCGGTTTTTGTATTCCAAATAAAAAGTTCGAGCAAGCAAAACCCATGTAACTGGAAATCCTAGATTGATAGGCATTGACACCTGTCATCCGAGTTAGTAAATAAGGGGGCTAGCTTGACCTGTAAAGAGTAACAGGTCAGAGGAGTTTGTAGTCCAATTGGGCTAAAGTATCTTCCAGGATCTGGCTTCTGGTGAAGGAGAACATCATGAGGCAAACTGCACTCTAGTTGATTGTACACCAGTGTGTAAAATGAAATGAAAAAGGCAAACCAGAGATATTATCAAATAAATATTTTCTTTACTTATCTTTTACCTTAATGCATTATTAAAAACATTATTTAAAAAGTAAATCTATAGTTTATTTCTATACAATGACGCCGACAATAGGTTAGCTAGACGGCTTTCGTGGCACAGTGAACAATACGCGAGTCTGCATCTCATGAGGTCCTGGATTAGATCTCCGGTCAGTTAATGATGAAAACAATCTATTTCAGATTTGTCTGGGTCAAGATTTTTATCTTTATAAGCATCCTACGACATAAGTTCACAGCTAACTGAGGAGCTAGCGCGATCTGTGTGATTTGTCCCTATGAATTTATTTAGTGATTTTTATTTTATTTTACTAATTAATTTATTGGCCACATGATGCGGGACCCACAAGATAAATGGAGTAAAAGAGTCATGGAATGGTACCCCAGAGAAGGAAAACGCAGTAGAGGTCATCGAGGAAACAAACCAGGTGGGAAGATGACCTAAATCTCACGGCGGGACATCTCTGGAGAAGAGTCGCACAGGACAGGACGCAGTGGAAGAGTTTAGAGGAGGCCAATGCCACAAGGCACTCTGAATTAAGAGATATATCATAATAACTTCTAACCAAGATGTAACCTTAAGTTAAATTCAGATTAAATGGCTTATTATTATTAAATAATTTATTTTATTAAATCCATTTACATAGTCTTTACAGTTTTAGTCATTCATTACAGACACGTTGTTTTGGCTAACACATGAATAGGAAAGGATTTACTATATGAGGTTGCTAATAATAATAATATTTTGTTACAGAATGATAAAATTATACCTGACAGATGGTGTCCAAGAAGTGTCTGCAATAGAGTACAAACCGATGAGGAATCTCAGTTGTGATATCACGCCTGGCTGCAAGATTTACATAAAAGGTTAATTTTCTATTTATTTTTAAAGGACTCTATCCTATAAGGTTGTGGTAGAGCCACGCTACCGGCAAAAATCACTTCAGCTGGTAGCATGAATGGGCCGGCTCGTCCGGGGAAGTACCACACTCTCACAGAAAATCGACGTTTGAGTAGTAGTTTTACAGCTTCTATGCTTCGTTCGGTGAGTGAGAGAGCCGGAGGCCCATCCCCCCTCCCCTCTGGGGAGGGAAAACAAAAGGCCGGCAACGCTCTTGTCATACCCCTGGTGTTACATTAGCCCATGGGCAGCGGTGATCACTTACCATCAGGTGACCCGCTTGCTCGTTTGCCGTCCTCTGACATAAAAAAAAAAAAGTATCTAAGTAAATCTTCTCTTTGTATAATGTTCTGTATAAAGATATTGCAAGCTTAAATTGTCTAATAAAAAAATCGTTTCGTGCTTCGAGAAATGCCATCTAGCCTCTATCTACCTATCCTATCCTACTAGTGGTTCTGGACAACTGCCTCCGTGGTCCAGTGGTTAAGGCGTTTGCCTTGTTGACCCGGGGGTCGTGGGTTCGATTCCCACGGGAAGCATACTTTATTAAGTTGTTTCCAGTTTGGCTAAGACATTGCAGGCATGAATCACCTGATTGTCGGATAAGAAAGATGATTCCGTGCTTCGGAAGGCACGTTAAGCCGGTGGTCCCGGCTGCCATCTGGTAGTCGTTAAAGGATCCACGTCAGAGGCCGAGAGGCGGTTCCGAAGAACTCTGACACCAGGGTGTGCATGGTCGACTGACCGTGTCACCTACTCGAAATGATGATGATGAGTGGTTCTGGAAAAAACGCTCCAAGGTTTTCCCGAGAGACTATAGCATTAGGTTCTTGAAAAAGGGCGTAAAAGATTTCTTCAGCGTCGGCAACGCGCGATTGGCCCTACTGGTGTTGCAGGTGTTCATATGCTACGGTAATATATATGTCGCAGTCATCTGGTTGAATCTGTTATTTGATTGAATGACTAGCGCGTTCATTGAATGACAACGTTTAACTGAATGACTAAAGGACAACTCGTCAAGTCGTTGAATGTAACGTTCAACATCTTGACTGAATGAACGTCATTTAGCGAAGTCGTTGAATCTTAGCCGACTTTGTAATATTTGGTGGTAGCATGATTTCCAAAGCTTTATTTAATCTCATATTTTAACAATTTTTTCTTAGTTTTTAAAGTAGCCGGCGGTGGCGGAATAATAGGTAAATCCATGATGTCATACTATTTTATTACAAATAACGCACTTTTATGTAAATTTAATCGAAAACATATCAACACCGTGCCATCTGTGCGAGCTGTTGGACGCCATATTTGTTTTGGTGACTAGGGCAAAAAATGAACTAAATTTGACTCACCTGACTGATTCTATGTCCGCTCTTTTCAAAAGGCTATGTTACAATCCGCTAACTAGTTGGACGTTGAGCGACGCTTGTTTAATCAACGTTTGGCCTAGTCATTCAATTAAACGTGGTTACTCAATGAACGCGCTAGTCATTCAATCAAATAGCAGATTCAACCAGATGACTGCGACATACATATATATATATATATATATACTTCAACGTAATATATATATAATACGTAATCGCTTTTCATCAGGTGGGCCGTAAGCCTGTTTGCTAACTGAACTCTGTAAAAAATTACAGGGCCAGTACAATGTCGTCGTGGGGTCATTCTGCTTACGGAGAGTGCTATAGAGCTGCTGGGTGGCGAGGTGCAGGAGATAGCCGTCTCCAACTCCTTGGCAGGATTATTGTCTTCTAAACTGGGACTGCCGATGACTCAAGGTTTTAATCCCATTTTTATCTTCTTTTACCTTTGGCCCGCGGCTCCGCTCGCGTTATTGTTGATCCTTCGAGAACAGTTCTTTTCTTTACTGTAGTATAGAGAAGGACATAGGCTACCTATCATCCAGTATGTCCTTCTCTGTACTCCAGACAACGTGTATGCAATTGGATGGTTTTTTTTCCCCAATATTTGTCAAGCTGCATAAAAGAATAAACATAGCACTAGAAATATTCCCACGCCTTCGTCTGCGTAAATTATAGCCTATGTCGACTGCAGTTAAATAAACTTTCTATGAGTGAAAGTATTCAGAAAATTGGTCCAGTAGTTTCGCAGCCTATTCCATGCAAACTAACGAATCTTTACTTTGTATAATTTTTTTTTTTATACATAAGTCATATTAGTAAAGATAACAATTGCCAATTTGCCACCAATAAAAGATGGTATCTAAATATTACACTTTTCAATTTGTAGATGAATGGATCTATACATAATTACTTATGGATATATGCAATAATGTAGTATAGATTAATGACATGCAGCCTCTGTGGCGCAGTTGTTAAAACGCCAGCCTGCGACATGTGGGTCCCGGGTTCGATCCCCACTTTCAGGACATGATGGAAAACAATCTTTTTCAAATTGGCCTGGGCATTGGATGTTTATTTATATATGTATCTAATATAAAATATATAGTTTGCATTGTTGAGTAAATATCCTACGGTACAACTTGACAAGTTACTGTGGGGCTAGCTCAACCTGTGTGATTTGTGCCTACAAAAATATATGAATCATTTACAATTTCAATTCAAATTGTCAATGCACAGAGTAAAGTTTTCGCAAAGGACGTAAAATAACTACCATTGCTTTTTAAATTACAGAACCTGCCATCAACACAATTAGAAACACCGATATTCCAACACCACACTCCGACGTGCCCTCTCCAAGACTAGGCCACCATCAAGAAATCTTTGAACCCAGTAGACCTTCAAGAAACCAAGACCCAGTCATTGAAACCACTAGACCAGTAGCACGAGTCACCAGTCTCCAAATAGCAAACAATTTTACTGATGATGCAGACGATATTGACATAGACCAATTAGCAGCCATAGAGGCCCAATTCACTGAAAACTCCGCTAAAAGACCTCTCAGTGTTGCCAGTTCTAACCCAGAAAAGAAATTCAAAATCGATACCGTAAACAAATCTGATGACTATCCCACCGATGCTGACATATTCTTTGATGAAGACGAAGATTATTTGAGAGATATTGAAAGCAAATTCGATGCGCAGGAAAATAAACTTAATGTGCAAGTGAATAGAGGTCCAATATCCGTGTCAGCTGAGCCATTTGTGTATATAAAGCAAATTAATGATATGAAGCAAAGCGAAAAGAGTGGGAAAGTTTTTAAAGTTAAGGCGCAAATAATAAAGTTGCTATCGAAGTTGTCAGTTGGCAAGGATGGATGGAGTTTACGCTGCAGTGTTGTGGATGGTACGGGCAGCATAGATGTGGACTTCACGAGTGATGTGCTTTCCAAAGTGGTCGGGTTCACGCCGCAAGAGATGCATGATATTAAGAGACAGATGGCCACTAACCCTGAGATGAAGGAGAAAGCTGTTTCGGTAAGTTTTTATAAAATACTGTGTAAAGTTGTATGTGGTCACATTTTGGTGTCTATGGTATCCCAGTTCTCATGCTCCATAGGTTATTACTTTTTAGGCAACATGGCAATCTGGCCTATTTGCTTACTTAGGGCCGCGCTACACTGGGATGGCATCGGAAGCGACGCGTCATTTCAAAACAATCTTTATACTTAGTGACATAAGATCTGTAAGATGCATAACAGCCTCCGACGAGCTCCGTGGCGCAGCGGTCAACACGCCGGCCTGTGGCACGGATGGTCCCGGGTTAGATCCCCGGTCAGGTCAAGATGAAAAATGATCTTTTTCAGATTGACCTGGGTCTTGGATGTTTATCTATATATGCATTTGTTATAAAAAAATATAGTATCGTTGAGTTATTATCTCATAACACAAGTCTTACCTAAGAACTTACTTTGGGGCTAGCTCAATCTGTGTGATTTGTCCATATATATTTATTTATTTATTTATAACTGCTTAAACACGTTCAAGCTGTGCTGAGCCGGCCGGCGGCCTGGCGCGCACTCGCGCGGACTAGACGCCCGCAAGCGTGCAGCTGCCGTTTTGCGTCATGTCACTAGACATATACCTAGCTTGTTTTGAAATGACGTGTCGCTTCCGATGCCATCCCATGCCAATTCAGTGTAGCGCAGCCCTTATGTAGCATCGGAATGTCGCTCACGTCCCACTAGAGACGAAAGTAATAATAATACCGCATCGTTTTTTTGAGTACGAACTGACAGGCCGAGTATGCGACTTTCGCTCACAAGCTGGGCGCGGGCTGACACGCGGTATTATTATTACTTTCGTCTGTGGTTAGTACGATTATACATTCTGTACTTATGTAGTTTTTTGCTATCTATTTACATCCCACTCCTTGGCAAAACCCTTTGATATTCAAATGCTTTTTACTAACACTGTTTCTTATCTTTTCCAGGCTCTTCAGAAAGCAAAGGATACCCTCCAAGTGTTGCATTGTATTATAGAGCTTACAATATTAGAAGTACCCAAAATAACCTTGCTAGAGCCCTACAGTGAAAGACACGTGGAACTATTGAAGAAAAGAGTGCAGTCGACTGGGTTATAGCAAAAAGTTTCCACTTTTAGTTTCTTTATCTAACTTTATGTTGTAAATAGATCATTAAATTGTTATAAAATCTTAAACAGAAATCATTTAAAAATACAAGAGAAAATAATTAATATTTGGGGCAGGACGGGTTCGGTCTGGGGTGTAGAAAGATATCACGTGTATTTATTTTTCCTTCAAACGCGCGATTTCTTAACCGAAATACGGCGTATAGTGTGAACTTGACTTTTCGTTGCCACTGTCCGGCATTTTTTAGTAAGTCCTAAACCTCACCATGTATTACCAAGGGAGAGGGGAGGCTTAAAAAATGCAAAAATACGTGATTAATCGCCGGCCCTTGGTATTGCATGTGAATTTAAATTCATTAACTCTAGTAAAACATAGCAAGTCAGTCCTGTACTTGGGAGTTATTTGTTGTTTTACAAATATAAAGGGCGGTTCACACCGCCAGCGAGCGAAGCCAGCCAACATACTTTGGTTCACACAGTCAATCTATATGAGCGTTGCGGCCGAAGAAATCCGAGAGAGCTCGCTCGCCTCGCTAACTAGCTTCTCTCGCGGTGTGAACCACATCGCTTACCTCAGTTTCGTTCGCCTCGCTCGCACGCTGGCGGTGTGAACCGCCCTTAAATACACCTACAAGGCAGTGTGATTACTTGGCAACTACACAGTAAATGATTTTAAATAGTAGTAGGTACAAGTAAAATTAACGGTCTACAGATGTTTCATTAGCAAACAAACTTCCCTCTTTTCTACTCTAAATCATACTAAGCTACCGGAAAGAAGGTAAAATAGGTGGGTACGGTTAAACGAACCACTGCCAGCGCATACTTAGTATAAGAGTATATCGTGTTGCGATTGTCATCAGGTCCCTTTTTTTAGTCTCCACTGCAGGAGCACGACCCTCTCTATACTGCCAGAGCCATATACATATTAGCCAGAGTAGTAAGGGATTTGGGCTACACTCTCCATGCTTGCCAGATGGGGTGGGTGGTAAGGTCTCTTTGATGTTTATAAGCTTTAATTGTTTAGCTTGTGTTTCCTGAATCGCCTTCTACGACATCCACGGGAAGATTTGGGTGGTTCTATTCTACTCTGCCGGGAACGCTCAGCTAATACTCAAACGAAAAACTAGTGGGGCATCTATATAATATATATGTATAGATGCCCCACTAGTTTTTCGTTTGAGTATTAATACAAGTTAGGAGTTGTAACAATAAAAACACAAATGACGTTTTAAGACTATATTTTATTTAAATACACCTGTTCATAATGCAATAGTAATTGAGTTCAATGTACAAAAGTTATCAAATAATAATAATATATAATAATAACACAGGCTAACTCACGGTACAATCCTATCGACAAATGCAAACGTTAACTGGCGATGGGACGACAACACTGAGCTACTGTTAGTGTACAGGAACTTTGAAAACTGACCAATAGCACGCGAGAAATATGATAATCAGAAGATTTTTTTGGGCATCTATCATGGCTGTATGGTATCAGATATGTTTGACTGCCGCTGTCAACTATAGGCTGCTAAATACGAGCAAGTAGTCTGTGGTAATAATGCGATGATGACGATTTATCGTATCTGCTGCGGAAGCAAGATGCTTAGGGCAGGTATTAGATCTGTGCATACATAATGACATACAGACAGCGGGAACTGACTTTTGTTTTATACTATGTAGTGAAGGTTGATTCGTTTAGTAGTGATAGTGAAGTGATGTTTTATCCCACGCGCTCGGCTAAGTTTATGCAGGCATATACATACAAAATTATTAGTAATTCAGCTCTACTATTTGTGCTACCGACCCAGTGTTGCCAGCCCCACCCTACACCGACGATTAGTCACACGCGGGAAAAGCAACAAAATTGAGCACTCACGTAAACGATACATAATTTGAGTTCTCTGAAATCACCAACAGATGGCAGCGCTGAAACGTCAAGGTACCAAACTCTGATACGATAATACAGCATGTAAATTGACCGTCGACTTTCCCATATAGGGGTGACTCATACCGTCAATATGAACAACTTTTCCTATGGGACCAATGCTGGGAACTCGATTTTTATTACTTTCTCATACTATTTGCCAAAGTGGCTGAAAACATTTTTGTTTGATCGTATAGGTACAGTTGTTCATATTGGCGAATTAAGTTACCCCTTAAGTGTATAACGAGACTCAGTTTACAAGCTATATTATTAGGTCTTTACGGCAGAGCCTGAGGCCACATGACATAACTAATGTATCCTGAAGTTTCAGTACAGCTATCGCGTATAAAAAGAAACCATAATTAAAACTTAACTGAAAAACTCAAGATCAAGTGTTCATGGCTTTACAAATACTAATCTACTTTAAAATAATCCATGGTAGTATGGGATTAAATAACCATGATTTAAAATAACATTTTCTATAATAATAAATTGAAAATCAAGACCATTTCTCGAAGCGTATGCAGGTAAATAAATATTTATGTACAAATCATGCTTTGAAGCAAATTACACATAGACAAACAAATCATAATACATAATTGTGAAAATATGTATAGTGAACTACCGCACCCGTAAACTTTTTTTAAGACATTTTTTTTTACATTGCTATCTGCCTTGCTGGCCATTACACATCGATATTATAAAGTCAGTATCTTTTGTTTTAAATTAAACCTGAAAGTAAATTACAAAATACAGGTCACCTAGTCTAGTACTAAGACAAAATAAAACACGTTTGTTGCTATTTCGACTGAAAGTTACCAGACTAACGCCCAGCAAACGTATAATATTGCAAATAAAACTATTTCGATTACGGATGCGAAGTTCTAATTGACTAAAATGTGAATTACAATAAATAATTTAGTCAAATCATTGCCGTTACCCGCAGAAGTTAACTAGGAACTGAATGCCAAGTTGATTTCAGCGGGTACTAAAATAACCATTCACACTGGAGGAAAACATTGACTTTAATCGTACTGCGTACTTGACACCTCAATGGAAGACTACCATTGAAGACACAACCAAATTACATCTAAAACGCACCAATCGAGACATTTTCAACTTAATAAATTAATTAAAACAACGCAGTTAGCCAAAGTCAATTCCATTGAACGCTATGCATCTCTCATGTTTTCTCCATCCATACAAAATAGTAATTGTATGGTGGTTACTTTTTCTGTATAGTTGGATCGATAATAAAGTTTTGCTACTTTTTTGGAGAGAGTTGCTAGCCTCCGATCGAATTGTAACAATATTATTGAATATTTGAAACAAATTTGACTCATTCATAATTATTATGAATAGGTACTATTTCCCAGAAGAGGCGTTTACTCCCGAATACTCAAAGGCATCTTAACTAAAAACGTTCTCAAGTCCTAGATTAACCAAGCAAGGCAAAGACAGCTTTACATTTAAGAATATCATATGTAAGATGTTGAACATTCGGGGGTAAGACACTCATTTCTGCGTGATAATATGGTAAAGGTACAGTCGAAAAAATTACAAGCCTTTAACTTTTGCGACTAAATGAGTTTGCCCTCGACGCCTGTAGCACACAGCCGCGAATGCGAAACGGAAGCGTTCCGGAACGAAACATTGGCGAAAGCAAAGACAATATAATACTAACGTAATAGACTGCCCACCTCATACAATAATATTGGACCAAATTAAGGTCGCGAAAAGCAGGCGAATGTATGGCGCAGGAGAGTTGCTTGGTAGACGATACTAGATGGCGGTAATCTGCGTTAGCCTTTAACTTACTGAATATACTGTGTCATTTTAAAATATTATGTCTAAAATATTGTTCTGATTTTTAATAAGATATATTTTGTGAATCATGTTTTTATATTCTCATAATACGGTAGATACAATGTTGTGTAGTTTCGAGTGGCGCCATCTTTGCGAGTCTCTGAGAACAAATCGTACGATTAAGGCGTTGAAACCACATGGCGAAAGTATGATTCCGTTTCGGTTTCGCTCCGCTTGCGGTGTGAGACACACCAAACAAAATCATACTAGACAGCGTTTCGCGGTTTCGCCAATGTTTCGTTCCGGAACTTCCGTTTCGCATTCGCGGCTGTGTGCTACAGGCATGAAAATCTATGTAAGTAAACAGTCCTACTGTCATGTCATGGCAGTGGTATATTTTTATGATTACTAATAAACGGTATTGTAATTGAAGACATGGTTATGCGGGATGTTAAACACCTTTATCCTTCAAACTATCAAATCGGCCCGTCGAAATGCACAACTTTTACTATAGGACCACAGATCTGTATATTCTCAAATCTCTGTATAGGACCCATGATAGAAATTTTCATACCAATTGCCGGGCCCGACGAACACTGTTGTATGACACTGTCGATTTTCTTTCGAAATGGCATAGGCAAAGTAGTAAATTTTGACGGGTTGATTTGGGCAGGGATATCGATGTTTAACTTAATATAACCATGGGCACTAACTTTTTCAGTCCGTTCACATGTAAACGCGCATTTTTGCTTGAAATTCTCGTGTCAATCGCTAATCTGGGAGTTACAAGGGCCAAGACTCATAGTTTGTGAAATATAGCCAATTTAAGGCTCAAGAGTTTTAGGAAAAATAAATAATTAAAATTAATAGCCGAGGAATTTAATTGGAATTAAGGTATTGGAAGTACTGAAGCTCGATGAATTACATTGTAAATGCACACAAATCAATTTATAATACTTTTTATTGTTGTGACAAATATAACACTATTGGCGACACATTCTATTTAATCATTGTTCTTAATAGTGTATATGAAGTGTCCGCGAAAGTAATTAAGTTAAATTCTGAATTTAACCGTAATGAAAACTGAAGGTACCAGCACACTACCTTGAGGAACGCAATTGAAAGTTAAGTCTTTAATGTTAACTATGATTGGCAAAAAGATAATTGTATGCTTACTACAATTAACAGGAAACTTAGGTTAATTCCTCTTTACGTATTGAGTACATACACAGGTTAACGCCACGAAAACAAACACTATTATTGCGTCATTGTTTATTAACAAAAAGTGAATAACATTTTACATATCCTTTTCGACTACGTAGGAATAAACTTAACCGTGATCTGTACAAAACATTAAGGGTATTTTAGACCCATACCGTGAAGATTTTACACATCATACTATTTGTCATACATTTCTTGACGGAAAAGATAGTCATCAAAAATTCAGTAAGTTTGACGGTAATGTAAGTCAAATGTAGAACGCGTAATATAAACACGACACAAAAAGGCCGAAAATAACACAGCTACTACGCTTTGAAATGTAAGACGTCATTCAAAGTCACATAACGCAATAAAATATAATTAATTTAAACAAAAAGCCAATAATTAAATTCTTAAGCTATTTACAGGGCTGTTGAAACATGCATATACATATATGACGTCATGCAATCCTACATATACCCAATTCTAAGCATCAGTCTTCCACTTAAATGCCACTCCAACACAAACCGTTAGGCCATTCAACCCATACAGCAGGGGTAGTTTAGTAGATCCTCTCGTAGAAAAGGAGATATGCCTGTGCGTTCAACACTTTGTCCTCGCTCACTTCCGAGACCATACTGTCGGATATATAGTACCATTTGCCGGGTGGGGCTTCGGCCGTGGAGCCTGGGCCTTCTCCGGATTCGTATCCCGACAGATCAGACTCGGAATCTGCGTCACCGTCGCCGTTAGCCGTAGCGGCCGGGATGTTCGCACTCTTCGGCAAGAACCACCATCGGGGGTCACCAGGCTTCACTGGTTGCCTGACTTTCACATATGCGACGTAGTGACCGCCATGCATGCCTCCCGAATGCTCCACAATTCCATACAATGAATATAGCAGCTCGTTTTGTCCGCGCGCGACATTCGGCAGCTTCTTCAACTTATCCATAGCGCAGAACGGAGCCAAATCTAAAATAGTTGGGAAGTCTACGTGTTTGGACATCTTCCGAAACATGCATCGAGGTCCGATTTGGAACCGCTTCAGGTGAAGGATTAGAATAGCCGGTGGACTGGACACTAGGAAGCGTTTAGTAGCGTTAGTGTATACTGTCTTCCCGTCTTTACCGTTGATTCTTTCAGTGCAGTTGTCACATCCCACTTTGTTGTTCCCGGTAAGGAGCTCAAGAGCAGTGAACTGACTCAGACACGACTGGATGCTGCACTCGTCTTCCTCACAGACATACGGTGGAGAAGAAAGAGTAGGTCTTGAATACAAGTAGTCGCTTTGAGCTTTTGTTTCCTTTTCCTTCTTTTCGACTTGTACATTGTCGACTTTAGGATTAAGGAAGGCACCGATCTGCTTGGCGATTCTTCGGCTGCGGTCTGCCGCCTCTAGTTCTGGCTCGGGCTCTGCAGCTACTGGCGACGGCTGTGATGGCGCGGGCTTGTTCTTAGCATCCTCCATTATGAGTTTCAACTCGTCCACCTTATTGGCGATGTTCTGGTAGTAATTATGCAAGTCATTTATCACCAATTCTTGGTTTTTGTTCTCCGGTAATGACTCATAGCTGCTTTCGCCGCTGTGTTCAAGAACGTTCTTGCAGCCTTGCACGCTGATGCCTCTCGATACGACTTCATTGGAGTACTCCATAGCGAAAGATCTCCTCGAAGGCGGCCTCTCCAATTCTGTTCTCGGAGCGGTTTTATTCTGTAAGCTGACGGATTCGGTTTCTGTTCGCTCGAAGTCTTTATCTGGGGAAAGGTTATTATGTTGCAGACTCGACATATCCAAGTTGATTTCGCTGGACAAAGAACTGTGGCTACCGAGTTTACCATTGATGGGAGAATCTACATTATCGACGGTTTCTGTGGAGTTGTGTTTGGTAGCTTCCGGACTGGCGACGCCGGAATCTGGGTTGGAAAGATTTTCTAGAGATATAAGCGGTTGGTATTCTAAGGGTATAGCTACGGTGGAGGTGGAGGAGTCGACGAATTCTACTTTGTCCTTGTCGGTGTGTTCGGGGGTGTTGTCTGTCTTCTCCTTGTCGAGGTCGACGGGGCTGGTGCGGAAGGCGCCGGCGCCGAGCTTGTCGTAGTGCAGGTGGTAGGCGGCGAAGTTGTCGGCGGTGTGCGCGATGGCCTGGCAGCCCGTGCTGGCGCTGTGCGTGTCGGCGTGGCGCGGCGCGTCGTCCAGGTTGTCCTCCACGTCGGCGTCGGACTGCGAGGAGGAAGACTTACCGTCCTCTTTGGCGGCGCCGTTGGTGCCCTCGCTCGGTGCAGCTTCGTCTTTGGTGGAGGCACATCCTGCAACGGACTTATGGTTAGTCTAGTGCCACTTACGATTGTAGTTTGATAGGAAAGAGCTATGGCAGATTTTTAGTTCGGGGCACCAAAAGAGTCTTAAAAACTCATGGCAACCAAAAAACTTATACATTTTTTATACATTATCCGATAATTGAGTCGTATTCATAATTATCCTGATATATTCTTATTTCGTCGAGCTCTTTTAGTTTTTTGGTAATAAAGTATTGTTTGGTGCAAAGGTACTAAATACCTAATAATTACATAACTTAAAAATCTTGTAAGCATCGTATCTTAAAAATCTGGCTTCCTATAAATATGATTTTTTTACCTATAGAATCCGCAATATATATTCTATAAAACAAGGTATATTTCATTCAAAGACGCTAGCTTTGGTTGTTAACTAAAATGATGTATGGGAAGCTGCCATAGCTATTTCTCAATCATAAATCATAAGTTTCTAGGCAAGTTATAAAATATTGAGACTTCAAAATATTTAATTCATAGATTGACCAAAAAGCTTTGTAAAATTTAAAGTATAGCGTTCTAAAAATAGCAAATAATAACTGAGCAATAAAAAGTTTGTGTTGGTTGGTTCGCAGTTTCAGTTGGTCAGAATGGAACGACAGTATTGAAAGTCAAAAACCATATTACATTTAAATGCATGTTTTGAAACATACAAAAATCAATTTCCCTCTATCTCCTGTACAAAGTAGCCAAAGTGAAAGTTTATGAGACCAAAGCCATTGTTTAGTTATTAATACAAAAATTAAATATGGATACCGAGAATAATCAAGTAGACTCTAAGTCCCAGATTGAAGTTCATTCTTTTAGTAAATTTTTAATGCACTTTTTAATTCCACTATAAGTTAATAAAACCCTGTCCGTTCCTTGAAGGGCCGCCTCCGTAACGACTTCTTCTATGAAGTTAAATTCGAAAAAAACTCACCTTCCTATATACAAGCTTTCAGCTAGCTGGGCAATTTAGATGAAAATGGTAAATTATTTTTCAAAAAACCCATACAAAAAGTTATTCATATTAACGGGCTCAGTTGCCTCTTCAAGGCTCGGACTGGGTACTATTAAAATATTGTATAGTTTTGATTTGTACCCGACCCAAATAAAACTTTTGAAATAGTGTAAAAAGAAAGAAAGAGAGGATTTATAGTCAAAAGCCATGCATGGAATACCACCTCTGTTCTTGCGGTGTGATTTTCTCATAATTTTCTTTTCCTTCTTGAGCTGGTGTTTCGAAGGTTTATTCTCCTCTTGTGTATTGTACATATTGTCGTCTGAAAATATGTATGTCCATCAATTCGTGCCTTATGAAGTAGAGAATAAGGCTCATTTTGTGAGAACACGGATTTCTTTGGGGTAACATATAGAACAAGGTAATTAGTCACGGACAAAGTACAATAGTTGAGCAAAATTGTTTCAATTTTTTTTTTAATTCTTTAATGTTGCATTTTGTTAACAGATATTTATAAATTATCTATTTAACCAGTCACGAAGACGTGCTATACAATTATTTTTCAAAGCAAATATTTAACAAGTTTGACCCGAATGTTATCCTATCCTACTTCCGACTGAATTTAATGCGAAGGTTTGTATATTTGGCCTATCTTCAACCGGTCTTTCCGAATAGGTTGTTTATACGAAGCAACGAAAGTTGTAAATCGAGTTCTAGAATATTACATGGCATAGTGCGTCTTCGTGAACGGCACATCTATAAAGGAGCATTAATCAGTCACACAACTGCAAACGACACACACACAATCAATCACAGTTACTCACCATTAGGGGTTTTCCTCCTAACGACGGCGGGGGGCTGCGGGCGGCTGGCGGCCACGGGCAGCGACAGGTCTAGGAAGTACTCCGCACGGTCTGATTGGTTGAAGCAGTCCTGGCACTCCAGCGTTGATACTAGGAAGCCGCGGAACACCTGACGAGGGACACAAATTAGTTGAGTATCTATCATCATCAGCCCCCCTATTTACTAACTCGGATGACAGGTGTCAAATTGTCGAGCTCCGTGGCGCAGCAGTCAACACGCTAGCCTGCGACACGGGGGTCCCGGGTTCGATTCCCGGTCAGGTCACTATGGAAAAAGATCTTTTTCATATTGACCTGGGTCTTGGATGTTTATATATATATATATAAGTATACCTATATTATAAAATATAGTATCGTTGAGTTAGTATCCTGCGACACAAGTTCACAACTTACTGTGGGGCTAGCTCAATTTGTGTGATATGTCCCTATATATTTATTTATTTTATTTAATGCCTATCAATCTAGGATTTGCTGTTACAATGCGGTTTTTGTATTCCATATAAAAATTTCGAGCAAGCAAAACCCGCATTGTAACTGTAAATTCTAGATTGTTTTTTTTTTAAGTATTGTTTTACGGCCCCGGACACAAGTCCTTTAGAGCCTTACTTAATTTATTTCGCCAGTTGGCGAGTTATTCTTCTTTGTTGTCAACGAAATTCATTTCGCTGTTTTCACGAAGCCCCTGGCGACAACTCTTCGCGAATCCACTGGTTTCATCATTGACGACGCAGCAAGGCGGACAACCACCAGCACGCTATGTAAATCTCACTACAGCCGCACAATGACAGTCTATTTTAGTTATTCTACATATTGTTCATAAATATGGGCATTTATAACACAAAATAACACCAATTTCACATTATAAAGTCCACTAGAATCAATTTGCGAAACAATCCAAAACAGACACCGTGTAGTTCGCTAAAATTCCCGCCAAGAACTCCCTTCTAGATTGATAAGCATCGACACCTGTCATCCGAGTTAGTAAATAAGGGGGCTGGTACATAGTCGTTAAAGGAACCACGTCAGAGGCTGAGAGGCGGGAACCGCCTCTCGGCATCTGACGTGGTTCCTTGGTTCCGTGGAAGAACTCTGACACCAGGGTCGGCATGGTCGACTGACCGTGTCACGTACACGAAAATAATAATAATCATCAGGTCTTTTTAGTCTCCACTGCAGGAGCACGACCTTTTCTGTGCTACCAGAGCCAGAGCAGTCTGAGGATTTGGCCTACACTCTCCACGCTGGCCAGACAGATTGGAGAGGTCTCCTTGATGTTTATTTATAAGCTTTGATTAGCTTGTGTTTCCTAATTCGCCTTATACGACATCCACGGGAAGACTTGGAGTGGTCCTATTCTACTCTGCCGGGAACCACACGACTATTGTTGTTATTGAGTATCTATATTATTTCTATTACGTTTAAGTGATGGTCAGATGACATCAAAGAGGTAGCAGGTAGCATTTGGAACAGAACAGCAATGAAAAGGGAGGAGTGGAAATACTTTGAGGAGGCCTTTGCCATGAATGGCACATAGGCGACAGACGAGCAGACCAAGTAACAAATTGCAATTGTAACAAAACATATTCTAAATAAAGGCTAATTATTATTATTATAATAACTGTCGTGTGGTTCTCGGCAGAGTAGAATAAGACCACTCCAAGTCTTCCCGTGGATGTCGTAGAAGGCGACATGTGAAACACAAGCTAAACAAAGCTTATAAACATCAAAGAGACCTCTACAACCTTTTTGGCCAGCGTGGAGAGTGTAGACTAAATCTTCTGTCTCATATATGGCTCTGGTACTACAGAGAGGGTTGTTCTCCTGCAGTGGAGACTAAAAAAGACCTGATGATGAATGTTACAGGGTTTAAAGATGTTGGCAGATATACAATATGAATGCTAATGATCTCACAAAGAAGTATGCTGAAATAGAAGAAAATAATTCTATATTCATATACAATAAAGTATATGAACGTCGAATCCGACTCGGCTGGCCAGCGTTCAGGAAGATCCGCAGTATCTTCTCGTCCAAAATACCTCAGTGCCTTAAGTCGAAAGTCATCGACCAATGTGTGTTACCAGTGATGACTTACGGGTCCGAAACGTGGTCCCTTACTATGGGCCTCATAAGAAAGCTCAAGGTCGCTCAAAGAGCTATGGAGAGGGCTATGCTCGGTGTTTCTCTGCGAGATCGAATCAAACGAGGAGATCCGTAGAAGAACGAAGGTCACCGACATAGCTCAGCGGATTAGCTCTTTGAAGTGGCAGTGGGCGGGGCACATAGCGCGAAGAACCGATGGCCGATGGGGCGGAAGGGTTCTTGAATGGCGACCACGTACCGGCAAGCGCAGCGTTGGACACCCACCGACCAGATGGTCAGACGACCTGATAAAGGTCGCAGGAAGGCGCTGGATGCAGGCCGCTTCTATCCGGTCATATTGGAAATCCTTAGGAGAGGCCTATGTCCAGAAGTGGACTTCTTGTGGCTGAGATGATGATGATGAAAGTATATGAATATAAAGATGGACAGTGAAACGTTATGATCACAGCTAAGGACAACACCGGTAACTCACTGAAATGAGAGAGTAAAGTGATAAGAAAATATTGAGATCTCATGAAGAAACACGTTTGTATTATGCAGGCCTTGCCAAAGTTAGTCAACAATAGTAGGTATACCAGGTTTTGATGGTAATTTTAATATCCATTACGACTTTTGTATGATTGACAATTGTTGTTTTAGATATACTCGTATGTAAACTGTAATAGATGTTGAAGTGACCATTAAAACATACACTACGAAAAGATTAAGATAGACGCAGTATTTCTTTCTTCCGCTCATATATAAAAGTCTCAACAAAGTAAACTACACATACCTGTTCTGGCCTGAGCATGGTATCAGAGGCCTGCTGTCCGTAGAACTTGACTTTCTGCTTCACCTCCCCGTCGACTTTAGCTGGGTCGACCTTGGAACTCATTCCGAGACTGCTGAGGATCACGGACTGGTAGCGGCGAAGGTCTTCTGATCTGTAAACATGACATAGATTTAGCTATCAAAGCGGGATACATTAATAAACAAATTTCATTCTTTCAACTGTTTTCCTTCCACACGAATTGGAATAAGCAGGCCCATATTGACCATGTAGGAACCTATAGGCAGTTTAAGCTTTGGGCGGTCTGGAGATAAAGGTTCGGGGGTCCTTTTTTATGTCATAGGACGGCAAACAAGCAAGCGGGTCACCTGATGGTAAGTGATCACCGCTGCCCATGGACTAATGTAACACCAGAGATATGACAAGAGCGTTGCCGGCCTTTTATTTTTCTCTCCCAAAGGGGATGGGCCTCCGGCTCTCTCACTCACCGAACGAAGCATAGAAGCTGTAAAGCTACTACTCAAACGTCGATTTTCTGTGAGAGTGTGGTACTTCCCTGGACGAGCCGGCCCATTCATGCTACCAGCAAAAGTGCCTTACATTAGTTGCAGGGCTCAGCGGTAGTTGCCTACTCTGCCTAAGCTTTAATCCGAACCTGGGAATAAGGCAGCGTTTTTACCAAGGTGTAGGGGGGTGGCAGAGTTGAGTGAGTTGGCTCAAATAAGAGCTCAAAAGTATACCTCCTCAAAAGTATATCCTTAGTAATAAAATAGGACGATAAACGAGCAAGAGGGTCATCTGATGGTAAGTGATCGATCACCGCCGCTCACGTACAATTGCAACACTAGGGGTGGGACAAGACCGTTGCCGGAGATTTCCCAACATAAGTCGGCCTTTTAAGAAAACAGACTAGTTCTTTGAAGGTAAGAATTAGAATATTCACCTGACGGCTTCCAGCAGATGCCTGAGGAGTTCATGGGAGTCGTGTTGTTCTCCACCATCGAATTGTGGCAGCTTGTTCACTAACGCCGACAGAAGTTTGCGCGGCGTGTACACTCCGCCTTCACCTGCGGGGGAAGGTAGTAATTCGTAAGAATTTGTTGATGTTCTCCTACGATGTTCTCATTTTAAACCATTGAGATATAATACTAGAGGAGCTACTTTATATATTGCCATTGTTCCATTCCTCGAAATTTAAAATTTAAGCGCTGCAGCGCTAAAATAATAACACAGCGTCCAATCATACATAACTCAATACTTCAGCGCTATATTTGTTACTCTCACGCGTTTCCATAGCAACATGTCAATATAATGCGAAATGCAAATAATGTACCTGATGAAAATTTGTTCCTTTGCACTGTGCAGTGTTCGATAAGTTATTAGTGCAATAACTCAATACATACCGAGGCATTTTTTATGATTTTTACCAAGTTTTGTTTATTAATCGTGGCAAGTACCACAAGCGAAAGAGCTAACAACCGACTGAATGAGTTGTGGCGCGTTGTTATACAAAGTAAGGATTTGCGGTGTCTTTTCTAGTAGTTATATCTCAATATTTTACACTAGTTTTGTTTTTAAAGTAAAAACTTTTCTGCCTATGTAATAGTCGCCAGTTTTATAACAAATTCTGTTGAGGCATTTAGGCTTCGAGCAACACGGAAGGGAGTAGCCATACGCTGCATTCCCCTCTGTCAAGGTACAAGCCAAAATTAGGCATATGCATGTCTATGTGTTAGTTGTGTGTGACTCATCTGTACACAAATTATTTTTTCTTTTTTATGTCATTTTTTGTGACAATGTCATAATTACTATCAAGTGACAGTTTAAGTTTTGTATGTAGGTGTGCGGAACTAAACTTGTGTGCACATTTCCCCCCGCAAAAAACGCCAGAAAAATTGTCATAGT
Source organism: Rhodophaea formosa (assembly GCA_963082605.1). NCBI lineage: Eukaryota > Metazoa > Arthropoda > Insecta > Lepidoptera > Pyralidae > Rhodophaea > Rhodophaea formosa. Next base: position 3,460,877 of record OY720218.1, on the reverse strand, counting down.
AAATTGTCGCTTTGCCCACTCCCTCCGTCCGGTACGGAGGCCGTGTTGCTCGAAGCATTTAGGAGATTTGGTAGAATGAAAATCTTAACCCTTTGTAGCAGAACTGCACAAAAATGTTTAACTAAACAAATGATTTTTGTGCATGCTGGGATACACAGACACAATACTTTATTGTGTCTGGTATCCGCATGCAAAGGATGAACTTTAAAAAAATTTCAAAGTGCAGTGTCATAAAACATAAGAGATTTTATACCACTTGTGCTAAGGGCAAAAGTCTCAGGCGAAAGTAGTGGTAAAAACTGGTAAATATGTCACTACTTATAATAAAACAAAGTCCTTCGCAATCTTCGAGCAACACGGAAGGGAGTAGCCATACGCTGCATTCCCCTCTGTCAAGGTACAAGCCAAAATTAGGCATATGCATGTCTATGTGTTAGTTGTGTGTGACTCATCTGTACACAAATTATTTTTTCTTTTATATGTCATTTTTTGTGACAATGTCATAATTACTATCAAGTGACAGTTTAAGTTTTGTATGTAGGTGTGCGGAACTAAACTTGTGTGCACATTTCCCCCCGCAAAAAACGCCAGAAAAATTGTCATAGTAAATTGTCGCTATGCCCACTCCCTCCGTCCGGTACGGAGGCCGTGTTGCTCGAAGTTCGCAATTCATTTCGTCTCTGTTTGCAATAAACTCAAAAACTCTGCACGGATCGCCATGCGGTTTTCACCAAATGATAGAGGGATTCATGAGGAAGAGTTTATAAGTATAGTAAATGCCCGGGCGCAGCCGGGCAGGGCTTCTAGTATCTTACTGTAATACAGTTATTTATCTAACATTACTTGCCATAGCAACAATAGACACTTTTTATACATCTTGTGAGTTCAATCAAAAATTAATTTCGCAAAAACTTAAAAGTGTTTCTAGGTCATCTCCAAAGCTCTTGGTGGTGTGAAAGTGGGTCGTGGTGTAAATATAGCTAATGAGGTTAGCTGAAACCACTGATACGGAAATACTTGCTGCCTAACGCTTTCACTTGTCTTTTGGAAGGACACAATAACAAACATACTGTTTATCATCATTATCAGGTCTTTTTTAGTCTCCACAGCAGGAGCACGACCCTCTCTGTACTACCAGAGCCATATATTTGCCAGAGCAGTCAGAGGATTTGGCCTACGCTCTCCACGCATGCCAGTCGGGTTGTAGAGGTTTCTTTGATGTTTATAAGCTTTGTTTAGCTTGTGCTTCCTAAGTCGCCTTCTACGACATCCACGGGAAGACTTGGAGTGGTCCTATTCTACTTTGCCGGGAACCACACGGCGACGGCATATTGTTTATATTCATATTATACCAGGATATAATAACATAGATATATAACACATATAAGATATGCGAACGAATCCCACACCAGCAGGAACCGAACCCAGCGATCTTTAGACTTTGTACGACTAACGCCTCACCAATTAGGCTACCGCGCAAGATCGCTGGTCGATTCCTGCCCGCGTAGATGTCGCTTGCTGTAAACCATCACTAGCTGTTACCCGCTGCTTCATCCGCGTGATATTTAGCCTATGTCCTTCTCAGTACCCTAACCTATGTGTACGCAAAATTTCATGATGATTGGTTCAGTAGATACGGTGTGAAAGCGTAACAAAAAACAAACAAACTCATAACAAATATTAGTTGGGAAGTTGGGATTATCTACTAGCTGTCATCTGCGTAAATTATAATAAATAAATAATATTATCAAATAATAAGGTAGCTTTATAGAGGTGAAAGAAATTTATAACTCAGTTTAGTAGTTTTCGTGTGAGTCTATTAAAAACTGTAAGCCTTTCCTTCTTTTTGAATAGTATAGTCGTATCAATTTATATGTATTTATAAGGCATATATCGACAGCAGACCCCAAGTCGAATGGAGTAATCTAAGTGGACACACACATTCCAAGGACACTTGGTATGGACAACGCCAGGAAAACAGACAAGAATTCTAATGGAAGCTCTGACTGGACAATTTAAAAATTGTCAAAAGCTCACTATGTAGAATATGTGTAATTAGAGGAGAAAATGAGATACATTTTGTGTCACTGTGACTCTTTGTCTGGTAAGCGTTTGGACCCCTTTAGATCGGATTATCCTGATCTAGAGAACAGGCACTACACAACAGGTTATATTCTGAAGCTCATGCAGTCCTTCTTCATGAATCACCAAGTGGATGAGTAAAGTATGGGTCAAGTACAAAATATGCTTGAAGGTTTAAAGCGCTTCCGATTTCTAATTAGCCTCTTTGAAGATAAGAAACGAAGGCTTAAGTTATTATACAACTATAATTGTTTTCCTTGGGCCTTGGGCTATTATGCACATCATTTATTCACATCACTATGATTTATTTCCGATTCGTTTTATTTATCAGTTTTCTGAACATTGCTCAATAAATTTAAGCAATTAGATTTGTAAATCTAATTCCTTCAGTCGCATAATGTCCAATGTATCAAAATGTCACCTGTATAAAAACGTCATCAGTATCAGAATGACCACTTTAAAATGTCCCATTATCAGAATGTCTACTGTATCAAATAATTGCGTACAGTACAGAGTGCACTGGAGTGTTACTTTTTTTTTTACACAGAGGCACTACCATCTTACCTCTGCAAACCAAAGGGTAGACCAGAGCCAATCCAAGGATAGCTTAGGCAAGGATAGATTAAGCATTTGCCTTGACACCCTACCAGGGACAGTGACAGTTTTCGCAGCACAATCCAATAACAAGACATTACGTCACGTCTTTTTCCCTTGCGGGGTAGACAGGGCCCAAGCTTATAAAACCTTAAGGCCACGTTTAGCATGCTGGGCTTTTAGGTGGAAAACGGAATCAAAAAATGATAGGTTGCTAGCCACATCGCCTATTGACATGATTATATCCTCCGATATTCGCCCTCCCGCCCTCATTCCCTCGATAGGCTTTTACGATCTACGCGGGAAGAGAAGTATAGAATTTAGAATATATAGAAGCCAGAATATGTATTTATGTCTGCAAGATTAAAGGTCACATTATGGAAATTGCTACTTCAATAATAACAAGACAAAAACATCTATAAATAGCTTATCAGTGCTATCAACCTCCAGTGGGGGGTGGCTTTGTTTTCTATTTCCATTGTAAAAGATATGCACATGTTCAATTGCGTCAAAACACACCCTTGCGCATATTTTGAAGGGGATGGGCTATTAATTTGATAGCCCATTAATAATTAGTTTTTTTTGTATGCCCACATCGCCTGTATGGTCCTTGGCTGGAAAACATCATGGAAAACTGGCAAAATGCAATAGATCAATGGAGAGGAGCAAGCTGGGTATAAAACTGACCCACCAAATGCGGAATACAGAAATAAGAAAAAGGAGAAGTCACCTACATATACTCTCTCTCATTGATCTTCTAAAATGGGTCTGGACAAGTCAAATGTTGCAATACCAGGCAAACAAATAAAGTGCGCAGGTGACCCTTTGGTACAAAAAGTATGGCATCAGCAAACAGGGACACCCATAAACAGATGATGAAATATGCCTAACCTTGAGACCAAATTAGACCAGGGTCTGGACAGAGCACAGTGAAAGCAATCAGAGGATGCCAAAAGACACAACAAATTACATGCAACATACTATATGAAAGCAAAATGTTAGGAAATGGAAAAACATTGGAATTAGGTTATTATTATTGTTTTAAATGCCCAATCAAAAAAATTCAAATCAATAGGTGTACACTGCAAATGTAAAAGTTATTTTACTGTATTCCGCACTAGCTAATAAAAGAAGTCTAATATTAACAGAATTAAAGCTATGTGAAGTAAATTTTAGGTCACATCAAGTGATCTTTCTTACATAGGGGATAAACTTGAGAATTTACATCACACTAGCGTTGTTTTCGCTTTTGCAGTTGCTATGACTGCTTGAATTTTTCAATCCTTCCTAACTTCTAAATGCCTGAATACATTTGGATGAGCTTCTATCATCCCAAGAACACTGGCTTTAAATTCTTTGTCAGACCTTTATTATACTGTTTTTTATTTTATCTGAATTAAATAATTTAAGATATTTTTAACAAAAAACAAAAACCCACTTAAACCCTATAATTTTTTTTAATAAGCATAAGAAAAATATGGAAATCCAAACGGCATACCTGTAAAAATTTTTTTTGTTTTGGTTATTTTTTCAAAAAGATCTCTACACATTTCGATAAAAATTTAACAGGACCATCTGTAAAGTATTACCTATCGAACAAGACAAGAATTTCTTAAATCAGTCCAGGCGTCTTGGAGAAATCGGGGAACATACATAAAAAAAAATAAAGATTACGATGAATTGTAAACCTCCTCCCTTTTTTTGAAGTCGGTTAAAAAAAACTATTCTATTTTTGTGCAAATATGAATATACATAAAAAAGCATGGGTATGTTGATAAGATATGGCTATTTTGTTAAAATTAATTACTAACAGATCGAAGACTGCCAGCTGCAATAAAAGTAAAAGCTGTGTCTTTGTTTGCAATGATATTTAATACAAACGAACTTTGTACATAATATTTGCATAGAACAGCAATAATTTTTATAGGTAAATTGATAAAAGTAATATGAATTTTCATATTATTTTTTAATCTTCATTAGTACTGTTTGTTTTAAAACAAATGATAACAGCAGAAATAAATACAATTTTAATGTATAAGTTGTCCAGTGACCTTTATAATTGAATAGAATTCTAATCAGAAATTTTAATTCTAATGAAATTTCTGATTAGAATGCTGTTGCTAGAGCCCAATGTAAGTTTGGTCTCATACTTATTCCACTTTCAAAGTGTAAACAATTAAAATTCACAACATACCTGCTTGTAATTCAGCCAGTGTCTCTGCCAAGGTCCGTGTCAGGGTGCCCCACTCAGCTAGCTGTCCTGTGATTGGTGGGAGCTCCACTTCCTTCCCTTCAGCATCCCCATCACTTTTCAACTTCAACTTTCCTCCCGGAAGTGTAAACCTTTCTCCAGGAGCTGCCATCTCTTGAAGGACTTGTAATAAATAGGGAGTCTGGACTAAACATTGCATGACAGAGTTGAAGAAACATGTATTTCCTAAATTCGTGAGCCCTCTTACTCTAGGCAGATTCATAGATGTTGCTTTATCCTTAACTTTATCCGTCTTAAAAGAATCTACTGGCAGCACTAGGTCTACTTTTGGTCGGTTATCAAAGTACAGTTCAATGGGAGGCAAAGACTTAGCATTTCCACCAGCTACAACTTGTTTCTTTAGGAATTCTATACACTCGGCGAGTTTTCGCGAGCTGGATACTGGTACTTCATTGTCACAGTCATAGCAGTGGACTTCCCAGGAGGTGGTGTTGGTTGTGAGGGAGTGCGGGTCAGAGCGGGCCTTGTTGAAGTGCTCAAGGGCGTGTTTATTACGCGCGCGCCCGCATAGTTGGGACCCACAACGTAAGCACATCCACAACGTGAGGTCTTCATCGAAATCTGGGTCGGACACCTCGGTCTTGGTCATGGCCTTGCACTCCGCACACTCCTTTTCCAAGCCTTTTACTTTCAGACATTTCTTCAGCCGCGACAGCAGTACAGCTTTTGTGATGTGAGGACATGCGGATTTGACATTTTCGTCACAGGACTCCGTCGAATCGTCCCCATTCTCGCTGGGCTCGTTTGATTTCTTTTTCTTAACCATTTTCAGGCTGGATCAGGAAATTATCTGTAATACGTAACGAGATACGTGGTAATAATAACTCCAAGAAGACAAAAAGAGAAAAATGACAAATCTGTGTCGATAGCCATTGCACGCGTGACAACGCACATTCGTCGCAAATATCTTCAAACCTAGGCCTTAAAAACTATTGTAGGTAGTGCTCTCTAATACTTACGGATATCTACGATGAGAAGAAACTATATTTATTTCGTCAAAACTGAAGAAAATCTCAATTCTATGATTTTTTTGTCAGAAACGTAAACCACGGCCGTCAGCCATTTTGACTGTATTGCCAGTGAAAAGAAAGTTCAAAGTTTCATTAGCTAAAAAGATTATAAAGGTAGCTGTCCACCAAGACACTACTCTACTATACAATGGACCCATTGAAAAACCCGTGAAAAATGATCATTCATGTTGAGTTGAGAATAGATCCCTTTGTGTCAATGAGAAGGACCTCTCGCGGGAATCATCGGAACAAAATTTCTGAAACGTCAACATTCAACATGACTGTCGTGATGGAATCTTCTAATCAAATTGTGAATTTCCATTGATTTTTATTTATTTACTTCTGCAAGTGCTGTAATCTTATTGGGAAATAAAAATATATTAGTGCTGCATAATTATTACAACTATATCAATATGTAGTGTTGTGTAAAGTGCTATCAAATATAAAATTTCTCTACTTTGTTGATGTTGGCGAGTTTTTAGCTAAATTACCGTCAGAATGTCGCTGCCAGGGAATGGTATCTTCGTGGTGCAGGGCGAGATGGCCATGCTGGTCACCGCCATGCGACGCAGTACTCGATGGGGTTCCCATTCATTCCCCAACGAAGAATATGATGTTCTTATGAGAACTTTCCAAGATCTGAAGACTATCTTGAATCAAGTGGAGGATTTGAGGCTGTTAGACCCAGCGACCTACTTGAGCCCATTCCTGGAAGTTATCAGAAGCAAGGAGACCACTGGACCAGTCACAAGTCTTGCACTTTCAGCAATACACAAATTTTTGTCCTATGGGTTAATAGGTTAGTTGCACTTTATAATAAACTGCAACTAAATATGTAATTTTTTAGTTTGCAGTTTTTTTTTTAAATTTTAAGGCATTTTATTTCTTGTAGTGCGCTTTGTTAAATATATTAATAAATGATTTAAAAAAGTGCTTATTTAAATATAAGCAATACATACTAATATTATGAATTCAAAAGTATCTCTGCCTGTCTATATCGCTTTTTCACCAAACTACTGAACCAATTTAAATTTGGTACAGAGATAGCCTAGAGCCTGAGAAAGGAAACTAGGCTACTTTTTAAATCAAAAAAGACTGAAAAAATTGGAAGACTATGCTGACGAAGCCACAGGACACAACTAGTATTTTCATAAAAATAAATATGATCTGAAATTTTACTACTCACTGTGAAAATGAAATAGCAATATTTTATATATCCCAACTAATATTATAAATGCGAAAGTGAGTTTGTTTGTTTATTTGTTTGTTACGCTTTCACGCCGCATCTACTGAACCAATCATCATGGAATTTTGCAAACACATAGGTTAAGGTACAGGGAAGGACATAGGCTATATATCACGCGGGCGAAGCCGCGGGTAACAGCTAGTTTCATTATATTTTTAATATTACAGTCTACACATTTTATGAAAATGATTGTTCTATGTAGGTATTCAAATATGTAATAAATGCTCAGATAATTGCCACTGTTTAGAAAATGATATACAAAGTTTAGTTTATACAGGGTTTATTTTGAATTCACAATGATATTTTACCTTATTTATTAAATAAAGAAAATAAGATATGGTGAAAAAATTCCATGCAAGCCTAAAAATGCGTGTAAGAGGAAAAAATTCGTCGCCGGGGCTTGAAGCGCGGTGGCGTAATTGAAACACATAGATCATACTGATATCTAGACGCAGGTTCAAGTCCTGCCTGCGTAGAATTTTTTAACCATTTCCTATTTTCTTTATTTAATAAATAATACAAAGCTTTGCTTTCAATGAGAAAAATCTTCCAAAACTTACTGAAAGAAATTTAATTCACCCATAATTTTTATATAATCTAGCCATAAATAAGTTTACTGTTTGACTGGCCTTAGATTTCAGAGCCTTTAATTATATTTCATTCAAAATTTGTACTGAATTTCTACTACTAAATTACTTACTTGATAAATACTCAATATGAAACTTAAATATTCCAGACCCAACCCACCCTAGTGTGCCAGCCACTGTGGAGGACATTGCTGATGCTGTCACCCACGCACGGTTTGTTGGCACGGACCACTCCTCTGATGGGGTTGTACTCATGAAGATTTTACAGGTATGATATGAATTTAAAACAACTTCTTTGGTATTATTATGTATACTTAAGTTTTATAAAACTGGAAAGAGACTATAGAAAACTGCAATTGGTGTTGGATGCTTTGCTGGGATCAAACGATAATGTAGGAAAAAATATTTAGTTAATAATGGTGTTATCTTTTATGATGTAATTTATACAGTAATAGATTTTACTGTGTTTTAATTTAAAGTGAAACCAACTTTCTTCATAATAAATAATTGTGTGCCGTAACTTAATAATTAATTAGAGAACATTTATTTGCTGAAGGTATAGTTACAGAGATGTTTTAGATGTACATTACTGGACTCATATTTTGGCATGCAATAAATATGAGTTGAATAGCAGTATTTACTTACTAAAGTGAATATGATGGTGAAAGGGATCCTTATTAGAATAGAATGAATAGAATAGAATAAAAGTTTATTTGAAACAACTAACAACTAAGTCTATTGTCTTCCAAATGGTAAAACTTATATATGCACACTGGTAGACCAAAACTTATAGGTATGACTGGACAGAGTAGAACAAGACCAGTGCTAGGATTTAAGCAAATCAATATGCAAGTCCAAAGTTAGCCAAAAAATTCTAGTGTCTAAAGCGCTTATTGTTAATTTGTAAATTAAGTTTGGTAATAAAGGCTATTATTATTATTATTATTAAAAAGTGCTTATTACATCTTCCGAAATTCAGTCTCTAACGAGAGGGACGCCACAATATGTGAGACACGTATAGAGATGTCTCTTTACGTGTCTTACATATAGCAGCGTCCTTCTTGTCAGAGACTGAATATCGAAAAATGTAATACCCCTTTAAGCCAATGCCTACTTACACCTGCACTGCATCTATCTATACTTATATAAATAAGTAAATATTATAATAACTATTATTATAAAACTAATATTGTTTGTTTGTATTTTGTATTGAATAGGCTCCGAAACTACTGAACTTTCAAAATTCTTACACCTACAGAAAGCTTATTTATCTACGGGTGGCATAGGCTATAATTTACGTAGACAAAGTCGCGGGAAAATTGCTAGTTATTTTTTTATGCAACTAAGACAAAACCTGATGGAAAGAGGTTACCGTATCTTATGAATGCCTGTAAAATCAGAGGTGCGACTCGCGCGTTGCAACCCTGAAGAAACCTTTCACGCTCTTTTTGAAGAACCCCATGTTTTTGTTAATAACATTTATTTATTTATTAAAATTTACTACACATGGTCATCCGCCACAAGCTTCGTCAAGAGTTTACAGGAATGTATCCGCAATACGCCTCGTCAAAAGCTAACAGAAAGGAACCCGGAACATGCTTCGTCAAAAGATACATAGAACTGTGTCCGGTACACGCTTCGTCAAAATTCTTAGTTTGAAAGACCTTGTTGATTGATAAAGATCTGTCTTATAGGTCCTCCGCACGCTGATGCTGAGTCCCGAAGGCGCCATGCTGACCGACGAGAGTGTCTGTGAGATCATGCTCAGCTGTTTCCGCATTTGCTTCGAGACACGCCTCACAGGTGCGCTTGTTATCTGTACGATTTATTAATGAATGTAGATAAGAATTGTTATCTTTCGTGCTGCATTTTTCAAGGACTTGATAAACTTATAAATTTTTTTTAACTAAGACTTTTTAAAATGTTTCTATCTATCTATCTTATAGCCAGGGATGTCCACTGCTGGACATAGGCCTGTTATTAGAATGTGTTTGTTTGCCTTTACGTGTTTAGATCACGTGAATTTTGTTAAGCAGCCTGCAATATAAATGCTCTTGGTTTCGATCCCCAGTCAGGTCATGATGGAAAACTATCATTTACAGATTGGCAGGGTTTTGGATGTTTATCTATAATAAGTGTATATTATAAAATATAGTATCGTTAAGGGGAAGCCATCCACCCAAGAAGTGCTGGCTTGATGTTGTTAAGGAGGACATGCGTGCCAATGGTCTCACCTGTAAGGATGCTAAAGACCGTGCGAAGTGGAGAAAAAAAAGTTGGAAAGCGGACTTCGGGATCCGAAGCACTCCAGCTAAGGATGCAACTGGGATAACGATCAGATAAGAGAGACAGATAAAATATAGCTATACTCAATATTTTATTGCAAACAAAAAAAAACCATATAGTACACTAGCTGTTACCCGCGGCTTCGCCCGCGTAATATATAGCCTATGTCCTTCTCGGTACCCTTACCTGTCTGTGCAAAATTTCATGATGATCGGTTCAGTAGATTCGGCGTGAAAGCGTAACAAACAAACTCACTTTCGCATTTATAATATTAGTTGGGATTGGGATAAGGTGACAAATACAAAGTTTAAGATCATGAATGGACCCTGTCGGGCACAGCAACTTACGTAGAAAAGACGGAGGATACACTGAATTTAATAAATAATGGCAGGTAGGTAGATAACAAACATTAGTTTCTCAAACCTATTTCCCAAGTACCACAGTAATAAATATTTGAATTTAATTGGTTAAAATAGTCATTTCGTTCCGTTATTTTTAAATGAATTTATGTGTTTTATAATGTCTAGGATAATATTATTTTTAGATTAGCATCGTTGAGTTAGTATCCTACGACACAAGTTTACAACTGACCGTGGGGCTAGCTCAATTTGTATGATTTTCTCTATATATTTATTTATTTTATTATTTATTTAAATTGTTCCAGAGCTGCTCCGCCGCAACGCAGAACAGTGCCTGCGCGACATGACGCAGCTGATCTTCATGCGGCTGCCGGCCTTCCCGCCAGAGGATGCTGCTGCCAGCTTCTCCACTGTCGGGTTGTCGCTGAAGAAGAGGGAGAAGGCGAAGAAGAAGAGCATCACTTCTGCTAACAGTGAGTTCTTATTTATTATTCTTATGTAACATACTGATTTAGCGAGCGAAGTGATCGAGTTGGCACAAACACACCTACTACATAAGGACACATCGTCGGCCTGTCGCCGAAGAAGAGGGAGAAGGCACATTTGACGAGCTCCGTGGCCCAGTGGTCAACACGCCGGCCTGCGACACGGATGATCCCGGGTTCGATACCCGGTCAGGTTAAGACGGAAAATGATCTTTTTAAGATTGATCTGGGTCTTGGATGTTTATCTATATATGTATTTGTCATAAAATATAGTATCGTTGAGTTAGTATCCCATAACACAAGTCTTGAACTTCCTTTGGGGCTTGCTCAATCTGTGTAATTTATCCGTACCTATATATTTATTTACCTCTGCTTAGTATTATATTATTGTCTTTGCCTCTGCCAATAGTGAGTTCTTATTTCGTGATACTAATACTTGTTGCATTAGTATAACGAAATAAGAACTCACCGACATCGACATTAAAAAGCCTCAAAACTAATCTCAAAAGAAACTGCGTACAAATATATGTTTTTTTAACGACTTTACTTTAAAAATAGTAGGTATTTTGCTATTATTACTTTACCTGTGATGTCAAAACACTGTGTAAGAAATATAAGAAGGGGGCTTTGGGCGACATAGGTTTCATACTTTGTAGGCATTGACTGCTGGACAGCTAGCTAGCGAAGTGATCGAGATCTTCCGATTCAAGTTGGCACAGAAACTCCTGCATAGAGTTTATGAGGCATACCTATGAAATGGCTTGTACTCTCATTGCTAAGTATCCTGCAGGTTCGAGGTTCTAGGAGTAGAAGAAATAAAAGAGCGGACTGTAAATTAAGTTGTACTGCTGGTTAAATTACAAAGCTAACTCGATTTTGGTACACACGCGGTGCCTAGCGAGTCGTTTGGCTGAGTGTCTCGATCGCCGATGATCCGACGCACTGCAGCCCCCGCGCCCCTTGCCTCCTTCGTCGCTCCTTTCGACACCTACATAGAGGTATTACGGTTTTATCCATCTAACCGTTTCGACGATACCGATAATTAGTAGACAGGGATAGAGAGATACGATAATACTAATTATAATATGTGCGAAACACAACCTATCTTCCTTGGCAGTCGGGTAGAAGTTTTCTTTAAATATTGATTCTTTCTGCAGAGGAGGCGCCGGTACTTGAGGGGTAGCCAACAGCCTCTCCGTTCCAAAAATTACGTGTTGAGTATGTCTTGATAACCATACCCCACGCGCACGAAGGCGCGCGTGCCATCGAAGCGGCAAACACCCTTTTTTGTTTATTCGCCGTTTGTATGGCGAGGTGTATGTTCCGTGAAAACGTAACCATAGCGCGTTTTAGAATGACGTCAGCGCCATCTGTTGGCGTCTTCTGAAACTTTTTGACGCATGCCTGCAAAATAAGTGTTATGCTTTCAGCGTTTGTGTATGTATGTGAGAGTATTTATTAAAGCACAGCTTGGTAAAATCCGAAAGCCTTTAATTTATAAGATATCTATCGAAAATCAAAACAACATTTTCATACAAATTAACCGTCTGGCTGAACTCTTTTGTATGAAAAGGTCAATTTTTTTCGAATTTATAGCATTAGTTCCCTAGGAAAAGTGCCGTTCCCCTCAGGCGCTGTAGTAAGCAACACTAGCAATTAATTTAAAAATTTGTCATATATTAGTCGTAGTATTTTGCTATAACTTTTCATTCATATTTGTTTGAATTACGCACTAGTAACTTATTTGTAGTAATACCAAAATACTATAAGTAAATAATCTAGCTATGTACCTACATGGTAGATTTTTGAATATGATATGGTTAAGGGGAAACACTAGGCACAGTAGCGACGCCAATCATTTTATTCCTAATACTTTACAAATAGAATGGAATTCAAGAATATAAACAATACAAGCCTTAGTAAATAACCTGAAGTATTTTTTGAATCATGTTTATTACTATCGGAATCAGTGAGAATTATGAGAATCTGATTACCGCCAAAAACGGCCGTTTTTGGCGGTTATCACTTTTTCTCTCAATGACTGATTCTCTTAATATCAAAACATGATTCCAAAAATACTTCAGGTTATTAACTAAGGCTTGTATTGTTTATATTCTTGAATGTCTTTCTATTTGTAAAGTATTAGGAATAAAATGATTGGCGTCGCTACTGTGCCTAGTGTTCCCTCTTAATGGTAGACTTTGAAAGCGAGCGTCTATAGCGTCAGTGGCGCCGCGTCAGTGTCGCTCTGCTACAGACGCGACGCTATAGACGCTCGCTTCCAAAGTCTACCTTTAGGATTAATATAATTAATTGCTGGGTGGCGCTTGTGTTGCTTAATACAGTGCCTTAAGGATCGGATAGGTTTTATTGACATATTGTACTCTGGTTTACTCTAATAAATTATTATGAATGCCTGTAATGGTATGGAGAGTGTAGGCCAAATCGGACTGCTCTAGCTAATATATGGCTCTGGTAGTACAGAGAGGGTCATGCTCCTGCAGTGGAGACTAAAAAGACCTGATGAAGATGATGATGATGAATACCTGTTAAACGCCATATTAAAGCAAATTAATGTATTTATGTATGGTGCGTGGAACGCTAAAGTTATTACATTGTTGCAGGTACCAATTCGCTGGAGAGGAAGTCATCGATGACGGAGCAAGCAGCGCCGACAGTGGACACCGAAACGGATGCGGACAAAGATAATATCATGAACAGGCACAAGTGAGTGGTCTTGCATATCGGTAGTTAATCATAAGACATTCATCATAATTCGTGAAATTGTTGATGCAACGATGAAAATACGGGTCTGAAACGTGGTCCCTTACTCCTACGTGGTTTCACAAGAAAAATAAAGGTCTATGTTTTGCTTAAAAGGCCGGCAATGCTCTTGTCACACCCCTGGTGTTGCCGGCAATTGTCCATGGGCAGCGGTGATCACTTACCATCAGGTGACCCGCTTGATTGTTTATCCTCAGTAATGAGATCCGTCGAAGAACAAAGGTCACAGATTTAGCTCAACGCAGACAGGGACATTGGCGGAAAAAAGTCCGCGGCACGCTCTACTATCCTAAACCTAACTAATATTATAAATGTGAAAGTGACTTTGTTTGTTTGTTACGCTTTCACGCCCTATCTACTGAACCGATCATCATGACATTTTACATACATATAGGTTAGGGTACTGAGAAGGACATAGGCTAAATATCACGCGGGTGAAGTCGCGGGTAACAGCTAGTTACTAATACATGCAAGCAATAAGGTAGCACTTTGTCCGCACAATACCTAATTTCGCCTGGAGGACATACGCAGACTAAATGCAACCCTATCGTAGTACTAATAAAAGCGCGCCGCGGAGCCTAAAGGGGTTGTTCTTTTTACAGCCAAGACAAAAACCTGATAAACGAAGCGGAAATAACCATAGAGCCAGTGGAGCCCGTGAAGTCGCCCACCAAGAAACATGGCCGCCACTCGTCAATGGATCTTGCCAGCAGCAACACTTCCATCACTCAGCTACTGGAGAAATGCGTGGAGCCTGAAAAGAAAGAAGATGACGCTCAGCTGGAGTCTGCAGGTTAGTCTTGACATTTTCACTGTCTCTGTGGTGTAGAGGTGAAGGCGTTTGCCTAATGACCCAGAGGTCGTGGGTTCAAATCCCATTGGCAAGCATATTTTGTGATAGTTGTTTCCATTCTGGTTAGGTTAGATTTATTCATAGATATTTTTTGCCAAGGCATTTTGTCTGTCTATGGGGTCCAATGGTCAAGGCGTGTCTGCCTAATGACCTGGAGGTCGTAGGTTTAAATCCCACTGGGAAGCATAGTATGTGAAAAAAGTTTTTTCCAGTATGGTTATGATATTGCAGGTTTGAATCGTTTCTGATTCGATCTCGCAGAGAAATTCCGAGCATAGCCCTCTCCATAGCTCTTTGAAGTGGCAGTGGGGGGGGGGGGGGGGGCAGAAAATCGTGGACTCAATGAACCCTCATTGAGTCCACGTTTTTGGTTCAATAATAAGCGGCGGCAGAATTGAAGCGTCAGGTCCGATAAGCTGTGATTGGGCGACAATGTGTCAGTTATTGCTGCTTCTTCTTCTTCTGTTTTATAATATGGCTTCCACCGAGATTTCAGTGATTCTGCCAATGTCCAGTAAATTGAGATACTAAGTATCGGTGTTGCACGGTAAAGTTTTAACAAGTAGCATCAAAGATGGCGTATGTTCTTTGATGCGTCGTGGGAGCTTCTGGCGACAAATCTATACGAGTCCATAAAACAGTCTACTTTAACTATTTCACAAATTGGTCATGAGCACGAGCATTTATAACACCAAATTATACCAATTTCATATTATAAAGTCCACTAAAATCAATTTGCAAAATCTTCTAAGGAAAACCCCAACTGCACCCCATGACTTCCCACCACAAACCCCTTTCTTTCTTCTTTTTAATTATGGCTTCCACCGAGATTTCAGTGATTCTGCCAATGTCCAGTATAATGAGATACTAAGTATCGGTGTTGTACGGTATGTGGCATCAAAGATGGCGTATGTTCTTTGGCAGCCTCGTGGGAGATTTTGGCGACAAATCTATACGAGTCCATTTAACAGTTTACTTCAACTATTTCACAAATTGTTCTCGAGCACGAGCGTTTATAACACCAAACTACACCAATTTCATATTATAAAGTCCACTTAAATCAATTTGCAAAATTGTATAAGGCAAACGACAACTGAACCCCTTGACTTCCCACCAAAAACCTCCACAAACCCCTTATTGCTGCTTGTCAAATATTATCCAATGACAGCGGCTTATGTACGCCTTAGTGCTGCCATCTGATGGTGAGCATTTCAGACAAATCTTATTTATGATTATTTTCACTTGTCTGCATTTCTTTCACATATAACTTGTTCCAATGGTAATTTATTTGTTGTTATACCGGCAACAGAAATACATTATCTGTGAAAGTTTCAACTGGCTAGCTATCAAGGTTTACAGCCTGGTGACAGAAAGACAGACAGACGAACATCGAAGTCTCGTGAAATAGGGTCCCGTTTTTACCCTTTGGGTACGGAACCCTATATAAGACCTGATGATGATTATTTGTTCCAGAAACCACCGACCCCGACGGAACAACTCAAACCAAGCCAGTCTCCCCTCCCACATCGCCACCACCAGAAATCATACCAGATCCGATCCAGCCCGAACCAGCTTCTCCCGAAGTCACAGAAGATAAACTGGAGGAGTACGTCAACCCTAGGGGCATCAGGTTCACGCCGCAGGAGGATGCTGCGTTGTTACAGCCATACGGGTTGGTCTGCGTCAGAGAGTTGTTCAGGTGAGAGAGTTGTTCAGATTAATTAGAGTACATGAACCCTTGCGGCATATGGTTCATGTCGCAGGAGGATGCTGCGTTGTTACAGCCGTACGGGTTGGTTTGTGTCCGGGAGTTGTTCAGGTGAGGCAGTTGTTCAGATTGACTAAGGGACGTCAATCCTCTCGGCATCAGGTTCACGCTGCAAGAGGATGCTGCGTTGCTACAACCGTACGAGTTGGTCTGCGTCACGAAGTTGTTCAGGTGAGACAGTTATTCAGATTTATTTATTTATTTGTTTATTTACATTTCTTACATCTATCATTACAGGTCAAATAACCTAATGCGATAGAATAAGCCTATTGTTGTCTATAGGAAATCACAAAGAGTGCCACCTTATTAAATTCATTAAAAGAGCAACAGAATAGATCCAAATCGTTAGCCATTAGATTTAGCGTGCGCAGCGCTCGCGTCAGAGGCGCCTCGTTGACCAGGTTGGTTCTCCCGCGCGGCACGACCAGCAGCTGCGGCTGCCGGCGCCGCCATATGTATCTGTCTGGTACAAATATACCTAAACGCTCCAATATACCAGCGTTGTACACCCTCCCTCTCAGTACCATAAAGATGTACGATACAAGGGCCAACTCCCGTCTAACTTTGAGCTCGTTATATCCTACCATACCGAGTACAAATAACGTCGGATACATGAGCGGGTAGTACGGGTATACATTATACAGCCTCAAGTATAAGTATCTCACAAACTTGTTTTGTATTTTTTCTAACATGAGGCTGTATTTGGTTTCGTGTGGCGACCATACTACCGCGCTGCTTTCCAAATGGCTTCGTACTAACGCATTGTATAAAAGCTTAATGGCTGAAATGTTCTTAAAATTTTTTACGTTGCGAAGTACAAAACCTAAATTCCTAAATGCTTTCCTACACACTTTTGTTACGTGATCTCTAAAATTGAGGTCAGTATTAAAAGAAACACCCAAGTCCTTAATTTCTGTTACGCTGATCAACGGGACATTTGCGATTTTATATTGATGTTGAATCGGGTGTCGTGCACGCGAGAAAGTGATGGTTGAGCACTTATCGATATTGAAGTGAAGCAGGTTATCCTTGCTCCATTTCACCACATCATCAATGTCCCGTTGCAGTTTTTCGCAGTCTGTGGCCTTTGCAATCGGAAGGAACAACTTAAGGTCATCCGCAAATAGAAGACATGCAGCTTCATTAACGACTTGGGGCAAATCATTAATAAACAGCAGGAACATTAATGGGCCGATATTACTACCCTGACTCACTCCCGATCTGGTGAAATATGGCTTAGATATGCAACCCCCGTATTCTACATACTGTTGCCTGTCTTTCAGGTAGCTGGCAATGAAAGTGAGTAAATGCGGGATTAACTAGAGTATGTGAATCCTCGCGTCATCAAGGTACGGTAGCAGGAAGCCGCTGCAGCCCTTCGAGATGTTCTGTGTCAGAGAGTTGTTCACATAAACTAGAGGATGTGAACCTTCGCGGCATCAGGATCCCGCTACAGGAAGTCCCTGCCGGCGTACGAGTTGTTCTGCGTAAGAGACAGTTATTCAGATTGACCAGAGGACGTGAATCCTTGCGGTATCACTTTCATGCCGCAGGAGGAGGTTGGTCTGCGTCAGGGAGTTGTTCTGGTGAGACAGTTGTTCAGAAACCACCAACCCCGACGGTACAACTCAGACCAAGCCAGTCTCCCTCCCACGTCGCCACCACCAGAAATCATCCCAGACCCAATTCAGCCCGAAGCAGCTTCTCCAGAAGTCACAGAAGACAAAATGGAGGAGTAGGTCAATCCTAGAGGCATTAGGTTCACGCCGCAGGAGGAAGCTGCGTCGCTACAGCCGTACGGGTTGGTCTGAGTCAGGGAGATGTTCATGTGAGACAGATTAACAAGAGAACGTTAAACCTTGCGGCATCAGGATCCTGCCGCGTCTAGTTTATGAAAATAATAATAATACTTCCCGTTTTTTTTTTTTTTTTTTTTTAATTTATTAATTTGAACCACAAACAAATTCACAGTATTTCAAGTAAAAAGAAAATAACAACATATCTAATAAATCATAACCGTGAACTCAGCGATGCTGGTCACAATTTTACATTAAATGCTATTACATTGTGTGGAAGCCAACAGGTCCAGGCAGATAACACTCTAACTCAATAATAATATTTGTAACGCTTAATAAGGTATATATCAATGATACAGTATGCAATTAATACACAAATAGTTTAAATTAAAGACAAGAGCTACAAATATACTTATATAAATGGTTGTATAATTAGGGTAGCGCATACAAAATTTATGTCCCAATGTGACCACTCAATGTTTCGAAAATTCCTTTTTTATAAGAAGCATATTTCAAATTAAATATATCCAGATGTTGAAACATTCTGTTGTACGACATTTTCATACGATTTAAGGGGCACCTGATCCCGGCATTAGTACGACTCGATTCAACCCAAAATAGATCCAAAGAACGTGTTGATCGAACGTTAGGTCTGAAGGGGACTTTTAAACTTATTTCGCTGGTAATATCATTACAGTCATATCTATTATGAAGTATGTCGTACAACAGCATTGCCTCGAGCTGCGCTCGTCTACATTTCAGATCCAAAATATTGTACTCCTTGAGAAGTTCATGATATGATAGGCCACCTTTCCCACACCTAAACTGCATACATCTGAGAAACTTCTTCTGAACCATCTCCAATTGATCTATATACTTTTGATAAAATGGGTTCCATATTGCGACAGCATGTTCCAATTGTGATCTCACCAAAGATTTGTATAAGCAGATATATGTAGAAGTTTGTTTAAACATCAAAGAGGACCGCATAACATAGCCATACATCTTAAACGCTTTGTTAATTAAATTTTCAATATGTAAGTCTAGATGAAGTTTGGAATCTAGAATAATTCCAAGGTCCTTGACATTGGTATCCCTCTTAAGAACAGTGCCACAAATAGAATACGAGCAATACTTTACACACTTTTTCTTAGAAAAAGTAATGAGTTTGCACTTGTTCAGGCTCAACATAAGTTTGTTTTGTGAACAGTATTGTGACAAACGATTCAAATCTTCCTGAACATGTATATGGTCATCATCATTCTCAATAGTGCTGTATATTTTAAGGTCGTCAGCATATAAAAGAAATTTACAAAACTTAAAACAATTACCAATGTCATTAATAAACAGTACGAATAAAAGGGGTCCCAATATAGACCCTTGTGGCACCCCGGATGTAACAGGTACGCATTCAGACTCATAATTATTAATTATAACTTTTTGATTTCTGTTCAAGATGTATGACTTAAACCACCGCCATAGATTGCCTCTGATTCCATTATAGGCTATTTTTTCAAGGAGTATCTTGTGGTCAACCCTATCGAAGGCCTTTCGGAAGTCTGTATAGACACTGTCCACCTGAATGTTAGCGTCTAAAGACTTGAACAAGTATGTCATATATACTATCATATTAGTTACAGTCGACCGGTGCTTAACGAAACCATGCTGAAATTCGGAGATGTTCTCATGTACACACGCATATACCTCGTCATGAACCAGACCCTCGTAAACCTTCGATATGATGGATAATATAGATATTTGTCTATAGTTCTCAACGTCCCTCTTAGATCCCCCTTTATGCACAGGATGTATTCTGGCAGTTTTCCAGATCTCTGGAAATACTCCTTCCTGCAAACATTTATTGAATAATAAATAAAGTGGCTCGTCTATAGCCTTAGCGGTATTTTTTAGAAAGAATGCATCTATACCATCCACTCCTGAACTTTTGGAGGTGTCTAGCGACTTTAATGCATTTTGTACTTTATTTTTATCGATAAATACATCTGTGATAAAGGCGTCAGAAGACCCACATTCATTTAAATTCATATTATTAATATCAAAGTTATCTGGTACTGTGGAGGGCTCAAATACAGACTGAAAGTATTTTGAAAATAGAGCACAGATTTCAGCTGGAGAGTTAGCAGTTTCGTTTTTGAGGACGACTGTACTAGGTATGTCCGAACTGTTCTTTTGCTTTTTTAAATATGACCAAAAATATTTAGCATTTTCTTTGAGCTTACTTTCTAGTTTATTAAAATAATTTTTTAAGCAACGTTCGGATGCCTCTTTGAATTTTTTTCGATATATGGAATAAAGTGAGTAATTTGATTCATTATAAAAATTTTTCATTTGAACCCATAACTTATTTTTCTTTTTATATAAATGAATTAATTCAGGGGTAAACCAACATGGATAGGAAGAGTACTTAATCACTTTGGTTCGTATGTGTTTTTTAATAATCTTGTAAATTTGTTCATAAAAACACGAAACTGCCGCTTCAGCTTTGAGACCAGAAAATAATTCATTCCAGTTTATACTTGAAATGTCTTCGCATACCTTACTAAAATCAGCGTTTCTGTAACAGTACTTTGTACGCGATTTACACGGTATACAAGGTGAAATATCCGATACAGAGAGCAAAACGTGAAAAGGGGGATGATCATCGTGAGTTGGGACTAGGGCTGATTGGGCTGCAGATGAAAGACTGCAATTGGGATTATTGGTGATAAAAAGATCTAAAATGTTATTAGAATTGTTTAAAATTGGATTCAATTGATAGCAGTTATGTAACGACATGAAATTAGCTAGACATGAATGTTTCGAATTTATTTGAGTATTAATAATTGGTTGAAGGTGCAACCCTGTATATTTCCATTTTAGTTTTGGAAGATTGAAATCACCTACGACGAAAAAGTCCATTCCGGTATTATATAAATAATTGTTCAGTTTGGTAAAAAAAGTATCATATGATTCAAGTTTCTGCCCTGGTGGAATGTAAACCGCGGCTAATAAACAGTTACGACTACCTAAACGTATCCTCAGTATCAAGTGGTCAACAAGCGGAGAAATATCACAGTATCCATAAGGCATAACGGCGGGAGGGGAGTCGGTGCACTCCGTCGTACACAACGAGCGCAATATACCTACCAATGTTCCTCCGCCTTCCTTGCGGTCTGACGTTACGCGATCTCTGTCCGCCCTGAACAGCTGATATCTTTTGTCTATTATTTCATTATCGAATATGTTTGAGTTCAGCCATGTCTCAGTCAAAATAATAATATCATATGTATTGGACAAGATATTGAGGTACAGAGTATGCAGTTTAGTTTTAATACCTCGACAATTTTGGTAGTATATCAATAAATTACTATCCATAAATAGATGGCAAAGAAATCAATAATTTTATTTTAAGAAAGCTTGTGAAATATTCAAGGAGCACTGAATAATTAATCCAAGTTAGTAGAAATATGCTATTTGGTTTTGAAATATTAAAACACGTAGTTAAGTTGTGATGAAGTTGAGGTGTAATGAAGTTATAAAATAATGACAGGTCACTATAAAAAAAGGTATGGGTTAAATTGTCGATTGAAATTTGCTGATAATAAAAAATAATATACAAAAAAACATTTATTTTATATACGGCGAACACGGCTGAGGGAATTCTAGTTGAGTTGTCACAATAGAACACAAAACGCGGAGTCCCGCAGGGTATTTCGAATAATATAGTATTCGTGGGATAGTACGTGAGGTAGTGCCTTACATGGCTTACATTTTCGTAGGAAAAATTTAACAAAAACATTTTAGTATTGTTATACAAGATTAAATATTCTATGCTTCCGTAAATAGGCATGATAGATGGTTCACAATTTGTTACACAACAGGTTATACTTATGCATAGGTGATTGAAAGTTAGACCGGTTATAGATTCACACGTACTGAGGTAAACAAGAGTAAAAAACCTTTTTGCAAACGATGGCCTATAACAGTATCCCTTTGAGTGTAAATAAAAAATGTTATTGTTTGAATTTATCACTAATTTCTTGCACTGAACGAACTGCAAATATGGCGGAAGTGTCAGTTTTTCGTACGAGCACGGAGCCATGCTTAATCCAGACGTACTTATAGTCATATTTTCTAGCAGCCTCCCGGCATAGACGAAATAACATTTTGTTGCGCGGTGTAAGGTGCTCGTTGATGTATATGTTACGCGAATTACCTGACTTATATAGCAAATCAGACGTTATGCCCTTTGCTGCCCGCGCAGCCGTAACAATGTTGTCCCTAAGGATTCTGGAAGTGAGCCGCACTACCACGTTCCGCGGATGAGGATTTTTCTGGTCGAAATGCGGCACTCTATGAACTGAAACAATGTCTTTCGCTCTAATGGGATGCTTGATGATCGTGCCAATTTTGTCCAGCAGCGAAATAAGATCCTCGTTCCTATGTTCAGGCAAGTTCGACACCTCAATATTGCATTGGCGCGCCTGTTGTTCCATAGAATCGATTTTGTTTTCTAGCATTGAAATTTGATTGGACTTTTGGCCACATGTTGAGGCACTTTCCTCCAATATCTTCAGCCTACTATCGAAATCGTCTTGTCGATTATTCACGAACGAAACCGACTCCTGAATATCATCAATGCGAGTCCCAAATTGCTGTAAAGTGCAGTTGATTGACGCCGACAGCTTGCTTAATTCTTTCTCCAGTACCGAGTTAACGGCACTACTGATAGTATTGGTGATTGAAGCGTCCAAGTTCTTTTTCCAAGATGTCAGCTGCTCGTTTATTTTGTCCTCAATAATCTTGGGAATGTCCTCGTCGAATTCATGTTTGCGTTTTCGCAAGTGAACAAAAGCATCCATGCTTTTTTGTGTAGCCATGGTTGGCAAATCAGGGTTTGAAGAACATAATTTCTCGTGCGAATTTGGTGGTGATCGTTGCATAGTTACAAGCAGGTATGATGCAGCAAAACAGCTGACCAGCGCAGTTCTGCCCTGCAACTAGCGGTCTCTCTCTGTCTCGTTGCACAACACACAGCGACTGGTGGCGTTGTCCCGTTCTCACAATGCACCTACTCACGGGGACTAGAGTGGTGGTGGTCACGCCGTGAATCACTGATTAGATATCGACACAGAAATTTACTCCTAATGATTACGCACTTATGACCCGGAATAGTGTACACTGGAAGAGGTTAAAATTTACAATAAATGTGTACGCGTCTGCCTTAGATTAGCTCCACGAGCGGAATGTTTTATAATCACCGATAACTCATAATATTCTTAAGCGCCACTACTCTCTGTGGCTCTTAAGTACTACCAACTCATCAGTTATGCAAAATTTGTAAAAACTGAATCGCCAAAAAAATTCTATGTTTTACTGATCCTGCTCAGAAAACTTCACAAGAATCGGTTGAGAAAGGCGACCTGTAGAAGGGAACAGCCGAACGGACATACCAAGAACATTTGCCGAAGCTCGCTCGAACGAACGCTCGGTCTAATATCACCATGTCAATCTCAATTCTTTTCTGACATTTTTTGCAAGAATCAGAAGATATTGCCTTTATAATTTAGTCTTTTATCTCCCACAGGTTCCTAATCTCACTGTGCAACCCCTTGGACGCCCAGAACACATCAGCCATGGTACACCTGGGTCTGAGTCTGGTGGGCACCGCGCTAGAAGTGGGGGCTGACCAGCTGGCCGAGTACCCCTCTCTGTTATACCTGGTGAAGGATCCCTTATGCAGAAACTTGTTGAGCGTGAGTATAGTTTATAATCCACAGGATTCCCTATATCACCCGTTGGACGCCCAGAACACATCAGCCATGGTACACCTGGGTCTGAGTCTGGTGGGCCCGCGCTAGAAGTGGGGGCCGACCAGCTGGCCGAGTACCCCTCTTTGTTATATCTGGTGAAGGATCCACTTTGCCGAAACTTGTTGAGCGTGAGTATAGTTTATAGTCCACAGGATCCCTATATCTCTCATTGGATGCCCGAACACATCAGCTATGGTACACCTGGGTCTGAGTCTGGTGGTCACCGCGCTAGAAGTGGGCGGCGACCAGCTCAGCTGAGGGTTCTTGGAATTGTTTTTTTCCCCAGGTGGTGGCACTGTGACAAGAGGTTTTTTCGTCAGCTGCTGTCAAAATCCACCAATTTCATGGTCAGCAGTCAGCACCCACATTTATTGGTCAGCCGAGTCTAACATTGAACGGAACCGCATTATAAGTGGGTGCCGATGGCCAATTACCCTTTGTTGCTATGCTTGGTAAAAGATTTTTTTGGGCAGCATCTATTAAGCGAGAATATACTTTTAATTGTTTGACTCGGTAATAAAACTAAACTAACTTTACCCTTTTTTTTAAAACCTTAAGGACTCCGGAAAACGGGTGAGCGGTGCGGTACCGCCATATTGCGGGGGATGCTGGCTGTAAGTTCATTATAATGTTGTAATCGAAACGTCATTATGTTATGCTTGTTCACAGTTACTCAGCACAGAAAGAATAGCAATATTCGCTCTAGACTTACAAGTGTCGTTCCTGCTATTCGAAGCGCTCCGCTACCACCTCAAGTTCCAAATGGAAGCGTTCTTCAAGAAGATCATCGAGATCATCTCAGTAGACACCACCAAAGCCATATACGAGCTCAAAGAGATACACCACTTAGCACTAGAAAGTCTCTCGCAAATGTTCAGGATACCCGGCTTATGCACCGAGTTATATCTTAACTACGATTGTGATGTTTACTGCATGAATATATTTGAAGAATTAACGAAATTACTATCCAAAAATGTTGTATCATCAACCGCGTATAACATACATTCGCTGTCTTTAGAAGCATTGATGACTATAATAGAAGCAATAGAGATGGGTAGCAATCAGAAGGAAGAGAAGAGCGAGACAGAGATAGCGAATGTGGAAGAAGTGACAGAGACGAAATACGGTCGAAGTGGGCATGTGTCTTTAGAGTTGGGGGGTTTGGTTGAGCCGGCGACGAGTGACAGCGGGCAGCCGTACGGTGGCAGGCGGCCGGCCGGCCGGCATCGGCCCGTAGCACATCTGCCGTCCGAGCCGGAGCTGGACAACATAAGGAACATGAAGAAGGTAAGACTTTTTCTTTCTGGCCTCTCTCTCCCTCTTTCATCCGGTTGTTATCTCCGCTGTCATACTTCAGAATCCGCAGAGCGTTATGTTATGGATATTTTACAGTCGACGCGTTGGGTCGGCATAGATGTTACATGGAAAAAGAAAATTGATCTTTTATCATCATTACCAGGTATTTTTTAGTTTCCACTGCAGGAGCAGACTACCCTTTCTTTACTACCAGAGCAATATACCTATTAGCAAGAGCAGTCAGGGAATTTGACCTACACTCTCCACGCTGGCCACACGGGTTGGAGAGGTCTCTTTGATGTTCATAAGCTTTGTTCAGCTTGTGTTTCCTAAGTCGCCTTTTACGACAACCAGGGAAGACTTGGAGTGGCCTTATTCTAGTCTGCCGGAAACCCCACGGCAATCTTTCTGTACAGTACTTAACTTCCATATTTGAATGTAATAAACAACACAAAGTATAAAAAATGTAGATATAGTGATGATTGTAAACTAAAAATTATTGAAAAATGCACAGTGGCGCCCCTTTTAAAGCGAATTCTTCAATAAGATCATACATAAATATACTCATAGAAAATGTTGATTTTCATAGTGGGTGACCCAAGGCACTGAGCTGTTCAACCAAAAGCCTGAACGCGGTATTGAGTTTCTACAAGAACATGGGGTCCTGGCCACACCACTGGATCCTCACGAAGTCGCCATCTTCCTCAGAGAAAACCCTGACTTAGATAAGAAGATGATTGGTAAGTCGCTTATTAATAAAATTGTATTTCAATTGTCAGAACTTTTACTAAAGTTAGTTTAAAAGTTATGTTTTAATTTATTTTTGTCTTATTTATGGAATAAATCTCTTCCGATATGTACTCGTAAATAAAAAAAAAAGTTTGTTTTCTAATTTCATTTCATCAACACTATAAGGGTAATGTAATAAAAAAGGTAAATATACGTATATAAATATGTAGGCTGGGAGGCGAAGTGAAACCACGGAGTGCAAATACTTCGTTTATATCACGCACGGCACAATTACAATATTTAAAAAAAAATCTTAGCGGACACACTCTTTCACTAGCAGTCGTCAGTAGCCATCTTGTCTCAATCCATTCATCTCGCTCACTCGTACATCCTTCTCCCTTACTTCCTCTTCCGCTCAGTGTTACCATCCTACACTCGGTCATCCTGCTTCTATGTCTGTCCTCAGACATGGCAAAAACAAAGTTAAACAGCTTTAAACAAAAGTAACAACATAACTATTACACTTACAAAACAATATGAACAAAATGAAAAATCACTAACCCCCGGGTTATTTTTGCATAGGTTATTTTTGATGAAAAGGGGGACGAAGTATGATGCCAGCAACATTTCGCAAAATATATAAGATTTTTTTTCAAAATAGTACTAATGTTTACTTAGGCTTTAGGGGAAGGAATTTTCTTACTTTACCTGACTTGAACGGCCTTCTGAGCGCAATAACTCCAAAATAACTTGACTTTCCTCTCCAGGTGAATACATCTGCAAGCGCTCATCCCGCGGCGAAGACGACGGGCCGAGCGTGCTCAGCGCCTTCGCAGACAGCTTCGACTTCGCCGGCCTGCGCATCGAGCAAGCACTGCGTCTGTACCTGGAGACCTTCCGGCTGCCGGGCGAGGCGCCCCTCATCTTCCTGGTGATGGAGAGGTTCGCGGAGCGATGGCATGTGAGTGTACACAATACCCATCTTGTTCCCTTCATTTACTACTTTACTTGATTCTTGTGTAGAGAACAGATGCTCTGAGTGTACCTGGAGACGCTGGCATGTGTGTGTGCCCAACTTTCTTTTGTTTACTTGATGCTTGCGCATAAAACAGATGCTCCGGATGACAGGTGGCGATGCCTATCAATCTAGAATTTGCTGTTACAATGCGTTTTTTGTATTTCAAATAAAAAGTTCGAGCAAGCAAAAACCGCGTTGTAACAGTAAATTCTAGATTGATAGGCATCGACATCTGTCATCCGACTTAGTAAATAGGGAGGCTGGAGGCTGGAAACGTTCCGGCTGCCGGGCGAGGCGCCCCTCATCTTCCTGGTGATGGAGAGGTTTGCGGAGAGCTGGCATGTGAGTGTACACAAAGGCTTTCGATAGCTTACTGTTGTCTAAAACCGAAAAAAAAAACTTTTGGTCCGAGAAGAATAATCCATTCAAAGACTTCTTCAAGGTTTTCATAAGTGACATAAGGAACCACGTCAGAGGCCGAGAGGCGGTTCCGAACAACTCTGACACCAGGGTGTGCAAGGTCGATCGATCGTGTCACCTACACGAAATGATGATGATGATAAGTGACTGGTTTCATATTTGTTTCAGATTACATGTTTATCTTTTAAACTAGCAATTTTCCCCGACTTCGTCCGCGTAAATTATGACCTATGTCAGCCGCAGAAGTCAGCTTTCTATAGGTGAAAGAATTTTGAAAATCGGCCAAGTAGTTTCGGAATCAATTCAACGCAAACAAAAAATCAAATCTTTCCCCTTTATAATATTTTTTTCTTTTAAATAAATGCGCACTATCCTTTTTACGCTCAAACACATTCGAATTTGTTAACTAGCTGTGGACTTATTGTCAACTTAAGGTGACCTTTTGTAAATGAGCTTGCGAGAAGTAGCAGCTGGAAAGGCCGGGCGCGCGTACCCGTTGCCATAAATAATAATAAATATATAAAACAAAGACGGGTTTGTTACAATACTTATAACTCGAGATCTGCTGAACCAATTTTCATGGTTATTGATTCGTTGGATTTGTCTCCGCCCCGAATAGCAGAATACATCTTAAAAACAATGAAAACTCGATAAGTGTAATGAATACTTAATCATTGACTGTTAGGCGGTACGAAGTTCGCCGGGTCAGCTAGTAATAAATATAATAAGAAACAGATACAGAAGGCAGTACTCTTGGATACGGCACGTATTGTCAAAAGGTTTCTTTCTCTGGTGCCCTGACCGCTGGTAGCTTGAGCCTTGCTCCGCTGCTGGCGGCACTCTAGGTTTAGGTTTTTATAAAGCTTTTATGTTTTGTATTATATTTTTATATTTTACTTTTTATGACAATTTTATAAAAATCTAAATCTAAGATTAAAGAAATAAATAAAGATAATAAATATATATGGACATATCACACAAATTGAGCTAGCCCCACAGTAAGTTGGGAACTTGTGTCGCAGGATACTAACTCAACGATACTATATTTTATAATATATACTTATATAGAAAAACATCCAAGACCCAGGTATATATGAAAAAGATCGTTTTCCATCTTGACCTGACCGGGGATCGAACCCGGGACCCCCGTGTCGCAAGCTAGCGTGTTGACCGCTGCGCCACGGAGCTCGATGATGACGGATGACGGAGCCATTCCTGCAACCACCGGACAGGCAGTTGAGAATGACACCCCTGACCTACATAATATCTATGGTCCAACAAAAACATGAAACTTCAACTAGCTGTCGCCCGCGTAATATATAGTCATGTCCTTCTCGGTACCCTACCCTATGTGTATGCAAAATTTCATGATGATCGGTTCAGTGGGTTGGGCGGGAAAGCGTAACAAACAAACAAACAAACTCACTTTCGCATTTATAATATTAGTTAGGATTTAATTCAATTTTCCCCAACAGACGACGAACGGCGAACCGTTTGCGAACACGGACGCCGCCTTTCGCCTCGCCTACGCAGTCATCATGCTCAACATGGACCAGCACAACCACAACGCCAAGAAGCTGAACGTGCCCATGACTGTGGAAGACTTTGTCAAGAACCTCCGAGGGTGCAACGGCTCGGGTGACTTCGACCAGGCAATGTTGGAAGCTGTGTTCCATTCTATCAAGTAAGAGCGTCACGAAACTTAAGTTCTAGTCAAATCAGATGAGTCGCATGACATCGAAGTGTAGCTTCATGCTCAAATAGTATGAGGTGGTTTGGACTTACATCTAGTAATATATACCTAAAGTGACAGCATACAGTCACTGCCCATGACTGTGGAAGACTTTGTCAAGAACCTCCGAGGCCATGTTGGAGGATGTGTTCCATTCTATCAAGTAAGTGTCATCATCAAGTCCTTTTTAGTCTCTAGTGCAGGAGCGCGACCCCCTCTGTACTACCAGAGCCATATATTATAGCCAGAGCAGTCAGAGGTTTGGCCTGCACTACAATTTTGTACCAAAACTTAAGTTCTAAGCAGCTATGATATGGAGACCCATGACATAATGAGGGGTTTCTGAAATACTCATCACTAGATGACAGCACTGAGGCGGCTACTTCAAGCCGCTGTGATTGGATAATATTTGACAAGCAGCAACAACTGACACATTGTGTCCCAATCACAGCTTACCGGACCCTATGCCATAGTGCTACCTCCTCTTATTTCAGAACACCATTGAAGGTAAGGGTTCCTGCTGCAATATGAGGAGAAGCTTTGGTCTATCATGTATTTTTTTTTATTAAGCATTGAATTAGGCATCTCCCATCTCACCTGAGGGTAGTGAGATCTCATCTAGTCATACTGCTGATACGGGAGGTGAAAACCTCTTGACACAAACACATGTAGCCATCATGCTCAACATGGACCATCGATGACGATCGGTTCAGTAGATACGGCGTGAAAGCGTAACAAACAAACAAACAAACTCACTTTCGCATTTATAATATTAGTTAGGATGGATAAATATCCAAGACCCAACTCAATTTGAAAAAGATCATTTTCCATCTTGATCTGACCGGGGATTGAACCCGGGACCTCCCATGTATCAGCCTTGCATGATGACCACAGATATTGTCAGTAGCCGAATTGTTACTTTCCTTGCCAAAATTACATTGTTATTTTTATTTACAGAAACGAAGAAATGGTGATGCCAGCGGAGCGTGTGGGCCCAGTTCGGGACGCGTACCTGTGGCGCGTGCTGCAGCGCCGCGGGGGCTCCCCGGGGGGTAGGTACAGGGAAGCCCCGCCACACCATCCACATCACGCTAGGCTGTTCGCAGCGGCTTGTCCTCCCACGGTGAGTGGAGTCTGTAATAAATAAACTGAAATATCAACAATACCAACTGGTGGCTGTTAAGGCTTCTAACATTGATTTATTTAGCAACACTGTACCTATTTAAAAATAGGATAATAAAGGACACTTCCTTCACTCCACAATACTGCCAATATAAAGCAAATACACTTATTTGCTTTATATTGGCAGTATTGTGTCGTTTCCGTTCTGATGTTGATTGTTCAGTGCAATAAACGTGTCGTCTCAAATCTCGTGGTTTCCCTGAAGAACCTCTTTCCACCCACAGTCCGCTAACACGGGCGGAAGCCGGGGCTTTCACTAAGACTGACGTGCCTCAAGTTGCGAACAAACGAAGGTAGATAAAGAAGTCGTCAACATAAAAATTGGCAAAGACTTTCAGTCTTGGTGAAAGCCCCGGCTTCCGATCGTCAGTCACCATTTTTATAAATGCCTAAATGCTATACTAACATATTAAAACAGTTCCAGCTGGATGTTCGATCGAATAGGTATAACGAAAAAAGTCACTTTTCTCCGGGGTCAGGTTCTGTACAGACCCAAAGATGTGCCGTCAGTCGACGTAATCCTGATTTAGCTAAATATACAGAACGTTATGCTATATATATTTAAAGGATGTTATGAAAGTTACCAACATGGGTCCTCAACTTTAGGCGCGTCAGTCTTGGTGAAGGCCCCAGTTTCCGATCGTCTGTCACCGTTATTATGAATGCTTAAATGCTATACTAACATATAAAAACAGTTTCAGCTGGATGTTCGATCGAATAGGTATAACGAAAAAAAGAACGTTTTGACCGGGGTCAGTTTCGGCACAGACCCAAAGATGTGACGTCAGTCTACCTAAGACCGATTCTAAATATGCAGAGCATTATACCTATACATATTGAAAGGATGTTATGAAAAGATAGATAAAACGATTTTTTTTAACAGTTGGCCCCGGATCCATGCCGTCAGTCACGTAGTGCTGCCTTCTATTACCTAGGCTAAATAAAAAAAACCTATTCTAGATGGATGTTCGTTCGAATGGGTCACTGGCTATTGGCCTCCCGTATTATCAAGCAAAATTTAAGAAGAAAGAAGGCGTTTTTTGAGTTTATGTACGTAAACTTGATCTCATATCTCGCCAACAGCATGTGGTCCCAATCTCAAAATTAAATCGTACTTTTTTTCTGGCAGTTGCACTTAGATGGTATTAATATATAGCTCTGGTAGCACAGATAGGGTCGTGCTCCTGCAATGAGAGAGTAATATCATCATTTCGTGTAGGTGACACGGTCAATCGACCATGCACACCCTGGTGTCAGAGTTCTGCGGAACCGCCTCTCGGCCTCTGACGTGGTTCCTTTAACGACTACCAGATGGCAGCCGGGACCACCGGCTTAACGTGCCTTCCGAAGCACGGAATCATCTTTCTTATCAGACAATCAGGCGATTCATGCCTGCAATGTCCTGACCAAACTTGAAACAACTTAACAAAGTATGCTTTCCGTGGGAATCGAACCCACGACCCCCGGGTCAACAAGGCGAACGCCTTAACCACTGGACCACGGAGGCAGTTAGAGAGTAATAAGGACCTGATGATGATATTGTCTTTGCCAACAGGTAGCGGCCCTTTCAGCGGCTTTCGAGCGCGCCTCACCGCCGACCGCCGAAGAGATCGCCAGCAACAATCTGCGCGATAGTTACGCGCTACAAGCTCTGTCTGGATTGGAAAGATGTGCTGCCCTCGTCGCCAAGTTGCCTGGAGACTCTCTCACACTGGACTCGTTGCTACTCACACTGTGCAAGTTTACAGGACTACTGGCGCAGCAGAACAACACCTACATCGCTATAGGTAATGTGTAATAGCTCTAAGGATATTTCCAGCAACAATCTGCGCGATAGTTACGCGCTACAAGCTCTATCTGGATTAGAGAGATGTGGTGCCCTCGTCGCCAAGTTGCCTGGAGACTCTCTCACACTGCACTCGTTGCTACTCACACTGTGCAAGTTTACAGGACTACTGGCGCAGCAGAACAACACCTACATCGCTATAGGTAATGTGTAAAAGCTCTAAGGATATTTCCAGCAACAATCTGCGCGATAGTTACGCGCTACAAGCTCTATCTGGATTAGGGAGATGTGGTGCCCTCGTCGCCAAGTTGCCTGGAGACTCTCTCACACTGCACTCGTTGCTACTCACACTGTGCAAGTTTACAGGACTACTGGCGCAGCAGAACAACACCTACATCGCTATAGGTAATGTGTAAAAGCTCTAAGGATATTTCCAGCAACAATCTGCGCGATAGTTACGCGCTACAAGCTCTATCTGGATTAGAGAGATGTGGTGCCCTCGTCGCCAAGTTGCCTGGAGACTCTCTCACACTGCACTCGTTGCTTCTCACACTGTGCAAGTTTACAGGACTACTGGCGCAGCAGAACAACACCTACATCGCTATAGGTATTATAACGGTTCCTTAAGGATATATCCAGCAACAATCTACGCGATAGTTACGCGCTACAAGCTCTGTCTGGATTAGAGAGATGTGGTGCCCTCGTCGCCAAGTTGCCTGGAGACTCTCTCACACTGGACTCGTTGCTACTCACACTGTGCAAGTTTACTGGCCTACTGGCGCAACAGAACAACACCTACATCGCTATAGGTAATGTGTAATAGCTCTAAGGATATTTCCAGCAACAATCTGCGCAATATTTACGCGCTACAAGCTCTGTCTGGATTAGAAAGATGTGGTGCCCTCGTCGCCAAGCTGCCTGGAGACTCTCTCACACTGGACTTGTTGCTACTCACACTGTGCAAGTTTACAGGACTATTGGCGCAGCAGAATAACACCTACAGGAATGTATAGCGCCTCTTTTAGGATATTTGATGTGTTTTCTTGACATAGGCCACCCCCAATAATTTTCAATAAGAACGGTTGGAAGTGGCTTGCATCAGGCGTCTTTCTGCGCTTATTCTTATATATTCTAATTAAATTAATTATTCCAAAATTTTCCACCATCTTATTATAATAAACACAAAAAAATATCGTCATTTTCATGCAAAAGTTTACGATCGACCCGGTAATTGGTTTGAAAATTAAAACTTACGCGAGATAAATTCATTATGAAAACACGGCTTTACTCACGTTTTATTACGTCGGATCTGCCGACTAGTTTCGGTCTGTTACGAAGACCATCATCGGGGCGAGTGAAAGGGGTGGCGACACGACGGTTACGCTTCCCTCAAAGCTTTGAGGGAAGCGTAACCGTCGTGTCGCCACCGAAACTAGTCGGCAGATCCGACGTAATAAAACGTGAGTAAAGCCGTGTTTTCATAATGGTTTGAAAATTATGATTTTTTATGTACTTCCGAGTAATTGGTGATTAATCAGAATGTTGTTCAGGTGTGACGCTGGGCCAGTCCAGCAAGAGCCAGCTGTCGCTGCGGCGCGCTTGCGGCGTGGCGGCGCGACACGCCGACGCCGTGCGCGACGCCTGGCGACACCTGCTGGAGATCGTCAAGACGCTGTACGTGGGCCGGCTGCTGCCCAAGGTACGTTACTGTCGCACAGCAACAAGAAACAGCTGTCGCTGCGACACGCCGACGCCGTGCGCGACGCCTGGCGACATCTGCTGGAGATCGTCAAGACGCTGTACGTGGGCCGGCTGCTGCCCAAGGTACGTTACTGTCGCACAGCAACAAGAAACAGCTGTCGCTGCGACACGCCGACGCCGTGCGCGACGCCTGGCGACACCTGCTGGAGATCGTCAAGACGCTGTACGTGGGCCGGCTGCTGCCCAAGGTACGTTACTGTCGCACAGCAACAAGAAACAGCTGTCGCTGCGACACGCCGACGCCGTGCGCGACGCCTGGCGACATCTGCTGGAGATCGTCAAGACGCTGTACGTGGGCCGGCTGCTGCCCAAGGTACGTTACTGTCGCACAGCAACAAGAAACAGCTGTCGCTGCGACACGCCGACGCCGTGCGCGACGCCTGGCGACACCTGCTGGAGATCGTCAAGACGCTGTACGTGGGCCGGCTGCTGCCCAAGGTACGTTACTGTCGCACAGCAACAAGAAACAGCTGTCGCTGCGACACGCCGACGCCGTGCGCGACGCCTGGCGACATCTGCTGGAGATCGTCAAGACGCTGTACGTGGGCCGGCTGCTGCCCAAGGTACGTTACTGTCGCACAGCAACAAGAAACAGCTGTCGCTGCGACACGCCGACGCCGTGCGCGACGCCTGGCGACACCTGCTGGAGATCGTCAAGACGCTGTACGTGGGCCGGCTGCTGCCCAAGGTACGTTACTGTCGCACAGCAACAAGAAACAGCTGTCGCTGCGACACGCCGACGCCGTGCGCGACGCCTGGCGACATCTGCTGGAGATCGTCAAGACGCTGTACGTGGGCCGGCTGCTGCCCAAGGTACGTTACTGTCGCACAGCAACAAGAAACAGCTGTCGCTGCGACACGCCGACGCCGTGCGCGACGCCTGGCGACACCTGCTGGAGATCGTCAAGACGCTGTACGTGGGCCGGCTGCTGCCCAAGGTACGTTACTGTCGCACAGCAACAAGAAACAGCTGTCGCTGCGACACGCCGACGCCGTGCGCGACGCCTGGCGACATCTGCTGGAGATCGTCAAGACGCTGTACGTGGGCCGGCTGCTGCCCAAGGTACGTTACTGTCGCACAGCAACAAGAAACAGCTGTCGCTGCGACACGCCGACGCCGTGCGCGACGCCTGGCGACATCTGCTGGAGATCGTCAAGACGCTGTACGTGGGCCGGCTGCTGCCCAAGGTACGTTACTGTCGCACAGCAACAAGAAACAGCTGTCGCTGCGACACGCCGACGCCGTGCGCGACGCCTGGCGACATCTGCTGGAGATCGTCAAGACGCTGTACGTGGGCCGGCTGCTGCCCAAGGTACGTTACTGTCGCACAGCAACAAGAAACAGCTGTCGCTGCGACACGCCGACGCCGTGCGCGACGCCTGGCGACATCTGCTGGAGATCGTCAAGACGCTGTACGTGGGCCGGCTGCTGCCCAAGGTACGTTACTGTCGCACAGCAACAAGAAACAGCTGTCGCTGCGACACGCCGACGCCGTGCGCGACGCCTGGCGACATCTGCTGGAGATCGTCAAGACGCTGTACGTGGGCCGGCTGCTGCCCAAGGTACGTTACTGTCGCACAGCAACAAGAGACAGCTGTCGCTGCGACACGCCGACGCCGTGCGCGACGCCTGGCGACACCTGCTGGAGATCGTCAAGACGCTGTACGTGGGCCGGTTGCTGCCCAAGGTACGTTACTGTCGCACAGCAACAAGAGACAGCTGTCGCTGCGACACGCCGACGCCGTGCGCGACGCCTGGCGACACCTGCTAGAGATCGTCAAGACGCTGTACGTGGGCCGGCTGCTGCCCAAGCTACGTTACTGTCGCACAGCAACAAGAGACAGCAGTCGCTGCGACACGCCGACGCCGTGCGCGACGCCTGGCGACATCTGCTGGAGATCGTCAAGACGCTGTACGTGGGCCGGCTGCTGCCCAAGGTACGTTACTGTCGCACAGCAACAAGAGACAGCTGTCGCTGCGACACGCCGACGCCGTGCGCGACGCCTGGCGACATCTGCTGGAGATCGTCAAGACGCTGTACGTGGGCCGGCTGCTGCCCAAGGTACGTTACTGTCGCACAGCAACAAGAGACAGCTGTCGCTGCGACACGCCGACGCCGTGCGCGACGCCTGGCGACACCTGCTGGAGATCGTCAAGACGCTGTACGTGGGCCGGCTGCTGCCCAAGGTACGTTACTGTCGCACAGCAACAAGAGACAGCTGTCGCTGCGACACGCCGACGCCGTGCGCGACGCCTGGCGACACCTGCTGGAGATCGTCAAGACGCTGTACGTGGGCCGGTTGCTGCCCAAGGTACGTTACTGTCGCACAGCAACAAGAGACAGCTGTCGCTGCGACACGCCGACGCCGTGCGCGACGCCTGGCGACACCTGCTGGAGATCGTCAAGACGCTGTACGTGGGCCGGCTGCTGCCCAAGGTACGTTACTGTCGCACAGCAACAAGAGACAGCTGTCGCTGCGACACGCCGACGCCGTGCGCGACGCCTGGCGACATCTGCTGGAGATCGTCAAGACGCTGTACGTGGGCCGGCTGCTGCCCAAGGTACGTTACTGTCGCACAGCAACAAGAGACAGCTGTCGCTGCGACACGCCGACGCCGTGCGCGACGCCTGGCGACATCTGCTGGAGATCGTCAAGACGCTGTACGTGGGCCGGCTGCTGCCCAAGGTACGTTACTGTCGCACAGCAACAAGAGACAGCTGTCGCTGCGACACGCCGACGCCGTGCGCGACGCCTGGCGACACCTGCTGGAGATCGTCAAGACGCTGTACGTGGGCCGGCTGCTGCCCAAGGCAAGTTTTCTTCATTTTATACGGTTCCGTATCCCAAGGGGTAAAAACGGGACCCAATTACTAAGACTTCAATGTCCGTCAATGCTAAATGTGACCTTAAGGTTTTACAAACCTGGGCTCTGTCTACCCCGCAAGGGAAAAAGACGTGATAGTTTGTTCAATGTATGTTCAATGTCCGTCTGTCTGTCTAGCACCGTCTGAACCGTAATAGCTAGACAGTTAAAAATTTCACAAATGATGAATTATGTTGCCGCAATACATATATAATGTGGTATATACACTGTTCACGCTGGCCAGACGAGTTGGAGAGTTCTCTTTGATGTTTATAAACTTTGTTTAGCTTGTGTTTCCCAAGTCGCCTTTTACGACATCCACGAAAAGACTAAGAGTGCTCCTATTCTACTCTGCCGGGAACCACACGGCGAACGGGTTATTGCCAATTACATCAGTTTTAAGAAGGATTTATCAATTTTGGTAGGATTGACAATTTACTTGTATTGCAGTGTATGACAGAAGCAGAAGACTACCTGTCGCCCACGGGCACCGTCTCCCTCATCCGGGAAACGCCGCGAGGATCGGAGGCCGGTCTCCTCTCCAGCATCTACTCCTACATCGCACTTGGCGAATCAGGTAACATGTTCATAATGTACTTAATAATTGTAACAGTAAAGAAAACGTTTACTAAGAAACCTTGCAAATGTAATGGATATTCTATATGTCAAACGTTTTTTTCATTTTCATAAACTTGTAAGACTTTAGTAAACACGTTTTTCATGAAACAAGTTTAATGAAATTTCCGCACACTATTTTTCGTTCAATGTCTTCGCGTACTCACTTGCTTGTTACCATGTAGCGGTGAGAGATGTGCGGAGGACGATGGCGAGGGGCTCTTTTTACTTCGCCTCTTTATCTGACATTGCGCTGGATGACACCAGCTTCTCGACGATGCTCGCGTAGACGATAGTCGGACGGGGAAGGGGCCTCTTAAGTATAACCTCCGACAGAATATAGTTAGAGCCTTATGGTAAACCTTCCAGCGGAAAGATTTTCCGGTCGATCACCTGGCTTCCTACAGGTCATTCTGCTGGGAATTCCCTTTCTGGTTGGAATCTATCTTCTATCTATCTATATATATAAAACAAAGACGGGTTTGTTACAACACTTATAACTCGAGATCTGCTGAACCAATTTTCATGGTTATTGATTCGTTGGATTTGTCTCCGCCCCAAATAGCAGAATAAATAATGTGTGCGTTCAGAAATTTATTTAAAAAAAAAGTGTAAATTTCTTTTTATAGGTTGTCTATGACTGTTAGGCGGTACGGACTGCGGTGCGAAGTTCGCCGGGTCAGCTAGTTCGATATAAAATTGGCATTTTCCCTTATGTTTGATCAAAAATAGGCAAGTGACCATCTCGTGGTTAATTCCTGATGAACAGCAGATAGTTTATAATATTCAAGCACAACGAGGATAAGACGTACGCGTAATAAAATCGTACTACATACTCGTGCTATACAGGATTATTCTTAAATTCGCTAATACCCGCAGGATCCTGCAATAACCGGGATTAAAAAGGCGCGGGATTCCGGGATTTCGCGATCCAGTTGTACCGGGATTGGAAGCCCCATTCTTTTTTAACTGTTACCTTGTTCCAAAGACTTCTATATAAACTGAGGTAGACGAGCCGTACGTCCCAAATTCTAAAGCGTTCAAAGGGAGCACCGTTGCGCTTACCACACACCTAAACTCTATACCGTGAAGACGCTGTCCACGCTTCGAGCAACACGGCCTCCGTACCGGACGGAGGGAGTGGGCAAAGCGACAATTTACTATGTCAATTTTTCTGGCGCTTTTTGCGGGGGGAAATGTGCACACAAGTTTAGTTCCGCACACCTACATACAAAACTTAAACTGTCACTTGATAGTAATTATGACATTGTCACAAAAAAAGACATAAAAAAGAAAAAATGATTTGTGTACAGATGAGTCACACACAACTAACACATAGACATGCATATGCCTAATTTTGGCTTGTACCTTGACAGAGGGGAATGCAGCGTATGGCTACTCCCTTCCGTGTTGCTCGAAGTGTCCACGTGACGTGAAATTCATATTAACATCATTTCGCTTCACTTCGTCTCTGCGCTAATATGAATTGACCCTAAAAGCAATTGTGTCACGTGACGTGGACGGCATCTTCATGGTACAGAGTTTAGGTGGGATCTAACCGCAACGGTGTCAATTAGCTCCCTATGAACGCTGCCTCAGTTTATATAGAAGTATTTTATCGAGTTTTTGACGAGCTCCGTGGCGCAGCGGTCATCACGCCTGCCTGCGACACGGATGGTCCCGGGTTCGATCCCCGGTCAGGTCAAGATGGAAAACGATCTTTTTCAGATTGACCTGGGTCTTGGATGTTATATATATGTATTTGTTATAAAATATAGTATTGTTGAGTTAGTATCCCATAATACAAGTCTTTCATTAGAACTTACTTTGGGGCTAGCTCAATCTGTGTGATTTGTCCGTATAAAAAAAATAAAAAAAAAAATTGCCTTGTTCACGCAGGTGTGAGAGCCCCGACGCCGCACGAAAAGGCGCTCATAGACGCGGCCACGGACTGCGTTGCTAAGTGCAACCTTCCCGGCTTACTCGTTACTGAAACAAAGTTCTTGCAACAGGAGAGTTTGCAGGTAAGTTACGTTCTTATCCGTACCCGGTTTGTATATTCCCATTTCGTACAAATTTCCGTTTGTATCCGTCTTCAAAAAAGAAGGAGGTTCTCAATTCGTCTGTATGTTTTTTTTAATGTTTGCTACTCGATTATTCAGTCGGTAATGAATCGATTATAATAATTCTACAATCTTTAAAGTAAGTCCCATAATTTATTTTTATCGAAATGAAACGTTCATTTTGACGGGCTGAGCCGCCCGTATTATATCGGTTACCTTTGGCGTTTCATCAAGCGGCGCAATATTTATGCCTACACCAAAAACAAACAAAAAATTAAAAATAAAATTTATTAAAGTTAAGCCCAAAGCAGAGAAGAATGGAAAGCAGAGAAGGAGGCCTTTGCCCAGCAGTGGGACTTAACAGGCTAGTATAAATAAATAAATATAAATAAGGATTAAAGCAGTTTGTAACAATACAATTATAATAATTAGGTACTTAGGAATAAGGTTTATTCCGGTTTATTTTTTCCAAAAAGTACATCTTACAACCGAATTGATAACCTTCTCCTTTTAAAAAATCACATCTCACGAATCAGAAATAAGTTGACATACTGATCATGAAAACTTTTGCTCGGATTCTTTAAAAATGGTTCAATTGTACATCTGTGCCATTGGGCTAATTGAGCAGTTATGATTGGCGTAAAGTTTTTACTTTACGCCAAGGGCAAGTTGCAAGGGCAAGTTGCAAGGGCTAGTCCCTTAAATACAACATTACGATATTATAGTACCGTATTTATAGTAAATGTATTAATAATTATTAACTTATTTTTTAGGAACTGGTCCGCGCTATGATCTCCGTGGGCACGCCACCCGACTCGGAGAGCTTACAGATGAACCCACACTTGGAAGACATCACCATATTCTTCTTGGAGTTGTTGGGGCAAACGCTCATACAGAATAGGTAAGTTATTTGTTTTAGGTATGTTGCACTGTCGAAAAACTGCCTTTAAGCCTGAGAATAATAGATAGTGGCCCCTAACAGAAATTTAAACTTAATAGTATTACATATAATCACTCCGTAAACCGTGTGGTTCCCGGTAGAGAAGAATAGGACCACTCCAGGTCTTCTCGGATGTCGTAGAAGGCGAGTTAGGAAACACATGCTAAACAAAGCTTAAAAACATCAAAGAAACCTCCCCAGCCCGTTTGGCCATCGTTCAGAACCAAATCCTCTGACTGCTTTGCCTAATACGAGTATATGGTTCTACTCGCAGCGTCCCCTCAATATAACGTTCCCTCACCTCTCCACCGTTCACTGGTGTGTGTCTGCTTCAGGGACCGGAAAACCTGTTTCGGGCCTAATATGATTAATAAAGAAACCCTATGATATGGTTAACCCCTTCATTGGGTTAACCCTATCATTTGGTCAATCCTATCATTGAGTTAACCCTATCATTGGGTTAACCATATCATTGGG
The DNA here is from genome assembly GCA_963082605.1 of Rhodophaea formosa. Taxonomy (NCBI): domain Eukaryota; kingdom Metazoa; phylum Arthropoda; class Insecta; order Lepidoptera; family Pyralidae; genus Rhodophaea; species Rhodophaea formosa. Next base: position 3,420,057 of record OY720218.1, on the reverse strand, counting down.
TTAATCTTATCATTGGGCTAACTCTATCATTAGGTTAACCCTTTCATGGGGTTAACCCTATTATTAGGTTTACCCTATCAGTGTATTTACCCCATCATTGGGTTAAGTTAGTTAGTTAACCGTATCAATCGGTTTAAAAAAGGTTTCTATCAACTGTGCCTGTCTTTTTTGCGCATTTCAATGGTTTTATTCAAAGCTCCGGCATTTGTCATAAATGTTCGGAATTGAAAACACGCGGACGGCTTCGCTTAGGTATACTCTGTCGATTGTTGAAAATTTAACAGTTTTTCGTTTAAAAGTTTTAAGTTTATTGGAATTCGATTTGTGTTTCTAAATAATTAGTACTTATTATACACTAGCTGAAGCCCGCGACTTCTTTCGCGTGGACTTTATGACTCCGGAGCATTAATATACCTCAATACGAACTAATGTCGATACATAAGAAAATACTTGCAGCAGTGTTGTATGTTTAATATAAAAAGTTAATAAATATCAACGTATTTCGCAAAAAAAATTATCTTGGAAGTATCCTTTGGGTTAGTTTAATTTGGCGCCTGATTTCAGCAATGATGGTTTTCATTCCATTTCACTTCGCACCAACAAATCAAATCAAATATTTCCATTTGTTCCGCTGTAAATTTGACCTGCTGACATGCTGCTCCGCTCAACCTACAAAGCGCACATCTCTGAAGGGCCTTCGGGAGAGACGGACCTCGGCTTCGGGTGGGCTTGGAGAGACAGCAACTCTCACGTTTTGCCGTACATGCTGAAAGCTACGTTGCCAAAAGGGCATATCCTAGTTGCGAGTGACCTGGGACCGCTGGGCGGTCACCAGAAATATGAGCTAATCGTACTCGTCGCACTTTATCCCCGTGGAGAGCGTGATTCTGTAAAATTGTCGATATAAAATTTGACATGGTTCTGTATCAGATGTTCTAAATCTTCGATTTTTATACCTCTACAAAAAATACTAATCAGGCTGAACAACTTTTGCTACAGTGTAATTTTTAGGGTTCCGTAGTAAACAAGGAACCCTTATAGTTTCGCCATGTCTGTCTGTCTGTCTGTCCGTCCGCGATTTTCCTCAGAGACTATAAGTACTAGAAAGCTGTAATTTGGTATAGGTATGTATTTTTATCAAGGCAAAAGAGTGGTAGAAAAAAATCTAGAAAAATTTTTTTTTAGGATGAGATATAGTGACAGATGGAAGTTGGAAGAGATCAGAAGGTGGGAATGAAAGTTTTTTTATGTCAACAGGCAATTCATTCTAGATTCCAGAGTCGTGAAGTTAGGGGGGTAAATAAATTTGACATAAAATTTGTCCAAAAAAGGGGTATGAGAGTGTCTACTCTCCATAACCCTTTTTTGGACAAGAACGCGGCTGCCAGTCATTTTTTTTTATGTCATAGGGCGGCAAACGAGCAAGCGGGTCACCTGATGGTAAGTGATCACCGCTGCCCATGGACTAATGTAACACCAGGGGTATTGCAAAACCGTTGCCAGCCTTTTATTTTTCCCTCTCCAGAGGGGAGGGGGGATAGGCCTCCGGCGCTCTCACTCACCGAACGAAGCATAGAAGCTGTAAAGCTACTACTCAAACGTCGATTTTCTGTGAGAGTGTGGTACTTCCCCGGACGAGCCGGGCCATTCATGCTACCCGCAAAAGTGATTTTCGCCGGTAGCCTGGCTCTACCACAACTAAACATGTCAATCATGTGTCAGAGAAAAATTTTAATTTAGATTTTAAGTAATCGGGAGAGTGAGTTCAGTTCAATTCAGAATAGAAAATAAAGTGCAAAGAAGTCGTAGGTGCCTACGTTGACGAATTGGAAGCCATTTTAACTCAGAACGATATGCAGAAACGATAGTACTTACGAAGGCAGAAAATGAAACGGATATAATTGTTGACGAGACGATCGAACTTATTGAGAAGATGTTCGTTAACATCGGGGCAACACACATCAGCATAATCCATAATAGGAAAAATTAAAGTTTGCACAAGTAAGATCTTCGTCTATAAAGGCATAAAGTTCCTGAGACGGTTGAGTTGTTGGAGAGTGGCTGTAACAGAACGATTGCTTTCTGTTATATGAGTGACCCAGCTAAGTGTGGAGTCAATGAGCAAGCCAAGGTTCTTCACGGATTTACAAAAGGGGATAGCGTTATTATCAAACTTTACCGGTGAGAGAGCATCAAAGTTAATTTTATTTACTTGTCTTATGCTTCCCACAATTTAGCCTGGCACTTTGAGGGGTTGACTTGTATGCCATAATAATTTCACCAAGATAATATCGATGAAAAGGCTGTAAACAATAATATATTCGATTCCAAGTCCTCGACTGACGACTGTGCATAGATTTGAAGATCGTCTGCGTAGAAATGATAAGAGCAACCAATTGAAGAAGACAAGAGATTAATAAAAAGACAGAAGAACAATGGTGGTAAGATTTCACCTTGAGGTACGCCAGTAGACAAATCTCCATGCCGACGGATCACGATCCACACGAACCGCTTGCTGTCGGTCTCGGAGGTACGCTGAAAACCAATCCACCACTGAGGACGACAATTGCAGATGATGGAGAATGGCAAGGAGAATATCATAATCAACCATATTGAAGGTGTTAGAGAAATCGATTAGAACAAGAGTGGTAACCAAGGTATTCCAATAACCAAGCGGATGTCTTCAGAAATTTTGAGAAGTGCAGTACTGGTCATGCACGACTGCCTCGAGGATTTTGGAGAGGAAGGGAAGAATTGAAATAGGTCTGAAATTATTTAAAACTTGAGGAGAGGAAACTTTGGGCAGAGGTATTATGTAAGCCTTTCGCCATAAAGACGGCAAAGTCCCAGTGGCTAAAGAAAAATTAATAATGTGAGCTAAAATAGGTATAACTAAATGCAGTATGTTATTTATCATGTGCCGACTCACATCGTCACACCCAACTGCTTTGGATTTAATTGACATGAGGAAAAGAGAAAAGTCCTATCGAAGGTTTGGCCATGGAAAAAATTTTAGAAATGATAGAAAATTTGGTAATATGATCGAGAAAACTTGATGAAGAGAAGTGATTGTTGTTAATTGTTGATTAGGAGAGAAATTAAAAGAGGAGCAAGGAGTTTTTTTTTATTAGCTAGACTCTGCGAACGTAGAAACTTCCAAATTTCGGTCGAAGAAGATTCAGTCAGACAGACTTTCACAAAAATGTTTTCGCTTGGCTGCTCTTACCATACTATTGAAACGATTACGCGCAACCTTGCATACAAGCCAGTCCTCGTCCGTTCTGTCCCTCTTAAAAGTCCTAGACGCCCTATCCCTCCGTGACCTGGCTATACGAACGCCCCTGGTAATCCAACGAGAGGGTGGACGTTAGATTTTGATGGCTTTCAATGGAGCATGAACATCATAAAGACTAGTTATGGTGGAATAAAATTTTTCAACTTTATCATCTATGGTTGTTGTCTCGATAACTTCTGAAAAGTCCAACTTAGCTGCATCACTTAACTTTTCATGATCAATATTTGTCATGTTACGCATCCATGATTCGTATATGAAAACTAGCCAAGTCAGACCTTAGGCTACAATATATTATCCTAAGTTATAAGAAGAAATGATATTTTATGTTGTAAATAAATAAATTTCAGGACTGACCATTGAACTTGGCACCCATTTAGATCTCACTGCATTTGTCGTCGAAGTTAGCAACCAAGGCATAAGTATATCATAATATTGAACTATGTGGTGCTGGCGACGGCTTCTCAGAATAAGTTGGACCGCCCACCGCAGTAACATCTCCATATCGAAAGAATTACGAATAAAGAAAAGGCTCTCGTTGATTGTGCAGTTACGAATCCTTAACTTCTTCGGTCGTGTCACCCTCAAAGAAAACTCTATGGAGCGTTTAGTGTTTCAGGGTCGTAATGAGGGCAAACGTTCACGTGGTCGGTCTCCAACGAGGTGGCTAGATCTTGTCAAGCTGTAACAAAGTACCAGCAACGGAATGCACCAAGACGGCTGCAGATAGAGACATGTGAAGAAAAATCGCAAGAGCAGCGGCCATGGACCAACAACCCAATCCATATAGTCTGGCTAATGAAAGCTGAACCTCGTCATTTTTTGAGTTGCAACACTGATACAGATGACTTTGACATTACAGTTGTCGATTCCTGATTTTATTCATTCATTCACCCATGTGTTTTTGATTCACCCATGTGTTTTTGATACTCATAAACAAGGCTTTGAATAAAGAAGAAAAAAAGTAAAGGAATCTAAAATAAATAAATTTACCGGCACTGGGCACTGTTCTTTTATATATTTTTGATGTTTCCGTAGAAAAATTGTACGTATCGATGAATTGGTAAATCACTTTTTAGGGTTCCGTAGTATACAAGGAACCCTTATAGTTTCGCCATGTCTGTCTGTCTGTCTGTCTGTCCGTCCGCGGTTTTACGCAGAGACTATTAGTACTAGAAAGCTGTAATTTGGTATGGGTATGTATATTAATCATGGCAAAAAAGTGGTAGAATAAAAACTTGAAAAAAAAAATTTTTTAGGGTAGCTCCCATACAAGTAAAGTGGGGGAGTAATTTTTTTTCTCTATTTACCCATCGTGTGGGGTATCGTTGAATAGGTCTTTCAAAAATATTGTGAGGTTAAGAACATCATTTTTCGATTTAGGGATCCGTTTCCGAATTATTTGGTTTGAAAGTGCGAATTTTTGTTAGAGGTAAGTGTCCGCCCTCTATCTGCTAAACGGTTATATATAGATACGTGAAAAAAAATACAGCAGTAGTATATATACTGAAGTTTAAAGGAAAACTATCAGAGCTGAGTACTAAGTAGAAACTAAAAAGTTATAGGCAACCAACTTATAAACTGTAAAATTTCATACTATTTTCACTGTTGTTTTGTTCGCTAAACTGTAAGGTGCGAGTGTGAATAGTGTGAACTCAAAGTTGTCATTCGCAACTACGGAACCCTACACTGCGCGTGGCCCGACACGCACTTGGCCGGTTTTTTGATGTAACGTTTTAGCATGTCTTCAATTATGATTTATGAATTACTACTAAATGTTTATAGTATTTATTGCTTACTTTTAAACAAACAAACCTTGCCGAATTTCGGAATACAGCGAAGGTAGGTATTTAGCATGGGCTACGGCCGCAGTGGCATCATCACGAATATCCCAAATACCATATATTAAAAGTGTATGGTATTGATATAATTATATTGAATTGAGTCCTTAGAAGTTAGTATGAAACAAATTAACGTACATGTTTTGGGCAGTCATGTAATAAGTATCAAAAATATTTTTCCTACTATAGACTGTATGGCTCGCCCGTGAATTTTTAAACTTCCCGCGTTTTGTGAGGTTCAGCTTTTGTTGGTCAGACTTTAGTCACGCACGACCACTCTATCTAGAGCATACCTACGACTAAGAAGAAGAATATTGAACTTGGCTCTCATTTCTCATTTATGTTTTTGATTGGATATTGCCTACCTACGTAGTCATATTGTGACTGTATAATTAATCATATATTTTTTATCTTTACTAATATTATAAAGAGAAAAACTTTGATAGTTTGTTTGCATTGAATAGGCTCCGAAACTACACGAATGATTTTCAATTGCAAGTGAGTGACATTGGCTTTAATTTACGCGGACAACGTCGCGGTAAAATTGTAAAAAATACAGTTTGGTACCAAAATAATATTTGAATTATTATACAAAGTGGAAGAGACACACCCGTAATAAACCGAACCACGGGATAAACTAGATCACTTTTTTCATTATATGAGCGGCGGTTGTTCTCGGTAGTGCCATTAATTACACAAATTAATTAACACTTAGTTAAGTTTGTTTAAAAGAAGCGCACTACACTCAAGGTTCGCATGCATAAAAACAACACATGAAGTGTTCAACACTCCGCACCCGAACCTTCCGCACGCGCCAGATGCCGAAACGATTTCGCGAATCTAAACAAAGTTTTTGTATTTTGTGCATAATCCAAATCAATAAAAGGTCCATTATTGTCTGAACTCATGCAGCGTGGGGCCCTACCTAATCCCCCCCCCCCCTCCTCCCCGCGCCGCGTGTGCTGTCTTGCTAGGTCTTGCAATAGGCTGAATGCCTTTGTCAATAAAGATCGAGATGGCTCGATAGTGTTCCAAAACCCCTTGATAGGGTTTTTAGTATCGGGTAAGCGCGTACCATTCAATAACCGTATTCTTTTGGTTAGCCTTTCATCAAGTTAACCCAATGAAATGTTTACCGTATTAATGAGGTTATTGTTTTGATAGGGTTACAACATTGTTAATACTAACCCTGTGTGCTAACCGTATCGATGGGGTTTCTTTCATCAAGTTAACCCGATGATATGCTCACCGTATTGATAGGGTTACCGTATCGATAGGGTTACAATATTAATACGCTTACCATATCGATGGGGTTTTAGAAAACAATTCAATGAAAAACCCTATCAGAAACCGCGGTTAAGGTAAGCGGTTCCGGTCCCTGGTCTGCTTCGAAAAACAGGGATAGCTGCTCCCCTCAAAACAGAATTAATTCTGCGATGGTGACCCTGATTATTAACTCACACATTGACATTCGCATAGATGTAAAAGTTCCTTTCGCATAAATATTACTTCGCTTGCATGAAGCGCCATACCTGTGGTTGAAGTAGAAACGTAGTGGTTAGTTCGTTTTAAAAATATATTTTTATAAGTATTTATAATTTTTTGTTTGACAGGTCCATTCCGTATGTAAATGCAATTTTCTTTTTGCAAATATATATAAAAGTAGACTGCATTATTATTAGTCTCATTTCAAAATAACAATACGACGTACTTTACAAAATTCTGCCTTTAAATCTTATTAGAAATAAACTAGTTTTTATTGCGATTAATTTCTGGTTGGTTTCGTGTAAAATTGTAAAAGTAATTTTTTTTTATCCTCATTCATCAAATCACTCTTAACTAAGTTAGGAGCTGATATTTCAAGCTTAATGTGACATACCTATCAATTTACTACATAGGTACATCATCATCATCATCATATAAACTGTAAGTCCATTGCTCTGGACAAAGCCTTAAGCAAGAATTTCCATCGTGGGGGTTTTGTCTCACTTCGCTTAAAAACATATTTTCATTATTTCGATCTAAATAAAAACCTTTTTATTAATTTATTACACGCTACTTAATCCTAATTCTGAGTCAATTCATGTAACACGAATAAGTACATTGTCTCAGTTTATATATCTTAGGGATTTTATATTCTTAAAAAACTGAAACCCTTTTCTGTATCCCCAGGGACCGATTACTAACCGTATGGGAGGAAGCGGGGCCACACATGAAACACGTGGTGCTGTGGTCGGCGGGGCGCGGGGGCGAGGCCCTAGCGCGCTCGCTGACGTGTCTCCTGCGCACCGCGGCCAGGCTGATGCGCTGCGATCACTGCGCTGCCACTGCCCTGCATCACCTCACTCTGCTGTTCCAACTGCCCTACAAGCTGTTCTACCAGCAAGCTGATGTGGTAAGTGTAGGCAAAGAATATACACTACGCGAAAAGAAACTACACTTAAGCATGTGTGCACGTAAAATCGCTTGCGGCTATTTGTGGACGTGCGCGGGGGCAGCGAGAGGCGCGCGGGGCGTGCACGGCCCGTCACGGAACTGGCTTGCTCGAGGGCTGTCTGTGTTGTGTTTGCATGTCTCGCGCCGCAGGCACGAAATTAATAGTGAGTAACTACTAACGCGTTGTCAACCCTAGCGCTTAAACGCCCCGGCTCAAGGCACCTGTGCCCGAACTCTAACATACAGGGAGTGTCGCCACTGTGGTGTAGGACCATTGATAGATAATATATTTTTTTGATTTGCCACAAACAAAGAATGGTAAAAATCTTATATCTTCCATGCTGGTTTGGGACAAAAGGAAAACGTAGAATATTCCAGCTGCTATTCTACCCGCGCAGACCGTAAATGCCGGTCAATGGATTGGGTGGAAATCTAAGGAATACCCTCAATACGGGATGCGGCTAGAAACTCATCACTATTTTGATTCGATTTTCCATCCTATCGCTACCTAACTAAACATGGCCTTTCGGTTTTGCGAACTTGGGCTCTATTTACCCCACAAAAGATAAAGACGTGATAATATGCATGTAGGATGAAAGGTTTTTAAGATGAACGGAACGTATTTTGTAAGACAGAGACGGAAGATATGACGTATGTAAGGGAGTGAAAGAGAAAGAAAGAGACGCGCGCTAGATTTGAATTTAGTATGCAGAGAAAACAAAAGACTACACATAAGATATAAGACGCTAAGCTGTAAGACGTGTAAGATTTTGTAAAAAGTGAAATATTTTATTATATTTTAAGTATACTCGAAATACCTGGTTTCTATAACACCTACTCCTACATATATATGTATGAAACAGCATTATCCATCCAATCCAAGTCCATCGCCGACGTCACGCGCCTGTTTAAGCGGCTCCTAAAATTAATTTTCATTTCTATATTACTCTTTTAGATATCTAGTGGCCTATACGAGCTCGTGAAGACCTCGGCACAAAACGTCCACTCGGCAGCAGATTGGGAGGTCGTATTTGCACTTTTGCTGGGCGCTGGCGCCGGCGTGTGGCCTACGGTATCTGCGCAGAGCGGTAAGTACCTTTTTCTTATACATTAACTTAAAAATTCGAACATTACTTAAACAACCTCGTTTGCGATAAATCGATACTGGCCAAAAACAAGCCTGCAGAGTTTTTATGAAAATTCATATTTGTCGCGTAAGTTAAAAATGGAACCGGTTGTTTAAAAAAACGGAAGTAACCTATCAAAAGTTTTTTTATTAAGGATTACAAGTGAAACGATTTTTTTTTGACAAACACGTTTTTACAGTACATTATGATATAAGTACGGTAAGCTGGATATTATAGTCGAGGTGTGTATAGGCATGAGGCGAAGCCAAGTGCTTATAATAAACCGACGACTATAATAGACAGTTTGCCGTACGAGTATCATACGACGTTTTTCAATACATTTGCGATTACCATAAACTAAAACAAGATTGCAATTTACCAAATCAGGAATTTATAAAAGTTAGGAACTAAAGCGGTTTGTAAAAATACATTAATAATAATCAGGTACATTGACTCAGGTTTATTTTCTCCAAAAAAGTACATTGATAGTCTTCTCCTTTTCGAAGTCGGTTAAAAATCACATTTCATGAATCAAATAGTTTTCATGCTGAATTTGAAACTCTTTGCTCGGATTCTATGAAGAAGTTTTAATTTTGCATCTGTGGCCAATGGACTATTGAGCGGTTGTGATTGGTGTGAAGTAAAAAGCACTAGTGCCGTAAATACGTCATTACTTTCGATGTCATAAGAACCGTATTATTAGCAAATGTATTGAAAATAATTATATGCTACTTTGTTTTAATTTCCGCCCATTATTTGAGAGCACTATACAAGACTTGGCCGCAAAAAGGTATTTACAGACTCACGTGTGTATGCCTCAGCCCGCATTTTCACGTTCGTCAATAATTGCTTTTTTTGTATTATATTGCCTTTGTTATATTTTCAATAACAGCTTATTTCTGTAAAACACATTGTTTTTAAATTGATTCGAGTGCCGTTTGTCATCAGCTTCAAGCAGATCAGAGGGCTCCGAAGACGAAAGCGATCGTCGTCCTACCAGTGTGTCGTCAGAGAGCGAACTGTCACACTCGCCGCAGACCCAAGGATGGATTGTGGTAAGACATTATCATTATCAGGTCTTTTTAGTCTCCACTGCAGGAGTACGACCCTCTCTATACTACCAGAGCCATATATTAGCCAGAGCAGTTCTACACTCCCCACGCTGGCCAGACGGGTTAAACTATCACCATCTCGCTCTTTGATATTACGGAAAACAAGATGGCGATAGATGTGAGAGCACTGGTGAACTGTTACACAGGTTTAGTCTTCTACAGTCGTCAGTCTCCAAACTACTAGTTGTAAGATTTCCCATACTTAGTTTATTTTTTTATGGAGAAATAAATCATATTTTTACTTTTTACTATAGTCGATAAACGTTTTCGCGCGTTCCATGCTTCGGGGGCAGGTGTGAATTTTAATATTAATATTTCTAGACCATCATTTGCTTTTTGTATTTCTAAACTCGATTAGCCCTTACTACTTTACAATACACCTTCTTCTCATTCGAGCAGGTGAAGACCTCGGACTCAGGTCTGGGTGACAGCGACGCCGAGCCGAGACGTCGCGCCGTCAAGCCCTCGGCCCTAGCGAGGTGTTGCGAAGCCCTAGCCTTGGTTGTTCGCGACGTCGCTCACGTAACGCCCTACAACTGCCGTTTGGCTGTGAGAGCTGTGCGGCTATTCGCGAGAGCGACTTTACAACGTGAGTTTTCATCTCAGCCACAAGAAAACCACGGTTGGACATAGGCCTCCCCCAAGGATTTCCGATACGACCGGTTGGAAGTGGCCTGCATCCAGCGCCTTCCTGCGATCTTTATAAAGTCATTCGACCACCTGGTCGATGGGTGTCCGATACTGCGCTTCACTACATAGTATAAAAGTCGCTTCCCACTGTCTGTCTGTCCCTGTGTATGCTTCGATCTTTAAAACTACCCAACGGATTGTGATGCGATTTTTTTCAATAGATAGGGTGATTCAATAGGAAGGTTTATTTGTATAATACATGCCTGAGCGCTGCCGGGGAGGCCTGGCTAGTCTCTAATATACTTGATTTTGCTGAAGCCTTTGATAATGTGTTACGTTTTCTAATTCTATTAAACCAACCGTTATTTCGACATTATGGAAGATTAAATCACGTGGTTAGCAGATTTATATTAAAGTTTATTCAGCTCATTCCAGTGTCAACCTTGCGTTTTCGTAATTCAAGCCATCAGATGCTGGTGTTCCTCAAGGCTCTGCCCTGTTGCCATCGCTACTTATGAAATATGTATATGTTACTATTTTTTTTTTGCGATATTACTATAAATGTTTTAAAAGGCTTACTTACAAAATAAACACAGTTATTTTTTGTTTAATACTAGTGTAAGTTGTATATCTATATCTATATATTGCGTTAGTATTATATTTTTCATCTCACCTACCCTTAAACAGTGTCATTAAATGCAAGCAAAGTAAGCTGGAGGGTCGCTATTACGACCGTGGGCTATTATATTTTATACAAATTCTATTAACCCCGAGAGCGCGTAAAGTATTTTTTAAAATTTTATATGGCTATATACCACGTTTATATGACAGGTAAAAAGACGAAGAGTCAGCGAGTCAGCCGCAAGCAGCGGCCCCGCTCTCGCGCGCGCTATGACGACTCCAGCGACGACGAGGGCGACGCTCTGGACTCCTACCATATGGTTAGCATACAGGTTGGTTATCAAGAAGTTCTCCTCGATACTGTGTTACAGTTATCAGAGGGAACTGTAGGGGTTTTTATGTTATTTAACTATTAAACGTAATTTATTATTAGGGGATTTATCGTATATATAAGGTAAACAAACAGTTACATAGATTAACAACAATATTAAACAGTTGTTAAACTATGTAGTTGTTTCCCTAATATATCAATTTATACAGATTTCTTAAGTAATAAGTTGTGTCTTTGTACAAATTTTTATGATGTCTTTTTCTTATACATGTAATGTACATAAACTTTTTAATAAAGAAATATAAATTAAACAATAAACTTGACATGTACTAGATATTCCACACGTTCGCACATCATCGTGCTGATTCACGGTACATTGCTGCGTTGGATGGAAAACGCGAGAGCTTTTGTGAGTTAAAAAGCAGTGTATCTATTCAGCGATTGGTCCGATGATGTCCAAACGTGTGGTATCAAATCTTTGCTTGAGCGGAAACCATAGAATATACTAACGACTATTTTATAAGAATGGGAGATAATACTGCAATGTTCTCCCGCCAGAGGGCAGCATTAGCAGAGACAGTAAACAAATGTTTGACATTGACAAGTATGTCAAACTTGCAATAAATTGCCTTTATTTTAAATCCGAATACGCAGATTAATTGCATTTTTATATTTTAATACTTATAGGAGTATTTTAAAATCAAATTAATATAGGATTAATGTATAATTTCACAAATTAATTGCGACTTTGACACTGACATGTACATACTTGTCAGTGTCAAACCTTTTTTACTGTATGTGCTAGTGGCGCACTCTGGCGGCACAGCTTTCAGTAATATCTCCTATTGATCTTAAAATGGAGGAAGCTTTGTTATTTGATGGTATATACTTCAGGAAACTCTTGAAAATACTTACTTATATTTCTTACAGCTTCTGGACCTAATGCACACGTTACACAGCCGCACCGCACAAATATTCAAGTGGTGGCGAGACGAGGCGGACCAAGGCGCTCAAGGTTAGTTTTTATTTTTTTGGGTCTTTTTGTGTTTGATTGAGTGCCAAAAATTCGTCAACTCCGTCATATTCTGCCCAAGCTAATCCTTAGACAATAACAATTCGCGCTCATATTCTTTCTAGGTCGTCCCCTTGCCATTTGCCCGTTAGAAGAAATCCAAGTTGAAGTGAGAGGTGATTCTTTCTGATTCACACGTAGCAACTTTATTCTAACTACACGTTTACACATTAAACTGTTAACAGTACTCTTATTAAATTAAGAAATATATGCGAAAAAAAATCCACGTGGATAGAATTTGATCCGGCAGTCTTTGTACGACTAGTCAATTATTAGATTTATTTGGAAAATAAAGATGGAATCTAAACAAATGCAATAATCGAAAATGCTTTTTATAGTTAATTGTAAAATGCACGTAGCACCATCTGTGTAGTTGTAGCTTAATTCTTGCTTGTATGAAACTTCTTGGAATCGTCAAAGATGGTCTAGCGTAATCAAGTAGGCGTAAGCAGTAGCGTGTGCCGTGTGGTTCTCGGCAGAGTAGTAAAAGACTACTCCATGTCTTCCCGTGGATGTCATAGAAGGTGACTTAGGAAACACAGGGTCGTGCTCCTGCAGTGGAGACTAAAAAGACCTGATGATGAAGAAGAACTGTCAGTGTCATATATGTGTGGGGTTTTCAGGAGCGGAGGAATACGATCTATGGGAAGTGGCGTGGATGCCGCTGCTGCAAGGAATTGCACAGTTCTGCACGGACAGACGGAAACAGGTACTATATTTAACAGTGATTTAAATTAAATTCATGTTTCTAGCCACTAGCTTTTCCCGCGACTTGGTCCGCTAAAATATAGCCTTTGTTAGCCGTTAATAATGTAGTTTCTAAAGGTAAAATATCATAATTTTCTATGAAATTCCTGTAAAGAAGTCATAATAAAAAAAATCACGTTTGTCTATGTAATTAAAAACGCACGGGATTGGCTGAAGCAAAAGTGACGTCACCTACTTGTAAACAGTAAATATGAGTCGAAGTCTGTGTGACGTCATGTCAACAAGTGACGGCATCTGTAAAGTTTAGGCAGCATTATTTTTCAATAAAATTTGAATAAATAAAATTAAAATGGTGATTTGCAAGGAAAGGACACAATTCACAAAAAAGATTTCTTATGTTTTCGCGATTGTTACACATTTAAATAAAATTATTTTAATACGGTTTTTATCTCCCAAAGTTTACAGTGTTCGTGGTCGCAGGTAGTGAGTCTACCTGTAACCGTCAAACGCGACAAAAATAAAGTATTTTTAAAGTTTTTGAAAAAATATGCGTAACATTAAAATTATTTTAATACGGTTTTTATCGCGTTTATTACATTATTTATACACCTAACGTTTCGAGCACTTTACAGTGTTCGTGGTCGCAGGTAGACTCACTACCTGCGACCACGAACACTGTTACGCATATTTTTCAAAAACTTTAAAAATAGGTACTTTATTTTTTGGTAACGTTCATGGAAAATTTCGCGGCTGATTCCATGTATGTATGTTTTTAGGTTGCAAACAGCGCAATCGCATACCTACAACGCGCGCTGTTGGTTCCCGGACTGGCACATATGGGCTGCGCAGGATGGGAGGCCTGCTTCCAGAGGGTTCTATTTCCGCTGCTGGAACAGCTGCCTCGTCGGGCTGACTCAGCGGCCCGGGCTAACACCATCATGTGCAAGGTATGAAGTGCAAGGTTTTCAGGTTGCAAACAGCGCGACCGCGTACTTACAACGCGCGCTGTTGGTCACTGGACTGGCCCATATGGGCTGCGCGGGATGGGAGGCCTGCTTCCAGCCGGTTGCTTCCCGCGCTTCCAGCGGGTCCTATTGCCTCTGCTGGAACAGCTGCCGCGCAGGGCTGACTCGGCGGCCCGGGCCAACACCATCATGTGCAAGGTATGTTGACTGCGCTGGATAGGAGGCCTGCTTCCAGCGGGTTCTATTCCCACTGCTGGAACAGCTGCCTCGCAGGGCTGATACTCAGCGGCCCGGGCTAACACCATCATGTGCAAGGTAAGTTGACTGTGCATGATCGGACGCCTACATCGCTGGATGTAGGCGTCCGATACACACGCACAGTCAACAGGACCCGCTAGGGACCTGTTTCCGCTGCTTGCACAATTGCCTCGCATTTGACCCTCACAGACAAACTAACAGGGCTAGCTGAATAAAAACTTGTTATATGGATTTTAATGAAATAAGCGGCGGCAACACTGAGCCGTAGGGTCTGGTAAGCTTTTGCAACAATGTGTCAGTTAACTTGCTTGTCAAATGTCCATAGACAGCGGCTTATCGTACAGTACGTCTCTATGCTGCCATCTGGTGTAAGTCTTTCTTCTTCTTTCTCAGCCCGTGTTGACCCCTTGTTATTTAGTGGCCTCTTCATGCCTACCACATGATTCGGGCTTGCGCGGTGCGCATCCAGGTCTTGCTCAATATTTTAGTGATAACGTAAGCCCAGCGCATTGTTGGTTTCCGGAATTTTCTTCGTCAAGATCTGGGTCCTGAATCCGCAATTCTACGCGACCAGCGCCCGTCACTAAAGTCTTTTCGAAAATTCGATACTACTCAATCTAAATTTCAAACCCAACTTGCTATAATATACTCATGCTTTTATGGTACGTCCCCAGGTGTTCCTGCAACATCTGTCAGCATTATCCCGCGGCGCGCGCTTTGGTGCGCTATGGCTGCGTGTGGTGGAGCTGCAGCGCGCGCTGGTGGTGGGCGAGGGGGGGGAGTGCGCTGACGACGCGCTCACCGAGGCTGCGCTCGAGTCCCTCAAGAACATGATACTCGTCATGGACTCTGTCAAGGTGACCCACACTTTGTGTAGCGCTGTAGCAGCGCGTGGTAGAGCTGCAGCGCGCGCTGGTGGTGGGCGAGGGGGTTTATAATTTCAGCTACGAGAATAGTTATTTTTTAAATGTCCTTGTGACTCAACAATGCCGAGTGACATTTCTGTACTTGTACTATTATTTATTCTGGTCATAATTAGGTAAGTGAAGAGTGGTCCATTCATTGTAAAGTTTGAATTAAGCCGCCCCCCCAACTTGCCGCCCGGGGCATAGAATAGAATATAAAGCATGGGTCCCGCCTTTTCTCCCCCCAAAATCCGGGGCTATATCATCGATGCCTTCTATTCAAGATCCCCTTTGCCAGCTGAGAGTTTGAGATTGAGGGGGATAAATGGTGCACACAACTTTTGTAAGTGCTGTTCAAATAAAGAAACTCACACCAATCTTTCTCGTTTTCAGATATTCAGTAACGGAGACGCCTACAACGACCTATGGTACATCACGTGGGACAAGATCGGAGAGTTCCTGCCTAACTTGAAAGAGGAACTATTCCCGCAAGGTAAACATTGTCTAAACGAATTCAGTGTATATAATTACCACCTGGAAAATGAAAACTGATGTGTTTTTCATCTGGTATTCCACAACTGTTTAAGTAAACGCAATATTGCCAATATCGCGCGGCTATGATAAAATAGATTTATAAATAGAAGTAGGTAAAATTTAAAAAATAAAATACACGACGGCCAACATTTTTTTAAACACGTATCTAAGGTTGCTTGGGTTTTTGAGACGACATACCATAACTGTCGAAATCCAGCTGTTTGGAAGATACGAAGTTATAAAGAAATTTTAAAACATACAAGATTTATTAAATTCATACGTTTTGATAATCAATCTCCTTTGATTGTGTCCTTTGAGTGTTCTAGTTCAGCAAGCAAACATTTTTGTATTTTGTTTCTAGCGAAAGACGAGGCGAAGCCTGGCATCCTACCGCCACACCTCCAGCCCACACTGCTGCCAACGCTGCCAACCCTCGTGCCCGTCGGCCCCGCCAGTACGCCCACCGTCCTACCCGTAACCACCCCCTTCCAGGCCCTCCCCCTACACGTCCCACAACCGGTGATTCAACCAGCTCGTCCTACCTCCAGCATACTAGTCCAAAACATCCCTCAGTCTCCAGTTAACCTCGGTCATAGTCCGCCGCCTGCACCAATGCTGGTCGCGCCGACGCCTATTAGTGGAATGGTGCCTATAAGGAATCAGCTGTATGACCAGGCGAGCTTGACTTCATCGGTATTGCTACAGCCTTTGAATGAGGTAAGACTACCTACGTAATATCCTCAGTCTCCAGTTAACCTCGGTCATAGTCCGCCTACTGCGCCAATGCTGGTCGCACCGACGCCTATTAGTGGAATGGTACCAATAAGGAACCAGCTGTATGACCAGGCGAGCTTGACTTCATCGGTATTGCTACAGCCTTTGAATGAGGTAAGACTTGTTAAACATTTCTTAGCCTTTGGGAAATGTTTATCCTACTGCGCCTATGCTGATCGTGCAGACGCCTATTAGTGGAATGGTGCCAATAAGGAACCAGCTGTATGACCAGGCGAGCCTTACTTTATCGGTATTGCTACAGTCTTTGAATGAGGTAAAAATTGCAAAAAATTCCTTACACAGCAAATTTTCGTCCTATTGCACCAATACTGGTCGCCCCGACGTCTATTAGTGGAATGAAAAAAAGGAACCAGCTATACGACCAGGCGAACCTGATTTATTTCGTATGTAACATTCTTAAGTCTCCAGTACATCTCAATCCCAGTCTTCGCCTGCTGGGACGTCGCATGTCACGCCGACCTTTTAGTGGATATACCTTTAAGGAACTTTACTAGCTATATGAAATAAGCCACCGGCATTTATCATTGATGGCAGTCGTTTAGCTTTTAGATGCCTTTAGGTAGGTGAAAATCTAATATCTGTGTTGGCTGTGGCAAGTGCCAACACGAATATAAGATTTTTCAAGCACGAAAAGCAACTAGCGAGGTAATTGTAATAAAATTTTGTCTTTCCAGATGATATCGACGCCCATTGGAATATCAATCCAGTCGCAAATGCCGATCCTGTACCCGCAGACGACCCCTGAGCTGCTGCACACGCAGCAGCCGCCCCCGCCGCCCAAACTCGACCCCCAGGCCATAGAGCCTCCAACCCCACAAGAAACCATAGACAACACCGTCGAGCAAAGCGAACTCTATGCAGAGTACCTCACCAACCCATACAACGACAAACAGTTCTCTACCAAAGAAGCCACAATATACGACCCGGAAAGTTTGACGCCGGAAATCCCAAAAACAGATACGATAAATTTACTTACATTAGATCAGAAGTCATTCAGTGCGAATACGACTCCTATGCATAAGGGTAATAAGGCTCAATTCGGCTCGACTGATAACATAAGGACGGATTCGGGTATATTCAATTTCTCGTCTTACTTCGGTGCGGTGAATGAGAGGAGTTCGGAGGTGTTCGATGCTCTCATGTCGACGCAGGAAGGATAGCTTTCGAAGGAGTGCGATTTGGGTACGTGGTTGTAAATTTTTTTGTTTTATGACAATGTAAAGGACTTGTTTTTGTTTTTGGAGTTTTATTTTTTGATGTGTTAAATTCTTAGTCAATTGTATTTATGAATAATTTAAATGAAGCTATCTTATGCAAATAATGGTGGCTGCATACGAAATTAAAAGCACTTAAATAATTTGGTAGTGTATTTCCTAATATGTTATCCAAAAATACAAGAATCCTAATACTTTAACTTTCGCCAGATAAATTCATTTTGGAAACCCAACTTTACTCACGATGGTCTTCGTAGCAGACCGAACTAGTCGGCGTGTCCGACAAAAATAAAACGTGATTAAAACCGGAATTCTATAATGAATAAAATAATCGTCGACATCCTAATTGTACAATCACAATTAATGTGTGCACATGTTTAGATTTGCACAAAATATGCAGATTTTAGTTAGCTGTTATAAATTACTATCTGAGCCTTTTACTTTAAATTAAAGGCCCCACACTAGGCACACTAGCGACGACAGTAATTTTATTCCTTATACTTTACAAATAGAAAGAAATTCAAGAATGTAAATTATACAAGCCTTAGTAAATAACTTGAAGTATTTTTGGAATCATGTGTTAATATTATCAGAATCAGTGAGAATTATGAGAATCAGATTACCTCCAAAAACGCCCGTTTTTGCCGGTAATCACTAGTTCTCTTAATGACTGATTCTCATAATATTAAAATATGATTCTAAAAATACTTCAGGTTATTTACTAAGTCTTATATGATTTTCATTCTTGCATTTCTTTCTATTTGTAAAGTATTAGGAATAAAATTATTGGCGTCGCTACTGTGCCTAGTGTGGCTTAAACATCGCCACTTCCTTCCTAGTTTATGATAATAGGCCTTAATAAGCATTATTCTGCCTGGTCAGTACTGCAGTCAGACATCATTGGCCGATATTAGCTTAAAGACTTTGATCAAGTATAATAAATAGATTCACTCTCACTTACAAAAATGACACTTCATGCAGTCTACAAATATTTAGAAGTAGATATTATGTAATTAACCTACACCAATGCAAAAGCAACCTTACTTGCATACCATTAAGTCGAATTTCAAAATCTGATCAACGACAGCTTTTGAAATTCAAAATTCAAATTTATAGGAAAATGAGAACCCAAATGTCTATTGAGTGCTCGTTTAGTTGGGACGCATTTTTATCACGGATTATGTATCTCTTGGATAGGCATCTAACATCCTCGTCTTCATCGTCACTTACCATGAGGTGTGATGTGAGACAAATGCCTAATTCAATAATTAATTAATAAAAAAAAAAAACTAGTTTTTGATACTTGATCGAAGCTCAAAGATGTATAATGAAGAAATTAATAATGATTCCTGAATGACAGACAAGCAAACTGGAAACGTGGAAGGGGAAAGTTTCAGTTTTGGCTAAAACTGAATTTTCGGTTGGTCTCTGATGAGAGCGTATTAGTGAACACGGCACTTCCTCAAATATAATTTTATCGTCAATTCGAAATTCATATTCAAAGAGATAAAACGTGTATAACTGAATACATGTTTTTAAGGATTGAAACCCAGGTACGTTTCTGCTTTTTACTCTGTATATTCTAATAGGGGTGGCAACGCAAAGCTAATTGTAGATGTCGCTGCATACTTTCGTTAGAAAATATGAATGTAAAGTAAATATTCATATTTACTTTACAATTGATTTGCTTTTTGCAAATATAACCCATAAGAATATTTCTTATTTAATTTTTTATGCAATAAATATGTCAATGTTTCGGAAAATAGCTAATATTAACATTTCAATAGTTCATTCACGAGATTTGAGCAGATTATTGAGAAAATTACTTTTTTAAGTTAAATGTCCATACATTTGACAGTTGTTTTGGAACAATCGTAATCAACGCCACTCGCGACAGTTGCCATCCTCATTTCAAATCCTGACGATGTTGCACTAAGGTCTTATAGTTTGGGGTACATATTCTAATTTTCTTGTTAAATAGTCTCAATCGATTTATTGTAGATGAGAAGTTACAACAAAGTATATTTATTCATGAAAGTAATTTAATCATTATACCGTTAAAGGGGCGACTCAACCCATCATTATGAACAACTTTTCCTATGGGATCAATGTTGGGAACTCGATAAAATTTTTCTAAATTTGTGTGTTATTAAATTTTTTTAGAGTTCTCAGAAACAGTTGTTTATATTGACGGTTTGAGTCGCCCCTTCACCGGAATGTCGAGGATAAACTTCCACCGGTATATTGAATAAATATATTTTGTTGTAACTTCTCACTTCTCGTCTACACATACAGGCATAATATAAAGTATTTATCTAGCTAATAATGTGTGGTTGAACATTCCAGGCCATTGTATGTATTTATTACTGTATTATAGGTTATAATTTAAATTTTCTATTACCAGTTTTGTTTAAAAGGAATTGTGTTACTCGTGAATTTCCAGGGTTACTAACGAACGTTAGGTTCGTGGAAAATGTAAATTGTGTAATTATTATTGTATGTTTCATTTGTATAGAGAGGTATATCTAAAATATTATCAGTGTAATATATGTTTAACAATTTATAAATAAAATGTGTTTAACGGGTATTTATCTTTTATTTGGAATGAACTTACGGCGCTGTAGTACAGACATTAGCGCCATCCAGCAATTAATTCTTAAGTCCTTAATCATATAAAATAAATATATAAAAAAATCTAATAGCTGAATGCCCTATAAAATTACTTGTAGTATTCTTGGTACAAGTTGTCACTGTTTTTAATTTGATGAATTAAGAGAACTACTCATTACCGCCAAAAGTGGCCTCTTTTGCCGGTAACGAGTGATTGTCGTAAACTTATAATATCTATGAAAAGTAATATTATGAATACTACAAGTAATTTACTAGGGCATTCAGCTATAACATTTTTTTAATTTGATATGATTCAGGATTTAAAGAATTAATTGCTGGGTGGCGCTAGTGTCTGATACCAAAGCGCCTAAAGAGCGCATGTGTCCATACGTTATTAATCTGAGGTCCATACAAACGGAAATAAGGAATTATATAAACCTCTTAAGACGGTTTGACGTTTCACGCTTAAAGTCTTTTCTTTGACATAAAATTAATTAAGGGCCCACACTAGGCACACTAGCGACGCCAATAATTTTATTCCTAATACTTTACAAATAGAAAGAAATTCAAGAATGTAAATCATATAAGCACTAGTAAATAACCTGAAGTATTTTTGGAATCATGTTTTAATATTATGAGAATCAGTCATTAAGAGAACTAGTGATTACTGCCAAAAACGGCCGTTTTTGGCGGTAATCTGATTCTCACAAATTCTCACTGATTCTGATAATATTTAAACATGATTCCAAAAATACTTCGGGTTATTTACTAAGGCTTATATTCTTAAATTTCTTTCTATTTGTAAAGTACTAGGAATAAAATTATTGGCGTCGCTAGTGTGCCTAGTGTGGGGCCTTAACCATTATAATATTCACTATGGAACTTACCACGATTGGTTTCGCGGTAAGTCCCGTATGGAAAATAATAATTAAGTTACCGTGTTTGATTCTAATTCTTTGAACAAGGCATCACTATTTTTTTACATAAAGTGCGTATTTCCTTCAAGGGGTGATTCAGCCCGTCAAAACGAACAAATTTTCGTATGGGACCAATGCAGATAGCACGAAATATCAACATTTCCATACAAGTTTCCCGTTGGTCAGGCAATTTGTATGACAATGTAAAAAAAAACAGTTTCCGCCATTGGTTCAATGGGAAAAGTTTTGCAAGTTGAAAATCTGTCACTAATTTTAGTCTAATTTAAAAAAGGAGGGATGAAATCAAAAACTGCAATAGAATAAAAATCAACAGTATATTATATCAAATTTACACTATGTACATTATTATTTACAATCGAGAGAACCTTCACAGAAGGCAAAATCAGGCACTTAAAATTTTAATAAAGTCTTCGAGACGATACTTTTAAATACAACTGTCACACTCTAGACACGTGTAAAGGTCTTTTATAATACGGGTGGTGGGGTCTGAGTAGTGGAGGGGAGCAGCAAGGTGCTTTCCTAGGGGGGCATAGCGCTTTCCGCCACACCACAGCTGATTTCCGCGACCAAGCCCACGCGCCGGCCGCTATACCGCACGACAAGCACAAACATATTGATAGTCCATTTGATCCAGCTGTATCCTCTATAGTTCCAGCTTCTAAAGCCGCTAGTAAAGCAAGACCACTTTGGGTTTCCCGCATCCTTGCTTCGAAGACCCTCACTGCGGTTCCGCTCGCTGCCAGTATAAAGTACAGTGCTCCAGCGGCAGCCGCCCGTGCAGCCAGCCTTCCTACTCTCTTAGCTCCTCTCGAGTCCAGCACTCTGCGCACTCTCATGATGCCAGGGCACGCTCCGATAGCCAGTGCTATTGACGTCACTAGTAATGCTCCTCGTGGAACCCCAATCAGCGCTGCAGCGGCTGCATCCGATATTCCACACGTTCCGGTCAATTCATCAGCGGTGACTCTTCGCAGCGCTAAAGCGGCTGCGGTCCAAGCGCCGGCCCAGCCCCACGCTACAGCGTGTAAATACGCAGCAGCCCGCTCTAAAGCTTCACTGGACCATTCACTGGCGGCGGTTAGGTACCAGGCGACGCAAGCGTTGGCAAACCACGCATCAGCGGCTAAAGTGAAGTAGTAGGTTAGAGAGAAGAATGCGACACATATGGGCGACGCTAATCCATCGACGGCCAGCGTCGTGCTGGAGCAAGACACCATCTTTGCGCCCAGCCAGCTTCTCGCAACATACGCTAATCCGACGATCGCGTGACATGTAGCCATCCAGACTACTGGGCGTTCTGGGTATCTGAACCTCGAAGGTTCCGCGCAGAATGTTAGCAGCGCGAATGAGGTTGATAATAGGGAGAACCATGCCAAGGTCGTCATCCAGATTTCGACTGTTCTCTTGTCGGACTGACTGTATCTTGCGTGTTGACCGCACGCGGGCCAGCATTCTCCCGTTGGGGCTCGAGTGTGTGCTGGGGGACAACCGTGCTCTCTGAGTTCGTGTTCTTGGAAGGGCCAGCGAGGAGGCGGTGGGGGTTCAGGTTCCAGTTCGCTAGCGTTAGGAGGTCTCATGCAGAGGCGTCTTGCTCTATCAGGGAATAATGAGCAATCGAGTTTGACGGTGGGGTTCAGCTTGAGCTGGTCTTTGCAATCTTCGGCTACGGTTTCGCAGAGCGCGCGGCAGGCGCTCACGGAGCCCGACACCTGCTCGGTGCAGAGCGGGGCGAAGGCTGAGCACAGTAGGAAGCGTGCGTGCACGGAGCACCCGCTTGACAGGATGCTGGTGTATGCCACCATCTGAAACAAGGATAGTCAACGTTTTAATGACACTTCAAGCACTGAGGAAAAACACGACCTTCAAGTTAATTCACGTTTTTATAGAACCAGTGAAATCATAAAAATTAAGTAAAACTGAGCTAAGTAATGTGCCAGATGTTTGTAAAAAAAGGTGATAACAGACTTATTTAGGTACGTCTCGTCCAGTGTTGCGCATAAACATGGACTCTTCATGGGTAAGTATAGACATTAGACCGAACTATCATTACTTTCCACGTTTACAAATAAATAATAAAAATATACGGACAAATCACACAGATTGAGCTAGCCCCAAAGTAAGTTTGAGACTTGTGTTATGGGATACTAACTCAACGATACTATATTTTATAATAGATACTTATATAGATAAACGTCCAAGACCCAGGCAAATCTGAAAAAGGATCATTTTTATCTTGACCTGACCGGGGATCGAACCCGGGACCATCCGTGTCGCAGGCAGGCGTGTTGACCGCTGCGCCACGGAGCTCGTCAAATATATGTACAATAAATTTTTTTGCCACGTAATGCCTCCTCAAACGGCTACAATTATCAAAAAAAACCAGCCGATTCCCTTCGCCATGTTCGTCACATAATTAGCCGGATACCTGATTTGTCCACAACAAAACCACGACGGTAGCGTTTATAATCGCTGCCGTTCCCAGGGCCGCGGCGGAGTGGGGCTGCAAAAACTGAATGGCGGCGGACAATGGCAAGGTCGGGTTCGCTCGTTTTGTTTTGTCAACCCGCGACGGATGTCACGCAATCAAAATAAGCAGCATGAGCCGTTTGAAATCAAGATTACAGCTACTTATGTTTGTTAAACACGGCCTTCTCGGTTAAAGATGAGGAAAACTTTAAGATTTAATTTGTTAGGTAAGTTAGCCGTAAGTATAGTTCGGTATGTATAATAAATCTAGATAAAATATAGTAAAAGTTGAAAAATTTGAATCTTAAATGTTTTAGTCTAGAACGGAATAAGATGTTATATTACTAACTGCCTGCAGCTAAAAGCCGTGTGGTTACCGGCGAAGCCGTGTGGTTCCCAGCAGAGAAGAATAGGACCACTCCAAATCTTCCCGTGGATGTCGTAAAAGGCGACTTAGGAAACTAAAGCTAAACATAGCTTATAAACATCAAAGAGACATCTCCAATCCGTCTGGCCAGCGTGGAGAGTGTAGGCCAAATCCTCTTACTGCCCTGGCAGTAAAGAGAGGGTCGTGCTCCTGCAGTGGAGACTAATAAAGACCTGATAATGATGATTACTAACTTCATATGTTTTCTTTTAACTAAATCGTAGTTTTGTTAGCATACTTTGGTAAATGTCGAATGGGCTCAAAACTCTAAAAGAATCCAAAGTTACTTTAGTATCCTAACCGTATTTATAGCTTTTGAACATTTCCTCATTCAATTTATTAACTCGATCTCATAACCGGTATCTTCGTTTACGAGATCTCCTTCAAAGATCAGCGGCCGATCAAAGGAGCCCAATTAATCATTGGAGAAGGCCAATCGCAAATTGTTTATCAAAACCGAGTTTACTTTAGCTGGGGCGCTTTGATCAGCTCGCTTTGATCTTCCTGCTCAATTTAAGGTTAGGAGTTCAATAGAGTTGTTATTTTGGGGATGAGTCACTCACTACGCTCTATGAATCTTAGTTGGTTGGATGTTATTAATCATTAGAAGAATCGCCCTGGTTGTCTGGTTCTGCACTAACCGTACACGAGAAGGTAGTAGGAGCTAGTAGAATCAGTAGGTAATTTATCGGGACTAAAGCACTATGTAATTGCGAAAAATGATTGTGGTATTGTTGGACTTTAAATATTCTGTAAGTACCTACCAGAGTGACGAATTCTTTTTAATCTATGGTACCTATAATCATAAAATGATTGAATTGGTCTATCTAAGTGGGTAGTGATAAACCGTCAAGGGAGACAGAATCGCACAGAAGGGCCCATACCAAAATACAATATTTAACTTCAAAATCCAAGTTATGTACTATAATTATATTGTTTTATTATTTGTTGTTATAGTGGCAATAGATATATGAATTCTGTGAAAATTTCA
This sequence comes from Rhodophaea formosa, assembly GCA_963082605.1. Lineage (NCBI taxonomy): Eukaryota > Metazoa > Arthropoda > Insecta > Lepidoptera > Pyralidae > Rhodophaea > Rhodophaea formosa. The sequence goes on along the minus strand of OY720218.1, from coordinate 3,394,784 downwards.
CGTCTCTTACTATGATAGACGGACATCGGAGTCTCAGTAATAGGGTCCCTTATGCACCATTTTGTGTACGGAATCCCAAAAACATGTAAAAACAGAATCCTTTACAAATCAATTTCAAGATTGCTCTACGTCGCATCCTATTGCAACTTTACGTCATCTAAAAAATCTTGGATTCAAAGACTTTGTTTGCTTTTTTTAAGTAGGTACATAACAGTATTCTTATTTTTGTAAGCGAACACGACTCAAGCGCAAATGCGAACAAAAAGTTAAGTCCTTCTGTTACAGTCATTTCAATGCCCGGATTAACAAAACGCACCAAGTAATCCTTGATCCTGTTAAAGAACGAGAGATCGCACTCGAAAACCAAGTAGATTGGGTTATTCTACCTTTTTGTATGCTCGTTGGCTCAGTTGTGGACAGCACCCTTGTTTGCCTTTCGGAAAGGTTTAAGTTTGTCGGCACCACTTAAGATGTTTTAGTTAAGGGTCGGCTGTACGGTACTTTGGTTCTTTTGAAATCGATACGGAGTTTTTGTATGATTATTTGAGTTAGTCTTTTTTAATGAACGTTAAGATACTTTTTTGGAGAAATTTATCTTTGATATATGAGTAAGTAAATATTGTTCAGAGCCAACTTGTAATGACATTTATAAATCGTTATTGCTCTTGCCCAATCGGGTATAAGAAAGGGTCAGTCAAGCGATGTAAAAATTATTAGGTCGTTTACTCTCATATGAAACTACAGATTTGCTCTTTTTTCTTCAGTTCTGGACTACCCTTTGGATACCTCTGTAAAAACCAGTTACCTCGTCAAATCACCCAGTATAGGTAGCGGGCCCCGGGCTTTGAAGCGTTACTGCTAAGGATGCAACCCGGAATACGCTCGATGATGACCTAAATCCATGAAAGGAATAACATAGCCTTAACATCGCTAACGTTTGCTCACGTAAGTAGCGTCGGACGTTATTGGATCGCGCACAAGAGCCCCATTGATACACGATAAACCTACCTGTTGCACAAGGAACTTTATAAGCTAAACTAAATCTTTATAAACTTTAATATGCTGAGCCAAACTGGATCTTACTCCATTGGAATAAGACCTCAGCAACGTTTAAAAGTTGAGTTCTCTCGCACTCGTGTTTCAGTTTGTTTACGTTACCTTATCCATTGAGTTATTTCTTGGAATTGGACGCATTATTTCATTGAGCTAATATTAACGGATTTAGTAGGTATGGGTAGAACAGGGATATAATACGTCCTTCAGTTACGTTACGTCAGCTTAAAGGTTTGTTTGTTATTTTAGATCGGAGGCAATGTAGATACACGGAGCGTTTTATGGGTAAACCATTTTTTTAGCAATTTACGTTTAGCTTTAAGGTGTTTTGTTCCACATGTATTTAAGTTAAAAGCAGATATTTTTGCTACTTTTTATTAGTACTCGATAAACAGCCCTTAAACTCAAAATAATTTATGGGCATTTTTTATAAATGTGTCCCTATTAATTTATTAGTAAATAATTAACAATAAATCTTTGCAAAAACAAAATACTTAAATTTTTGGGCTATACTGGAGTTTTTAAACTTTTTGACTTACATTGAATATTATATTCCAGATAATTTTCCCTTCCCTTATTCTATAGATCGAAGAGTTAAATCTATGATAGAACTCTAAGATCCAATACAACTACCTAATATCCGCCTCAAAAGCATCCTGAATGAAACGCTCATGCGACCTTTTATAATGTCCATACAGCCATATACTGTGCACTACAGTATCTATATCAGAAGCATTAACTCAAGTAACGCAATCCCCATAAACATACTCTCTTTGAACAAAGCGACAGCGGGACAAAAGAAAAAAATATAAAAAAAACATTACAGGCCAAGGACGAAAATAGCCGCGCTTTGATGTTGCGGGCCGATGACGGGACGCGGCTGAGTGAAAATGTCTATGGCCGGCCGTAGACAATACACTTTCTGTTTCTATAAATAGTTTAGATTAAGTATAGAGTTGTTAAAAATCTTGAGAAGGATATTGCTGTAGGATTTCGATTACTTTATTTTGCTCCCATTGGTTGATGATTTCCTCGGAGAATGTATTTTTAGACAAACCTGAGAGCCAAGGTATTGGGTGAAAGAAAAATTCACAATTTTGGATTTTAGGTTGTCAGGTGTGTGTTTGTTGCCAGCTTATTTAAGTGGACCACCAGAGTCTAACCCAGTAAGTTAAAAAGTAATTAAGAGTTTTGTAGTATTAATTCAAAACTGTGACACACACACACTGTACTGTACACTTAACTTTAGATTAATCACAATCAAAATGATCTCAGACCGTTCGAAATCGTACAATTTCGATCTGTCTGAGATTATGAAAAGTGAAACATGAAACAAAATAAATCTTAAATGGATGTAGATGTACAAAAAAATATAATCCCTTAATATTTTTGTCAGTCTATGGCATGAACTTAATTATCTCGAGCCATACGTACGTTAGAGATATGCATTAGACGTCAAGCGTAAGACAAGGGAGTCAACATCAAAGAGCCTGATATAGGAGCGATCTAAGGAGCTATATTAATTGCCTTTGAAGTGGGGAAAAAGTCCGGGAGATCCTGTTTGTGACGCTAACATGGACCTAGGAATAATATGGACCCGGCATTAGACACATCAAAAGTGAAGCATAACTTACGTCACATCAAGTCACATGTGTGCAGCATGTATTTGACATTTGGGAAATTTGACATTTCGTTCGACCGGGGAAAAGTGTAGGGATTTTTGTGCCGATGTGTGCGTGCGCTAGTGTCGCGACACGAGTGTAGGGATTTTTATGTGCGTCACTGTTACATTTTCCAAGGGCATATCCTGATTATTCTTAGATCCATGGACGCTAAATGCGGAACAGGTTTTTTATAACCTAATTCAAACTTCGAAGATCGCATATGCTTTGAAGAACCCCTTATCTTTAAAGTATATGCGATACCAAGATGTCTTGTTTAAATGAGAACAAACTGTTAGATAAAGATCCATGAAACGCTTGGATGAATTATTCAGATTTTGTAGTGGTCTTAATATAAAATAATTGCGAATATTTGTCATTATGATAAACATTTGCGAATCGTTGCCAAGATATTGTTTTGACTGCCGTTGGAGTATTTAGTTTAGTAGGGTATTATAGGTGAAGGTTTTTTAGGAAGATTAATGGAACATTTTTAGTCTTGCGAGTCTGGCCGTCCATCTTTCTCTTTCAACTAATTTAACTAATGGCTCGGTGTGCTTTAAACGTTGCGATTCTTATCTTAGCGAACTCACAATGATCCTAAGCGTCATAGACCCCAATGCCACTTAGGTCTTATCATGGACCTAGGAATAATATGGACCCGGCATTAGACACATCAAAAGTGAAGCATAACTTACGTCACATCAAGTCACATGTGTGCAGCATGTATTTGACATTTGGGAAATTTGACATTTCGTTCGACCGGGGAAAAGTGTAGGGATTTTTGTGCCGATGTGTGCGTGCGCTAGTGTCGCGACACGAGTGTAGGGATTTTTATGTGCGTCACTGTTACATTTTCCAAGGGCATATCCTGATTATTCTTAGATCCATGGGTCTTATTTCCGCCATTTTGAAAATTAATGGTCATAAGAGCCATGGACCCCAAATGCCACTTAGGTCCTTTATACAAGTTCTGTCATTTGAAAATTTCGCCAAAACCTGAATCGACAAAAATTTATATGTAGTTGTTATAAAACATGCTCGCATAATATTACGAGAATCAGGAGAAAATATGATGTGACAGACAGACATATGAAAGATTTTTTGTTTTGCCCAAGTTGAAACGGAGACTATTCGCTCGCGCTTCGCACTCGCTCGGTCAAAAAGAAGCATACGAGTATGTAACCTAACACCACCATCCACCCACCGATTTAACCCATTTCCAGTCCCAGCTGCCACCTCTCAACGCCCAGGATCCTACACCGTGATTTATCCCCCATAAAACCTGGATTGAATCATGAAGCCCACTGTTCCCCATCACGTTAATTGGTGGTTTATGGGCAAAGCACGCGTATAATTTACGGCCAGCTCGATTTTTATACAAGGTTCGAATCTTATAAACAGTTTTACTGGCTTTGGTACTTGGACAGTTTGGTTTGGTTCGGTTAAAGTCGAAATTGTTAATTTTTTAAGTTCTAGTGAAAAACTCGAGAGTAAAATATGAAATATGCAGTAAGTACGTTTTGCAAGTAACTCAACACACAATCGGAATATTGTGAGAGGCATGAAATCTTTTTTACATCTTGAGGTCCTCCGAACACCGTTGATGATAGTTCCATGACAGTAATTGTGGTAACCTTTTAGAATATAAAGAAATAGTCTTGTCTTGTCAAAGAGTCATCGTATTATTTACTAAAATCTACTCTTTCAATGTTAGAAATAAGTCAAGTCCTATCGATCACACTCTTCGTTTGATTTTCATACTTTGTTGCGATCGGTTACTGGTATCCTAAATAACTGTTCTATTTGTAGACTTTAACTGTTTTTGTGTGAGTTGCATTATCTTTATTTTACCTATGATATTAAATTCTAATATCAGCACATACATTTTCGGGGCTAAATTTTTCAATGACGCTAGCAATCTTTAACAATAGTTTATCATGATTAGCTTTCTTCTCGCTGATTCAATAATCCTTAATTAGTATCTCGTCAAGACATTTATCATTTCATTTTAATTTATCAACTAGACCAGAAATGACAGAATATGATCCCCGAAACGTCTGAAATATGTTTATCAGCATACTTTATGATCGATCAACATTAATTCCCGGCCGGAATTCCTCAAAACCTTCAATGAGCTCCATTAGCGGTAACATACCATATCGATTTCTCCATCGGCCGCTCTAATCATCGAGATGAATCGATAAAACGACTTAGAATTCCGCCATCCACCATCGGGCGCAGAATAGAGAGTTTACAGAAGAATCACCAACGAATACCTACGTTGTTCTAAATATTTAAAAATAACAAGGCAATTGTTATATGCATTATAATCGGCGGATATTTACCAAACATTACGACTGAGTCGTGCAAAGTCTTGGGAAACAGTCAAGGTTTGGAGGTATAAAGAGTCGAGATTAAAATGTCGACAAGAGTGCGTTAACTCATCATCATCATCATCATCATCAGGTCTTTCTAGTCTCCACTGCAGGAGCACGACCCTCACTATTCATCAAATCGTCGCGTTCGCAGAAGAGTTTCTCGCTAAACATGAATTGGTCAAGTTCTTTAAGATTTGGTATTTTTTTTTGTATCTGTTGGCACACAAAATGGGCACTGAGTTGTTGGATCTTTTCACTACGGAAATAAGAAGTTTCCATTGAAAATAATCTTGTACCTATGGCAAGAGCGTTTATGTGATGAAATCTGTGTTCCCTTTATTTTATGACCATCAGGACCGGTTCATAAGCCCAAGCGGAGCCAATTCATAATAACACTCATAACTCCACTCCCTTCTCAACCTTAGCACCTTAGTATAGAGTTGTTATTTGATTGAAATCGTTGTTTTATCCCGATTTGATGCGCCGGCATCTTTAGAGACAATCAAGATGCTGTAATGGTGTTATGCGCGTTAATTTTTATTAACGGTTCTACTCGGTGCAGCGGATAGAAAGTTTATGGACGCTAGCTATGTCGAATCACGTAAAAGCACGTTTCTTTATAGTGTAATTTTAATTATGTTAGGTTGGATTAATGCAAACAATCTCTAAGCAAGCTAGATGAATAATATCTGCTTTCAATAATAAACCTTCTTTCTTTTTCAAGCGCAAAAAGGTTCTTAATTTGTTTCTCTCATTATAAGTTGGCAGTAGTGGATCAATGTGTATTTAGTTAGATATGAGAGTCGTTCCTTGGTATTCTACCAATGCATCTGGTTCTCTAAGGTATCATGTCTTTGAGGTTTGGTAGTTATATAACCTTTTGTGACTTGTAAATTTAGGTTTATTCACTTATCAAATGTTGTTCCTACAAAAGACATCAACGCTTTTAAGTACCGCAAACTGCAATCGCTTTATAAAAGTCCGTCTTAGCGACAGATTTTCTCCGACACTGCGACACGTGTTTTACTGAGAACATAAAAACTCCGTATATAAAGTGCCGACGCGTATCTGTCCGTACATCGGCAGTTAGCACTTCATAACTGGAGAATTGGTCGGTCAACAGGCAGTCTCTAACATAACACAAAATAGTAAAGTATAGAGGTTAAACTTTTAACTATTTCCATAATACTCAGGCCACGAAGTTCAGGGATTAGAAATTTTGAATCGAACCAAAAAAAAGTATTAGTAATCAAGTATCGCTTGACTTGCTGGTGGTTCCATACTTGAAATTACCACCAAACGAACTAAAGATATATTTATTAGCAAGTCACATTAATTATATATTTTTATTTAACCAGGAAGAGAAGTCATAGTATACTTTTTCTAGACCACATTTCTTTATCACCTTGCTTCGTCTTCGGTTATCTATATCAAATTACTAGCGAGCTGTCACTGGGCAATAACTCGGCGGGCTCGCATTAGTGTGGATCCCTCGGGAGCATTACTTTTTTCCGGGATAAAAGGTGGAATATTTAAATATATATGTCCTTTTCCGTAATACAGATAACGTGTATGCAAAATTTTATGATGTTAAAGCTCAGCAAACAATGTTGATTTTCATCATCATCAGGCCTTTCTAGTCTCCACTGCAGGAGCACGACCCTCTACTACCAGAGCCATATAATTAGATTGAGTTGTCAGAGGATTTGGCCTACACCCTCCATGCTGGCCAGACGGGCTGGAGAGGTCTCTTTGATGTTTATAAGCTTTGTTTAGCTTGTGTTTCCTTAGTCGCCTTTTACGACATCCACGGGATGACTTGGAGTGGTCCTATTCTACTCTGCCGGGAACCACACGGCTGTGCTGGGAACCACACGGTTGCAAAAAGGGCAATCACCAATATTTAAAAGCATGTTGGTTTTGCTTTTAAATATTGGTGATACGACATTTTCCCTTTGCCCTTTTTGCAACATTCCGAGAAATCTAGGCTCATGTCATGGTACCAAAAATAGAGCAGAAATGAGTGGAAATAATATAGGTTTAGCCCACATTTACAAATAAAAGAGCTTTATTTCTATAACTACTTTTAAATGTATATTTTCTATTACTATTTTTATACTTTTTATTTATATCTGTGATATTGTATTTTGCACGCAGACTTACCTCGGAAAATATAAAAATCTCGTGGGCGGACGCCGCGGAACGCTTCTCAGATACATCCCAGAGATAAACAGACGTGTTGCGCATAATATAACGTCTAGATATTTTATATTGTCACAAGTGTTTTTCTGCGGAATTCTAGATGCTAAATGTGTTTTAAACAACGTGAGTGTCAAATCAGCTCTATAATCTTGGAAATAAAATTGTATGAAAATACTTGGCACCAGATTTATCTAAATACGATCTTTTTTTTGATTAAATTTGGTGTGTCTGTTTGAAGTATAATATAGGATAGTTATTAGCACAGAGGAAAAACAATATAATCTCTGCTATAGCTTTCCAAAAATAATTGGAATTTATACTCATTTATACTAGGAAAATACTGATTTTGACATAAGTTCATAAGTAAATTTAAGATTTTAAGTAAACAAGTAATTCATTATGATCAACAATTGAAATAAATAAAAAGAAAAGTCAAGGAAAGTAATAAGGATACTTCGTTAACGTCTGTTCAAACCATTGTTTATAACTTTCTAGCACTATATGCACGGTAAGCCTGTGTAAAAAATATTTAGAAACACTGCAATAAAACAGTAAAGTTAAACAAATGATAAAGTTTCTCGTCAACCAGCATTGCAAACAAATGCCGTATTACGCTCTGTCAAACAAGCATTAAGGGCATTGCATACCTTGCCCGTCTCGGCCGCTCGAGTTTCGACATTATCATTAAAGTAAGGTTTATATCACTTACATCCTCTATGGGAGGAGATAACTTCTGTAGCGCGGAGATATGGCGGGAAACAGACAGTGCGACATAATAACTATGTTGTTTAGAAATTGGTTCTAAGTATAAAAGCTTATAAACATCAAAAAGACGTTTCCTATCCGTCCGACCAGCGTGGAGAGGGTAGGCCAAATCCTCTCGACTGCTCTGGCTAACATGAGGCTTTGGTATTACAGAGACGGTCATGCTCCTGGAGTAGAGAATGTAACCACCATAATGGTTGACTTTGAAGATCGGCTGCAGCGGCGGTGTAGCCGACATCAAAGTCCACCCTTACGGTCAGGATGTTACTATCATCAAAGGCAACATCATTATCAAAGATGCATAATCAAGGTTTTTTAAGCACTATCTTAACAAAGTTAATAATTGGTGTCACAATCAGCTTAGCTTTTAATGTGAAAGTTAGTGAACACCGTGTTCATTCTTGATAATTTTGTTTTACATTTGCTGCTCTGACCGCGATAGTCGCATCTACATCTACAGTTCCGTGAATAGCGTGCTTTACGCTGGCGAGGCGCCATGCTCCCACTGTTATCAGCTGATAGCTTAATTGGGGCGACATCTCCGCTTTCAGACTACTCGTATTTTATCTGAGCTCGTGGAATCTGGATGCCAAAGTCACTTTATTACCATTTCTAACCATATTGTTTATTATAAATTTGGTTAAGATGATTAAAAGTAATACAATTCAGTTTGAATTTGTGCTTATTTGGGCATACAATCATTATCACTACGTACTTTTCAGTTTCCACTGCAGGAGCACAACCCTCTCTGTACTACCAGACCCATTTGGCCTACACTTTCCACTCTGGTCAGACGGGTTGGAGAGGGTTGGAGATGTTGATAGGCTATGTTTAGCTTGTGTTTCCTAAGTCACCTTAAACGACATCCGCGGGAAGACTTGGAGTGGTCCTAATCTACTCTGCTCAAATGGCACACGTCAATTTAAACTCAATTGTCGCCTTATGTATGCCCTCATATCCATAAAGGTAGTTTTTCGGCAGTGGATGACTAGGGCAAATATGTACATTTTGGGGCTTTGTCCCCTAAAACTCCTTCATTGCTATGACCTTTGCCGTACAAATAACCTTTTAAACTATTTGCTAGTCGGCGTTGCTAAACATCCAAGAAAAGTCAATATTGGTACGGCTATATTGGTATAGCTATATTGGTATGGCTATATTGGTATTGGCCAATGTTTGCTGACCTCACAATTTGAGAAACAGCAAACAGATTATTTGCAATCGACCAACGCGAATTAGCACGTTTAAACACTTTTGTGAGTTTGGCGACGCGTAAAATGTGTTTAGTTATATGAAACTGACAACTCACAAAATTAAGCTCTTCTGGTTCAAAAAGGATTTTTATATGAAATTGAATGCTGGGTTAATTGCGCCAACTCAATTTGCGTGATAGACAACTCACAAAATTACGCCCGTCTGGCTTCAGCGTAGGTAAATCTTAAGTCTCGCATAAGTAGCTCAATATTGTTGGAAAAAGGTACCTAAGTAATTATGTTTGTGATGGGAATAAGTTTATTTAATTAGGAAATCAGTAGTTAAGTACATAGTTATGCTACGTTAGAAACGGGACATAACACAAGTATATATATGTTATTTAAATTCTATGTGTAATAAAAAAAATAAACCAAAAGAGACGTCTCGCCACAAGTTTTTTATGTTATTTTTATGTTAGCATACCTATCTTAGTACCTACCTATTTTGCAGTAATTACTTTCTTTGAGGTTAATTGCAAAAAAGATATTAAAATGTCGAGTAAAACTCACGCAATCACAATAAAATGGTAATGAGCGAATTAAACAGCATTTACGAGCAGGCCCGTAAGGGAATGCGAGGTATGCGTCGCACGCGGGCGGAAGGTTAAGGGGGGCGGCAAGTGAAGCGATTCCTTTCATTTCTTCGTTGACATAATATTAAACAAGTTATAAGTTAATAAGTAAATTAAGTTTAATTTTTATAGTTTGATCTTAATCAAATTTATTGCAAAAGTCAGTTTGTATTTTTATTTTTTTCGCCAACTTGAAGCATTTTTCTTTCATACTTTATTGGCGGGCGTACAAAAAAGTACTTTTAAACAGGGCTTTCTACGTCAAAGATAGAGTTATCTTGTACTTGTTATTTATGTTACGACGGACCTAAGTTTATATCCACTTAATGATTATTATAAAGAATTAAGAGTTTTTTTATGCATTCCTTGTGAGAAAAACTAAAGGCCCTTTCTGCCAAGTTAAATTACGTTATGATAGCAAACAGGGGGTCGCCAACGGTTTGCCTTTCACAGTTGAGGGCGACAAAATAAGTATTGCACATGGACTATCTAAAATCTAGCAAAAAACTTTTTTACGACTAAATGAGAAATGCATTTGAAAGCATCCCGTCCCAGACATATATGGCCCCTAAATCAAGGGGCCGTTATAATCGAACGTCGCTGCCGACATTAAAATTTAATTCATATCTTTAGCCATTTCCATTTCCGATTAATGTTAATATTTTACAGAAATTAACAAGATGGCGGGCTCATTGATCATTGATGTAACAAGTATAGAAAAATATAGGTTTTTGCTAATTTGGTATCAACGTGGGAAAAATTTTTGATTTTGGATGTTCACATAACTATACGCAGAGGGAAAATATTTAGAGACTCTTTGACTGACTGAGTACACAATACGAATTTTGTAAATAAATCTTGGGAAAGAAGAGGGAAGGGTAGGAGAGGAAAAGGATGATTCCGAGATTTACAATTGGTTTAGCTAACCTAATGATCAAAACTACTACAAAGTAAAAGAAATACTATCAATTTCATGTAGATTTATCCCTCACGGCTCGTTCACGAGTACGCGCGTCAGGCGCACGCGGCAGAGGCAGGCGCCTGCGTTTCTGACTAAAGTCATACAAATCGAGGGTGTTCACGAACAAAAAACTTGAGCGGCACGGATGCGCGCAAACACAGCGCGGCAGCCTTGCGCCAAAGTAGAAAGAGATGGCACGATGTGTCCGACCTTGTGTTAGAACGAGTGCGGGAGTGATTAGGTGGATGTATTGGGAGAATAATTTTAAATTATAATTAAATTTATTAAGTTTTTCTAATGTACTCATTTTATTATACATTCTTAGTAATTTTCAACAGACTTAAAAAGAAAGAGGTTCTAAATTGAAATGTAAGTTTGTTTGTTTGTACTATATAAATAAAAATAATATTTATTTTGTAATGTACATAATTGAAATTTGATTTTTGATACTTTTTATATTCTTGTTATTTTGTAACCGACTTTAAAAAGGACTGGGTCTTCAATTCGTCTGTATGTTTGTTACCATTTGTTTGGTTTACTACTTTTGTTTGGATGTTAAATAGGAGTATTTTTCGGTAGTAGAAACATGGAAGTAGACGGTAGTCGAAGTCGATGGTCTACTTTACGTGCCCGATGGTATCCGATCGTGTTACCCGGTTGTTTCCGGTGGCGCCCAGTGGTAAATATGACGATGACGATATGACGATGACGATATGATGATGACGATATGACGATGACGATATGACGATGACGATATGACGATGACGATATGACGATGACGATATGACGATGACGATATGACGATGACGATATGACGATGACGATATGACGATGACGATATGACGATGACGATATGACGATGACGATATGACGATGACGATATGACGATGACGATATGACGATGACGATATGACGATGACGATATGACGATGACGATATGACGATGACGATATGACGATGACGATATGACGATGACGATATGACGATGACGATATGACGATGACGATATGACGATGACGATATGACGATGACGATGACGATATGACGATGACGATATGACGATGACGATATGACGATGACGATATGACGATGACGATATGACGATGACGATATGACGATGACGATATGACGATGACGATATGACGATGACGATATGACGATGACGATATGACGATGACGATATGACGATGACGATATGACGATGACGATATGACGATGACGATATGACGATGACGATATGACGATGACGATATGACGATATGACGATGACGATATGACGATGACGATATGACGATGACGATAGCGGAGGGTAGGTAGTAGGGTCTCATTATTATCTTTTGCATACGGAACCCTTGCAAAGTTTAATTAAAAAACCGAAACCCACGCGGATGAAGTCGCGGCCACTGGTAAGACATAAATCAAAATGTTAAACCCCAAGGCTAAAGGTGTGAAAGTTTCTCAGTAAGTGTACCACAAAAATGCATAGATTAATATTTTTAATACAACCCAAAATAACAATGACATTCTAATAAAATGTGATTGCAAAATAAGAATGTAGTTATTAATCTGTGACCTAAATACGTCTACTGTGCTCTGCCGCCCGAGCGCACCGCCCATTCTCGTGAACACCTTGCCGCGTGCGCCTGCCTCCGCCGCATGCGCCTGCCTCCGAAGCCCGTCGCCGCCGCGTAACGCGCGTTTTCGTGGCCTTGCGGTTATGAAGAAGCCAACACTAAGGGCCATGTTTAGCGTAGTGTTTGTAATAGTGGTTTGGTAGGAGGAAAAGCTAATCAAAATAATAATGATTTACCAGCCACATCGCCTAAGACGTCATTCCTGAGGTATTCATTAATTTATTCGACCGACATTGATAAAATATTGTAAACTGGACCTGGACTGTTTGCTTCCATGCATTCCATAAAATGTTCCAGCTGCTGTTGATTTTTGATTTGGTAAGGTATAAAGTTGTGATAATATTTATTTATAAAGAATGGTACTCATCAACTAGTTCATAGACAACAAGACTACTTAGTAAGCTAGACCCATGCAGGGGACTTCTATAATGAAATCTTCCGGTGGCAAATAATAGAATGACCTGGTTAATTCTATCGGAGAGATAAACTTTGATGTTCCATTACGCGGACAATTGCTGAAGGCTAATCGTTTTAATGCTCGGAGAAGTCGGAGACAACTTTTATGGGAGTGTTTAAAAGCCGCTCTCCCAGGGCTGGCTGTTGAAGACGTAGATGTATGGTAAATTTATGTACATATATAAATGTGCACATATACATATGTACATATACATATGTGCCGTGTGGTGCCTCGCAGAGTAGAATAGGACCACTCCAAGTCCTACTTTCTTTTGGATGTCGTAGAATGCGACTAAGGAACTTGATAATGTTCAAAACATCAAAATATTATATTTTATTTTCTCCACAACAAATCTCTTAACTAAATGACATCAATTAACTAAAACTAACAGTATAAATTAAAATTTTAAACTAAAACTAATTTTAAAATAATAATAACAAATAGGAGTACCTAAAAACTAAACTTAAGTAAAATTACAAAATAAAGAAAACCTATAAATAAAAAATATCGCGCAGATCATTGCCTTGCGGCAGGGTCCCCAAAAGGCTGGCAAACTTAGGAAAGACAAGCTAAACAAAGCTTATAAACATCAAAGAGACTTCTCGAACCCGAGTGGCCAGCGTGGAGAATTTAGAACAAATCGTCTGACTGCTCTGGCTGTTTTTATTTATGGTCTACCAGGTGGTGGTAATCCTTTAACTGTCAAGTCTTTTTAGAGTTCAGGCAAACTGATATTCGAAGATCAAGAACGATGTCCGGGAGATGAAATTTCATGAGGATATAGATGTCAATAATTGTGCTTCTCTGGAGCAAACGAATGCTAAAAGATTGCTACCTTCATCAACCTTCTAACACATGCCATTGGAGGTGCTAGACGAAAATATGATTTTGCGGCCCCTCCAATCATCATCATCATGTCTTTTTATCGTCTCCACTGCAGAAGCACGACCCCTCTATACTACCAGACCTATATCAGCCAGAGCAGTCAGAGGATTTGGCTTCCACTCTCCACGCTGCCCAGATGGTTTTTTTGTTACACCACTCCCCAAGGTAGTGTAATTGTGTGGGCCAAATGGGTTGGAGAGGTCACCAAATTTGCCGAAAATTATCATGCTTCAGACTTCAGCCTTGGCAAATACGCCACTGAATATCTGTAAGCAGCCCTACCGTCCTCATTGCGCGCAGCATCACATAAATAACCATTAAAAACTGTTTATCCGTCCGTACGACATCGGCGGGTCGTTCTCTTGTCAATTATACCATTGGCCGCTCGGGATTGCGAGGCTCCTTTCATGTTTTTTTTTCTTGGACACGGTAAATTGTGAATTGCCGACTGCGCTGTCTGTTAATTTTTTTTGAATGCTCGCTGTCGCTGGCAACTATGTTGCTTTGTATGATGAATTGTCCTTTGGATTTGTCATGATGAATGTCCAGCGACGTTCTTGTGGCGCAACTAGTACAAGGATTTTGTTGAACAATTGAGCTTGTCAATTAACTATTGCATTAAGTCCACATTTTTATATTTACACAAACTTTTCTGTGAAAAAATATCCAGCTTTATTAGCGTTTGAAGATTTGAATACTCTCATTAAACTAAGAAATAAAATATGGCAGAAAATCATCGTGAGCAGGATTTTTTCCCCTTATCTTATTTCTTAATTTAATAAGATTAAAATAGCAATGTGAATGCATAAAAACTCCTTTAAAATAAAGGATATAATCCTTTGTCATGCTTGAGACTCCGGATGACGTCAAAGAAGAAGAATTTATTTTCTTTCAAAATTAATGCCAGGTGCCTACAGGCAGTAATTCCGTTTTTAGGGTTCCGTAGTAAACTAGGAACCCTTATAGTTTCGCCATGTCTGTCTGTCTGTCTGTCTGTCTGTCTGTCTGTCCGTCCGCGGTTTTACTCAGAGACTATAAGTACTAGAAAGCTGTAATTTGGTATGGGTATGTATATTAATTATGGCAAAAAAGTGGTAGAAAAAAAATCTTGAAAAAAAATTTTTTTTTTGGTAGCTCCCATACAAGTAAAGTGGGGAAGTAATTTTTTTTTTCTCTATTTACCCATCGTGTGGGGTATCGTTAAAAAGGTATTTGAAAAATATTGTGAGGTTGAGAACACCATTTTTCGATTTAGGGATCCGTTTCCGAAATATTTGGTTTTAAAGTGCAAATTTTTGTTAGAGGTACGTGTCCCCCCCCTCTATCTGCTAAACGGTTATATATGGATACGTGAAAAAAATTACAGCAGTAGTATATATACTGAAATTGAAAGGAAAACTATCAGAGCTGGGTACTAAGTGCAAACTAAAAAGTTATAGGCACCCAACTTATAAAATGTACTGGAAAATGTAAAATTTCATACAATCTTCATAGATGTTTTTGGTCGTTAAACTGTGAGGTGCGAGTGTAAAAAGTGTGAACTCAAAGTTGTCATTCGCAACTACGGAACCCTACTTTGCGCGTGGCCTGACACGCACTTGGCCGGTTTTTTTTTTATACTAGGCATGGGAAAACAGGCATACGACCCACCTGATGGAAAGCGGTTACCGTAACCTATGGACCTGCAAAACCAGGGGCGCTATTTGCACGCTGCCAACCCTGAAGAAATCTCAAAATGTCATATAAAATGTGTTATTTAAAAGCATGTGTGAGTAGGTTTGTTACTAGATATTAGTGGTTTTGTACTCTAGTTGCTTCGAAAGTATATTCATAGTAAGAATGGTCCTATTCAAAGCCGGAAACCACACGGCCAAATAGAGTTAAATGTTGTGCGGTAATTGATAAGGATCGTAAAAGTCACTGATAACAAACTCGAGCTTTATTGCTGAAAGCTAATTTGACATTGGACCCGTCAAAGGAAGTCGGCACCATAGAGTTAAGATAATGATGTCTATGGTCGGCACATCTAAGCTTTGGAACGGAAGTGTGATAATAAACGATTGCCCTTTTTAGATAGCGCTGTGTTCAATAGCCTATGTTTAATTAATGAACGTACCTACTAGCATAGCTAATCTTTATGAGTATTAACTCAGAATGTTAATAAACTTAAAGAAAAAAGGTTATCTTACTAAGTACATACCTACATTTCAACCTTTGAATATTTATATTTCAACCTGGGTAGTGTTAAAATAACTTTATATTGGGAATAAGGGCAATTTCCCAAATAGAAAGATTGATCGGAGTTTTCGCCTCCTACACTACATTCAAAATTCCTAAAAATGAACGTTAAATCAAAATGTTATCTATATAAATAAAAGTCAAAGCTAAAAACTTGAAATTTATTAGAGGGGTTCCTCTCATAATGTAAGTGAGCATTGAGAAAATATTTTAAGAAATTCAACCCCATAATATAGGGGATGAAATAGAGGGTGTGAAGTTTTACGCGGACGAAGACGCAGGAAAATTGCTAGTGACAATATAACCTTGTGAAATAAGGCACCATACAAAAAAACTTGTGACATAACATGCCTAAGCCACTATACAAAAAACGACGCCTATTCCAAGCAAGATAATCGAAAGTACTTAACCAAAATTATATATTTTAAAACTGCAAAATATTTTTTACGATCTCAAACCACCGTCATTTCTATAGTTCGTGAAGCCCGGCCCAAAAACTGCGAGTCATTCCACAGCCCATTGTGCTGATGAGCAGGCTGGCTTCAGGAATGTTGCCCAATTAGACGGTCCGAGGTTCGATTCCGGCGATCCGCTACGCTGGAGGCTTGTCTTATTGCTTTATAGACTTGTCTATGGCCGGCGGAAGTGGCTGGGAACTAATTTGTGGGCGATTCGACATAATCTGTGGGGTATTGGGCAGCGTGGTAAATTGCTATGTTGGATTTAATTTCGGTCGTGTCTATGGTTCTTTTCTGAGGGAACTTATATATTTTAGTTGAAGGTCTGAGAATTCATGTTAACTTTTGCAATAGAAAGAGACGGAAATACTACACGGTCAACCATCTTTGCACAGAATCATGTTCTCTTATTATAAGAACATTAAGTAAGGGTAAAGATCGTAGGTATTCTTATCTTTCACAAATTGAAATAATTTGATACAGAATCGTACCTTAATGGCTTAGATTATATAAAGCTTAGATAGGCTCCATTAGGCTAAAAGCGTAGAAAAAACTAGTGTCCAACCCACAGTCGGTCGCGCACACACTCAACTACCAATTTGACGGATTTTGAGAGCATAAATTGACAGGCTGCGTGTGATATGATAACACAATGCTGTCACGCACACAAGCACTGAAAAATTGGCCAGTTTTTAATCGTTGTCTAGAGAGTATATATGTTACGGTACCATTGGGTTCCATTTTGGCACCATCCACAGAGCCAAGAACGAGTGAATACGAAATGATTGCTGACGTCACAAAGAGTGGCGGATCGATTCTACCGGTTTAAAAATTGAGCTCCAGGTCTTTTTAAGTCTGCTCTGCTGGAGTACTACTCTGTACTACCAGAGCCATATATTAGCCAGAGTGCTTAAATTTGTTTTTAAAAAATTATTACATTTATCGGTATTAAGGTTACATTATTAATAATCACCGACAAGTGTGATTAATTTCTCACTTTTACCTCGACTTTCGGTAATTATTAATAATGATAGACCATTATTAATAATTTTCAATTAATCACTCTTACCGTAACATATATAGGCAAAGCCTAATGTGTACTAAAGATCTTAGTATATTGATGGCCTGAGTCGAAAGATGACTTCGTGTTGCATATCATGGTGCCATCATCGATGTGGCAGCGGCAGCCCCATGACAATTTGCGATTGCATTACTGACTAAGCCAGTAGCGTCGATGACGGGTTTTATGTCATAAAAGCTTTAAGTATTCTACAATAAGAGTCGGGCCCGATTGGGTATACAATGCAACAATAGAAATTGACCCTTATTATTGCTATATAAATGTCAAATTTGAATGGCGTGACGACAGCCGCCCTTGTCCATTTTATATCGACTCTGTTATGCTGACTCCATTTAAATGTGGAATTTAAGTGCAGTAAAGAAAGTGTGATTTACTTAATTGCATTGTAAATGCGCGCCAACCTGGCCCGTTCAATGTACTGTTCTGTATTTATCTTCTTTTACACCAAAGAAAAAAACAATTTAACATACCTAACGGCTGAAATAGGTGTAGAACTGGTGTTAGGTGAAGAAAATCGAGAGTCCGATAATATTTTTCAGCTAGCAAACACTCTGAGGCAAACAAACATAGTGAAATTTTAATCTCTTTGGACCTAAAAGTAGTGACAGCCCGTCGATATGAACAACTATTCCTATGGGATCAATGCTGAACACAAAAAAAATACATTTCCATACAAAATGACCGGGTGGCTGAATATTTTGCGTATCCAAAGCAGTCGCTTTCGCAATTAGTAGTGAAACAAATATTCGAAGATTTGTCATAGACGAAAAGATCTTTCGGAGATTTTACGGTCGGCCAAATAGTGGTGAGGTACGGTCAAGCGTTAAAAGCGGAAACAGAACTCTTCATACAATTAGTTTTAAAAGGTCTGACTCCACTTATTCATCAGAATATCCAAGGCCTGACTAGCAAACTTTTAGAGTTAGAATTATTTATAAACAGTAAAAATTTACATGTAGTTTGCCTGACCGAACATTTTATGCAGTCGCATCAACTACAATTTAATATTCAAAACTACTCTACGGCTAGCTCATACACCAGAAAGACAAAAGAGAAAGGAGGCAGTTTAATCCTAACGCAAAATGATGTGAAATATAAAGAACGTAAAGATATTGTAAGTCTTTCAATTGAGTGTAGTGTTGAATTAGCATGTATTGAGCTAGAGAATTGTGTTATAGTATGTGTATACAGCCCTCCTAATTCAGATTATAATACATTAGAACTAGTGATTGAAGACGTTTTAAGGAAATTGTGTTGTAGTCGCAAAAACATCATAATATGTGGCGACTTTAATGTAGACTTATTAGTTACAACTACTGAAAGTGTAAGATTTTTAAATTTATTTAAATCGTTCGATTTAATTAATCTATTTCTGGAGCCAACGAGAGTTGAAGGTGACTCTGCAACGTGCATAGATAATGTTTTCTGTAACTGCATTGCTGTTGACAAAGCCATCATAAAAAATCTTACTTCTGATCACTTTGGTCAGTTAGTAAAATTCACAAACCACGTCGAAGTAGATTCATCACAAATTACCTATAGATCGATTACAAAAGACAAAATCAAAGTATTTAAAGATAAAGTAACACAAAAAATTCCTCTTATGGAGGAAACTAGAGATGATCCGGATATACTGTATAAAAAAATGTTTGACGTTATTGAATCAGAATTTAACAATGCGTTCAAAATAAAAACTAGCACTAAACGTAATCGTAAAAAATTTAGTGAATGGGCTACTCCAGGCATTTACATCAGTAGGAATAGGTTATATGAATTACTTGCTATGAAAGCTCACAATCAGAATCCCGATTTTGTTAAATTTGTAAGAACTTATTCAAAGGTTTTTAAAAGGGTATGTGCATGCGCAAAGTCAATATTTACTAGACAAACTATTATTAATTCTAATAATAAAGTGAAAACAACATGGAAAATTATTAACACAGAAACAGGAAAAACGAAAAAACGTGATATTCCAATTGAATTAAAAATTAATAATAAGGTCCTCAGTACTAGCGAAGACATTACTCAATATTTTGAAGACTTCTTTACAAATATTCCTGTAAATACCACTGCCTCCCTACATTCATCATCTGAGGAATCTAAAAAGTTATTAAGTAGTTGTATACCAGAATGTAACAGTCATTTAATATTTGAACACGTAACATCACAAAAAATCATTGATACTTTTAGGAGTTTAAATAATAAGAAAACTGGGGATATATGGGATATCTCAGTATCGGTTATTAGTAATATTATAGATATAATAGCTCCTTATTTAGCGTCTATTTTTAATAAATGTGTCGATACGGGGACTTTTCCTGATTTAATGAAATTGAGTAAAGTTATACCATTGTACAAATCGGGTGATAAAACTGATCCAACAAATTACCGTCCTATTTCTATTCTGCCAGCTTTGAGTAAAATATTTGAAAAGTTAATTTTTAATCAGTTATTATCTTTTTTCAATAGAAACGGACTCTTTCATGGTGAACAGTATGGATTTACAAAGGGTCGATCAACTACAGACGCGGGGGTTGCGCTTTTAAAACATATATATGATGCTTGGGAGAATAAACAGAATGCCATTGGTGTTTTTTGTGATCTTACCAAAGCATTTGATTGTGTCGACCACAATACCCTTATATTCAAACTAGAACACTATGGGATTAAAGGTAAAGCTCTTTATTTAATCAAATCTTATTTGAGTAGCCGTATTCAAAAAGTTAGTGTAGATAGGGTTATGTCTGTCGGATCATCTGTTAAGATGGGTGTACCCCAGGGCTCTATACTAGGGCCTTTGTTGTTTCTAATATATATTAATGATCTGCCATATTATGTTAACACGTGTAAGGCTGTACTATTTGCCGATGATACATCTCTTGTTTTCCCTATCGATAGGACAACGGACAATTTTGACGTGGTCAATAGTACATTAGCCCAAGTGTTAGAGTGGTTTACCGCAAATAACTTGTTGCTGAACGCTAAAAAGACGAAATGTATTAAATTTTGCTTACCGAATGTTACAAAAGTACCAACACGCATAATGATCGATAACGAAACGATAGATTTGGTTGACAAAACAACATTTCTTGGGATGACAGTTGACTCCGGGCTTCAATGGGGTGCCCATATCACAACCTTATCGGGTAAACTTAGCTCTGCGGCTTATGCAGTTAGAAGAATAAGACAGCTGACTGACGTTGATACTGCGCGCTTAGTGTACTTCAGTTACTTCCATAGTGTCATGTCATATGGGATATTACTGTGGGGTAACTCAGCTGAAGTTAATACCATTTTCGTCCTTCAAAAACGCGCTATCAGGTCTATATATAAATTAGGTGCTAGAGAATCACTTAGAGAATTGTTTAAAGAGATAAATATATTGACATTCCCCTCGCAATACATATTTGCAAATATTATGTTTGTTCGTCACAATCTTCATTTATATAAGAAAAATAGTGATAACCACAGCAGGAATATGAGAAATAAAAATAAATTAGCTACGCCAGCTTTGCGATTACAGAAAACAATGAATTCTTTTTTGGGCCTCGGTATACGCTTCTATAATAAAATTCCTACAGAAATATTAGCTCTGCCATTAGTTAAGTTTAAAACTGCTATTAAAAATCAATTACTTAAAAAGGCATACTATTGTATTAACGACTACCTTAAAGATAAATCTACATGGGAGTAATAATATTATTTTTAATGAATAAATGTACATAATTAATTAATATAATTTTATAAATTGTTACAAATACTTGTGTATAAGCATAGCCCTTCAGGCATGTAGGGACCAAAACTGGACTGAGTTTCTTTCGGCGTATTCTTCTCAGCAGTGGTCTTTCCGAAACGCTAGTAGTTTTTTTCGATCTTGCAAATTAAAAAAAAAAAATATGACGTTCAAAAAGCGATACATGATATCCAAATTTGAATAAAATTTCATTTCATTTCATTTCATTTCATTTCATTTCATTTCATTTCATTTCATTTCATTTCATTTCATTTCATTTCATTTCCACTTTTGATGCTTGGCAGTACTGGACTCGGGATATTGCTCTAATAATGACATATCTCATAATTTTTTACATTTCGGTTTTCTTTGATAAATTACGTAGGTCTCGTTTCAAGAGTAGCGGGTGCCTGAATTGCATTGAATGCAGACGAATTGCAGCAATTCCCAACATGCAGCTGATATACAATGCAATCTATTGCATCGCTGCACCGATGGCCGCGGGTCGACGAACGCCGCAGACTGCGCGCGCGCATCGGGCATCGCGGTAATCTGCGGCTTTGATCTCGCCGACCCACTGTGCTAGGGTTGCCACTCAACAGATAGATCACACATTACTTATACTACGAGGTTGGTAAATTGAGCTGAGAGTGTATTTTGCGTTCAAATTAATTTATATTTCGACGATCTCCGTGGCACAGCGGTTAAGTCCCGGATTCGATCCCCGGTCAGGTCATGATGGAAAATGATCTTTTTCAGGTTAGCCTGGGTCTTGGATGTTTACCGGCTAGCTCAATTTGTGTGAAATGTTTAATCATTCCGTTTTCAGCGTACACACCCTTTAAATAAACCTTTTGAATGTCTTTAGTAACATCGGGGCTCCTCGCTAACTTTTGGCTACTACATTATGTTGTATATTGTTATGACCATCACCTCAAAATACATTGTGGCTTACGTATGATTGCCTATTTTTATTTTAGATACGTAAACCGTATTGGACATTGAAGCACCCATCAAAACTTGCACACCGTCATTAGTTGTCAAAAGTTAGCGAGTAGCCACGCTTACCGAATGGGCATTGTCCAGGACAATATTCATCCAGTTGACAGCCCTATCTGATTCCCCCCCGCCGCGGTAAACGTCTTTATTGCCAGTAATTTGTGATTATTAACTGTAATTAAGGCAGCTTTAATAGCTATTACTTGCAGTTCCTTTATGAGCAATTAACAGATTATTTTTGCTCTTGTAATAGGATGGGAGGTTTAATAGAACTCTCAATGCTTATAAGTTTTAAAGCTAGGCAAACTGTTTTTTGTAAACTTCATTAGGGTACAACACTCATAAATTTACTTATGTCAAAATAAAATAAAAGTTCCATGTAAATTAACCACTTACTTTTTTTGTAAAGAAATGTAGACATTTTTGTAAGGAAATGTTGGCACCAAGAAAAACGTTTGATGGGCTACGTTAATTCCTTTAAGGGAATGTCTGGGAATATCTTACTCCAAGATAGAATCATGAATTTCGTCTTCTCTTTCTATGTCAAAGATTACCATGTTAATGCGCTGAGATTACCATTTATTTATCTCATTCTTATATTATGTATTGCAATTTTTATTCTAACTCAAAATAAATTTCAAGTCACAAGACTCACTTGCCATCATTTAAGAAAGTTTTTGAGTCCGGTCTCGCAACACAAATACACGAATGTATACCTAACATATGTTAGTACATCATCATCTTTAAATGTAATGGTGAAAGGGCTTCGTAATAACAAAACACGCTTGAAATTTGACATCGGCAAGATTTACAGTGTAATTTAAAGTCTGTGCGGATGATGCATGGCGGGCCGCGGGGCCCGGCGCCTGCGCACCTCGCGCAAGGGGCTCCATGGTGGGGCTACAAATTGCCCCCTAATTACCCAGGTAGGCGGCCGGACCTTTGTAAAAAAAGTGTTAAATTCAAAAACCTGTTTCATAAAATAGACCTGCGTTTCGAATTTTGATTAACAGAGCAGCTTGCACGTCACATTCCTGGCTTTACGAATTCCTGACTTTATGTTTGTGTGTAAAATATATACGTACGATATTCCACCACAAAATTACGATATTTTTATTCATGATCATTGAGATTTTTTTTTTTATTGAGATAAGCTTGCTATCAGTGTGTTATTTTCTTGTTAGAAGGCCTCCGTAGCGCAGTACGACAAATACGCCAGCATGCGACACAAGTGGTCTCGGGTTCGATCTCAGGCCAGGTCATGATGGAAAAATTATCTTTTTCTGATCGGGTCTTGGATGTTTATCTATATAAGTATCTATTATAAATTACAGTGTCGATTGATTTATTAGCCTACGACACAAGTTTACAACTTACTATGGAGCTAGCTCAATTTTTGGGATTTGTCCCTATCCCTACCTATATATTTATTAATTATTTATTGAAAAATTGATTAAAAAAATACATACATCTGATTAAGATAAACTTGTTTTAGTTAGAACTGAATTTGATAAAATCAGTCACGAATAAGTATAAAATATATTCATAGGATCATTTCTTTTCCTCATCAACTCATCATAAAATCACTTCCAAGATCGATGAAATGACGAATTACAGCGACATCATTCAAAATTAATGATTTCGAATCTAATTTCGGATCATTAGCGATTTACTCAGATCAGCGATCTGTCGTTATGGCAGCCATTAAATCGGTGGAAGTAATAAAGTGTATGATAAATTGTATGAGTATGGAAATTAGAGATTGCTTTGATTGATCGTTTGTGAGCCGCTAATCTGTTACTAAACGGCGGGCACAGTTGGCATCTAAAATGTAATTAAATTTCTTGATTAAAACTAACGTGAGATGTTAACATTATTAATATGTAAAATACGGGTCACTCAGGTATGAAGTCAGCTACAGGCCGACATGTTTCAACCTCATCCGGAGGTCTTCCTCAGGGCGAATGTGAACCGAGACGCGCGCACGAAGTCGTAGTCCCAGTCCGCACTAGCGCGGACTGGGACGACCTCGTGCGCGCGTGACCCGTATTTTACATATTAATAATAAAATTTCTGTACATAGGTACGTAGTTTTGTAAACTTTTTGGTGTGCAGGGTGTTTTTTGTGAATTCATTAGTATTCTTTTAAATCTATATTAACATGGGTATGGTATAGGACATAGCTGTGATTTAAAGTTATTGAAGACTACTCTTAAGTAAAATAAAATAACACATTTTAACATTAAAGAAAAGCCCAAAAATACCTCAAACTCTTTGATAGAGGCCAATGTCAGTCATCAGGTCATTTTTGAAGACCAATTCTTTTGTTAAAAACCAAGAATAATAACAGTACAGAACCAGAAAAGATGCCAAAAAATTAATTACTTAATTTAAAGAGTATCAAATAACTCAGTCAATCATTTCGCAAACCAGCTAGGTACTTAGTTTTGACGTAAGAAATATTTTTACATAAACTTAGGTACTTATATCTATTTTTTTTGATATGTTGGTAGATTTAGACTGAATTGGGTGTCGCGATATTTATTTTTATTTAAATTGGCGTGCCCTTGGGGAGGCTTATGTCCAGCAGTGGACTGCAATAGGCTGATGATGATATTTAAAATCTTTGACTTCTAATATAATTAAAAGAAAAAAGACAGGATATTACTTATATCCTGTCTTCTTTATTCTTTAAGTAAGTTTTCGTAGTAGTAAAATATATGGAGCCAACAAGCCAGCCATTTTTTACAGTCAAAACTGAGAAGGTAGATTTAAACAGATATATTGACATGCTCTTATAGCATATGCAAGCTGCTACAGCTGCAAATTATTTTTGTCCCGAAGCGAAGCTCCAAATTGCCACAAACACAATAAATCCGTCTGAAGGGCGACTCACCGTAAAAAGTCTTTGAAGCGTGAACTGCTTTGTAACCCTCGCATACCTGCTTTAATGATAGGGTGCACTTTCGAGAAAGACCTCAACAGCCGAACTACAAATATGGAGAGCATAGCAGTACAATAACGCGCTGTGCAGTTTGTTGCCGCTTCTTCTGTACTCCGCCTTGGAAGCGGTGTAAACTTAGCCGTAAGTAAATTAAATTATTGACGTCAACAATAACATATTTTTGTAAACTAATTGTAATTATGAAAAAAATTGACGTTCACTAAATGATATTTAAATATTTTATGATGAATAAAATGATTGACTTTGACTTTTTTTGACTTTAACTCTACCTTAACGTAAAAAGACTAGTTAGTATTTTTATGTTAAAGTGCATCAGATGCCTTTGAGTATTCAGACCTTAACTAAGGTCTGTAAACTTTCTCAAGTCTCGTTCTGTCAATGTCTAGATAAACTTGACAGACAAAACAGTCTGAGATTTAAGATTGTCATTAGTTGAGATTATTTTTAATTTTTAGGGCAAAGCAAGTATAAAATTTTAGTCTCGTTGGTGCTGCTGGTCTCTACTTGGATTTTCATATAGTAGACAGTTTTAAGAGATCTACTTACGAGTATGCTATGACACGCGTAGTGGCAAAAAATTAAGAGATGTGTCTTTAGCTCATATCAAACGACACAACAAAATATGGCTATTAATTTAGACGGAAAGCACAAAGGTGTAGAGATCCACGAAGAAGATCATCAAGATAAAAATGCAGAACAAATTCTTTTATTGTTAGGTAGAGCGCACTTTGGATGGAGAGTTATTTCTGTGCCATCGTTATTTTGAGCTTCGAGGCAACCTGAACAAAGGAGCCGATGTAAATAGGGAAATGGGTTATCATTTTACGCAACGTTTTTATCTCTTTATTGTTATATTGCCAAAGATACGGATTTCTATGTACCTATTGACTACGAGATAGTTCACCCGCCCGGCCTTTCTGGTCGTATCTTTATGACCTTTTCTTTATGCCTTTTACTGGAAAATCTATAAAATTATAAAAAAGGGGTTGCGTAAAGTGATTGTTTGAAGAATAAGTGTTATTGTTTAGCATAGATTAAAAAAAAATCGTCTCTCTGATTACTTCTATGTTGTTTGGGTTATTCAGAAATATTAATGGTTCTCTCAAGACTTTAAAAAGTTAGGACGTAATTTTTTAACAAGTAAAGTCATTTGACTTGCATTTTGAAAGTTAGATCTAGTTAGATGGATTTTTTACAGCAGTCTTTATAAACCGACTTCATAGAAGGAGGTTTTGTATCCGATGCATACAATAACGAATAATGTGAACATATATTCAGTTGTTCACATAACTTGCTTTGGTCAAAGACAATATAATACTTTTAGTAGCGTGGCTACATGTGCATAAATGTCAAAAGTAAAAGAATAGCATACAAACCTAGGTACAATATCAGGTTATGAATGTTATAATTTGGTGTGAATAAGTCGTTATCAGAAAGATATAATTCGTGTTAGCCGATAAAATCTCTTCTCTTTATCACTGGAGTATCAAACTGACATTGAATGTGTTCGACTCTACCCAAACATTATTTTGGTATATTAAAGGAAAAACCAAAAACTTGGTATTAAAATGAAGAAGTGGTACATATAGTTTTAAATAAAAAACTAAGACTAACTACTAGCTAAGTTAATTTATTGTATTAACCAAGCAAGTTGTACCTATAGGTATATACCTATGTGTTACAAAATTTTGCTTTAAAGTTTAATTCTATCTTTGTGTTTGGGGTTAAGTCAATACGAGTTATAGGTGTTTATTGTACTGTAGTATATACATATTTATACAGATAAATACATTTATAAATACTTTTGCAAAGTACACAAATCTCTATCAGATGTGGTATCAGTAAGATAAAAAAAATCAATCACTGCATGAGACCGAAGAATGATTGTAGTAATGACGATTGTTACATATACTTTTCATCATTTAAGGTGATTATCGCTCCGGAGGGCACGTTAAGCCGTCAGTCCCGGTCACTGTCTTTGACAATGGTCGTTACTCAACAAAACCAAGTCAGAACAAAGGTCTAAAAACTCTTAGTCCAGGTTTTATCGGGTCATCCCACACAATGATAACTTTAATACTTCTTTCTTGTTCCTTACACCGATCCCAATCCCATCCCAACTAATATTATAAATGCGAAAGTGAGTTTGTTTGTTTGTTACCTCTTACCGCTTTATCTACTGAACCAATCTTCTTGAATAGGCATTCATCATAGGTTAGAGTGCTGAGAAACACTTAGGGTACCTTTCATCCCGGAAAAAATACTGATCCCGTGGGATTTGCGGCAATTTTATACGTCAAAATTTACGCGAGCGAATCTGCGCGTAACAGCCACTTAGTAATACAATAAAGTTATTAGCTGGCAGCGAGATAATATATTTCTTAATGTTCACATTTTATTACAAAAATATTAACAACTAAATTAAAATTAAAACATAATTGATTAAAACTAAATTAACCTAAAAAAAATATTCCTATCTAAAACAAAACTTACCTATAAAAAACAAAAACCTTAATAAATAATAGTTAATAAGTTAAGTTAGTTCCTTTCTTAATAGTTATTTTATCTACAGAGATATTATTGCCTGCCGAAAGCAGAGTTTGTTCAAAGCGTGTTAATACGAAAGGCGAAGGTGCGAGGCCTTCTAAAATTGGCCCATTACCACCTCGGGAGCTAAACGTACGCCATTGTTGGCCTTGCAGTCTGTTTGTCTGCCACAAAAAATGAGGAAACGTCGGGAACGCGTCCAATTTACACGGAATTTCTTTCTCAATTTAATGGAGAGTTAAGTGATGTTAGAAAGTTCTTTAAGGATGATCCCAAACTGTTTCCCAAAAAATTTAAAAATACTGACGTACATAGCTATCAATTATTTCTTAAAAGTATTTTATCTATTGTTATGAAATCAAAAAACACTACACCAAAAATAAATTGACTTGAATTAAATGATATTATTTCGATGTTCTGTGATATTTGGCGTAAGAAGTGGGATACAAAATAAGATTCCACTTATAACAACTTAGTTCCAAATAAACTGGAGCAATGTTGAAAATTAATATGAATTATTATCTAACAATTTAATAACCTCAGTTATAGCAAGTTAACGATACGAAAGTAACAAATGATTGGACCAGAAACCCGGCTTAATTGCCCAATCTGGGGTCAACAGCCTGGCCAAATCAGATGAACTATTCGTGAATGGACCGGCCCACTACCCATCCGAGATCGTAAGATACGACCTGCGTACTTACTAAAGATTTCCGTAAAATCCTTCAGTGATGTAACACTGATTTTGTACTTTAAAAGAAAGGGGTTAGGTTGGTTTTGGTGCTCGTGGTTTGGGATCCAGATTTAGGACAAGATTTGTTGAAGTCGTGTAGTCTATAAAAGGAAATAGGACGATAATTTAAAAAGAAACGTGACTTTATAGTTATGTTGGTGACGTGGACAGTTGTATTTACCTATGTAACTTACTACAGTGGACTATATGTGAAGGCAATAAGGGCTTGACCTCACACAATGTATTCTCTTTCCCTCAGCTGTTGTTCTATACAGTTATTTGGAGCAGTCATTGCGTGTGAGGAGCCCGAAAGCCTAGTGGGCGTGAGCATTATTAGCGCTTACGCATGTTAAGCAACCCCGGGCGCAGTCCTCACTTGGATGGGTGACCGCAAGTGGGATATAAGTATCTCGAGGTTCTCCGAACTTCGGAAGGCACGTTAAGCCGTTGGTCCCGGCTGTCTTTATTGATGACAGTCGTTAAGCTATGTCAGATGCCTTTAGGCAAATAGAAAAATCTGACACCAGTATTAGCTACTTACACACACAAAAAAAAAACAACATTCTGAGTAAGTTTTAGCTGTCTCTAGTTGTAGACTAAAATATTTGTGTTATCAAGCTACCAAGTAATTAATTATATCACAAAAAGTAGGTAACAACACCTAATTTTAGCGAATAAACGATTTTGATAATTTTGCTTGCAATCTTACCAAAGTCATTGATGTATGCGCGGCAGAGATAACGGCAAGTCGCAAACTTACAAACTTTTATTTAACTTGCCGAATCAGTTAATTAGTTTGTGTAGGCCAAATCTAGAAATCCAGATTCTATGTTGTGTTAAAATTTGTGAATATATATTTAAAATAATAAAATATTTATTTATGTATGTGTTGAACCGATGGAGCTGGGCTGACGATGATGTTAAAAGATGCCCATATGAACTCCTAAACAAAATAAATAAACTCATCATGTTTGGGCAAGCATATTATAGTATGCATTCGCAATAAAAGCCTGTCTCAAAGTTAGATTCTTGATAAAACTTATTTTTCTATTATGAAAATTGGACGTGTGTCAGTTGGCGATATCTTATTTTGGTGCTATCAGCTTAGCGAATAATATATAACTAAGATATACAGATATATGATTTAAAGTGATGCCGGCGATAAAACGGCATTAACCGATATACATCGCTACTTAAAGCGGCGATATGGCGTCGATAACAGAATAAATAAAAATAAATGGCTGCTCTTACGCTCGCTTGTAAAGATACCGCTATCTGCCGATATTAAATGGACTAACTTTTGCTGCGGATACACCTGTGAAATAGCGCACTTTTCACTAATATGCTAGTTACCTATAGTATTTATAATAATAATAATTTTAGGATTGTGATTCTTTAGATTTTCGTCCATAATACGCGATGCGGCTAGCTACCCATCACTATTTTGCTTCCGTTTTCCACCTTAATGTGTGTTTTATGACCTTGGGCTCTGTCTACCCCGCAAAAGGTAATTAAAGGTGCGCATAAGGATGATTGTCATTCGGTTGTCTGTAGGTAAGGTACGCATCGAGAAAAAAAAGGCTTTATTCGATCGTATAGAATTACTCACAAGCAACAGGAAAAATACTCCAAAAGGTAATAAAAATTCTGTTAATGGCTATGTTTAATAAATGTCCACAAACGTACCGACAGTTTCTTATCAACGTATGCATTTATCAATAAAGTGCCGCAAATACGCTTGTTGATTTAATACTATTGTACGTAGTAATCCCTAAGGTTTACTGGGTTTACGCTGAGTAACCCAAGGATTTAGCGTGTTTACTCTGCATTCAAAATAGTGCAATACAGTTCTGGTTCAGTTCCTATTCTGTTTTTTTGTTTACAGTGTAGATTCACTTCATGTCAGTGGGATATTCTTCTATGATAATTATAATATTAATCATTTCACTGACAAACGCCAATGGCTAATTTAAATGAAAAAAGATTTTCACAAATTTAAAATTTTGTTGGATTACTAAACCAAACTGTACGTGGGCCTAAGATTCTAGGTCCTGTCAACCTCATTAGGGATAAAGATGTGATTAGGTATGTTGTAAATGGAATTCAAAAGTAAAAAATGAATTGAGTTACTAATGCAGCTGCAAGGATACATGACTGAACTGCCACTGTCCTCTGACTATCACATGTAATAAGAATAAATCATCCAGATAGACAGATAGATCTTCATAATCGATGTCTATCGGTGCGGAAGCGATTTGGTCCACTTACTTTTTATTTCGCTCGATTTAATTGCTGGCCAGTCGCGCAAAAAGCGACTTTTTAAATTGGTCTATTTAGTTAGGCCACACAAGTGACGAACGTGCAGATAGGAGATCGGCGCGGCGTCTTTGATGAGCTGATAAGCCGTATTTGTTGACGTTATCGTGCGTTTGTCGCTCTGCGCCCACGCATTGTGGCTTGTTGCCGCGTAAACACGCATCACTCTGTTGGGAATCGTGCCTTTTATGGCCTCATTTAATTGACGGATCCCAATCTTTTTACTGTCCCACGTGTTTCAAAAACTTTAACTAAGCAAAATTGACGATTTCTCAAGTTTCAACTTGCAGCTTGTCATTTATGTTCATACACGCGTTTCCACAGAAATATCTTGTTCGTTTGCAATAGCAACGTGAGTCGTTGACTCTTAATTGCGAAGCTAGCGTTTCTTAATGAAATGCATGTTCGTGCTGAATACGTGTAATTGCTTTTGGATTTGTTACTCAACATTTATGTAATAAACTGGTGAACAAAATTTGTGGCTACATGCTGCTAAATAATTTACTAGGACAATGAAAGTGAGAAGCATGCCCCAAATAGAACGTCGTTAGTAGTTATCTAAGACATGATTAGCTAGAATAAACACTTTTTAATTCCACTTCTCCTCTGACATCATATTCCACGTCTTTTCTGTATTTGAAGTGATCCTCTATAGCTCCCATTACATTCAATTCAAATTACTTTTCGGTCTCCACTTTCGCCTGCTAATATTCTTCATTCAAGTCAAATTTTTCACATTGTTTTCTAGGTGAATCATTAATTTAACATTTTCGTGTCAAATTATTTGAACCAAATATTATCTAAATTATAATCGAGCGTGAATGACATGTTTAATACCAAAACGTCTCTAACTTCATAGTAAAGTAAAAAAGTTTATGTACCTATCTATCTAAAACTTTCTCGTGGGAATGGTGGCCGAATTATTATCGGAAATTAAACAATACGGTAGCGACCGAGTCAACAGTCCCCCTGTGTACATTACGAGTGTAATCCCGGGGATCATATCGTCAGCTATCGGTGCCAAATTTGCTTGTACAAGGGTTGCTCCCCTTCAACGATCTCTGATGTGGTCGTTGAATGCCATATTGCCAAATTCTGATTAGGGAATAGCCAATTGTTTAATCATATCATGAATTCATGACAGTGTTTATCGATTTAAAGATTTTCGGTACATTCGGAAATTATCAATGCTTTAACTCCTAAAATACTAACAAAGAGTAAGTTTTTGAAGTTCGTGCTAGTATAAAAATGAACCAAGTTTAGACCACGAGTATAATAATGTGCAATTATTGCAATAAAAGCTCTTTATAGGGATATTTTTTTATGTCTAGTTACATAAAAGTAAATTGATAGTCCTGCACATTCCCACACCATAGAATTTATTTTGCCTTGTCATATAAATTAATGCTATCTGGCACATTAATGATAGCTTGCTTGCTAATTGTTATGACCCAGAAACTTTGCGAGTTTATATTTCTTTTTATTAACTTTTTAAGTTACATTAAATTGTGTCTTGAATAGATACTTACAGCTTCCTCTGCTTCTTTCTGGTCCCGGTGGCCCATCAGGTTGGGCATGACGGTCCAGTTGTATCTCAAATCCTGGCATAGTGGCAGTTTGATCCTCTCACACTTGCCACCTTCGCTTTCTTCAGCAGCAGCCACTAACCACGCACTGAGCAGCAGCAATATAATCCGAGCCATTGTAATTTTTTCACAATAATATAAGAACACTGTTTCTGTGAGTCATAATAAATGCTTCAGTCACAAAAACACCAATTGTAAACACTGCAGGATCGTAAACATATTTCTTTTGCTTTATCGGCGCGCGTACTCTCTCGTCGACGGACTAGAGCGGACTGAATCGTATTCCGAACGCGGCGCGGCGTTTCAAAGGCAAAGGAACCAAACCGGTCGGGCGGCCGGTGCATTCACAACATGCATATGTTCCGATAAAAGGTCTGAACGCATGAACAGGGCATTAAGAAGAAAAGAAAAAAAGGAAAAGGGCCTAATTCGTGTACGGCTCACTGCAATCAGTGGAAGCAATTTTGACTGTCTCTTTCTTACGAATGCAAGTTAGAACGGGACAGGAGAGACTATGAAGAACGTATAAAATTAAGTGTATCTGCCCATAGGGATGGATTTTATTTTACAAAATTGCTGCAATAAAAGTGTTGGGTAATTGAGAGGTTCGAAAGTTTTATTACACAGTTTTGGTATTTAATGTTTATGTCGAGATGGAGAGATGACGGCGTAGTGTATAATTGAAATAATTATGCCAGAACTGCTATTACTGTTGTGCAATTAAGGGATCACCACTGCCATTACATAGGCGCAAATTGTAACCGCCTCGAAGCAAAACGTATCTAATGAATATTTATATTTAAATAGAGTTTTATCGGTGTCTATCATCAAGTAATTCATCTAGACATGTTAATATGGGATCCAAAAACAATACCCAGTCTACGTCACGGTATACCGAATATGCGAGTGAGATAACTGATAGCCCCTTCCGCTCGTGCTTTTATCTTTCGGACCGGCATCCCAAGTAGAATACACAATTAGGCCCCTTCATTACATCACTCCAATAACACCTTTAATATTGCAAACAGTTCGTTAAATCTCCGACCTTCAAGATGATGGATAAGATTCAAAGTTGAAAAGCGTTCGGCAGGCGGTTCTAAGATATTTTGGCTAGTGTAAGCTGGTCTATGTGCTTGAGGGTTTTTGTTTGATATTGAAAAGTGGAGAAGGGTCAAGTTAGGGTGGTGGGTTGGTATGAATAGTTGCATTGTCGGAGCGGGACGGAGCGAGGAGTCGTCAAAGGCACCGCCTGCAGTGCGCGTACGCAGCCGGACGCCGGCGGAATGCCTAATTAAGGACGCATGCGTGGACCGCGGGGTGAGGCGGCTGGCGCAAACAATGACGTTTAGCGGATAATTTTTTAATTAAAAGTTCAAGGCATCGCTTTATGAAATAATTACTTTGTTTTTGTGTTCTATTCATTCTTGAAAAAATTCCAACTTTCTCTTGAACCCTTGTCGTACGAGTATATCGGATATGGCACAATTCTTTATGTACTTCCCTTAATTGTTCTAAGCTTTAAAAAAATACACATCATAATATTTCTGATACGACCAAAATCAAACTCATCGAGCGTAACTTGGCGTTAT
The DNA here is from genome assembly GCA_963082605.1 of Rhodophaea formosa. Taxonomy (NCBI): domain Eukaryota; kingdom Metazoa; phylum Arthropoda; class Insecta; order Lepidoptera; family Pyralidae; genus Rhodophaea; species Rhodophaea formosa. The sequence continues at coordinate 3,360,715 of OY720218.1, read as the reverse complement.
AGTTACTGTGCACCAAATTACAATAGATCCTCACGGTAGTTCTCGTAAATGTATTCGATTTTAACAAGTTTTACATTAATTTCAAACTAGTTACTTTCCCGCGACTTCGTCCAAGTAAATTATAGCCTATGTCACTCGCAGATAAATAAGCTTTCTTTAGGTACAAGAATTTTAAAAATCAGTTCCTCATGTGGTTTCGGAGCCTATTCAATGCAAAAAAAAAACAAAAAATATTATCAAATCTTTCCTCATTATAATTTTAGTACTTATAGGAAAACTAATGATTATTATATCATCATCATCATCATCATCAGGTCTTTCTAGTCTCCACTGCAGGAGCACGAACCTCTCTGTACTACCAGAGCCATATACTAGCCTGAGTAGTCAGAGGATTTGGCCTACACTCTCCACGCTGGCCAGACGGGTTGGAGAGGTCTCTTTGATGTTATTAAGCTTTGTTAAGCTTGTGTTTCCTCAGGCGCCTTTTACCACGGAATGACTTGGAGTGGTCCTATTCTACTCTGCCGGGAACTACACGGCAAGATTATTTATTTTATTTTATTAAGTGATTACAAGATTATTATAGTGATAATTCAATCAAACCTTATATATTTTCCGGAGTAGTGCTATCATCATCATCATCAGGTCTTTTTATAGTCTCCATTGCATCAGCACGACCCTCTCTGTGCTACCAGAGCCATATATTAGCCAGAGCAGTCAGAGGAGTATTGCTATACTATAGGATAAACATCCGTATAGTAAGTTCTTATAGTGTCTATGTAGTACTTTGTTTAAGTTTGAATATCAGAATATGAAGAAAAAAACAACTTAAAAAGAGAAAATTCTTTTCACCCGCTCATAATTGTACCTCGGGCCACACCACAAGAACATTCGGTTTGGAATCGTAATTAAAACGTCATAAGTATGGCGGCTTGCGGCTATCGACAAACCCGACAATGCAAATGCTACACGACTTTTCCGCAGGGCCACGAGCGACGCTGAATATCAATACGAGTAACTTTATTGATATGGCCGACTTTGGCAAGGTAGGCCACAAATGGTCAACTAACCCTACACCTTTCATCATCATCAGTTGTTTTTAGTTTTCACTGCAGGAGCATGACCCTCTCTGTACTACCAGAGTCATATTAGCCAGAGCAGTCAGAGAATTTGACAAAGAAAATGCATTCGGTTTGGAATCGTAATTAAAACGTCATAAGTATGGTGGCGGCTTGCGGCTACCGACAAACCCGACAATGCAAATGCTACACGACTTTTCCGCAGGGCCACGAGCGACGCTGAATATCAATACGAGTGACTTTATTGATATGGCCGACTTTGGCAGGTAGTCTACTTACCCTACACCTTTACGAAGCGGTAATAGTTTCTAATTGCAATTCTTTGGCATAACTTGATGAGGTGTTGTCTCTATCACCTTCATTTACAGGTCTTTTTTAGTCTCCACTGCAGGAGCACGATCCACTCCGGTAGTGGAGACTAAAAAAGACTTCTCATTACTATCAGACAGAGTCATATTAGCCAAAGTAGTCAGAGAATATGAGAATGCAAATGTTACACGACTCTTCCGCAGGGCTCCGACCGACGCTGAATATCAATACTTGCAAGTTTATTGATATGGCCAACTTTGGCAGGTAGGCCACAACAGGTCCAATTTACCCTACATCTTTATGGACGTAACTTGATAAGGTTCAGTCACCATCATCATCAGGTCTTTTTTAGTCTCCACTGTAGGAGCACGAACTGGCTAAAATATGGATCTGGCAGTACAGAGAGGTACTGCGATATTTTAGCCAGAGCAGTCAGAAGATTTGGCCTGCACTCCTCCACGCTAGCCAGACGGGTTGGAGAGGTCTTTTTTATGATTATAAGTTTCTTAAGCTTGTTTCCTATCCTTCCCTTTTACGTAGCGACAATAGGTCGCACCTATTGTCGCTGCAATGTTTTGGCTTAACTTGATGAGTTGTTGTCTTCATAATTTTTTAGTCTCTACTGCAGGAGCACGACCCTCTCTGAACTACCAGAGCCATATTTCAGCCAGAGCAGTCAGAGGATTTGGCCTATACTCTCCACGCTAGCCAGACGGGTTTGACAGGTCTATTTGAGTTTATAAGTTTTTTTTACCCCGTGATTCCTAGTAGCCTTCTACGATATCCACGGGAATACTTGGAGTAATCCTACGCTAGAAATCACATGGCACCCTTCACCTTTACGTATCAGCAATAGGTGCTAAATTACAATGCTTTGACCTAACTTGATGAGGTGTTGTCAGTACTATATTAATTCTGTGACTATGCGCGGTGTCGCCTCAAAGAGTCGCCTCCTTGTTAGTTCGTGCAGCGTTTCTGCTATTAATTTACATAAATGACTGTAACTCTTCTATAGAGCTCTTTTCCGCAATAAAACTAAGGGCTTTGTTACTTAATAAGTTACTAGCTATTTCTTATGACGTGGATCGAATAACAAACATCTAAACTCAGATCATCCAAACCTTATTGCAAAGGTTATTGCAAACTTAGTAGCAATTCATCTTTGTTGTTGAAACTCTACAATTTTAGATTGTAATCTAAAAGGTGGACATTGTAATTATTTTCGGTGAATTTCATTTGCTTTTTGCCCGCAGCTCCTCGAGAAATGTAATAAATGAATCTAATCCAACGAGAATGTAAAATTTTTTGATGATCGGACTGACTGAACCGATCATAATGAAATTTAGATATAGCGTAAAAGCGTAACAAATAAACTTACGTTCTCATGTATAATATTAGTAAAATTCACTTTTGCTTGTAACATGTATGAACTTGCTCATCCGGGGAAGTACCACACTCTCACAGAAAATCGTTACCGCTTCTATGCTTCGTTCGGTGAGTGAGAGAGCCGGAGGGCCATCCCCCATTCCCCTCTGGGGAGGGAAAAATAAACGGCGGCAACGCTCTTGTAACACCCCTGGTGTTGCAGTTGTCCATGGGCAGCGGTGATCACTTACCATCAGGTGACCCGATTGCTCGTTTGCCTTCCTGTCAAAAAAAAAAAACAGGAAGTATAAGATTCTTTATTTTATTTCAAAATATGTGGACTATGTAGAATGGGGATGTATGTACAAAAAAGGTTTTTTTTTTAAAACAGCATTACCATATCAAAAGATAGTTAAAATGAAATCACAAATATAAAGTAAATAGGGATTGTTTTTAAAAACTACATGCTCTATTTAAAAATTAATCATAGACCTGGAAGTCCACAGAATTTTGCATTCTTGCAAATTGATCGTGTGTTCAAAAGTTACTGATTATAAAAAAATAACAATAATAAAAAGGAATGGTGGGGCATAAACTGCCAATGAATAACTCCTAAAGGTCACTGGTAATGGCATTGTGCTCGTTACACGTAATAACCACTATAATTCACCGACTTCGTACGTGTGTCTAATGCGTTGCTAATATTTTACTTTAATGGGGCTTAGCCGGACATTTACAAGTCTGATAGTCTTTTATTGCACTATGAAAGAAACGATAACTTTACTCATATGCAATGTATCATCGGCTACCGGTCTTTTTCAAGACCAAGAAGCTCAAGAAGGAGTGCTATGCTTTGAGGGTCCATGTATGTAGATAATTTAAATATGTGTATGTCTTTGATGAATCATTAACTATTGTAGAAAAGCAATTTTCCCGCGCCCTCATCCAATTTAATTATGGCCTATGTCACGCGCAGATAAATTAACTCCAGGTCCATTTGTTTTGGAACTGTTCAAACAAACAATTGACTGTTTGGTTGTTTGCACAGAATAGGTTCCGTCTTTCCTCTTTATAATATTAGTATTGCCTTGTATGCAATGCAATGCATCACTACACTACATCGTCGGCTATCGCTGCTATCGGTCTTTTTCACGATTGCTTAAAAAGGATTGTTATGGATGCTGTTGGGATCCATGTGTGTAGGTAAGTACCAATGTGGGTGTCTTTATTCATCATCTATCTATTTAAAAGGAAACATTGATTGGTGATTGACATTATCAACGTACAGACAAAACTACAAGAACTGATAAAATAGGCGAAGCAAGTTTGTATAAAGGCGAGTTTTCAATCAAGAAACATAAAATGATGAATTACGCTAACTTATCAAATATAAATAATAATAATGTAATATTTTTTGTTGCCCTCCTTGGCACAGTTACTAACACGCCTGTCTGCGACAAGTGGGGATCTGGTCGAGACCCGGTCAGCAGGCCTATTTGCTAACTTTTGACAACTACGGTGTACATCATTTTCATGGTAACTTTAATATTCATTACGGCTTCGGTGTGAATGACTATTTTTATTTAAGATATGAAAACCGTAATGGATGCTAAAGTGACAATCAAATCGTTGTACACCGAGTTAGCAAATCGGCCTGCAGGTCATCATGACGCAAAACGATCTGCCTTCCGATATTTCTATCTACTAAATGCCGTATTTAAAGTGAGGGTCGCGGCAAGTAATTGCTTCTGTTCAGTCTGGCCATAAACTTCACAATACTGGTTTCAGGGATAACCTCTGTTTTGACCTACTAGTAGTTAAGTAAGAGCTACTGCAGATTGCCAAGTATAGTGTGCATTCATTTATATTATGTAAAACTAGCAGTCCTCCTCGTCTGCGCCCGGGCACTTTCCTCACAAATCACTCAATCTATTGGTGAAAACCGCGTGAAAATCCGTTCAGTAGTTTTTGAGTTTATCGCAACAGACAGATAGACGCGGCGGAAGCCTTTGTTTCATGATCATAATATGTAGTGATTTACCAAGTGCGTGTAGGTTTGCGGGCCAAGCGCAGTGAAGGCTTGCACTCTTGGTCTTCTATAACTCTTTGACTTGTAAACCTTATAAGGTTGTGATAGCTTTCCTCTTAATTTCGTTATAAGCTACTGCCCTGATTCTTTTACGTATCCATAAACAAACATTTAGCTTTTGCAAATAGGTCCAGTGGTTTCGGAGCCTATTAAAAAAATAACATCACCGAAACTAGCGACACCCGTTATTTTTATTCTTGTACTCCGAAATAAGAACAAATTGAAAAAATACGTTCCTTAGTAAATTACTTGTAGATTTTGTTTAGAATTTTTCATCAATATCAGCATTTCGGATTGAGAGATCTACTCATTACCATCAAAAGAGGCTGCTTTTGGCGGTAACGAGTAGTTCTCTTGATTTATCAAATGCAAAATAATGAAAAGCAATACAAACAATACTACTTGTCATTTACTAGTGAACTACTCACGTAGATTTCTTCAATTTAATCTTATTTAGTAGTAAAATAAATAAAACCTGTGTAAGCTATCGATGATCATTGTGATGATGACCATTGACGATATTTAGTTTTCTCATCTGTTCCCCAGGATCCAGGTATCCCAGCCAGCCTTTGTGGTCACTGTCCAATATCTCACGCGACAGAAAGATGCGCATCATTCTGCGGCGCCCTGCCGCGCCGGAGGTGTTAATGTAGATTCCCGCTGCGATGGGACTAAGGTGCGGAGGAGTCGGCATTATACTTTTTAATTTATGTGTGTGTGATTGTTAGTTCAGGCTGTTGTCATTGGTAGCAGTCATTCCCAATCAGTTGAGCTCTTTTGTTTACTTATGTAAGTCGGATGATAATGTAATGTTGCAATAGGTATAATGTTTAGTGGGTATATTTATATATATTATTGAATAATATAATATTATTGGAACTTATTCAAGATATCATATTCATTTATAACAAACGTTTTCACTCGCAGTTTTAGTAGGAGAATGCAGACAGTTTCAGCCGTCGTCCGATGATCAATGTGTGATCATTGGACGGTGTCGGAACGTTTTTGACACATGACATGAAGATGGCCTACTGATTAGGCTCAGACAGCTAAGAATATTTACTTAGTAGGTAGTTTATCGTATGGTCACAAAATATTTAGGCATGTTGCGATCGTGAAATTTTCGAAATTACCTACTTTGTGATTTAAAGTGTTGAGAAGTGATCCTTCTTATAACAATACTACCAGTAATTTACTAGCGAAACACTAATTTAGATTTTAAATATTTCATGGATCTATCTTAGGAATTAAAATTATACTTAGGTCCAATCCATCGACAAAAATAGCACATACAACAATATTTATTTTCTTTTCATCCACCTTAAAAAAGGAAATTGTGAGAAATATCATAAAAAAATAATAGAAGTCCTCTCCACGCATTTGGACATCAAGTCTTAAAATCCGGCGGCTGCAGAGGGCGTGCTGCACAGAATGACGCTGACAGTTGACACCCACGGCGCCCAGTGTGGCGGAGCCTGCATTATTCATGCGTTACACTTGCAACTGGGTCGGGCTGTTGGACAGGATACATGAATAGAACCACGCTACCAGCTCTAATTTCGTTTTAAATGCTGAATGTAACACAACAACCTTCGACAAAGCCTGAAGCAACTACATGAAGCTACTCAGATCGTCGCACATAAATAACTGTCTTATATACATCAATGAATATTTCGGGGTCCAGTGCTGCATAAAAAGGAATAGTAAAAATAATAAAAACGATAGGTGGCGGTAATTTCACAATCGGCCAATCCTTGATCGATCAAAAAAATTCCACAGTCAACAGCCATAAAAGTGGATATTATACAAAATATTTTCCAGTCATCAACAAAAAGAAGTACTCTCCATGAATTTTGGACACCAAGTGTAAAAATCCGGCGGTTGCAGAGGGCGGCTGCACAGAATGACGCTGACAGTTGACACACGGCGCCCAGGGTGTAGGCCTGCATTATTCATGCGTTACACTTGCAACTGGGTCGGCCTGTTGGACAGGATACATGAATAGAATCTAGCCACCGGCTCTAGTTTCTTTTAAATGCTGAGTGTAACCTGAAGTGACAAAGCTTAGAAGAGGCAACTGAGACCGTCGGCACATTTAATTTGTTTTTATGATGATGGCAAACGAGGAAGCGGTTCGCCTGTTGGTAAGTGATCACCACTGACAACTGCAACACCGGGGGAGTGACAAGAGCGTTGGCGGCTTTTTGTTTTTCCTCTGGATGAAATATTCTTTGTCTGTCAGTACTCCAACGTATTGTCAAGATCGGTCCAGTTGTGAAAACGGCCAAAAAACACTTAATTTTCAGTAGATAAAACATCAGTTACGAAGTATTGTAGAGGTGCTAATGTCTTGTCTTGATCCTTTGATTAACAAGTAGCTTATTTCAAAAAATAAAAAACCCTGATTGATAGTTATGTCTGCCATATTGATTTTTTTCTAATGTCCCATAGCCTATGAGTGTCTTAAGTAACAACCGGGGAAAAATACGAATCTAAAGAAACCTCAAACTTCAAAATCGGTCGACCTGTTTAGGGTGCATGAAGGGACAATGACACATACGTACATACATACGTGCGAGAAACATAACCCTCCATATGGGTGGGTCAGTCGGGTACAAAAATATATACATAGTATTCAAGTGGGCAAATAGCAGTAAAACCAGCAGAGATCAGCCGTCTTCCTCGCGAATTCGTCTGTTTTTGTCGACCGCGCCGCTGCGTTCGCCATAGTTTTTGCGTCCCGACGCTTCGCAGACGGCATTCCGCTCAAATTGTACCGTCATTATGTGGTCACCATGCTGAACGGCGGCCTGGGATATTGGGGAACGGAAGGACCGGCAATAGTCTGGTGGGCTAGAACTTGAACAAATTAATACCACCATAACTACTTTTAAAGTTTCATCATCAGGTCTTTTTTAGTCTCCACTACAAGAGCACGACTTTCAAAGCCACCAAAGCCATATATAAGCTAGAGCAGTCAGAGGATTTGGCCTGCACTCTCCACGCTGGCCAGACGGGTTGGAGAAGTCACTTTGATGTTTATAAGCTTTGTTTAGCTTGTGTTTCTATTCTGAATTCCTGATTTTACCGAATGGTAGTGTCATAATTTATATATGTATGTGTTTGTTTTCTTATGTTTTCGCGATTGTTACACATTTAAATAAAATTATTTTAATACGGTTTTTATCGCGTTTATTACATTATTTATACACCTAACGTTTCGAGCACTTTACAGTGTTCGTGGTCGCAGGTAGACTGTCTACCTGCGACCACGAACACTGTAAAGTGCTCGAAACGTTAGGTGTATAAATAATGTAATAAACGCGATAAAAACCGTATTAAAATAATTTTATTTAAATGTGTATGTGTTTATTTACTTCTAAGCGGTTTGCATTAATTTAAAAAAAGGAGATGACATATTATGAGGAATTGAAAGATAGTGTGATGCACATCATTCCAAGAAGCTTAGACGAACCGGGGCAGTACCTACCACACTCTCACTACTGTGCTTCGTTCAGTAAGTGAGACAGCCGAAGGTATATGTCCCCCTATAAATAAGGGCCAGCAACGCTCCTGCTACACTCCTGGTGTTGCAGTTGTCCATAATTAATCCATTCTTAAGGCAGCTTGAAAAATCTGACACCAGTGTTGGCCACTTACTCATACGAAAAACAAACAAACAAGTTGTCCATAAAAACTTTAAGAACAAGCGCCAAGTCTGCACAACTCGAAATTGAATAGATATTTTTGCGTACAAGTAATTTCGAAACCACTTTACTACCTAATCTTGTTGGATAGCTATACAATCACAAACTCGTTAGGTGACCATTACTTTTGAAATGTTTACGAAAACATATTAGCAAACAATTCATTAAACAGGAATATTTACTACTTTATTGATCGGTTTGTAAGTATTTATTTTCCAAACATTAACTGATGATAGGTAACTTGTATATTAATTGGCCAACAACATTAGACACTAAATCACGTAATTTGATAAATGACTTTCGCAGTTGTTTTAACCATGCATTTATCTGACAATTAGACTGAAAAAATATCTCAGCGATCGAAATAGATGAAATTTTAAATATAGGAAAGGAAAATTTAAATTTTGATTATATTTTGGAGATTATTAGGGAGATTTGAATGCGTCTCGAAGATCCGCAAAGTTCAAATGCTTAGACCACCCGGCTATCACTGCAAATAATTTTGTAGCGCCATGCATCTACATCAGACATTTCGGTGCCCAAGATTTCAAATGAAACCTTATATGGTTATTTGATTATTTGCCTATGCCATGTACGTACACGCGCCTACCAACCAAAACGGGCCAATGGCAGCGCAGAACGCCAAAACATTTCCTTACAATATCTGGGGTACGATTTTTCAAATTTCACCGTTCGTAAACGAGTGGTTTTTTCATACAAGAATCCTTCGAAGACGAGTCAAAACATCAAAAATAGTACTCTAGTGCGTTTCCTTGGAAATGCAGTCAAGATGGTGACTGCGGTGCGGGTTTTTCGTCCCGCGGCAAATTCAGTTAATTGCGGCTGCGTCCTTGCGACTGCTGGTAATTGCAGCGCTGCCTCGCTGTTCCTCGCTCCAATTCAGCTGATGACCAGAGAAATAGTTCGCCATCATTGCTAATGACTAGCTTTATTACAGTGCTACAAGGATGTTTTGGCACGTGGCCATAATCAAAGCTAAACGCTGACATTACCGTCATCTTGTAAAGCGTCACTTTTGAAAGAGAGCTCGAATTTCAATTTCTCAATTTTCAATTTCAATTTCTTTATTGCGTTTCGTATTGTACATTACATCAGCTCTTACAATAATGTCACTGCACTGTAATTATATTAAATATGTACAATATGAACCCTGTCGGGCATTGCATAAATAAAATTTGGAATGGCAAACGGGTTTTGTACTATAAGATATTAAAAAATATAATTATATTTAAAAAAATTAAAAAATAAGAAATAATAGTAATTTATCGTATATATGTTTAATATGTGTTTGTTGCGGATATTTCGTGCTTTTAATTCTATTTATAAAACTAAGAATATTTTGCTAGCTGGTAGTCCTAATAACACTAGTAATTACACACTTCAATGTCATCCCAGAGCCAATAATCCTTGTCGCACTGTACCTGAGTTAAGTCATTGATCACTTTGATGAAAACATCAAAGTCACAATCGCAACTGTCATTACCATTTCGTTTCTTGAGGTTTGAACCAGGTACTGAAGTTAGTCCTCGTTTTGTAATAAAACGGAAAAGGTTAAATGTTTGAAAGTCCTCAGAGAAAATTATTAGAAAAAAACAGCGAAAAATTTGAACAGGCGGAAATTCGAATTTTTATACACCTTGACATAATATTTAAAGAAAACTGAAAATTCGCTCGCCTGGCAATTTCCATAGAGCACTGATCAGTGCTTAAGCAACCAAATGTTAAGACATATATGGCCGTAGAAATGTTTAGTCTGATGTGTATAACTGAACGACTATGTTTATATATTTGAAACTAAAGAAGTCCGTAAACAATAAAAATAAAATTCGGACATCTAAAGTAGGTACATATCTAACTAATTTCCGTAAAATTTATAACTTATTTTATTATTAATTTATTATTTAATATTTATTTAATTTAGAAAAAAGGGTTTACATTTATATGTATCTATATAATTACATCAAAGATGTACAAGAAACTTACAGGTCGATACGACCAATAATTTCTTCATTTGAAAGGTTATTATTGAATTATATCTAAAGGTCCCTTATTATTTATCACCCCTCCTTATAGCATATGGCCAATAATCATTAAGAGCCGTAGTAGAATTAAAAGCTACTGCAGAAGTTCAAGTTACTGGTAAATAATAAAGTTATTTACTTTGCCTGTCTTTAAATGAATTTTTTTTAAATGAGTCATTAAAAGCATGTTTTTATGAACTTATTTATTGCTATAAATAAGTTCATAAAAACATGCTTTTAATGACTGAAAAGTCATAGGTTAGGTTAGGTTGGGTGTAAATTGGATGCATTTTTAAAGCTTCAACGTGATTTTATCATATATAGCCTTTAAAATTTGTAGCAACTTTTATCATGAAGCCATTTCCAAAACGCTATATTTAACAATCCTGCCGAACAAATAGTCTGTTGTTTTTTTGCGATGTTTACGCTCGGACAAAAAATTGTGACTTTTAACCTTTATAACTATCTTACAGAGCTTCTGAGTTAAAGTACCTTACTGAGGTAATTATTCACGATATTTTTATTTTGTGAGCTCGTTTCAGTGCACAACCATAAATGTGTGCAAGTTACCCATTGAGTAGGTACATAATAAAACAACATAGTTGCACGTAAAACTTTCCGGAACATGTGAAATTTTTCATTTTACTTCATCAAATGTGTTAACGAAATCACACTGCGATGCGAAACACTTTAACTTATATTATCGTTTCAAATAATATAAAAGCTAGTATGTATAGCTAAGCACAACCGCTAAGTAAATTTTTACCGTTAAGTTTTATGATTTCCTTAAACAGATGGGAAAAATTTTGTCTTTTTATGGTATTTATAAAAGTAACTCTTCTACTAGTAGGCAAATCCTTATACCTTGGGTTACATTAATGCAATTTTCGTACGAATCCGTATATTTTTTTAAATTAGGTTATTTAGTCTATATTAATGTAGCTTGCTATTGTTTTTATCCATTACAAATAAACAGACACACACACACACAAATCTTTCTTTTTTATAATGTTAGTCTAGATCAAAATAACTTTGGTTCAAGCAAAGTACTAAAGATTTGCAAAGCGACAATACTAAGTAATGGAAATTATGGCCTTTCAGAAATGCATATGAATGAATAAATGAGCATCTTGCCATAAAATACAGCTTTTACTTCTTGTTGTTTCACCTAATTGAACTCTACATTTAATAAATAAATAATAGGGGCAAATTACACAAATTGAGCTAGCCCCACAATAAGTTGAGAACATGTCTTATAACTTGTTGGATATACTTATTCAACGATATTATATTTTATAATAAATATTTATATAGATAAACATCCAAGACAAAAGCCAAACTGAAAAAAAAATATCCATCATGACCTGACGTGGTACCCACTGCCACGGAGGTCGCAGAGAAGAAATCAAAAATAATTCACTATTTAATTGCAGAAGTTTTATCACAAATAGCAAGAGAACCACCACACAACCACATACTGCGCTGCATCAAGTTTAATTCCTGTCCACGTAAGTTGGATTGGACTGTATGCAGCGAATGGCCATTCACTTGGCTCTTCACTCCCATCGGCGTAAAACATTTATTTAGCGCATTCCCCGTGTTCTATTGTGCTGAAAACATTCTGTACAAAGAACAGGTCTGCACGCACGTCAGTTTTCACGGATGGCTGCTCGTGGTGCGCAGGGAGGGCAGGAAGCAGTAATGATGGGGCATGGCGGCGCGCGCGCGTTCAAATATAGTGCTCTGAAATTGTCTTTGGAAAATGATTTTCTTTTGTTACCTGTTCTGCAACGCATTATTTGTAAGAGTAAGGATAAAAGCTGACGCGCGTACCGAGATTGTATTATATTTTTAAAAATATTTACATCCTTAGTAAAACAACAGGTTAATGTGCAAGGGCCCCAAACTGGTCAACATAGTACTTTATGTCCTTTGTGGTAGCTATTGAAGAGATACATAAATTATGGTGATCATTTCTACGTAGAAATACTAATTAGATTAACTTGTTTATTTATTTCTTCGTCAAGGAAAAGCCCGTTTATTTCTAAGACTATTATTGTATTCCTAATAAGTATCGAAATCGTCTTATTACGTTATTTACATCAAAGAGTTTCCAATGGCATAATTATGTAAATGTATCTCCTAGAACACAGTAACAATGACAAAAACTCAGAACTGTTTATACTTTACTATCGCTGTTGCTAAATAAAACCCTTTGACTCACTACCATAATAAAATAAAAGGCATCATTACCACTTGCATAAGGGATAAAGGGACCTTACACAATTTTATCGCACCTCAGTTCGGCGAACGCGCCTCACAATGGCGGCGGGCGGGAGGCGGTGTAATAACCGGCGGCGACTTCAAAGGCGGCGCGGCTTTGAAGAGCCGCGCCATTGTCTCCCACATGTTGTTTTAATTTTAACTCTTAATTTCGTGTTGTCATGTTAAAAGTTTATTACTTCACAGCCATTCGACGAATAAGCAAAAATATTCTGTAAGCTTTAAACGTTAAGTCTCAAAATAAGTTTTTGATGAAATATTTATCCCTTTATGCATTTTCACGCTTTAACCTTTAACTATGGACGTCTTATATTTATAACACTACCGTGGACATGTAGTCTGTCAGGCTCCGATATAAGAATGCGATTTTTTTTACCATAATTATTCCAAATTGCTTGAACAATATAACTAGATGAAATTGAAGGAAACTAAAAATAAAATGACGTTAGTGCATAATCAACTTCTTTATTTAAAATCTTTAAAAATATTAAAAATAAGAGCATAGTCACCATTTTTGGTAATTTTGACTATAGGTTAGTTTTTAAACATAAAACATTACTTTACTAAAATATTTGGTAATAATCAAATCTTTTTCTTATAATCTACTGTATGAAGAATTAAAAAAAAAATTAAATGAACTTCTGATAGAGAAAAACAAAAAAAACCACAACCATCTTTGTAAGACTAATGATTGACAGTCATTACATAGAGAACGGGAACAAAAGATGGATTACTAACTCGTAATATTTTGTTTGCCGGCCTATGAAGTGAACTTTGTCGCTTGCCCTCTGAACGAGAACAACCAGCTTCACATTTTCTGCCATTTTTTACACATAAAACTAAAACAAACAAAAAATTTTTGTAAATATTTTTATACCGCAACTATGGACATGTAGTCTCACAGGCTCCAGCCAATTTTTCAAAAGGTAATACTCACGTCCTATGCACCGGGCGACGCTACCTCCTTCTTCTCTAGTCGTTTTTGCAATAAAACTGAAGCTACTGGGCGGCTCAGTCACGGGGAGTGGGGGGAAGTGAATGAAACAAAGAAACCAATATTGTCGCGGAGCCTGTGAGACTACATGTCCATACTTAAAGGTTAAGCATAAAAGTCTCGATTTGAAGTTTATTTTTGTTGGAGTGTTTATAGCGGAAGGGTGTTAAAAGGGCCCTAAAGTATGAAACCCGAGAGCCTTGGTCTATGACACGACCGACATAGGTGGCACTGGTATGTTTTCCATGGACAGGAAGCAGGTGGTGATGAGCAGTGATGGTATCATAAAGTATCATTATAACAAAGGGGTGAGATTTCATTTTTAACGGCGCCCTACGACCAACCCTATTTTTATACCTATCTTCGTTTTTGTTGATTTCATGGAAAGAAAATCAACCGCGATTTTGGGTTCCTGTTCGTATTTTCCAGCTTATGATGCTTCCAGCACATTCCAGCTCGATGTGACTAGTCTATAATCTGAATCTGTCTGCTGGCAAGTGACCAAAGTTTTATGCATCAATTCAAAATATTTCACAGAAACTTTCTTAGAACTGCAGTACAAAGTTGAATCGGTCATTCAGTTCGCACTGTGGCATGTGGCCACAATCCGTGCGCATTGTACTTTCATGCCATTCACAGGAATGCATTTGTTGCGTTTAGTTCCCATTTCTAGCCTTTGTTGTTTAATTAGGTGTTAAGTTGGGGACCACCGGGGGTCGGGACAATAGATGGGTGTTATCTAATGGTTTGTTACTGGCCAGGTGGTACCGATGGCGATCTTTATGTTAAAGAAGAAGGGAGTTTAACATTTTGTGTGAAATCTAGCCTAATATAGAAATTCATACGGAGAAATAATAATAAATACAGCTAACCTCAAAGTATGTTCGAGAATTGTGTTATGGGATACTACTAACTCAACTTTTATAAAGTACAGTAGGTATTTTATAAAAATTACATACTTATATATAAATAAACATGCCATTTAGATCGCATTTCTAGCCTTTGTTGTCTAATTAGGTGTTAAGTTGGAGACCACCGGGGGGTCGGGACAATAGTTGGGTGTTATCTACTGGTTTGTTATTTGCCAGGCACCAGTGAAGATCTCTATGTTAAAGTAGGAGGGATGTTAAATAATAATAAATACAAATAGAAGGCCGTGTGATTCCCAGCAGAAAAAATAGGACTTGTTCAAGTCTTCCCGTGGATGTCGTAGAAGGCGACATAGGAAACACAAGCTAAACCAAGCTCATAAACATCAAAGCTACCTCTCCAACCCGTCTGACCAGCGTGGAGAGTGTAGGCCAAATCCTCTGACTGCTCTGGCTAATATATGTCTCGAGAAGTACAGAGAGGGTCGTGCTTTTGCAGTGGAGACTAAAAAAGACCTGATGATGACCATATCTACGGACAAATTATACATGTCAAGTCAATGGATAATTATTAAAATTAAAGCTCTAGGACTGATTTAAAAAGTTGTTGCACCAATAGGACTCTACATTATCAGCAAGCTACATAAGCTAACTATATATTATTTCCAAAAAAGTTGGGATCCGTATGAAATTTAAAGTATAAAAATTACCCATAAATATCATTTTTGGGCAAGCGCTGCGAAAACCATTGACGCCTCTGTAATGGTTACCTACATTTGGAACACAAAGGTCACCCAGTGGCCAGGGTAAACTGTGTGATACAGAAACCCTGATCATTCTGAAAAATCATTTGTATGTATACTTTTATTTTTACATGTGGGTATTAGTATAAAATTCGGTATACCATGACCATAAATAATCAAAGGCCATAGAATACTTATTCAGTTTACTTTTTGCGCCGCACAACTCTCTCTTTTTTCTCTCTTTAAAGGTTGACTGGGAGGATGGCATGCTCATACCATTTTTAATTTAGGTTTTTTTTACAATAAAGTTTTAAAAAAATAAATACCATAATACAGACATCATCATCATCATCATCATCAGGTCTTTCTTGTCTCCACTGCAGGAGCACGACTCTCTCTGTACAACCAGAGCCATATACTAGCCAGAGTAGTAAGAGGATTTGGCCTACACTCACCATGCTGGCCAGACGGGTTGGAGAGGTCTCTTTGATGATTATAAGCTTTGTTTAGCTTGTGTTTCCTTAGTCGCCTTTTACGACATCCACGGGATGACTTGGAGTGGTCCTATTCTACTCTGCCGAGAACCACACGGCTAGCATACGGCTAGCTACCATAATATATACAAACATCTCATAAACTTAATTTTTACAGTTAGCAGTACGGTAGCAGATGTCATGTCAGCCTACAACCAAAATAAAAGCCTTTTTATGTTCCTAGGCACAATAATTTAACACAAAACATGAGTTATTAAAAGTGTAACTAGTTACGAATTACGCCATATTTTTTTTACTTGTAATGTATGTCTATGGGCATGGTCAATGTGGACTATTAGAAGGTGTCAAATAAGTACTATTTTATTATTAAGTGATCCCGTCGAGAACTTTAAGGATAGAAAACTAAAAAACAAAACAAAGCTACGACAACTTTTCAAAAGAAGTAAGGCACGAATTCCATTTTTCGTTACCCTTAAATACGAAATATTAGAGAGAACAATTAAAAAAAAAAAACCTTGCCATTCTATCTTTATAAAATAAAACGAATCAAAGCATTTAACTTATTTTTATGAGTTGAATAAGACTCAAAGATACTTATAGCCAGATCATCTCCAAGAGATACGGTGAGCAGTTGATTCCATCATTACTTTAACTACACTCTATCACAGGCGGTACTTAAAAGCACTTTACCTGTATTAGGGGTACTTCGCTTAATTAATACCCCTCTTCCCCCCTCAAAATGCGCGTGACAAATTGCAGGCTTCGAGAAAAACCACTCTTAATGATAGCTTAATTGTACGTAATTGTGAGCGAGTGGTGGTCGCCGCACCAGGCTTGGGAGAGCTACCCTGCCCCCCTGAGGGGTCTGGAAATGAATATGTCTTCTCGAAGATAGCAGATCTTGAAGAGCTCAATCTTAGTTGGTTGTGGTAGTACGTATGAGAATGCTGCATTGGGACATAAGATATGGTGAACAGAAGGATAGCTAAAGGATGTACGAGTTTGGTATGTAAGTGCACCTTTTATTACTTAGAATAGATTCTCTGCCTTTAAAAAATACGAGTATAAAGAATGTTTAGAAAAAGGAGTACTCATCGCCGTAAGTTTTTTTACATAACATCACAGTAACTAGGCCACTAAAGTTTTTCTATGTAACGAAATATCGCAATAAGAAGACGTCGATTAACAATGCGCAGTATGGGAATACATAAGGGATTATGACGCATGTAAGACTCGTATTTCTTCTTCTTCTTTTTTATAAAATGGCTTCCACCGAGATTTCAGTGATTCTGCCAATGTCCAGTAAATTGAGATACTAAGTATCGGTGTTGTACGGTAAAGTTGTAAAAAATAGCATCAAAGATGGCGTATGTTCTTTGATGCCTCGTGGTCGGGAGGTTATAGTGACAAGTCACACGAGCATTTATAACACCAAACTACGCCAATTTCATATTATAAAGTCCACCAAAATCAATTTGCAAAATCGTCCAAGGTAGACCCCAACTGCACCCCTTGACTTCCCACCACAAATTCCGACTCGTATTTAAATGTAAACATACATATTATCACGTCTTTAACCCTTGTAGGTTAGATAGAGCTCAAGGTCATAAAACTCAAAGGTCACGTTTCGCATGTCAGTGCGTTAAGGATGCGCTAGTCCGGAACTCGAACTCGTCAGCGCACGTGGCGAAAATACGTGCTATTTCGCTGAGAAAGGGATAGACTCGGTTTTGAACAGTGCGCAACTATTTACACTGATGTATAAGCACATCGGAACAACAGTCTAGTGTGTGCAAACACAAATATTGTTAAAAATCTAAATCTTCGTCGTCTAAAAATTCGCGAGTATGCGTTTGGGAGAAGTGTTCTTGTGATAAAACAGCTGAATGTTTTTATTAAAAGTCAAATAATTTATATTTTTTAATAACCAAACTATGCTTGTATGAATTTTCTTTTAGAGATTTTATACTCCTTCTGGTATTTAATTGTGCCCAAAGTTGCGTTAAAATTATGTGTTAAAATGGAATGTTTTGAGACTCATAACTTTTAAAGTACTTATAATTTTACAATTATGATTCCATACAAGCATAGATAACGACAAAACAAATCGATAGAATTAAAAACTTTAAACAGATGATACCGAACAACGGAGTCATCACCCTACAGAATTTGTAAGGCGAAACACCTGACTAGCGCACCCTTAAGTTGGTAAGCTGAATCAAAATAGTGATGGGTGGGTCCCTAGCTTTTCGCCCAATCCCTTGATCGCCTTTACGGTCTGCGTGGGAAGAAAAGCAACTGGTATATTCTATGTTTTTCCTTTTCTCCCAAACCAGCCTGAATAGAATTTTGGTTATAATTTGCCGCACTTAAGTACCTACGAGTAAATTTGCTCTTAGATTAGTAGAGCTAAGTTTTATACTCTCCATATGTTGGTCAGAGTCCGGCGTCCGGACCGCCGCGCCTCGACTTTTTGTTTTTCAATTATTTAAAAGCGCTATAATGAATGGTGTCGCTTTTTATATCAGTCAGTTTACGATAAATTTTGTCTGGTTTTTTCTTGTTTATTGCCGCCACGTTCGCTTTGCAGCCTTTTAGTTGAGAAGTCAGGTTTCAGTTAAATAACTATAATTTGGTTTTAATTACTTACGCCTTGTGCAATTTAGTTCATGACTTGACGCTTGCTATAGTTAACGGTATCGCGTATGTTGCCCGCCAAGAATATATTTTTTTATCAATTTAAAAATATCTTGCAAGAATATATTTATTAATTAATTAAAAAATATCTTGCTCTGGTCTCTCTCTTCTCTACAGATAATTTCAAGTCGAGATGTGACTACCTAGGTATCTAACGAAGAGTGTATCAATGGTTCTCCTGGTTGCTCATTTCACAACTTATTACTAAAGACCTTTCATAGTATTTGGATGGGGTCCATAAGGCTTTTCGAAAGACACTCCATCGAAACATGCAATGTCAAATAAACTTTAAAACAAAACTTAGCAAGCCGTTTCTGAAGTCGACGAACGATAGATGTGTTGATCACTCAGATCATATAAAGGATTAGTTATATGTTCTGAGGTTGATCAGTTGTATGTAGGTATGTGTATCGACATTAAATATCAAATTGTAATTCTTTTTGTACTATTACACAATTTTACTAACATTTTACAGGTGTTATTTCGTATTCACAATGCTAGTAAGATTAAGTATATTCTTATTAAAATAAAGAAAAAAGATATGAAAAAATTCTGCCCGCGTAGAATTTTACCCCATATCATATTTCTTTATTTTAATAAGAGTAAAATTTTCCTAGGTTCTCTGTATGTATTATTTACTTAAACTGTCGTCTTTTTAGGGTTCAGTAGTAAACTAGGAACCCTTATAGTTTCGCCATGTCTGTCTGTCCGTCCGCGGTTTTATGCAGAGACTATAAGTACTAGAAAGCTGTAATTTGGTATGGGTATGTATATTAATCATGGCAAAAAAGTGGTAGAATAAAATCTTGAAAAAAAAAATTTTTTAGGTTAGCTCCCATACAAGTAAAGTGGGGGAGTCATTTTTTTTTGTCTATTTACCCATCGTGTGGGGTATCGTTAAATAGGTCTTTCAAAAATATTGTGAGGTTGAGAACACCATTTTTCGATTTAGGGATCCGTTTCTGAAATATTTGGTTTTAAAGTGCGAATTTTTGTTAGAGGCAAGTGTCCCCCCCCTCTATCTGCTAAACGGTTATATATAGACACGTGAAAAAAATTACAGCAGTAGTATATATACTGAAGTTGAAAGGAAAACTATCAGAGCTGAATACTAAGTACAAACTAAAAAGTTATAGCCAACCAACTTATAAACTGTAAAGTTTCATACTATTTTCATTGTTAGATGTTTTTGGTCGTTGAACTGTAAGGTGCGAGTGTGAATAGTGTGAACTCAAAGTTGTCATTCCCAACTACGGAACCCTACACTGCGCGTGGCCCGACACGCACTTGGCCGGTTTTTTTCAATTAGTCGATGCAAGCGTTTTAAAATGTAAAGCACCAGTTTGTTAAGATTCCAACCGGACCGGCTTTATCTATTTGGTTCTGCAGTAAAAATATTTCGACTCTCCCCGTTAGTTTTTGTTCCTTTTTTGGTCAAATAGGATATAAATTTAATCCTCAATCTAAGCTGATATTTTGCATACTTGTTAATGATAAAAGTACAAAAATGAAAATGATGTCGGAATGAATTCGGAAGGTGGTCATAGATTGTTACTATTAAACTCACTACGTCGCCATTTACTTTACGTCCCCAACGGAATATTTTGGACTTCGCAGAAGATTTTTTTAATTGCATCTCTGTTTTTTTTAAATGATTTACTTCATATGGGGGCAGCCCTGGATCCTGTAAATTTTTTGTAAGCAAGAAATATTTATTTCAAATCCAAATATAGATGACAAAAAGAGCAGAATAATACACAGCTACGGTCATAGAACATGAAAAAGAATTAAGCTGAGATCTGAGGATGATTTGTGAGTATAATATTGAATGCAGGCGCCGGAGGGCGTGGCGCGGCACTAATGTTCGCCGTGATGATAGGGTGCAGCCTGGATGCAGCAAACCGTTCCGATAGGGCTGCGGTTCAGATCTGGATGTTAACATTATTTATTAACACACTAGCTGTTACCCGCGTCATATATAGCCTGTGTCCTTTTCGGTACCCTAACCTATGTCTATGCAAAATTTCATGATGATAGGTTCAGTAGATTGGGCGTAAAATCGTAAATCGATATTATAAAGTTTCACGATTGAAACTTGAACGTCACGCCATAACTTTGATACATCTGCTGGATGTTTTCAAAAGTTCAGGGTTACTATTTTTGAACGTGTGACCCTCGTCTTCGAATGATTTTTGTATTGATAAACCGCTCGTTAACGAAAGACGAAATTTCAAAAATCGTACCTCAGGAATCTTTCCTGTTTACGTATACCTAATACAAGCGCACGATTCCGCTATCACAAAATTGTTAATTCCGAAAAGAGTTAAAGTCGTTCTCATTAAACGCGACATAAAGGCGGTCGTCAGTATGGGCTTTGGTATGGGATATCTCGAAGCTCGGATATAAACTTAATGGACTCGCGGCAGTAAAAAGATTTGTCTGATCGCTCGCCGGCTCTCCTACTCCAGGGGCTGAGAGACTTTCTGGATTTTGCTAATCAAAAATTATGGTTGAAATATCGGAAATATTGAGCAACTTTCCGGTGGCTTATATTTTGTTTTGCAGCTTAAAAATAATAATATTTTTCTTAAATTGAGAACTGAGAATTAAGAATATAATAAAATATCCAATCGGGCAGGACTATCTAAAGACGTTACACCACAACTTTGATTTATCTGCAGCTGGTGTACTCAGGAAACTTTTTGAATGTCCAGGTTTATGAATACCTAATTCAAGATATTACAAAAGAGTTGAAGTCGTTCTCATTAAACGCGACATTAAGGCGGTCGTCAGTATCCGATATCTCGAAGCTCGGATATAAACTTAATGGACTCGCGGCAGTAAAAAGATTTGTGATCGCTCGCCGGCTCTCCTACTCCAGGGGCTGAGAGACTTTCTGGATTTTGCTATTCAAAAATTATGGTTGAAACATCGGAAATATTGAGCAACTTTCCGGTGGCTTATATTTTGTTTTGCTGCTAAATAATAATAATATTTTTCTTAAATTGAGAACTGAGAATTAAGGTTATAAGAAAAAATCAAATCGAGCAGGGCTCTTTAAAGACTTTTATATATCTGCTGCTGGGTGTACTCAGGAAACTTTTTAAATGTCTAGGAATCTTTCTCGTTTATGAATACCTAATTCAAGCGCATGAATTTTGTATCATAATATAAAAGAGTTAAAGTCGTTTTCATTAAACGCGACATTAAGGCGGTCGTCAGTATGGGATATCTTGAAGCTCGGATATAAACTTAATGGACTCGCGGCAGTAAAAAGATTTCTCTGATCACTCGCCGGCTCTCCTACTCCAGGGGCTGAGAGACTTTTTGGATTTTGCCTACTAAAACTGTTTGAAACGTAAGTATTTAAACATATTTAAATCTACACTGATGTTGTAAAGTTAACCTATGTATACTATCCATAGGAATTGCATCACGGTAGCATCGACCTAAAAAGCTATAAAGCGTAAATTTATAACAACTTTGTTCAGGGTACGTAAGTGTGATAATTTTTCATTTTGCACAAACAGACAATAATCGTTTGTCAGTAGTATGTGTTAATTTACCCTCGACATTTCCATCAAAATAAACAAAACCAGAAACATATTACACTGGTAACACAAAAAAAGTCTACATACCTACTTTTATACAATAGTTCTCGGCCGGCCCAGCAATTTTCATGGAAATATTAAAAGAAATTGAAACGTATGTACCCTGGACTCTGGACAAAATTGTTCAATTTCATACAGTGAGCGAGCCTGCAAATATAAGGTAATTATTACTCTATTTTACTTGTTGTATGCAAGCGATATGCATATAAATTTTTAAACATCTATATTTTTTACATTATAGCAACACAAAGTGTTTCCAGAAAGCCATCGGAACATGGCCACGGTATGATTTCCATCGCTTATCTCCATCAGTAGGTTCAGCGTAACGCATTACGTCCCGCGGCGGCTCTTAGAAGAAATTAATTTCCTCATAATTGCAGTCATTCAGAATCGTACTCAAGGAGTTTTAAAGTAAATGGAAATTTCGCCAGGGTCGCACTAAGTTTGATTGATGTTTTAGTAACAACATGTTACGATTATATACAGAGGAAAATTTTGATTCTTTGTGGGTTTATTATTAATGGATTAACCCAAAACTACCGAACCAGTTTAAAAAAAAAACTTCAGCTTTTTATATACCAACATTATCAGCGAGTAACATAGGCATATTTTACGAGAGCAAAGTCGTGGGAAACCAGCAAATAGCTGTATTATTCTATTCCATTATTTTCTCATGCAAGTCTGCTAGTATAAATTTATTCAGGTACAATTAATAAATAGCAACCATATTAGGATTTTTGTTACAGGGTCTTCACTTATTAATATTATTATAATTCAATCCCTAACTAAATGTACATGTTTATTACTTTTATGCCTTTGAGTGTCCTCAAAATAAAAGCGACTAAAATACATGTGATAGAGGCAAGGAAAGAAAGAAAACGTGTGCAAGTACCTAAAAAAAGAAAAATTATTATCATACTTTTCCATCTAACTAAAATATGTATATAGCTTGTAAATTGAACTCTTCAAGAGGTGATTGAGCCCGTCAATATGAATAACTTTATCTATAGGATCAATGCTGGCAATAAAAAAAAATGTACAAAAACGTTCAGCCGCCTGAGCAATTGACTAGTATGGGCGAGTAAAAAAAACTTTCAGTTACTAACATTAGTCCCATTGAAAAAGTTGTTCATCTTGACGGTCTGAATCATTCCTTCAAAGGAATGTCGAGGGTCAATTCACTCATTTATTTGATTTAGCTCGTAGCCGTTCAAATTCTTCGTAAACAACTTTCATTTAATTCAACTTCATTATTTAAAGGTATCAACTCCATTTGGTGCTAGCTCCTTGCAGTTCATTCTCACTACTGTTCCACGTAAACAATTAATTATGTTTTTGTCGCCCCACACTGCATAGCTGGGCGTCGCGCTCGCAATTAACCTTTGCATCGATACCGGCGATTTACGATTAATTGCCAACTTGACAATTGTCTTGTGTTTTTACGTTTTTTGCTTTTAACCGGTTACCAGCAACTGAATAGAAAAGAAATTAATTAGCTATCTTTAGGTGAATTTATAGTTGAATATGTGTTTGAGTATAACTTTTAGATTGTTTGGAGTGCTATTTTAAAAATAAAGAGTTTCCATAAAGACTTATCATGTGAAACCTTTTTCGTTTTGGGTCTTTCTTCTTCTGATTTGAAGGTTTTGAAATGCATTAAAAAGATATTAAATTAGAAATGTACTTTATTATGCTACATAATTATTGGTTAGTCAACCTACACCCGTAGACAGGTAATAGTTTTGATCCAGGCAAACTATTTTAAGCCCATATTACTTTTTCTTTTAATGATACGAAAGTTTCGTTTTGAAAAAAGTCACCCTTACTTAGGTTTCGGGGAGTATTTGCTATTTTAAATGTTAGGCATTCTTTTCACTACATGACGTTATTTAAGCATTTTATTTACCAAACTCAATTTTATAGATATGTTTGCTTCTGGTATTTATGACTGCAAATTTTGATGTTTTGTTTATTGTCGTTCAAAAGATCTCTATCCCCTGTACTAGCCGGTGCCCACAAAGCCGCATGTAATCGAATTGATTCGTTAATTACTTCTTTTATCGCCGCCATTAGCTCTCCTCCCACGCACGGTAATTGCTAATTTTCATCGACTGTGGGAGTCGCTGAGAATGTCAATGTGGAGAAGAAAGCATATCTTCATTATAGACTAAGATAGACTATCATAGAGCACGCAGATAGCCTATGTACTTACAATAAAGTAATCCGCTCCAACGGCAATCCATTTTATGTGAGTTCGTCCCCCTAGCATATACCTATATATAAATGATCTGCCTATTCACCGAAGTTTTGATAGTTTTATACGGTGGGTGTGGCCAAAATTTGAAGGCCTCGTCCCCCCGTCACAGCCTTGCGTAGTTAGAAGTAGAGGCCATGCTTTTGTCTATGTGCCTATTCTCATGTAGTTGTAAGTTGTAAAATTGTAAGTGTTTCTTTAAAATCCATTGAGTACTTAGTGTTTGCATCAATGATCGTAAAACAGTGCTAAAAAGCGGACCCTTTACTCGCTTTTACAGATAAAAGAGTAAGCAAATCTAATGGTGCAAATTGTATCATATCACGCTGCCCCGCACCCTCAACCTGATTTTGATTTGCACCCCTAGACTCAGCGCCCTGAGCAGTCGCCAAACTGCGCGCCACCCTAACGCCGCTATTGCTTGCATCGACAAACACATTTTATAATTTATATTGTATGGTGAAAGAATTTCGTCATTCGACTTTACATAAGTTAAGCAACTTTGATTGCATGTACTCGTACTATCCAAATTAATAATTGTGAATTCATTTGGCATTCGGCATGGCAATTGAAGAATTAATTTATAGATATCTATTACTCGATTTGATGAGAAGAGTCAAGATTAAGGAGCGTAGAGGTAAGGAGGACAATCTCGCATGAAAATGTATCTATTGAAAGGTATTAAATATATTTTTTTTAAATTGCCAAAGTTATTAGAGTATTAGGATAGAAAAATCAACAGACAGAAAATTTCCGCTTTGTAACAGTGCTCTTTCGTCGTGCACTTCACTTGGTGAAGTTTATCGCCCTTGACATTAAGTTACTCCTATTGACTTTAGTATTAGTTAATTAGTTGACATAGAGCCTTGTTGCTTCGGAAGGCACGTTAAGCCGGTGGTCCCGGCTGCCATCTGGTAGTCGTTAAAGGAACCACGTCAGAGGCCGAGAGGCGGTTCCGCAGAACTCTGACACCAGTGTGTGCATGGTCGACTGACCGTGTCACCTACACGAAATGATGATGATGATCAGGTGACCCACTTGCTGTTTGCCGTTCTTGTCACTAAGAAAAAAACATAATACCATGGTCCACTGTGGTGTGGTCATGATTACAACGTCGTCTTTTCATCTGAGCATTTTTCTTACATTCAGTTGTGATGCGTCGGATGGCAGCAGATATTATCTTCTATATTATCGGTCATAACTGGTAAATTTTAGTGGTATTTTTTTCAACTGATCTCCTGCACTTTGTTTGGTTGATAAACCTCATAGAGTCCTAAATATAGCTAACAACGGGAGACCTATAGGCACGGTTTAAAAAGAAAACGTGCGTAGCTCCAGTGAATAACTCAGACCTCATATAGGTTATATGAGTTTATTACTGAACCTTACCTTATATAAAAAATATTGTTTTCCATATATCTACACTCCAAAGCCGTTCACCGCTCTGCGAGTATTCAAGTAATGGCTATCGTAATTAAAAAGTTAATCGTATCGATACGAAATCGATTAGAAGTGCGGCAATAAAAGCAACTCATCCGTCTCTTCTGATGTAAGTGGTTTATACACTAGTGAGGATTTGAGCTTTTCATCGTATGATTAATGTAACTTTTAATTGATGATAATTTTTTTCGCCAGGCAGAAAATCGCAATAAATTTTAGGATAAAAGGTATTTCAATCGGGTTAGGTGTTAATTGTCAAAACCTGATTTTCATTTTTATCGATCTAGATGAGTTGATTTTGGTAAAGGTTTGTGATAACTGACTGTTAAGGGCACTTTTAATTTCATAACGATACAGTAAGATTGGTTTATTATAAATTACTAATTGCACCATAAGGTCATCACCATGTTTTTTTAGTCTCCATTGCAGGAGCACGACCCTCTCTGTACTACCAGAGCCATATATTAGCCAGAGCAGTCAGAGGATTTGGCCTACACTCTCCACACTGGCTAGACGGGTTGGAGAGGTTTCTTTGATGTTTATAAGCTTTGTTTAGCTTGTGTTTTCTAAGTCGCCTTCTACGACATCCACGGGTAGACTTGGAGTGGTCCTATTCTACTCTGCCGGGAGGCACACGGCAGATATATCATAAGATAGCCTCTAAAACTTACAGCACATAATACAGCATTACGGTAAATTTCATTTCTATTTTTAAGAACAGCAAAAAATATGTATGCGCAAGTTTCCCATTATTCGAGTCAAACCTATCTCAGGTCATCACACACTGGGTCATCATCATCATCATCATCAGGTCTTTGTTAGTCTCCACTACTGGAGCACGACCCTCTCTGTACTCCTAGAGCCATATGAGTCTGAGGATTTGGCCTACACTCTCCACGCTGGCCAGACGAAGAGGTAATCTATGTAAATAATTTGATTCATTCAATGTAATCAAGACTATGTTTATCACATAGTCTATATACTTCACTATCACTACATATTATAAAACAAAGTCCCCCGCCGCGTCTGTCTGTCTGTCTGTCTGTTCGCGATAAACTCCAAAACTACCGAACCGAATTTAATGCAGTTTTCTC
The DNA here is from genome assembly GCA_963082605.1 of Rhodophaea formosa. Taxonomy (NCBI): domain Eukaryota; kingdom Metazoa; phylum Arthropoda; class Insecta; order Lepidoptera; family Pyralidae; genus Rhodophaea; species Rhodophaea formosa. Next base: position 3,333,645 of record OY720218.1, on the reverse strand, counting down.
CAATGGATAGAGTGGTTCCCGAGGAAGGTTTTAGTATAAAGGTTGTTAAGTTTTTGTATACATTTTTGTATATACCAACGATATTTGTTAGAGGTGTCGTAAAAAAATGAGCCGTTTGAGAGCTTTCAACGAAAACACTGGCTAAACCCTTTGAGATATAACAAAACAATGTATGGTGGAATTGTGTATCTTATTTAGGTCTACAGAAAAGTCCGCGATGGCATAAGTCTATATATTCATTTTAATACTTTAAAAAATGGGCAATTATCAAAGATCACGCGCAGGCCAAACCCTTAGAGCTAGAAATTTGAAATTTTGCTCACGTATTCCTCTTATGACGTAAGCATTCACTAAAGAAGAATTTTTCAAAAGTCATCCCCTAAGGGTGTGAAATAGAGGATTAAAGTTTATATGAAACTTTTTATTCCTTGGACATATTTGTATGAAATTTCGTGTGAATTGAGAACGGCAAAAATAATGAGTAACATTTTTAATAGATTCCCGAAATTAAACCTCTAAGGGGGTAAATCGGGGTATATGTTTAGTTTACTGCTTTGTAGCGTCATATTTTATAATCCCCGCATTCCAAACCTGATGTCACCGCGGACGAAGTTGCGGGTAGTTACCCGCAACTTCGTCCACGGTGACTAGCAGTTGCTAGTAACATTATAATTTTGAAATAAATAAATGAGAATGTGAACCATTTCCGTAGAAATAAATATTCCCGTGAGAGAGTCCGTGTATAAGGAAAGTGGATCAAATGGACAAAATTCCATATATGGACGTACAAACGATGTTGTGATATGACTCTGACTACAGTTACAGAGTAAGTACAGTGAAAGGCCGTAGGGAAAGCATTGGATTAAATTTAGCCAATTTGCTAATGCTGGGTACCATTTTGACAACCTCTTTAGCCTAGTGGTTACCATGCCTAGTTAGCACTCCTGAAGTCCTGGGTTAGATCCCCTGTCTTATGGATTTTTTAGATTTACGCATCAGGTCTTCGTTATTTATCTATATAGGTATATGCTTTAAAACATAGCGTCATTGAGTTAGTACCACATAACACAAGTCTCAAACTTACTTTGTGGCCCCTTTGTGATTTTTCAGTATATATTTTTTTATTTATTTCAACAATTTGGCTAAGTTGCAGCTTGCAGCAATATTTGTAAACAGAAATAACGGCCAAATCAGACCTCCTCTGTTACCAGCTTTAGCCCGAGGCCTCTAACGCGTGTATGTGAATCTCTCGGGAAAATTTGTTTTTCTGAGATGAAATGTACTCTTTTTGCCCTATTCCGGGACTTAAAAGCATACCAAATTTCATTTAAATCGGTTCAATAATAAAATAAAATAAATATAAAATCACTTCTACGCACCAGCTGGGAGAAAAGAAAAACATAGAATGTGCTTCTCTTCTCGCGCAGATGCGCGCGAAGCGATCGAGGGAACGGGCGTGAGGAATCATGTCTATAGGCGATGCGGCTAGCAACCCATCACTATTTTGATTCCGGCGTCCACCTACAAGCCCACCAACATGCTAAACGTGGCCTTTATGTTTATTGATCTGAGCTCTGTCAAGGAAAAAATACTATAAAATGATTGTATGAAATAACCTATGTCAAGAGGTGTGTAAGCACTTTAACCCATAACTTTGATTGGTCTTGTGCAACCTGCAACGTATTAATTAATATGGCATCACATCCGGTAACCGCTAGGGACGTCGTTGCCAAAGCTGCTGCCATTTCTCTTTATTTTATGGAATAAACAACCTGCGTTTCACTTCCTCTTTCACTAATTACGAACATAAACATTGCAATATAGAGGCATTTAAAACCTCATTTCCGCAAGATATTAACTATTCGTACAGTCCGAATCCAACTTTATGGCGGCTCGGAACATATTAGGTTCAGCGGGGCGCGCGCGGGGAGGCGGGGCGCGTACTCGACTCTTTTCCATAGGGGCAGGCAGAGACTATGGATTTCCATTTGCTACGATCCTTGCAAACCTCTCTCGCTTCATCCACACCACATTCATCACTCTTTTCATTACTCAATCAATTTAGTTTTGTCAAGTAATTTTTGCAATTATGCCAATTTAGATAAAAAAAAATCTCGTAATTTTTTTTTTTTCAATTTTATCAATATTATGACTATTTCCTAACCTTAATTGTTATTTTATTTTATACTAGTTTTATTTTATTCCTAATTCAATGAGATGAGTATTTCCTATACTTAATTATTATTTATTTTAATTTTATTTAATTCCTAATTCAATGAATTCAAATGAGTGAAACAAAATGAACAAGGTAAATCAAAAAAGTCAGTAATATTAACGACAGTATTCATATTATTCCCTTTCTATTTATGTAATGGCACACGGACGGTATAGTTGCTCGTGTCCCCGTGAATCTCAGTTGGTGGTAGCTGAAAATCAGTGGTTTGTTCTGCGAGCGAACGTATCGCTGAGCTACAACCTTTTGGTATCGTTGCGGCACACATGCTAAACAAGACTGAACTGTCAATTTTTCTTTTCTTATGTGTATTTTTGTCTTTGTATTTTTTGTTTGTATGTGTGTCATTCCGTTTCAATAAAGTTATTATCTATCTATCTATCTATCTACTGCGCAGTGAGCAGCTAATATCCGAGCCGCAATAAAGTTTGATTAGAACTGTGGCATATTCGAGTTAGTGGCTATAACTTATTCTATGCTAACTTATATTACAAAGCAAAAGGGTCTTTGTTATTTACGCAATTTCCTTATTATCTATTTTTATTAAATTTGTTAAAGGTTCGATTCCCGGGTTTGGTACGGGCAGGTTTTTGAGGTTCAGTTTTCATTTTCTCAAATCGTTTTTGTTCCTATCATCATCATTATCAAATTAAAGAGCTGCTCTGTTGTCGGTGGAGCATTTTACATCTCACTTTCTTCGGCCCGGTCTGGTCGAATAGATAATAAAAATAATTTCGGACTGACCATCTCTTATAGACACTCGCAATAAAGAATAGAGGAATAAAACAATTGTAATTGTCTTAAGTCTTAATTGTCTTACTGTTACTATTTTTTTTTTTCACGCAACTAAAATTCTCTGTATAACCCCAAAGGTTGACTGTTAGATAATGTTTTTAGCATTAAGTCCACCTATTGTACCTTCACATTGTATTTGTACAATAAAGATTAAATGAAACAGAAGTACAATAATGGAATAAAGAACTCATTTCTTCCTGTGAGTCATTATTTCCACTTCAACCATCAGCTGCTACATAAGCTAAACCGTAAACTTCAGCGCGCATCATAAAAACCAGCGCTTTCTTAACCCGGGAATCAAACCGACATACCTCTCTCGAAATCGATTGGTCACACCGCAGCCGAGGCAAATTGCCTGCCGGGAAAAAAATATAATCATTCCACCTTCCCGGAATGAAGACGTAGGCCGATTATTTATACATTTCGGAACGATGATCACAGAATAGGTTTGATGAATCGCACGACACGCAATGTGTGCTTTTAGGGTTCAATTCAATTCAATTTAAGTAAGCATTACATCAGTTCTTAATTAAACTGCTGTTAACTGCACTGTAATTATAGTATAGATACAATATGAACCCATCGCAAAGTTGGAGCGGCAAGCATGTTTTATATACGTTTTTTATTTAATAAGAATAATATCATATTGCGTTTCTATGATTTATTCCAATCCAATACCACGAGATGTTGGGTAAGTACCTTACTTGTTTTGAATGAGTTTTTGTCCTACGTCAATTCTTATTGTTGTCATTTATTTAGCATAAGACATAAAATTGTCTTATTTTATAATCAATTAATTTCGATGCTCAATATGCAAATAATATTTATGTCCATTTTTATTGTCAGGTTCACTACCCATAGGGTGAAAACGGGACCCTATTACTGAGACTTCGATTTTCGTCTATCTGTCTGTCCGTTAGTTACGGCTGTATCTCATTAACCGTGATAGCTAGACAGCTGAATTTTCACAGATGACGTATTTCTGTTGCAGGTATATAAATACTAAAAACAGAATAAAATAAATATTTACGGTTGCATCCTATACAGCAAACATGTTTTCTTTGGTATTTTGTTCAATAGTCAAATGTTGTATAGATAATGGAACGGAACCCTTCGTGCGCGAGTCCGACTCGCACTTGGCCGATTTTTTGTGGAAAGGTGCTGTTCTGGCCGGAGGCGGCGGCGTGGTCTTCACAAAATACGGCCTTGTATTTTTCTTACTTATCATTTCTACCAATGGCCAGAAACTGCATTACTTTGCAAATTAATATTAAGAAATAATTCGAAAATATATCTAATTTTTTCTCGTTATTTAGTTATATTTTTCCAACCAAAAACATTACCGCACTAGCTCATACGCTTTTTTTGCTAAGTTTTTTGAATGAGTGGTAAATAATGACCAGTCCTTTGTTTATATATAATTTAGTACGCCTCATAACGTGGAGCTTGTGCATAACTCTAAACTTTTCAAGGTGAACCCATTTTTAGGACTTAAATTGTGTTTATGCAATTCTATATTATTATTTTCTAATAAATATCATTGTTAAACTAGCAATTTACTTGCAATTCATAGTTATTGCACTTATTGTTGTCGCCGCGGTGGAAACGCGTGATTTTTAAATATTTAACCATTTATTTACCTACTTTAAACATGCATGAGTTCGAAATAATTCTACACTCTGTTATTAGTACATTCGTAAATAATTAAACTAGCAACATTGTCTATTGAATAACCGCCATATTGATATCACCCCACCTTTATTGAATCTTCTTCAAAACAGTAACGGATAAAAATAGCCATTCGCATTTCGTCTGTCATCTTGAGTAGTAGTTATATACAAATTGTCACGTGTAAGTCTATCTTGATTTAATAAGGAAATGATGGATAAGTATATACTTTGTATTCGGGATTTAAAATTGTGTTAATTAAACGGTGCTTTGAATATAAACAACTGTATGAAACTTAACTCTGTTATTTATTGAATTATATATAATTAGACACTAATGGTGTTTCTATATTTTAGTAAACCTTACACTTATTAAAAATTTTCTGGTATGTTTTAAAAATATAGTATGTCTGTGATCTAAGCGTGTTTCTGATTGTCATCATCAGGTCTTTGTTAGTCTCCACTGAAGGAACACGACCCTCTCTGTACTAGGTTCCAGTGCCACATATTAGCCAGAGCAGTCCTGGCTGGCCAGACGAGTTGAAGAGGTCATTTTAAAGTTTATAAGCTTTGTTCAGCTTCTGTTTCCTAAGTCCTTCTAGACATCTACCGGCAGACTTGGAGTGGTCCTATTCTACTCTACCAGAAATTACACGCCAATTCCTATGTTATTCGTTTGTCTCTTTCTTCTCCACTCCTCAAGGTCTTCGGTTGTCTTGGTAGTGACATCATTGACGCGCATAAGTAGATATGATCCTTATCAACATTACCCAGCTATTTATGCCAGCCAGAAAAAAGGATTACTATATTAGTCTCCGCTACAATTGCTTTGAAAAAGGCAATTATTGTGAAAAACAACTATAAGTAGATAACAGTTCGCCAGCATATATTATCCGAAGTAGCTACTGTAACCGCAATATATTTCAATTTGAAACATAAAAATAAAGCGGCGTCGATAAATCTGGGAGCACGGCAGTACCCCGCCAAGACGAGTCAACGGAAACACCGAGCACCAACATTTTCTCATTTTTGTACCCTTATAGATTCGGTCTGCACAGTGTTAGAAAGTCAATTGTGAGTAATAGTACTAATTGAACATGCCAAGTTTCAAATGTGAAGTTACTAACGTTATAGATTATTAATATGTAATAAATAAATAATATAAATATATAGGAACAAATTTAGTCAGCCCCATAGTTAGTTGTGATCTTGTGTCGTAGATACTAACTCAACGATATTTAAATAATACATACTTATATAGATGAACATCGAAAACTTAGGCCAATCTAAAAAAAAAAATATTGTTTTCCATCATGACCTGTCCGGGTATTGAACATGGGACCCCCCATGTTCTGTTTAACACAGGCTGTTAACAACTGCGTCACGGAGGCAGTAAATCGAAAATATCAATATTTTGTTCCTCCGTCACTGACTGATGGTCACCAAAATTGTTAGGCTAGTTCCTGAAGTTAAAAAAAGCTAAAATTAGGTGTGAAAACTACTTGACAGAAGAACCTATTGGTACAAAACTAATTACTAAGTTTCTAATTAACTTTCTGTGCATAAGCTCATAGGAATGTTTACGTCACTCTCACATAAGGCCACACTTTTGACGGAGGTGTAGGGTTTGTAGAGGAGAACTTATGATTCACGCAAAATGCTATATTCTATGACGGAGGTCAGAGAATGTGAGCTTAGGGCGTTTCATGTTGAAATGAATTGAAATGAATAGTTTTTATTCAAATTTTGGATCTCATGTATCACTTTTGCAACGTCATTTATCTTTTTTGTTATTTTTTTTTATGTAGAGTTCGAAGCTTGGCTCTCCACATAACATCTGTGAACTATTTTATATTAAGCAATAAATACTCGTCTTGGCATTACTTTACATCAAAATGTTTTTGGCGGAATTCCATTTCAACTTTGTTCAGAAACAAAAACACAACTCTAAAATATTTATTACCAAAATAAACCCCTTAATTGATAACCGAGTGAGTTTTTGCGTCGCCAAAATCGATTCCCGTCGATTAGGCGCGGACGTCTCTACTAATAAAGCTGTAACCGGTCTGTCTGTCCGTACGTATTTTTTTTTATAACGAGTTTTTGTATTAGATATTGCACGTTAGCGAGTCTAAAACTACTTAATTGTTTTTGAAATGATAGAGAAGTGTATTGAAACGCCTAGTCGGTCAAAACGACTCCTATGCCGAGTCGGTAAAAGGCATAATATTCGCTTATAGCCTTATATCCGTAATTATAATTTAAATGACTTAGGTAAGAATAAGAACGGAAATTTTCCACGCTGGTCTGGGAGAAAAGAAAAACCTCGAATGTAACAGTTGCTTCTCTCCCCGCGCAGATCTTAAAAGCCGATAGAGGGAATGGGCGTCAGGAATCATACAAAAATACAAATACAAAATATCTTTATTGTGAACACAGGTGTAAAATAATATTATAATTTAACAATGTGAGTATCACTGTGTGACATGATTCCTGACGTTCATTGAGACGAAGCAGCTAGCAACCCATTACTATTTTAATACTTTCTCACCTAGTCTTTTCAGGCAGAACGCATAAACTACTCAATCTGTTGAAATTAAACTATTTTTCTTTCGAATAATTTGTGTTTCTGCAATATAAGTAAAAAAAACTCACACAGACGGAGTAGCAAATAAAGGCTTGTTTTAAAATATTCGCAACTTTTTGCTCGAGCTTCTATAAATTAGCTATCAAAAGCACACTGGGTCAGGAGCTTAATTAAAAAGCCCGACTTTGGGCATAATTATGATAAATTTTGTCCTCAAGATAACGAAATTTCATTATAATTGGGTTTCCTTGTCGATAAAAGCATAATGTTATATGTTTTATGCTTAAAACTCAAATAAAACGAGATAAAATTAGTGTTTTATGTGCTTTTGTGTAGATAGTGTTGTAATTAACTCGAGTCTGCGAGAGTAAATTCAAATTCATATACTTCTCTCATCTCTCATTTTGTAGCAATCGGTGAAGTCAAAAAAATCGGCCAAGTGCGAGTCGGACTCACTCAGTAAGGGTTTCAGTACCATTATCTACATATTCAACATAAGACTATCATCTATAAACGGCAATTAATCACGTTTGTTGTGGAGGACCCCGCTTCAAATATTTATTTTATTCTGTTTTTTAGTATTTTTTGTTATAGCGGCAACTAAAATATATAATCTGCAAAAATTTCAACAATCGATTTCAACTGTCTAGCTATCACGGTTTATGCGATACAGCCTGGTGACATACAGACTGACGGACATCGAAGTCTCGTAAATAGGGTCCCGTTTTTACCCTTCGGGTCGAACCCTGAAACGAGTCTTGTCAGCCATCATCACCATCATCATCAGGTCTTTCTTGTCTCCACTGCAGGAGCACGACCCTCCTGTCCCACCAGAGCCATATATTAGCTTGAGTAGTCAGAGGATTTGGTCTACACTCTCCACGCTGGCCAGACGGGTTGGAGAGGTCTCTTTGATGTTTATAAGCTTTGTTTAGCATGTTTTTCCTTAGTCGCTTTTTACGACATCCACGGGATGACTTGGAGTGGTCCTATTCTACTCTGCCGGGAACCACACGGCGTTGTCAGCCAAATCGAACATAACTAAGTCGTCTGTCTAAAAAGAACTAGAGTAGTTAGTACAGCTCGAGTTTTGTTCAAAACTGGACACTTATCTCACAAGCAATGCACAAACTTTTTAGTTTTAAACTTCATGACCGTTGTATGTACATTTAGTTTCAGTTAATTTTTACCCCAACCATGTTTTTTGAGCCCAGTCACTACTCGAGTTCAGAAATATTAAAAACCTCCTCTGGTGTTGCATGTTCATGGGTGACGGTGACCACTTTCCATCAGGTGGCTAGTCTACTCGTCTGCCGTCAAATATACATAAAAAAAAATCGTATTCGAGTTGACTCGGAAACTCGTACAAAATTGAGCAGTACAGTCCGTATCTTATGATTTACCATCATCCGGAAGGCAGTCGTCAGGATACGTCAGATGTGTCTTCTCTCCACTATTTAATAATTTCACACCAGTCCTGGCCACTTCCAAACGTCAAAAACAAAACAATAAAAAAATTACTCGTAATCTCGAGTTTTTACAACACTAGCAGATATTATCTAACATGATAATTATGTAAGTGTTATTGCCCATTTACAGTGAGTTAATAGCACTTATAACCGCCCGCGGCTCTCTTGATGCCAAATTCATGCAAATCCAATATGTTGAGCTATGTTACTGTTATAATAATAGACATAATCGTGTATATCGAAAAGATAATCAAATTAACATTAGCTTTGCTTCCGCATGAACTATTAAGTAGGTTATTAATTTAAAAAATATTTCAAAATTTTATAAGTGTTATTTACGTAATAATCATCATAATGTTACGTCGCTATTATCATAGATATTATTCAACCAGGAACTATATGTAAGGAAGAGATTGAACCTACTGCAATTATTAAATTTTGCATAACGTCTTCATCATACCTACATATATGGAAATTGATCATTAAAAAAATAGAGCTAAAGAAAGACTTAGTAAGAAGATTTAGTTCAAGATATATTATCTATCTAACTAATCCAACACACACCATCACAGGCAATAGGTACTATTCAATCGTCGTTTAAATAAAATATATACTTAAGAGTCGCCTGGAAGCGCATGACTCCATACAAACGGAAAAAGGGAATTGTAGCAATATTTGATAATTTTGGTATAAAATTACGCATTCAATCAATTAACCTCATTATAATCTACGTCCGTTCCTATACAGCTTGGTAAAATTGTCAATGGTTTGAGAATTATACGCCTCTCAAGATTTCCATACAAATCTGAAAAGGCTTGTAATTATCAAACCATTGATATTTTAAGCAAGCTGAATAAGAACGTACGTAGATTATAATGAGATTAATTGATTGAATGCATAATTTTATACCAAAATTATCAAATATTGCTACAATTCCCTTTTTCCGTTTGTATGGAGCGCGTTTTTTACATGCGCGTCCAGTCGACTCTTAAGAGTTCCACGTAAAGCCGAAATCCCACACAAACGTAGTTTGGTTTTAGTTTTACAACAGTTAAGCCAATCTCAACCAAATTTCGTACATACGACCGGAGGCAAATTGATGTTTATAATCAGATTTCAATTTTAAAAACAATACCTATACAAAATTACAGCGAGTAGAAGTTATCGTCGAAAACTTCTACTCGCTGTATTGTACATTCTACTTGTACATCGCTGTCGTATGTACGAAGTTTGGTTGAGATTGGCTTACTGTTGTAAAACTAAAACCAAACTACGTTTGTATGGGATTTCGGCTTTACGTAAGACTCTTAAAGGGATTCCTATTTTTCTTTCGGCTAAAAATGTACATTATATATATGTCTTTGGAAAGTCGTGAAACAAAAACCAACAAACAGAATTTTCTTCGTATAGAATTATCAATATTTTTCAGCGTTTCTTCTGTGTATTAATCCGAATAAGTGGATGTAAATTTTTAATTCAAATTCATAACTAATTAATAATAGAATAAATAATAGACAAGTCCTTAGAAAACATTCCCAAATATCATCATCATTTCGTGTAGGTGACACGGTCAGTCGCCCATGCACACCCTGGTGTCAGAGTTCTGCGGAACCGCCTCTCGGCCGCTGACGTGGTTCCTTTAACGACTACCAGATGGCAGCCGGGACCACCGGCTTAACGTGCCTTCCGAAGCACGGAATCATCTTTCTTATCAGACAATCAGGTGATTCATGCCTGCAATGTCCTAACCAAACTGGAAACAACTTAACAAAGTATGCTTCCCGTGGGAATCGAACCCACGACCCCCGGGTCAACAAGGCAAACGCCTTAACCACTGGACCCCGGAGGCAGTTAAGTTCCCAAATATAATAAAGACAGTTATAATCGTCATCATCAGGTCTTTTTTAGTCTCCAGACCCTTCTTGTAGTACCAGAACCATAATTAGCCAGAGCAATCAGAGGATATGGCCTACACTCTCCACGCTGGCCAGACGGGTAGGGGCGATCCCTTTGATGTACATATAAGCTTTGTTTAGCTTGTGATTCCCAAGTCGCCTTCCACGACATCCACGGAAAGACTTGGAGTGGTCCTATTCTGCTCTGCTGGGAACCACACGGCTGTAATAAAACCTAATTACTAGAAATCTTTGATTCGGATAATAAACTCCGCACAAAGGGTCAAAGACAAAGTCTCGTCCGTGACATGAATAGCGGCATAGAGCATAGAGGCCCATAGAGGCAGACATACAAAAGTAATTATTGTAAAACAAAAAGACGGACGTGGAGATTAACTCGCGCCGAGTGCGCTTTCAATGACCACTAATGAATGCGCCGGTTTTTCTCTATTTGGATTTAATCCCGGAGCTGTAACTTTAGACTGGATATGCCCTTACATTTAAACTGCCTGTCTGTTTATCACCGAAATACTTTTCTAGTTATACTAATCCCAATCCCAACTAATATTATAAATGCGAAAGTGAGTTTGTTTGTTTGTTTATTTGTTTGTTACGCTTTTACGCCGTATCTACTGAACCGATCATCATGAAATTTTGCATACACATAGGTTAGGGTACTGAGAAGGACATAGGCTATATATTACGCGTGCGAAGCCGCGGGTAACAGCTAGTGTTATATAAAGAGGAAAGATTTGATTATTTGTTTGTACTGAATGGGCTCCTAAACTACTGAACTGATTTTAGAATAGAATAGAAATCTTTATTCAGTGATTTACATATGGTACAGTACAACAATTGTTAACACAAAGTTAACACAGATCACCAATTTTCAAAAAAAAAATAAACAGTTATATTTGAACCACTGAAAGTGAGTTCCACTCAGCATACATTGCTGGCTGTTATATAACAGTCAGCAAAACTGACGTTCCGCGGAAACACAATAAAATTATTTTCAAAATTCTTTCACCTGTAGAAAGCTGCGGGTGACATAGGCTATAATTTACGCAGGCGAAGTAGCTGGAAATCAGCTAGTTATAAATATGAAGCTCAGTCGGGTGCGATTACACAAAACTAACCGCTTTATTTCCTTCTTCTTCTTCATCTTCATCAGGTCTTTTTTAGTCTCCACTGCAGGTACTACCAGACCCTCTCTGTACTACCAGAGCTATTTAATTAGCTAGAGCAGTCAGTGGATTTGGCCTACGCTCTCCACGCTGGCCAGACGGGTTGGAGAGGTGGTTTTATTTCCTTATTGTTTCTTTATTAGTAGCTAAAATTAATATCTATCTTTTAAGATGATTAGATGAGCTAGTAAACGACTAGTATAAAACTAGCCCAGAGTGACAAAGAGCCTTAATTCTTACAAACGGCAAGGACAACTCATCTATAAGATCAAAATCTTTGTCTTCACTATATTGTATGTACTCGTAGAGAAGATCTCCATAATGCATAATCGTCTTAAGTTTAAAGTGACATTAAAACTAGCCAAAAGCACTTTCAGTACTGCATTGTAAAAGTACCAGTCGTGTAATGTCCGATCTAGTCATCATAATCTAATTCCAAGTTATCGTGGTCAAGGCACGGTGACGACGGCATATTTTTTGTGATCGATAAAAACATCTCGAGAGTTTTAATATCGATACAGCTTAAATAATTCGAGGCAATGAAAGAGTTTTTGCCGATCTTGGGAACTAATCGGGGCCGAGTACAAAGGACAAGTTTGTTAGATGTCATGTTGAGAAGATTACAGTTTTGGGGTCCCGTACCCACGTCACGTGGCTCAATGCAAACCCAATAATCTGGAAAACATACAAACATACATGCATATAGGTAATCACGTCTTTATTTGCGGGGTAGACAGGGCTCAAAGTCATAAAACCGAAAGGCCACGTTTAGCATATTCGTGGGCGTTCAGGTGGAAAGCGGAGTCAAAATAGTGATGAATTGCTAACCGCATTGCGTATTGACGTGATTCCTTAGATGTTCGCCCAATCCCTCGACCGGATTTTACGGTCTGTGCGAGAAGATAAGCAGCTGGTATATTTCACTGTGCCATGGAGGTCGTCAAATCGCCCCAAAAATGGGGTGAGGAATCGTGTTAAAAGTTTGATGCAGCTAGCAATTCATCACTATTTTTAATTCCATTTTTCACCCACACACCCACTAACACGCTAAACGTGGCCTTTGCTGTAATTTCTGCCCCTCTAGCAATAAAAATGTTATTAGTATGAAACAGATGTAATGAATACCGACCCATATAAGAATCGTATTTTTTGGACGTGGATTGGTAACCGCTAAATGCGAGACCGACTTACGCTTGTCTCTTTTATAGCCTTTTGAATAGGTATAAGACTAATTGAATTCGTAATATAACAATAAAGTTTCAAAAAATGTTATGTAATATAACTGCCTATAGTTATTGATAGCAAACGGTTGTAGTGCGAAAAAAATGATTGCCACTTGATTATGAAGCATAAAAACTCTTAGACTTGAAATTGTATTTAATTAATTTATATACCTATAGATTCTTCTCCAATTATTTAATAAACTGACTGCTATCAAACGAGTTTTATAAAACGCCATCATCATCAACAGGTCTTTGTTAGTCTCCACTGCAAGAGCACGACCCTCTCTGTACTACCAGAGCCATGTATTAGGGCAGTCAGAAGATTTGGCCTACACTCTGGCCAGACGGGAAAACGTATGTAAGTAATAAGCTCTTTACAGTTCTTATTATTACCCATATTAACATGATTATCCCTGGGCTTTTTTGGGGAATGGCTATGTTTATGAAATGTTTTCACCGTCGCGTTGTTCCCGGCAGAGTAGAATAGGACCACTCCGAGTCTTCCCGTGGATGTCGTAGAAGGCAACTAAGGAAACACAAGCTAAACAAAGCTTATAAACCAACCCGTCTGACCAGCGTGGAGAGGGTAGGCCAAATCCTCTGACTGCTCTGGCTAAAATATGGCTCTGGTAGTACAGAGAGTCGAGAACGGAAACAAAATCAAACTTATATACTTAATTCTGACAATATAACATACAAGCAGGTCGAATGTTAACCTACTTTTTAGGGTTCCGTAGTAAACAAGGAACCCTTATAGTTTCGCCATGTCTGTCTGTCTGTCTGTCTGTCTGTCTGTCTGTCTGTCCATCCGCGGTTTTACTCAGAGACTATAAGTACTAGAAAGCTGTAATTTGGTATGAGTATGTATATTAATCATACCAAAAAAGTGGTAGAAAAAAATCTTGAAAAAATTTTTTTTTTATGGTAGCTCCCATACAAGTAAAGTGGAGGAGTAATTTTTTATTCGCTATTTACCCACCGTGTGGGGTATCGTCAAATAGGTCTTTAAAAATTATTGTAAGGTTGCGAACACCATTTTTCGATTTAGGGATCCGTTTCCGAAATATTTGGTTTTAAAGTGCAAATTTTTGTTAGAGGTACGTGTCCCCCCCCCCCTGTATCTACTAAACGGTTATATATGGATACGTGAAAAAAATTACAGCAGTAGTGTATATACTGAAGTTGAAAGGAAAACTATCAGAGCTGAGTACTAAGTACAAACTAAGAAGTTATAGGCAACCAACTTATAAAATGTATTCGAAAATGTAAAATTCCATACAATTTTCATTGTTAGATGTTTTTGGTCGTTAAACTGTGAGGTGCGAATAGAAATCAAAGTTGTCATTCGCAACTACGGAACCCTACACTGCGCGTGGCCCGACACGCACTTGGCCGGTTTTTTGAAATATGTATTTATGTATATACATATTATCATGTCTTTCTCCCGCACGGGGTAGAGAGAGCCCAAGGTCTTAAGAAGATCGACTACCTGTAAATTTTCATACAAAAAGCGATAACGCTTCCCACCCCGAAATATAGTCCAATTTCGATATTTTTTTTACACATTATTGATAAATTGCAGAAGTAGGGCTGTACGTTTTGATATTTAAGATATATTGCTTACAATTTTATATTATTATATATATTATATTCTATTTATTTAAATTAATCAAAATACCCGGGGTATTTTAATTTATTTAAATTAATCTAAACCGAATCAATAAAATAGAAAAACGGTTAGCCCTATATTCCTGTGTGTTGAATCGAATGACACCAAAGTTTCCTCATTTCGTAAAGGTTTAGGGGGTGGAAAAGTTATCGCTTTTTGTATGAAAATTAACAGGTGGTCGATCTTCTTAAAACCCTAAGGCCACGTTTAGCGTGTATTAGTAGGCAATAGGACGAAAAGCGAAATCAAAATAGTGATTGGTTGCTAGCCGCAAAGCCAATAACGTGATTCCGATTCGCTCAATCCCTTGAGCGTCTGCGCGGAAAGCAAAGCAAAAAAAAAGAAAAGCAACTGGTATATTCTATGCTTTTTTTATTAATTAGGTGAAATAGCTAGGAACAAAAGCAGCAATCTGGTATTTGTTCAGAATCAAATCCAGCAAAAATTTAATGTTAGTATCAAAAACAGCATTTTGAATTTTTGTTTTTAATTATATTCATTTATTTTCTTTCCAATCGACTCGATGTTTTATTTCATCAAAACAGAGACTTTTAATTAACTAAATTAGACTACGTGTGGTACATTTAGCAATTCGTTTGAAGAAGGATATCTTTTTTTTCTTCATCATCATCATCATCATCATCAGGTCTTTCTAGTCTCCACTGCAGGAGCACGACCCTCTCTGTACTACTTTTTTTCTTAATTACCACAAATTCGTGAAATGTCAGAATGCTGGGTTTGTTTCTATACGACTCATGGTATTGAATTTGTCTCCCAAATCACCTGATGGTAAGTGACGATGAAGACGAGGATGTTACATGCCTATCCAAGATATACCCAGGTTTTTTATTTTCTCCCAAACCAGCATGGAAGATAATGCGGACAGCAATGGCCGCCGGAGGTGTCGGCAATCAACCTCGGCCGGTAATCAAACCGCCACAAAAAACATCCAAATCATCGCGTAGACCACTGGGAGGGAGGTAATTTCGTTTTTATTATCCCCTGTATTAGGTGGAGTGTTATGTTTTTGAGTCTTTTGAAATATTATGTTCCTTTGTCAGTCTGTCTGTATTTATGACCTCTGTGGCCTAGTAGTCATCATGGTAGGCGATCACAACAGAGGTTCCGGGTTCAAATCCCGGTCAGGTTAAGATAGAAAAAATCTTTTTTAGATTGACCCTTGATCTTGGATGTTATTCTATAGACGTATAATTTGTTATTTAATAATAAAGTTAATATCCCATAACACAAGTCCAGAACTTACTTTGAGGCTAGCTCAATCTGTGTGATTTATAAATAAATAAATAAATATATACGTACAAATCACACAGATTGAGCTAGCCCCAAAGTAAGTTCGTGACTTGTGTTATGGGATACTAACTCAACGATACTATATTTTATAATAGAGACTTATATAGATAAACATCCAAGACCCAGGTCAATCTGAAAAAGATCATTTTTCATCTTGACCTGACCGGGGATCGAACCCGGGACCATCCGTGTCGCAGGCAGGCGTGTTGACCGCTGCGCCACGGAGCTCTTTATTTTTGTATTTGTCCGTACATATTTATTTTTATGTGATAATCGTTTATGAATTATAGTTACAGAGAAAATTCACCCTTTTCCTCATCTGGGCGATTATCAGATGTGATAAAACGTTATACATGTGATCCAAGTTGCAACAAAAACTATTCATTTCATTTAAATGAAATACTTTATTATATATATACTAAATATTATAAAGAATAAAGATTTCATTGTTTTTTTTTTAGCATTGAATAAGTACCGAAACTACCGGACCGATTTTTTAAATTCTATCACCTACAGAAAGCAAATTTTTCTGCGGGAGACATAGGCTATAATTTACGCGGACAGAGCCGCGAGAAAATCGCTAGTATACGTATAAACTGATAGAAAGCCTTCCCACGCGACCTTGAAATTCACCCGCTATTCTCCCTAGCAAAAGACATCAACGCGCCACAACCTCCATTTTAATTCAACTGACAAAAATATCTAAAACATTACATCGGAGCTTGATTCCGAGTCACGAAAAAACAAAAAACGAAGGCATCGTGCTTTGTGGCGGGCCGCCATTACCGGGGCCATTACGTGGGTATAATTACGAGTCATTAGAGCTGGCTCGGCGCTCCCGTGGGGAATTAAAGCCACAACTAGGGCCGCCACGAGGTGAGAGGTCCTCGGGACAATTCTCGTATCCTTGTACCTAGTTGTAATTAATACTATATTTTTTCAAATTCTTTTCAGCGTATCGACTGGCAAATTATATTTGTGTTGACCAAAATTCTACTACTGATATAGCGTTATCAGAAGCATTGTATGGTTTTCGCGTTTATAGGTGGTAGGACACGCAGGGCACAATAATAATACGGTGGTTGCCTAATGTTATGATTATATAAAATTTATTTCCAATGATACTAATTTCTATCTAAAAACAATATAAAAAACACTTTTTATTTGATATCAATTCGTTAAATGATCTTAAAGCTTCTTTAAATTTGGGTGAATAGGATCATTTTTAAAAGTATGAAAATCTTTAATTACAATTAGACTGTATTGTAGTTCGCTAAATTTATAGAAACTTTTATTAATATATATAAATATTTTGTATAGCTACCAAACAAAGTTCTCACGCCACCCATACAAAATAAAAGTTGTGACGTCACAAATATGTAGGCATTTAACCAGACGTCTAAAAATTAACGTCTAAAAATACATGTCTTTAAAACTTTTATATATGAGAGAGGTTTTTGTTTAGAAATGTATTTCTGTCACTATTGTGTTTATTTTTGGCAGGTCTTTACATAGCAACACGAAAAATTTTTTAGTCAACATGCCCATTCTGCCATGGTCTGAGTCTGAGGTTTCGTTGCTTCGGCCGACTTGAGTACGGAGTCTGTTCAAGGACATCCAGGTCAACAAAGTTTTTTTTTTCAACTGTTGTGATCCCTAAAGCTGGTGCACTAGTAACATGTTTGCTTATTTGAATATCTATATGTTTCCATAACTTAAGCTATAACATATATAACATTTCTCGAGTCTTGTTTCCACATCGGGTTACCTGTTTCCATAACTTAATATGAAAAAAATAAATAATTTTGGATAGAAAATTGTCAAACATGAAAAGTGTTATATAGGAATGTTTATAAATTTCCCATAACTGATTTCTGTTTCTGAAAATTCAGTCAATCGGTAAACCTAACGATAGAGCGTACCTACCTGGTAGACTTTAAATAACAGAAGCAAAAAATATAAAAATTCTTGATAAGTATGTTGCTGTGGGCATGCCTGTGTCTGAGATAACATCAAAAACACCCTAGAAGGGGGAGAGATGCCGGGACGAAATATTGCGAGGGACACGGCGAGTTTCCGTTCTAGATGTTACTAGCACGTATATTTATTTTATTTATTAATTTGTATCGGGCAACGCAGGCCCATGTTAAGAAAATGTACGTAATAACCTTTAAAACACTAAGGCATTGGTGTTATTTTAATGATGTATACGTATTATATTAATTCTGTGTCCTTTCAGAGAAGATGGCCACCCTAGCCACAAGAGATATTGCCTTTTAATATCCGAGCATTGGCATGCTGCATGCCGGACTGCCAGCTCGAATTTTAAATATTTGTATGCGCGATGGGACGGAAAGGGCTGAGTTAAATGTATTGAAAAACCAGCGGAAACTCTTTTCCTGCTTTTAGTGATAAAAGTTTTTAATTTTGTAAAAAACTATTTAATGACACTACTTAATATAAATAGATTTAAAAAAATTCTTCTTCTAATATAGGTAAATGCAAGTTTAAGATCGTGTTTTAAATACATCAAAAAGGATGAAGCTTTTTATTTCATTTCGTTATTTTTTCTTCCATACTGGTTTGGGAGAAAGAAATAAAACCGGCCAACTGCGAGTCGTACTCACGCACAAAGGGTTCCATACTATACAACAATAGACTATCGATTAAAAACGGCAAAAATACATGTTTGTTCACTGTATGTATATTGTATGGGAGCGCCCATTAATTATTTTATTTATTTTGAATTTAAATATTTTTAAAGTAAATATTTAACTTAATATTCGTTAAATATTTCAAGAGACTACCTGTTGTTGTTATTTATATGGAGCAAAAACCGGCAAAAAAATACTTTTGTTGTATGGGACCCCCGTAAAAAATTTATTTTATTCTGTTTTTAGTATTCATTTTTTATAGCGGTAACATAGATACATCATCTGTGAAAATTTCAATAGTCTAGCTATCAATGAGATGCAGCCTGGTGACCGACGGACAGGCAGACAGACGGACATCGAAATTTTAGTAATAGTATCCCGTTTTATCCTTTGGGTGCGGAATCCTAAAAACCTTAGAGTATCAATATAACCCTAAAAACGTACTGGAAGTAAAGCAACTAGAACATATGTTCCGGCTGCTTTTCCTTCAAATCGTAAAAGCCGATTAAGGGAATAGGCGCAAAATCGGGGAAATATGTCCATAGGGTTAGTTATGCTCTTAGCTGTTTGAATTTGTTTCTCGCGCCTATTTCTAAAATTTCAAACAACAAAAGGCAGACAGATTTACCTACCTGCGACTCCAATTATCCCACGCACGGCGAAGTCGCATTGGTTGTTATTATGTGTCATCAGAGCCAAGTTCGGCTCTAAAAAAATAATTAGCTGTGTCCTTCGCCTTGTCGACGCGAACTATTCTATATTATGCGATACGACTGTTATTCGACCGGTTGGTTTTGGGACATATATAAGTGTACTACAAACAGAATAATATAATTTATTCCACTCAGTACTAGGCGGTGTAATTTGTAATTGATCGATAGTCAGTTAACATACATAAGTAATTTTTTTTAAAATTACAATTAAATTTTCACATCTTAGGATTAGATACCTTAATGTTGATTTAAAATATATTATTTTTATGTCAACATTAACTCACATATGTTTGTTGACATAAAAAATATTATTTTTTCTACTCCTGTACTTTTATATGTTATTGTCAAGAACAGAAACATAAGAACGTCCATAATAAGTCTATACTCTATAAAAGTACGGCATAGCCGTACTATTATGTCGCTATGAAGATACGCCTAGCAGCCAGAGACTACTAACGCCTGTAGCACACAGCCGCGTATGCGAAACGGAAGCGTTCCGAAACGAAACATTGGCGAAACTGCAAAACGCTGTTGTATAATTCCGTTTCGTTCCGCTTGCAGTGTGGGACGCACCAAACAAAATCATACTAGACAACGTTTCGCGGTTTCGCCAATGTTCCGTTCCGGAAGTATTTTGAACTTAATGCAATGCTGCCAACTTAAGAAAAGCTTATTTTTATTATTATTATTATTTTATAGTTCTTTTTTTTAAGAGTCAAGTGAACATCTGTTATAAATAGGTAAGACAAATAGACACAACATTTTGTAATTTTTACATTTCCCGTGAGTTACTTAGTTGCCAAACTCAAAATATATAAGTACTTGTTTTGCATTTTATTGAAAGTCGTTGTGTACATGTACAGGTGACAGGTGGTCTACAGGCTCAAAGTAGACTTCGAGGATGGCTACAGGGAGCAATATAGGCCTGGGAAATATTTAAGTGACAATAACAGAGGTTTGAAAACGAATATTTCAATCTTCGAAACTGGATTAGCACAAACTCAACATTTATGTTTTACTTTATTTGATAGTCGTAGAAAAAATATTGTATGCAACGGTTTATAATTCTCGGCTCGTGGCGCCTCTATTAGCAATATTCGCTCGCTCATATCGCGCATATACACGCGCCACTCACCTTTTAAGACCCCTAATATACTATTTTATATCAGCATCTGTGATTTCCACTTAATTCATTATGAAAACAGCAATGTTATAAAAGTTCTATTTATTTGTGGCCATTAGAAACCAAACGTCTAACTACTTATTACAAAAATCGTATTAAAGTCGCAACGTAGTCGTCTCGGTAGCACTAAATTCCATTCTGATCCACAATGATTGTAGGTGTAATTTGGCCGGCCTGGCTTTTTGTAGCAGATCGCCGTTCCGACCGTCTTCCAGCTAAATAGCCACTTTGACGGTTTTTGTCGCTAGATGACATTCTGACGACTTTAATGACGATAGCCGACACAAAAATCTGAAAATTGCCACCGTTTATTAGTTAACTCAAGCAAAGAAAGATAAGTTAAGGTAATAAAATTTTATTTCTAAGAACACGATCGCTTCTCGTCATTAGAATCTTATTAGGAACCTGAGTGAATGCATCTTCGTAGAGTGTACTTGTGTTCGTAGTCTCAGAGAGTGGTGTCATTCTTAACTGCCAGTCCAGTGGTTGCTATTATGGCATAGATTAAAAAAGATTCTTCCTACTTCTATGTCTTATGGCACTTATGGCATCGGGTACCCAGGATTTCTCATTCCCAATTCATCCGAGCAAGTAGAATCCCAAATACTTTTATCCCATCCCCAAATCCAATAAACTCATACCCTCGTTTGTCCAATAGCGGACTAATTACGGCTGATATGATGATGAGCTTACCAGGGAATGGACTTATATATAAAAAATACGATTGCGTAAAGGAGTCAAGGATATAGCCCACGATTGTTTTTTTTAAAAGAGAAAGTCTGTATAGGTATTATTAGTGAGTAAGTTGTTAATCTATGGCAGGTGTTACGGGTACTTGGATGTCAGTCCTTTTTATTATTACAACCTTTCATTTAACTTGCAATTTATATTTCGTATGTATAATATGTTTGTTCCAGTCAAATCTTGCTTCTAAATTTTTAAGCAGTTACACTCAACAGAATATGCTAAAAGTTGATACAACAATGACAGTAAATGACGCGGTCAGTAAAGTACAGGAAGCGAACCACGGGCTCTAAATAGCGCCAGCTGAGCTTTGCAAGCTCTGCTGGCCATGGGACACGCTCCGTTACACGCACATTAGAAGTATTGAGTAAATGAAGCGTTCTGATGATGAAGTAGCCATAGGTGACCATAGAAACTTCTAATTGGCTACTTGACTAAAAAATTTTTCGTGTCGCTATGTAAAGACCTGCCAAAAATAAACACAATAGTGACCGAAATACATTTCTAAACAAAAACCTCTTCCAGATATAGAAGTTTTAAAGACACATATTTTTAGACGTGAAAACCCCTACATATTTGTGACGTCACAACTTTGTATTTTGTATAGGCGGCGTGAGAACTTTGTTTGGTAGCTATACGAAATATTACGTTTGTGGTAATGGTTTCATAATAAAAGTTGCTTTAAATTTAGCGGACTATAATCTATCTATCTAAATATATATAACTCAAAGGTGACTGACTGACTGACATAGTGATCTATCAACGCACAGCCCAAACCACTGGACGGATCGGGCTGAAATTTGGCATGCAGGTAGATGTTACGACGTAGGCATCCGCTAAGAAAGGATTTTGATCAATTCTACCCCCAAAACTATACCTCTTAACGCGAGCGAAGCCGCGGGCAAAAGCTAGTACAGTATAATTGTAATTTAAGATTTTCATACTTTTAAAAAACCGGCCAAGTGCGTGTCGGGCCACGCGCAGTGTAGGGTTCCGTAGTTGCGAGTGACAACTTTGAGTTCACACTATTCACACTCGCACCTTACAGTTTAACGACCAAAAACATCTAACAATGAAAATAGTATGAAATTTTTCAGTTTATAAGTTGGTTGCCTATAACTTTTTAGTTTGAACTTAGTACTCAGCTCTGATAGTTTTCCTTTAAACTTCAGTATATATACTACTGCTGTAATTTTTTTCACGTATCTATATATAACCGTTTAGCAGATAGAGGGGGGGGACACTTACCTCTAACAAAAATTCGCACTTTAAAACAAAATATTTCGGATACGGATCCCTAAATCGAAAAATGGTGTTTTCAACCTCACAATATTTTTGAAAGACCTATTTAACGATACCCCACACGATGGGTAAATAGAGAAAAAAAAATTACTACCCCACTTTACTTGTACGGGAGCTACCCTAAAAAAATTTTTTTTTCAAGATTTTATTCTACCACTTTTTTGCCATGATTAATATACATACTTATACCAAATTACAGCTTTCTAGTACTTATAGTCTCTGCGTAAAACCGCGGACGGACAGACAGACAGACAGACAGACAGACAGACAGACAGACATGGCGAAACTATAAGGGTTCCTTGTTTACTACGGAACCCTAAAAATGGTCCTATTCACCCAACTTTAAAGAAGCTTTAAGAACACTTAACGAATCGATATAAAATTAAAAATGTTTTTATAGTGTTTTTAGATAGAAATTAGTATCATTGGAAACAAATTTTATATAATCTTAACATTAGGCAAATACCGAATTAAATAAGAATTACCATTGGTGTCATCCTCAACTGTGTGTCGGATGATTGCAGGTATGGCATCGGGTACGCCCGGTCTCCGGAGCCGCTGCTTTCTCATCTCCAATCCATACGTGCAACTTGCATCCTTTATCCCGTTTCCTCAGTCCAACAAACTCCTACTCTCCCTCGCTTAAAAAACGGTTTGATAGGCAGCAGCGTCGGAACCGATATAAGCCAACAAAAATGCGCTCACCAACACGTTTGGCAAGCGTGGAGAGGATGGTAAAAACTGCAATGATGGAAATCCTTGGAGGAGGCCTGTGTCTGAGATGACTTCTTGCGGCTGAGATGAATGAATTATGAAAGCCTTTTGTGTTTGAAAGCACATAGCATGAATACGGTCAAAATAAAAGCTTGCTGTCACAAACCTGAAGTATACTCACTTTATTTTGGCCTCCAAGCAACAACACACAATAAGTTTACAATGTTGTGTCCACGTTGCAACACTACTATGTTGCGATTCGGTTTGAAGGGTGACAGACAGACAGACAGGGCAATTACGGGGTGCTGTTATATTACGAAGTAAGCTGACACTAAATACATGGCAGAGATTGTGGAACCAACATTATTACGGTTGAAATCGCACCAAAACGTTTCGTAAAAAGTGGCCATGTGCGAGTCGAACTCGTCCATGAAGGGTTCCGTAGGAGCAAGCACAGATTAGTCAAAATACCACTAAAATGAATTCACACGCTGAATATGTGATGGATTTATATATTCTTTGGTAGGGACTTAAAGGAAATGTACCAACCTGCGTAGCTACAAATATTTATTGTGAATTCCTCAATTAATGCTCTTACAATCCATTTCAAACCGAGCACTGAACCCGGAACTCGGCGTTGAAAGCCTACATAGTGTCCGCCGCGCCAGGCACATATCTACATATATCTGCATATATATGTTTTGTTGTAGGGTTCAAAGCGCCGCGCGGAAATAGCTATGTTTGCGATTATGAACTATCACGATTTCCCATACAGATATAAAGGCTATTATTATGTCGTAACGGGGAAAATTGCACTGTATCGCTTAGAAGCCACATTTGGCAGTGGTTGTTCAATATTTAAACGTTTTACATAATTTGTAAGGGCCGTAAAACTAAAAGGCCATGTTAAGTAAAAGTTGGTTACGAAACACTTTACCTAAATATCGAAATATGATGAAAGGTTCCAAAATTTTGTAATTAAATTCTTTTATTTCTTAATTTTAATTTTTTAATTTAACTTATTTAGAATATGGTCATTTTGAGGAAAATGGAACAGGGATTTTGGTAAAGGGGAAAGTAAAAAAATATATATTCTACCATTCAGCGTCTCTTCCAGCGCTGACTGTACAAGCTGGTCGAGGGAGTGGGTGAAAATATAAAAAATCATACCACTATTTGGGTTGAACGTAACACGTAATTTGATAAATGTAGTCTTATTGTCGTAGGCTTTGTCAACCCTTTAAGGGAAAAGACGTGGTAATATGTATGTATATTCTTCATGTGGCAATCTACTGATAACAATAAAAGTATAATTTAAACGCATCGACACTGTTGTGTGTGTAAAGAAGATGTTCAATGAACATTACCATTCACCCTACAGGCTCAAGCAAATTTACGTCCCTAATCTCCTCGAATAAAGGCCACAGCATTAAATCGCGGGCATCAAATAAATCTTGGCGATAAAAGCGGTAAGTCTGTAGCCGGCCTATCGCTAGCTTGGCTCATAATTAAATTGCGATAAATGTCAGCGAGATAAAGTCGGCGTTTGTAGCGAGGCGAAGGCTCAGAAATACTCAGAATAAAGTTAGTATCAGACGCGACACTCAATAAAAGATCTCTATTTCGGGGAAATAAGGAAATCTTGGCGATAAAAGCGGTAAGTCTGCAGCCGGCCTATCGCTAGCTCGGCTCAACGAGATAATGTCGGCGTTTGAAGCAAGGCGAAGGCTCAGAAATACTCAGAATAAAGTTAGTATCAGACGGGACACTCAATAAAGGATCTTTATTTCGGGGAAATAAGGAAATCTTGGCGATAAAAGCGGTAAGTCTGCAGCCGGCCTATCGCTAGCTCGGCTCAACGAGATAATGTCGGCGTTTGAAGCAAGGCGAAGGCTCAGAAATACTCAGAATAAAGTTAGTATCAGACGGGACACTCAATAAAAGATTTTTATTTCGGGGAAATAAGGAAATCTTGGCGATAAAAGCGGTAAGTCTGCAGCCGGCCTATCGCTAGCTCGGCTCATAATTAAATTGCGATAAATGTCAACGAGATTATGTCGGCATTTGTAGCGAGGCGAAGGCTCAAATACTCAGAATCAAGTTAGTATCAGACGCGATACTTAATAAAAGATCTTTATTTCGGGGAAATAAGGAAATCTTGGCGATAAAAGCGGTTAGTCTTCAGCAGGCTTATCGCTAGCTCGGCTTATAATTAAATTGTGATAAATGTCAGCGAGATAAATGTGCATTTGTAGCGATGCGAAGACGCGGAACAGACTCGGCACTTGATCAAAAATCTTCGACAAAGCAAGAAACTGCCGAAAATCAGCAAATATATACTGGTGATAAAAACAGTAAGTCGTCAGTTAGACTCATAATAAATTTAATTTTCATAAACGTCTGCCAGATCAAGTCGGTGTTTGGATACGATGCTGCAACGTTCGTCCAAAGATACATTAAGATTCTGGTCTGAAGTTATTTAAACAACTATTTTCGAATCCAAAAAAATTACATGACTTTAAAAAAACTTTTTTGTGCGACTCAAATTTTTCAATTAATGCGACATAATGTTTAAATGCAGACTGGCAAATAAATGTTTTTTACAAGTATCTTTAAGACTCGACAAGACTGAGAAGATTCAAAGATTTTGAGAGAAGCTGCGGAACGGAATAAAGTCAGGGTACAGATGCAACTCTATTTGAAATCAGTATAAGCAAGGAATCGCGTTTATCAAGTAACGCTAATAAAAACATCAAACATGTAATAATCTGCATTTATTTTATGGAGTGTTCGACGATGGACATTTTAAAATGTGTTTTCCTTACTTTATAATTTTAGCTCTACCAGCTTACGTTTGGCTTAAGTTAGTCTAAAAGCCATACTGTACTCTCAGTATTGAAAACATCTGATTAAATATTGCAAATTACTAGAACATTTTTTGTTTCAAATCACAGGTAAAGTTGAGGAGGTATGTTTGGGCAAGTAAAGTTTATTTTCTAAATTTGTTCTTGTAATGTTCTTATCTTTTTATCTATAATATCCATACCATAATATTAAAAATACTAAAGACACGCTGTCTATACTCGTATGTCACCTCTTTACGCTTCAGGTTCCGATTCAAATTTGGTATGGATATTCTATGAAGCCCTATTCTATATTATTCTATCACAAGGCCTGCCTTACTGTATGTGTAGAGAGTAGAGTGCATGTGGCAGAAATGCGTATGCTTAGGTGGATGTGTGGTATAACGAGGATGGGTAAGATTCGGAAAAGAGGGAGCCTTAAAGTCGCACCTATAGTGGATAAACTGAAAAACCATCGCTTGACGTGGTATGGTCATGTGCACAGGAGAGATGCCGAACATCTGGCAAAAAAATGGCTCATTTAGAGGTAGAGGGAAGTAGAGGACGCGGAAGGCCAAGAAAGACGTGGAATTAATGTGTCAGATCGGATATGAGGGAATGTGGGGTGAATATAAATATGGTAAACGACAGAAAATTATGGAGAGAGTCGACATACAGAGCCGACCCCAAATAGGGATAAGGCGAGGAAGAAGAAGAAGAAGATTCTATGAAACCCAAGAAACATTCAAGCATATATTTCATCCCGAAAAAATAACTTTTCCTGAGGGGTCCAGCGAGCTAAAGCTTGTTAAAAATAAAATTAGAATCTGAAGAACAAATAAACGAGTAATTCCACAACTCGTCCCACATGCCTACGGCCCATTTGGGACGAATTGCAGAAAATCAAAATTTACAATATTTTTATTCTGTAACTCGTCCCATTATTTTTTGTATGGAATTTTAAACCTTATCAACGCTTGGTCTATTATATTGTCTTTGGCTTGGTACAGTCAGTGAGACAAAACAAATATTTTTTTTAGAATTGTTACTTTTAGCTGTGGGTTTATTTATAGATAAATTTAAAAAGAACGGCTTTGTAGGTATTGCTATCGTTCCGCAACTTTCTTTAATTTAAGTCGTCGGTTTGTTTTGTGCGGCTAATGATCGCGAATACTCTGCCAATGATTTATTTTCTTTTAGACTACGACTGCTTGCCGGTCGTCGAGACTTAAAACAAAGACAATATAATACTAACTTAAAGTTAACATAGAATTATTAGTTCTCATACGAAGTTTGTTTTTCGTATGTGTCAGTGGCCAACGCTGGTGTCTTATTTTTGAAGGCATCTGACATAGCTTGACGACTGCCATCAATGATGACAGCCAAGACCACGTGCCTTCCGAAGCACGAAGTCATAAAAGAGTACTTAGTTTATGTTATCTAAGTTCTTAGGATCCACTGTTTCAATTTTTGCTATGCGATATTTACTCTTGATAGAACATAATTCTGTGCAAAGATTCATGGATGACCGTACTTGAGACGGAAACACTACAGGTTGTCGTCCCGAATGCTTATATATAAAAACTATAGTTATATATATATAACGTTATTATTTAAAGTGTCTAATTAATATTTTAATAATAAAAGCTGCACTGTTCATGCAATGCGTAAACTTGACCCTCGACATACCCTTAAAAGGGTGACTCAGCCCGTTAATATGAACAACTTTTGCCATGTGATCAAAGCTGGGAATTCAAAAACAAGTTCACATTTTCATACCAAAGCATTAAAAAAATTACGATTTCCCAGCTTTGATCCCACTGCAACAGTTGTTCATATTCACAGGCTAAGTGGCGCAGCGGTTAACACGCCGGTTCGATTCCCGGTCAGGTCAAGATGGAAAATGTTCTTTTTCAGATTGACCTGGGTCTTGGATGTTTATCTATATATGTATTTGTTATAAAATATTATATTGTTGAGTTAGTATCTATAACACAAGTCTCGAACTTACTTTGGGGCAAACTCAATTTGTGTGATTTGACAAAAAAAGGTAGGTATGTCGAGGGTCAAGCAAGTTACAAGTTGTATAGGTACTTATGCTACGTATATTATCTGTGCGAAGCCGGGATGGCTCACTTGTAGTAAAATGACTTCCCAAGAATTCTCTCTATCGATTACATTATCTTACTTGCATTGCAACGCATAAATGGCTTTTAACGATACAATTATATCCACTAGCAATGAATTCCCTAATGAGATGTTAAGGTTCCGTACTCGATGGAAACGCCGAAGCTATATATGACCATAGTAAATAACACGAATAATTAAGAAATTATAGGATGCCTTTTGCATTTGCGTCGTTTAATGCGGAACTTGCACACTATTTTTTTCATTGTCCTATGTAAAGAGCTCTCAAAAATACAAATAACAGTGAAAAGATCACCTTGATAACCCAAAAACTCTTTGAGATATAAAGGTTTGAAAATTTCAATTTTTCGTCTCGGTCTAAACGTCCCTAAGAAAAAACAACTGACTAGTGACGTCACTCCTTTCGCATTTTGTATGCGTGTTGTGAGGACTTTGTTTGTCATCTATGTTAAATATTGCGTTAAGGGAAATGGCTTCATAACAAAAATTGCTATAAGTTTAAAGAGCTATTTCATAGTAATATAAGATTTTTGAAATTTTCATATTTTTGATACGGATTTTTTTAACCAATCTTAACCATAGTTAATGTGTCGATATCGGACTGAAAGTGTTCTTAACAGATTTTTTCAGCTAGATGCTTCTATAATTAAAAATAGTTTTCAAATGTACTCTTCATGCAAGTTTCCCATTATATGGTATTGTCTAGTGTCTAGACTGCCACCAGTGGCCTTAACACCGTGAACTTTCTCCGGGGGACATACTTCGAATAAATAAATTAAAAGAACTCCCGTACAAATTGTGCATTCAGTTTACTATAGAGGAAAGAAGTAAGTAATTTGTTTTCGTATTTCGGTCTAAATAGTTATAATTATAATTACCTATTATTAGACCTCACCAGTCTATGCATATCACCAAAATTATAGACTGATCATCATTACAGCTGTAAGTAGTCCACTTCAGGACATAGCCTTCGACCAAGGATTTTTATCATTGGGGGCCCTCCCCCAGTTTTGCTATAGTCACCATGCTTGACAAACAGTTTGGTGAGCGCAGATTGTTTAGCTTGTATCGGTTCCGATGCTGCTGCCCATCGCGCCGCCTGCCCCCAGCCCCCAGTGACAAAAAGGAAACCTGACGTGGCCGCCACGGCCACAGCTTTGTGACCCGCCTGTCGTAGCAGGCGGCGGCAGCATCCGCTGTAGAGGACACGGTCCTGAGCAGCTACCCCGACTCTGCCTGCAAGGGTGCAGTGTGAGAAGATCCCGAGTGTGTGCTGCCCATCGAAACCGTTTTTTTTAAACGAGGGGTGGGTAGGAGCTTGTTGGATTAGGGGAAAGGGGACAAAGGGGATCCTACTAGAGCAAGGAAGTATTTTGGATGAGAAAATAGCAGCTCGTGAGGCAATACATGCAGCCGCCGTACATGGTATGCGCCATGCAGGTAGTTGAGGATCAGTGGCGGCTCGTGACTCAAAGACCTGGTGGTGCACATCATAAAACATGCCTAAAATTGTTTGGATAATTCCTAACAGCAGAAATAATTCTCTTATTTAGATAGGCATTTTTCTATTTACATATACAAAGTATAATAATAAGATTGATAAGTAAAACAAAACATAAAAACAGCGAAAGTAAAACACGAACAAATACAAACGTAAGACAATTTACACGAAAACTACCTAATCCGAACATATCCGAACGTCGGCGATACTAATCTTCTGTCTCACGCGACAGGCGTTTCGTCGCCTTTTCCATAGCAGCTGTATAGGCGCATTGCGTGCACTGGGAGCGGGCGCACGGCAAACTATTTTGTCAAGCGAAAATAATACTTATTTTGTTAACGACACGACTGATTATCATTTGACACAAAATTTTATTTTTTATATCAATGTTATTTTTTAGTATATATTTAAGCTTAAACTGGTAGTGCACCGCACGAGTGCACTTAAGGGGGAGCCGCCACTGTTGAGGATGACACTCTTGACCATAAATATTATTTCGCCATTTTAAGCCACGTTTAGCATGTTGGTGGGCTTGGAGGAGGAAAACGGAAGCAAATAGTGATGGGTTGCTAGCTGCATCGCCTATTGACATGATTCCTCAGTTATTAACCGATTCCGTCGAGTGGCTTTACTATCTGTGCGAGACAGGAAGCAGCTCGTACCTTCTATATATATTTGACGAGCTCCGTGGCGCAGCGGTCAACACGCCTGCCTGCGACACGGATGGCCCCGGGTTCGATCCCCGGTCAGGTCAAGATGGAAAATGATCTTTTTCAGATTGTCCTGGGTCTTGGGTGTTTATCTATATGAGTATCTATTATAAAATATAGTATCGTTGAGTTAGTATCCCATAACACAAGTCTCGAACTTACTTTGGGGCTAGCTCAATCTGTGATCTGTGTGATTTGTCCGTATATATTTATTTATTTATTTATATTTTTTCTTTTATTTTTTCTTCTATCTAGACCTGCGTGGAAGATACATATCATAGTATAATTCAAAAAAACCTGACAATAAAAGCTTGGAAAGGTTTCTTGCTGCGTTGTTATCCTACTTTCATATCATATCATGTTGTATCCCACTATCGTACTAATATTGTAAATGAGAAAGTTTATATGTTTGGATGTTTGTTACTCAATCACACCTAAATTGTTCAAGGGAATTAGATGAAATTTTGCACAACGATA
Source organism: Rhodophaea formosa (assembly GCA_963082605.1). Taxonomy (NCBI): domain Eukaryota; kingdom Metazoa; phylum Arthropoda; class Insecta; order Lepidoptera; family Pyralidae; genus Rhodophaea; species Rhodophaea formosa. The sequence goes on along the minus strand of OY720218.1, from coordinate 3,302,623 downwards.
GTTTACTACTTACATTAATACAATAGCTACTTTTCTTCTTCTTTCTTCCACGCTGGTTTGGGCGAAAAGAAAAAATATAGAATATACCAGCTGCTTTTCTTCCCGCGCAGACCGTAAAAGCCGGTCAAGGGATTGGGCGAGAATCTAAGGAATCACATTGATAGACGATGCGGCGACCCATCACTATTTTGATTTCGCTTTCCACCTTTACACCCACTACGATGCTAAACGTGGCCTGTAGGTTTTATGACGTTGCGCTCTGTCTACCCCGCAAGGGATAAAGATGAGATGTATGTATGTATGCTACTTTTTATCCCAGAAAAGTTTACTTACTGGTCCTGAGAGATCAACATTAACGTGAGCGGAGCGTCGGGAAAAAGTTAGTAACTTACTATATCCAATGCGTAATACTATAGCAGGTGGTAATGCAAAACGCCCTCTTGGTGTAGAACACTTTGGTTACGGTAACGGCAATTGCAAGTAGGGATGGTGAAGCAGGTATGGAACAAAAATATCATATGAGAGAATTTTAGATGTATACACGAATTATCATATGTTTTGCGTAAATGTTTTAATTTTTGGTTTTTATCTAAACTACTAGCATCTATCAAAGCATTTCACCACCTGCTTTCGTAACCATATTTAATTTTTCTCAAAAATGAAAATCATCACCATCTTTTTACCAGAGCAGTCAGAGGATGTGAGGTTAACGTAAACACCACCTTTGGCGCCCCACTAGCCCCGGGCCCATAACAGTATAGTTACCCCACCGGGCCCTACCCTAACGCCGCCACTGATTCCAGTAGTACTATCTTGCTCTCAACAGGAGGTCCATGGCTGAACGAAGGGATCCCGATACTCAACTCAGCTTAGTTCTTCGTCACGATTTAAAGATTAATGACATAAATCAAGTATAATATCAATTTATCAAGTATTTAACGGTATAGCCATTGCGGATATTGTTTTAATTGTCAAAGGCGCGGCGATAGACAGACAGTACATAATCTCAGATCAGTAAAATAGACTACCTTAAGACGAATGTTCCCTCCCTAGAGGCGCTTATTTGTGTGCTTAAACTAGGTAAATAAAAAGAGTAGTATCAGCTAGGTTTAATTTTCTTAAAAATTGTCAACGTGTCAAATAGTTGAACAATAAATTAAGCATTTTATGTTTAAAAAATATTTTTTTTTTCCGCTGCTTCGTTGGGAAAACTGGCCAGGCTATTTATTTTATTTAGGCATTATAAATTCTAAAATTAAATAAAGTCAATTTTTAATTTAGTTTTACCGCGTTTATAACGTTATTTATGCACCCAATTTTGTTTAAATATTAATTTAGGCCTTAAATAATTTCGGGAAAACTAAAGGTACTACAGACCAGTACCTCAATGCAAAAAAAAATCGCTTTGTTTGACTTGAAAATTACGTAAAGAATACACTCTTTATAAATGATTATAAGGATACCTTTGCAAATAAATACTGTCATTGCGTAAGAAAGACTTAGGGAGAGTCGTAGTATCGTAGTCAAGCTCTACAACGCACACATAATTGCTGCAATTATTTCATCCCCAGAGCCATACATCATTTGGCTGACAGCGAAAATTGCCGCTTGCTGCTACAAATAGTTTCAATTTGCCGTTCTTAAACCATTTCCTAGGCGGCCTGTTTCATGTTACTTTGTTACAGAGGAATATTACTTGAGGCAGAGATTCTATGATGGAATTAAAGTAACTGAAATGAGAGTTTTGAATACAGGCCCTTTCAAATTTCAAAAGTTGTTTCTACTTTAACACTTATTGGGGTTCAGTAAGTGGGTAGTTTTTATTGGCACTTTACCCCTTTAATAATTTTTATGACTTTATATACTTAATTGAAACTTGTAACAAGTTATTTTGTTTCATGTTATTTAGGTACTTTGTGTGTGTTCAAAGCAGAAGATGGATAGCTAGTGAAATAAAATTTAACGTTTATATCATTTAAATAAAATAAACTCTACAAATTAATTACGAAATTCTTAACTGCTACAGTGTATAAAAAATATTAAAACATACACTGGCATTTTACAATTGTCGATCATTTAATCATCGATGAATGGTGACCCTAACAAAGAGAGTCCTCAATAATTGTTAAAGACATAAAATATTATCTTAGTTATGTACCAATTACATTAGTATTAAAATAATTAGAAGAAAAGCCCTCTTATCACTGCAGGTGCATGACTGCTTTTTCGCCAAATGCATTAGCATAGCTATCTAACGGGGGAACGCAGCCAGCGTTCTTGCCCCATGCCACCCGGGCAGGATTTAGATATTCAACATTTTTAGAATTTTATACAATCTTTATTGTTTATATTATACATAGTATGTACTATGCAATGTATCTAAATGATTAATAATAATTAAAACTACTTAAAATTAATTAAAATATTTACAAATTATATAGTCCCTGCAAACCATCACCTCGCGGTAACGTGCCCAAAAGGCTGGCAGCATTGCCTCGTTGGATGGCAATGCTTATCCTTTGTGCCAAGTAATTGCCAGCCCTTTGGTCACGTGATACCTCGATAAGCCTCTTTGACAAAAAGTCAAAGAGACGATGGGCTGATGGACCCCACGGACCCATGGTTTCAACCCCAAAAGGCTCAAATATGTAGCTATTCCCAATACTAACATATTTGCGCCTCTTGAGGCTTTCTGCCGCGGCTGCTGCTGTACCGGCCTTTGACTGGGTGACCTGAAGATGGGACGACGCTAGGGTATCGACGCATGTAGCATCCCATACCAAAGGCCGGCCCAAACGCCAGGGCACCAGAGTCATTCCATCCGGTCTCTTGCCATCATCACGAACCAGACCACTGGGTTCTAAAGCGGCAGGCATGTTAATGGTGGCAAGAGAGCGGTGGATAATATTGTTTAGGGCGGCATGACGCCCTAAACGGCCGGCACTCCTGGGGCATGATAGGCCGTGGTGTCCAAAGCTATCGACGGTATCCCCACAGGGGCAACGATGAGGGACTATACATGTTGCACCTAGACGTAGTGCTGTTGCCAAACGGAAGGCGTCACTATGCAGCAGTGTGCCTAGGTTGGCCGATGGTAGGGCTTGCAACCAAACCCCGGACTCCCACTCTGCGACAGCCAAAAGGCGGGCACGCTCTACAGAATTGCTAGACGTCTGGAGTAAATTATCTTGAGCAATTTTGCAAAGCGGCCCATCCCATTGTCTTTGCGAGGATGGATAATCAGGAAATTTGGAATTTGGAAGTACAGCTCGCCAGGCGTCTCTGGCCTCTGTTGCAAAGCTGACGCTAAGATTGTTGTTTCCAACCATTTTATTGAAAAGATTTTCAATACTATGCACAGAAGACAAAAACGCGGGGAGAGCTACACTAGAAATTTTCCTGATTCCCAAACCTCCGTACCTAATAGGTAATGAGGCTTGGTCCCAGATACGGTTGCTGAAATCAATATTTAATATCGACGAAAGGGAATTTTGAATAAATGCATCTAATTTGTAGAGTAGTTGCGGATGCTTCCATAAATGGCTACAACGTAGGTTGTAGGTAAAATTTGGAACGAACAGACAGTGTCGGATGATAAAATAAGCAAAATGTGGTTGAATATCCAAAAGACGAATAGATGCCTTTTGAAATTTTTGAATTTTAAGGTCAATAAAGCTAGAAAATGATTCTTCAAATATGGGAGAGCCGAGAAGGTGGAGTGAACTTTTGTCTAAAATTTTGATACCTGGGCAAACTGTGTTGAAATTTTCCAATATCTTTTCTTTTTCATTACAGGAGGCTGAAATAAATAATTCACATTTACTGAAATTTAGATCAAGACCAATTTTATGAAAACTATCAGTGAGAAATCGAAGATCGTCTAAAACTGTTTGTGAATCCGAAACCAAACAGCCATCATCCAAATACCAAGCATTAAATTTAGAATTTAGCTGCTGTATGATGGAATGAATAGCGAGGCTGAACACTGCCGGCCCGAGTGGGTCGCCTTGCTGACATCCAACACAAGAAAGTAAAAGATTGTCTTTATACATTAATTTAGAATTTTTACTGTAACATTGCCAAAGATATTTGTAAATAACAGGAACTTTATTTTTTACTTCTGTCAGCAAGGCGCCCCTGTCCACAGAGTTAAATGCATTCTTTACATCCACTTTAAGCAGAACCTGTCCCTCCTGATTGTTTAAAAAGGCTCTTAATGAGTGGACGGCGGCTTCACAACCACCCTTAGAGCCGAAACCTACTTGTAACGGTTGAAAGTAATCTCTTAGGGTGGCTGTGATGGCCCTGCAGCATATTTTAGACGTCAGCCGTCTGTATGTAGTGCCAACAGCTATAGGCCTAATGCCGCCGTCCTTTTTCTTTAGGGCGCATAAGTTAGCGCCATATAAAATATCTGTGATGCTGTCAACAACTTCTCCAGCGAGCATCAGATTTACCAGGGCCGTAATGTCTTTCAAAAGCTCAAAGCCAGCATTCCCGCAGTCTCTCCCTACGAGGTCTTTCAAATGCTGAGGGGAAAGACCATCGAGACCGCCGGCCGAACCGCTCTTGAATGACATTATTGCCCCGGAAACATCCTCCGGAGAAGCTGTCAGCGGGGAAAGAGTAGGGTCGGGAGGGTCAGGAAGGACGAGATTGCCAGAAGGTGGATGCTTATCTCGCAAAGAAGAAAGGGTATCAGGAGTGTTAGGTGCAATAGCATCGTCGGAGAACAAAATTCTTGCTGCTCCCCTAATGTCACCTTCCCCTATTTTCGATTCTACGTATTGGAACAAACACTTGTTGTTTTTTGAATTTTTACTTGTGTGCGAAATGTTGGCCAAATATTGATTAGTTGCATTACAATTTTGTTTACATTACATTTTTAGTATTTTTTTCTACTCCTGTACTGCAATCTGTCATTTATATGGTCAAGAACACAAACATAAGAACATCCATAATAAGTCTATACTCTATTCTCCATAACAGTACGGCACAGCCGTACTATAATGTAGCTATAACGATGCGGCTAGCAGCCACAGACTATTAAACCTAGATTTCGTGATTACAAAAGAAGTTTTTTTGAACTGAATGCATTGACTTATTTCATGAGTCTAGCGAACATTAATTTAAAAAGAAAAAGTAACCATAGACACAAAATTTTGCCGTGTTTAGATTATCTGCGAGTTAGTTGTTAAACTCAAAATTTATGTTTTACTAGTTTTGCATTTTTTTTTTAAAGTAGTAGAAAAAATACTATTATTCGCCCTTCTAATTTTCTCAATTGCTATAAAGCTTTATCGTTTGATTAAAATCAACAAATTTAAAAGAAAGTAAGAAGTTGCTTTAGCTGCGGTGCTATGCTCATAAAATGAAGATCGGTCTGCAGGCCTATTTGCTAACTCGGTGTACGTTTTGATAGTCACTTTAACATCGATTACGGTATTCATATATTAAATAAAAATAGTCATTTATACGGAAGCCGTAATGAATGCTGAAGTTACCATCAAAATGATGTACACCGTAGTTGTCAAAAGTTTGCAAATAGGCCTGCTGGTAGTTGGTAACGTTAAGTGATTGATAACAATCGTGAGCAAACATTTTGATCCCATTTATCAGTAAAATGTTTTCGAATAGCTGATTTTCCTCGTACGAATTTATTCGCAATTCCCACGCTTTTTTTTACAGGATGTAGGCAGATAACTTATGATCCAAGATAAACTGTTCCCTGAATTCTGGTCTATGCGAGTTACCGAGAAATAGGGCTCTTTTGCCGTCAATCTAATTTGTGCGTTCGGGAACCGCTTTGATCTCACATTTCCGCAGTAAAATTCTTTTCTCATAGGTCAGCGAATCTAGCGCCACCCGTTATTTTATTCTTGTCATCATCATTTCGAGTAGGTGACATGGTCAGTTGACCATGCACACCCTGGTGTCAGAGTTATTCGGAACCGCCTATCGGCCTCTGACGTGGTTCCTTTAACGACTACCAGATGGCAGCCGGGACCAACAGCTTAACGTGCCTTCCGAAGCACGGAATCATCTTTCTTATCAGACAATCAGGTGATTCATGCCTGCAATGTCCTAACCAAACTGGAAACAACAAAGTATGCTTCCCGTGGGAATCGAACCCACGACCCCTGGGTCAGTAAAGTAAACGCCTTAACCACTGGACCACAGAGGTTGTTAAATCAAATCAAATTGAAAAAATCTAGGTACTTCGGTAGGCGTAGTGAGTTCACACACTAGCGCCACCCAGCAATTAATTCTATAAGTCCTAAATTTAACCCACGTCTTCAGTGCACCAGCTGAAAATCAGCGCTGTAGCACCCCGCTAGCAGCATAAAGCTGCTGGCCACCTTTTCGACAATTTTTATTTTTAATTTGCTTAGAATTGCTAATGATTCATTTGTTGTTAGATATGTATTTTGTCGAATAAAGATTTTATTTCTTTCTTTCTTTAAATCATATCAAATTTAAAAAATCTAATAGCTGTATGCCCTAGTAAATTACTTGTAGTATTATTGGTACAAGTTTTCACTATTTTTAATTTGATGAATTAAAAGAACGAATTATTACCGCCAAAAGTGGCCTCATTTCAAATTAAGAAACTTCTCATTACCGCCAAAAGAGGCCATTTTTTGACAATAATGAGTAGATAATCTTCATTTGAAATAATGATATTGAAGTAAAGTAATACCAAAAATACTACAAGTAAATTACTAACTCACTGAAGTACTATATATATTTATTTCAATTGGATCTGATTTAGATACTAAGTACAAGAATAAAATAACGGATGGCGGTGGCACTATTATGCTACTAAAAATCTACTTAAACAACTATCAAAACTAGAATTTACAGCTTTTATCTTGACTCAAAGGCACATCGCCACATAATCGTAATCCATATAATTGTTTCGCGACATGAATATGCTAATAAATAATAGTTTACAGAAACAAAGTAATGGTGTATCAACACAGACGGTGCACTTTATGTATTCTGTGCATCGGCATCTTTGTGCAACAATAATGTCGATACGGCCACTCTCAATGGAAAATAAATTATACACGGCGCGTAGGGATAGGCGAACGTCCATTTTATCGATATCGACTCAGAACTACATATAATCATTTAAATGTTTAAGTAGTTGAACTTAAAAAGTTCGTTTGTCTTACAATTCCTTTTCCTGTTATATGCCTGTTATTCAACGTACCTATTCAAGAACTATCAGTCGACGAAGAACTATGGCGACGGAGCTCGCCTTCGAGCGCAGCGGTCAACACGCCTACCTGCGACACGGATGGTCCCGGGTCAGGTCAAGATGAAAAATGTTCTTTTTCAGATTGGCCTGGGTTTTGGATGTATTATTATATTATAATATAAAATCTATTACAATATGTACGTTCCTATACAGTTTGGTTAAATTATCAAATTTTTGAGAAATATACGCCTCTCAAGATTTCCATACAAATTTGAAAAAGCTTGTAATTCTCATACCATTGGTATTTTAACCAAGCTGTATAGGAACGTACCTACGTAGATTATAATGAGATTAATTGATTAAACGCTTAATTTTACTTAATTATCAAATATTGCCACAATTTCCTTTTTCCGTTTGTATGGAGACATACGCTTCCAGGCGACTCTTAAGGCAATATTTTTGTATGATGTTGATAGTCTATATGTTAGTATACTGTTGTCTTTTGTCATTGTATCGCTAGTTGTGTTACAAATTTATCGAGTGCTACCCCATCCCTGGAGCCCGGGGCGCCGCGCAAGATCGCCGCCTGCTTATTACAGCCGGCCCGCCCTAATGCCGCCATTACGGCGATGTAATAAAACTGCGCCGAGCCTCGTCATTACGCGACAACGCAAATATTTATGTCCTCTCAGGCCATAGATTAAAAAAACTTTCATATTTCATGCCTAGAATTGGAAACTCGTCAGTTGTTTGTGGTAGAGCCACGCCACTGGCGAAATTCACTATTGTTAGTAGCATGAATGGGACGGCTCGTCCAAAAAAGTACCACACTCAGTAGTAACTTTACCGCTGCTATGCTTTGATCGGTGAGTCAGAAAGCCCCTCGTCTGGGGAGGGCAAATAAAAGCCGGCAACGCACTTGTCCCACTCCCACCCCTGGTGTTGCAGTTGTCCATGGGTAGCGGTGATTACCTTCCATCAGGCAACCCGCTTGCTCGTTTGCCGTCTTATGGCATCCACCAACACATTGGGATGAAAGATGATGGTCTCCATGGCGCAGTGAAACCATAAAAATATTATAAATTGATAAAGTACCTAGGTATACGTTAATAGAATGTTTTTAGTCTAAAGAGTATAAATAGGATACTAAAAAATATTAAAAGATATATTAGTGTTAGGAATAATCTAAGCTTAGGTTTATCTTATCTACCTAAGTATTAATTTCGAATTTTCTTGCATTCACATACCTAGCATGTGGTGTCAAAGTTATTTCAATCAAAATCATAGAACCTGCCGGATGTACTCAAAACTAAGGTATTTAGTATTTACCACGCAGGCGGTATATGAAGCCCTCAGCTTTATTCTGAGCTTACGACGCTTTTACGAGCGCGGCACAGCTTTTGTAGTAAGCTGGGGACATGGTGGTGGGATTAACGGATATGAATGCGTATACTTTTTGAAGTTCTCTTGAACACCCCTGGCTATATTGAAACTTTGAATGGCTAATAGGTTCCAAAATATGAGAAAAATTAAACTTAGTAGAATTTTGACCTAGGTAGGTAAGTACTCTCAGAAATTAGACTTTTTTATGTATGAGAGTTCAAATTAGTTTGAACTTTTTTGATTTTGTATTCTATATTGATTCTTATTCCAAGATTTCAATATTTCTCAGGGATTTAACATCCACATGTATTTAAAACTAGCAGTTCGCCCCGGCTTCGCCCGTGGTACATACATAGTCTATGGCACTTAAGGATAACGTTCCTATTTAATATATTTAATTCGTTGAAAGATTTTTTTTATTTCATTCTTCATTTCCTTCTTTTACCTTATCGAGTTAAAATAGTGTTAGTCAGATATCTTATGCCCATTATTCGGATGCGCTTGTCGCCTTTACATCGGCATCAATTCAGGTCCTGAAATGTACTCAGTAAAACTACTTAAACCACTGATAATGTTTTATCAGCTGCAGAGAAACCAAATATAAATTACTAACTGTTACCCGCATCTCCGCCCGCGTGATGTATTGCTTATGTCCTTCTCAGTACCTTAACCTATGTGTATGCTAAATTTCATGATGATCGGTTCAGTAGATACGGCGTGAAAGCGTAACAAACATACAAACCAACAAACTCACTTTCGAATTTATAATATTAGTTGGGATAAAAAAAATATGTCGCCACGCCAAGTGACTTCCAAAGTGGGATCTGTGGGATAACTCGGTATTAGTTATATATTAATTAACAGTTATTTAGGTATTAGTTTTTTTCTAGTTTTACTGTCACCTTCAAAATTGAAAAGCTACTGAGTATATGAATTTTAAATGCAAACCAACTGTTTATTGGCGTATAGAATAGATATGATTCCCGCTCCGCTTATGAAAAACGCGCAACCTTACATCGAGTGGGGTACATCCGAGATGAAATATTGCGATTCAAGACACGCGCGGGGTTTAGCGCACCGGCTTTGCATTTATGATCCCATTTCTTGAACTTTACACACCTACTAAGATATTACTTCTTCTTCTTCTTCTTTTCGTGTCGATGGTACGATTGACTATATTTTTTCAGCCCAATAATGGGCCACTTCAATGCCTTTCTCAGAAGCTGTATGGAGATCAGCCAAGGTGCAGGTGTTCGGGCATTTGGGACATGAAAGTAGGTGCGCCATAGTTTGAGGCGAGTGACAACACCAGTTTTGCGACTTGTCAATCATTCCCCACTTAGCCAGATTGTCTTTGCATCGACCCATCTGTGTTCGTAATCGATTGAGTAATTTCCAGATGGGCCAGGGCAAATCATGGCCAGGGGGAAGATGCTCATGTGGGGTGATAAAATAGCCGCAGTGTGGTCTCTCCCCCACAGCTTTATCCGCTCCGTATGAATATTGCCATCCAAAGCAACTACGCTTGCGAGGAAACTATGGCGGCTTTTTAGTCTTTGTGGGGCTGGAGACCAGCCAAACAAAGGGTGTCGTGGATCTCGCTCCTCGCTATAAGATATTACTTATATCCTTAGATTTAGGTAAAGGTTGACTGGAAGAGATTGCATAGCGATAAGTCCGCCTTTGTACCAATATCTTTAAGTTGTTTTTAAATAAGTAGGCAATTTATTTTTTCTTGTAATGGTGCAATGTGTTTTCTTTCTTTCACAGGGAGTAAATTGACCCTAGATATATTATGTTTATGTAATAGGATCAATGCTGTGAAATAAAAAAAAATACATTTTCATACAAAAGTGATCATTCGCCCGAGCACTTACTCGTACTTAGTAGGTATGGGAAAGTAGAAAAAAACATGTGAGTTATCATTAGTCCCATATTGTCGTGTGGTTCCCGGTAGAGTACAATTATGGGATCATTCCAAGTCTCTCGAAATGACGTCAACTAACAATCTACGAAATACCTACCTTACTTTTGCTGCAGCAATTACACAAGTTGTTCTTCATAGTCATAGTACTTGTTACTTACCAACTTCTATAAAAAAAAGTTCTCTTATCTTCTATACATTCGTGCAAAATAATATTCTATATCCTCGCCAGCCTGTGTCACCAGCAGGCATTGACACCTTCACTATCTAACACTAGTTTTAAGAATGTAAAACAACTTACAAGATCTTCAGATAAGGAGGTGTGTTGTGTATGATGTACATGCAAAGGCGACAGGAATGCTAAGAAGCGTTTATTTTCGTCGTATCTTCTTGATCTAGCCATTACTAGGTTGCTAACCGCAAATATCTGTGTTCCTAGAAAAAGTTGTTCATATTGACGAGCTATGTGGCGCCTTTGTGCAACAACCGTGTGGTTCCCGGCAGAGTAGAATAGGACCATTCCAAGTCTGTCTTCCCGTGGATGTCGGGGATGGCTACCTGGGAAACACAAGTAGCTTATTAACATCAAAGAGACCTCTCCAACCTGTCTGGCCAGCGTGCAGAGTGTAGGCAAAATCCTCTGATTGCTCTGGCTAATATATGGTAGTATAGACAGGGTCGTGCTCCTGCAGTTGAGACTAAAAAAATCTGATAATGATGGCACCTTTAAGAATCGCGCAAAAAACATTACCCACCATCTGAGTGGATCGGTCGGTTAAATATCCCCTTTGATAGTGCTTGTGCGTTTAAAAAACAATTCAAGACATGTACAATTTTTTTTCTATTACGCTTTCACGCCGAATCTACTGAACCGATCATCATGAAATTTTGTATACACTGCATTAGGTGAGGGTACTGAAAAGGACATAGGCTATATATCACGCGGGCGAAGCCGCGGGTAACAGCTAGTAAAATATATTTCGTGAATGTTTTGTTCTCATAATATGGTATGGGGTCGTGCTTCTGCAGTGGAGAAAAAAAATGACCTGATGATGAATATGGTAGATACAATGTCGCCATCTATGTCAGTCTAAAACAAATTGTACGATTTAGAGGTTGAGACCACATGGTTAGGGTAAGATGACGATTGGCGACGATTACTGAAATAAAATACATAGAAATAAAAGTCATTGATATACAATAAAAACAATTTATTTCCCCTTAACAATGATACTGAGAGAAACACGATAAGTAAAGTGATTTCATGATAAATAGATCACAGTTCATACAATTATATCTACCTTACCTCTACAGTGTAACTAAATATGCGAGTAACTCACAAGTGTAACATGGCAAGATGGCGCTGTAGTTTAGGGAGTTTGTTTGTTTTTCGTATGTGTAAGTGGCCAACACTGGTGTCAGATTTTTCAAGCTGCCTTAAGGCATCTGCATCAACGATGACAGCCGGGACCAACGGCTTAACGTGCCTTCCGAAGCACGGAGGAGCTCGAGATATTTTTATGCCACTTGCGGTCACCCATCCAAGTAGGGACTGCACCAGGGGTTGCTTAACATACGTAAGCGCTCATAGAGCTCACGCCAACTGGACCATCGGGCTTTAGGGAGTCAAAAATATAATATAGACGTGACAGACAGAAAATTTTATATGACCGTCACACTTGGCTATATCTTTATCATTATTAAAAATACGTGTTCAATATATTTAAATTTTTTCTCTGAAATCAAATACTCAATCCAATCTAATCAAAACGAAGACATCACCATTTCTAACAGCGCCATCAAGCGGATAAATAATAAAAGATATTTTTTCATTACAGAAGACCAATCGCCCTTTTAGGCCGGGGTCTATTACTAGCATTAACATTATAAAACTGTGAATATAGACATTAATATACAAATTCGTGTTTAGAAAAATTATTTTAACTACTACACGTTTCAATTAATCATACTTTTTACCGATATCTTGAGTATAGGTTATTTATAAAAGCAAAAGTCTCTCCAAGAAACATAAAAGAAATGACGAAAATAGTAAAAATAGCATGGTTGCAAATGAGAGACTTACTATGTGTAGGTATCTTAATATGGAATGGCCAAATTGTTAGGGTTGTTTCTCAACAGAGAATATAAAACCCTTATCCTACCCGTCAAGACTTTTTATAGTGTAAAAAAAATCTTGTGGTGATTTCTTTTTGAGTTTTTAAGCATTTGAAAGGCAGTGGTAAATATATTCCCATCAAAAATTGAACCCTATGCCTCAGTGATAAGGTCGCAATACAATTATTATATAATATACCAACTGCCTTATGAAGGGTGAAAATTATTGACAACAATGACAAGAACAGTGTTAAAAGAATTGTTGGATAATCATACTCATAATTGAAACGCATATGTATTTAACAAAGTAAACTATACAAAATAAATATATCTATTTAAGTAACGCGGGCGACAATGATATTCGCACATTCACAAATAAAATCCCAAAAAATTCAGACCATCAATCAAATATGACTCAGAGATAAATTTCGTCAAATAAATGAAGTAATGAGGTAGAGGATATACAGTGCTACAAGGATCTTTTGGTACGTGGCTATAATCCTCAGATTAATAACAATTGCTTTAAGGTTATGATGATTGAACACTGTCATTAAAAAAAAAACTCGCATAATAAAAAGTAGTGCCAACCCTCTAATTTACGAAAATATTATTGTATATGCATCTCTTTTTAACACTTTTCCAATGCCATAAGAGAAATCAGGATGAACTGATGTAATTTTGTTGTTATTTTAGTAGGGTTTCTATGCTTGAGTTATTCGGAACTAAACGCTGCCATTGCTGTCATCTTGTAAAGCGTCACTCTTGGAAGATAGCTCGATTGATGTCTGTTGCGGATATTTCGTGCTTTTAATCCCATCCCAACTAATATTATAAATGCGAAAGTGAGTTTGTTTGTTTATTTGTTTGTTTGTTTGTTACGCTTTCACGCCGTATCTACTGAACCGATCATCATGAAATTTTGCATACACATAGGTTAGGGTACTGAGAAGGACATAGGCTATAAATCACGCGGGCGAAGCCGCGGATAACAGCTAGTTCTATTTATAAAACTAAGAATATTTTTCTACCTGGTAGTCTTAATTACACTCGTAATTACACAGCGCCTCCATTTCAAAGTCATCCAAGTGCCAAATGATTCTTGTCGCACTGTATAAATGTAGTAGATAGTTGTTATTGGTGTACAAAAAAATACTTATTGTTAGGATTTTGTGCGGCGATGACGTCGTACAAATTGGTTCATGTGTCGGTGGAAATTAAAAACTAAATCTATTTTGGACGGTGGTAGACTAATGAAATCACTCACTACATAGTATCAAACAAAGTCGCTTTCCACTGTCTGTCCCTATATATGCTTAGAACTTTAAAATTACACAACGGATTTTTTTAATAGATTGTGTAATTGAAAAGTTTATGTAAATAATACATGCCCGGGCGCAGCCGGGGAGGGCTGCTAGTAATACATATACTACTCATACAGCTTTACCAGAACCCGGCACTGGTTTGAACACATTTGAATAATTAGGCCGTGAACCCCGGCAGAGTAGAATAGGACCACTCCAAGTCTTCCCGTGGATATAGTAGAAGGCGACTTAGAAAACACAAGCTAAAGAAAGCTTATAAACATCAAAGAGACCTCTCCAACCCGTCTGGCCAGCGTGGAGGGTGTAGGCCAAATCCTCTGACTGCTCTGGCTAATATATGGCTGTGGTAGTACAGACAAGGTCGTGCTCCTGCAGTGAGAGAGTTGAGACTAAAAACAGACGATGATGATGATGATAAAAACTAACGTGAGATGGTAACATTATTAATATGTAAAATACGAGTCATTACGTATGAAGTCAGCTACAGGCCGCGCGCACGAAGTCGTCCCAGTCCGCACTGCGACAGTACGGACTGGGACGACTTCGTGCGCGCGTCTCGGTTCACATTCGCCCTGAGGAAAACCTCCGGATAAGCATGAACATAATGAGATACTAAGTATCGGTGTTGTACGGTATGTGGCATCAAAGATGGCGTATGTTTGTTTGGCAGCCTCGTGGGAGATTTTGGCGACAAATCTATACGAGTCCATTTAACAGTCTACTTTAACTATTTCACAAATTGTTCTTGCACGAGCATTTATAACACCAAACTACACCAATTTCATATTATAAAGTCCACTTAAATCAATTTGCAAAATTGTATAAGGCAAACGACAACTGAACCCCTTGACTTCCCACCAAAAACTCAGCCGATACTTATAATCATTCAATATCGTAAACGGTGATATTCTATTTTTTGAACATATATCTTCATAGCATATCGGCTTAGACGAATTGGCTAGTAAGACAAAATAATAACATTACAATAGACACACCAATAAGTAAATTATTGACGTCAACAATTTTTATTGTTGTTAAAGTTGTTAAATCAATTATGACAATTAATAAGTGTTCAAAGAAACCTATATTAAATAAATATTTTGAGTTTAAGTCCGTCAGTTTGATAATAAAAAAAATTCGACACGTATATTTCCTTTTGTCAAATCAACAATAAATGATATCAAAGATAAAGCGTATCCAAGTTCATAATATCATAGTTTTCTAAATTATACGAAACATTGACGTCATACGGAATTTTAACGGGCTATATCTTTAACTATTTTGTTCAATTAACAAAAGATAAAATACGTGCCTATGTGTTTACGAGTAGGCCTATTTGATAACTTTTGACAACTACAGTGTACAACCAATAGGATTTTCAGAATTGATTTCTCCACTAATCCACCAATTATAAAATTGATGATTAAACATGATTGGTGGATTTTGACAGCAGCTGTCAAAAATACCTCTCGACACAGTGTCGCCACCTGGGGGAAAATTCAATTCTGAAAACCCTCATTGTAAACGTTATGATGGTCACTTCAACAGTCATCACGGCTTTTGGTATGATTTACTATTTTTAACCGACGTCTCATTTAAAATTTTCTTCCGGCGTTGCTTTTATTAAAATATAAGGGAATAAGAATTATTTACGTGAAAAGGTGTTTGAGTGGCCTTTTTTCTGAATAAAACTTTGAATCTTTGTTAGCAAATAGGGCTGAAGATTACTGACACAGCATTATCAGTTGCTATAATACTAAAATGTTTTTTCAGGTTCACGATGGCGTAAGTAACTATTGCTTCAATAATTATTGAAACTTACACGAGTGAAGATTTTAATTTATAACAAAACGATTTCAAACACTTTTTTTAGTCGAAGAATGTAAGGAACAGAAATGAACGTTTACGAGAGCATCCAACAAGAGACATTGCAATCCACGTAATTATTGCTTCACCACATCACTATCACTACAAAGTATAAAACAAAGTCGCCTCCCTGTCCCTATCTTCAAAACTACGCAATGCAGTTGTTTTAGAACGATCGGAAGCATATAATACATACCCGGGCGCAGCCGGGGATGGCTGCTAGTCTAGTCTATTCCAGGTCTAAGAAGGCACATCCGGACTCCTCTTCCACGTAGCGCCCTCCGTCGGTTGTGGTTGGCGCGGGAGCCCTTGTGCTTTTTATCTTGTGCTACTTCTTTTGAGAGAGTGATTCTAGAGGAAGGGTAACATGTATAATGCCCGGGCGCAGCCGGGGAGGGCTGCTAGTCTATACTAAAACACATTTATTCCAGGTTTAAGAAGGCACCATCCCCTGACTCCTCTTCCACGTAGCGTCGGTTGTGGTTGGCGCGGAAGCCCTTGCGCTTTTCTTTGCGCTCATGATTCACCAGTATTTCTTTTATAATGGATAGAGTGATTGGGAGTATATAATACATGCCCGGGTGCAGCCAGGGACTGCTGCTAGTCTATACCAAAGCAAGTTTTTTCCAGGTTTAAAAAGGCACCATTCCCTGACTCCTCTTCCAAGCAGCGCCCTGAATAAATATTTGGACATTTGATAGCAAATAGGCCTGACGATCTTTGCCACTGACACAGTAGATCTTTAAAACAGTGATACTGTAATCCCCGAAACTATTGCTTGAATATTAAAACACGTTTTTCAATATTACGACACATCATCGTTATAGATGTTTCTATTGCTTCAATACTAAAATACGTTTTTTCCAGGTCTAAGAAGGCACCATCCCCTGACTCCTCTTCCACGTAGCGCCCTGCCGTCGGTTGTGGTTGGCGCGGGAGCCCTTGTGCTTTTCTTTGCGCTCGCGGTTCACTAAGACCTCTTTGTCTTGGCCTTGGCCTTTAGGCTTACCCACGACGTCCACGTTTCTGTAAAAATTTGTAAAGTTTTATTAAAAATGTGTAAGTTTTTTATATAATGATTATTTACTATTAAGCTTTCCGATACGCGGAAATAATTCTAGCTGTAGAAGTCCATACTAGATTTCATTTTGGACCCTTTAACGAGTGATTCAAGAAAGGGATTAAACGCACTCAGTTGAAAATAATAATTTTTTTAAAAAAACGAACCTCCTCCATATAACCACCTCGTTCTATACTAAAAACTACAGAATGTAAAAAATACTTTTCTTAAAACCGCGACAAAATCGGTTCAGTCAAATGCGAGATAATCGCGGACAAACATACATACAAACATCCCGTATGTATACGATTTTAAACGTATTATTATATAGTTATTTAATGTACAAATATAAAATGATATTCTTTAACAGAGGATAAGCATTGCCATCCAACGTGGCAATGCTGCCAGCATTCTGGGTACCCTTTTGCGTGACAACGACTAGCGGGACATTTTTTATTCAACTAGTTATGTATTTCTTTATACTAAGAGGTTAAATTTTATTAAATCAATTACTTAGGTGGTGGCGGCCTATGTCCCTTCCCTCTCCTCATGTTCATATTGGCCTCGCGTCGCGCGCGAATCTCTTCAGGATTCACGCAGAAGTCCATCCGGTTCCTGTTGCTGCTGCTTGCTTGGGGCTGTTCCTCTTCTTCCGATTCGTAATCGTATTCCTCCTGAGAAGCATCACAAACGTTTTATCATACTTAAGATTCACACATACCTATACAACTTGGTTAAATTATCAATGTTTTAAAAACTATTTCACTCAATATTTCTTTACAAATGTTGAGAAGCTTATAATACTCGAACCATTGATATTTTAGACAAGCTTTATAGGAAAGTACGTAGATTATAATGAGATCAATTAATTGAATGCTTAATTTTATACTTAAAATATCAAACATTGCCTAAATGACATGGCCATGTGGTCTCAACGCCTTAATCGTATGATTTGTTCTCAGAGACTCGCATAGATGGCGCCACTCGAAACTACACAACATTGTATCTACCGTATTATGAGAATATAAAGACATGATTCACAAAATATATCTTATTAAAAATCAAAACGATATTTTAGGCATAATATTTTAAAATGACACCGTATATTTAGTAAGTAAAAGGCTAACGCAGATTACCGCCATCTATATATAGGAACTATGATAGGATGTTCTTGCGATATTAGTCGTTTTGAGTATGACAATAAGGATTACAATCCTATCATAGTGTTCTACACCTGCACCGTTTTTTTGTTTTTTTTTTTTAATGTCATAGGACGTCAAACGAGCAAGCGGGTCACCTGATGGTAAGTGATCACCGCTGCCCATGAACTAATGTAACACCAGGGGTATGACAAAAGCGTTGCCGGCCTTTTATTTTTCCCTCCCCAAAGGGGAGGGGGATGGGCCTCCGGCGCTCTCACTCACCGAACGAAGCATAGAAGCTGTAAAGCTACTACTCAAACGTCGATTTTCTGTGAGAGTGTGGTACTTCCCCGGACGTGCCGGCCCATTCATGCTATCAGCAAAAGTGATTTTCGCCCGTAGCGTGGGTCTACCACAACTAATTCAGCCAAACAATCACCGTTGTGTCATATTTATTATTTCTATGGTCAGGTGTGTCATCCTCAACTGCCTGGCCGGTGGTTGCAAGCACAGAACAACAAACACATTAGAAATGGCAAGGGAACGTGGCCCGCGCGCCGACACTACGCTCGATCATCGCACTTCACCCCGACCCCGCGAATCACCTAAGTAGTTGTCCCGCAATCGACAAAGGAGCAACAGTGCATTGACATGTGAAAAAAAACCAAAACTATGCCGCCGTGCACTATTGTAACGTGTAAAGTGACAAGTGCCCGTGCAACTTTGACCAAATTAGGTGTTTCTTTTCACCGGCAAATCAGAAAACTTATTTTTATGATATTTAATTGATTTTATTCATCCAACATAGCGATTAAACGAAAATATTAAAAATAAAATTGCAAAAAATATACAATGCGGGTAATGTACTCGTCTGACTTTCGATAGTAACAAAGTAAACGCTCAATGTAATACATTACGTTCGCGTAATGATAGTGGTACAAGTCTGCCAGTGCTGGATGCATTACTGCTACGTGATTGGAAGTTAGTAAATGTCACGTGACGCCTATCCCGCAATCACGAAGCGGTATTCGAATTTGCAAATAGTGTGCGTAAAACTATAAGTATTATGTTGCGTTCAGTGGCGGCTCCCCCTTAAGTGCACTCGTGCGGCGCACTACCAGTTTAAGCTTAAATATATACAAAAAAATTACATTGATATAAAAAATAAATAAGCAGTTTGACGTAAAAATATATTAATTTTTTGTCAAATGATAATCAGTCATGTATAAAACAAAATAAGTCTTATTTTCGCTTGACAAAATAATCTGCCGTGCGCTGCTCTCAGCGCACGCAGCGAGCCCGTACAGCTACTATTGAGAAGGCGACGAAACGCCTGGCGCGTGAGACGGAAGATTAGTATGGAAGTTTAGCGAAATCTCGTGCGCCGCACGGGGCCCGACGCGGGACGAACGCCGACGTTCGGAAATGTTCGGATTAGGTAGTTTTCGCCGTAAATTGTCTTACGTTTGTATTTGTTCGTGTTTTACTTTCGCTGTTTTTATGTTTTGTATTACTTATTAATCTTATCATCATACATGAAGTATATGTAAATGAAAAATGCCTATCTAAATAAGAGAGAGAATTATTTCTGCATATAGAAATTATCCATATTGTTTAGGCATGTTTTATGATGTGCACCACCAGGTCTTTAAGTCACGAGCCGCCACTGGTTGCGTTAGTAGTATGCATGAAATGAGGCGACGCTGGTTTTCATAGAAATCACGCGTTATAACACTTCTAATGAGTTTGTTGTTCTGTGGTTGCAAGTATGGCATCGACTACACGCGGCTTTCTGAGCTTTTAATTTCTCATAAGTAACCAATCCATCCCAGCAAATATCATCCCAAATAGGTTCTTCTGTCCCGTTCATACCAGACCAAAAAACTCCTACCTTTCCTACGCTTCAACCCATCTGTTAACAACGCCATCTATATGGCTCGCTGTAAACTAGAGTTAAGCGCCACGAACCTTCAACTCTATTCATAGATACTTTGCTATTACTAATTAATTCCGAATAAATTGGTTAGGTGGCGCTTAATCACAGTATATAAATATGTCCGTAGGCATCCGTAATTTCTTTTACTTTCACAAGCCCTCTGAGACAATAACTGTACGAAATAAACGATCATACAATATCTCCTCTTTAATTTGGGCACCAATTTTACACCATCGAGGTGAGGTATGGCAAAACCTCCTCATGATGGAAATCATTGCAGGAGGCCTATGTCCACCAGTGGTCCGCTTATGGCTGAGATGATGATGATGAATGTACTTCGTTCATTCACTGACTCATTCACCAACTTACCTCTTGGGCTTTCGGCATGGTCGCTTGTAAAGCTCGCGGAGTCACAAACGGTCTCCTTGGCTCATCGACATCAGGCGGAGGAGGCGCTGCACCGTCGGAGTCGTAAGTATCGTCGTACTCATCTGAATATAGGTCTGCTTCATCACACACCAAGCTGGAATAAAATACCTACATTAAAACAAATTATTAGAACACCGACAGCATTATTTTTAGGTCAAGATTTCATTTGAAATAATAATGTCCGGAGTAAATATTGGCGGTGCGGTTTTTGGCAGGCTAGAATAAGACCACTCCAAGTCTTCCCGTGGATGTCGTAGACGGCGGCTTAGTAAACACAAGCTAAACAAAGCTTACAAACATCAAAGAGACCTTTCTAACCCGTCGGCCAGCGTGGAGAGTGAAAGCCAAGTCCTCTGGCTGCTCTAAATAAATAAAAAATAAATATATACGGACAAATCACACAGATTGAGCTAGCCCCAAAGTCCTTAAGTAAGACTTGTGTTATGGGATACTAACTCAACAATACTATATTTTATAACAAATACATATATAGATAAACATCCAAGACCCAGGTCAATCTGAAAAAGATCATTTTTCATCTTGACCTGACCGGGGATCGAACTCGGGACCATCCGTGTCACAGGCCGGCGTGTTGACCGCTGCGCCACGCTCGCTCTGGCTAATATATGGCTCTGGTAGTACAGCTAAATGGATCGTGCTCCTGCAGTGGAGACTGAAAAGGACCTGATAAAGATGATGCGGATTAAAACAAATTTTAGAACATCGACAGCATTATTTTTAGGGCAAGAATTAATTTGAATTAATAATGGTCTGAGTAAAAAGCCTTGGGGTATACCAGGGACCATAAAAGCTGAGGTGAAACTGCAACTCGCTTAACTTGTAATATTGGTATTGAAAAACATCAAGATTTGATAAGGATATAATATAAGTTTAAAGCTCAATCACACTGCTTAAATGCTAAAATGATTCATTTTAAATTGACGTGGTCCACACAGTCAAACGCTTATGCACAGCACAGCACTGGACCCTATATAATTATACATGAATTAAACAGGCGGCCCCCATTTGAAAGAAAACTAATATCATTCAAAATTTTGTCCTGTGAGGCCGTGGATCACCCTTTAAACTATATTATAAACTCTGTTTCGACCTATCCGGAGGTTTTCCTCAGGGCTAATGTAAATCGAGACTCGCGCACGATGTTGGACCCAATCCGCACTCAGCCAGTAACTAATTACGTGAGTAACCCGTTGTCACGTATTTTAATGATATTTAAATAGATTGACGTCACTCACTTGTACTTGGTGTAGATGTCCTTGTTCTTCAGTTCTCTCACTGTGCTCTTGTCATTGAGCATGTCCTTCAGATCCTTATACTGGCCCTTCTTCTTGCCGATGTGTATCCGGTCCAACGCTACGTCATCTCTGCAAGGGTTGCAATGATTATTGACAATGACTTTCTTAAGTGCTTATCAGTTATCGAATTTCTTTGTGACTTCATAACATAGATGACTGTATAGATTCGCCTTTGAGTTAATATTTGTTTTAAACTTTAAACTTGAAACGAATCGATTTAATCCTAATCCTAACTAATATTATAAATTCGAAAGTGAGTTGTTTGTTTGTTACGCTTTCACGCCCAATCTACTGAACCGATCATCATGAAATTTTGCATACACACAGTTTGGGGTACGGAGAAGGACAAAGGCTATATATATATATCACGCGGGCGAAGCCGCGGGTAACAGCTAGTCTTTAAATATATGAAAGATACAGAAACTATCCTAATCCTTACTCACTAATATTATAAATGCGAAAGTGAGTTTGTTTGTTTGTTACGCTTTCACGCCCAATCTACTGAACCGAGCATCATGAAATTTTGCCTACACATAGGTTAGGGTACTGAGAAGGACATAGGCTATAGCTTAGTGTATCACGCGGGCGGAGCCGCGGGTAACAGCTAGTAACTAAGTAAGCTATATTAAAATGTTGCTTACCTGGTCATGATATCAAACTCGTCACCATCGAACACATTTAGTCTTTGGATGCCAGTGGCCAGGTAGTGGTTGTCCAGGGGGTCTTCTGGGATGATCGGCATGTTTTGGTCGAGACCTGAAAGGAAAGAATGTTAAATCAACATCATCATCAGGGTTTTTTTAGTCTTCACTGCAAGAGCACGCCCTCTCTCTATTATCAGACCTATACACACGTGGTAAGGGGTGACTCAGCCCATTAACATGAACGACTTTTGAAATAGGTCCAATCCTGGTCCTGGGAATTAAAAAAATGACATACCCATACAAAAGTATCCAGCTGATCGGACCAAATGTATGGAAAACGTAAAAATAATATTTAATTTTCAGCATCGGTCCCATAAAAAAAGTTGTTCATGTTGATGGGATGAGTCACCCCTTAAAGTTTGTGTACTGATTTCAAAATAAGGGGGTATATTAGCCAGAGCAGTAACAGGATTTGGCCTACACTCTCCACGATGGCCAGACGGGTTGAAGAGGTCTTGATGTTTATAAGCTTAGATTAGCTTTTGTTTCCTAAGTCGCCTTCTGCGACATCTACGGGAAGACTTGGAGTGGTCCTATTCTACTCTGCCGGGAACCACACGGCATATTCATGATTCATATAATGAATACAATCTTAAAATTAAAATGCTTACGCCCGAATACTCAAAGGCATCTTTATAAAAGCATATTGATTAATATTGTTCTCAAGTCTCGTTCTGTCTGTCTATATAACTTAGCAAGACAAAGTGAGTCTGAGATTTAAGATCGTCAGTAGTTAAGAAGCCGGCGACCAATGAATTTCCCATACAAACTTAATACCAAAATAATTTTTAGTTCGAGCATATTTCAACACAAATATGCTATTTTTTTGTATTAAGACAGACACAAATCGTGTCCGCCATCTTGGATTCCAAAACTGACGTCATTTTCAAAATCTACACCCTGAAAAACCTATACAACGACACCCATGTCGATTTTATTTGACAAATCGGGTCCGCCATCTTGGATTCCAAAACTGACGTCATTTTCGATATCTACACCACGAAAAACCTATACACCGACACCCATGTCGATTTTATTTGACAAATCGGGTCCGCCATCTTGGATTCCAAAACTGACGTCATTTTCGAAATCTACACCCCGAAAAACCTATACAACGGTACCCATGTCGATTTTGCATAAAAAGTCGCAGCCGCCATCTTGGATTCCAAAACTGACAGCATTTTCGAAATCTACAGCCCAAAAAACTATGTCGATTTTGCACGTCTTCGATGAAGGAACGCACGCACACATTCTCACTATCGCGCGGAGAGTGCGAGGCGCGGCGCATGGTTAGCCGTCGGCCCGCTCGCGACGAATGAGATAGCGATATGTCCAACAAACTTAGGCGCTCGCCTCAAATTCGATTTGAGCGGGCGGTCCGCCGGCTTCTTAAGATTATTTTGAATATGCGGGGGGTCACACATTCAAATGAGAGGGTTAAATTATAGTCCCTGCAAAATTTGTGGGCCTTGAATACTTTTCCAGGAAGGCTACTCGAAAATTTTTGACAAACTCGATGTAAAACGTTTTAATGGATTACGATTAATTAGCTAGTAGCGGAAGTGAGCTGGTATGCTCGACCGCCACAAGGAGTAGATTTTCACGCTGGGCTAGGTGTGAGCCTAGGGAACCGTACGGCTACAAGCCTGTCTGTCGGAAATTCTATTTATATGTCGGATCGAAGAAACTCTACTTGCGCGTTTCAGAAATCTTTAGCGCCATCTAGTGATAAGCCTTGTATTTATTTGGTGTTGGTCACCATTTTGGACAGTTGTGTCGTCTAATACTTCTTGTAGCGAATGTGTGTACCACGAATATATATTGAGCAACTTACCTCTCAGAGATTCCGCCAAATTTCCTTCCAAAATGCTATTAATCACCCTTTCCGCATTAAAACCGTAATGTTTCAGGCACTTCAGTATGAACCCATCTCCGAGATGGGGCAGTATATCCTTAACCTCACTAATCAACGACTCCTCTCTAACGTTATCTGGTATCTCGTTGTCTCTGGACGGGCCCGGCTCTATGGTCTCAACGTGGCCGTTGGTCATTGGTTCACTGGTGGTCAGGAGGTTTTCAGGTATTGGTTCGTCGAGATTGGAGTAGATCGCTTGGAGGATGAAGTCAGTCTTTACAGAATCGCTGTTGTTCATTCAGGAAGTTATTTTAATGATTATTACATCACATACATATATCTATAAATAAATATATACGGACAAGATCACACGGATTGAGCTAGCCCCAAAGTAAGTTCGAGACTTGTGTTGTGGGATACTAACTCAACGATACTATATTTTGTATTATAATAGATACTTATATACATAAACATCCAAGACCCAAGTCAATCTGGAAAAGATCATTTCCCATCTTGATGGGAAATGATCTTTTCCAGATTGACAGTCAAGACCTGACCAGGGATCAAACCCGGGACCATCCGTGTCGCAGTCAGGCATGTTGACCGCTGCGCAACGGAGCTCGTCAATCTATCTATACATCCCAATCCCAACTAATATTATAAATGCGAAAGTGCAATTGTATATTTGTTCATTCTTCACCGTCTATCTACAGAACCAATCTTCTTGAAATTTGGTATACACATAAAGTCCCTTTCATAAGAAGCTATAAATTATGTAAACAAATGTTCAGGGGTTCGCAACATTTGGATGAAATAAAAAATAATATTTTTATTTTTTGTGTAAAAACTAAACCAAAGAAGAGATGGTTAGAATTATTTTTCCATAAAGAATGGAGGGAGTTTGCAGGTGAAGTAATTACTTGGCAACGCAAAAAATCTTTTGCCGTGCCATCTAACCTACTGCCATCTAACGGTGGCTTCTTAAAACTGAGTTTGCCAGAGCGTATGCTGGATGAAACATCTATTCCTGTATTCTGTTATTATAATATCTATGGTAAAAGGATACATGTCAGGGTAGGCCTGCCGCAGCATCTCAAGATCTTCGTGCACTGGGTAGCATGAGTGGTAGTCTCGGATCAGAAGCCTTTCCGATAGACCATCCATCATCACCGCTAGGAAGTCTTCTACGTGGGTTGCTATACTGCCTCTGGGGATAAAAAAGAACATAAGATTAAATCCAGGCATTAAGTCGCCTTAAGTCGCCTAATGTTTGCCGTGTGGTTCCCTGCAGAATAGAATAGGACCACTCCAAGTCTTCCCGTCGATGTGGTAGAAGGCAACTAAGGAAATACAAGCTAGACAAAGCTTATCCATAAAAATCAAAGGGACCTCTCCAACCCGTCTGGCCAGCGTGGAGAGTGTAGGTCAAATCCTCTGACTGTTCTGGCTAATTATGGCTCTGATAGTACAGAGAGGGTCGTGCTCCTGTAGTAGAGACTAAAATAGACCTAATACAACTTTCATCATATACACTACTAGAAGAATTCGACTTCGCCTCGTGCTTTTTAAGTAAATGTCTTATGTACCGCCCTTCCTACACAGTGTATATATATGACGCTGGCGGGCGACACCGACACGACAATTTTCGTCGGATTAATCCAACGTTTCCTAAATAAAACTTACAAACATCAAAGAGACCTATCCAACTATCCAACACATCTGGTCAGCGTGGAAAGTGCAGGCCAAATCCTCTGACTGCCCTGGCTCATATATGGCTCTGGTAGTACAGAGAGGGGTCGTGTTCCTGCAATGGAGTCTAATAAAGATCTGATGATGATGAACTCACTCCACCTGACCTATGAATCCTTCAACCTGTCTGGTCAGCGTGGAGAGTGTTGACCAAACCTCTGACTGCTTTGGCTAAATGGCTCTGGTCATATTCCTGCAGTGGAGACTAAAAAAGACCTGATGATGATGTTGATGTACTCACTCTCCGCTCAATATACAGTTCTTGTAAACCGCCAATATTTCTCTAAAGATGTCTATGAGCTCTGCCCGAGCGGCGTCGATGTGGGCTTCCACCTCAGTACAGCTGACGCTGGTCTGGTCTCCAAGCTCTTGGAGCTTCTCGTATAACTGCGGGATGCCGTACTCATATAACTGGACTATACTAGAACAAAGATATGCATGTGTAAGTTGTTTGCTAAGAGATACACAAATATTTTGATCCGACACCAAAAAGTGAAGTTTTTTTTTTTCGAAAATGCTGTATTATCGCACGAGTCGATGCGTAGTACACAGTATTAGGTTAAGAGGGGCGCGCGCGGGAGGCGGGAACCGTGAGAGTATATGAGAATTGTGAAGGCTGAATGTTTGTTTAAACGCGCTGATCTCAGGAACTACTGGATCGATTTCAAAAATCCTTTCACCGTTGGATAGGTGCGTTATCCCTGAGTGCCTTAGGCTAGGTAAGTACCAGGGGCGAATCCGGTGCGGACTACTAGTAAAATATAAAGAAGAGAGACTATAAACTCACCTAATAATAAAATTCTTTTTCCTGGATATTGTCATATGACTAAGTCTTTTAACACATAGAAGGTGAGTTTGTCTGTTTGTTTGGTAGTCGGCCGAAAGTATATCAGACTAGCATTGTAAATGCATAAAAAATACCTATCTTTACTAAAGAAAGTGACATCGTAAATTTGTTTGTTACCTCTTCACGCTTTATCTAAAGAACCAATCTTCTTAAAATTTGGCACACACATAGGTAAGGATACTGAGACATACATAGGGTACCTTTCATTCCAGAAAATAGTACCGCTCCCGTGGGATTTGCTGTAAAGGACTCAGCAAATTTATATGGTAATATCATACGCGAGCGAAGCCGCGGGTTAAAGCTAGTAAAATATAAAGAGAGTATAAACTCACCTAATAATAAAATTCGTTTTCCTAAATATTCTAACTGCTTTAGGGTAAACTTCTAGAAATATCCTCAATGTCATCGCAGTATCCAGTAAGTGTATGACCAAGTCCTTCAATACTTCGAATGTAAGTTTGTCTGTAACTTTGGTGTTGCTCGGCCGTCGGATCTCGCTGAACCCTTTGAAGGTCTCTGGCAGGTTGGGGGGCTCATCACTATCGTAGTCTTTGTTCACTTGGAGGATTATGAATTTGAATGCCTGTTAACAAAAAAAAATTATGTATCTGTGTAAACTCCCCGCCACGAAAAGCTATAAATTAAGTACGTCAATAAACTTCTACTGAGTTAGAGTTACCTAGCGACAGTATTATGAGTTGACCAAATACAATTGACTTAAATTGCTATACGGGTAATACGAAACTAAAGACCAATCCTAATTAGTCGGGTTATATTTTAACGATACAAAACGCTGTCGCTCAATGATTTTTGGTACAGGAACGAGTCCGACTCCGTGAATGAAAACATTTGGCGCATTTCTGAGATATAATAAAGTTTCTGTAGCGGTTTTTGCTAGAAGTTGTTTTTTTTTTATTAGCTATTGAGTCTTACTGATTTATAATAAAGTTTCTGTAACAGTTTCTGCTATAAATTGTTTTTTTTTTTTTATTAGCTATTGAGTCTTAATGCAGGGCAAAAGATTTTTTACGTTGCCAAATAATCACTTCACCTGCAAACTCCCTCCATTCTTTATGGAAAAATATTTCTAACCATCTCTTATTTGGTTAATTTTTTTTACACAAAAATCAACAATATTATTTTTATTTCATCCAAATGTTGCGAACCCCTGAACATTTTTATAGCTTCTTATAAAAGGGACTTTAGGTTACATAACCTTTGTATCACAACTGCTTGGTAATATTAGTATCTGTTGCCAAGCAGCCGCGTTACAAAGGTTTCACTTTGAACATAACTTATAAAAAAACAGTCTTGCTACTCAGTTCTTTCTACCGTAAAAATTTGTGCGATCCATGTCAAAAGTCTAGTGTGATAAAAAACTGTTTTTAATAAATAAATAGCGTGACATAGCCGTTGCATGAAAACACAAGCAACAAAGCTGGCGTATTAACCACTACACCACAGAGGCTCTCACTATTAAGGCCTTGCCTCATTTAGCAGCCACAGCAACCCTTTGTACTAAGACTGCAATGTGAATATGCTCTCTACCATCCGGGACACGTGTCGGGTGTTGTCTACCCCGTATCTCAAGCAATCGTGCTCAATCATCATCATCATCAGGTCTTTGTTAGTCTCCACTGCAGGAGCACAACACTCTCTGTACTACCAGCCATGTATTAGCCAGAGCAGTCAGAGAATTTGGCCTACACTCTCCACGCTGGCCAGACGGGTTGGAGAGCCTCAATATAAGTTCCTAATTACCATACATACCTCATTTACAAACGCTACTGCAGCTATAGCGTCCCCCTCGTACTTAGACTGCAATGTGAATATGCTCTCTACCATCCGAGACACATGGCGGGTGTTGTCAGCCCCATATGTAAGACAGATGTCCCATATGATGGGCACTGTGAATATGAAGTTGTTGTATAGAAGCTCTGCCATGTACTCTTTGCTCATCCAGTGAGACTGTAATATAAATATTAGGAAATATTTAGTAAGTAATCATAATTATTTTGCACACTTATTTTGCCTCATTAATCTTATATGTATTCTTATTGAAATAAAGAAATAAATATGGCAAAAAATCAACACTGGCAGGATTTGAATGGGCAGTTTTATTTAATTTATTTATTTATATTAATACACTAGCAGCACAAGGTGCTGATGCGTGTATATTACTGCACTTGTTTTAAATGTCCATCCGGACTTAGACTTTATGTCTAACGCTTTACCAATTAGGTAAGATATGAAGCGTGGGCACGCTAACTATTCTGATTATTTTCCCATGTCTTACTTCTTAAATAAAGAAATAATCATAATTATATATATTTCTCAATGCGATCACGATGGCTGAAACGACACAGAAACATAAGCGGAAATAAATAAATAAAAGCTTTGTGCTAAGTGCCTAGTTAATATAAATAATTATGTGTTTAAAGCAGGAAAGTTTAAAACAGAATTATTATATTTATTGAAATTCGTTAAACTTGAGTCCTCACCTTGCTTTCTTTATTGGTAACTAATCTGCTAAATACAATGAGCACCAGCCTCCTAATGTCCTCGTATAATTTCTGTACATCCCTGCTTTCATGCGGTGGCAGGTATGGTGGCATGGCCTCCTGTAGGAACGATACCAGTGAGTCCATGCACTGGGGGTGGTACAATATAGTACTCCAAAACCTGCAAGAGGAATAGAAATAATGAAACTTGCAAAATTATCTTCGATGCTGGTTTGGGAGAAAATAATAATTATAGAATGTAACAGCTGCTTTTTTATCACAGAGAACGTAAATTTGACTGAGGGAATGGGCAAATATCGAACGAATCATGTCAATGCGGTTAGTAACCTATTTTGAACATAACAACGGGTCACTCACGTGCTATTTTGTCGGGATTGCCGACAATAGTTTTGGTCTCGTCAGGAGCGCATTTTCAGGTCGGGACCCTCCGCGCCCGTCCCGCACTCGCTTTGAAAATGGGGAGCCCATTTTCAGAGCGAGTGGGGGACGCGCGGACGAGTCCAAAACTATAGTCGGCAATCCCGACAAAATAGCACGTGAATGATCCGTTGTTATATATCAATATATCTCATGTTAGTTTCAATGATATTCTGATTCCGTTTTCTACCTACAAGCCCACCGACATGCTAACAATACTAAAACCGTTCTCAAGTTTTTTTTACCGTCACTGTCAAGATAATTACCACTAAATGTTTCTAAATAGCATTACAATGCTCGTTATATTATTAAAATTTAAAATATGTGATGAAAAAGATACACTGCAATGATTTTGAAGTCATGATGGTGTAGTTGGTACCACACTTAGGAAGCAGATTAAGAGTTGTGGGTTTGATCCTACCTGTAGCGAATTATTTTTCATCACATATTTTCAATTTTAATAATCTTAACTAATGATTATACACAAATTGCAGGCTGTCTTAGTTTTGCTAGGTTATCGAGACTGCGGCAGAATCAGAGACTTGAGAATGTTTTATAGTTAAGATGCATCTAAGATGCATTTGAGTATAATATTCAGGGGAGATATAGACAGTCTTAGATTTGAGATTCTCTTTAGTTAAGATTATTTCAACTATTAGGGGTAAGTGAGCAAGAACACAAATTTAAAAAAATATTTAAGAACATTATGTACTTAAACATGTTAAGAATTTGAATATGTCTTAACTCTACAAATGTAGGTACTACACCTAAAATCAAAGATTATAAAAATTTGTTGGATTTCAAAACTTTCATAAAAACTTACTTATGATGTTCTAAGCCTAACAACCATTTGAGATCATCTAAATATAATTCCATTTTGGTCTTCCACGCTGAAATCGCTCCAATCACTAGTGCGCTTCCTGACGGAGGTCTCTCGTACAATGTCAGCTGCCTTTTTTCCACCCAATATGGGTTCTATAAATAGAAATACATACATAGCTTTATTTTTTATATATTGTTAGAACTACATTTTAAGAAAAAAAATATGTTTTTAACAAAGAGTCAACATATTTTTAGATGTTGTATGAATAATGATCCATCCATCAGGTCTTTTTTAGTCTCCACTACAGGAGCAGGACCCTCTCTGTACTATCAGAGCCATATATTAGGCGGAGCAGTCAGAGGATTCGGCCTACACTCTCCACGCTGGCCAGACGGGTTGGAGAGGATGATGATGTATTGTATTAATCTTGTAATAATGGTGTAAGAAATGTATATATAAATAGAAATTCTATGAATAAACAGAATACTGTGAATGTTTTAAAAACGCATTGCTGTGCCCATAGATTTGTGACTTCAGCTACAATCATTATGCATGGGTGGTGTGAGGATTTTGTCTATCCTTATGTTTATTTAGAAAAGGCTTTGTATTAAAAGTTGTTTGTTTTTTGTGTGAGTGTGTGGCCAACTTAGAAAATAATGGTCTTGATCACTAAACTTTAAAAGATCATTATCACAACTTAACAAATCAATGTCAAATAAAAAGTTTTCTTAACAGTATTTTCACTTTTTTATATTATTTTATAAGTTGAGAATATAATTGTTAGAAGTAATTGTTGAAAATATATACAAAAGTAGTTGTTGTTCCTTGTACAAATCACTGAATAAAGATTCTTGTTTAATATTTGAAATATCTGTAATTTCCAACATCCATTAAGTACCTTATTGTTACGGTTTCTAAGTAAATGTAACATTTATTAAATGACACTGTTTTGGGTGCTTATGGTATGGATACTAAATAGTTGAATCACTTCATTAAGTAACTAAGAACAGAGAAATAGCTCTTTTATTAAAAATAAGCCTTTAATTAGCTAATTGCACAATTTTAATTCATAGAAAGAAACATTGTTTACCAAAGCTTTGATTTGTTGTACAACACCCGCATTTTTCACCGATAACACTAATTTCTCCACTGGCAAATTCTCCGGGTTCTGAAAACATTGATATTTAGAATTGAAATAATATCCAACCACGTATGGAACCATATAACGAATGGGTAAATCCCCGTGTTGGCTCACCACAAATTCTTCATAACCATTAGACATTTTATGAAAAGACTCTTGGATAAAAATTTGAGAGTCAATCCCTGTATATGAGATTAAAAGATGATAGCAATCTCTAAGACAATAGTTGGCTAAAAACACTAAAATTATATTATTTTTCTTCAATTAACTTGTCGACGAATCAAATTGAAACACAAGGACAGTGACATTGATTGACAAAGACATTTTGATTTGTGTCATATTTTTGACATTGGTATTTTTAAACCAGCCAAGCACAAGACCAATATGACTAAGACCATTGGACTGAACTGGCTGGACCACCACTAGACCTACCTGATATTAGCAACAGACCATGATTTGCTTTGCTAAATATGGCAACACTTAACATAGCTTCAGAAAAATGATTGGAAGTTCAGCTTCAGAACGTCAATGTCAAAATGATGTCATTGTTTGTCATTGTGTCAAAAGGTCGGAAATGTCAACGTTTTCGAGATTTAAAATAATTGTTTTTATTATTTTATATTTACAAAAGTAGGTTAAAAATATGAATAAAAGTGGAAATGATCCAAGAGTAAAGAAGACTCTAGTTAGAAATTACGAACAGAGAATTAAATCGTCACGAAAACACGTAGTACATGATGTGGCATCTTCTTCGAAAGAATTTGATGGAAAGAGCTCCAGGACTTCACAAAAGGAAAATGAATTGAGTACACCTACACTCTGTTCTAGCGAGGCGTTAGCAAATTACCTCAGTGACGTGAAGAAATCCCTGCCTCCAGCCTCTGATGAAAATGTTTGCACCGACAAAGCGCAATTCAATTCCAAAGTACAGTAAAATTTTATGCAGAATGAGAAAGTCTAGTAATTATTCTTATTTACGATATACACAGTTAATGCACTACTACATTGTTTTTATTTAATTTTCAGGTAACAAAAAAGCTGAACTTCCATTTCAATGATAGAATATACAAAAACCTCATAGAATTAAATGCTAGTATTGATGAAGTGAATACCCGAAAAGACAGGCGTCCCACAAGCAGTACAAGTTCACACAAACGGGACCTTGAACCAAACATAGAAGATTTCTACGAAGACGAGGAGGAAATTGATTCTCCCCCAAACATCCCCATCTCGAAACCTAAGTTCAAACCAGTGCGATACACTGAGAATGGCTACCTTCACAGATTAGTGGCATCCTTTGAAGACTTATGACATTGGCTCTTAATAAAAAATATTTGCTATTGTGCTTGACTTTTGTTATTTATTTTGTTATCCTTTTCAGCCTGTAAATTATTAAAAGTTAAGCATGATTTAATTTCAAAATATTTTCATGTCAACATTGTCCAACTAAATTTAAAATGTGTCTTTCATATGAGACTATCAGCAAAAAATAACAATAATGTTCAGGCTTCCTGTTTCATCATCATCATCAGCCTATACTCGTCCACTGCTGGACATAGGTAGGTAGGCCTATGTCCAGCTTCCTGTTTAAATAAGATCAAATTGAAGAAATCTATAACAGTTCTATGGAAGTAAATGTTAGACTAGCAAAGAGGTATGTTAGTCTGATGTGCCAAAAAAGACAAAGGAGTTTGTTATTTTATAAACATTTTTCTAATTTCAAGTTCCTCTTGTCAATACTTTTCTTGTCATATATTTTTCGTTGTCAAATGAATAAAAGAAATATTTCTATCTAAATATTTCATTTAACTATAATTCAACCATAATGTAAACTGTGCACTTAAAGTAATTAGTGCCACCAGGTAAGGCACTAATAGGTTATGGGCCCGTATTCGATAATTATGGATGATAACGAGAAAGAGAGAGGAACTGCATCTGGCAGTCCAGGGAGCAGTTTGCCATCAGTTGAAAAGTTGGACGGCAATTCGAATTATGCAACGTGGAAATTTCTCATGGAATTATACCTGATTCATGATGATTTGTGGGAATACACACATATAACTCCAGATGCTTGCGACGTTTCTGGTACAAGGCGCGACCAGAGAGCACGGGCCAAGATCTGTTTGATGGTAAGACCCCATTGCTTGGTGCATGTCCGAAGTGCAAAAACGGCGAAGGAAGCTTGGGAAGCTTTAAAGAATGCCTTCGAAGATAAAGGTTTGAACAACCGTTGCCGGCTTTTGACTAAATTAGTGAGCATGAGGCTAGAACAGTTTTCAACGATTCGTGAATATGTGACATCTGTTTTAGCAACGTCACAGGAGCTGTTGGATATTGGGAAGGAGGTTGATGATGAGCTCCTGGCAGCTCTACTTCTTCAAGGCCTTACTCCAGAATTTCAACCAATGAGACTGGCCATAGAGAACAGCAATATTAATTTAACTACCGACTATGTGAAAACAAAGCTTTTTCAAATGGAAGATACCTACTCAGCTAGTACCAGTGAGCAGCAAACTTCAACATCAGCACTGTTATCTAATAAGCATAAGGGCAAGAGTGCACCTAAGAAGAAGACCAGAAGGGTCAAGTGTTTTATTTGCGATGGTCCTCACAAAGCACATGACTGTCCTGAGAATCCAAAGCAGAAGAAGGAGGCGCTGCAGGCCTACGCGCTTGGTACAGCAGTAAAACCAAATACTGATGATTGGATTATTGACTCCGGGGCGTCTACACATATGACCAATCGCAAATCATGGTTTAAGGACTTAAAGAAAACTTCTAAACCTTTGAGAGTGACTTGTGCTGACGGTAATGAGTTGTTGGGTGAAAGCGAAGGTATGGTAGTTTGCGAATCAATAGACTTAACAATCAGTAATGTTACATATGTTCCTAGATTAGCTTCTAATTTACTGAGTGTGAATGCTATTACGAAAAAAGGACATATAGTGGTATTTTCAGAAAAGGGTTGTGACATCTTTAAGAGTAATGAGTGTGAGGTTAAAGGAAAGGCTGTAGTGAAAGGTGTGGAAGAACGAGGCATTTATAAAATCAAGTGCTGTTCACAGGGTTCTGCGCTTTCATCAGCAACTGCAGGTGACCAGCTGATGCTGTGGCATCGGAGGATGGGGCACCTTGGTATGAAAAACCTGAAATTACTTAGAGATAAGATGGCAACAGGGGTAAGTTTTCCTGACACTTTAACTAAACTTGAGTGTATACCTTGCATCCTGGGAAAACAAACAAAGCAACCTTTTAAGAAGAATACTGCGACGAGAAGCACTGAGGTACTAGGTTTGGTACATTCTGACGTATGTGGACCTATGGAGGTACCGTCTGTCAGCAAGTTTCGATATTTTTTAACGTTTATTGACGATTTTACTCGCAAAACCTTTGTATATTTTTTGAAACAAAAGAGTGATGTTTTCGAAAAATTTATAGAGTTTAAGGAGTTTGCGGAAAACCAAAGCGGAAAGAAGCTGAAGATTCTTCGCAGTGATAATGGGACGGAATTCGTCAACAAACGTTTCGATGATTATTTAAAAAAATGCGGAATTCAGCACCAGTTGACAGTTGATTTTACTCCGGAACAGAACGGGGTCGCTGAGAGAGCGAATCGTACGGTTAACGAGAAAGCTAGGAGTATGCTGCAAGATTCTGGTCTGGATAAGCGGTTTTGGGCAGAGGCTGTCCATCATGCAGTTTTTTTGAAAAATCGTTCACCAACGATAGCGGTGAAAAATGTAACACCTGAAGAAAAATGGTCAAAGAGAAAATGTGATCTCAGCACAATTAAGGTCTTTGGGTGCAAAGCTTTTATGCATATACCTAAAGAAAAGAGAAAAAAGTGGGATGCTAAAGGCAGAGAACTAATCTTCACAGGCTTCTGTGATAACTCCAAAGCCTATAGATTAGTCGACCCTACTTCTGGTGCAGTATTTAAGGCAAGAAACGTTGTGTTCTTAGAGAGCCAAATGAGTGACAAGAGTTCAAAAATCAAAGAGAATCAAGAGATGATTATTAATCTAAGTGAAGATTGTGAAATGAACCAACCGTCACATCAAAGCCTTGTAGAGACTGAGAGCAGACAGTCAACACATTCATCTGGACGAGTTGAAAGAGAAATTTCAACTGATTCTGATCATGTTTCAGGGGATAATATTCTTAGAGAAGATAACAATCCTCGAGTGGAACACGAGATTAGGAACGTGGGATCTGATGTTCGTACAGAAGATCAAAATGAGCCAGATGTAGACTCTGATACAGCAGAGTTTGAAGACTGTGACTCAGTTTCAACAGTGGCTGAGCAAATTGAGGAAGACTTTCAAGATAGGCCACGGAGGTATCCCCTAAGAAACCGAAAGCCTACTCAGTTTCCAGATTACATACTGTATCAGGCCAGTGAATCGGAACAGGATCCCAGTACGATTCATGAAGCACTGTCAAGGAGTGACAGTAAGGAGTGGAAAGTAGCCATTCAAGAAGAATTGAGTGCAATCAAGAAAAATAAGACTTGGGTCTTAGTCAAACGACCGGAACGATGTAATGTCGTTGATTCTAAATGGATATTTAAAATCAAAGACGAAGGGGAGGGAAAGAAGCGTTATAAGGCTCGTCTTGTGGCCCGA
Source organism: Rhodophaea formosa (assembly GCA_963082605.1). Lineage (NCBI taxonomy): Eukaryota > Metazoa > Arthropoda > Insecta > Lepidoptera > Pyralidae > Rhodophaea > Rhodophaea formosa. The sequence continues at coordinate 3,266,243 of OY720218.1, read as the reverse complement.
GGTTTCAGTCAAAGATATGGAGTTGACTATGACGAGACTTTCTCCCCGGTCGTGAGACACAGTTCGCTAAGAACACTTTTAGCGTTAGCAGCTACTTATTGCCTCAATATTGATCAAATGGACGTAAAAACGGCGTTCCTCAACGGAGAGTTGTCAGAGACTGTATATATGAAGCAACCAGAAGGCTTTGAGGAAAAGAGTTCGGAGTACGTTTGTTTATTAAAACGCTCACTGTATGGATTAAAGCAAGCTCCTAGAGCATGGAACACTAAGTTGAACAAAGAGTTGTTACAACTGGCGTTTAAAAGATCCAAGAATGAACCTTGTGTTTATATAAAGTCAAATGGGAAGAAGCTGATTATACTTGCAGTTTATGTAGACGACATTCTCATTCTGTGGAATGACAAAGAGGAATTACAGAATCTTAAACAAGATTTGATGAGAAAGTTTGAGATGAAGGATCTCGGTCGCGCAAAATTCCTTCTGGGAATCCGCATCACTCAAAGCGACACTTCAATCAAAATCGACCAAGAGAGTTATGTCGATAAGATGCTTAAAAACTTTGGTATGGTTGACTGCAAGGTTGCATCAACGCCATCTGTGCCTGGACAGAAACTGGAAAAACCAGGATCAACACACAGACTTGATTCTAATATACCATACCAAAATTTAATTGGTTCATTAATGTATTTAGCTGTCTGCACGAGACCAGACATAGCGTATACTGTGAACTATCTGAGCCAGTTCAACACCTGCTTTACTGAGGAGCACTGGACAGCAGCGAAACGAGTGCTACGATTCTTAAAAGGAACCAAGAGTCATGGACTTTTCTATAGCAAAACGGACAGAAAAGGATTAATTGGCTACGCAGATGCAAGTCATGCTACATCCTTTGACAGAAAGTCGTACACTGGATTGGTTTTCCTGTGGAAAGGAGGAGCAATTTGCTGGGAAAGCAAAAAGCAGAAGACAGTAGCACTATCCACTGCTGAAGCAGAATATGTTGCCATCTCGGAAGCAGCCCGAGAAGCAATATTTTTAAAACGTTTTGTTGCTGAGCTTACTGGAGAACAGGAGAAGCAACTGACTATCTACTGTGATAGCCAGTCAGCAATAGCCATTGCACAGAATCCTGTGCACCACCAACGCACAAAGCATATTGATGTGCGTCACCACTATGTAAGAGAAGCATGTGAAGGTGGGCATGTGAGGTTAGAGTACGTAGAGACCGGGCGAATGGTCGCGGATGTACTCACTAAACCCCTCTTAAAGGGTAAATTCCAGATGTGTGCAAGAAGTATGGGTCTGGAGGAATGAAATTAAGGAGGAGTGTTAGACTAGCAAAGAGGTATGTTAGTCTGATGTGCCAAAAAAGACAAAGGAGTTTGTTATTTTATAAACATTTTTCTAATTTCAAGTTCCTCTTGTCAATACTTTTCTTGTCATATATTTTTCGTTGTCAAATGAATAAAAGAAATATTTCTATCTAAATATTTCATTTAACTATAATTCAACCATAATGTAAACTGTGCACTTAAAGTAATTAGTGCCACCAGGTAAGGCACTAATAGTAAAGTACCTATAGTATTTTCTTTTCATTTCTTGACATTTATAAATAAAATAAATAATAAATAAATCATAGGCTGTCATTTACGCGGACGAAGTCGCGCGAAGATTGCTAGTTTATAATATGTTGCTAGGCGCTTAAAAATAATAGTGAGTGGTGAGGTGACAATGACTGATATTAAATAACATTATGTAAACCTAAATCGTAAAAGATAAACAAAAAGCATAAAGAGCATATATAATTACGACGTTTATAATTAACTTATCAATTTTATTGATTGATAATGATAACACGAAATCTTCATTTTGAATGAAGTGCCACTGTCCATCAATTCGCGCCCGTATTTCAGACCGATCGCGCGCCGACTCGCTCGCTCTGACAGAAAGAGATGTGTATATTTCCGTCTCTTCTTTCACCTGAATTTTGCCAATAATTTTGCTTCGTTTCGTTCTTTCATTCAGTCAATTTTCGACGTTTGAGCGTTGTGCTTGTGCTGCAAGTTAAAGTGAAATTAAATAAATCACAAATAAGAATAAAAGATAAATTTGTCGCGATGGCTGAAAAAGAAATAATATCTAGTAGTGAAAATAATGACCAATTTTTTGAGGGTGTTGAAAAGCTCATAGAGATTTGGTTTACGCCGGCAAAAAATGCAGATCTAAGAAAAATCACTCGGTAAGTGGCATCGCCCAGTTTTAGTAACATTTGGTTAATATTTTTGCCTTTAATTGCTTACACATATTTTGATTTCATTGATAAACATCGCACAACAGGCAATATATTTCTTAAACCTACGAAGGTAGTGCGAAATAAGAAATAAATTAGAGTACATACAAGTGGTTATTTAGGTACTTCGGCATGACATAAGATTTGTGAGAAAGGTTGGATTTTTATGTCGAATTCATGTCAAGATGTGTATTTTTCGGCTTGTTGATGTTATGGAACGTTCTGGATCAGCTGTTTTGCTATTTTAATCGCTTTGAGCCGGCACCGGCGGCTCGTGGTTGGTTCGTCTCCTCGGACGGCCCACGTTGGTCGCGCGTGATTTAAAATTATGCTGTTATCAGTAACTCCTTGCTCCTACAGGAAGAAATCAGAATTATTGATTTGCAGGTGGATGCCTACATTTTTGTTTGAGGGAAACAAATTTTCAGGAAACCTAATTTATTTAATGCTATTCTATTGAGTATCTTTCATTCTTCCTTATCAACATCATCCAGCATTGATTTGAGAAGAATTTCCAATTGGATATTGAATTTAGTGTTTAATAATTTTTTACGGGAGTAATAAATTGTATCACTAATCTATCTATTTACATTTGTAACCAACTACCTATCTAGTATTTACAAATTTTTTATGTATGTGTCCATGGAAATGTATCAAACAGTTATTCATTCCATACATCCTGTACAACTGTTAAGGATCTGTAATATTTTTGCAGCTATACAAAATGCCTATAGGCAGCTTGGAATACATTTCAGAAGTGTTTAAATGACTATACATAAAACTGGCCAATTGTAAGCTGCACAGTGCACACACTAAGGGTACATTATTTAACTACAAAAACATGCTTCTAGTTGTTGACTCTACGGATGTACAAAACCTGTTCAATATGACCTGTCTTGTGAGGTTACCCATTATTTGCATTGAAAATTTTAGGTCTACCTACTATGTGCCCAGTTGACACACGGATGGTCATCATTTGTTTAGTAATATGGTACCATTTTAACATTTGGGAATGTAACCCTAAAATATACTTTGGCTGCAAATTTTATATCCTTTTTAGGGTTTCTTACCCAAAGAGTATATGTTTTGGTTTTTAATAAATTTGTTTTCTTTACAGTCAACAGTGGGAGAATGTTCTCAAGATCGTTCGCTGCGAGATCATCTCTTTCACACAGAGCGAGCAAGTCGACGCATATGTACTAAGGTAAGTTTCTTATGCTTCCTGTTCAGTCTTGGCTTGGTATCTTTTTAATTTCGGTCTTAAAAATAAATTTGAAAGAAAAAAGTAAATAACAATTTTTTGTGATGTTGTTTTAACCTTCTACATATATGCTCATTTACTTCTTTTTAATCTCTTGATATATTGTGTAAAATAGAAAATTTTAATTGGTAAGTTATTTAATTTATTGAGTCTATTACATAATTGTAATAAAAATTATATTTATTTCATAGAACATGATTTAAGTTAGATATCTTTACTTATCTTTTTAACTATTACTCAAAAATTTGTATAGGTATTTATCATGCATTCACAATATTATTGTTATGTAACATAATACGACCTACGTCTCTTATCTTATTAAAATCCAAAACTTAGAAAAACATGTTTGAAAAAACGTAAATTAACAGTATGTGGGCCTGATCTTCAAGTAACATAATTTGATATCATAATATTAGTTACTAGACAAGTTTAAAATAATTTTCGACGCGCTACGGAACTCGTCATACGCCACTTAGACTCGCACTTGTTTCTTTTCTCATGTACCCAGCAACATGGGATAAAGAAGCTTTTATCTCCGCTATTGATACGTTACATAACGTCGGCTGATAACGCAGGTTCCGTACATTGACGGCTGATAACAGCTGATAAGCGATTGAGGGCAAGGGGCGAACGCTCGCGCTACAAGGAATTAGCTATTGCTAAACAAAGAACACGGTCTTTGCAATCAATAAATAAATATATATGGACAAATCACACAGATTTAGCTAGCCCTAGCTAGTGCCGTGTGGTTCCCGGCAGAGTAGAATAGGACCACTCCAATTCTTCCCGTGGATGTCGTAGAAGGCGACTTAGGAAACAAGCTAAACAAAGCTTATGAAAATCAAAGAGACCTCTCCAAACCGTGTGGCCTGCGTGGAGATAGTAGGCCAAATCGTCTGACTGCTCTGGTTAATATGGCTCTGGTAGTACAGAGAGGGTCGTGCTCCTGCGGTGGAGACTTGAAAGGACCTGATGATGGTGAGCTACCCTCTCAGTAAGTTGTGACGTATCACATAGGATAGTAACTCAGCGATATTATATTTTATAAAAGATACTTATATCAAACATCCAAGACCCAGGCCAATCTGAAAAAGATCATTTTTCATGACCTTGCCGGAGATCAAACCGGGACCCATCGTGTCACAGGCTAGCATGTTAACCACTGCGCGAAGGAGGATATGCTTACTTGTTTCGAAGGACATCATTCCAATATTTACGCGATTCATCAAAGTTTTCATTCATAAACCTGAATTGTAAATTTTCTGACAGTCACGACATGTTCACGGCCGCTCTTTGATGGCTGTTGAATTGGGCAGTAAAATCAATATCTATTCCTAGTTACTTTATGTAATAATGTCTTTAGTTATTCACAGTGCTGGATACTTAACGAGACACAATAGAAGTTTTATTGCTATAACTGGACAGCACTGTACAGTACAGTATTGAATTAAGAAAAGAGTTATTTTTTGGAAGATAAATCTGTGTGATACAGTTATATTGGGGTAAGCAACAATCTGTCCACGAATTTGGTCTTTGAACGCGATAATTATTTTAGCGAGTATCTCGGTAATCCTTCGTTTTATGTCTAAAATATAACAGTAAACTCTCAGTACATATTTAAAAATCGTAAACGTAGATCACAGGACTTATGAAATAGGACGGCAAACGAGCAAGTTAGTCATCTGATGGCAAGTCATCACCGCCCCTGGGAAACTGCAACACCAGGGGCGTGACAAGAGCGTTGCCGGCCTTTTTAGAGACAGATTAGTTTTTTCAAGGTTCCAATGTACAATATTTCCGGTTGCATCCCCACCTTTGCCATATCGGAGCCGGGCTCGCTATACTGTAAGCATGTTCGTTTATATTCACGTTGTAATATGATCCCAGACATCCTTTCTAAGAATATTCTAGTACAAATAAAGCTCCGATTTGTACAATATTTCCGGTTGCATCCCCACCTTTGCCATATCGGAGCCGGGCTCGCTATACTGTAAGCATGTTCGTTTATATTCACGTTGTAATATGATCCCAGACATCCTTTCTAAGAATATTCTAGTACAAATAAAGCTCCGATTGCCCATTGACGGATGTCTTTTATCATCAATTACATTGTTGTTCGGTTACGTTACGTACGTTGATCTTGCTTGCTTGACCCCCACGTCTGGAAGGTTGTTCGCTAACTGACCACACAAATCACATGCATGTGGTCACGGTAATAAATTAGTATAATCTGTTGTCTTAAGTCCAAAAAATCGTTGTTTAATAAGCTTCCTTTTTTGAATAAAAATGAGCAGTAAATAAAACATAATATTCAAATCAGAGATACTTTAACCACAAAAAGAGATCGGCAGGTCAATAGAACGACAATATTCTTTGTTTTACACATTTACTATGAAATTTATTTATTTATTTATAATTAGTTTGAAAAACTAAAAAATAATACGCTTTTAGCACGCTAGTCATGTATTGTCATCAGAACTCAGAGTGTGTGCAAAATTTCATCCTAATCGAAGACCAGGAAGTGGGTCAAATTAAGATTTCAAGATTTTCTTACATACAAGTGAAGGAAATAAAAGCGTGTTAAAAAAATCTTTAATTTTCACCAACTGGCCACACGTGGGGTAGTAAATATAGAAAAGAAATCTTTAATTTTCACCAAGTGACCACATGTGGTCGGTTAATAACCTATCTTATAAATATATCATTGACATTATACCCCATTTTGATATGAGATTTATCTTCAAATGTTCTAGATGAATTTTGAACCCGCAATCTAAAGAGGCCAACTAACGGTCAATTTAAGGCGGCAGTGCGATTGACTGGTCATTCGTTTCAATTACTAGAGATTGTGTTGATTCGCACACGGAAAAACGATGGCCGAATAATATAACAATGAGTTTGATTATTATATAATATTGATATCATTATGTTTTCCTGTTTTTCAAGTGCTTTAATAATCAGCCACGTCCTTCTAATTAAAATGTATGATGATTCGTTTGCGTTATTTTCTTGGTCTTTTTTTATAATTGCTCTTATTTCCGTCACGTAACATACTGGGAAGTCTAAGATATCACACCCAGATCCGTAGTAATCAAAGAATAAACAGAAACAGATAGTGGGAAATACATCACGGTGAAAGTGTGTATATCGTATCGTATATAGAATAGGATGCGATTACGTCAAAAAACTTACTATATCAATTCTCCGAGTAATATTTTTCGTTCAATTGACATAAGAAGACGATATAACATTTAAAGCATAGATGAAACAAAACAATAAGCTGGAGTTCATTCATATAAAAGTTGGAAAGTATGAATACGAATTAAGTTTCTAATTTGAGTCGGAGGACTGAAACACTCCTGCCATAATAATTATGGTTAGAAAACTTTTAAAAAGTTGGTAAACGAATTCGTTCCATATGGTCATATAATTATTAAATAACCATGTGGATCTAATTGGTTAGCTGACATGCATGCAGCATGCTCTATATGTGTGACTTGCATATTCATGTGCAAACAAATAATAATTGTATTAGAAGTAACAGGTAGTAAAGTTTATTGTTAGTCGTGATGGAAAAACGATGTTTTTACGAACGTCTCATAAAAACGTCATACTCATGGTAATGACCAAATGTGTCATAAAATGTGGTTTCATTTCAGGATAAACTTTTCTTCCTTATTATTTTTGAATGAACATTAGAGAATAGTTTTAGGGAAAAAATAGTTTAGTCAGACTTAGGCTCTAGTAGAATGGGGCCTAAGTTATTTTGAATTTTTAATCCTTAAATCAACACGTAAAGTTCAGTTTTGGAAAAAAATCAAGGTGTGACGGGCCCTTAAATATTTTTGAAATTTTAACATTTTTCATATGATTATGATAAAGTATTGTGTACTAATATTTTCATGTATCTTTATTAGTCAAAAGCAAGTTAATAGTGGAAGGTCAACCAACACAAAACTTAAGAGATGAGTCAGATTGGAGGTAAAAGTCGCAGACAAACAGTCTGACCATCAAACCATCGCTCAAAGCTTTCTGCTTTTTATTGATACATAGTCCACCTTTCCGTTCCCAGCACGCGCCGCGTCGATGATAGATAATGTCATACGCCGTCATACCTAGGAGGTTATCATACTACGACTTATCCAAGTTATAGTAAACTAGGAGCGTGGGGTCATTCCGCGATAAGGGTGCCTTGCCACGCAAAAGGAAGGGTCAGCGAGATAATTCTTTGAATTGTTATCTCGTCTCTAATGAGAATACGTCGATCTCTGAACAGGATAATGATATTAAGTTATAATACTAATAAATGATGCAATAAACAATTAATAAAGTATTTAACATATCTGTTAACCGAATATGCGGGGAAAATAACATGGGGAATTTATTTATCAATATTGCTATCTAACCTAGAATTATCCCACATCGCAGTAAACAGCCACTAATCATCCACCATAAAATGATCGTCCGTGATCTTGAGAGCGTCTCGTATCGTCTGGAGCGTCGGCCAAAAGTTACGTACGTGTTACGCATGTCGTACGTGGTTATACGCCACTGTGACGTATTTTGGCTCGCAGCCAGGTGGATAGTGAAAGCAGGGCCTCACGCCGACTCTTTGGGACTTATCGTAAATGTTACCAGGATTATTTTTATGGGATATCTCGACGTTTTCAGACTTCCTTTCTGAGTGAGACGCGTTATGTTCGACATTAAGTTAAAAGAGTTTGACAGAAAGAGAGTACTCTATTCAGACTGTTTTTTTCTGGAATCTATTTTCGTTACTATCTACCTATATGGTATGGTCCCGAGCGAATTCCAAAAGTATTTAAATATATTTTAACTAGTTCAAATGCTATAGCCTAGCTTCTTTATTGACATAGGTGCCATGGTTATTCATCGTTATACAGAGGAGTTGAGTTGTTGTAAAAAGAGATATTGATAATTGCGTGCTTTATTTGAGTTTATAGGGCCACACAATAATTTTCAACCAACATCATCCCACTGCTGGGCGTAGGCTTTACATTTTTTACTCCATTTTGCGGACTTGAGCTATTTTTAATCCATTTCTTTGACGCTCATCTAAGCATTATTAATATATTATCAATGATTATGGTTTGCGTTAGTCCTAGCAACACAAAATAATTATTTGGGTGAAGTCCAAGATTGATTTTTTAACGCCATTGTATACTAACAACTTTTAATGATGCAAACATTATATCTAATATTTTCTTTGTTGCCAAGTGTGGTAGTAAATCTGGTTATTTTGTTTGAACACATGCTACATCTGTTTAACGCCGTCGCATTGCCTGTGTATATTTATCTTGGTGTTTTTAAGTTTTTGTTATGTACATCTTATAACTGTAGAAACATACTCTCTGTCTCTCTTTGATCTAAACATGTTCCCGGTTGCATCTTCAGCTGGAAAGCTTCAGAGTACGGGTTCTGCCGCAAAATACATTTATATGAAAGCAAATAAAAAGATAAGATTGTCTACTCTTAAAATGACACCCCCACATTATTACCATTGCCTTTTACACTCACATACCTAACAGATTGTTATACGTAATGCACAATAGATTTGTTCTTTTCTAAGGCTGGAAAAATGTTCGGCCGTTAGGTATGTTAACCAACTTGTGTATTAATGAAAAAGTTGTAACTGATAGAGAAGGAGCGTTCGTTTTTAGATATATACAAAAAGTTTCATTTTTAAAAAGTGTACATACCTATATAGCATCTTGATCCTACTTTTTTTATATCTCTTATTGACAAAATAAGTGGCATAATACTATTCTATACAAATCTTAATAATCAGATCAACTTGACTTTAAAATCAAATCATACATTTCGACAATTCATGAAATGTATGTTATGTATTCGGTATTCCTGAAATCTTCCATATTTACGGAAGACTGTAAATAGGTATTTATTGAAGTAAACATTCACACATAAAACCATTGAACGGCTTTCGACCATGGAAAAATTCGCAACTGAGCGGTAAATATCTTCCACTTATTCACGGATCTTTACGAGGCGTGACGTCGGCGCATGTGTCAATATTATGTAAATTAATCTTATGTCGGTGCCTATTAAGATTATGAATCTGCAAGCTTAATGGCTAGTCAATTACATTTTAATAATCACACACGATTATAAAATGAAATTAGATGGTATTTTCTGGTGTGTATGTTGAATTTATATTTTATTCAGACTTACTGGGCCGCAATATTTTATCATTGCTGTAGGATAATTCTTTGGCTCAATGATTTATATGGAATTATTTTCTCGTGTATCAGGTATGTCGAAGTAATTTGGCTACTGTGCCGTTAATATACCTTCAGTTTATAGCCAACTTTCATTGCTTGTAAAAGTTTAAATTTTCAATTAATTTTCATAGCTCCATCATATGCTTAAATACATACTTTTTAATTTCATTTATGATTCTATCTTATTTTTTTATGTACGTCGCCTTACAATAAAATTTTATTTGTGTACTTATATAATATGTCTCAAGGTTGCCTAATAAGTAAAATTGTCGAAACAGTAGTTCATGTTAAGAATAATATTGTGATCATGGCGAAGAAGATTGCTAAATAAACCTTTAGATCAGAAATTTCTTAAATGGAATAAACAAAATCATTATCACGGACCAGTCAACTGCAGGCAATATCAGTTTCCAAGAGGGCTCAAACAGAACAGTCGCAATACAAGTTTGGGGGCCTGGAGGTTCTTGGAAACCACTTTCGTCCACAATAATTAAAGGTGGTATTTTGCAATCCCCATAAATAACAACGGTAAAGATCATTTTAACAGGTTTAAGTACAGCTATATTTTCCATTTATAGATTTGGTCGACTCAAACATACATATGTATGTATATCCATATGATACGCTTCGCGGAATAAATTAAGTTGTACGTTTATTAAGGTTAAACATTTTTGATAGTTTTCTTTATGTAGTCTGATTTTATTTCCATATCCCATATCTTAGTTAAATAAGTATATAACCAGAAGTATTTTTACGTCCCCTTTCGTTTATAATAAATGCTTTTTTATTAATTATTTGACCAAAAGTGACATATGCCTTTCTTTTGCCCCCAAGTTCGAAACATAATAAAAATAAGTATGAATCACATACAGCCACCTCTGCGATTGCTTTATATGCGTTATGAAACTAAATGAACTAACATGAAACATGGAGCTTTATTTTTTATGACCTATTCGGTCACGAAAGCCACCCCTGGAAAGCCCCAATTCGTTCACCTGTACTTTTAAAACTGTAGGTACATTGAATCTAATTTTTAAATTAGATTTTACTTGCATCTTTGCTCGCCGTGAATTCCTTTTATGACCTGTGTGATGATGCTAGGACAAAAGGCCCTACGGCTTCGATACCTCGAAAATTTTCAAGCTGTGGTTGCTTCCAACGAACTGGCTTCGATTAGACGTGAAGAGCAAACAAACAGTACCTTTCGAGTTGAAGATTTGAATAATGATATTATTTCCTACCCAAACATAAAGTTAATATAAATCAAGTGCCATCTCTCCGATCGCTTTACGCTGGTTATTGGCTGTAAGTCCGCAGGTCTTTGCCAAATCTAACGTCCGCGTGAAAGCTTATTTTCGTCTGATCCAGCTATTTGAGTAGCAGTTGACGCAGAATCGCTACAATGTAAATAAACTAAGTGATACTTTGTATATTTTGATTTTAACTATTTCCACCATTGGAAAAGTAACGTAATGTGCTAGCTAATATTTAGCTCTTGTTAACGCCGAAATGGCCACTTACACACGCGAAAACCTTTAAACCTTTAAACGTAGTTTATTCAGATGTTCTCTCGTTACTTCAGACATTTGACTACGAGTATTCAATCTATTTAGTTTATTTATAAGTAGTTGTATAGTTATGTATGAATTGTATGTATTTATTTATTTTTAGTTATATAAGTATTTTATGTTGTTAGATGTAGGTTGTGTATTGCATGATATATTTTATTCCAAATTCAAAATTTCAATGATTGTACACACTTCTACCCCTTAATTGAGTAAATTTCCTCTCAATTATTCGCTGGTTGACTGGAAGAGATCCCATCTTGGGATAAGTCCGCCATTGTCAATTTACTCTTTCGTGCCTGTACTCCTTTTGTATCTCATTTATTGTACAATAAAGATAACACAAACAAACAAAAAAAAAAAAAAACAAACGCCGAAATATAAAGTTGAGATACTGTACCTACTTCCGTATTCACATTTGTAAACTTTAGACGATATTATTGCTACTCTTAAGAGCGTATACTAGCAGCATTTTTTCAATATGGTTTCCATACAAATGTATTTCTCTATTTTCTCGCTGAAAACTGATTTTAAAGCCACAATTCTTTTTTCATAAAATCTAGTACTAAAATAGGAATGCCCCTATTTCTTATTTTTTCCAAAAAAACTGTTTGTGTACAATTTTTTTTTCTTTTCAACAGGTTTTTAGAAAAAAATAAAACATTTAGACATACCTATTTTAGTAATAGATTGTATGTAAAAAGAATTGTGCCTCTAGAAGCAGTTTTCAGCGAGAAAATAGAGAAATACATTTGTATGGAAAACGCACTGCTAGTATACCCTCTTAAAGTAAAAAAAAACATCTCAACAAAATCTGCCATATACTTTGACACAAATTCACAACTTACTGTGGGGCTAGCTCAATCTGTGCTCAATCTCAAATTATTGATTAATCCGTTGAAGAAAGCAAGAGTAATGAACTCTTGTACTGCCAACTGGCCACATGCGTGGTCAGTTAGTAAATAACTCAGCAATTAGGGTTATGTAAATCAGTGGCAGACTGCACAGAAAAGCCAAGTACAGCTGTTAGCCGTCACTGAAAAAAAATTTACTCTTACTGCTGTTGCCAAATATTATCAGTGACATCAGCTTTTCAGACGTTGTTCGTGTGTGTAAATGGCCAACACTGGTGTCAGACTTTTTCTAGCTCCCTTTTATTTAACAAAGCTTATAAACATCATAGAGACTTCTCCAACCAGGTTAGGCCAGCGTAGAGAGTGTAGGCCAAATCCTCTGACTGCTCTGTCTAATGTATGGCTATGGTAGTACAGAGAGGTTAGTGCTCTGCAGTAAATACTAAAAAAAACACATGATGATGATAGTTTAAAACAACATGTCATGATGATAACCAGGGCGTAACGAGCCTTCTGAAGCACGGAGGTACCCAAGATGTTTAATAACATTTGCGCTGACATGTTTAACCGTTTCAATCGGGACTGCTCCCGGGGTAACTTAGATAGAAATTGGAAATTAGCAATATCAGATAGCGTAGGTACTTATTCACAGCAAAAATCTGTCACTTGCGGGGCTTCTGGACCAGGGATTGAATAACCGAAAAAATACGGTTAAATCGGTTAGCGGTATGAGGTCATACCTTTATATTTCGATACCTTAGAATAATGGTACCTTCAAATTACCATACCAAAAAGAAACGGTACCTGTACGATTTTGGTATTGTAATATTGCGGTATCGTTATTTTTTTCGATATTGGAATTATGAAATAAAGGTTTTCATTGAATTTTACCGCCGTGGATTCGCCTCAATGTTTTTCGTCGCATAATTTTTTCGGTACTGAAAATATTTCAGTTAAGGTACCAGTTATTATAAAGGTATCGATATATAACGATATCGTAAATGTATAAATACCATTATTTATATTTAGCTGTATCACAACCGTAATTGTCAACCGATTTGGTTCTACCTTAAAATCTAAGGTGTATCGTAATTTTATACCGGTACCATACCCTTATACCTTTAACGTTTTCACCCCTGTTCAGGACTTCTGTGTAAGTTTTGACAATCACGGTATCTTACCTTTAACGTTTTCAACCCCTGTTCTAGACTTCTGTGTAAGTTTTGACAATCACGGTATCTATACGTTTTGATTTTCACTTCAATCAAAGTACATTACGGTTGTCGAACGATTTAAGTACTACTTATATGTATTTACGACTAGCTGTGCCCGCGACTTCGTCCGCGTGGAAAAAAAGCCAATGTCCTTTCTCAAGGTTTGGACAGGATACGTAATTTCATTTATACCGATTTAGTAGTAGTAATAGTGGGTAAGCGAGACAGACAGAGTTACTTTCGCATTTATAATATGAGTACAGATAGTCCATCCATCCATCCATCCATCCATCAGGTCTTTTTTAGTCTCCACTGCAGGAGCACGACCCTTTCTATACTACACAGCAATATATTAGCCAGAGTAGTCATGATTTGGCCTACACTCTCCACGCTGGCCAGACGGGTTGGGGAGGTCTTTTTGATGTTTTTAAGCTTTATTTAGCTTGTGTTTCCTAAGTCGCCTTTTACGACATCCACGGGAAGACTTGGAGTGGCCCTATTCCACTCTGCCGGGAACCACACGGCGCAGATAGTACGGATTTGTAAACCGTAATATATGTTGCAGTGACGATTAAAACGTTATTATTGTATACCTACACCGGTAGCTACGCTGGTCGATGGTATGTCCACAATCGGGATATCAGGTGACAGTGGCATTGGTGTGGTGCATTCACTGCTACCAGACACTTAAATAGCTTTGCGGGTATACCTATATGTGTACAGCTGTTTCGTATTGCCAGTCTTAATATAAGTATACTAACATCATCATCATTATCAGGTCTTTTTTAATCTCCACTGCAGGAACTCGACCCTCTCTGTACTACCAGAGCCATACATTAGCCAGAGTAGTCAGAAGATTTGGCCTATACTCTCCACGCTGGCCGCACGGGTTGGAGAGGACTCTTTGATATAATAAGCTTTGTTTAGCTTGTATTTCCCTTAGTCGCCTTCTACGACGTCCACGGAAATACTTGGTCAGTACATTACATACTAACTAACATACAGAACGGAAACTCGCAGCAATATGGCGTCCTCGCAACTCCTCCCTGTTCTACGAAGTTCTTATAGTTTTGAGAAACACGTGTTGTCAATAACAACAGTTTCACAGACAAACAGACTGTCGGACGAAGGGACATCGAAGTCTTAAGTCATAAAGTCCTGTTTTTAACTATGTTTTTAGGGTTCCGTAGTAAACAAGGAACCCTTATAGTTTCGCCATGTCTGTCTGTCTGTCTGTCTGTCTGTCTGTCTGTCCGTCCGCGGTTTTACGCAGAGACTATAAGTACTAGAAAGCTGAAATTTGGTATGAGTATGTATATTAATCATGGCACAAAAGTGGTAGAATAAAAACTTGAAAAAAAATTTTTTTTAGTGTTGCTCCCATACAAGTAAAGTGGGGGAGTAATTTTTTTTTCTCTATTTACCCATCGTGTGGGATATCGTTAAATAGGTCTTTTAAAAATATTGTGAGGTTGAGAACACCATTTTCCGATTTAGGGATCCGTTTCCGAAATATTTGGTTTTAAAGTGCGAATTTTTGTTTGAGGTAAGTGTCCCCCCCCTCTATCTGCTAAACGGTTATATATAGATACGTGAAAAAAATTACAGCAGTAGTATATATACTGAAGTTTAAAGGAAAACTATCATAGCTGAGTACTAAGTACAAACTAAAAAGTTATAGGCAACCAACTTATAAACTGTAAAATTTCATACTATTTTCATTGTTAGATGTTTTTGGTGGCTAAACTGTAAGGTGCGAGTGTGAATAGTGTGAACTCAAAGTTGTCATTCGCAACTACGGAACCCTACATTGCGCGTGGCCCGACACGCACTTGGCCGGTTTTTATTTAAGCGATTACTCAGTTATGGATCGATTTTATTGATTCTTTTTTTGTTCGATAGTTAATGCTCCAGAAGTGGTCCCATAAAAATGTCGCAGTTTATCGAGCACTTTTTGCAAAAATAAACAAATCCCCAAAAAACTTGTCAAAGTATGCCGTTCGGTTTAAACTTATTTGTATTTTATTCGTAGGTATGCGAATCAAGACAAATTAATGAGAATGTTACTCCTCTGTTATGACTGAACTTCAAAGGTGGTTCTATAACTTTTACCGAAATGTATCCAGTGCTTTTAGAAAAAAACAAAAAAAAATGTATAAGTATGCCGTTCTCAGATTAATAACTATAGTTCTGTGATGCCGTTTGGTTTAATTTTATTTTTGTTCAATTTGTTAGCGAATCAAGACAAGTTGATGACGACATATTCCTCTATTTTGATTAAACTAACACACACTAAAACCCAATTTTTAGTTCCAGTTTGTACATTTACGTATAGTGTTGAAGACGGTTTTACTTTTTGTTAAAAATAATTATTACCCTTATGGGGAAAAAACCCACTAAATTGACATAAAGAAAGGTCCATTTAGTGACCATGATTAAGTTGACCATATCTCGGCATGCAGCATAAGAATAATACAATAAACACACAAGTCAACATTGTAATATAACAAGACACAATTTATTATTAACAACGGCATCATTTACAAAATAACAAATTAAATGCGCCATACGATTACAATACAAAAGTTCTCTGTTTGATTATCAATTTAAAATGCGCCTTGCAATGTTTATATCGCATTTCCGACATGTATTATTACAACAATCCATTGTTAATGTAAAAAATAAAGCAACATTTATTGTACAGTCGGACACAAATCAAGCCAACATGCCTAAATCAAAAAGCCACTCTATTGCAGTGAAGTAAGCGTCTCATGATTGGTAATCCACCTAGGGTTGCCTACTTAAGGCTAGGCCCTAAGCTTAGGCCATAAGACCGAAAGGCCACGCTTTGCATATTGATCGGAATCAAAATACTACCCGCGGTTGCTACCCGCACCGCCTATTCACTTTATTCCTTATTTATTTTGTCTGAATTATATTATTTATTTAAAAAAAAAAAGCTATAATAAATATAGTACACTTCAAAAATATAGCATTTTAGAATAAATGTAAATAATAAACTGAATTATATTTTTTACTTTATTTTTGGTAACAAGCACACGCACATCGTCTGTCGAACAAAAGGCGCGTTAAAAAAATGCGGTATATGTTTTTATTTTATTTCTTTTTAGCGTTGTAATATATAAACATTGTTCTATTGTACTGAAATATAGTCTTTACGCGTACCGTATATTTTCTTAACAGTATATGGTACGGAGTCCCGATAAACAATACAATACTATATGTACACTAACCGTTACCCGTGGCTTCTCAGTCTCACTCACTTTCGCATTGATAATATTAATTAGGATTATACTACGGTTGGCAACCCTAGGTCCACCACACACAGATATGGTTAACAAAACGTAAATATCACATTCTGTGTTCTGTGATATCACACGTCTCGCAGTCTGGCACGCACGTACCATAATTCGTAATCTGTAAATTGTTAGCTTGGCCTAAATGGAAATTAGTTAGGTTCAAGTCATATAGCCGGGGATTAGTTCCGTCTATGAGTCAAATTCGTTTAGTCTACAAAACGATGTGTTCGAACATTATTCAAACATACACAGATATTGTCAACAAAACATAAATACCACACGTCTCGCTGTCTGGCACGAACGTACCATAATTCGTAATCTGTAAATTGTTTGCTTGGCCTAAATGGAAATTAGTTAGATTCAAGTCATTAGTGTGATTTGTCAAAAAAAAAAGTCATATAGCCGGGGATTAGTTCCGTCTATGAGTCAAATTCGTTTAGTCTACAAAACAATGTGTTCGAACATCATTCAAACATATACAGATATTGTTAACAAAATCATAATGCGTAATCCGTCTGTACATAAATTGTTTGATTGGCATAAATTGAAATTAACACAAACACAATGTGTGTCTAAAAAGATGTGTTCGACCATTATTCAAAAGTCCTGGACAACAGAATTCTATTAGCATTTTGTCTGAAAGGAATAAAAGCCAGATGGAAATGTCACTTAGAATGCATTTGGTTTTCGAATATGAATTTTGTTAACGTAAACCGTATGATAACTTATTCGGCGGACTTGTTATTCGCGCTAAGCCCCTGTATATTTAGACCGACTTCAGGACTTATTTAGATGAAGAGTATTGACTTGTGCAAATCCCGATTGATTACAAAATAGATGTTCTTATTATACGAACTGTTTTTTACTTTTTTTTTGTTCGTTTGTATGTTTGTGAGGCTCAAATTTTGTAACTTGCTGAAATTTTGTGTACATGTTATGGTACCATAGACCTTATCTGACGATGAAGTCGGAAGGCGCCTATTACACTTGTAAACTAAAGGAGATAAACCAATAGTGTTTGAACTCATTTGCTTTGTCGTGGCAAGCACTTTACACTACGAGTATGAATCGCTATCAACGAAGGCTTATCACAAAAACAATACCCTCCTGGTTTGGGTCAGTCGGCTTAAGAAGATTTTATTTAGAAAAAGCTTATTTTTTTAACCCTTCAAATAATGCGTGTCTGCAAGCGTATTCAATTTGTTTCGACATTTTGATACCTGAGAACATTTTGTCTATGTAGCCCGGGCCTAAAAACTAAGCTTACTGTGAGCAGTTGAACTGTGACGATAAATTAACTCGCTTTGAAAAGAATGACCTCGTACTATTTTGGCGTTTCTTAGTTTCAACAGTCATGCACGTCTCGTGTTGCCCATGTATATGCCCAAATATGTATTTTGTTTTGACATTTATATTTATTTATTAAGGTAAAAGTTTAAACTGCTGTTATATATTATGTCTCACTAGCAATTTGCCTACGACTTCGTCCGCGTTCATTGAAGCCTAGGTCAGCCACCGATAAATTAGCTTACTATATGTGAAAAAACAATTGAAAATCGGTCCATTACTTTCGGAACCTATTCAATGCAATCATACAATCATATTTTTCCACTTTATAATATTAGTATAGATGAAACGCTGGCCGTGGACTGATACTCAATTCAGATTTTGTATTTCAGTAGGTAGATTATTAGAATAACGCTAAAATGGGTACTATCACAGAGCAGGGAATGTGGCTGTCGCTCGCCAGTAACATTTCTTGCTCTGTGGGTACCATGTAGTAGAGTTACGAAGAGATATAGATGTCGCAGTCATCTGGTTGAATCTGCTATTTGATTGAATGACTAGCGCGTTCATTGAATGACCACGTTTAATTGGATGACTAGGCCAAACGTTGATTGAACTAGCGTCGCTCATTGTCCAACTAGTTGGCGGGTTTTAACATAGCCCTTTGAACATAGCGGACATAAAATCAGTCAGGTGATTCAAATTTAGTTCATTTTTTACCACTGCGGCGCTAGTAGTCACCAAAACAAATATGGCGTCAAACAGCTCGAACAGATAGCACGATGTTGATATTTTTTTCGATTAAATTTACTTGAAAGTGCGTTATTTGTAATAAAATAGTATGACATTATGGATCTACCTATTATAACGCCGCCCCCGGCTACTTTAAAAATAAGAAAAATAAAATCATGCTACCACCAAATAGTAAAAAGTCGGCTAAGATTTAACGACTTCGCTAAATGACATTCATTCAGTCAAGACGTTGAACGTTACATTCAACGACTTGACGAGCTGTCCTTCAGTCATTCAATTGAACGTCGCCA
Source organism: Rhodophaea formosa (assembly GCA_963082605.1). Lineage (NCBI taxonomy): Eukaryota > Metazoa > Arthropoda > Insecta > Lepidoptera > Pyralidae > Rhodophaea > Rhodophaea formosa. Next base: position 3,247,146 of record OY720218.1, on the reverse strand, counting down.
TTCAATAAACGCGCTAGTCATTCAATCAAATAGCAAATTCAACCAGATGACTGCGACATAGATAATTTTATTGCGAACACGACACGGTGATAGAAGGATGCCTGCAAAATTAGGTCAATCCCTCTTCGGATCTTGACCAACGGGGAGTGTTATAACTTTATAACTTAAAAGTAGCGATAAAACTAGTTTTTACGAAATTAAATAGGCTGATATTGGCAAAATGAATAGCAAAGCTATTAATAGCTGTTTCTTAATGTTAATGTCGTTATTAAAGATTTATGTACCACTGGTCAGTTTCCTTACTCGTCAGAAGCAAATACGCTATATCTATATGCCTTTGGGGGGGTAAATTAAAATAAGGGTTGATATAGGTAAGTATAATAAATAACCCTTCAATCTTTTATATGAACTACTGTTTACAGTCTAAATTGAGAACGTGAAGCCTTTTTTAACGTTTTTGTCAAAAATGGCCATTTTTGGCAAAAACGCAAGTCAAGCTTTACGTTCACACTTCGAACTGTAAATAGTAGTTCACTAGATCATAAAATGGTTTGAACGGGCAATAATAGAAGAGGGAATTACATATATATAAGGGGAATATAGGAATTCACAAAAGAAAGTTTGAAATAATATCTCCGGTTTCGATTAGCAGTCCGCCCCGGTTTCGCCCGTGTTACATACCTATGGCACTCATGGACCTATCCTATATATTACCTATCCAACTGTGAAAGGATTTTTGAAATCGGTCCAGCAGTTCTTGAGAAGTTCAACCAAAATAACTCTTCTGCTTCATAATGTTAGTATAGATGGTGGCAAAATCAAAGTTCAAGACCACATTTAGCAAACGAGATAGTTGTGCTTTTGCCGTGTGGTTCCCGGCAGAGTAGAATAGGACCACTCCAAGTCTTCCCGTGGATGTCGTAGAAGGCGACTTAAGAAACACAAGCTAAACAAAGTTTATAATAAACATCAAAGAGATCTCTCCAGCCCAAGTAGGCCAAATTCTCTGACTGCTCTGCCCTATTTACTAACTCGGATGACAAGTGTCGATGCCTATCAATCTAGGATTTGCTGTAACAATACGGTTTTTGTATTCCAAATAAAAATTTCGAGCAAGCAAAACCCGCATTGTAACTGTAAATTCTAGATTGATAGGCATCGACACCTGTCATCCGAGTTAGTAAATAAGGGGGCTGGTAGTACAGAGAGGGTCGTGCATCTGCAGTGAAGACTAAAAATAGACCCGATGATGGTGATGATTAAAAATATTACTTCATAGCCGATTCAAATCTTCATGTTGAGGTTGTATTTATTGCTGCCACTTTTATTTCTCGAGGATTGTGATCAAAATCAATCAGCACGTGTATCGTAAAAATCGGTACGTGTTGCAATCGCAACTAGTATTATGCCTGCCTTTTTCCGGTCACCACGATGTTTGATGTGGAAACCGATCTTCTGTTTCGTGTTGGTGGGTAAATAAATAAATATATAGGGACATATCACACAAATTGAGCTAGCCCCACAGTAAGTTGTGAACTTGTGTCGCAGGATACTAACTCAACGATACTATATTTTATGACATATACTTATATAGATAAACATCCAAGACCCAGGTCATTCTGAAAAAGATCGTTTTCCATCATGACCTGACCGGGGATCGAACCCGGGACCCCCGTGTCGCAGGCTGGCGTGTTGACCGCTGCGCCACGGAGCTCGTAACATTATGGTCATATTTTAAAAACTAGCTTTTGCCCGCGGCTTCGCTCGCGTTAAAAAGTAGAATTGATCAAAATCCTTTCTTAGCGGATGCCTACGTCATAACATCTACCTGCATGCCAAATTTCAGCCCGACCCGTCCAGTGGTTTGGGCTGTGCGTTGATAGATCACTATGTCAGTCAGTCAGTCACCTTTGAGTTATATATATTTAGATTATGCCGTGTGGTTCCCGGCAGAGTAGAATAGGACCACTCCAAGTCTTCCCGTGGATGTCGTAGAAGGCGACTTAGGAAACACAAGCTAGCAAAGTTTATAAACATCAAAGAGACCTATCGAATCCGTCTGGCCAGCGTGGAGAGTGTAGGCCAATCCTCTGACTGCTCTCGCTAATATACGGCTCTGGTACAGAGAGGCTCGTACAGTGCTCCTGCAGTGGAGACTTAATACTTGATGACGATACGTAAAATATTTAACACAGACTATACGAATCTTCACATAGTCTACAAAACGATATGTTCGAGCATCAATGACATTTCACTTAAAATGCTTTGGGTTTTCGAATATGAATTTCGTTTACGTACAGAGAGGGTCGTGCTCCTGCAGTGGAGACTAAAAAAGACCTGATGGATGGATGGATGGATGGAAAGCTTCGATCAACAATACCTACTTGATATCGGGCCGGCGCAAGAAAAGCGGCTCTGCAAATAAGAGCGCACGCCAGACGGTGAGCTCTTATTTTGTTTAGTTGAAATAATAGAATTGCGACTTTATTATCACGTGCTATGGTCGAGAATACGTTGAACTTAAAACGGTTTTATAGCTACATTCAAGCGGACAGAATTTTGCTTCGATTTTGTACGTAACGCGATATCTAGTTGGTATTGTTGATCGAAGACGTAAAGCGTATGATAACTTATGTGGTGGACTGTTATTCGCGCTATGCTCCTGTATATTTCAACCATCTTCAGGACTAAGAATAGGAGCACTAAGTCTTCCCGTGGATGTCGTAGAAGGCGACTTAGGAAACACAAGCTAAACAAAGCTTATAAAACATCAAAGAGACCTATCCAATCCGTCTGGCCGGCGTGGAGAGTGTAGGCCAATCCTCTGACTGCTCTCGCTAATATACGGCTCTGGTACAGAGAGGCTCGTACAGTGCTCCTGCAGTGGAGACTTATACTTGATGACGATACGTAAAATATTTAACACAGACTATACGAATCTTCACATAGTCTACAAAACGATGTGTTCGAGCATCACTGACATTTCACTTAAAATGCATTGGGTTTTCGAATATGAATTTCGTTTACGTAAAGCGTATGATAACTTATGTGGTGGACTGTTATTCGCGCTATGCTCCTGTATACTTATTTCAACCGACTTCAGGACTTTGAGTGTTGCCATTTTGCTTGTGTTATGTTTGCCGTTTTCCGGTTACTGTGATATTTGATGTGGAAACCGATCTTCTGTCTCGTGTTGGTAGGTAAGGTAACACTGGAGTCACATTTTCAAGCAGCTAGAATCATAACATAACTTTTAAACTTTCACGGTTATCATCACTAGTATAAAACAGATTATGTGACGGAAAACGTTATTTTTCAGATTGGCCTGGATATACATATTATCCTATACATTAAATATATTTTATTAAATATTAGTATCGTTGAGTAAGTATCCTACGACACATGTTCACACACAACTTAAGTACTATGGGGCTAGCTCAATTTGTCACTATCATCATCAGGTCCTTTTTAGTCTCCACTGCAGGAGCACGACCCTTTCTGAACTACCAGAGCCAGAATTAGCCAGGGCAATTAGAGGATATAGCCTACACTCTCCACGATGGCCAGACGGAGATTGGAGAGGTCTCTTTGATGTTTATAAGCCTTGTTTAGCTTGTATTTCCTAAGTAGCCTTTTACGACATTCACGGGATGACTTGGAGTGGTCCTATTGTACTCTGCCGGGAACCACACAGTTTGAATTGTCACTATGTATTTATTAATTTATTTACCTTTCTTACATGTACTTTCCTAATTGCTCTCTTTTACAAATTAGTGTGCAGATGTAATTCTTTCTCTGGAAGCATACTGATGCTTCCAGAGAAAGAATTACATCTGCCTTAAAGAATAAGCTTTCCCTGATTACTGAATCAGGGAAAGCTTATTCTTTAAGGCTTATTTAGTCTTTACAGTTTGCTTGGTTTCGGATCAGCTTCTTTCAGAATGAACTCTACCACAATTTGAATATAAAATAAACGTTACAACTACGCTTAATCAGGTCACGGCGCATCTGAAACGAAATCCCAATTCGTACCTTGAACCCAGTTAAAAAGCCATTCAATCATTCATTTTAGTTTATTCTAAACATGGAACGAAACAAACAAAAACCGAAGACGAGGTGACTTGTTTCGTAAAGGAAAAATAAACTTTTCAACTACGCTTAATCAGGTCACGGCGCATCTGAAACGAAATACCAATTCGTACCTTGGAACCAGTTAAAAAGCCATTCAATCATTCATTTTAGTTTATTCTAAACATGGAACGAAACAAACAAAAACCGAAGACGAGGTGACTTGTTTCGTAAAGGAAAAATAAACTTTTTAACTACGCTTAATCAGGTCACGGCGCATCTGAAACGAAATACCAATTCGTACCTTGGAACCAGTTAAAAAGCCATTCAATCATTCATTTTAGTTTATTCTAAACATGAAACGAAACAAACAGAACAATTAAGAAATTGCAATATGAATCCCGAAGACGAGGCGACTTGTTTACAAAATAATGTTGATATGATATTGAAACACTTCGTACCTAGTTTATTGCTCTTTGCAACATGTTCAAATAAAAAGCTAGTTTCTGGGGTTTAAATATTAACATTAAAATTAGGGCTAATTTTGAGTGTTCTATATTCTTTAATTGCATTAGTTAGACTTAATCAAAGAATATCATCATCATCATCAGGTCTTTATTAGTCTCCACTGCAGGAGCACGACCCTCTCTGTACTGACAGAGCAGTAAGAGGATTTGGCCTACACTCTCCACGCTGGCCAGACGGTTTGGAGAGGTCTCTTTGATTTATAAGCTTTGTTTAGCTTTAGTTTCCTAAGTCGCCTTTTACGACATCCACGGGAAGATTTGGAGTGGTTCTATTCTTCTCTGCCGGGAACCACACGGCAAAGAATATAGAACACGTATTTTATCTTTGGTCAATCCCATCCCAATCCCAACTAATATATAATATATTATAATATATCCCATCCCAACTAATATTATAAATGCGAAAGTGAGTTCGTTTGTTTGTTTGTTTGTTACGCTTTCACGCCGTATTTACTGAACCGATCATCATGAAATTGCATACACATACATACGTTAAGGTACTGACAAGGACTTAGGCTATATACCACGCGGGCGAAGCCGCGGGTAACAGCTAGTTAAACAATAAATGATAAAGCGCTTCAAAGTTCATGAAAGATAATACTTATATAATTTTTTTTTGTTAAAAGTGTACGAAACTTTTACATCGCACGGAATTTTAACGGGTTATGTCTTAATATTTTTGTCTAGGTAATAAAAGAAAAAATACGTGTCCTTTATTTGTTGACTACTAACTGACGGACTATTTATATAGTTTTAAGAGTCTAGCCTATTTTTGCCACAAGGATTGAACATTATTATGTATCTTAGTTGTTTCTCAACGAACAAGACGTAACAAGATTTAGCCATGAAAACTTTCTTTCTTCTTCTTCTTCTGTTTTATAAAATGGCTTCCACCGAGATTTCAGTGATTCTGCCAATGTCCAGTATAATGAGATACTAAGTATCGGTGTTGTACGGTATTTTGCATCAAAGATGGCGTATGTTCTTTGGCAGCCTCGTGGGAGATTTTGGCGACAAATCTATACGAGTCCATTTAACAGTGTACTTTAACTATTTCACAAATTGTTCTCGAGCACGAGCATTTATAACACCAAACTACACCAATTTCATATTATAAAGTCCACTTAAATCAATTTGCAAAATTGTATAATCGACAACTGAACCCCTTAACTTCCCACCAAAAAACCCCCATGAAAACTTCAAAAGCACGACCTACATGCCAAATTATTGTAAGTGTCACTTGAGATTACGGAACAATTCTAATGATAATTTATGCATTCAAATATGTTCAGTAATTAGAATCGCACCGGTATATGAAAGGCATAGCATTGCTTCCACGCTGGTCTGGGAGAGAAGAAAAAACGTAGAATGTACCAGCTGCTTCTCTTCCCGCGCAGATCGTAAAAGCCGATCGAGGGAATGGGCGTGAGGAATCATGTCGATAGGCGATGCGGCTAGCAACCCATCACTATTTTGATTCCGTTCTACGCCCACCAACATGCTAAACGTGGCCTTTAGGTTTTATAGACCTGGGCTCTGTCTACCCCGCAAGGGATAAAGACGTGATAATATGTATTGTATGTATAGCATACATGAATCTAAATAAGATGGTCTAACTTCGTAGTGTAGTAACGTTTCTGTAATTTTCACACATAAAATACGTTTAGTCAGTCTTCCATGCTAATTTGACATAAAAGAAAAAACATAGAATACACCAGCTGCTTTTTTCCCGCGCAGACCGTAAAAGCCTGTCAAGGGATTGGGCGAAAATCTAAGGAATCACGTAAATAGGCGATGCGACTAACAACCCTTCATTATTATGAATCCGTATTTTACGCTCACGAACTCGATAAACGTGGCTAGATCTTGGGCTCTCTGTACCCTGCAAGGGATAAAAACGTGGGATAAAAATGTATGTAAAATACAATTATTGTTTTACAACTAAGACTAAATTTCACCGTGTGATTCACGGCAGAGTAGAATAGACTACTCCAAGTCTTCCTGTGGACGTCGTAGAAGGCGAATTAGAAATCAGCTAAACAAAGCTTATAAACATCAAAGAGACCTCTCCAAACCGTCTGGCCAGCGTGGAGAGTGTAGGCCAAATCCTCTGACTGCTCTTGGCTCTGGTAGTACAGAGAGGGTCGTGCTCCTGCAGTGGAGACTAACAAAGACCTGATGATGAAGACTAAGTATGTAATATCGAGTAATATCGACCATCTATTTTCTCGAAGAGATCTTGCCTGTTTTCCACAAAATATTTGTAACTTTCGAGGCCAAGTAATAAATCGGTCTCACATAGTATGTTTGCATATTTTCCGATTTTTATTCTTGACACAATTTCAAACGGTTTCCTCCAGTGTCGCTGTCGACAAATAAATTACAGTCATACAGCATACTCAAGTCATCTTCGAGCAACACGGCCTCCGTACCGGACGGAGGGAGTGGGCAAAGCGACAATTTACTATGACAATTTTTCTGGCGTTTTTTGCGGGGGGAAATGTGCACACAAGTTTAGTTCCGCACACCTACATACAAAACTTAAACTGTCACTTGATAGTAATTATGACATTGTCACAAAAAATGACATAAAAAAGAAAAAATAATTTGTGTACAGATGAGTCACACACAACTAACACATAGACATGCATATGCCTAATTTTGGCTTGTACCTTGACAGAGGGGAATGCAGTGTATGGCTACTCCCTTCCCAACTCATAGACGCAAATCACAAACAAGTTTTTTGTTATGAAAGTGAATTGAAAATATCCGCCTATTGGATCGAATCATTTTTGTTTTAGATATTTTTTACATATAAATGTTAACACACACAGTCAAGATCTAAGGAATATCAATAGGAAATTCGGCTTGTAATTTATTACTATTTTGTTTTCCACCTCTACGGTACTATCGTACTAAACGTAGTCTTTGGGTTAATACCATAGCTAAAAATAATAATAATGGTCATAGGCTCTGTCTACTCCGTTAAAGATAAGACATGATACTATGTCAGTATGTAAATTCATAAACTCCCCTCATTGTGACGTAAAAACCATTCCTTTATATCTTACGTTAATCTGCCTTTATTGACCTTCCTCTTCCCCAATCAGTGTTAATGTAAAATTATCTTAGCCGACATATACATAGACATATACACACATAGGCTTTGTCTACCCATGTTAAGAGCGTATACTAGCAGTATTTTTTCAATATGGTTTCCAAACAAATGTATTTCTCTATTTTCTCGCTGAAAACTGATTCTAGAGCCACAATTCTTTTTTCATAAAATCTAGTACTTACTAAAATAGGAATGCCCCTATTTTTTATTTTTTCCAAAAAAACTGTTTTTGTACAATTTTTTTTTCATTTAAACAGGTTTTTAGAAAAAAATAACACATAGGGACATACCTATTTTAGTAAAAGATTGTATGTAAAAAGAATTGTGCCTCTAGAAGCAGTTTTCAAGCAGTGAGAAAATAGAGAAATACATTTGTATGGTAAACGCACTGCTAGTATACCCTCTTAAAGATTAAGACGTGACAATATGTATGTAAGCTTCATAATCTCCCCTCATCGTTTCGAAAAAACCATTCTTTTCTTCAATCTCCCTACTCTTCTCCAATTAGTGTACCTATCTTAGCCAACTCTTAGCCTATCTTATTATCTTAGCCTCGTAGCGCAACCATTTTGAAGCGCACCTTAATTATTCTTCGAAGCGCGCTTCTTAGGTGCGCTTACTATATCAATTAAAAATATTAAACTTGTATTCCTTGAAGCGCAAATATGTTTATTGTTTGGATTAGTACAGTTTGCCTAAGTGTGGAAAACTGCCCACGGAACCAGGTATTACTTGGATTATTGGGTAGGTACTATTTGAAATTATTGATTTCATGGAATATTCTTTCACTTGTTGTTACCACATGACACATTAGAAGGTTGTGATCACTTGCTTTGTAATTTGCAACTTGGTGTCTATAAAAGTTATTTGTTATTATTTTGGACATTTAAACCAAAGTCTACTGTTATATGGAACTATTAAAAATATTTGTATTTGTCCCTGGAAAAACATACGATTTCCTGCCACCATTTCTGACACGGCCTCCGACTCAGATTCGGTTCCGATAAAATTACCTCGGTTACATCCCTGATATCCACAGTGAACTCTCCACAAAATATTCCCTGGCATCGATTTGTTTACCTCGGCGTGAAAGCGCCTCGGTTCGGGTAGGCGTCTGGCTATTTCGGGAATCTTGTTGTTGCCTAGTTTCGCGGAGTGGGCGGGTAGACAACTTCTGCTTGGGTTTTATATTTACCGTTTTCAGTTAATTATATCTGAATATTCGGCTTGACAATCTTTTGCTTGCGTTATAACTAAATAACAATATTAAAACTAACTTATATATAAACTAAGAATTAAACCTACCTATAAAATAAAACTACTTATAAATAAAACCTACCTATAAATAAAACTTACCTATAAATAGAAAATGTCCAGCAGGTCATTGCCCTGCGGTAATGTGCCCAGAAGACTGGCAGCATTGCCGCGTTGAATGGCAATGCTTATTCTTTGGGCAAAATAGTTGCCAGCCCTCTGGTCATTCGACACCTCGACCAGCCTTTTGCTCACAAACTTGAATAGTTTGTGAGCCGAGTTTAGTGTGTTTACTTGCGTTACCTATATCTTATTTACTGTTTTCATGGTCTATGATATACGATTATCATCATCATTAGGTAATTTTTGGACCACTGCAGGAGCACGACCCTCTCTGTACCTACCTACTACTAGAGCCATACATTAGCCAGAGCAGTCAGCAGTCAGAGGATTTGGCCTACGGTCACTGGCCAGACGGGTTGGAGTTTGTTTGATGTTTATAAGGTTTGTATAGATTATGTTTCCTAAATCGCCTTCTACGACATCCACGGGAAGACTTGGAGTGGTCCTATTCTACTCTGCCGGGAACCACACGACCTAAATTTTAAGGAATAGTTATTGTGTTTCTTTAAACGCTCAAATGTTTATCCTTCTATGGACAAGGAGCTGAAGACAAACGTAAAACTTACTTTGTGTCAGGCTCAGATCGAATTTCCAGAAAAGTGATCTTTAGACCAGTCGCTCGCATAGTGACCGGCAAACAATTGAAATATTGTTGGCTTCGATTCCTGGCATTCAAAGTGAAACGACTACGTAAAAGGAGGTTCGTTCATTTAACCCACGTTTGCTTTTTTTCCATATACTTACTTTTCAGTTTTAGGACTATTGGGAACTGAAGCTTTTGATGTTGAAGTGTCAAATTTTGTTCAGCGTTGGGCAGTTATATCATCATCAGATCAGATTTATGAATATAACTAGCTGTTACCCGCGGCTTCGCCCGCGTAATTTATAGCCTATGTCCTTCTCGGTACCCTAACCTTTGTGTATGCAAAATTTCATTATGATCGGTTCAGTAGATTCGGCGTGAAACCGTAACAAACAAACAAACAAACTCACTTTCGCATTTATAATATTAGTTGGGATACTTGGGATACTGCATGTTTCATTTGATTTACCTTTATGTGGTTGAAATGTAGCTTCCTTACGCGATAAGTTCAATAAAAGCTTATTTAAATCCTGGTTCTTTGAGTAAGGTTTCAGGAACTATACAATTCATGTTATTCGCGCGCACAACATTCTTCGTGCCTGTACTTTTCTTAGAAATGCTCGCAATTTGTCGAGCACTATGCAGACTTGATAATCTTCGCAGAAATACTTGTTATTGCATCGCTTTCGCGCAAGAAATTCAAAATCATACGTTGCAGTTAGAAGTTATAGCTCTGAAGCAACATTTCTAACGTAATAAAACCAAAGGAGTAGCGCAATCCAAAGAGCGTAACAAACATAACAATGTAGGTAGCTATAAGTATAACTATGGCATTTCCTCGCTGGAGCTAAAATAGCCGCAACATTCCTTTGAATCCCGCATACAATGAAATACTCAAGATTCACCATGTCGTCGTTTTCCGCGCACAAAAGGGCTCTCACCTAACCACTTGTTAAGGGCTTGAGATCTTTCGACCCATAGTGATGTTATAAACTTATTATAAGACAAGTCTCACCCTTGAATATGCAAATTAATCATAATCACTAATGACAATCTAGCCGCGTGGTTCCCGGCAGAGTAGAATAGGACCACTCCAAGATTTCCCGTGGATGTCGTAGAAGGCGACTTAGGAAACACAAGCTAAACAAAGCTATTAAACATCAAGAAGATCTCTCCAACCCGTCTGGCCAGCGTGGAGAGTTTAGACTCCGACTGCTAATGGCTAATATATGGCTCTGGTAGTACAGTGAGGGTCGTGCTCCTGAAGTGGAGACTAGAGGGGACCTGATGATGATGAATGACAATCTCAAATCTCAAGGCTATCTTGCTAGGTTATCCTGACAGTGACGGAAGGAGACTTGAGAACGATTTTAGTTAAGATGCACCTAAAATCCTCTGACTACTCAGGCTAGTATGTGGCTCTGGTAGTACAGAGAGGGTCGTGCTCCTGCAGTGGAGACTGGAATGACCTGATGATGCACCTAAGATGCCTTGAGTATTCACGCCAGGGTCTCAAATTCATTCCCGAGTTATTCTTCATGATGCTTGAGTCGCATTGGAATTTCGGAAACTTCAAGATTTATTGAAAGTTTAAAGTCAAACAGAAAATTGAAGCTTAAGAGAAAGCCTAACGAGGTTTTTTTATTTTTTATTGAACACCTTGATGGATTTTAACTTGTGAAATATCGTTATATACATGAGCTTGTGTGAGTGACACAAGCCTTATTTTTTGGGGATAACTAAAACTGAGTGTTTTGTACCTATATATTTATTAAATGTCTTCTGTTTTAATGATACCTACACAATAATAATAAGAACGAAAACATCTTAACCTGGCTTTGACTCGTGTCTTCTCTATTGATTTAGGCTTAAATCCAAAGCTCTGTTAAGGTAGGACTTAGCGTCCTCATTTCACGGGCTCATTTGTCACAACACTAGTCGAGAGGCGTTCCCATGGCGGCAGGGGGTTGGGCGGAAGGTCAAGGTAGGCTTCTTCGGGCATGCGCAGTGCAGACGGTGCACCACAGCTATAGCAAATTCGGTGCATATGTTGGGCTTCTAGAACTTTCAGCTTCTACGTAGCTCCTATGAATTATTTGTAACGGCGTCGAAGTTTTAGGACGCTTTTTTTTTAAATCTTTGTGTCAGTATAATAGCTTTAACGATATTATAACTATTCGATATTCGATTGGTCTGAAACTCATAACAACGACAGCATCCACATGAGAATCGAACTATAATGCAATTTAATGATGTCAATGAACTTAGAATAGAATATTTCTGAATAAAATTGTATTTTTTTAATAGAATAGAATCTATCGGAATAAATATTCTTTTTAAATTGTTTGTTTTATTTTAATTCATTCTGTTTTGTTTTATCGATTTCATTGCATTTTTTCATATGATGTCATGGCCATGGTTCATTGGCCAAATGATCAGCAAATAGTTTTAAATTTCTTGATAAAAATTGATGATGGCCGGTTTTTGGCAGTTCTAACCTGCTTTTCAAGGTCGAGGGTCATGTTCAGGAGGCTTACATAACTTATAGTGTTTTAAAAGCTATTGGTGTTTTAATTTTTTGTTCTATGGGTCTCATTGCAACTTTACAGATGATGTATTAATGGGCGTGGTTCATTGGCCAAAAGGTCAGCATTAGATTTTATTCTCTTGACAAAAAGTGTTGATGACCGGTTTTTTGGCAGTTCAAACCTGATCTCCAAGGTTGCGGGTATTGTTCATGAGGCTTACATAACATATATCGTCTTTTATAAAACGCGGACTTAATTTAATACTAGTTTTAAACCGTTGGCCGCCCAAAACAAAATTACAATGACAGTCGAGAAAATCTCTAAGTGCCAAGTGTTGACTTATTTTGGTCGGACAATGGTTTAAACCAGATAATAAAGTTGGACTAACTTTATTATCTGGTTTAAACCATTTTATATACGTTTTGTTTTATAATACGACGGATAATGTTTTAACAGTTGTTGGCATTGAAATTTTTGTTTTATCAATCCCATTGCAATTTTGCAGATGATGTCATGGCCATGGTTCATTGGCCAAATGGTCAGCGAATAGTTTTAATTTCTTGACAAAAAGTGTTAAAGGCCGGTTCTGGCAGTTCTAACCTGATTTCCAAGGTCGTGAGTGCTGTTCATGAGGATTACATAACTAATGATTTAAAAGTTGTTGGCATTTAAATTTTGATTTGCGGTGGCACTACCTCGCCCCTACATGACCTTGCGTGTGAGTACGTTAGCAGGTAGGTATATGTATATAAAATACTTAATAATTCTGTGGTGCGAGTTAAAAATTAGAATGTTGTTTGTAAATATTTTCAAGACTGTTATTTATTAACAATAATTCGTTATGTTAATAATAAACATTTCATTTCACAACAATATGCATCTTGTTGACCATGTGATCAATCAGTGGTCGTTACATACGAAACTTTCGATTGACATTGATGAGCAAATTGATCTGTCTGATATCTTCGTTATTGGCAGTATGTGACGTAGGTATATTGACCCTATTAATGTATAAAAGATTGATACCATCCTTATTATATTCCAACCCGTCTGGCCAGCGTGGAGAGTGAAAGCCAAATCCTCTGTCTAACTAAGGGCTCTGGGTGTCAATTTTTGAACCAATAGAATCGATCCACCACTCGTTGTTAAACTTTCGCATGGTGAATCTTAATTGGCTCTATTTTTGAAATTTTAGTCGAATGGTTTTTCCGAATGGTCGCACGAGAGCACTCGGATTCGAAGACGTGTACAATAAAATATGAAATTTGACTTGACTCCATATGATCCCAACGGGTTCCATAAGTATCATAAGGTCCCAATGGGTCCAATTAGGTCCCATCGGTCCCAAAGGGACCCAAGTGTCCCAAGGGTACCCAAAGGGGCCCATTAGGTCCCAAGGGTCTCATTGGGTCCCATTGGGTCCCAAGGGTCCCATTGATCCCAAGGGTTCCATGGGTCCCAAGCTTTCCATGGATCCCAAGGGTTCCATGGGTCCCAAGGGTTCCATGGGTCCCAAGGGTTCCATGGGTCCCAAGGGTCCCACAGGTACCATTGGGCCACATTGGGTACCATTGGTAGTACCATTCACCAAGCCAAGAACTACCAAAGGTACTAATGTAAGAAAAATAGAAAATATATTCTCACGGTTCAAAAATAAGTAAAAACAGGACCACTTGTTTATTTTATTCAAATGTGAATACGAACCGAGTGCTGACGTCACAACGAGTGGCGGATCGATTCTACTAGTTCAAAAATTGAGCTCCTGGTAGTGTAGAGAGGGTCGTGTTTCTGAGGTAGGTATGAAAAAAGGCCTGATAATGATGATGGTGGGCATCCTTATCTTTAAATAGTATAAAATAAAGGACTTAGGGTATGATTGGTCAAGCCTGAAAATTGTTTTGATTCGTCAAGCGAATTTTTACTACACATTTTTGTATAAGTTCGTCAAATGTTAATAAGGTTTCATTTCGCCAAACCATGTAGAGTTTCTAATTAATCAAGTCTACGAAAAGTTCTAATTTGTCAAGTCCATTGGTAGTTTCGATTTGTTGAACGTTAAATAGTTTCGATTCGTCAAGCCTATTTTTAGTTCTGATTCGTCAAATCTACAAAATTTATTGAAAATGATTTTTTATTTTCTTTTCACAATTATAAATCATTTTCAATAGATTTTTGACGTTTGACAAATCGAAACTACCAATAGACTTGACAAATTAAAACTTTTCGTAGACTTGACTAATCAGAAACTCTACATGGTTTGGCGAAACGAAACCTTATTAACATTTGACGAACTTATACAAAAATGTGTGATAAAAATTCGCTTGACGAATCAAAACAATTTCCAGACTTGACCAATCATACCCTAAATCAAAAAAGTCGCTTCCCCAGTCTGTTCGCATAGATGTTTTAAACTAACGGATTTTAATGCAGTTATCAGCAATGGATAGCATAGTAACATTAATTTGAAAAGCCAGCTGCATCGCCGACCATTTGATCAATCAGTGGTCGTTACATGCGGTTAAACTTTCTATTGACATTGATGAGCAAATTGATCTGTCTGATACCTTCGTTATTGGCAGTATGTGACATATATTGACCATTATATTGACCCTAATAATCTAAAGAAAATTATTAATCCTAACTAATATTATAAATGCGAAAGTGTGTTTGTTTATTTGTTTCGCTTCCACGCCTCAACTAATACTGAACCTTATCAACATAAAAATTTGTATATCTACCACGGCTTCGCTCGCTTTATATTATTAGATTAATATTGGAAGTTCCTTTCTTAGAGTAGGTATAATATATTTAGAATTTTGTAAAACGGTCCAGTATTTTCGGAACCCAACCCAATGCAAATAAACAAACAATCAAATCTTCCCTCTTTATGAGTATAGATGTAGTAATGATAAAGTTCCTCTCCAACCCGTCTGGCCAGCGTGGAGAGTGTAGGCCAAATCCTCTGACTACTCAGGCTAGTATATGGCACTGGTAGTACAGAGAGGGTCGTGCTCCTACAGTGGAGACTAGAAAGACCTGATGATGATGATGAATGATAAATTTCATGTGACTGAACCTAGTAGCTCTCGAATAGCCATAAACAAAACCTGTTTCGGACTACAATAAAAAGTAAACGTAAGAAACAACGAATCGGAATCCAGGTGGCCTTGGTGATGCTAAGTTTGCGTCTTGCCTGAGAATTAATTTTCAAGGTTAGGTGAGTCACTCTGTGGCTCCGGGTTGCTACTGGTTACATAATGGCTACCATGACATTGAACCGCTGTAGCGGTCGTCGATTAGACTACCATAAAATGTAAACAATATTGTTAAGTCTAGTTAAGACGAGGTTCTAGCTAACGGTATTCCCGTCAGCTAGAACCTCGTCTTTTGGAGTTGGCATCGCGAATACAAGGCGTAACAAAATGTTGGTTTCAATACTTAAGGTACATGATTTGGTATCATGATCACCTCTTTAATTTTCGTAACTTTTTACTACCCCAATAATTGTCAACATCACCCAGTTGGTTGACTGGCAGATAAAGCCATCGGCTTTAAGTCCACCATTACACTTGTAAGTGTATAAAATTGAATAAAAAATAAAAATAAACTTACGTAGTATAAAGCTTCCGCTGTCTGATCATCATCATCATCAGGTCTTTCCAGTCTCCACTGCTGGAGCACGACCCTCTCTGTACTACCAGAGCCATATACTAGCCTGAGTAGTCTGAGGATTTGGCCTACACTCTCCACGCTGGCCAGACGGGTTGGAGAGGTCTCTGTGATGTTAATAAGCTTTGTTTAGCTTGTGTTTCCTTAGTCGCCTTTTACGACATCCACAGGATGACTTGGAGTGGTCCTATTCTACTCTGCCGGGAACCACGCGGCTGTCTGATCGCTAAGAGCTTTTAAACTACTCAAGGTATTTTAACGTAGTTTTCAGCAATAGAGAGGGTGATTCATGCAGAAGGTTTCTAAGTATATATTATGTGGCTTCGCATTGCCACAGTATGGTTACATAATGGTTACCATGACATTGAACCGCTGTAACGGTCGTCGCTAATCTGATTAGACTACCATAAAATGTAAACAATATTGTTAAGTCTAGTGGAGACGATATTATAGCTAGCGGGAAAATCTTGGGGTTGGTATCGCGAATACAAAATGTAGTTAAGTACTGAAACGATAAAAAGTCAAGAAAAAAAAGTCCCTTAAGTATTGAAACCCACATTTATGATATTATTAGCACATAATCATCAATCATCTCCTTAGTCAAATAGTTTTGTCGGGTCCTACTCACCCAGCTAGTTAGAGTAGGCCCAACATGAATATGAAGGAAGGTATTAAATGCTCAGCGGAGAGAGAGAGAGTTCAAGAACACAACACAACACAGATAACAGATTTTAATAAGTTTCACACAAGCGTTACACAGTTAGTAGTAGTGAATACAATTAGTAAAATAATAGTGTAGGCGAGTGCCTTGCCTGTAAGCTAGGGTCGAGAGATCACGACCAAACTTAGGAAAGGAATTGAATGGAATCAAATGAGTGATGAGGAAGGACTGCGAAGAAGATTTGAAAATGGAATTTGGAATTTAAAATGTAATTTAATGTGGAATTTAAAATGAATTTCGAAATAAAAGTGGTCAGGATGATGATAATTGGGAAATGAGGTGAAAAGCAAGATGCAGCATGAAGGTTATCCATGCGCATCGTTACAGTTTTAAATGAATTCGTTACCGGAACCACACGGCATAAATAGTCCTTGGTTTGCAATGAAGACAGTTGGTTCACACTTTTCGTGCTGATTACTCCTACATTCTTGTATTTAAAAACACTTAAACTTCATATTAATAAATAGACGTCTTGTTTAGTATCACTGTGATATACGAATATGGAAGTCTGCCAACTTCTGAAAATCGCTCCCAAGATTTATGTAAGAGGCGTTTGTGTCAGTTTTATGATTGTGAAATTGACACAAATCATGTTCTGTCTTTGTATGAAATTTCTATGATTGGCCGACATTGTTTGATTTTCATGTGTGTGTGTGGCCAACCCTGGTGGTCAGATTGTAAATAAATATACATGGCTAAGGTCCGGTTCCATCTTTCCATCATGCCGTTATACGAATGCCTATATGATATGATAAGTAATCTAAAAAATAGCATTCTTTTTGCGTCCAAATCAAATACAACCTCATTACGATCTGTGGCTTACAGAGTCGAAAGTTAAATTGAAATCGATAGAATCTCGCTTGCGTCCAGTACAATGTGAGTACAACCTACCTACGAATATTATATATCGTGACCAGTGTTGTTTGTAGAATATTGTTCAGCAATGGCCCGTTAATTTTTCAATCTGCCCTTTCGTGACCCACTCATTACGTATAGCCTTTTTAGTGCGAAGGAAATATTGCAAATTTTTATTCCAAAAACCAAGTTTACGGTATATTGACGAAAAAATTATGAATGCCAGAGGTCTGATTCCACTTAAATTCGGTTTCTAAATTTAATTGAAGGTAAACTAGTGTTGAAACCCTAGCTTTAAATTTATAAGTATGTACATGCAAGCAAACTCATTATAAGAGGATTAAGTTAAGTTAAGTATAAGTTAATTTTGTTTAATTTGGACAACGTAGGCCGCGACATAGGGTATTATATTTATAGGCTGCGACCCGGAAATTTATTTGGATGGCCGGGTCGCGACCCGTGAATTGGGAAACGCTGATTTATACATAAATTATGAAATGAAGGGTTTTTCCAAAAGTACTGCAAAAAATATGAAATAAAATAATTATATTTTTAATTAAGTTTCATTCCACTCCATGATAATATTAAAATGATCTCAAAGTATGTATCTCACCCGAATTTAATTTAAAAGCAATAACTTGAATAATTATCAACTTTTATGAGTCTCTGTAAAGAAAATCTTTATAATTATTTAGATGGAGAGATTTTAAGAATTGTTAACAAATAAATAAATTATTCCAGATACGGAGCATAATGAAAATAAAATAATAAGTATTGTTAAATAATAGTTATTTCTTCGAGTAACTTGGGATAATATGTATGAGATACTAATCTACAACAAAAGACTGGAGTACTCTAACCCGAAATGAAACGGGATGTATGCGAAGCACTTTCGCGTTAGTCATATAACTAACCTAATACAACCGTTGAAAATCAATCGAACCACGCGTGGGCCCTAAGCTCCCCACGATCAACTTACCTACGAATATTACATGCCTTTACACCTATATGTAATATGTAAACATATATAAAAGGCAAATCTGCGCATCCGAAACAACTGTACCAAAATTTAAATTTGGTACATGTTCCGCATGATGTAAGTGAGCACAAAGAAAGGATTTCTAATTCAACCCCTAAGGGGATGAAGAAGAAGTAGAAGGGGTGTCATGTGATACGACATGACACTAGCCTTCTAAAAGAACTGAAGTCTAAAACAGAGGACAGAGAAGTTTGGCGCATACTCCACCGACAAGAGCTACAAAGCTCTTAAATAAGAAGGGGATGAATATGTATAATGATAAGGAGATGAAGTTATAAGAGGACAAAATCGCGGGAAAATTTGTTAGTGTAACATGAAATGCGGCTGCACTTGAGTGAGTTACAGTGCAACATAGCTCAGTACTGCGATATATCATGGCGCGGAGTATCGATCGGGGCCTGCGCGTCATGCAGCCGTCAACTGGCTGTGACGCAGTGAGCCCTAGATGTGAGCTGGCGGGAATTTAGGTAAAGGACCTAAAAGAGAGGCTTGTAACTTTTTTTCATGATGTGATTTAGGATTTGGGTCAAATTGGGTCATCAAAAAGAGGCTTAAATTTCATATTCATAGTTCTATTCACGAATTGTGTTGTTATGTATGACGCACTAATATGTAAGCTGACGGGATAATAGGTAGTGATAGAGGACCTAAAAGAGTACCCGTTTTATATGTAATTTAGGATTTGGGTCATCCAAAAGAGGCTTAAGTTTCATATGGTTTTGGCAGGAAAATAGGTAATACAGGACCTAAGAGATGTATAGTTTAACTTTTTTATGATGTAATTTTGTATTTGGATCATCAAAAAGACTTTACTTTCATATATTTCTATTCAACACGTTGTAACGCAGCTAGCCCTAGATGTGAGCTGGCGGGAATTTAGGTAATACAGAAACTAAAAAAGGGGTGTATAAGTTTACATACATACTATCACGTCCCCAGGTCCGTAAAACTGGCCACGTTTAGCATGTTGGTGGGCTTGTAGGTGAGAATAAAATCTTTTTTGAAGTTAACTTTTTATTTTAGGATTTGGGTTAACAAAAAGAGGTTTTACTTTCATATAGTTCTATTTACGGGATGTGTTATGTATGACGCAGTGAGCCTTAGATATAACCTGGCGGGAAAAGGAGGAATACAGAACCTAAAAGAGGCGAGGAGCTACATTATAAAAAGTAAACTTCTTTTTATAATGTAGTTTAGGATTCGGGTAATTAAAAAAAGACTTAACTTTTATATAGTTTTTCATTTACTTTACAACGGTGATTACACTAACATCCTGTATGTCGTTTGGGTAGGTAGGTCGATATTCAAGATAGACTACAAATTTCTGTGTTTTTGAGCGCATTTTCTGTGATGTCACAAATTAATCTTAATGGTTACAAATGTGTTATGTAGATATCTAGTTACGTATGTTATATGATGTAACTTCAAATTGTATTAAAATATTCAAGTATCATATTATCAAATATTATCATAACTGAATTGGATATATTCGCTTTTGTGAATATGTTTTCAAAGATATCAAGTTTTGTTTGTAATACATGCGTTGGGTATATTCTCTTTGGGTATATCGTATGATATACCCATTCTTTAGGGCGAATTTTTTGTAAAAGGACTGTAAAATGATCTTATCAAATATTGATATTGCCTAGCTTAGTAAGTGTATAGCTTGTTTTTTTAAACGTAAGAGATCTAAATACGTTGAATGATGATTGTGAACGTTTAACTAGAAAAATTACTATCCTTGAATCGGCTACTAGGATATTTCAGTTTTTTAGCTGATGTAGAAATGAATATAAATATACATGGCGAAATTTTGATCGTTCCGGACTGATTCAGCCTGTCAATATAAACAACTTTTCCTATGGGACAAATGCTGTAAACTCGAAAAAAAATTCGACATTCCTTTACAAATTGCCCGGGCGGCTGAACACTTTTGTATGAAAATGTCGAAATAAAATTTGAGTTTCCAGCATTGGTCCCAGGAAAAATGGTTCATATCGACGGGCTGAATCACCCCTTTAAGGGTCCAGAACGATCAAAATTTCGCCATGTATAGGGACAATTCACACGGATCGAGCTGCCTCACAATAAATTGTAAACTTTTGTCGTAGGATAAGTACTAACATAACGACACTATCCCAACAATCCCAATTAATATTATAAATGCGAAAGTGAGTGTGTTTGTTATCAGCAGGGATTGAATAACCGAAAAAAATACGGTTCAATCGGTAAGCGGTATGACGTCATACCTTTATATTTCGATACCTTAGAATAATGGTACCTTCAAATTAACATACCTTAAAGAAACGGTACCTGTACGATTTTGGTATTGTAATATTGCGGTATCGTAAATTTTTTCGATATTGGAATTATGAAATAAAGGTTTTCATTGAGTTTTACCGCCGAGGATTCGCCTAAATGTTCTTCGTCGCATCATTTTTTCGGTACTGAAAATATTTCAGTTAAGGTACCAGTAATTATAAAGGTATCGTTACATAACGATATCGTAAATATATAAATACCATTATTTATATTTAGCTGTATCACAACCGTAATTGTCAACCGATTTGGTTCTACCTTTAAATCTAAGGTGTATCGTAATTTTTACCGGTACCATACCCTTACCGTTTTCAACCCCTGGTTATCAGGCCGTATTTTCTGGACCGATTTCATAAAATTTTGCATAAACGTTGCCAGGAGTACAGAGAAGGACATAGACACCTTTCATCCCGGAGAAAAGTATTGTTCCCGAGGGATTAGCACTAACGCGAGCGGAGCCGCGAGCAAAAGCTAGTATTTTATAATAGATACCAAGAGCCAGGCCAATTTGAAAACGATTGTTTTCCATCATTACCTGGCCGAGGATCGAACCTCGGACACCTCCGTGTCGCAGGCTGGCGTGTTAACCAGTACGCCACGGACATTCTAAGAAATAAGACTTTGAGTTTTTTGGTAATTAAAGCCACAAAACACTTTGCTTTTATATGCTCTTCAGTCTTCTATTCGAATAAGAAAGCTTTGGAGTATTGTTCTATTAATATGTTCTATACTTAGCGTGCAAGTCTGCCGAGTCTGTTCACTCAGCCATGCACGTGGCACGCGCCAAAACATTGCCAAATGCAATGTTTTGGTGCGTTCCACGTCCACGTTCCATGCCGTTGCAGAGGCGATGCGACTATTCTTTTATTTATGAGAAACTAGCTGTGCCCGCGACTTCGTCCGCGTGGCAAAAAGCCTATGTCGTTGCTCAGGCTTCAGACTATCTGTGTGTCAATTTTCATTTAAATCGGTTCAGTAGTTTTGGCGTGAAAGCGAGACAGAAAAGTTGTTAATATTGACGGGCTGATTTGATGATCTGAGGGACAACGGTGTTGATTGCTTCTAAGATACATAATTATTACGCTGCTTCCAAGCTTACCTGTATCTTAAGAGTCGCCTGGAAAAAAGGAATTGTGGCATTATTTGATAATTTTGGAGTAAAATTAACCATTAAATCAAATAATCTCATTATAATCTACGTACGTTCCTATACAGCTTGGTTAAAATACCAATGGTTTGAGAATTACAAGCCTTTTCAAATTTGTATGGAAACCTTGAGAGGCGTATAATTCTCAAACATTTGATTATTTAACCAAACTGTATAGGAACGTACGTAGATTATCATGAGATTAATTGATTGGATGCTTAATTTTGCCCTAAGTTTGTATGGAGACATGCGCTTCCAGGCGACTCTTAAGAAGATAGACTACCTGTAAATTTTCATACAAAAAGCGATAACGCTTCCAACCCCTTAAACATAGTCCAATTTCAATATTTTTTTTACACAATTGATAAATTGGAGAAGTAGGGCTGTACGTTTTGATATTTAAGATATATTGCTTACAACAAAAGTTATGAGCATCTAAGTAAATATTCATATTTTTCACATAAAAAATACCCGGGGCATTTTATTTTTTTAAATTAAGCTAAACCGAATCAATAAAAAAGAAAAACGGTTAGCCCTAGATTAAGGTGTGCTAAATCGAATGACACAAAATTTCCTCATTTCGTAAAGGTTTAGGGGGGTGGAAGAGTTGCTTTTTATGAAAATTACAGGTGGTCGATCCTCTTAAGTCTACTGTCTATGCTTGCAACATGTAAGTTTTCCTTATCTTTGATATATAAACATTACAGCAATATCAGGAAATCACTTCAAAGCCATAAAACCATAAAAAAATATTATGAAAGATTTGTAAGTAGACTTAATGTTGATAATTGATAAAAAAATCCTATCACTCTTTTCGTGTGATACACATTTTTTACAAAGTTGTTCTAGTTTTTGACTTATTCAAACTATGCTCTGAAGCCTAACCGATGTAATTTTATGAGTTGTCTGCCGCGCAAAATTATTTGCGAATTGTTTCAAGTTGCCCGGGCGGCGAAATTGGGGGCGGCCTTTTGCTAAAAAAATATTTAAATACAATAATAGTATATAAGTTTTGTGTTCAATCTCATTAGTCATGTATTCATGGTTTGATAAAGGCTTTAAGTATTATATTATTATATAAGTTTTAATTAATAATAAATTTTATTTTATTATTATTAAATTAAAAGTATGTTGAGTAATTTTATATTTTGAATCGATCGAACACTTGCCAGGAGTTTTTTTATCAAGGTTCGGCAATCGAGCGAGCTGGTCACCTGATGGTAAGTGATTCTTCAAAATGACAGTTTGATTTTTTGAACACATACCAATATGTCAAACAGGATTACAATCTGGAATCAACACAGCTTTCGCGGTAAATATAGCTCGGATTGCAAGTCTATTTGAGGAGCGCTAACAGACTTACATGCACCTGTGTAAGTGTGTACGGCTGTATCGATTGGCGTTTGAGCAGCGGAACCATGACACCTCTTTTACCAACTCTGGGTTGAGCTTTTTTCGGCGTATTCTTCTCACCAGTTGTCATTCCGAAACAATAGTAGTTTTTCGATTTTGCATATTAAAAATAAAAAATAATAAGCAAAATATGACGTTCAAAAACGGATACATTTATCCAATTATGAATGAAAATTTTCGACTTTGATTTTGACACACTGTTTGAGACGTTGCTGAAAAACTTATTAAAAAAAACTCCCTTTTGCATTTATAATATAGTAAGGACGATTGGCATTTGCCATGAGTATTTTTTTATTGAGATAATCGTGCGTGTGCCGTTAGATTTTCAATAAACAATAGTTACATGGTTTGAAACCTGTTACTCATATGAAATGGAAGCCCTGGAGTGCTATTTTTGAACGCGTGCCACTCGTTTTCGAACGATTTTTGTATGGAGAAATCGTAAGAAGACGAGTGGCACGAATTTAAAAATAGCACTCCTGATGGATGATGCGGGCGTCCATAGGCTAAAATAACCGTTAGTATCACGGTTTATGAGATACAGCCTGGTAACAGACAGACATCGAAGTCTCGTGAATAGGGTCCCGTTTTTACCCTTTGGGTACGGAAACCTAAAAACGGTATGCAATTAGGTACTAGACGCTTTTTCAGTGTGCCTATGTATACGAACATCAAGATCTAAAAATTTTATTATTGACAAGAGTAACGTGTGCGCGGCCACACAGCAAGCTATAAATTACACGATATTACAACAATGTTGCATAACAACATAACATTAACATATTAAGGTAAACAATACTAAATACGAACTCTTCGCAACCAACCTACCATTGTATGATATTTTCCGGTTTATACAGGACATAGCCATGTTGAATGAACTGTAAAATTGATAAATATAACGTAATTCCATTCTTTTGACTCTTTGTTTTCTTGCTTATTCTGAATAGGTATTGCGGTTTTTACTCATTACGCGTTTCAAGGAAAATCAGATCAAAAACTGGTTTTACTTTAGCTTCCAAGATTGTTACACCTAAACATACTAGCATTTGCTTGCATATAGCTTGTAATAAAGCATTTTAGATTTTCATTTTGTCGATAAGGTTGTGCAATTCACAATACAGCAAACTAATAACAAAAATTATATTTTTCTTTGTAAAATTGCTTTGTGAGGGTTCTCTGAAATGCCCATTACCAGATGGCAGCACTGAATCGTAAGGTCCGATAAGCCGCGCCGCAATCAATGGATAACATTTGAGAATTGTCAATAGTAGCTGACAACTGACTGATACATTATTACTTAAAATAAGAACTTGGATAAAACGTAGGTTTTTACTTTGCAAGACTGCGTAATTGGAATCCTTACTCCCTAAGAGTCGCCTGGAATTGCTTGTCTCCATACAAACGTAAAAAGGGAATTGTGGCAATATTTGATAATTTTAAAGTAAAATTAATCAGTTAAGTAATCTCATTATAATCTACGTACACTCCTATACAGCTTGGTTAAAATATCAATGGTTTGAGAATTACAAGCCTTTCAAATTTGTATTGAAATCTTGAGAGGCGTATAATTCCCAAACTGTATAGGAACATACGTAGATTATAATGAGATTAATTGATTTGATGCTTAATTTTGCCCTAAAATTATCAAATATTGCTACAATTCCCTTTTTCCGTTTGTATGGAGACATGCGCTTCCAGGCGACTCTTAACTCCGATTATTGTAGTTCAGTAAATATCGTGAATCATCCCGCGCATGCAAGAGTTGAAAACGACAACAAAATATACTGGTTTACATAAACAGTAAAAATGATTTAAACGTTGTTAGTAAGATTGTGCAACTGCTCATTTGTATTCTACAATCAATATTGTGTTCGGGACTTCGGGCGTGAATCACCTAGCCGCGCGTGCAGGGGTCGCCGACAAACCACGTGTTGCAGGGCATGCGGCGGCTCGGTGACGCCAAATGTGGTCATATACATATATTTTATACAGCTAGTATTTAACTTACCATAATAACGAACCACTTCCTGACGAGTGAGTTAAAATCGCGAATTGAATGACTATTTAATGTTATGAAAATGATTTTACCTACTCCTCAAATCATAATAAAAGCTTCATAAATTTTAACATTTTTGATTATATTGTGAGGAGATTCCAAATCTAATATCTTTATTCTAAAATAATGTACTACTTTGTGCTCATGATACCTTTCACGCCTGAAAATGCAAATTTCATATGCGTTTTTCAGGCGTAGAATTAATGAAAGACACTGACTTTAAACTACATATAAAAATATCTAATTTGTGATATGTAGAATTTTTGCGAACATTGTAACTTCGTAAATAAGTTAAATTTTTCCTTAGGACGATAGCAGGTGGATATGAATGAATCCTGGATATTTACTTTACGTATTTTATTTGTCAGAAACATGATTAATTTCACAAAACACATGATATTTGATATGCCAAAACAACTGCGCCATTTTACGTTGTTTGATTGATCGACTCGGTTTATCATTTTCCCGAAGCGATCACATATTTATTCTCGAATATTTACTTGCATCCGGTTTAATGTGATATGAGAATATTATTTCAATGAATTGAAATAAAATTACGATTTCGATGAAAGCTTTATCCGTGTATTATGCTACTTTTGTATAAGTTGACGCAAAACTCCTTGATAATAATAAAACTTACGCGAGATAGATAAGTTAGATGAGGTACGCGAGAAACCCGTATTTACTCATATTTTATTTAGTCGAATTGGCCGACTAGTTTCGGTCTGTTACGAAGACCATTATTAGCGACATGACGGTTACGATTCCATCAAAGCACTCAAGCTTAGTGCTTACAACGTAAGAAACCAAAACTAGGAATCCTACGAAATAAAACGTAACTAAAGCTGGTTTTCCATAATCAAAACTCAATGACTTGATTTTAACTTAGCATACTGTTTCGTTCAATTCTAGTATAAAACCTAAAGGCCACGTTTAGCACGTTGGTGGGCTTGTGGAGAACGGAATTAAAATAGTGATGGGTTGCTAGCCGCATCGCCTATTGACATGATTCCTCACGCCCATTCCCTCGATCGGATTTTACGAGAATTTTTAGAGAAGCATCTAGTAGATTCTACATCGATTTGTCGCTTAAATTTTAACGTGATTTCGTACATTGTATAATTAAAAGTATTCGATACCTTAGCTGATACCCTATCAGTATTCTTAATAAGTTTAAGTCAACATACGCCAGACGATTTGACCAATGGCCGATTGGTCATGTGGTCATGTGCCTACAATGCTAAATATAGCAGTTATCACTCTATTGTTATCTATGGCCTGTTACGTGTGATCTAGGACGGTTCAAGTCCGGGGCGGGCAGAACAATTTCATTGCAATTAGCAATATTTCGTCGCGATTACTTTATCCCAACTTCCCAACTAATATTAGAAATGCGAAAGTGAGTTTGTTTGTTTATTTCTTTGTTTGTTAACCGCTAGTATCCCAACTATCCCATCCCAACTAATATTATAAAGGCGAAAGTGAGTTTGTTTGTTTGTTTGTTACGCTTTCACGCCGTATCTACTGAACCGATCATCATTAAATTTTGCAAACATATAGGATAGGGTACCGGGAAGGACATAGGCTATATATTACGCGGGCGAAGCCGCGGGTAACAGCTAGTAATATTATAATGCGAAAGTGACTTTGTATACTTGTTTGTTATCTTTTTACGCTTTATCTACTGAACTGATCTTCTTGATATTTGGCATACACATAGGTTAGGGCACTGAGAAGGACAGGGAGGTACCCTTTGTCCTTCTCAGTTCATCGCGGAAAAAAGTATTGTTCCCGTGGGATTTGTGATAGAAAATTCAGCAAATTTATTCGGCAAAATTATACGCGTGTGAAGCAGCGGGTAAAAGCTAGTAGATTGTATATCGAAAAATATAATATCGAAAATGGCTTTGTTATATTTCCTTCCTCACCTTGTTTGTATTCGAATCCAGAACATTGTCTTTCAAAAGCAAGAAACTTTCACGCACTAGGTATAGTGATTTCTCCTTCAGTAAAACGTATATTATTGTCACCATTATGTTACATGTGTTCTGATAAATAGAAAATAGTTCAAGAACCTGTCCCTCGTCCCTGGGTACAAGAGTAGCGGGGAAGGAACAGAGTATAAAAAGGTCTGTGTTCGCCTTAGCCTCGAATGATATTTGTAGCGGGTCCCAAACTTTCATCGACAATATTCCATCATTCATGTGAATAAAAAGACGCTTTTGAAAGAACCCTTTTTATTGGCCTAAATGTAAAATATGCTCAACCCTGAGAGAGAAACATTTATAGGCTTTTAGAAAACGGACTTTTCCGAAAACGTTGTTACTCGTTTCTTCTCTTTGTATAAAAAAGTAATTTTAGACATTTAAAATATTCGTATAATGTTTGCTAAAATTACTTACTATTGGAGGTTATTGTACTGTGAAGTGATCAACCGCTGATTGATGGCCTCTTGAGTTGAGCTAATTCCAAACAATCTTAAATAAATAGGATTGAACGATAGAAGCGCAATCCAAATATTCTCTGGCACTTAGCATTGTGATTTGTTAAAGATGTCGCATTGTTAGTCAGATTAAAAAATTAGGCCAATCCCTACCCACACTGTTAGCACAAACTAGCAATTATCCCGTGACTTTGTCCGCGTAAATTATAGCTTATGTCACCCGCAGATAAATTGGCTTTCTTTAGGTGAAAGAGTTTTGAAAATCGGTCCCGTAGTTTCGGAGCCTATTCAATGCAAACAAACAATCAAATCTTTGTTCTTTAAAATATAAGTAAAGATGAGATTTTCGACGTAGAGATTTATTAGTGTACAGTTGTATTGTACTTACATAATAACGTTAGACATTAAATATGTTTAACCTAATAAAAAATAGAGTTAATCGATTTATCACTTAAATACAATTAATTATAAATTAAATGCAATTAACTCAATCATGGAATACGGACAAAAAATTGGAGTTGTTGGCATAATTTCTTATTTTCTAATTGCTTTAGTAATTTGTTTAGGTTTTTAAACATATTTTTCTGAATTTAATTGGATCACTCGATAGTACAAAATTATGTTAATGCATACTCATCTTTATGTCTTAAATAGTTTTAGTCAAATTTAATGTGTAGCTTTTTTATGACTATGAGCAACAATACTAGGGGACTATTGTTACTTATCCAATAACTTTGGAAGTGTTTATTTTATGTATGACGAATGGGAACTGGCTTTCCTAGGCCTAATGTTAGTGGGGACCTTGTGTACCCTATGTACCTTACAACCAACTCTTAAAACTGTAAATGATATAAAAACCCCTTTAAATGTATTTTTCCTTCCATTCCAGTGAGAGCAGCATGTTTGTATCCCGCCGCCGCTGGATCTTAAAGACGTGCGGCACGACGACACCCCTGCGCTGCGTGAGGGCGGTGCTGTCGCTGGCGCGCGACGTGGCGGGCCACGCGTGCGTGCACAACGTGTTCTATTCGCGGCGCGAGTTCGCGCGCCCAGCGGCGCAGCTGCAGCCGCACGACAACTTCCATTCGGAGGTATTTATATTTCTATTCCAGTAAAAGCAGCGTGTTGGTATCCCGCCGCCGCTGGATCTTATGCGATATTTATACTCAGCCACTGTCGCTGCCGGAAATATTTCCCTTACCACTGCGGCAATATCGTCGCGAGCTATGTATTAACACTCAGTCTTCATACTTCCTTATTTATAACTCGCAATAATGACTGTAAACACTCGCTCATGCTCGCGCTGCACGTATTTTGACTTCCGCGCGAAAAACCCACAATTGGGAGACCGCCGCCGGGCAGTGGTAGTACATGAGCAGTGAGTGAGCGAGTAACCTGTTTACATACTGCGCTACCCACTTCCCTGCCCAATAAGGCTGAGTGTAAATGTAGTATTAAAGACATGCGCCACGACGACACCCCTGCGCTGCGTGCGGGCCGTGCTGTCGCTGGCGCGCGACGTTGCGGGCCACGCGTGCGTGCACAACGTGTTCTACTCGCGGCGCGAGTTCGCGCGCCCAGCGGCGCAGCTGCAGCCGCACGACAACTTCCATTCGGAGGTAATTATATGTCTATTCCAGTGAGAGCAGCTCGTTTGTATCCCGCCACCGTTGGATCATATGTCACATTTACACTCAGCCACTGCCACTGCTCCTGTCGCTGTTGGAGGTATTTAGGGCAAAGACAATATAGGCTAATGAATGAGTCTACCAAAGTTGTGGTCAGGGGTGTCATCCTCAACTACCCAGTCGTGGCGGGTATGGCATCCGGTACGTGCACACGGCCTCCTGACTCAGGAGGCCGTGTGCACGCTCAGGAGTCCCGAGCCACTACTTTCTCATCCGAGTAAGCAGCATCCTAAAAACCATTGTACTGTGGGACGGTATAAAAGTTTTTAGTGATGTAAATGGATAATAGAGGTTGTATATTTTTCCTGTGAATTGGACTATGACACTAAGATATCGTTGCGACTGATACGTAAGTGCATGTGTGATCAATTAATTACATATTAATAACATGCCATGTTGGGCAATTAAACTATATGCGTAATAATAATAACGTTATCGTAAAATTGACTATGTAGACACAAATTAATTACGAGATGAGTCGCGGAATAGATAACTAGAATCTTAGTACCTAATAAACTTTACGGAGTTCATTAATTTACCCTTTCTGTACTGCCTTTGCTGTCACATCTACTATTAACAGTAAGGTATTTGGCGACCTTTTTTCTCTACTCATACACACTTTCATACATCTACATCTTTTTTATTGAAGGTGCTTCATATTATAACGTCATATTCGCCGTTTTTTTTTAACATATGATATTTACAAAAAAGAAAAAAAAAACCATCGTGTAACTAAGGTATTGTCTGAACGATAACCATTTTGATGTTTAAAGTATTGACCGAGAACACCAAATGGCAAAAAAAGGAAAACCTACTCGTACAAACTTAAGGCAGGCCTTAAGTAATTGACGTTTGTTTATTAACTTCAAAAGAAGGTTCTCAGTTTGATCCGCATGTTTGTATGTATATACGTATGTATGTTTATCCGTTATTATCTTGTGTTTAGCAAAACCGCTTTTGACGTGATTTTATAATAATAATAATTCTTTATTTCAGACAACTAAGCCCATAACATTACAAATTCCAAATAAATAAATAATTAAATTCATAAACAAAATAATAATAAATAATCATAGCAAAATAGTTAGGCAATTCAAATTAATACACATGTCATTTTCTTATACATAAATACACACATAGCAATGGATGGTTGGCATGCAGCAGTGAGAAGTAGACCCCACTCATTTGTTTGTCAGTACTAGAATCATACAGCATTGGTTCATATACTGACAATCAAATCTGTTTGCGAACACTCGCAAGAGAATATTGGAACTAGCCCTAACCCTGCGCGCCAGGGATGTGTACCGTTTGCGCATCGTGGTGTAGAAAAAAGTGTTTAAGAAAGTATTCGTTACATTCTGGAGAAGGTTTTGGTATACGACGAGCTCCGTGGCGCAGCGGTCAACACGCCTGCCTGCGACACGGATGGTCCCGGGTTCGATCCCCGGTCAGGTCAAGATGGAAAATGATCTTTTTCAGATTGACCTGGGTCTTGGATGTTTATCTATATAAGTATCTATTATAAAATCTAATATCGTTGAATTAGTATCCCATAACACAAGTCTCGAACTTACTTTGGGGCTAGCTCAATCTGTGTGATTTGTCCGTATATTTATTTATTTATTTATTTGAAGACGGTTCCTTTGGTTTTAAAGTAATTATTTTGTTTGTCAGGTGGAGTTGTTGGATTCCTTCTTCGGCGACGGGCGCGCCTACATTATGGGTCCAGAGAAGGACTGTTGGTACCTCTACACACTGTTGCCGCTGGAAGGTAAGGATTGCCTTTATCTTGGCTTAATATCTGTTAATGAAATTTAAAGCTCTGTGGTTCCCGGCAGAGAGAATAGGACTAGTCCCAGTCTTCCCGTGGATGTCGTAGAAGGCGACTTAGGAAACACAAGCTAAACATAGCTTATAAACATCAAAAAGACACCCGCTTGGCCGACGTGGAGAGTGGAGGCCAAATCCTCTGAATGCTCTGGCTAATATATGACTCTGGTAGTACAGAGAGGGTCATGCTCCTGCAGTGGAGACTAAAAAAGACCTAATGAAAAAAAAATATTATTTGTCCCCAGGCACAGTAGACGCCCTTGAAAAGGAGCAAAGAGAGGGTACCCACATTTGCGAGTCCTCCGAGCCGGATCAGACCATCGAGATCCTCATGTCGGACCTCGATCCAGAGGTCATGGACATCTTCACACGGGCAGCTTCCGAAGACGCTGCTGCCGCTACCAGGGTAAGACACAACCAACGTTCTTGGTTAAAAACGCTACTGGGACAATGAGCCCATTAGAATAAGACATACTCGTAATAGGTGTGACGAATATTTTTTTTTCTCTTGTTGCTTTGTAAAGTCCTGCCAAAAATTATAACAATAGTGAAAAAAATACATTTCTAAACAAAAACTTTCAGATAAAAAAGTTTCAAGTCATATGTTATTACACGTAATTTTTTAGGCGAACGCACTGAAGAAATGCTTGCACCTAGTCGTGGTGTGTTTATTTAGTACGGGTGGCGTGAGAACTTTGTTTGGTAGCTATACCTACAAAATATTTCGTTTCTAGTCTATTTCTAGTAATGGTTTCTTAATAAACGTTGCTATAAATTTAATGTAGTCCAACATTACTGTATAATTGTATTTAAAGATTTTCATACTTTTGGTCTTATTCACCCAACTCTAAATAAGCTTTAAGATCACTTAACGAATCGATTTCAAATTAAACAGTATTTTTAGGTAAGGGTAAAGGGAGGGGGGTTGGTTCAAGTGTTGTCAAAATAGTATCTAATCATGGAATAATTATATCCAAATATAGGACCTCTAATCTAAACCACTGACCTCTGATTGCTTTGGCTAAAATATGGCTCTGGTGGTACAGAGGGTCGTGCTCCTGCAGTGGAGACTAAAAAAAGACCTGATGATGATGATAAAGTATAGGACCACGCGTAATATTTGGCATTATTTTCTTTTCAGAAATCGGGCATAGACAAAATCATTCCGGGCATGGTGATAGACGATTTCTTGTTCGACCCGTGCGGCTACTCTATGAACGGGGTCGCTAAAGATGTAAGTATTTTATTAATTTTTCGACACTATTTGGCGAAATATTTTATACAACATACTTCATGAAGCATTGCAACAATTTAGCTGTCATATCATACATATATCTTATCTAAACGTGTTCCCGGTTGCATCTTCTGCTTTGGGCCTGGGGTTCGATTTTCGGCTCTTTTCTCTACCTTGTCATCTTTGG
Organism: Rhodophaea formosa; assembly: GCA_963082605.1. Classification (NCBI taxonomy): domain Eukaryota; kingdom Metazoa; phylum Arthropoda; class Insecta; order Lepidoptera; family Pyralidae; genus Rhodophaea; species Rhodophaea formosa. The sequence goes on along the minus strand of OY720218.1, from coordinate 3,214,344 downwards.
TTGTGAGACCATTACCCTCCACCATGGGGTTACCCAATTACTCCACACACGTCTTCACCTTTTCCTACTATTATGTTTCTTCCACTTTAATCTATCCCTTTCCTGGTCATATTCTCTGTTACACTCTTCTTTCCTCTATTGCACATTCCATCCAATTTTTTGATCTTCCCCTGTTTCCACGAACTGTAACTTCCATTAGCTAGCTTAAGAGAACTATTTGGAAATGCTGTTATGATCACCTTGTTTATATTTTACGCTTTCGAAGGGAGATAAGGATTTGCCATCAGTAAGTCGAGTCTGTTATTATTACTCAGTTGTATTGTGTTGCGCGCTAACCAGGACAATGATTGGTATGATTTTTAAAGTAGAATTTGATAAGGGATTTAGCATTTTCACGTCATGACTCAGTATTGTTTGGTATAGATTATCTATGATAATATAAAAATTAATGTCCCATCCAGTGCTCTGAATTGGGCCAGCAAAATCAACGTCATATATCGCAAAGGCTCAACCACAATTAATGCATACACTTGGAAGATCACCCGTAAGTGGTTGTTTTAATTTAGCATTGTATCTTATGCATCATACGCATTTAAGAACTCTTCTTCACAGCTTTGAATTCGATGATCCACTATCTTCAAATAAATGTTTGCTCACATATAAAATTGGAATTGGTCTCAGTATTTGGCTTTTCAAAAAGTACAAATTACTGCGAACGGGCTTTTTTGATGATTAACAAGTGCGGAATTTAGTGTGGCCATAGAATGCGCAAAGTACAATACCTTGGTTTTCCGTATGATTAGATGTCATATTGTTGCGCCGATTATTTTGTAATCGATAACATGACATTCGATTTGGCGTAGGAGACCCAATCCGAATTAATAGTAAAATCGACGCACACATTTAAGCAAATTGTTGCAATAAGTATATCCTCTCACTTATCGAAATAATCCTTATTTAATGGTATCTCTCTATTAATGTTTGCTTCGCAAAAGAACAGCTTTTGTATTATTGGAGTGTCGTGTCCGTAAGTACCTACTTTGAGGTTGTAATTTCTTTGAAAATCTTTCATGTCCAATTGATTAACACACACGAACAAAGTACCTTCCCCTTAATAGAATAGAAATAGAGATAATAGACAGTTAGAAAAGTGCCGATGGACACATTCTTACTCTATACTTTATAATCTACGTCAATGTAAAATTACTCTTCTAATAGGGTAGATTGTAATATATTCGCGTATTTGAATAAATAAATTAATATATACGGATAAATCACACAGATTGATGTAGCCCCAAAGTAAGTTCGAGACTTGTGTTATGGGATACTCACTCAACGATACTATATTTATTTGTTAATTTATTTAAATACAAATATCGATAAAACAAATAATAAATGAAATGCTCCATTCTTCTAGGGCTGCTACATGACTATCCACATCACGCCCGAGCCGTCGTGTTCGTACGTGTCATTCGAGTCCAACGTACCGGTGTCCAGCTATGACGAGGTGATCGCCCGCGTCCTGCAGGCGTTCAGACCCAACAAGTTCGTTCTGACAGTGTTCGCTACACCGGTGAGTAGCACGAACCTTTTTATATTGAAGCGATGTGTTATTTTTTTTGTAATGTTTAAGTTTCCAGATGATACAATAGGGAAGGGATGAACCTACTTATTTTGAAGCAATGTGTTATTTTCTTAGTAATGTTTGAGAATGCAGATGATAAATAGGGAAAGGAAGTTTGCGTGTAGGCTAGACATATTTATTTGCAGTATTTGCCAGCTGAATGAGCAAGTCAAAGATTCCTGAAGCATATTCTAGTTCCTATATAATGAATAAGAAGACTGAGTACTAAACCGAAATAAAAGTCTTTCGCGATTACATCTCATATGCATCTCACACGCATTACATGGCAACCCTGCCAGATGCGGTGTATGTCAAGGATTTATATTTACGAGTTTTTGAGTTCGCGTGTTACTATTAACTATCTTAATGGACGGACTAGTGGCTTACTCGTTATGAAAGGCTGATCTTTCGATCCAGGACTCGCCGGCGGCTGACACCCCGCGCCAGCTGACGAAGTTCTCGTCGCTGGGCGAGTTCCAGCAGAAGGAGGCGCAGTACTGCCGCTTCTCGGGCTACGAGCTGCACTACGCGCTGTACTGCAAGTTCCCGAGCTGAGGCCCCCCCCCGCGGCGCGCGCAGCCCCCGCGCCGCGCGCCGCGCGCCCCGCGCCGCCTGCTGGCCGACCTGCTGCCGCCCCCCGCGCCCGCGCCCCCAGCGCCCCCCGCACCCGCCTGGCCGCTGGCCGTGGCCCGGCGCGCCGCCAGCGTGGCGCGCGTGCTGCTGGCGTGCCCGTGCGCGCGCGCGTGACACGCCGCCCCGCACTAACGCTTCGCGATTCTCTCTCAGTCGGTGGCCGACGAGACCCGAGCAGGGTGCCGCATATGTGATGTAACCGTTCCATTCCATTGAGTGATCCTTACGTGATATTAAATGTAGAATAGATCGGAACAGATTATATTTAAAGAAGTATTTGTACGTGAATCCCAGAGTAGGACCTAGCCGTAGTGTACACCGTAGACGTTTAGTCCGGAAGGAAGCGAGCGGGCAGCGCGAGCGTGCGAGTGGCACTGGCGTGCGAGTAGCCAGACACTGGCGTGCGAGCGAGCGAGCGAGGCGATCGGCGCAAGCAGGCCGCACTAATCTCGGCCCGTTGTCAGACATTTTAATCAAATAAACGATTTTGTCTCAGCCACTCGTGCTTTTTATTTTCAAATACCCTCTTGTAATACCTATATCATAATATGCGTATAAAAACATACATCGAAGAAGAAGATAAAATGAAAAAAGGAGTTCAAAAGGCACAGCCCGGCCAGCCTATCTAGAATAGGTGCAGGAAACCTCAATTTGCCAACCCACCTGAATTCGTTGGTTATGTAGAAAGGATCCCCCGACCGTACCATTCGGAGACACGAGTTCGAAATCCTTTATTCCATAACGGGTATGATAGGGATAATAAAAATAAAATCTTTATCTAACGAAGACATTTATAATAAGTTCAACAGTCAAAATTCAATCGCAATCACTATAATTCACAAGTCATTAATAAACGTGGCAAGGCGGGATGTAGCCGCCCAGGTGCTTGCCAAGATACTCTGCCACCGCCAGGCACAGCCCTTCTTGTCTCGGCGCCCCTACGATTTGCAGTCCAAGCGGGAGACCGTCTTTGTTCAGGCCGAGGGGCACCTATAGATAGAGAAAGAAATACATATAATTCATTAATTACACGAGCTTACCTCGCACATTAGGGTAAGATAGTATACTATGGGACAGAGTATCATCATTAGGTCTGTTTTTTGCCTCCACTGCAGGAGCACAACCCTCTCTGTACTACTAGAGCCATATATTAGCCAGGGCAGTCATTTGGCCTACACTCTCCACGCTGGCCAGACGGATTTTATTTTTTTTATTTTTTTATTTAAACAAACTTTACAATTAGGTTACAAAAAATCTTAACTGCTACAGTGTAACAAAAACCTTAGATTTGAACGTACACTGGCATTCAACATCGAGCATCCAAAATAATAATTGTCTATATACAACAATTATAAAACAAAACGTAGGTATTTTGTGCTGCGGCTATGGTGCCACGCTCTTAGAATAAGGAACGGTCAGGTAAATGTGAAGAGATAAATGAGAGAGAGGTAAATGGTTAGAGAGGTCTCTTTGATGTTTATAGCTTTGTTTAGCTTTTATTTCCTTAGTCGACTTCTACGACATCTTTGGAAGGAAGACTTGGAGTGGTCCTATTTTATGCCGGGAACCACACGACGCACACATAAATATATAATTCATTAGTACCTAATTGAAGGTAGCCAAGATTGAACTAAGTAGCCCTTTTCTGTAGCGACAAATTTAATAATAAAAGTACCTACCATTGATAAGTCAAGAAAAAACCGGCCAAGTGCGTGTCGGGCCACGCGCAGTGTAGGGTTCCGTAGTTGCGAATGATAACTTTGAGTTCACACTGTTTACACTCGCACCTCACAGTTTAACGACCAAAAACATCTAACAATGAAGCTTGTATGAAATTTTACATTTTCCAGTACATTTTATAAGTTGGTTGCCTATAACTTTTTAGTTTGCACTTAGTACCTAGCTCTGATAGTTTTCCTTTCAACTTCAGTATATATACTACTGCTGTAATTTTTTTCACGTATCCATATATAACCGTTTATAAGATAGAGGGGGGGGGGACACGTACCTCTAACAAAATTTTGCAATTTAAAACCAAATATTTCGGAAACGGATTCCTAAATCGAAAAATGGTGTTCTCAACCTCACAATATTTTTCAAAGACCTTTTTAACGATACCCCACACGATGGGTAAATAGAGAAAAAAAAATACTCCTCCACTTTACTTGTATGGGAGCTACCAAAAAAAAAATTTTTTTCAAGATTTTATTCTACGACTTTTTTGCCATGATTAATATACACACCCATAAGTCATACCAAATTACAGCTTTCTAGTACTTATAGTCTCTGAGTAAAACCGCGGACGGACAGACAGACAGACAGACATGGCGAAACTATAAGGGTTCCTAGTTTACTACGGAACCCTAAAAAGAAGATTGGTACGTGACGTACAGACAGTGCCAACCCGTCTGGCCAGCGTGGAGAGTGTAGACCGAATGCTCTGACTGCTCTGGCTAATATACCTTTGGTAGTACAGAGAGGGTCGTGCTCCTGCAGTGGGGTTACAGCTCGGAAATCTCCTGTCCGTGTGGTGCTACTCCTCAGACCATGGCACACCTTCTGTCTTGCCCTGCGTGTCCTACCACCTGCACACGCGAGGACCTTTACAATGCTACTGATAACGCTGTGTCAGTGGCAAAGTTCTCAACTCATTTGTGTTGACCAGAACATTATATTTATAATTCGCCCGAGACGACACGCTAAGAAGATGTGGAGACATAAATAGATCTGATGGTGATGATAATTACAGTACCTGCGCCACTGGCAGTTGAAGTGCGTTGAAGATAGACCAATGGGCTGACTGGTAGGGCCGCAGTAGGAGCGAGTAGTGGTAGGGAGCCACGTAGGATCCGCCTGGAAACAGCAGTACGCCGTCAGAGCCCAGTTTACTCTGTAAAATATAATTAGAAATATTAATTCAGGAAATGAGTTACACAACATAATGAAATGAAGCCCACACACACAAAATGAAAAAAAAAAAAACAACCACCAGAGTAGAATTTGTCCGCATAAATTATAGCCTATGTCAACCGCAGATAAATTTGCGTTTAATAGGTGAAAGAACGAACAAACAATAAAATCTTTCCTCTTTATAATATACTAGCAGCCTCCCCGGCTGCACCCGGGCGTGAATTATACCTATAAACCTTCCTCGTGAATCACTCTATCTATTGGTGAAAACCACATGTAAATCCGTGCAGTTTTTTAGCTTATCGCTTCGAGCAACACGGCCTCCGTACCGGACGGAGGGAGTGGGCAAAGCGACAATTTACTATGACAATTTTTCTGGCGTTTTTTGCGGGGGGAAATGTGCACACAAGTTTAGTTCCGCACACCTACATACAAAACTTAAACTGTCACTTGATAGTAATTATGACATTGTCACAAAAAATGACATAAAACAGAAAAAATAATTTGTGTACAGATGAGTCACACACAACTAACACATAGACATGCATATGCCTAATTTTGCTTGTACCTTGACAGAGGGGAATGCAGCGTATGGCTACTCCCTTCCGTGTTGCTCGAAGGCTTATCGCGAACAGACACGCCGCGGAGGACTTTGTTTTATAATATGTAGAGAACTAGAGACTAACAATTTTCCCGTGACTTCGTCCGCATAAATTATAGCCTATGACACCCGCAGATAAATGTGCTATGGCTTGCAGAGCACACGGCCTTGGCAAATTTTGCAAGGCCCCAGTTTTTTAACGGCTCCTTCCCCGGTATGTGCCATTTTTGGATTTGAAACCCGTCCTTCGAAAAAAATTTTACATCTGTGGCTGCTGCTGTGCTGCTGCTCTCAGAATAATAATTATGGTTCTGTGCTGCTGCCCCCGTAGCATGGGTCCCGCGACGCCGTTTATATCGCGCGATAAACTATCTACTTCTCGCTCTTCAGTATTGCGAAAAACATGATGGCGATAGTCGATAACCGTTGTCGCGCGTGCCATGCTACGAGGGCAGCTAGAGCTCAAATCTTTCGATATCGATATATTTTTGTGCCACTTGCGGTCACCCATCCAAGTGACTGCGCCCCGGGTTGCTTAACAGGCGGAAGCGCTAATAATGCTCACACTTACTAGGCCATCGGGATCCGTTAATTATAATTATTTATATTAACAGGACTTAGCACGAACCTTTTTACTTATTTATTTCCTTCGACGTTTATTTGAAGTTACATCATTCATGGTCGCAGCGAGAAACGGTACGATCTTCGAGCAACACGGCTTCTGTGCGGAAGGCGTGTTGCTCGAAGGGTACGATAGATGTAACTCCATAGAAACGTCAGCGGACATAAATAAGTACCTAAAAAGGTTCCTGCTAAGTCCTGTTAATATTAATAATTATATAACGGATCCCGATGGCCTAGTAAGTGTGAGCATTATTAGCGCTTCCACCTGTTAAGCAACCCGGGGCGCAGTCCCCACTTGGATGGGTGACCGCAAGTGGCATAAAAATATCTCGAGCTCCGTGCTTCGAAAGGTACGTTAAGTTCTTGGTCCCGGCTGTCATCATTGATGATGTTACGTGCCTTAAGAGTCGCCTGGACGCGCATGTCTCTATACAAACGGAAAAAGGGAATTGTGGCAATATTTGATAATTTTGGAGTAAAATTAAGCATTTAATCAATTAATCTCGTTATAATCTACGTACGTTCCTATACAGCCTGGGTAAAATATCAATGGTTTGAGAATTACAATTCTTTTCAAATTTGTATGGAAATCTTGAGAGGCGTATAATTCTCAAACTATTGATAATTTAACCAAACTGTATAGGAACGTACGTAGATTATAATTAGATTAATAGGTTGGATGCTTAATTTTACTCCAGAATTATCAAATATTGCCACAATTCCCTTTTTCCATTTGTATGGAGACATGCGCGTCCAGGCGACTCTTAAGGCAGCTTGAAAAATCTGACACCAATGTTGGCCACTTACACGAAAAACAAAATATGTAACATGAGGAATGCTAACTCACCTCTAAATCATGTCTGAGCTGATTGATCAGCGTCTCCCCCCATTGGGCGTCTGCCAGCGGCATTATTTGGTCGTCCAGCACCTTGACGATGGCTGCGATCGTGTGCTGCGACATTCCCACCAGCTGGAACAGTCATATCCTTATAACTTACATACATACATATTATCACGTCTTTATCCCTTGCGGGGTAGACGGAGCCCAAGGTCGTGAAACCCAAAGGCCACGTTTAGCATGTTAGAGGGCTTAAGAGTCGCCTGGAAGCATAAGCATACAAACTGAAAAAGGGAATTGTGGCAATATTTGATAATTTTAGGGCAAAATTAAGCATCCAATCAATTGATCTCATTATAATCTACGTACGTTCCTATACAGTTTGGTTAAATTATCAAATGTTTGAGAATTATACGCCTCTCAAGATTTCCATACAAATTTGAAAAGGCTTGTAATTCTCAAACCATTGGTATTTTAACCAAACTGTATAGGAACGTACGTAGATTATAATGAGATTAATTGATTAAATGATTAATTTTACTCCAAAATTATCAAATATTGCCACAATTCCCTTTTTCCGTTTGTATGGAGACATGCGCTTCCAGGCGACTCATAAAGGTGGAAAGCGGAATTGAAATAGTGATGGGTTGCTAGCCGTATCGCCTATAACGTGATTGCTTAGATTTTTGTCCTATCCGGGAAGAAAAGCAGCTAGTAACTATATTATATGTTTTTACTTTCGTCCCAAACCAGCATGGCAGAGTAGAAACGAAGAATATATCATATCATTTCCATTTTTAGCCATCTTACCCCTTTTTAGGGTTAAATAAATAAATATATATAGGGACATATCACACAAATTGAGCTAGCACCACAGTAGGTTGTGAACTTGTGTCGTAGGATACTAACTCAACTATAATTTAAAACTACTAAAATACTTATAATTTAAACTTATATAGATAAACATCCAAGACCCAGGTCAATCTGAAAAAGATCGTTTCCCATCATGACCTGACCGGGGATCGAACCCGGGACCCCGCTGTGTCGCAGGCTGGCGTGGTGACCACTGCGCCACGGAGCTCGTCCGATCGTCCGGTTACTTCCCTTTTTTTTTAACGTGCGGAAAGACCTTCGTCTCGTCCATCCGGCCACGGGAAGCCGAACAGGTATGTGGGGCTTGAACCCACTAAAACCACACGGTGTCATCATCACTCCGCATAATGCCGGGGCCGTGTGCTTCTATATGCTCCACAACCTCGGCGCGGCGGTTGCTTCTTACCTGGCTCCGGTACCCTCTCTGTGAGAGGGGTCGGAGCTGACTCCAGCCAGCTCTTCTGGCCCTAATGGGTAGACGTCATAGTGACACCAGCGACGTCTCAATTCGGAGGGCTGTCTGTCGAACGACGGAATCCCGTTTCCGCCGCTCAATCAGCCCTCAGATTGGCCTCTGCACAACCAAAAAGTTGACAGCGGCCCACCAGATTTCGGCCGCAGAGGACAGGGAGAACGGCGCACCTCCGGTTACTTCCCTAAAGTAACATAAGGAATCATATCTTACTTTATACTTAGTATTTTCAAAATGTCATGTCGCTCGCGCGAGCTACGAGTACATTGAGATTCCTTACTTTGTGGTACGATAGCAAAATAAAACGTAAACATACTTTTTTGGCCAACTCCAGGAACCCATTAGCTTCCCCCAGGTTGTTCCGGACGAACCGTGGGAAGTACTCCGGCTCCTTGGTCATGGCGTACTTCCACAGCGGGAACATGTGGTTGAAGCCCTCGTGAGAGTACTGCCGAGCCGGGTTTGAGGTCAGTTCTAGAAGCTTAGCTGCTGCCCTGAAAACATATTAATTAACACCCGACCGTGTGGTTCCCGGCAGGGTAGAATAGAACCACTCCAAACCTTTTTGATGTTTATAAGCTTTGTTTAGCTTTTTTATGTTTCCTAAGTGGCCTTCTACGACATCCACGGGAAGACTTGGAGTGGTCCTATTCTACTCTGTCAGGAACCACACGGCATAATACAAGCGATACATAATATTCAAATTTAAATATAATTTTATTTCATTTCATTTCACCGGATTCTGTGACAAGGGAACCCGACCGCCCCGGAAGGCGAGTCACAGGAACCGGATGGCACCGGACGACGGAGGGAAAACAGAATGCAATAGGTGTATTTTGTGATCTCTCCAAAGCGTTTGATTGCGTTGACCACAATACCCTTCTATCTAAGCTAGAACATTATGGAATTAAAGGGAAAGCTCTGGACTCAATTAGGTCATATTTAAATAGCCGAGTTCAAAAAGTTAGTTTAGATAGAGTTCAATCTTCCGGATCATCTGTTAAGATGGGTGTACCCCAAGGCTCTATTCTAGGACCTTTGTTATTCCTCATATATATAAATGATCTACCATACCATGTTAATACATGTAAGGCTGTACTATTCGCTGATGACACATCACTTATCTTTCGTTTAGATAGGAAAACCGACTGTTTTGACGAGGTCAATAGTACATTAGCTCAAGTATTGGACTGGTTTACAGCGAATAACCTGTTGCTTAACGCGAAAAAAACTAAATGTATCAAATTTTGCCTACCGAATGTCCCAGATCTGCCAACGCGTATAATAGTTGATAATGAAACATTAGATTTAGTAGATAAAACAACATTTCTCGGAATAACAGTTGATTCCGGTCTTCAATGGGGTGCCCACATTACAACTTTGGCGGGTAAACTTAGTTCAGCGGCTTACGCAATTAGGAAAATCAGACAGCTGACTGATGTTGACACTGCGCGTTTGGTATACTTTAGCTACTTTCACAGTGTTATGTCCTATGGAATATTGCTGTGGGGAAACGCTGCTGACGTCAACACTATATTTGTTCTGCAAAAACGCGCTATTAGAGCAATATATAAACTAAGTGCTCGAGACTCTCTTAGAGAATATTTTAAGGACATTAATACTTTGACATTTCCCTCCCAATACATCTTTGCGAATATCATGTATGTGCGTCAAAACCTTCATTTATATAAAAAAAATTGTGATATTCATAGTAGGAACACAAGAAATATAAATAAATTAGCAACCCCAGCATTGCGGCTGCAGAAAACAAAGGGTTCATTTCTGGGTCTTGGTATACGCTTCTATAATAGAATTCCCAATGAATTGTTAGAACTATCGTTTAATAAATTTAAGACTGCTGTTAAAAATCAGCTTATAAAAAAGGCATATTACTGTATAAATGATTATTTAATAGATAAAAATGCTTGGAATTAGTCAAATATTTGTTAAATGTATGTGTAGACTTATAACTGTTCGTAGCTGTTATGTATTATGCCCTTCTGGCACGTAGGGACCAATACTGAACTGAGTTTCTTTCGGCGTATTCTTCTCAGCAGTGGTCTTTCCGAAACGCTAGTAGTTTTCGATTTTGCAAAAAAATAAAATAAAATATAACAAGAAAGATAAATGACGTTCAAAAAGCGATACATGAGATCCAAAATTTGAATAAAAACTATTCATTTCATTTCATTTAGTCACAGGAATCGGATGGCACTGAACGGCACCGGAAGGTTAGTCACTGAAACCGGATGGCATCGGACGGCAGGACGACGCTGGATGTCATGAAAAGGGAACTGGACGGCACCGGAAGGTGAGTCGCAGGAACCGGATGGCACCGGACGACGCCGAATAGTGTGACAAGGGAACCGGACAGCACCGGAAGGCGAGTCACAGGCGTCGGATGGTGCTAAATATTGTGACAAGGTGAACGGATGGCACCGGACGACATCGGATAGTGTATCAAGGGAACCGGACGACAACGAGAGTGCGAGAGACTCAAACACATCATACAGCCCTCGAGCGCGGCAGTCGGCGACGGCCCGTTCCACGCCCCGCGCGCCTCTCGTTGCCCCCGCAATCATCCAAACACCCATACGAGTACATAGCAGCAAGCGATTTCACGTGCACACATGCATGCTTAAGCCTCTGCACTATTCGCGTATTGTATAGGTATATTCTTTGCCTGTAGGCAATGCAGATTATTTTGATTATGTACATTATGAGAACCATGGAGATATATGTACCTACTACGTTCATACTTCCGTAGTGAGAACTTACTTTTTCATGGTTTGCTTGAGTTCTGAACTGATTGGGCTGACGAGCGGGTCTTGCGTCTCCTCCACGTAGTATACCTTGAGATTCTGAAATCATTGCGTTTTTTTTAAAGACAGTTGAATGAATAGCATGAATATTTTAGGGTCCAGTGCTGAATTTGAAATAAATCATTTGAAATAAATATATGTAAGAAAACGAAGATATAATCACAGAATTATTAATAGTACTAACGTACCTAATAAAATTTAAAATTTTGTTCTGCGAAGCCATAGATAACCCTTCAAACAACTTTTACTGTTTACTATTTAAGATGAGAACGTAAAACATTTCTTAGCGTTTGTGCCAATACAGTCACTTTTGGCGAAAACGCTAAGTAATGCTTCGCGTTCACATTTTTAACAGTACCGTGTAGTTCAAAAATAGTTACCCATATAGAATAGAATAGAAAAATCTGTATTCAGTAATTTAAAAAATAGTACAGCACTACCACTTTCATAAATTATGCCGATGTACCTGCGCACAAAATCAATTTTTTGCATGGCGCGAAAATACCCGTCCGCTATTGGCTGATGTGTACACGCCATGCGGCGTCACCGCCACTCTCAGCAGTCGTACAAGTATTGTGAGCGAGATAGCACGACTCCGGTTGTGTTTGGATGTCAAATCTTATGTAATAGTAATAAGTTCGTTAATTAATTGATATTTTCATTCGGTTTGAGTCTGCGGTAGGTTGCGCTATTCTGCGCTATCGAATAATGCCGATGCGACTTATTAACGTGGTACTACTGTACAAAAATAGTTTATACAGTTAACCAATTTTGTACAAATAAATACAATATACGGTTTTATCTTTTTGATTACCAAATAAAACTGTCTACCTTAAGATCAACGGGTCGGTCGAAGCCCAATTCGCTCGCTTTGTCTCCCGCGACAATCTTGGTGAGAGGGGCGAGGTCACCCACGTGCTTGCTCATGAAGCTGATTGAACACATTGACCGCGCCTCTCCGGTGCGCATGGCCAGGCCTATTACAAACAAACATACAGATAAATCACTCGGATATAAAGTAGCTTTGTCACAGAGCATGGAATGTCTCTCGCGCCCTACTAGAAACGACATTCGAAAGTAATAATAATACCACGTGCGTGTCAGCCCGCACCCGGCTTAGTAGGTGAAATTCGCATACTCGGACTGTCAGTTCATGCTCAAAAAACCGGCCAAGTGTGAGTCAAACTCGCGCAATGAGGGTTCCGTACAATATGCTTCGTGAACACACACACAATGTGCAAAAAATGTTTTATTCAATTGACTAGCGCCATCTAGTGGTGTTTTAGTGAACTATTTCCCTAGATGAACTTATTATAGTGAGTTTACCACTTAATTTTCAAGTGATAGAATTCTTATTATTTTTCCTGTAATCTTCAAGGAATGAACTATATTTTGTGATTTTTTCAAAATTTTCGGCCCAGTAGTTTCGGAGATCAGGGGGGGGGGAATGGTCAAATTTTGCCTTCTTTCATGAATAAAATAAAAAGTATTGATTTTACCCGAACAAAAAAAAATATTTTTGAGATCCTCATAATGAGCCCTTTCATTTGATATATGACACAGTAAGGTTTGCAAAACTTTTTTTTTTAATTTTGTAATTGGGCCCCTGAAAATGACACTTATTCCAAAAAAATCTTTATTTACTTTGCACATCCGTGTTTGGGTCATAGGATTACACCATCTTACCAAATTTCACATAATTTGGTTCAGTAGATTCGGAGAAAATCGGCTGTGACAGACGGACGGACGGACAGACAGACGCTCGAGTGATCCTATAAGGGTTCCGTTTTTCAACTTTTGTACGGAACCCTAAAAACGTACAAAATGCCTCAATGTGCTATGATATGGTATCATCATTACAGTAAAAAGATTAGTAAACAAAATTCTGATGTCACACTCCCTGCTCTGTGGTGCCCCACCGATTTTGTGTGTGGCACTGGTTGTAAACAGTTTTAGTTACTTACAGGTTGGTTTCAGTCGTCATGTTGGTGCCCTACTAAGCTCGGAGGCTTCACCCTATCCATTGCATACAAAAGCCCGATGGCCAGTGGGCGTGAGTATTATTAGCGCTTACCCATGTTAAGCAACCCTGGGCACTTGGTTGGGTGATTGCAACTGGCATAAAAGTGAGGTGCAGCCTAGGTTACCTTACGAGATTTTCTTTCACAGGAAGTCAGTAGTTGTTCCGATATTGTATTTACGCATTAAGTGAGTCCCGGCAGAGTAGATAGGACCTCTCCAACTCTTCCCGTGTATGTCGTAGAAGGTGACTTAGGAACACAAGCTAAACAAAGCTTATTAACATCAAAGAGACCTCTCCAACTCGGACAGCGTGAAGAGTGCAGGCACAACATTTATACATGGCGAAATTTTTATCGTTCTGGACCCTTAAAGGGGTGATTCTGCCCGTCGATATGAACCATTTTTCCTATGGGACCAATGCTGGAAACTCAAATTTTATTTCGACATTTTCATACAAAAGTGTTCAGCCGCCCGGGCAATTTGTATAGGAATGTCGAATTTTTTTTCGAGTTTACAGCATTTGTCCCATAGGACAAATGCTGTAAACTCGAAAAAAAAGAATTCGACCTATTTGAATAAAGATTTATTATTATTATATATTATATATTTTATTATTATTATTATATTATATATTATATTATATTATAGGAAAAGTTGTTTATATTGACAGGCTGAATCACCCCTTTAATGATCCGGAACGATCAAAATTTCGCCATGTATTTGTAGGCCTAATTATCTAACTGCTCTGGCATCTAGTCCAGAGAGGGCCATGCTCTTGCAGAAAAGACATGATGGTTATCGTTGAGTGAGTCAGGCTCCACTTACCCCTCAAGTTAGTGTATCCAGCAGTTGGGTTGATGGCGTACAGCCCGCAGTAGAATGCGGGCATGCGAGTGGAGCCTCCGAGGTCTGAACCTGGAATATTAATACACATATTAAGATTTCTTTTCCTGTATCCGTCAAAAATACCTCTTGACACAGTGCCGCCATCTGGGGACAAAATCGTTTCCGAAAACTCTCATTGAAATAGGCCATAGATATTTTTTTGCGGGTCGAATGATGACGATGATGTCAGTACTTACACTGAAATATAGGGGATGCTGGCTAAGGCTGCGGAGAGACTCGCCTAGCCGCCGCTAGAGCCGCCGGTTGTGCAGCCCTTGTGGTATAGACTATAATTTTTGGCGGGTCAAATAATAATGATATTGATGATGGAAGTACTTACACAGAGAAATAGGAGATGCCAAGGCTGCGGTGAGAGCCGCCTAACCGCCGTTAGAGCCGCCTTACCGCCGTTAGAGCCGCCAGTTGTGCAGACCAGCACATTTTTAGTGGCCCACTGTAGCGGGAGCGAGGTGATATGCTCGACCGCCACAAAGGGAAGAACTTCCCGCTGGGCAAGGTGTGCGCCCAGGGAACCGTATACGGCTCCGACTGAGTTCTGTCGGAAGTGTTATTTATGTGCGAGATTCGAAGAATCTTTGTTTGCGCGTTTCAGGATTGTACAGCGCCATCTTGTGAGAATTCTTGTAGTTATTTGTTGTGTCACCGTAATTTCAGTAGAGTTAGTTCTTGTGGCGAATGTAGAGGTCGCCAAAGGTCAAATGAGGATGTAACTACTTACACAGAGATATAGGGGATGCTAAGGCTGCGCTGAGAGCCGCCTCGCCGCCGCTAGAGCCGCCGGTGGTGCAGCCCGTATGGTAGGGATTGTTGGTCTGCCCGAAGACCATGTTTCGGCACTCCTGCCTGTAATATTTACATACATATTATCTCATTTGCGGGGTAAACAGATCCCAAGATCCTAAGAGAGACTAAGATTCATCAGCAGAACTTGGTACATGAGACCCTCAGTCACATTAGTGACAGCTTCTAGGTTGGCAAACGAGCAAGCGGGTACCCTGATGGTTAGTGATCTCCGCTGCCAATGGACAACTGCTACACCAGGGGTGTGACAAGAGCGTTGCCAGCCTTTTTCCTTCTTTCTTAAAAGTATTCATCTTCCTCTTCAAGAGAGAAAGAGATTTTTCAGCAGAACCACTAACCACATGAGACCTTCAGATTTATATGATTTTAAGCTTTCGCGGTCACAATCACTATTATGTTCACTACGGGACTTACCGCGATTATTTTTGAGTTCTGTTTGATATTTCGACAACATTGCAGCTGCAATAATACTTCAGTTACATTGGTGACAGCCACCATTATAGCACCAGCACCCTTCACCAACCTCGCATATTATTCATCTGTCTCCACCATCAAGAAAGACTGAGATTCATCAGCAGAACTGATTTAGGTTAGAACCTAAAGCAGTTCTTTCTTTCTCTCGTTCAGAGCTCTCTGATGCACAGCGGTCAGATCAAGATGAAAAATGATCTTTTAGATTGACCTGGGTCTTGGATGTTTATCTTTATATGTATTTGTAATAACACAAGTCTCGAACTTACTTTGGGGCTAGCTCAATCTGTGTTATTTATCCGTATTTTTTTAATTTACCTTACAATGCCTTGTGGTTCCCGGTAGAGTAGAATAGGACTACTTACTCCAAGTCTTCCCGTGGATATCGTAAAAGGCGACTTAGTTAACACAAGCTAAATAAACATCAAAGAGACCTCTCCAACCCGTCAACCCGTCTGGCCAGCGTGGAGAGTGCAAGCCAAATCCTCTGGCTGCTCTGGCTAATATATGGCTCTGGCGGTACAGAGAGGGTCGTGCTCCTGCAGTGGAGACTATAAAAGACCTGATGATGATGACTTACCACATGAGACCCTCAGTCACATTGGTGACAGCCACCAGCTTCCTTCACCAGCCTTACGCACTCCGCATCTGTTTCACCGCGAAGGTAGCGCCGGGCCATCATGCCGATAGTGATCAGCATGCCTCCACCCTCAAGAAATGCCACCAGGATTGCGTCAATCCCCTTTAACAGCCTCGCATCCAACATCAAGAGAGAATTAGATCAATCAGAATAACTACTTACCACATGAGATCTTCAGTTACATTGGTGACAGCCACCATGATAGCTCCAGCATCCTTCACCAACCTCGCATATTGCTCATCTGTCTCCACCATCAAGAAAGACTGAGATTCATCAGCAGACTGCTTTAGATGAGCTCTGATGCGCAGCGGTCAGATCAAGATGAAAAATGATCTTTTAGATTGATTTGGGTCTTGGATGTTTTTTATATATAATAACATAAGTCTCGAACTTACTTTGGGGCTAGCTCAATCTGTGTTATTTATCCGTATTTTTTTAATTTACCGTACCATGCCGTGTGGTTCCCGGTAGAGTAGAATAGGACTACTTACTCCAAGTCTTCCCGTGGATATCGTAAAAGGCGACTTAGTTAACACAAGCTAAATAAAGCTTATAAACATCAATGAGACCTCTCCAACCCGTCTAGCCAGCGCGGAGAGTGCAGGCCAAATCCTCTGGCTGCTCTGGCTAATATATGGCTCTGGTAGTCAGAGAGGATCATGCTCCTGCAGAGGAGACTATAAAAGAGCTGATGATGATGACTAACCACATGAGACCCTCAGTCACATTGGTGACAGCCACCAGTATAGCGCCAGCTTCCTTCACCAGCCTCACGCATTCCGCATCCGTTTCACCTCGAAGGTAGCGCCGGGCCATCATGCCAATAGTGAACAGCATGCCTCCCACCTCGGTGCAATCTTTCACAGTGAAGGGAACTCCTGAAATATAGATGTAGTTGCAGTATTCTGCCGTGTGGTTCCCGGCAGAGTAGAATAGGGCCACTCCAAGTCTTCCCTTGGATGTCGTAGAAGTCGACTAAGGAAACATAAGCTAAACAAAGTTATAACCATTAAAGAGACCTCTCCAACCCGTCTGGCCAGCGTGGAGAGTGTAGGCCAAATCCTCTGACTGCTCTGGCTAATGTATGGCTCTGGTAGTGCAGGGAGGGTCGTGCTCCTGCAGTGGAGACTAACAAAAACCTGTTGATGATGATGATGATGCAGTATTCTCTTTTATTATACGACATTATCGACTGTCCACAAAAGAGGGTTACGTTCTCAGTGTTCACTTATGTATCTAGTCTAGTCTAGTAGTAGTATCAGAGTTTTTTTATCATACAATAATTTCTATTAGCCTCAGCAGATTGGTAAGGTCAATATTAAAAACTGGGTTTGTGATGGGAAGTCAAGGGGTGCAGGTCGGGTCTACCTTGGACGATTTTGCAAATTGATTTTAGTGGACTTTATAATATGAAATAGGTGTATTTTGGTGTTGTAAATGCTCGTACTCATGGAACAATTTATGAAATAGTTAAAGTGGACTGACCGACCACGAGGCATCAAACAACTTACTACTTGTTATAACTTTACCGTACAACACCGATACTTAGTATCTCAATTTACTGGACATTGGTAGAATCACTGAAATATCGGTGGAAGCCATTTTATAAAACAGAAGAAGAAGAAGAAGAAAAACTGATATCCTTAGTAAAACGTTGAGATTATACCTATTATGCTCTCCGTTACCTACTGTAATCTATACTTTCTACATATACTATATCCTTTTTGTTTGTTTGCATTGAATAGGCTCCGGCATTACTGACTGTACAATAAATAGTCAATAATCAAAAAATTTATTCATCCTAAGATATTTTCAATATCATTTGTTGAACGTCAATTTACATTTACAATTGGTTTACAATGTTATGGCATTGTTGACGTCAATAATTTACTTACTTAAAGCTAAGTTTACACCTCTTCCAAGGCGGAGTGCAGAAGAAGCGGCAACAAACTGCACAGCGCATTTTCTCCAAATGACGTCAACTTACAATCTACGACATACGATACGTAAATAATTTAATATCTATAGAAAGCTCATTTATATGCGGCTGATATAGGCTATAATTTATGCGGACGAAGTCGCGGGGTAATTGCTAATAATAAATATGTCATTCTTACCTACTTAATTGTAATACATGTTAATTCTGTGAATAAGTATATTTACCTAAAAACGGCCTCTTATCGAAGTAATCATTTGGAAGGCCCTCAGCGACTCTTCTATCGACCTCCCTGGCGTCGTTCAGCGCGTCTTCAAAACGCTGGTCTGTTATTGCATTGAGTATCGGATTCACCTGAAATTAAATGTAGAAAGTACAAGAAAGTCGTAATACTAAAGAATACATACACTACGCAAAAAGAAACGACACTTGAGCATGTGTGCACTTAAAATCGCTAGCGGCTATAGGTATGCGAGTATCTAGAATTGCGCGGGAGCATCGAGAGGCACGGGGGCTTCGAGGGCAGCGCGGGGGCATCGAGGGGAGCGCGTGGGTGGAACGAGCCGTCGCCGACTGCCTTGGTTAAGAGGGTATACTAGCAGTGCATTTTCCATACAAATGTATTTATCTATTTTCTCGCTGAAAACTGCTTCTAGAGGCACAATTCTTTTTACATACAATCTATTACTAAAATAGGTATGTCCCTGTTTTATTTTTTTCTAAAAACCTGTTTAAAAGAAAAATTTTTTTTACAAAAACAGTTTTTTTGGAAAAAAATAAAAAATAGGGGCATTCCTATTTTAGTACTAGATTTTATGAAAAAATAATTGTGGCTCTAGGATCAGTTTTCAGCGAGAAAATAGAGAAATACATTTGTATGGAAACCATATTGAAAAAATACTGCTAGTATACGCTCTTAAGGGCCCACACTAGGCACACTAGCGACGCCAATGGTTTCATTCCTAATACTTTACAAATAGAATGAAAATCAAGAATGTAAATCATATAAGCCTTAGTAAATAACCTGAAGTATTTTTGGAATCATGTTTTAATCTTATGAGTATCAGTTATTTAGAGAATTACTGATTACCGCCTAAAACGGCCGTTTTTGGCGGTAGTTTAGTGAGTATCAACCCTAGCGCTTACACGCGCCGGCACAAGTCACCGGTGCCCGAACTTTCACTTACAGGGAGTGACACCACTGTGGTAATTAGTAAGGTAACCTGATTGATTGATGATTGTTCTGCCCCCTTATTTACTAACTCGGATGACAGGTTTCGATGCCTATCAATCTAAAATTTTCTGTTACAACGCGGGTTTTGTTTGCTGTTATTTTTTATTTGGAATACAAAAACCGCATTGTAACAGCAAATCCTAGATTGATAGGCATCGACACATAGATTTAAAAAAAAAATTTTCGTCACCATCGACACCTGTCATCTGAGTTAGTAAATAGGCTGGTCTACCCTATAAGTTGCGGAGGGCAGATAACAATCATCATCATCAGGTCTTTTTTATTCTCCACTGCAGGAGCACGACCCTCTCTGATCACCAGAGCCATTATAATTAGCCAGAGCAATCAGAAGATTAATTAAGATAACAATCGCTGTGTAAAAACCCATAACTCTTTATCACCTGCTTGGATAGGTAGCGGACCCCGGGCCCTGAAGCGTTACCGCTGAAGCAACCAGGAATACGCTCAGATAATGACCATTAAAGTGGACGCTGATTTTTTTAGGACAACATCGATAGAAGGACGGGAAATTATGAATAACTTGCTGTTACCCGCGGCGCGGCTTTGCCCGCGTGATTTATAGCCTATGTCCTTCTCATCACTACATATTATAAAACAAAGTCCTCTGCCACGTCTGTCTGTTTGCGATAAACTGAAAAACCATTGCACGGATTTTTGTGTAGTTTTCACCAATAGATAGTGATTCATGAGAAAGATTTTTAGGTATGATACATGCCCGGGCGCAGCCGGGGAGGGCTGCCAGTTATGAATAAATAGCTGTTACTCGCGGCTTTGCCCGCGTGATTTATAGCCTACTTCCTTTTCAGTACCCTAACCTATGTGTATGCAAAATTTCATAATGATCGGTTCACCTAGTTCTGATATCTATGATCGGTTCTCAGGCGATTAATCAGGCGAATATTTAGGTACTTACATAACATTAGGTACAACTTTTTAATATTTAGCAGTTCTTGCTTTCAACGTACAAATTCATACAACAATAGCTAATTTGTAATGTAAAATAGTCATCTTCGTGCCCTGTAACCGCGCCTATATAAGTACTTTTATTTTATTCCGAAACTACTACGACTACCCAGTTGAAATTTGTTAAGCAGATGTATTCTGAGAACCGCTTTAAGACTTTAACACAAAAAGAAAGATTAAACCAAAGACAATATAATACTAACGTAATAGACTGCCCACCTCATACAAAAATATTGGACCAAATTAAGGTTGCGAAAAGCAGGCGAATGTATGGCGCAGGAAAGTTGCTTGCTACTCGATACTAGATGGCGGTAATCTGCGTTAGTCTTTAACTCACTAAATATGCGGTGTCATTTTAAAATATTATGCCTAAAATATTGTTTTGATTTTTAATAAGATATATTTTGTGAATCATGTTTTTATATTCTCATCATACGGTAGATACAATGTTGTGTAGTTCCCTCTTTTTTCCCTGTGTTTTTCCCCAACCTTATACATGAATCGGTTTTTTTTCATGGTGTCCATAAGTAGGGCTAAGTTTGACTTTGAGGTTTCTAAAACCATTTTTTCTCGAAAGTCAATCGTTTGAAAGGTAGATACTTCCATAGTGGTAAAATGAGTGCGACTCCCTCTAACTTTATAAACATGAGAGTAAAAACAAAAAGAGATAGCAAATGGGAAGCAACGATGATGAGGATCAAATAAGTACGCTCTTGCCTTGAAGATCCCTCACAAGGTAGGTACTTACAATTTGTATCCGTTCGATACAAGCGTTGACCAGCTCTTCAGATTTGAGTTCTTTGTTCCTTATTTTAGCAGCAAGAGCCACCGCACTCTCGGCAAGCATGCCATGCCGCTTGTTCAATGCCGGGATGGGTTGCCGCTTTTTCTCCCAGTAGAGCCCGAACAAGAAGTGGACGAAACAGTCCCACCATATCCAGAAATACCGCAACACACTTCGCAACATCTTTTTTATATTTTCAGAAGTTATCACTGAAAAATATGGATTATTTTTATATCTTCAAATGCTCTTTTAATTTGTGAGATTACTGGCGTTTAAAGAAAATGACTTCACATAGGTTTCGATTTTCCAGATTTTAAACTTTTTTTACATTTATTATTTTTGTATACGCTTTACAGTTAGCACCCGATTAAGCTGGGCAAAGGACCAGTCATAAGTATATTGCCAATAATAACTCATTAATCAACTGTTAATGTTTGTATGTTATTACCACTGAATAGGTTCAGTCCGTGTACAGACCTATTTTTGTTTTGGCGCCTAATCACTGACTGTTGAAAAACGATGCGCGAACAACTAATAACTAAGTAGGTATGCAAAATCTCGAAGACAATAAGCTACATTAATTCAGATTTATGCGCTCTCTCAAGATTATGATTTATGGTTACACGATAATGTTTGTGATTTAGGGTTACACAGAGTAATAATAGAGAAATGCGATTTGAAAAAAAGGAGATGTTTATTTTAATTTTATATTGTGAAGCCCTGAACAGGCCTTCAAACTATTTTACGAATTACGTGAAGGTTCACTTAGCATTTTCGCCACTAAAGGCGATAATCTATAAACACTTTAAATAAATATTATAAAAGAAAGTCCTCCGCCGCGTCTATCTGTCTGTTTGCGATAAACTCAAAAACGACTGCGGGGATTTACATGTGGTTCTTTCCAAAAGATAGTGATTCTTGAGGAGTTTATAGGTAAAATGCGCGGGCGCAGCCGGGGAGGGCTGCTAGTCCTAACTAATATTATAAATGCGAAAGTGAGTTTGTTTATTTGTTACGCTTTCACGCCGTATCTACTGAACCGCTCATTATGAAATTTTGCATATACATAGGTAAGGGTACTGAGAAGGACATAGTCTATAAATCACGCGGGTGAAGCCGCGGCTAGCAGCTAGTAATATTGTAAAGAGGAAAGATTTGATTGACTGTTTGTTCGGCTCCGAAACTACTACCCAAGTCTCGTGTTTGTTCGAATGTTTTCGTTAATTGACAATTATATTGTGCATTAAATAAATACGTTTCGATTTGTTTTTATTTTAAACTAAGTATAATTTAATCACTCTGTTACTTTGAAATAAGTACTTACATGAGATTTGGTTACTCTCACTAGTACATATATCTCCATGGTTATTCTTCATTTTTTACTGACAAAAAAACCGTTACAATATTCATACATCAATCACGTAGACAAGTCGCTATACCTATTAAACGTGTTACATAATTCCCACGAAATAAAAAGTTATTATATTATAGTGTGGTTCCCGGCAGAGTAGAATAAGACCACTCCAAGTCTTCCCGTGGATGTCGTAGAAGGCGACTTAGGAAACAAAAGCTAAACAAAGCTTATAAACATCACAGAGCCCTCTCCAGCCCATCTGCCCAGCGTTAAGAGTCGCCTGGACGCGCATGTCTCCATACAAACGGAAAAAGGGAATGGTGGCAATATTTGATAATTTTGGAGTTAAATTAAGCATTTAACCAATTAATCTCATTATAATCTACGTACGTTCCTATACAGCTTAGTTAAAATACCAATGGTTTGAGAATTACAAGCCTTTTCAAATTTGTATGGAAATCTTGAGAGGCATATAATTCTCAAACTATTGATAATTTAACCAAACTGTATAGGAACGTACGTAGATTATAATGAGATTAATTGGTTAAATGCTTAAGTTTACTCCAAAATTATCAAATATTGTTACAATTCCCTTTTTCCGTTTGTATGGAGACATGTGCGTCCAGGCGACTCTTAAGAGTGTAGGCCAAATCCTGACTGCTTTGGCTAAACGGCTCACACGGCCGACATGTTTCGACCTCATCCAGAGGTGTTGCTCAGGACGATTGTGAATTGAGACGCGCACGATGTCGTCCCAATCCGCACAGTGCGAATGAGGACGACGTCTAGCGCGCAAATGAGGTTGGAATGAAAATTTGGACCAATGTAAATTTAACAAAGATAATGGGTATAACAGAACTTCCTGTTTCATTGTACGGCCTGGCCCGACACAGACAGATTTAATCATAATTCTTATTTTTTAATCCATACTTATAATATTATAAATGCAAAAGTAACTCTGTCGGGTAAGTAATATAACATATAAACACAAAATATATATGTTTTAAGATTAATACCAACGAAATATGTAATTTTGGTCAGTATAATTATCAAACAAAGATAAAAATCGGAAGAAATAAGTTTGAAAAAAATAAAATCTTTTAGCAATTATTCAACATAACAAAACCTTTCATATACCGTTTTATCGTTATAAAATTTAACAAATCGATTTGTTGCTATGTATAATAAACGTATTATATACTTATTATTAAGCATAATAATCATTGGTTATACAAATAAAGTGATAGAAGATCCTAATTACGTTCTGTGACTAAATCGCTTCGGCACCCAGTCGTCGCTCGCTCGCTCGCTCATATGGTGGTCTATGTGTAACCATAACCTAACCTACCTTCTGTTACCAAGTCGCGTATCCAAACCAGTCGCTTTCACACCCAGTCGTCGCTCACTCGCTTCGCTCATGTGGTGGTCTATGTGTAACCATAACCTAACCTACCTTCTGTTACCAGTCACTTTCGCATCCAGTTGTTGCTCGCTCGCTCATGGTCTACGTCTAACCATAACCTAACCTGCCTTTTGTTACCAAGTTGCGTATCCAAACCAGTCACTATCGCACCTAAGGTCGTCGCTCGCTCGCTTCTCATAATCAATTTGTTTGATTTAGATTTTTATTGATATATATTTTAAATAGTATTCGTTTTGATTGTTATATTTTATGGCATGTATACCGAACGAGTTGTATGACAGGTGATGTTTAGTGTTCATAAACGTTATAATAAATGAGTTTATGGCTTTCGAATTGAAAATTTTATGAATTTTAAGAATATAAACAGTAATAATTATACCAAGTAAACATTATATCTTTTGAACTTTATTGAAATGAAAATATATAATTTGTTATTATATCAAACAATACGCACCCAACTCTGTCGGTCTGTCAATTTAATTAAAATCGGTTCTACTTACACTACTGAACCGATTTTAATGAAATTTGTTACACAGATAGTCTAGGGCCTGAGAAAGGACACTATTTTTCACGCCGACGAAATCACGGGCACATGTAATCCTAACTAATATTATAAATGCGAAAGTGAGTTTGTTTGTTTGTTTATTTGTTTGTTACGCTTTCACGCCGTATCTACTGAACCGATCATCATGAAATTTTGCATACACATAGGTTAGGGTACCGAGAAGGACATAGGCTATATATTACGCGAGCGAAGCTGCGGGTAACAGCTAGTAAAATGTAAAACAACAGGTTTTTTAATACAAAAATATTTATTTAGCAGTTTTACTGCTTCAAGCACCTTCACCATCATTTACAAAATGACTAATATTACAATAAATATATGTGGTCAGTCTTAAAGATACCTACATAATGCTTATCCCCTTTTCAGTATGATTTTGAACAGAAAGCACAAGAAAATAAAAGGACTTTTGAAATTATTCAATGTAAAATAATAACTATTATTATCACAGAGGTAATTGTCTGATATTACAGAAATATTGGAGTTTGAAGATGGCTGAAGAAGACGCTAGCTACGAAAGCTATTTCATAGAAATACATTGGAACCTAGAGATTGGAACCAGTCGTATCGTTGCGACAAGTCTGCTATTGCTGTCATCTACGAACTTCTTCCTTTATGGTCTTTTAATAAACATTACGTCAGTCGATCGAATTCAGAAATGATGACCCTAAATTTAAATAAGCCATCCATATATTTAACAATTGTATAAACATAATTTAAACAATAACACGTGTTGGAAATCATCATCCTTGACGCATTATTATGACAGAAGAACGTGACAAACAAGTGTCGTAACCTTCGTGAAGGAAATTTATTTTGCTAATTATATTACTCATTGCCAAAGTGTTACGACGAACAACGCCATGGAGCCTGCACATTGTCAACGGCACTATACTGCCCAACTAAGCGCAAAAGCGGTATCTCAAAAAAATTCGAAAATTTGATTTTTATGCCATCGGATAGTTTAAAGAAATACGCATCTAATGCATTAAGGCACTTAGCGGTATCTTGTTTAAAACATGAGAAAAACCCTTAAGAAAGATTTTTCTATCTCAATTTTACCTTATATCACTAAGGGTATTAGAAGTATATCAATATTACGAAAGCAATAAGCCGTAAATTTGGATACCCCCAAATCCCTTAAAAATCGTCAGCAAGTTTTCTTAGCCGATAAGCGGCAACTATGACGCCTGAAAGTATACACTGATTTACCGCTATAAAGCTTAGTAAATTTGTGCTTAGATGACCCGCAAATTATTTTGCCTACTTGAGATACGGTTGCAGTGGCAAATAAAATTGACCCTTAAAGTTTAAGTGATACGGTCTCATTTTGTATATATTTTACAGTGAATGCTCTTTGGTTTTGTTTACTTTCGTGTCATTACTTGTTTGTTTTTGCGGGAAAAAGGTGTTACACTAAATTACTGTTTTCTGTGGATTAATTTCATGTTTTCACAATCAGGTAAGTTCTATTAAAGTGTAATTTTGTATAATCTTTTACACAAAAGCAGAATTAGTTCATTTTTGTCTATTTTTCTATGTAGGATTGCTGTTCTTATATTTCAATTATAATTTAGCTTATTTAGTTAGTTAATTTATGAAGGGTTGTTTGGACGCTCTAAACACGAAATAATTAGTGCATACTACCATTTTTTTATATTTCATCAAGATAAAAAGAACATCATCGTTTGGGTTGACAATTGTTTCTCACAGAACAAAAATTGGAATTTTTTTTCGTTTTTAATTTACGTTGTTAATTCAGGTGACATCAACGCTGACAAGATAGTGATCTGTGATAGTGAAATAATATTTTGAGCCTGGACACACCTTTATGTCGGCTGACAGTTTTCATCATAGGGTCGAGCTGTCAATGAAACGATTGAAAAATAAAATCTATGATTTTGCTGACTTTTCGCACGCAGTGAGTGCAGCAGGTAAAAAAGTAAAGACCAAAGAGATGACTGTTCAAGATTTTTATGTGTGGGAAGATTATACCACTCAATATAAACTGTCTCGTATGAATCCACGTCCATATAAGTGAAATAATAGAAGTGGAGGTGAACAGAGGTAGTTTTGATTTGACTTATAGAACTGGGTGGTCTAAAGACTCTATTACGGCAAGTATTATTGGAAATAAAATTTTGGAAAGTCAAGTTCTGCCGCCACCCAAGAAGAAAACTGTACCGGAAGGCATATCAAAAAACAAAAAAGAAAATATTTTAACATCTTATAAAAATATTATACTTACCCCAAAATAGGATGTCTTTTTGGAGAGAACTTCCAACTTTTGATTAAAAATATTACAATGAATAACATAATTTTTTTGATTTCTTTTGTGTAATTTTTGTTATAAAGGTATAATACTTTATTAAAACAGGTTGATTAAATTTTTTTTTTCATTAAAACTTTGCGTTTTTTATTTGACAGAAGATTTTAATAATTTTACATACAGACATGTATGGAAGCAATAAACCGGATAGAGGTAACTCATTTTTTTTATTTTATAATAACTAAGCCGTGTAGCAGTATCTCATGAAAAAGCTATTTCCACAATTATTTTTGTTGATCTAACTATTCTAAAAAATAATAAACTTAATATTGAATATCCGTTTTCAAAATTGTAACTATATCTATCTTAAAACTAAAAATATAATTACTTTTACAAAACTCCAAATATCTCGAAACTCGCGTTCACTGAGATACCGTTTTTGCGCTTAGTTGGGCAGTATAGTAAAATGAAAATAAAATAATTGTCAAGGAGTAAAAAAAATAATCAACATTTTTCCCATTAAATTTGCCCAGGCAGCTGCATACTTTAGTAAGAAAATATTTTTTTTACATGATTTTTTTCCTAAACATATATCGCGTCCAATCCCTTTAAGGGATTCTGGTCAATACAAACAACTTTTCCTAAGGGATCCTTTTTCATTTAAAAGTGTTCAGTCTCCCTTGCAATTAGTATGGGAAAGTAAAAAAATAATCAAGATTTACCAATATTGATTTTATAGGTAAAGTTGTTCATATTGACGGTCTGCATAACCCCTTTAAGGTAATGTCCGGGGTCCATTTACACGCTGAATATATTTTGGAAATGAATGGCACTGGGCGGGCCATGTCTGTAGGATGCACCCGGAAAGATGGGCGAAAATAACAACAGAATGGGTTCCTTTGGACTGATAAACAAGATAGGCAGATGACTTGACGTAAAAATTGGCAAATCATCGCCAAGGATAGAGAGCTGTGGCGGACTAGAGGGGAGACCTTTGCCCAGCATTGGGACACTTTAGGCTAATAAAAAAAATATATTTTTATTGTAATACAGAGTATTAGGGTAAGCCGTAATCTTTGGGAAAGGCCTAGCAGTGGACTTCTTGTGGCTTAAGAAGCCGGCGGACCGCCCGCTCAAATCGAATTTGAGGCGAGAGCCTAAGTTTGTTGGACATATCGCTATCTCATTCGTCGCGAGCGTGCGGACGGCTAACCATGCGCCGCACCCCACTCTCCGCGCGATATAAGAATGTTTGCGTGCGTTCCTTTATCGAAGACGTGCATTTGCACCGCAGTCACAGTCCATTCAAAATCGACATAGTTTTTCAGGGTGTAGATTTTGAAAATGACGTCAGTTTTGGAATCCAAGATGGTGGACCCGATTTGTCAAATAAAATCGACATGGGTGTCGTTGTATAGGTTTTTCGGGGTGTAGATTTCGAAAATGACGTCAGTTTTGGAATCCAAGATGGCGGACCTGATTTGTGACATAAAATCGACATGGGTGTCGTTGTATAGGTTTTTCGGGATGTAGATTTCGAAAATGACGTCAGTTTTGGAATCCAAGATGGCGGAACTGATTTCTCACATAAAATTGACATGGGTGTCGTTGTATGGGTTTTTCGGGGTGTCGATTTCGAAAATGACGTCAGTTTTGGAATTCAAGATGGCGGACCTGATTTGTCACATAAAGTCGACATGGGTGTCGTTGTATAGGTTTTTCGGGTGTAGATTTCGAAAATGAAGTCAGTTTTGGAATCCAAGACGGCGGACCCGAATTGTGAAGTAAAATTGACATGTGTATCATTGTATAGGTTTTTCGGGGTCTAGATTTCGAAAATGACATCTGTTTTGGAATCCAAGTTGGCGGACGTGATTTTTCAAGCTAAATTGACATGAATATCGTTGTATAGGCTTTTCGGGGGGTAGATTTCGAGAATGACGTCATTTCGAAATTTACAACCCAAAAATCCTATATACCTATACACAACCATGTCAATAATTCATAAAAAGCTGCATCCACCATCTTTGAGTCGGAACTAACGTCAGTTTCGAGATACACCCTGAAAAACAACAACACCCATGCCGATTTCGCATGACAAGGCAGATCCGCCATCTTGAATTCCAAAACTGACGTAATTTTTAGGGTTCCGTACAAAAGTTGAAAAACGGAACCCTTATAGGATCACTCGTGCGTCTGTCTGTCCGTCCGTCCGTCTGTCACAGCCGATTTTCTCCGAATCTACTGAACCAAATTAGGTAAGATGGTGTAATCTTATGACCCAAACACGGATGTGCAAAGTAAATAAAGTTTTTTTTTAAATAAGGGTCATTTTCAGGGGCCCAATTACAAAATTAAAAAAAAAAGTTTTGCAAACCTTACTGTTTCATATATCAAATGAAAGGGCTCATTATGAGGATCTCAAAAATATTTTTTTTGTTCGGGTAAAATCAATACTTTTGATTTTATTCACGAAAGAAGGCAAATTTGACCATTCCCCCCCCCCCCCCCTGATCTCCGAAACTACTGCGACGAAAATTTTGAAAAAATTACAAAATGTTGTTCATTCCTTGAAAATTACAGGAAAAATAATAAGAATTCTATCACTTGAAAATTAAGTGGTAAACTCACTATAATAAGTTCATCTAGGGAAATAGTTCACTAAAACACCACTAGATGGCGCTAGTCAATTGAATAAAACATTTTTTACACATTGTGTATGTATTCACGAAGCATATCAGAAAAGTCGCATTCACCATGTTGGATTGCAAAACTGACATCATTTTAAAATCTATAAGTACCCTGAAAAACCTATCCAACAACACCCAAGTCGATTTTATGTGACAAGACGCGTCCGCCATCTTGGATTCACGAACTGACGTAATTTTCGATATCTACACCCCGAAAAACCTATACAGCGACACACATGTCGATTTTCCATGAAAAGTCACGTCCGCCATCTTGGATTCCAAAACTGACATCATTTTCGAAATCTACACCCTGAAAAACCTATCCAACGACACCCATATCGATTTTGTGTGACAAGACGCATCCGCCATCTTGAATTCCAAAACTAACGTCATTTTCGAAATTTACACCCCGAAAAACCTTTACAACGATACCCATTTCGATTTTGCATGAAAAGTCGCATCCGCCATCTTGGATTCCAAAACTAACGTCATTTTCGAAATTTACACCCCGAAAAACCTATACAAAGACACCCATGTCGATTTTATTTGACAAATCGGGTCCACCATCTTGGATTCCAAAACTGACGTCATTTTCGAAATCTACACCCCGAAAAACCTATACAACGACACCCATGTCGATTTTATGTGACAAATCGGGTCCGCCATTTTGGATTTCAAACTAACGTCATTTTCGAAATCTACACCCTGAAAAAGCTATGAAACGACAAAAGTCAATTTTCCATGAAAAGTTACGTCTTCCATTACGGATTTCAACAATGACGTCACTATGGTGACGTACACCCCGAAAAAAAAAGATTTGAGTAATATTCTAATTTCTTCAGATAAAAATATGTACCTACTGTGTTACATCCCACACTTCGAAGTCCATAATCGAGAATTCGAAAACCAAAATAAACTACAACAGTTTATTGAAATAATCAAAAGAACAACGAAGGCACCAACGCACACACACATTCGAACTGTGTCTCTACGCATGCGTATCGTACCCTCCTCCTGCCCCGCACAGCCGCCGCGTCCGCCCCGTGCGAGAGGAAACAGCTAGATGGCTGTTCAAAATTTCTTACTAATTTGAGCGTATTTGTGAATACCAAAAATGATGAATGAAAATTTATTATATTTTCATTTTCTTTCAGACATTGCGTAACTAAACAATATAAGGGGTGTTTCCATTATAATTACATAATGATTGGTTTAGTTTTTAATACAAAACAAATAGGCGGAAAATATGTCGATAATGTCGTAAAAATGAACGAAATTTAAACGCAAATATATGTAAGTACGTTAATATTTTGAAGAAAAATGTTTAACAGGAACATAGATAAATACTGTCTTAATACAAATAATAGCATATTTGTGTTAAAATATGCTCGAACTAAAAATTATTTTGGCATTAAGTTTGTATGGGAAATTCATTGGTCGCCGGCTTCTTAAATGATGATGATGAGGGTAAGCAGCGTGGTTCCCGGCAGAATAAAATTGGGCCACTCCAAGTCTCTCCGTGGATGTCGTAGAAGGCGACTTAGGGAACACAAGCTAAACAAAACTTATAAACATCGAACAGACATCTCCAATCCGTCTGGCCAGCCTGGCTAGTGTAGGCCAAATCCTCTGACAGCTCTGGCTAATACATGGCTCTGGAAATACGGACAGGGTCGTGTTCCTGCAGTGGAGACATAAAAAGACCTGATGATGAGGGTTGTTGTCCTCAAACCATCAATCAGTTAGTCAAAATTGCCGGCTGCCATCTGGTAGTCGTTAAAGAAATCACGTTAGACCGAGAGGCGGTTCCGAAGAACTCTGACACCAGGGTGTGTATGGTCGACTGACCGTGTCACCTACACGAAATGATGATGAGTCAGTCAAAATGAACAATACTTCCTATGGGACCAATGCTTGGAACTCGACCACAACAACAACGGTGTTTACCCTAGCAGTTAGCACCCAGTTTATTAAATAATGTTATTTTATTTCATTGTACTATAGTGATCCAGTATAGCTCGTGGATCGATTTATGAAGCATATTTCTTATACACGTTGTATACAAGAGCATACTGTATTGACATCACAATTAACATATCATGCGTTATCATATCAAACAAACTGTAAATATTACGATAAAAATAATTAAATATAAATACCTGTTCCCAAAATAATAAATTTACTAACACTTAATACTTATAACTACATGATTTGCGAGCACATAAATGCAATATACATAATAATAAAAAAACAATATTCAATATATGCATGACCAGTCATCGGCTGACTTTGAATACGTCCGGCAAAATTTTAACTGAACCTAGCAAGATAAAAAGTTTTTCACGAATTGATATATCTCCAATAGGTCAGACACAGACACGTATAGCGATATCTCCAATAGGTTAGACACGAATGGAGATATCTCCAATACGTTAGACACGAATTGAGATATCCCCAATACGTTAGACACGAATGGATATATCTCCAATACGTTTAGACACGAATGGAGATATCTCCAATACGTTAGATATAAATGGAGATATCTCCAATACGTCAGACACGAATGGAGATATCTCCAATACGTTTAGACACGAATTGAGATATCTCCAAAACGTTAGATACAAATGGAGATATCTCCAATACGTAAGACACGAATGGAGATATCTCTATTCGTGTCTAACATATAGCAGCGTTCATCTCATCAATGATTTAGTCAAGTGTCATGGAGGTATATGTCAAACAGACAACAAAAGGAGCAAAACCAGTCCCGTAGCATGGCACGCGCGACCACGTTTATCGAATATCGCCATTTTATTTTCTGTAATATCAAAGCGATATGGGTATAGTTTGTCGCGCGATATAAACAGCGTCGCTGACGCCATGCTATGGATGCAGCGCCCGTAGCATGGCTTGCGCGATAGTTACCTATCGCGGGGCGTTACTAATTTAAATGGTCGCCGTTTTTATCTAAGTAGCGAGCATGGGTTGACAGCGCGATACAATTTGTCCCGTGGATAAATTTTAAACTACGTGTTAAATTGGCATTGCCATAATATTGAATAAAAAGTATTTACATATGACAACACCGAATCGGTAAATAGTGCTGTCCATTTTTCTTTAAATTTTTGACGTTCATCTCTCTTATTGTCTATGATTTTGCCCATTACTTGTCAAAATATTTTCAAAACATATATTTACGTTACGTTTGAAGATTTTACAGTTTTTATAAGAAAATGAGTAAATCTGCTTATAAAACAGAAGAATTATAATGTGGAATTTAAGTGAAGAGTATTTCGTGTATCAATCAAATGCCAATACTTCGTAGATAAAAGTGTTTCAGTGTAAGATTAGTAACAATGTGAATTATTGGATGAGAGCCCGTGAAATTTTCACCAACTGTGAATTAACAGGCCTATTAGGCATTCAAAAAGGCAACTCCAGGGTGGAAGTCAAGACCATACTACATGACCACCTGACAAAACTTTAAGATCAATGGAAACTGTAAGTAAAATAATGCATAGGTACATTTACTCGTATTTTTTATGATATCGTAACTTGTCAAAGTAAACAGTACCTAGATTCAATTCCTTGACTTGAGATTGAATACTAAAAGACAATTTTTTTAATCTCCATTAGGTATAATGTTTACAGTGAATCAGTTTTTTACAAAGTAAAGAATAACCTATAGCATAATTTTTTAAGGCTAATGCCAGTTTGTATATTATGTTATTATATGGATTGTAAATGTTTTCTTCCAGACATGGCGAAATTTCAAGAAAAAAATCTTGAGGAAAGGGAGCTTGGTTCACTGGGCCGGGGAGAAAACTGGCAATACTAGTTCGTCCCAAGTTAGCACAAAAGTTGCTGTTGCATGATGTTCAGCTCAGCATCATGGAAAAGAATAAGCCTTCCGATCTAATTCCAAGGAAACCTAAACTGGCATTAATGTAAGTACATACTAGGGTTTAAGTGAGACAGAAGACTGTTGGGTTAAAATCAGGGGTTTCATCTTCAATTGCCTGTCCGGTGCTTGCGGTTATGTCGAATCAAACCCAACTTATCCGAACAAAAAGCATACTAAATACTTGTATCATGTTCATCCAGTCAAACTAACTACCCTTCCCTCGCTTGAAAAACGGTATCAATGGGTAGCAGCACTGTAATTAATATGTGGATCTCAGCAGAGTAGAATTGGACCACTTAAATAAAGCTTACATAAGCATCAAAGAGCTGCTCTGGCTAATATGGCTCTAGTTGTACAGAGATGGTCGTTCTGCATTGGAGACTAAGAAAGACCTGATAATGATGATGATGTTGTAACTGATACAAGCCAAACAATCTGGGCTCACCAACCCATTTGCCAAGTATGGTGGGTATCGCAAAACCATCCTAATGACGGAAATCCTTGGAGAAGGCCTACGTCTTGTAGTGGACTTCTGTAAAAATGCTGATAGCGCTTGTATGCTTAAAACTGCACATACTGCACAATAGGTTCCACATGCACTTGGAGTAGCAGGCTAAAAATAGGTATTTTCCTTAATCTTTATGTATTGTATGACTGAATGATATTTATTATTTTAATTTATTTTTATATTTTCAGAGTTGCAAGTCTCCCCCGTGGACTGCTGCTATTGGACCATCAGCCTGACGCTAGTAGTGTAACTCGAGCAAAACATCTTTATTTATAGAAAATCAGCTGAGCCAAGCCCGCACAAGAAGTTTTAAATGATTTGTGGTTATGTCTAAATGTACCTCAAGATTTGTTTATGTAATATAAAAGAAATTAAATGCTTTGCATGTCATTAAAAATAAAAATATGTTGAGTTAATGAGTTCTTTTAATACTTATAGTAATAGAGAAATCACATACCTACCAAATAAATAATTCTCCAGCTTACTACGTTATCCTAACTTGAGGCGATTCTGATAGAGACAAGCGCTGATAATGCTTACGCACGTTAAGCAACCCTGAGCGCAGTCCCCATGGGGATGGGTGACCGTAAGCGGCATAAAAATATCTCGAACGCCAAAGCACGAGGCTAACTATCAAGAACTCTCGAACAAACACAAGAACTAAAGATTTGTGGATAAAAGCATTTTTTTTGAGCAAAATATTAATATCATTTCATCAAGCAACACAATTTTTCCAGGTTCATCCTCAGCTGTGATACTTCTTGTTGTAAGAGTCTGCTTGTATGATAGCATTCATGCTCTAATAAAATTTGGCAAAGTTTTTACAGCCGGCCGCCTGCCTGGTGTCCTTACTTTCGTCATTTCGTTCTTCTTCAGCTAGCTTAACGACTACCATCAATGATTGATGGTAGTCGTTAAGCTACGTTACATACCTTTAGGCAGCTTCAATATTTAACACTGTTGGCCACTTACACACGCGAAAATCAAAAGTGAGTTTGTCGGTTTGTTGCCTTTTCACACTTTAACTACTGAAGAAGAACGAAATGACGAAAGTAAGGAGGGGACACCAGGCAGGCGGCTGGCTGTAATAACTTTGCCAAAATTTATTACAGCATGAATGCTATCACAATATTCTGATATCTATGAATGCTATCATACAAGCAGACTCTAACAACAAGAAGTATCACAGCTGAGGATGAACCTGGAAAAATTGTGTTGATTGATGAAATTATAACGAGTCTTTAGTTCTTGTGTTTGTCCAAGACTAAGTTCTTGATAGTTAGCCTCGTGCTTTAGTAATTTATTCGCTAAAAACGATTATTTTATTCAATTTAATTTTTATCTGGGTCTTGGAAATCGCCGATAAATTTAAACCAAAGAACTGTCAAAAGTAGACAATTGTCTTCAAAATACGGCAGCCATCTTGTAGCCATGCTCGCACTTTAGATACGAATCGCGGCGAACGATAAAATGACAGGTCGATTTCAATATTTATACCCGTGGAGTAAACCCATGCTCGCAGCGATAGGTAACGCGGGAAGTGCGACAAAAAAGTAGGATAAAACCGTTGTCGCGCTAGCCATGCTCCCCGTGCAGCGCCCGTAGCATGGCTTGCGCGATAGTTACCTATCGCGGGGCGTTACTAATTTAAATGGTCGCCGTTTTTATCTAAGTAGCGAGCATGGGTTGACAGCGCGATACAATTTGTCCCGTGGATAAATTTTAAACTACGTGTTAAATTGGCATTGCCATAATATTGAATAAAAAGTATTTACATATGACAACACCGAATCGGTAAATAGTGCTGTCCATTTTTCTTTAAATTTTTGACGTTCATCTCTCTTATTGTCTATGATTTTGCCCATTACTTGTCAAAATATTTTCAAAACATATATTTACGTTACGTTTGAAGATTTTACAGTTTTTATAAGAAAATGAGTAAATCTGCTTATAAAACAGAAGAATTATAATGTGGAATTTAAGTGAAGAGTATTTCGTGTATCAATCAAATGCCAATACTTCGTAGATAAAAGTGTTTCAGTGTAAGATTAGTAACAATGTGAATTATTGGATGAGAGCCCGTGAAATTTTCACCAACTGTGAATTAACAGGCCTATTAGGCATTCAAAAAGGCAACTCCAGGGTGGAAGTCAAGACCATACTACATGACCACCTGACAAAACTTTAAGATCAATGGAAACTGTAAGTAAAATAATGCATAGGTACATTTACTCGTATTTTTTATGATATCGTAACTTGTCAAAGTAAACAGTACCTAGATTCAATTCCTTGACTTGAGATTGAATACTAAAAGACAATTTTTTTAATCTCCATTAGGTATAATGTTTACAGTGAATCAGTTTTTTACAAAGTAAAGAATAACCTATAGCATAATTTTTTAAGGCTAATGCCAGTTTGTATATTATGTTATTATATGGATTGTAAATGTTTTCTTCCAGACATGGCGAAATTTCAAGAAAAAAATCTTGAGGAAAGGGAGCTTGGTTCACTGGGCCGGGGAGAAAACTGGCAATACTAGTTCGTCCCAAGTTAGCACAAAAGTTGCTGTTGCATGATGTTCAGCTCAGCATCATGGAAAAGAATAAGCCTTCCGATCTAATTCCAAGGAAACCTAAACTGGCATTAATGTAAGTACATACTAGGGTTTAAGTGAGACAGAAGACTGTTGGGTTAAAATCAGGGGTTTCATCTTCAATTGCCTGTCCGGTGCTTGCGGTTATGTCGAATCAAACCCAACTTATCCGAACAAAAAGCATACTAAATACTTGTATCATGTTCATCCAGTCAAACTAACTACCCTTCCCTCGCTTGAAAAACGGTATCAATGGGTAGCAGCACTGTAATTAATATGTGGATCTCAGCAGAGTAGAATTGGACCACTTAAATAAAGCTTACATAAGCATCAAAGAGCTGCTCTGGCTAATATGGCTCTAGTTGTACAGAGATGGTCGTTCTGCATTGGAGACTAAGAAAGACCTGATAATGATGATGATGTTGTAACTGATACAAGCCAAACAATCTGGGCTCACCAACCCATTTGCCAAGTATGGTGGGTATCGCAAAACCATCCTAATGACGGAAATCCTTGGAGAAGGCCTACGTCTTGTAGTGGACTTCTGTAAAAATGCTGATAGCGCTTGTATGCTTAAAACTGCACATACTGCACAATAGGTTCCACATGCACTTGGAGTAGCAGGCTAAAAATAGGTATTTTCCTTAATCTTTATGTATTGTATGACTGAATGATATTTATTATTTTAATTTATTTTTATATTTTCAGAGTTGCAAGTCTCCCCCGTGGACTGCTGCTATTGGACCATCAGCCTGACGCTAGTAGTGTAACTCGAGCAAAACATCTTTATTTATAGAAAATCAGCTGAGCCAAGCCCGCACAAGAAGTTTTAAATGATTTGTGGTTATGTCTAAATGTACCTCAAGATTTGTTTATGTAATATAAAAGAAATTAAATGCTTTGCATGTCATTAAAAATAAAAATATGTTGAGTTAATGAGTTCTTTTAATACTTATAGTAATAGAGAAATCACATACCTACCAAATAAATAATTCTCCAGCTTACTACGTTATCCTAACTTGAGGCGATTCTGATAGAGACAAGCGCTGATAATGCTTACGCACGTTAAGCAACCCTGAGCGCAGTCCCCATGGGGATGGGTGACCGTAAGCGGCATAAAAATATCTCGAACGCCAAAGCACGAAGCTAACTATCAAGAACTCTCGAACAAACACAAGAACTAAAGATTTGTGGATAAAAGCATTTTTTTTGAGCAAAATATTAATATCATTTCATCAAGCAACACAATTTTTCCAGGTTCATCCTCAGCTGTGATACTTCTTGTTGTAAGAGTCTGCTTGTATGATAGCATTCATGCTCTAATAAAATTTGGCAAAGTTTTTACAGCCGGCCGCCTGCCTGGTGTCCTTACTTTCGTCATTTCGTTCTTCTTCAGCTAGCTTAACGACTACCATCAATGATTGATGGTAGTCGTTAAGCTACGTTACATACCTTTAGGCAGCTTCAATATTTAACACTGTTGGCCACTTACACACGCGAAAATCAAAAGTGAGTTTGTCGGTTTGTTGCCTTTTCACACTTTAACTACTGAAGAAGAACGAAATGACGAAAGTAAGGAGGGGACACCAGGCAGGCGGCTGGCTGTAATAACTTTGCCAAAATTTATTACAGCATGAATGCTATCACAATATTCTGATATCTATGAATGCTATCATACAAGCAGACTCTAACAACAAGAAGTATCACAGCTGAGGATGAACCTGGAAAAATTGTGTTGATTGATGAAATTATAACGAGTCTTTAGTTCTTGTGTTTGTCCAAGACTAAGTTCTTGATAGTTAGCCTCGTGCTTTAGTAATTTATTCGCTAAAAACGATTATTTTATTCAATTTAATTTTTATCTGGGTCTTGGAAATCGCCGATAAATTTAAACCAAAGAACTGTCAAAAGTAGACAATTGTCTTCAAAATACGGCAGCCATCTTGTAGCCATGCTCGCACTTTAGATACGAATCGCGGCGAACGATAAAATGACAGGTCGATTTCAATATTTATACCCGTGGAGTAAACCCATGCTCGCAGCGATAGGTAACGCGGGAAGTGCGACAAAAAAGTAGGATAAAACCGTTGTCGCGCTAGCCATGCTCCCCGTGCAGCGCCCGTAGCATGGCTTGCGCGATAGTTACCTATCGCGGGGCGTTACTAATTTAAATGGTCGCCGTTTTTATCTAAGTAGCGAGCATGGGTTGACAGTGCGATACAATTTGTCCCGTGGATAAATTTTAAACTACGTGTTAAATTGGCATTGCCATAATATTGAATAAAAAGTATTTACATATGACAACACCGAATCGGTAAATAGTGCTGTCCAGTTTTCTTTTAAATTTTTGACGTTCATCTCTCTTATTGTCTATGATTTTGTCCATTACTTGTCAAAATATTTTCAAAACATATATTTACGTTTGAAGATTTTACAGAGTTTTTATAAGAAAATGAGTAAATCTGCTTATAAAACAGAAGAATTATAATGTGGAATTTAAGCGAAGAGTATTTCGTGTATCAATCAAATGCCAATACTTCGTAGATAAAAGTGTTTCAGTGTAAGAAGTAACAATGTGAATTATTGGATGAGAGCCCGTGAAATTTTCACCACCTGTGAATTAACAGGCCTATTGGGCATTCAAAAAGGCAACTCCAGGGTGGAAGTCAAGACCATACTACACGACCACCTGACAAAACTTTAAGATCAATGGAAACTGTAAGTAAAATAATGCATAGGTACATTTACTCGTATTTTTTATGATATCGTAACTTGTCAAAGTAAACAGTACCTAGATTCAATTCCTTGACTTGAGATTGAATACTAAAAGACAATTTTTTAATCTCCATTTGGTATAATGTTTACAGTGAATTAGTTTTTTACAAAGTAAAAAATAACCTATAGCATAATTTTTTAAGGCTAATGCCGGTTTGTATATTATGTTATTATATGGATTGTAAATGTTTTCTTCCAGACATGGCGAAATTTCAAGAAAAAAATCTTGAGGAAAGGGAGCTTGGTTCATTGGGCCGGGGAGAAAACTGGCAATACTAGTTCGTCCCAAGTTAGCACAAAAGTTGCTGTTGCATGATGTTCAGCTCGGCATCATGGAAAAGAATAAACCTTCCGATTAATGTAAGTACATACTAGGGTTTAAGTGAGACAGAAGACTGTTAGGTTAAAATCAGGGGTGTCATCTTCAATTTTGTTTGTTTGTTTGTTTTTCGTATGTGTAAGTGGCCAACACTGGTGTATGAGGAGCCCGATGGTCCAGTGGGTGTGAGCTCTATGAGCGCTTACGTTTGTTAAGCAACCCTTGGTGCAGTCCCTACTTGGATGGGTGAACGCAAGTGGCATAAAAATATCTCGAGCTCCTCCGTGCTTCGGAAGGCACGTTAAGCCGTTGGTCCCGGCTGTCATCGTTGATGGCAGTCGTTAAGCTATGTCAGATGCCTTAAGGCAGCTTGAAAAATCTGACACTAGTGTTGGCCACTTACACATACGAAAAACAAACATCTTCATCATCATTCATCTTCTTGCCTGTCCGGTGCTTGCGGTTATGTCGAATCAAACCCAACTTATCCGAACAAAAAGCATACTAAATACTTGTATCATGTTCATCCAGTCAAACTAACTACCCTTCCCTCGCTTGAAAAATGGTATCAATGGGTAGCAGCACTGTAACTTATATGTGGGTCTCAGCAGAGTAGAATTGGACCACTTAAATAAAGCTTACATAAGCATCAAAGAGCTGCTCTGGCTAATATGGCTCTAGTTGTACAGAGATGGTCGTACTTCTGCAGTGGCGACTAAGAAAGACTTGATAATGATGATGATGTTGTAACTAATACAAGCCAAACAGTCTGGGCTCACTAACCCATTTGCCATGTATGGTGGGTATTGCAAAACCATCCCAATGACGGAAATCCTTGGAGGAGGCCTACGTCTTGCAGTGGACTACTGCAAAAATACTGATAGCGCTTGTATGCTTAAAACTGCACATACTGCACAATAGGTTCCACATGCAGTTGAAGTAGCAGGCTAAAAATAGGTATTTTCCTTAATCTTTATGTATTGTATGACTGAATGATATTTATTATTATATTATTTTAATTTATTTTATATTTTCAGAGTTGCAAGTCTCCTCCATGGACTGCTGCTATTGGACCAGCAGTACCTGATGCTAGTAGTGTAACTCGAGCAAAACATCTTTATTTATAGAAAATCAGCTGAGCCAAGCCCGCACAAGAAGTTTTAAATGATTTGTGGTTATGTCTAAATGTACCTCAAGATTTGTTTATGTAATGTAAAAGATTGAATGCTGTGCATGTCATTAAAAATAAAAATATGTTGAGTTAATGAGTTCTTTTAATACTTATAGTAATAGAAAATCACATACCTACCAAATAAATAATTCTCCAGCTTACTACGTTATCCTAACTTGAGGCGATTCTGATAGAGACCCGATGGGTGACGGCCAAGGGAGCGTAAGCATTATCAGCGCTTACGCACGTTAAGCAACCCTGAGCGCAGTCCCCATGGGGATGGGTGACCGTAAGCGGCATAAAACATCTCGAACTCCTTGATACCTCGGAAGGCCAGTTAAGCCGTTGGTTCCGGCTTGATAGCCGGAACCAAAGCACGAGGCTAACTATCAAGAACTTAGTCTCGAACAAACACAAGAACTAAAGATTCGTGGATAAAAGAATTTTTTTGTTGAGCAAAATTTCATCAAGCAACACAATTTTTCCAGGTTCATCCTCAGCTGTGATACTTCATGTTGTTAGAGTCTGCTTGTATGATAGCATTCATGCTGTAATAAAATTTGGCAAAGTTTTTACAGCCGGCCGCCTGCCTGGTGTCCCCTCCTTACTTTCGTCATTTCGTTCTTCTTCAGCTAGCTTAACGACTACCATCAATGATTGATGGTAGTCGTTAAGCTACGTTAGATACCTTTAGGCAGCTTCAATATTTAACACTGTTGGCCACTTACACACGCAAAAATCAAAAGTGAGTTTGTCGGTTTGTTGCCCTTTTACACTTTAACTACTGAAGAAGAACGAAATGACGAAAGTAAGGAGGGGACACCAGGCAGGCGGCCGGCTGTAAAAACTTTGCCAAAATTTATTACAGCATGAATGCTATCACAATATTCTGATATCTATGAATGCTATCATACAAGCAGACTAACAACAAGAAGTATCACAACTCCTGAGGATGAACCTGGAAAAATTGTGTTGATTGATGAAATTATATTAATATTTTGCTCAAAAAAATGCTTTTATCCAGAATCTTTAGTTCTTGTGTTTGTCCAAGACTAAGTTCTTGATAGTAAGCCTCGTGCTTTAGTAATTTATTCGCTAAAAACGATTATTTTATTCAATTTAATTTTTATCTGGGTCTTGGAAATCGCCGATAAATTTAAACCAAAGAACTGTCAAAAGTAGACAATTTGTCTTCAAAATACGGCAGCCATCTTGTAGCCATGCTCGCACTTTAGATACGAATCGCGGCGTACGATAAAATGACAGGTCGATTTCAATATTTATACCCGTGGAGTAAACCCATGCTCGCAACGATAGGTAACGCGGGAAGTGCGACAAAAAAGTAGCATAAAACCGTTGTCGCGTTAGCCATGCTCCCCGTGCAGGTGTCATTAATTATAATAAAAATCTATATAAAATTCAAAACAACTACATATTCAAATAAATAAAAAAATAACGAATCTGACTACATTCCCAATTCTAATACTGAATTAAAATTATAAGAGTATTTTTATAAGTGTCTTTTTTATGCATTCACAATGCCATTTTGATATATTCTTATTAAATTAAGAAATAAGATATGGATAAACTAAAGAGTATTTTTACCAGACTTTAAAAAAAATATCGTATAGACTGGCAACCGCTGTGCTGCAGAGTTATTTTCTACTAGTCACTACCGGCCAATCGCAACCGCGTGCCATTAAGCGCTTGCGACTGACACGCGCGACTGATAAGACAATATTGCGCTTACGATTGACGCGCCACATGGATCAGTCCATAGATAAGAATATGTAAGTCACAGCACAGGCCACAGGCCTCGACGGCGCCATACATAGTCTGAATATAGGCATGCTTCCTAAAAATCTTTTAAAATAATTAGTCAATCTTATAGATTATCGAAAAATATTACATACATATTTTTTCTTTTTCGAATAATTCAAAATATCATTTAGATAAAGCGCATCAAAGTATAGGAGTGACATAGTTCGCTAAGTGTACCGCACAATGACATCACACTCAATTTTAAATTTTTTATTTGTCATGTCGAATGTTTTTAGATAACTAAAATTGTATTTTTTTTTTAGGAAACTAGCCTATTGAACCGATTAATCGCACGCGGCTGCGATTGGCCGCGATGCAGGAAAGTGCACCTTAACTAAGCCATCGTTTTTTTTTAATGTCATAGAACGGCAAAACAGTAAGGGGGTCACCTGGTCATAAGTGATCACCGCTGCCCATGGACAACTGCAACACCAGGGGCGTGACAAGAGCGTTGCCGGCCTCTTATTTTTCCCTCCCAGAGGGGAGAGGAGATGGGCCTGTTTATGCTAAACAGTTAGTTGTGTATCTTGCAGGGTGGGATGTAACCTCCGATGTGTTTCCCCAGGTAGTCTGCCACGGCCAGGCAGAGTCCCTCTTGGTACGGAGCCGCTACGATTTGGATGCCCATTGGGAGACCATCTTTGTTGAGGCCGAGGGGTACCTGCAAGAAAGAGAAGTCATAGAAATTTGTGTCGGATCGTTGAGTTTCTTAAATGGTTGAGCTCAACGTTGGCCGATCCATATGTTAACTTGTGAACGGGTTTTGCACGTGGGGTCTGGTCTGCTCGGCGTCTTTGAGACTACTTTCATCATAATCTCTCATATCATAAAATCATTTTGGTGAAATGTTACAATGTTTACATAAGCTTGAGAGGAGGGGGGAAGATCTTTTACTACTTTTACTGACAAGAGGGGGGAGGGGTTACAAATAGGGGATATTCTGCTCACGACTTCTATAAGGTCAAAGGCATATCT
The DNA here is from genome assembly GCA_963082605.1 of Rhodophaea formosa. Classification (NCBI taxonomy): domain Eukaryota; kingdom Metazoa; phylum Arthropoda; class Insecta; order Lepidoptera; family Pyralidae; genus Rhodophaea; species Rhodophaea formosa. Next base: position 3,170,805 of record OY720218.1, on the reverse strand, counting down.
CCCTCTGATGCCGACATGGCAAAAGTTTGATAAGTTAACAATACAATTATATAAAATAAATAATAACAATAATAATGTAATATTATTGTCAATTATACTTATGATTAAAAATTCTCGCTTTTGCAAAAACCTATTGGTAGGTACTTATTTTTCAACTGGCATTTCATACAACTATCTATATATAAAACTCTTTACTAAGTGACTGACAGGAAACGCACACCCAAAAGCGCTAAGCCTAGAAGCTTGAAGTTTTGCACAAATATTCCTTAAGTGGTGTAAGTAAGCACTAAGAAAGGATTGTTGGAAATTCGACCCCTAAAAGGATAAAAGGGGGTTGAAAGAAAAACTAGCTCGATAGTAACGTTTGTTGTGTGCCCTCCCACCCCTCTATTTTTATTTTCCCATCAATCGCTCTTTCAATTAGTACAAAATACATAATATCCGTGCAGTTGTCTGTATATTATATATATTCTGTTACATAGCATAAGTAGTGGAGTGGATAGGATGATGTTACCTGAGCCACTGGCAGCTTGAGCACGTTGAATATGCCCCAGTGCGCGAAGTGGAAGGGCTTGAGCAGCAGCGACCCGTGGTACGGCGCCACCGACGGCGCGCTCGGAAACAGTAGTACGCCCTCGGTGCCCAACGTTGACTGGAGACGAAAATATAAATAGATAAATAAATAAATATACAACGTGTTAACGAAAAAGCGCAATACCTAAAATTTGTTTGTTCAGTATCGAGAATAGAATCGGTTCCACAAATAAAAGACGGGGGTCAAAATTTAACCAAAAATATTTTTGTTATGCCGTGCTTGTCTTTACTCATGGACCTAGGAATAATATGGACCCGGCATTAGACACATCAAAAGTGAAGCATAACTTACGTCACATCAAGTCCCATGTGTGCAGCATGGGGTGACTAGGATGAGAAAAATTACCCAATAAATGGGGTAAATGACCTGTGAGTGGTACTGACGCCTAGTAGTTCTTACTTCTTCTGAGTATATATTTTTTAATCAAAAAAGTAATATAAGTATAAAAAATGACCAAACTAATCATCATCAGCTCGCTTCATTCATATATTGATTTTCCAAACTTGTTCATAAATAGTGAAGTTGTGACTTATGAAACATGCAAAGGAACACAACTTCTTTTTTTGAAGTCGGATAAAATTTTAATCAGGCCTTACCTTTTTTGAACACGCCAACTTTGCCAAACGATGATAAGCTCTTTTTGTTATATAAAAATCTTTTATCGAAATGTTTTGAACAAACATGTAAATATTTTGATGGCAGCCATGATGCATCATTTCTATTTTTCCTGATTAAATCAACCTATTTCTTTTAAATCCACATCACGTTTAGAACCTTAGAAAATTAAGTCATTAAAAAAAAGATAAATCGTAATCTTGAAATCTTACTATGGCAACACTTACAGTCCAACTTGGCGTGTAAATTTACCTTTGTGGTGCAAAAATAACAAAATCATTTTACCTAGTTTACTATGAAAATAATACTTTGAAAAGACTTAAATAATTACGTATAATAAATAATATCACTATCCGACTTTATACATAACAGTACTGTGGTGTTATTTCAGTGTAAATAAACAAAGATTGAGTTAGAGTTAAATTCTTACATATTCTTGTTGAGTGAAACACTAACATATTCTAAAATAACAAGAAATGCTTACGTACTTACTGGTAATAAGTGATACCATCTACCTATTTATGTGTTATTTTCTTGAAAATAACAAGAACATTCAAGAAAAACAACTTACTGGTGATAAGTGATACCATTTGCCTTATTGTGTGTTTATTCTTGAAAATAACAAGAAATACTCAGTACTTACTGATGATATGTGATACCATCCGTCTTGTTGTGTCTTTTGCTGTGGTTTTTACACTCTTTTACCACTCAGCTCGGCATTTTAGATTTTTGAAGGATATATGAAAATATAAAATGGACGTAACTTCGCGGTAAGTACTCATTTGACATTTGGGAAATTTGACATTTCGACCGGGGAAAAGTGTAGGGATTTTTGTGCCGATGTGTGCGCTAGTGTCGCGACACGAGTGTAGGGATTTTTATGTGCGTCATCACGTCGAAAACATCAATATGCCTTATCCGGTCGTATGTACGAAATTTGGTTGAGATTGGCTTAACTGTTGTAAAACTAAAACGAAACTACGTTTGTATGGGATTGCGGCTTTACGTGGGACTCTTAAGGTAGTCATTAATACAATAGTATGCCTTTTTAAGTAATTGATTTTTAATAGCAGTTTTAAACTTTAGTAATGGCAGTACTGATCGCCTATACATAACATCTAATGCAGAGGTGATCGAAGGTTCATTTGATCGCTAATTCGTTACATTCAACATAGCTTTTAACATCACAATCACAAGGAAAGAATCGCATTCTTTCCTTGTAATTGTGATTTTTTCTATAATATTTGACAACCTCCGCGCAGTGGATAACGTGCCAGCCTGCGACACAAAAGGCCCGGGTTTCATCCCCGGCCAGGTCATGATGTCGATGTCATTTGTCGATATTAGTATATTATAAAATATAATTTTGTTGAGTTAGTATCTTACGACACAAGTTCACAACTTACTGTGGGGCTAGCTCAAACTGTGTGATGTTGAATATAAAATTTTAATATTCCGCGAATATTTATATTACATTAGTTATATTATATTAATTTATGTTTATGAATATTTATTTATATTTATATTGGTTATTAATATCGAGCAAAAAACGGCAAAAAATCCATAGGGGAGGACTATGTCCAGCAGTGGACATCTTGTGGCTGAGATGATGATGAAGTGAATCGATGCCACCTAGTGCAATCATATATAAATGCATACGTATAGGTTGCGACATGTTACGCGACATCAGAAGGATATACAAAAGGCTTACAAGTAAATCCTCTTTGAGTTGTTCAGTCAGGTTTTCCGCCCACTTCTGGTTGACCTGCGGCAGAATTTGTTCGTCCACCAGCTTCAGTATAGCGGCGAGGGTATATTGTGATTGGCCCAAGAGCTGTAACAGAATAAAATTTTAGGGCTATATTCATGGAACTGAAATTATTATTATTTCTTCATTTATCATTAGGTTAGTCAAAAATGACATTGAGGTTCGTTAAATCACTTTTTTCTCAAAGTATTGTAAAGTATATACTATATTTTACCACTTTGGAGGTTTATATTGATAAACCTCCAAAGTGGTAAAATATAGTATTTCTGTCTCACACTCAACCATAAATCTTTGCACAGAATTATGCTTTATTATAAGAATAAATATCATATATTAAAAAAATAGTTTAATTTTTTAGTCAGGCGCGTACTGCGCAGTGATCAGCTAATATCCGAGCCACCATAAAATTTGATTTGGACTGTACAATTGCATATGTGCGAGCGGGACAACATTCTGTAGTATTTCCGTCTCACAGTCAACCATAAATCTTTGTACCGAATTATGCTCTCTATTCTAAGAACAATAAGTGTTAATATCGTGTATCAAAAATTGTAACAGTCTTACCTTTTTAGGCAGCTGGACGATAGCCTTGGCTTCTCTATTATCATTAGCCACGAGTTTGGGGAAGCTGTCGGCCTCCTTGGTCATCAAGATTTTTATATAGGGGACAAAATCAGTAGAAAGGGGGAAATGAAAGGGGATTAAACAGTTCTATCAATCTACTAAGGCAAAGACGCTTACTATATAGATGGGTTGTACTGATTGAAAGTGAAAAATTTCTTACTTTTTTAGGCAGCTCGACTATAGCCTTAGCTTCTCCGTTGTTATTGGCCAATAGTTTGAGGAAGCTATAAGCCTCCTTGGTCGTCAAAATTGAAACAGTTCTATCTGTGTACTAAGGAGAAGACGTTTACTAAGATGGGCTATACTGACTGAAAGTAAAAATTATTTACTTTTTTAGGCAGCTCGACTATAGCCTTGGCTTCCCCGTTGTTATTGGCCAGGAGTTTGGGGAAGCTGTCGGCCTCCTTGGTCATCCAGTGCCGCCACAGCGAGTACATGTAGTTGAACCCTTCGTGGTAGTAGGGTTTGGGCGCGGCGTCGGTAGATGGCGTTAGCTCTGCTAGTTTTGAAATTGCCCTGAAATAATAAGGAGGGATTCGAATCTATTAATTTAGTAATAATAACTATTTCATCATGCTGCTTTGAGGAGAAAAGGAAAAATATAAAATATACTAGCTGCTTTTCTTCCCGCGCAAACCGTAAAAACCGGTCCGGGTTGGGCGACAACCTAAGAAATCACGTCAATAGGCGTTGCGGCTAGCAACCCATCACTATTTTGATTCCGTTTTTCACCTTAACACCCAATAACTCGCTAAACGTGGTCCTTGGGTTTTATGACCTTGGCTCTGTCTACCCCGCAAGGGATAAAGACGTAATAATATGTATGCATATGTTTGTATCATTATACAAAAGACACATGTATAATAAAAACAAACAATAAAAGTAAGGTAAGTTTAAACCTTGGGAGTTCTTGGCGGGAATTTCAGCGGACTACACGGTGTATGTTTTGGATTGTTTTGCAAATTGTTTCTAGTGGAATGTGAAATCGGTGTAATTTAGTGTTGTAAAGGCCCATGTTCAAGAACAATGTGTGGGATAACTAAAATAAACAGTCCTGGTGCAGCTGTAGTGAGATTTACATAGCGGGCTGGTGGTTGTTCGCCTTGCTGCGTTGGCTATGATTGAGCCAGTGGATTCGTGAAGAATTGTCGCCAGGGGCTCCATAGAATCAACGAAATGAATTTACACCATAATTTCGTTGAGAACAAGAAAACTCTAAAAAGCGCGGGAAACTTCTTACTTGATGCTGGCTAAATACGTTATGCGTGAAAGCCATAACAAAAAAAAAAGTTTAAACCTTAATCTGCAGGCACGATCAAATATTCATCGTTTTGAACCCTTCAAGGGGTGATTCAACCCGTCAATTTGAACAACTTCCTATGGGAACAAAGCCAGAAACTCATTTTTTTTTATATTCCCATACAAAATTATTCAGTCGCCCTATCAATTTGTTAGGGAATGTCAAAAAAAATGTGTTCCCAGCGTTGGTCCCAGAGGGAATATTGTATTAATCGACGAGGTAAAGTGTTCGAAACGTTAGGTGTATAAATAATGTAATAAACGCGATAAAACCGTACCAAAATTAAATTTTCAGTACATTTGCTAATAATACGGTTCTTATGACATCGAAATCTGTATCGTAATGATTTATTTACGGCACTAGTGCTTTTTACTTTACACCAATCACAACCGCTCAATAGCCCAGTGCCACAGATGCATATTTAAACTTCTTTAAAGAATCCGAGCAAAGAGTTTCAAGTTCAGCATGAAAACTTTTTCTGATTAGTGAGATGTGATTTTTTAACCGACTTCGAAAAGGAGAAGATTATCAATGTACCTACCTTTAATAAATTTTTCCTCTTTGTTACATTAGTGTATCCTATGGTTCCCGGCAGAGTAGAATAGTACCACTCCAAGTCCTCCCGTGGATGTCGTAGAAGGCCACTTAGGGAACACAAGCTAACAAAGTTTATAAACAGTCAAAAGGACCTTTCCCACCCGTCTGGCCAGCGTCGAGACTGTAGGCCAAATACTCTGACTGCACTGGCTTATATTTGTGTGCCTTCGTCGTACGCTTTTTCTGTGTTTAATACCTAAATGCCTATGTTGTGAAAACTCCCTACTTGTCATTAGCACACCACCCTTATAAGAATTTCAACAAAAAAAAAAATGGATTTTCGCATTAATTAGTCTACGTTTTAAAGTTACGTTTAGGTTTCACAGTACTTTTTGAGTTTATCTGTTAAAAAGAAAAAATAGGTTCAGTGGTTTTTGAATTCATTCATCACAAACAAACACAAATCTTTACGCTCAATAATAATACATTTTTATAATTTTACCTTTTCATGGTCTGTCTGAGTTCTGGGCTGATGGGACTAACGCGTAGGTCTTGCGCAGTCTCCGTGTAGTACACTTTGATGTTCTGGAACACAACACACGTTTTTGTTTAGTTGGAAAAATCATGGTCAGGGGTGTCATCACGGCCGTAGCTAGGGGGGGCATTATGGGGCAATGCCCTACCTTAAAAATACCAAATAGTACGATAAATTACTACAATTAAATTATTGTTCATAGTTCGAGGTAAAAAGAATTTTGCGATAGGTATTTTGATATACATGGTGATTGATTTGGGAGCCCGTGCTTCGAGGGCAGATGAATTATGGTATATTATTTTACTTTCGCCCTACCTGTAACCAATGCAGCCCTACCTCAAATTTGACACTAGCTACAGCGCTGAGTGTCATCCTCAACTGCCTGTCTAGTGGTTACAGCTATGGCATAGAGAGCGCGCGCCCGTGCCGCTGGATTGCCGTGTGGTTCCCGGCAGAGTACAATAGGACCACTCCAAATCTTCCCGTGGATGTCGTAGAAGGCGACTTAGGAAGCACAAGCTAAACAAAGCTTATAAACATCAAAGAGACCTCTCCAACCCGTCTGGCCAGCGTGGAGAGTGTAGGTCTCCACTGCAGGAGCACGACCCTCTCTGTACTACCAGCCATATATGAGCCAGAGCAGTCAGAGGAGTTGGCCTACACTCTCCACGCTTCCCAGACGGGTTGGGGAGGTCCCTTTGATGTTTATGAGCTTTGTTGAGCTTGTGTTCCCTAATCATCACGTCACATCACATATTTTACTGTATACCGAGCATTGTAATGCTATTCAAAATCAATTTAATTAATAAGAATACCTTGATATCCACTGGTCTGTCGAAGCCCAACAGGCCGGCCTTGTCTCCCGCCACTACTTTAGTTAAAGGCGCGAGGTCCGAACAGTGTCTGCTAACGAAGCTTATTGACGCCATTGTCGGCGCTAGACCGGTGCGGAGCGCTAGGCCTGAGAAACATCAGTAAATGATAAATAAATCCCATCCCACCACGACTTTAGTTAAAGGCGCGAGGTCCGAACAGTGTCTGATAACGAAGCTTATTGACGCCATTGTCGGCGCTAGACCGGTGCGGAGCGCTAGGCCTGAGAAACATTAGTAAATGATAAATAAATCCCATCCCGCCACGACTTTAATTAAAGGCGCGAGGTCCGAGCAGTGTGTGCTAACGATGCTTATTGACGCCATTGTCGGCGCTAGACCGGTGCGGAGCGCTAGGCCTGAGAAACATTAGTAAATGATAAAAAACTCCAATCCCGCCACGACTTTAGTTAAAGGCGCGAGGTCCGAGCAGTGTCTGCTAACGAAGCTTATTGACGCCATTGTCGGCGCTAGACCGGTGCGGAGCGCTAGGCCTGAGAAACATCAGTAAATGATAGATAAATCCCATCCCACCACGACTTTAGTTAAAGGCGCGAGGTCAGAGCAGTGTCTGATAACGAAGCTTATTGACGCCATTGTCGGCGCTAGACCGGTGCGGAGCGCTAGGCCTGAGAAACATCAGTAAATGATAAATAAATCCCATCCCACCACTACTTTAGTTAAAGGCGCGAGGTCCAAACAGTGTCTGCTAACGAAGCTTATTGAGGCCATTGTCGGCGCTAGACCGGTACGGAGTGCTAGGCCTGAGAAACATTAGTAAATGATAAAAAACTCCAATCCCGCCACGACTTAAGTTAAAGGCGCAAGGTCCGAGCAGTGCCTGCTAACAAAGTTTATTGACGCCATTGTCGGCGCTAGACCGGTGCGGAGCGCTAGGCCTGAGAAACATTAGTAAATGATAAATAAGTCTCATCCCGCCACGACTTTAGTTAAAGGCGCGAGGTCCGAGCAGTGTCTGCTAACGAAGCTTATTGAGGCCATTGTCGGCGCTAGACCGGTGCGGAGCGCTAGGCCTGAGAAACATTAGTAAATGATAAATAAGTCTCATCCCGCCGCGACTTTAGTTAAAGGCGCGAGGTCCGAGCAGTGTCTGCTAACAAAGCTTATTGAGGCCATTGTCGGCGCTAGACCGGTGCGGAGCGCTAGGCCTGAGAAACATTAGTAAATGATAAATAAGTCTCTTCCCGCCACGACTTTAGTTAAAGGCGCGAGGTCCGAGCAGTGTCTGCTAACGAAGCTTATTGAGGCCATTGTCGGCGCTAGACCGGTGCGGAGCGCTAGGCCTGAGAAACATTAGTAAATGATAAATAAATCATCCCAACTAATATTATAAACGCGAAAGTGAGAATCATATGATTTTTCTGAAAGTGATATTAAAGGGATCAAGGGATTGGGCGAAAATCTAAGGAATCACATTGATAGGCGATGCGGCTAGCAACCCATCACTATTTTGATTCCGCTTTCCACCTTTACGCCCACTACGTTGCTAAACGTGACCTGTAGTAGGTACCTTGGGCTCTGTCAACCCCGCAAGGGATAAAGACGTGATTATATGTATGTATGTATGATATTAAAATTTTATAGGAATAGAAATCTTATCCGGAGGCACGCGCTCTGGCTCTGACAAGCTTAGTTCCAAAAGTCATCGTTAGAAGGCAGTAAGTCCAATTCCTTGTCCATAGCTTCGTAAGATAACTAATGAAACATGTGCACCCGTAACACAAGTTTTTTCAATTTAGCACAGGGCTCCAACATTCTTTAACCGACTTCAAAAAAAGGAGGAGGTTCTCAATTCATCGGAATCTTTTTTAGGGTTCCGTAGTAAACAAGGAACCCTTATAGTTTCGCCATGTCTGTCTGTCTGTCTGTCTGTCTGTCTGTCTGTCTGTCTGTCTGTCTGTCTGTCCGTCCGCGGTTTTACGCAGAGACTATAAGTACTAGATAGCTGTAATTTGGTATGGGCATGTATATTAATCATGGCAAAAAAGTGGTAGAATAAAAACTTGAAAAAAAAATTTTTTTAGGGTAGCTCCCATACAAGTAAAGTAGGGGAGTAATTTTTTTTTCTCTATTTACCCATAGTGTGGGGTATCGTTAAATAGGTCTTTCAAAAATATTGTGAGGTTGAGAACACCATTTTTCAATTTAGGGATCCGTTTCCGAAATATTTGGTTTTAAAGTGCGAATTTTTGTTAGAGGTAAGTGTCCCCCCCCCTCTATCTGCTAAACGGTTATATATAGATACGTGAAAAAAATTACAGCAGTAGCATATATACTGAAGTTTAAAGGAAAACTATCAGAGCTGAGTACTAAGTACAAACTAAAAAGTCATAGGCAACCAACTTATAAACTGTAAAATTTCATACTATTTTCATTGTCAGATGTTTTGGTGCGAGTGTGAACAGTGTGAACTCCAAGTTGTCATTCTCAACTACGGAACCCTACACTGCGCGTGGCCCGACACGCACTTGGCCGGTTTTTTTTTATGTATGTTCCCCGATTTCTCGAAGACGCCTGGACCGATTTAAGAAATTCTTTTTTGTTCGATATGTAATACTTTACAGATGGTCCCATTACATTTTTATCGAAATGTGTTGAGCGCTTTTTGAAAAAATATGTACATAAAAATATATATATATATACATATATATATATATATATATATATATACATATATATATATATATATATATATATAGATATCCCTTTACGGTAAATGTTGATCAGATGCGACTTCACGCGAGCACTTTGTTGATCCAAAAACGCATGTTGATCCGGCGCCTTTTGTTGATCCAATATGCATCTCTGGTAACAAATGTGGCTCCGACCGGATCAACATCTGCACTATCGGACTTCTTACCTAGCGTTCGCTGAAGTTGATCCGATATACAAATCCACCTTGCGATAGTTACGGATAATGTTGATCCGATTTAAATGAACCAATCAGAGCACAGGAAGCGATCTGATTGGTTGAAAGCAGCCGCGACGTTGCCGTTTTGTATCTTAAACTATCCCAAACTACACAACATTTAATCCATCGTCTTTAGGCTCGTTAGACGAGTTTGGGCTCGTTGGATTTGTCTTGACAAGAGCATTAATTTTTATTAGTGTCGAGGGTCTGATGATGCTTCTTGAAGGTGGCCATAACATCTCCTGAACTACACAACATAACCCTATCGTGTTTGGGCTTATTGAATTTGTTTTGACCAGAGCAATACAGTGCCTATACAAATGACTAAAATGTAGAAAATAAAATTACATAAATAAAATTATTTTAATACGGTTTTTATCGCGTTTATTACATTATTTATACACCTTACGTTTCGAGCACTTTACAGTGTTCGTGGTCGCAGGTAGACTAAGTTGACATTTGTCTAGTATTTTATAAGAACTGCAAAATCTACCGCCTAAAATATTTATGTGACACCCACCACCTCAAGGAGGAGCTTCAACAAGTAAAATCGGTTTTAAGAAGCAACAACCTCAACCTCCCAAAAACATATCACAGAAGCCGCCCAAAGCCTCACACAGTTGATCGTTTTCCTGCCATCTTACCATATGTAAAGGGAGTCACGGACAAAATTGGTAATATACTTAAGCGTGCTTCAATCAAGACCTACTACAAGCCGCACAAGAAAATAAACCAACTTTTAAGACCTGTCAAATCTAATATCCCGTTACAAGATGCTGGAGTTTATAATATTGACTGTGACTGTGGTTTATCATACATTGGGCAAACAAAGAGAAGCATCGGTACCCGTATTAAAGAACATATTGCTGACATGAAGCATAGGCGCTCAACGAAGTCTGCAGTCTGTGAACATGCCCTAGACAAACCCAACCATTATATGCGTTTTGATAATCCTCAAGTCCTTGCAAAAGAAAACAGATACATTCCAAGAATGCTTCGTGAGGCTATTGAAATTAAAAAACATCCTAATTTCAATAGAGAGGATGGTTGGCAGTTACCACCAGCTTGGGATCCAGTCATCAATTTAATCAAATCTCAAGCTAAGCAGAAGACTGCAAGACCTTCAGACACCGTGAGCCAATACTGCGTACATCCGGAACGTTATCAATAAATATTTTAGGCGGTAGATTTTGCAGTTCTTATAAAATACTAGACAAATGTCAACTTAGTCTACCTGCGACCACGAACACTGTAAAGTGCTCGAAAAGTTAGGTGTATAAATAATGTAATAAACGCGATAAAAACCGTATTAAAATAATTTTATTTAAATGTGTAACAATCGCGAAAACATAAGAAAACATTGTTTGTTTGTTGTTTTTCGTATGTGTAAGTGGCCAACACTGGTGTCAGATTTTTCAAGCTGCCTTAAGGCATCTGACATAGCTTAACGACTGCCATCGACGATGACAGCCGGGACCAACGGCTTAACGTGCCTTCCGAAGCACGGAGGAGCTCGAGATATTTTTATGCCACTTGCGGTCACCCATCCAAGTAGGGACTGCACCAGGGGTTGCTTAACATACGTAAGCGCTCATAGAGCTCACACCTACTGGACCATCGGGCTCCTCATAAGAAAACATTAAAAATACCTAAACGTAAAAAAAAAAATTTTAAAACCAGCTTTTATTTAATGCTCAGTAAAAAATAAACTTCAAATATCCATCAATGTACTGGTACTTACTTTAATTTTTTTTGACGAATGCCTGGACCGATTTAAGAAATTCGTTTTTGTTTGATGGTTATTCATTATAGATGGTCCCATTACATTTTTATTGAACAGTGGCGAGCGCTTTTTGAAAAAATAAACAAAAACCAAAAAAAATTTTACAGGTATGCCGTTCGGATTACACTTATTTCTATTTTTTTTCTTATGCCTATTAAAAAAATTTATAGGGTTGAAGTCGGTTTTTGTTTTTTTTGTTAAAAATATCTTAAATTATTTGATTGTTAGACATCAAAGCTTTTTGTTTGTATGGTGAACGTCTGGTGTTCCCCATCGTCTAGTTTGTAATAAATATAAGTACTCATTTCCATTACTTACTTACTGCAGCGTCTCTTGCTGACAGTTTTACTTGTCAGCTTGCCTCTTGCGCAAAGGCTCTAATGATGTCTTCACAGTTGCCTATCTCTTTCTTTACACGCCGCCTCCGTTATCTCATATCCCCATCTACTCTACTGTGCCCCTCTCTTTATTTTCCTATCAGATCAGATGACCTTGACTCAGTTACTCAGTTTGATGTTGAGAATACTTCTTTCAATTTTCTTTTGACCATACTTTTAGACTGTTTCTCTGTTATGAGGCTTACATCAGCGAAACTAGGTAGACTCTTAAATTCTTCATCTCCGTCATTTGATCAAATTGAAAGAAGTCTACGAGAGTACTTCGGTAGTACATTACTTGTAGTATTTTTAATATAACTTTTCATCAATTCAAATTAAGAGACCTGCTGGTAATGTGTAGTTCTCTTAAATTATCAAATACAAAATAATGAAAAGTAATTCCAATAATACTAAAAGTTATTTACTTCCGATGTACTATAGTAGATTTTTAGATGCGATGCGAATGTGAACAAGTGAACTGTCGCACGCAGAACGCGACGTTGCCGTTTTGTGCTCGAGTACATATTGGTCAATTTTGGCTCCGGATCCACATTGTCTAAGTAAATGTCGCATATAATTTGAATATACTCTGGATCTAAAAAGTCATATCCAGTATGATTTTTTAAACCGTTGATGGATCAACATATACTGGTGAAATCACCGACGAGTATGTTGAAAACCTGCAAGTGCAGATCCACCGACGTCACACGCGCATCTAGAACGGATCAGAGTATATCAGTTTGCGCGACGCGGATCTGAGTAAACACGTAAAATAGGTGGATCAACAATTGTTCTAACTTCTCACTGGATCAACATTTACCGCAAAAAGTTCATTATATATATATATATATATATATATATATATATATATATATATATATATATACGAATGCCGTTCGGATTACACGTGTTTTCATTCTATTCTTATGCTTATTAAACAAATTGATAGGGTTAAAGTCGGTTTTTTTTTTGTTAAAAATATCTTAAATTTTTGTATAATATCTTGATGAATAAAATGACGTAGTACCATCTGTGTTAAGTAGGAGCGCAACGTTAGATTGTATGTAACTTAGTGGACACGTCAAAGATGAAAACACCATGTTAAGGGCCCACACTAGGCACACTAGCGACGCCAATAATTTTATTCCTAATACTTTATAAATAGAGAATCAGATTACCGCCAAAAACGGCCGTTTTTGGCGGTTATCTGATTCTCATAATTCTCACTGATTCTGATAATATTAAAACATGATTCCAAAAATACTTCAGGTTATTTACTTAGGCTTATATGATTTACATACTTGAATTTCATTCTATTTATAAAGTATTAGGAATAAAATTATTGGCGTCGGTAGTGTGCCTAGTGTGGGGCGTTAAATACGTCAAGTAACTTATTCTGTACCTCTCATGTTGGTGCAGCCAGCGGTCGGGTTGAGCGCGTACAGGCCGCAGTAGAACGCCGGCATACGTGTAGACCCGCCGATATCTGAGCCTGCAATGAAAAAAACCGTAAAGTTTCAAGTGGTAACTTGATGACGGAAAACACAAAGGTTAACCTAATATTCAAGTGTTGCGAGCGCGGCCGACACCGCGGTCGTGCGCCCCATGTGGTACGAATTGTCGGTCTGTCCGAAATTCGTGTGATTTGTCCCTATATATTTATTTATTAAATGTTACTTACAGAGTGCGATGGGCGTGGCGAGCGCGGCCGACAACGCGGCTTCGCCCCCGCTGGAGCCGCCGGTCGTGCGCCCCGGGTGGTACGGGTTGTTTGTTTGCCCGAAAACTAAGTTTCGGCACTCCTGCCTGGAAACGTAAGCAACACTTAAGCATGTCATCCCAACTCCCTTCGCGTACTTGTTTCATACTCATAAGATTTAAGTTTTTGAAAAATAAGTTATAACAGCATAATTCATGTGCAATCTGGACAATTCTTTGTTAATTTTATTTCCAAATGTGGCCCCAATACTATCGCATATGACTTGTTTCTTACTCATTAAATAGATGGCGCCGTTGGTTTATTCGTAACTAGCTGTTACCCGCGGCTTCGCCCGCGTAATATATAGCTTATGTCTTTCTCGGTACCCTAACCTATGTATATGCAAAATTTTTGTGATGATCGGTTTAGTAGATACGGCGGGAAAGTGTAACAAACAAACAAATAAACAAACTCACTTTCGCATTTATAATATTAGTTAGGATAACTACCCAAGTTTTTGAAAAAAATCCTCCTTCATCAGCCTGATAAGACTCTACGTCTATGTGTGCGTGCCTGTGACGCCGTGACACCAAACCTAAGTGTGTTCAGCATGCCTTTCATTGTTGTCTTTCTCTCTCTTATTCACAATTTGATTATCTTCGGCACGTTGGTGACAGCAACGGGAATAGCGCCAGCCTCCTTCATCAGTCTAATAGACTCTGCGTCATCGTGCGTGCGCGTGTAACGCCGGGACATCAAACCTAGAGCATTCAGCGTGCCTTGCACTGTTAACTCTCTCTCTCTGTCTCACTCACCACTTGTTAATCTCTGGCACGTTGGTGACAGCAACGGGAATAGTACCAGCCACCTTCATCAGTCTGATAGACTCTGTGTCATTGTGTGTGCGCGTGTGACGCCTAGACATCAAACCTAGAGCATTCAGCATGCCTTGCATTGTTAACTCTCTCTGCCTCACTTACCATTTGTTGATCTCTGGCACGTTGGTGACAGCAACGGGAATGGCCCCAGCCTCCTTCATCAGTCTGATAGACTCTGTGTCTTTGGGTGTGCGCGTCTGACACCGGGACATAAAACCTAGAGCATTCAGCATGCCTTGCATTGTTAACTCTCTCTACCTCACTTACCATTTGTTGATCTCTGGCACGTTGGTGACAGCAACAGGATGGGGCTATTCCTTTATAATATTATAGTTAGGATAACTACCCAAGTTTTTGAAAAAAATCCTCCTTCATCAGTCTGATAGACTCTGTGTCTTTGAGTGTGCGCGTCTGACACCGGGACATAAACCCTAGAGCATTCAGCATGCCTTGCATTGTTAACTCTCTCTATCTCACTTACCATTTATTGATCTCTGGCACGTTGGTGACAGCAACAGGAATAGCCCCAGCCTCCTTCATCAGTCTGATAGACTCTGTGTCTTCGTGTGTGCGCGTGTAACGCCGGGACATCAAAACTAGGGCATTCAGCATGCCTTGCATTGTTGTCTTTCTCTCTCATTCACAATTTGATTATCTTCGGCACGTTGGTGACAGCAACGGGAATAGCGACAGCGTCCTTCATCAGTCTAATAGACTTTGCGTTATCGTGCGTGCGCGTGTGACGCCGGGACATTAAACCTAAAGCATTCAGCATGCCTTGCATTGTTTACTGTCTCTGTCTCACTTACCATTTGTTGATCTCTGGCACGGTGGTGACAGCAACAGGAATAGCCCCAGCCTCCTTCATCAGTCTGATAGACTCTGTGTATTTGGGTGTGCGCGTGTGACACCGGGACATAAAACCTAGAGTATTTAGCATGCCTTGCATTGTTAATTCTCTCTCTCTCTGTCTCACTTACCATTTGTTGATCTCTGGCACGTTGGTGACAGCAACGGGAATGGCCCCAGCCTCCTTCATCAGTCTGATAGATTCTGCGTCTTCGTGCGCACGCATGTGACGCCGGGACACCAAACCTAGTGTGTTCAGCATGCCTTCCACTGCTGTACTCTCTTTTGCTGTGAATGGTACCCCTGGAAGACAAAAATTTTGTTAGAATGAAAATAAAAATGAGTGAACAATGTTCACTTATTTTTATTTTCATTGGTCAGAAACCGCTTGTCAACTTATAGCTAAATCTAGAAAGTATAGAAAACTATTTGAAAGGTATGGTTTAAACTTACGGAGTCGGGACGGATCGGATGTACAATGGAAAAAAGTAAAATAGGCCTGTTTGTTTGTTTTTCGTGTGTGTAAGTGGCCAACACTAGTGTCAGATTTTTCAGGCTGCCTAAAGGCATCTGACATAGCTGCCATCAACGATGACAGCCGGGACCAACGGCTTAACGTGCCTTCCGAAGCACGGAGGAGCTCAAGAAATTTTTATGCCACTTGCGGTCACCAATCCAAGTGGGGACTGCGCCCAGGGTTGCTTTACATGCGAAAGCGCCTACAATGCTTTCATCCACTAGGCCATCGAGCTAGAGCTAGGCCTTAAAAATATGTTTAGTGAATACATTATATTTGTAAATGGCGTGACGAATGCCGTAAATTCTGTACTGAGACAGCAGTTTTCAAGTCACCTATTAGGTATGCCAAATGTATTTTATTTGTAACAATGGACGTGGGAAGAAAAGATCAATTTTTTTTACATTTCACTTAATAGTTTTTATTATACTTCGATACGATAAGTATTTACTAAGTTGTACCTGTATATAATACCTTAGTTCGCTGGGACTCTGTTTTAAACTAATAGGGCTCCGTTTGCACGCTCTGGTTTATCATCATAATCAGGTCTTTGTTAGTCTCCACTGCAGGAGCACAACCCTTTCTGTACTACCAGAGCCATATTTTAGCCAGAGCAGTCAGAGGATTTTGCCTACACTCTCCACGATGGCCAGACGGGTTGGAGAAGTATCTTTGTATTATAAGCTTGTGTTTCCTAAGTCATCCACGGGAAGTCTTGGAGTGGTCTTATTCAACTCTGCCGGGAACCACACGCTTAGGGTACGGAACCCTAATTGACATCAAAAGGTCAACTCCCGTCAATCTGCCGCTACGCCCATACATACATCAATACCTTATCTTACGTGATGACGGCAACTTAGTCGAGAACAGTACATTTCCATAAATCTATCCAAACAAACCAGATGGAATATTATCTCATTGTGAAGTTCAAGAACGCATACATTAGCATATTTCTAATGTTGTGGACTTTAACACTATCTCAAATTGTGCACGAGGTTTTATTTTAACTAAATGTCTCAAATAAGTGGCAAAAATAATATTTAAAAATGTGTGTTTGTGATATTCGTGGGCGTTTATCTGACAGGCGTCTGTTAAAGTAAGTATAAAACTTTATTATTTTGACGTTAATTCACTAATGTATTGTATAATGAATTTTACAAATGACATCAGAGTGGTCGACTACGAAGTGGTCGATAATAGAATGAAATATATTGCGAAGTGGACCGCAAACTGAATAGAGTTAAATTTGCAAAATATAGGACCGCATTCTTTAAATAGTTTTGAACTTAGAAAAGCTTGCAGATTGGGATTCTGAATGTCGCCAGGAGGTTGCTAGGTCCATTTTTTATATCCCATTCCCTTGGATATCGAGTAAACGGACTGAACAAATGCTTTACAACAATTTCGATTGTTATTTTATCGAAAATATTCAATTGTTTCTTTAAAGATACTTTTAGCTACTCAATAAACATAAAAAACAAAAAAGATGTGCGAGTAGGACTCGACTCGACAACATTAGACTATCAAGCAAAAAACAATGTTTGTTTTATGGTATAATATAGGTATATTTTATTTTGATTTCATGATTTATTTAAGGGCTAAGCCCCACTTCGCCAACGCCTAGCCACGCCTCTTGACTGACCGTATTAAACTTACCTAGGAAGGGTTTCTTCTCAAAGTACTCCTGGGGCAAGCCCTCTGCGATTTTTCTGTCCACCTCGCGTGCATCCTTCAAGGCTTCTTCGAACCTCTGATCGGTCACTGCGTTCAAGATAGGATTTACCTACAATAATAGAAATTGTCATAATGTTTTCTTATGTTTTCGCGATTGTTACACATTTAAATAAAATTATTTTAATACGGTTTTTATCGCGTTTATTACATTATTTATACACCTAACGTTTCGAGCACTTTACAGTGTTCGTGGTCGCAGGTAGTCTACCAGCGACATAATGTAATAAACGCGATAAAAACCGTATTAATATAATTTTATTTAAATTGTCATAATCATCATGTGGACGATTTCCCGATTGCACCCTCAGTTATGTCGCTTCAGAGCCCGGGGTCCGGGCTCTGAAGCTTCCTAACCTAGTGGATTTCATAAGATTACTAGTATTTAAACAGAGCGACTATCGTCTAACCTCCGCAACCCAAAGAGGACAACCAGAACCAAACCCAGGAAAGGTAAGGCAACAAACGCTAGATAGCACTTGGTACCTTGGCACCTGATACACGGCCCAATATCCCTAGATCGGTTTTTACGATCTGCTTGGGAACAGAAGCAGCTGGTACATATTAAGTTTTTTTTTGCTCTCAGACCAGCATGGAAGTCACAATAACAGAAATTGTATAGTTGCACGGTGAAACCGAAACCTCAAATAAAATTACATTCCCATACAAATTGACCAGAATGCTGAATATTATTGTTTGGAAATGTCAATGTTTTTTTCGAGTTTCCAGCTTTGGTCCTATAGGAAAGTTGTTCATATCGACGGGCTGAATCACCCCTAACGATCAAAATTTTGCCATGTATATGACTGTGCCACTGTTTTACGGAAGCCGTCACACGGTCACGCGAGTTTCCGTTCTGTAAGTTAGTAATGGAAGAAGCTCCACCGACAAGAGCCCAGCTCTTAAATTTAATGATGATGAAGTTAGTATTATTATTAAGTAGTCCGAATATAACGGAAACTCCCAACGTCCCTCGCAATATGGCGTCCCCGCCCCTCTTCCTGTGCTAAGGAATTCTTAAGGTTTCGAAACCTTAAGAAATCTTTAGCTGCTACTGTTCTCAGTGGCTCGTTGCGCGCCGTTACTTAACATCACAGCGCTCTCAGCAAGGATATCATCATCATCATCAGCATCAGGTCTTTCTAGTCTCCACTGCAAGAGCACGACCCTCTCTGTACTACCAGACCAGAGCCATATACTAGCCTGAGTAGTCCGAGGATTTAGCCTACACTCTCCACGCTGGCCAGACGGGTTGGAGAGGTCTCTTTGATGTTAATTAGCTTTGTTTAGCTTGTGTTTCCTTAGTCGTCTTTTACGACATCCACGGGATGACTTGGAGTGGTCCTATTCTACTCTGCCGGGAACCACACAGCAAGGATAGCATGCCTCTTATCCAAGGCTTTGATGGGTTGCCGCTTGCTCCCTAAATAAAGCGACGGTCTTATTATACGCAGAATATAACTAACAACGTACAATTTTAATTCTCTCTATACAAGCGTTCACCAGCTCTTCAGAAGTCAGCTCGCCCTTCCGTATCTTCTCAGCCAACGACACAGCGCTCTCGGCAAGGATGGCATGCCTCTTATCCAATGCTGGGATGGGTTGCCGCTTGCTCTCCCAGAGGAATCCAAAAATGAAGTCTATGATCATGTCCAGGAAAGTCCGGAAGGAGAGGAATGCGTACTTCAGCATGTTGGTAGCCATGCCTTGGAAAATTTTGTTCGTTTTGTTTTGGCGTTCCTGAAAATAATTGATGCTATTTAGAATTTTCGCGTCGTTTGTTAAGATAATTAACTGTAAATTTAAATAAAACAAAATATATACAACAAGCTTTTTTATTTTGCGGTATAAATTTGCAGAGTCATTTATCGCAAATCCCACGGGCACAGTTCTTTTTTCCAGCAATAAAGGTACCCTTGTCTTTTTCAGTACCCTAACTTATGGGTTTGCCAAATTTTAAGAAGATTGGTTCAGTAGATAAAGCGTAAACTCACTTTCACATTTAGGTTAAGTTTCGTTTGTAGTAGTTTTAGGCATAAATATTACTCAGCTCGCTCTATTACTTATTCGCTAGGAAGCGCCACACCTTTGGCAGCTACTTCATGGCGGTCATAATACAAAATATAATTAAACCAAATATCGTAATAAATAACCTACCGATTAACACGCACCAGTGGGGCTCTCCCCCACTGGTGCGTGTTAATCGGTAGGTTTAAATAGTTAAAAAAGGTCTGTTTTTTGTAGAAGAGTAAAAATAGAGTGGGTTAAAAATAATATATTCACAATCTATACATTATACGTAAAATATAATAGAAAATAAAAAAAAGGTGAAGATAATGTATTCCGTTCATCACCCGCCTTTTGTTAAAAACAATACAACAACATTTAAATAAGATAGAAGTAATTATGCAACTGCTACTCATGTTATGTCCACAGTCCACACATAATGTAAATGATCCTCCAGGTTACTGCTTGTTTTCATAAATATACATAAACTGTCTAGCTATTACTGTCCACGGCTGTCATCGTTGATGGCAGTCGTTAAGCTTTGTCAGATGCCTTCAGGCAGCTTGAAAAATAAGACACCAGTGTTGGCCACTTACACACACGAAAAAGAAACAACTGTCCATGAGATACATACAGCCTAGTGACACACAAACAGACAGTGAGGTCTTAGCAAAAGTGTCCCATTTCCTAAAAACTTTGAAAAAAAAACTTTTTTTAAATGTTTATTATTTTTTGTCAACCTCCGTAGCATAGTGGTTAATAGGGCAAGCTGTGACCGGGGGGTAACGGGATCCATTCCGGACAGGGTGAAATATTTGTAAGTTCTGTGCACTGTATTGCCTGGAACTTTGGCAAATATAATACAGCATGAAGGCTGTCATGATTTATTATTCATGCTTCAATATTATATAAAAAAAATAGAAGGAAAGGGTAATTTTTATTTATGTTCTCCATTTTATAAATTATCAGCAAAACATTAAGTCAAAATTTCAAAAGATACTTTAAAACATTAATCTATTCCCCAATATTGACTACTGGAACAGAAGATGTGAATCAGTTTTTTTTCTCACAACAATTTCCGATAATTAAATTTTATTATAACAATGCTACAAAGAGGAAGGATTTGATTGCATTAGTTTGTTTATGTGTAAAGGTCACAGCATACACAAATTCAATTTGAGAAGGGATTGCCAAGGACTGTACTTGACTTGTACTAACTCTAGCCATTCAACATTGTTTGGTTAGAACTCCCTACTGCACACAAGACTTATCAGAATCGTAACATAATTGCCTCGGGATTAGTTCATGAACTGCTTTACAGCTTGATCAACTTGCAGTTCCGTACTCACAGCTTGTCGTTCTCGCCTTACATCTCTTTGAATCATAGCTTACATCCTCATCCATCCTTGCACTGGTCACACAAACTGCTCTGGTGCCAGCCAGACAAGCGTTTGGCAAGCCGCTACGTAACGCGGATCTTATGCACTCCATCCACCTAGTTTTTAAGTCTTTCTATATAATTAAGACCTCTAACTTCCATTCCCAAAACTCTTTTCGTTACAGAGTTTCTTCACTCCCCATTACCATGAAACCACGATAGTTTACTATGTACTTAAAAATGTGTGGCTTACCTTAGATTCTGCTTTTCTCTCCGCCTTCCTCGAGCACATTTCAGTACTGTAAAAACAAACTCGTATTAGAACTGTGTAATACCGTTGAAAGAAAGTATCCCGGAAATAGTGAGGGAATATCTTGAATTTTAAAGCTTTTAAAGCTATTACTATCATAAGAGGTAGGCTAAGTACTATTCATAATGAAAGTCCAAAGTAAACATGCAAATCAAGTTGGCAAGTTTTATGCTGACTGACTTGTTGACGTGAACCCGTTTGAACTTTATAAACAAGGCGATTTTTTAATTAAATATATTTTTCGAACGCCACTAGGATTAATTAGCAAGGGACCTTACCACACACACCTTACCAATCCAATTCACTTAAAAATCTAGGCGATTTTACTTTTTAATTACTTTTTCGACTTCTTTTTGAGTCGCCGAGTGATTGACAGTTAACGGTACGACATTGACAGACTAGTGGCAGGTTAGTGATGAGACAGGAAAAGCTGTTATTATATTTGTTGATTCTAGTTTTTAGAAGTTTATTTATTGTTATTGTTTTTACATGAAGTTTGTTATTCTCAACCTTGACATTGGCAAAATCATAGTTTTTCGCTAAAAGATGGCCATAAACCTGAAGAAATAAAGTAGGGACTATCTAGAATTAGAATTTGCTACCTGGGTAGATTATATGATTTTAAGCTTTCGCGGTCACAATCACTATAACTAAAAAAACTCAAAAATAATCGCGGTAAGTCCCGTAGTGAACATAATACTGGGTAGATTAATCCGTAGTTTCCTTAGTCTCTAGGACCAGATTAGCCTTGGCTACGGGAAATTAATCAGTAAATACATATTATTAAAAGGAAAGATTTTGTGTTTGTTTGTAACGGATAATCTACAAAGTATTGGGCCGAATTCAATAATTCTTTCACTAATAGAGAGTAGGTTGGTAAGCTAACTCTCAAAAAAAAAATGAATTTGTAACCTGCTACCTGGCACTCAAGTTCGAAAACCTTTACTTATTATATCTCTTCGTAAATTAGATACAAAAACAAGAAAGGCAGCTTTTCCTGCTTTTCTCATTCGCATTTATAAAAACGGATGAGAGATCACGTCGCTACACTACAAACGTCAAACGTCGTAGCTATTTTTTCTTTGGCATGTTTGGCATTGATCATTGTTCCATTTTTCCGTTCGTCTTTACGTCTTACCAGTTTTTTAAACGGTTACCTATCTTAAACAAGCTTAGGGGTAAACAAGAATAGGTTTTGTAGGAATTTTAAAACACCGAAAACGTTTCGGCATTTTTTTTATTTTCCATAGTTTCATTTTACAGAAAATACAATTGCTATATTATTGATATTCCGATTTCTGATAGTTATTTTTTTGAAAACTATATGCTTTGTATTGCAACCCAACGTTTATCTGCAGATACTATTGCTGTATATTTTGTATATCAAAAAAATTATTTCTGTATTATTAAAAAACAACATTTCGAATGATAAATAAGTAAATTAAATCCATAAGAGTAAGTATAATATACTAGACTGTTTTATATATTTAAAATCTATTTAAAAGACATAAAAAAACATCTTTACAATTTTTCTCTACGGTGCTGGGTTTGGCTAAAAAACACTTTAGAATAACGCGGCAATTTCGTTTCTGGCGCTTCGGCGCCGCTGCCGCGGCACGCTCGCTTCGCTCGCTCGCCTCGCGCATGCTTGGTTCATGTAGAACCTAACGCTCGTCGCTTCGCTCCTCGCAACCTACCCCTAGTTTTCGTTAACCAGTTCCTTTCTAACACCATTTTCCTAACCTTGAGAGACGAGTTTTCGCAAAACCATGAGTCAGAGCAAAATTGAAAAAACAAAAGTGGCTTATTTTGAGAACTTTCAACCATAACGACAGTACAAAATAGGCTTCTTTACCTCTTATGTAGACCTCCAAATTTCACGTTCAAATTTTTTTAAGTCCTAAACCTTGCTCTGCCTTTGCTTCACTGCAATCGAATTTACTTTAGGTACTACTAATCTCGATTTGTCGACTGTAAAAATAGTTATTGAAAATCTGTGTAAATAATAATATGGAAAAAGTTACTTCTATCTTTAATACTTCCAGAAAATGAAATTATTCATACCAAAACATTTATCAAAATAAAATTACATGATTCGATTTTCGAGTGTCGATGCCTATCACTCTAGGATTTGCTGTTACAATGCGGTTTTTGTATTTCAAGTAAAAAGTTCGAGCAAGCAAAACCCGCATTGTAATTGTAAATTCTAGATTGATAGGCATCGACACCTGTCATCCGAGTTAGTAAATAGGGGGGCTGATGATGATTATGATGATTCAATGAACGCGCTAGTCATGCAATCAAACAGCAGATGCAACCAGATGACTGCGACATCTACGTTATCCTGAGTGCCATAGGGTATGTTAGGTATGTACCACGGGTGAAGCCGGGTGGGCTGCTAGTTGGTAGATAAGTATTTCAAATTCAAACCCGCATTAATATACCACAGTAATATAATGGCCGTGTGGTTACCGGCAGAGGAATATAGGAAACGTCAAGTCTTCGCGTGGATGTCGTAGAAGGCGACTTAGGAAACAAGCTAAACAAAGCGTAGGTATAAACATCAAAGATACCTCTCCAACCCGTTTGGCCAGCGTGGAGAGTGTTGGCCAAATCCTCTGACTGCTTCGATTTATAATGCTCTGGTAGTACAGAAAGAGTCGTGCTCCTACAGTGGAGACTGCCGGCTGCCATCTGGTAGTCGTTAAAGGAACACGTCAGAGGCTGAGAGGCGGTTCTGAAGAACTCTGATACCAGGGTGTGCATGGTCGACTGACCGTATCACCTACTCGAAATGATGATGAGTGGAGACTAAAAAGACCTGATGATTAATATACCAGTCAACTAAATAAGTGATTATCTATTTATTTTTTTGCATCACTGCAAATTGCAAAAATAACAAACAATGACATTTTGTTTGTGTTGAGTGAGTCTGTTTAAAGCAAAAAAGTATTGAATTAATTCTAAGGGCGTCGCCAAGGGGGCGGGGTGGTTGAGAGTTGAGAGCGTGTAATGTTATGTTCAAATATGCAAAATTCTAATATTATAAGCACGGTACTAAAAGTGATGTTTAAAACGCTAGTAATATAAAGCTTGAACTCTTAGATTATATAAAGCCTAGACAGACTCTATTAGCCTAAATGCGTAAAAAAAAATAGTGTCCAACGCATAGTCTGTCGCGCACACACACAGCTAACAATTTGACGGATTTTGAGGGCATAAATCATAAATCATAAATTTACAGGCGCGTGTGATAACACAAAGCTGTCACGCACACAAGCATTGAAAAATTGGCCAGTTTTATAACCATTGAAAAAAAAGCAATGCCGGTGTCTCAAAAAAAAAGAAGAAAAATTAAAAAAAAACTTTGTTTACCTTTTCAACTTGCTATACGCGGGATAACAGGTACATACGACTAATAACATTACATCGACTATGAAAACAACATGTGACGGCCGAGAAAAGGATGTTGAGTAAAAAAATCGACCTAGTGCCAGTCGGACTCGCGCCGAAGGGTTCCGTACCAGATCTATACAACATTAGACTACAGATCAAGTTTGTATATTTTATTGAGATTAAATTATAAAATATCTACAACTATATATTCTGTGAACATTTCGAGGGTCTGCCCTTAAATACGGACATCGAAGTCTTAGTATTAGGATCCCGTTTCTACCCTTTTGGGTACGGGTGACCCTAAAAATATATATTAGCGTGCGTGTCATAGTGAATAGAGAGGTTTGGCTATGGAATATAGAGAGTATAGAAAAGAAGCTCGAGTATAGAGCTCGAGTCGATAGAGTTCTCTGAACTGGAATTGCAATCTGGTGTCATTTCCAATCCAAACGGATTCGCATCTTGATTAAATTAGAATCACTTCCCTTTTCTTTACAAAATAGACGGTTAAGTATGAGTTAATTGAGTTAATTGACTGAATGTTAGTGATAGGTATATAGTTTCATCATCATCATCATCTCAGCCACAAGAAGTCCACTGCTGGACATAGGCCTCCCCTAAGGATTTCCAATATGACCGGTTAGAAGCGGCCTGCATCCAGCGCCTTCCTGCGACCTTTTTCAGGTCGTCCGACCACCTGCCCCCCTATTTACTAACTCGGATGACAGGTGTCGATGCCTATGAATCTAGAATTTACAATTACAATGCGGGTTTTGCTAGCTCGAACTTTTTATTTGAAATACAAAAACCGCATTGTAACAGCAAATCCTAGATCGATAGGCATCGACACCTGTCATCCGAGTTAGTAAATAGGCCGGCTGGTCGGTGGGTGTCCAACGCTGCGCTTGCCGGTACGTGGTCGCCATTCGAGAACCCTTCTGCCCCATCGGCCATCGGTTCTTCGCGCTATGTGTAGTAATAGTATATAGTTTACAAACACACAAAGATATAAATTACGTGCGTAAGTGAAATCAACTTTTGATATTAAAGTAAAACAGAAATAGGTATGCGTGATTTTTTTTTAAATATTTTTTTAAGTAATCGCTACTTTGGTACCCAATTAAACTTACGATGCAGATGCAGATGTGGAATTTTTGTTGTGGAATTTAATTTTTCTTGTTCAAGTGGCACGGACAGGCAGACGTGGAGAGGGATAGGAGGCCTAGCGAGGTTCAGAAGCTTACTCAGAATTGCTTGTTATAGATGTACTGTATAGTGTGTAAAAAGGAGATATGGACAACTTTTCTTATAGGATCTATGCTATAGGTGTCAATAGGCAGCACTGGACGTCGGAAAAATTCAAACTTTGTAGAGAAGTCGTATCTGTACTTTTAGTATTTCGCACACCTCCTACTGTTTACGATTTCACGCTCTTACAAGCAGGATTCGAGTTCCAACTGGGAAGCAGTTAGCGCATCACTGCTTGTGCTGCGTGTCGGTTATTTATTTCTTGGTGCATTTTATTTTGTGTTTGGAAGTTTTGGGTTTAGGCTCAAAGTGTTTTTGATGTGAACATCACTTTTAAATAACCGGGTTAAATTTATAGATTATTAAGAATTCATTTTTAGATAAAGGTACATTTAGTTTTTTGAATTTAAAAACTAAAACTAAAAAAAAAAATATTTAAAGCTAAAAATAATAACCGGGTTAAATGTTTCTATTGTCTTGATGTAGTTAGTAGTTTTTCATCTGACTGACCCACCGAGGGTAATGTTTTTTCACGCGTATCATGCGCGTATGTATGTACATATATGTATGTACCTATGTAAATATTGTTGTTCCATTGTTGCATCCCGAAGCCTAAAAAGGTGAGGTATCATTAGGTTCGTATTCTTCCCGCGGTCAACCCAAAGTGTTAGGTATACGCTATGTCAAAGACAATATATAGGTACTAACAGAGAGACGATTTTTTTTTTAAATTTATGGATACTAACGTACTATGTGATATTATTATCAGCAAAACAATAATATAGTGTACGTAGACTGCCAGGAAAGTGGAGTTTTTATATTTTTTGAAACAATCCACTTGTTCTACATTTTCTTGATGTAGATAGGTTTTATTTTTATTAACCGACTTCAACAAAAGTAGGAGAATCTTTTTTTTAAAGGTATGTTCCCCGATTTCTCGAAGATGCCTGGACCGATTTAAAAATTCTTTTTTTTGTTCGATAGGTAATACTTTACAGATGGTTGTACTTATTAAATTTTTATCGACATATGTTGAGCGCTTTTTGAAATAATACACAAAAACCAAAAAAATGAATACACGGATGCCGTTCGGTTTACCTACACTTATTTCAATTTAATTCTTATGCTTATTCAAATAAATTGATTGGGTTGAAGCATGGGTTGAAGTCGGTTTTTGATTTTTGGTAAAAATATGTTAAATCATTTAAAACATGTTGTTTCACAAACATTCATCTAAAAAAAGTAACAATTTAACATGTAAAATCTTCGTGCAAATGTCGAACGCACCTGGCCGATAATTTCTGATTTAAGTACTTTAAAACAGATATGAAAAATAGTGTTCAAACACTATTAGGATACTTTACCGGTATCCAAATAAAGTGTAGGTGGTTCTTTACTTAGTGCGATACACAGAGGTGCAACGCAACTTCGACTCGACCTGAAGACCTGAATAGTTAAGAGCGTATACTAGCAGTATTTTTTCAATATGGTTTCCATACGAATGTATTTCTCTATTTTCTCGCTGAAAACTGATTTTAGAGCCACAATTCTCTTTTCATAAAATCTAGTACTAAAATAGGAATGCCCCTATTTTTTATTTTTTTCCAAAAAAACTGTTTTTGTACATTTTTTTTCTTTTAAACTGGTTTTTAGAAAAAAATAAAACATAGGGACATACCTATTTTAGTAATAGATTGTATGTCAAAAGAATTATGCCTCTAGAAGCAGTTTTCAGCGAGAAAATAGAGAAATACATTTGTATGGAAAACGCACTGCTAGTATACCCTCTTAAGTAAGTAGCTAGTAGCTACCAAATAAAGTAGTATTTTTAGGGTTCCATCCCCAAAAAGACATCGAGACCCGAAGAGATCGAGATCGTAAGAAAACAGTCAAAATATGATATCTGGGAATAACGACTTCTAATATCGAGGCTTCTTGAAACGATAGATGGATCAAGACTATCCGGGGTCTACCCCCGGGCAAAGACAATATAATGCCCCGGGTAAGAGCTCCTAACGTTAACCGAATCGTTAACCGCCGTTTTCCTACGGATCCTCCGGAAAGTAACCTTCCACTGTCTGTACGTCTATCTGTATAAGTGAACTGTGATGTGGCAAACACACTGTTCAGTAGCACCGACTCCAAAAGTAATTGAATTGCATTAGGTTAGGACATATACTTACCTAAGTAAGTATCAATAATTTTGTAAATTGTTCTATAATTGCTATTCACTTTAAAAATGCGTGATTTTTCTAAATTTTAGTTCCAGTTTGTTTAAGGGTCGTGTTTATCATCGCGTTTTCGATTTATCCCATTCCAATCCAAATTTCCATAATCCCATCGGTCTTTACATTCAAGACAATCACGAACGCGAAAGAATTGCTGAAGGTCTTCGTTTAGACTTGACTGTCATTCGTCAATTGACCGAGTTTATTTTTAGAGTTAATCATGTAATATGTATCTACTTAGGTTGTTGAAGTATGAATTCGATTATTGATTTTTGTTAAAAATATTTTCTAACGGTATAATGTGGAAAAAATGGGACTTCCCTACTGTAGGTGTTGCGGGAAGTAAAATGAAACTGTATTTCTAGGTACTGATTATAATGAGCCGAAAATTACAAAGTTGGGTGTTTTGTCTCAGAGGCCACAAATTGAAGTCTTCGAATGTTAGGGAATTTTGAATATAACTCCCACGCAGTGTTGCCCGCGCGAGCGTTTGCGTTTTGTTTATAATGTTTCTGAACAAATGACACGGAACCCTCCGAGGCCAGTTCACACTTGACTAGTTAGATCCCTCTGTGGCAATAGACACTTGTCTGATGATGTAAGCGTTATGCACCAAACTGCATTCCGCGGATCGCTGGTCCAAGGAAAGTGGTCATGCGTGTGTGGAAATTCGAGGAAAATAAATATCTACTTACGTAGATTATACTACTCGTTCATAATTATTATTAACCTCCAACGCAAAAATTTATATATTTGTTACATTATAAGCAGTGATCGGATAATAGGGCCCTAATATACTTCACTTTTATTTCCACGAAATAATAATACGAACATGATTTTCAAATGTTACCAGATATCTCTAAAATGCATTTTAGACGTCAATTTTTTTTTTTATTTAAATCGGTTTAGCCGTTAACAACATGGGGTTTTCGTATCGAAGGTTGCTTAATTTTTTTTATATTTATATGATGTCATACTTTATGTTTAGTACCCTACGAATAAGTAATATTCTTATTCGTAGTTAGTACCATACCTAGAGGTATCGATAAATAACCACCACCATAAAAACATAACATGTACAAAAATGCTCAAGTCTCGCTATTCTTCTGTCGTAAAAAAAACATAGCCAAGTGCGTGTTGGGCCACATGCAGTGTAGGGTTCTGTAGTTGCACGTCATATTATTAGTCGGTGGACAATAACTCTCTGATTTGTCAACTCTACTTAGGTGTGATAGTTTTCCTTGTAATCTACTGCCTTGAATTTCATGTAGGTATCTATTTTTAAAGACAATTTAGCTGGCAGGGGGTGAGGACACTTGATTCTAACGAAAAATAGCACTTTGGGGCGTATTATTTATGAAACGGATCTTCAAAACACCGGCAATCCTTTGGAAAGATCTATCCAACGATATCCCGCAGCAAAGGGTAGACGAAAAAAATATATTCCCACTCATATGTATTAAGGAACCCTAAAAAATCGGATCTGAGTCATAATATGGATAAGGCGTAATAAAATATCGTGTAAATACAGACCGACACCATACATCTTTTTTCTGTGATGTATACGTAAGTAGGTACAAAAAAACATTTTCACTACCTAACTAAATGTATGGAATAAATTTATTTTATTTTAAATTTGGCCAACCCAAAGCTTCCTAATCCTAAAATCAATAGGTAAGATTTTTCCACCAGTGAATATTTAGTTATTTGTGAAATAAGAACAAAATGTGTAGCATACTGAAAACAATTTTGATGTACTTGAAGTTTGTTTTGGATTACGTGGTAGAAGTATGTTTCTCTTTCTACTGGGACCCGAAGAAAAAGGAGATTCCTCCGTTGAAGAAAGAACACGGCATCTTGAAGGAGAGCGCGTGTTCCCTGGCAAGGAAGATAAGGCAGAAGGAGCTGAAGTCGGAGCACTTGGTGCGAGCTGTCATTGAGAGGATTAAGGAGGTAACATAGAGGCGAGGTTCCCCTTTACCACTAGTTAAATTAGAATTGAACTAATTAGTGGGACTTTCCAAAATTTTACCGGTAGTGACGTCTGATCAAATTTAATATGGAGCCTTCTAGAACTCAAAATCCCCTCTAACAAGCGAGCAAGGGTAGGTAGAGTTGCGGCAACGCCATATTTCAGGGATCACTGCGAGTCTCCGTTCTGTACGTTAGTACTGACATTACTGCCAGGTATTAGGAAATAAAGGGGATTTGCTAACAAAATACTCAAGCTATGAGGGTTTTCCCTTAGTAATAAAAAAATTTTAGTATGTGGTGACTTTAATGTAGATTTATTGAAAAACAACAAAGAGAGCGTTGGTTTTATTAACTTATTTAAATCATTTGATTGCGATTACTTATTTCTTGAACCAACCAGAGTTACGGAATCGACAGCCACATGTCTTGATAATGTTTTCTGTAACTCCGAAGCTCTTGAAAAAAGCGTAGTTAAAAAAATATCGTCTGATCATTTTGGTTTATCAGCCGTTTTTTTAGATTATGATATAAATACTGAATTGCCGAAAGTAACCTATAGACCTTCCTCAAAATCAAAAATAGAAGCATTTAAAGCTAATATCTCTAAAAAGATGCCAATTATTTGTGATGAGGGAGAAACTCCTAATGTACTTTATAATAAACTGTTTAAGGCTATAGACACGGAATTTAATAAAACGTTCAAACTTAAGAAGCGTAGCATTTGTAATAAGAAAAAGTTTAGTGAATGGGCCACTGTAGGAATTTATAAAAGTAGAAATAAATTATACGAATTACTGGCAATGAGACAATACAATAGAAGCCCAGAGTTTATGACCTACGTAAAAAATTATTCGAAAATATTTAAAAAAGTATGTGCTTGTGCGAAGTCTAAATATTTATGTAAACAAATTGCTGAATCCGGAGATAAAGTAAAAACAACCTGGAAAATTATTAATCAAGAAACGGGTAAAACTAAACGATGTAATAATGAAACATTAAAATTACAAGTTAACAATCAAAAGTTTGAAACGGATGCAGAGGTCGCTCAATGTTTTGAAGATTTTTTTACTGAAATTCCAGTTAAGACAACTGCTTCCCTTAAATCATCGCCTAAAAAAGCTGAAAATATATTACGTGATCATGTACCAGAATGTAGCGATACTTTATTTTTTGATTATGTTACACCTAAAACAATTATCGATACTTTTAACGAATTAAACTTAAAAAAAACTGGGGATTTATGGGATATGTCCGTGTCCTTAGTTTCGCATATTATAGAGGATTTAGCTCCTAACCTAGCGTTAATATTTAATGAATGTGTAGATACAGGAACGTTTCCTGATTTAATGAAATATAGTAAGGTTATACCTTTGCATAAATCGCAAAGTAAAGACGATCCCAATAACTTTCGTCCTATTTCAATCCTCCCGGTTCTTAGCAAAATTTTTGAAAAGTTAATTTTTAAACAGTTAGTCGCTTATTTTAATAAAAATAAACTTTTTCATAGCGAACAGTACGGTTTCACCAAAGGTCGTTCTACCACGGACGCAGGAGTAGCTTTGCTGACGTATATTTTAGAAGCTTGGGAGAAGTCACAAAATGCAATAGGAGTTTTTTGCGACCTTTCTAAGGCGTTTGACTGTGTTGACCATGAGACTCTTTTAATTAAATTAAGTTATTACGGAGTAAAAAACCAATCATTGGAACTGCTTAGGTCATATTTGGCTAATAGGCTTCAAAAAGTTACTTTAAATGGCGTGAAATCTAATGGATCGTATGTAAAAATGGGAGTACCTCAAGGATCAATCCTTGGACCCTTGTTATTCCTTATCTATATTAATGATTTGCCATTCTACGCCAGTGTCTGTAAAGCAGTGTTATTTGCTGATGATACATCACTTGTTTTTCAAGTTGATAGACGAAGACAAATTTTGACGATGTAAATAACACTCTTACTCAGGTATTAGATTGGTTTACTGCTAATAATCTGTTGCTTAATTCTAAAAAAACTAAATGTATTAAATTTTGCACCCCCAACGTTAAGCATGTGCCAGCTAACATAGTTGTTAATAATGAAACAGTAGAATTAGTTGACTCAACCAAATTTCTAGGAATAACTATCGACTCGAAGCTACAATGGGGCCCCCATATAACAACTCTTGCTGGTAAGCTTAGCTCCGCAGCGTACGCTGTTTGGAGAATAAGACAACTAACAGATGTCGAGACAGCACGCCTTGTTTATTTCAGCTACTTCCACAGCATAATGTCTTACGGGTTATTACTTTGGGGAAAGGGAGCAGACATCAACACCATATTCGTTCTGCAAAAGCGTGCTATTCGATCTATCTATAAACTTGGGGCTAGGGACTCGCTGAGAGAGTTATTCAAAGAAATTGGAATTTTAACTGTTGCGTCTCAATATATTTTCGCTAACATACTGCATGTACATAAAAACTTTCAAAAATATAGTAAAAATAGTGACATTCATAATTACAACACAAGAAATAAGAATAAACTTGTGACAAGAGCTTGTAGACTACAGAAAACTAGTAATTCATTCTTAGGGCTTGGTATTCAATTTTACAATAAACTACCAGAAGATTTTACATCTTTGCCCTATCCAAAATTTAAAGAAGTGACTAAAAGTATATTATTAAAAAGAGCCTATTATAACGTTAATCATTATTTAGCGGATAAAAATGCATGGAGCCTTGACCTCGTGTGAGATACAGGAGACCTCAAAAACGTTATTTATCTATTGTTTCTGCTATATTGTGATTGGTTTTTTTAACACACCCAATGTTAAATTATATAGAATCAACTACTAATTGATTGTAAAACATGTAAATGTTAGCGAGCGAGCAACAAGTATAGACCATAACCTTATTTAACCTTGTTTGACAATGTCTTAAGAGTTAGAGTTAGTCATGCTCACTAAAAATGTTCAATCTGGTGGCGGCGTTGTGTGTCGGGTCGTTGAGTTCCCTCTAATATGGTTGAGTTCAGCGATGGCTGATCCACACGTCAACTCGTGAACGGGTGCTGTCAGGGGGGACTGGTCTGCTCGGCCTCTTTGAGACTACTTTAAGTATCATATGTTGTTTATTATCTTTACACACTCGATCGTTAACATAAACATGTTCCAAAAATAATAAATCTATGTATATTGAAATTGTAAAATGAAAACAGAAAAAATAAAGAAAAAAAGAAAAGAAAGAAAAAGACAATAAGGAATAAATATTCGTAATCATATAAAGCCCTTCAGGCGAGTAGGCGACCAAAACTGTTGATAAGAGTTTCTTTCGGCGTTTCTTCTCTGCAGTGGTCGGTTCCGAAACGCTAGTAGTCTGTAGCTTTTGAACAATTAATAAATACATATTATCTAATAAGATAATTTTAAATATGATATGACGTGAAAAAGTGCCTGCAAAGGCCTATTTTCTGAATAAACGTTTTGATTTTGATTTTGATTTGATTTTTCTGATATTATCCGCATCACTGAGTTGTCGGGTACAATAAGCTGTTATTGGTCAACAATGCGTCAGCTGTCACTCACTGCTTCTCAAATAATATATAAATATATACAGACAGCGGCTTATCAGAACCTACGAGTCAGTGCTGCCATTTGGTGGTAAGTATTCAGAAAAGCCTTATCCCATCAAAAACATAAATGTAAAAAAGGAAAGCCAAGTTCAATACAAAAATTATGCTCGGTAGTGGGCTTCGCCGCAAAAAGAATTGAGATCTAAATGAGTGCCAAGTTCTATGGTAGGTAGCAAGTTAGATTTGACTTGGCCAGTTTTCGATACATCAGCCATTTTATAAAGTTATTCAACATTATATTTTTTAATTCTGATAAAAACTGGCCAAGTCAAATCTAACTTACTACCTACCATAGAACTTGGCACTCATTTAGATCTCAATTCTTTTTGTGGCGAAGCTCACAGCCATAGAGCCGTCAGAAGATTTGGCCAAAACTCTCCACGCTGGCCAGACCGGTTGGAGAGGTCTCTTTGTTGTTTATAAATTGTTTAGCTTGGGTTCTAAGACTTCTAAGTCACCTTATAGTTACGACATCCATGGGATCTGGACTGGTCCTATTCTACTTTGCTAGGTACCACACTGTAACTACCCACACTAAGTAAGTTTTCAAAATATCTGTTCCACAGGTGAATCCGATTTTGAACGCCGTGGTGGAAGACCGATTCGACCTCGCGTTGGCTGAAGCCAAAGAAGTGGATGCATTGATAGCTGCTGGGCTGACAGAGGAAGAATGGGAGAAAAAATCGTTCTTAGGTGAGATAAAAAAATACTTTTTACGTCGTTTTTTATTCTGGAACTCTTTTTTGCCATTTGTGCCCACTGCTGGGCGAAGGTCCTTCCCTTCGTTGTTTCCACACGTCCCTATCTTTTGATATTCTTTCTAATCCACCTCAAACTGGTTAAGATCGTCTACCCATCTCTTTCTCAGTCTTCCTATTTCTCTACGCCCACTTGGAGTATATAAGTAGTTTAGAAGCGTCAGGTTTTATAGAAATTTAAATTAATTGAGGGGTAGGTGCCTACTTGACTTACATTATAGGCATGATATCAATTTATAACACTTCAATTGTAAGAATTGACTCATTATAGTACCTAAGGTGTAATGTTATTTGACTCCTGACTGAAAAGTGTACGTAATCGTCTTGATAAAAACTTTTAAACTAGGAGTGTAAAGGAAGATCTGCTGCCCTTCTCCTATAGTGATCACACAGAATATTTTCCTTACTACTCACCTGTTCAACTGTAAAACCTATATCTATTTTCCTAGGAGTTCCATTCACATCCAAAGAAAGCCAGTCCATAAAAGGCCAGCACTACACCCTGGGACTATGGTCTCGAAGGAACGAGGTAGCTCAAGAAGACAGCGTGTGTATCCAGAGGATGAAAGCTGCCGGAGCCATCCCGGTGGCTTGCACTAACTGCCCAGAGCTGCTTATTTGGTTAGTAAGAGTAAGAAAGAGTCAGTGGCGGAGCAAGCATGGTTGTCACTCGGGTCGGTCGACATGATGTCTCCCAAGAGATGCGGAGATGAGAGAGGGGGTATGCAAATTGCCTGTGACTCTGACGGTCTCCAATGGGTCGATCGTTATATTATTTTGTGGGTGCCGTCACTCAGGGCAGACCACGACGACGAATACTATATTTATTATTATACTATTCTATAGTTATTTGAACTTAGTGTTTGTTTGTTTTGTTTTTCGTATGTGTAAGTGGCCAACACTGGTGTCATATTTTTCAAGCTGCCTTAAGGTATCTGACATAGCTTAACGACTGCCATCAACGATGACAGTCGGGACCAACGGCTTAACGTGCCTTCCGAAGCACGGAGGGGCTCGAGATATTTTTATGCCACTTGCGGTCACCCATCCAAGTAGGGACTGCATCAGGAGTTGCTTAACACACGTAAGCGCTAATAGAGCTCACACCCACTGGACCATCGGGCTCCTCTTTGAACTTAGTGTTTATTTACATTGACAAAAGAGGTTGAAGAGGCGGAATTCGAAAGCCTAGGTACGACCAAATAATATTTCAGGCTAGCAAACCGCATTTGACGCCATGGGAGACGGCGATATTGAAAAGTCTACGGGCGGCAAATCTGTTAATTCACTGTATCGATCGAATTGAAGAGAATCAACAACTACGTTTATGATTAGCGCAACACTGTCAAATGCCGAGGTTATGGGACTCAAATCTTGTAGTTTACATTGTAATCCTACTTATAGCATCCCCGTAATTTGTAAATGATGCCGTTCACATCATAAAATTGCACACACATCCGCAATCAGGCCTATTGCACACTTCTCAACTCAACCACAAACTTAAATTGTAAGGTTGAGATCCTCTACGATTTGTGGTCAACGCGTACCTATGATTATAGATTACAACCACAACGTAGACGATTATATCCAAAATTATTACGAGTCTCTGAAAACCACTAGAAATACCTGAATAATTGTCAGTGAAATGCAATCGCCTCCGAAGGCTCACCCTCGTGACCCTGGGTGTTATTAAAGAGGGACACCTTTCCGGTGGTAGGCTAAGACCACCCTCAGATGCCAAGAGTCCACTTGTTCCACTATCGATTAAACCCAGGTGCCTACCTAAAGCTTTACATTGTCTCCAAATAAAGGGAGCTTCATAGTGCTTTAAAGTACCTAACTAAGCCATGAATAGTAGGGGACCCAAATTAGAACCCTGCGGCAATCCTATTTCATTTTGATAATAATATACACAGTTTTTCATTGATTTAATGATGAAGTTTTAATGATGAAAGACAATAATTAATCACTACATATTATAAAACTGCGTATGTTCGTGATAAACTAAAAAAGTAGGTACTGCATCGATTTTCATGCGGTTTTCACCAATAGATGGATAGGGTGATTCATGAGGAAGGTTTATGCATATAACTAGCTGTTACCCGCGGCTTCGCCCGCGTGATATATAGCCTATGTCTTTCTCGATACCCTAATCTATGTGTATGCAAAATTTCATGATGATCGGTTCAGTAGATCGTGAAAGCGTAACAAACAAACAAACAAACTCACTTTCGCATTTATAATATTAGTTAGGATAGGATTATGGTTGGGATTGGGATACATGCCCGTTGAAAAATAATTTGGTTTCTTAATTTGCAGGCAAGAAACCATCAACCCCATCTACGGTCGCACCAACAACCCTCACCACATCGGAAGAAGTCCAGGTGGCTCCAGTGGTGGCGAGGCCGCCCTGATGGCTTCATACGCCAGCGTCATCTGCCTCTGTTAGTAACTTTACTAAAGAAGTGCATTCAATTTATGACAAAATCAACGTCATCACTATCAGTCTTTTTAACTCTTTACTGCAGGAGCAAGACCCTATCTGTACTAAGTACCAAAGCCTTATATTTTTCAGATTGACTTGGATCTTGCTTGGATGTTTATCTATATATGTATTTGTTATAAAATATTGTATCGTTGAGTTAGTATCCCATAACACAAGTCTTACTTAAGAACTTACTTTGGGGCTAGCTCAATCTGTGTGATTTGCCGTAAGTAGGTATATATTTATTTTATAAATTAGTAAAAAAACTTTTTCATTTTCCACCATCACAGCGTCAGATGTGGGAGGCTCTACCAGGATGCCAGCCATGTACTGCGGCCAGTTCGGACACCACACCACGGCTGGGACCACAAATTGCAAAGGTAAACAGACTTTATTTTTAGTCGAGCTCCTTGGCGCAGCGGTCAACACGCCAGTCTGCGACACGGGGGTCCCGGGTTCGATCCCCGGTCAGGTCATGATGGAAAACGATCTTTTTCAGTATGACCTGGGTCTTGGATGATAAGTATATTTATAAAAATATAGTACCGTTGAGTTAGAATCCTGCGACACAAGTTCTTACTGTGGGGCTGGCTCAATTTGTGTGATATGTCCCTATATATTTATTTATTTTATTTTTATTTTATTTATTCAGGTACACCAGCAGTATATATTACATTCAAAAATACAATGTTTACTTATTTCTAAGTTCTAATGTAAACCCCAATAAAAACAGGTATACACGACATAAAAACAACAAAACAACTAGAATAGAAAAATCTTTATTTAGCGATTTACAAATGGTAGGTACCAATACATTACTACTGTAGTTAACACAAAGTTAATACAGTTCACCAATTTTGTAAAAATGATCATTGGTACTATCTTAAGTTCTTATAAACTAACTTTGGTTATTGATAAGCTTCCGCATTTTATCTTTAAACACCCTCAAACTATCATCAAATATATCTAACTCATCAAAATCGCGGCTAAGTAGATTGTACGTGCTGCGTTTAGTTAATAGGACTTCATTATCATCAAGTCTTTTTTAGTCTCCACTGCAAGAGCTCTGCCTGGCTCTGGTTAAATAGCCAGAGCAAAGGTAAACAGATGTCATCATCATCAAGTCCTTTTAGTCTCCACTGCAGGAGCACGACTCTCTCCACACAGAACAAAAACAGATGTCACATCACAGAAACATATTTACGAGAATAGGAAGATCTGAAAAATCCTCAACGTAGCATGTGCCTGATAGTGGTTTTTATTTAGAAACTCCCAGTCAATGCTGAGTTGGGACCATTTTGGGAGACTCAATATAATATTTAAGGTTATTTAGTTCTTATTTTAGTTGGTTAGATTTCTTATTCTCTTCTTTTACCTATCAATTTTTTTTTTCTCCTATCAAATGGAGTATGTCTTTATCTTTTTAGCATTCTACTTTCAGTGATAAAAAATAGTTTTCCAAACTTTCTATATTCGATTTCCCAGCTACCACGTAGAACATCGCAACATTTTCTACGTAGCAGCTACTTCATACGTGAGTGACCCGTATTTTACATTTTAATAATCATCATCATCATTTTGTGTAGGTGACACGGTCAGTCGACAGTGCTCACCCTTTAATAATGATAGCATCCTACGTTAGTTTTAATAAAAAAAAAGTATTATTTATCTGGATGATATTGCAGGAGTGTTCCTTAAGAGAGAAGCTGATGAGGACTCCATGTTTTCCTTGGGCTTCATAGCTAAGAACGTGGAGGACATCGCGCCGCTGACCAAGGTCATAGCTGGAGAGAAAGCGGCACAACTGGGGCTTGATAAAGAATGGGATATTAAGGTAAGTTATGTACCATACGATGCCGCGAAGCCTGTGCTTGTAGAAAGTAGATGACATGAAACTTATCTACTCAGATTTTCAGACATCATCATCATGATCAGGTTTTTTAGTCTCCACTGCAGGAGCATGACCCTCTCTGTACTACCAGAGCCATATATTAGCTAGAGTAGTCAGAGGATTTGGCCTATACTCTCCACGCTGGCCAGACGGGTTGGAGAGGTCTCTTTGATGTTTATAAGCTTTCTTTAGTTTCCTGAATCGCCTTCTACGACATCCGCGGAAAGGTTCGGAGTGGTCCTATTCTACTCTACTTACTGCTACTCCTTTCAGGAATATTGACAAAAATATTCAAGGTGCGCGTAGAATCTTTAGAAAAATCACACCCAGCAACTCACATGGTAGGTGATCGATGTTTTGGCTACTTGAATACAATAAACCTCGAGGTACCTGTCGTCCTGAGCAGGGTTAGAACCCGTGACTGGAGCTTTCGCTCATGGGTCGCACTGTTAACTTAAGTTATTTACTTAAGTTTCTTAATAACAACTTAAGTAACTTAGCTGTTTACTTTAACCACAGGGTCTGCCCTGTGTTATGAGACAACATAACCCATGGGTTGTGTTGTCTGTGCCACAGGGCCACTACAGCTTCTACTATTTTAACGTATTATAAAATATGTTTCAGGACATAAATTTCTACTATTTAGAGGCTACTAAGGATCTCAAAGTCTGTCTTCTTCGGCCCTCGATGAAGGACGCAATGCAAAGGTAATCTTCATTGAGTTTTTCAAAGTCTTAGTGCTAATAACAGTGTCGTATTATACCAAATGGCTTTCCTTCAGCGCCAGCCCAATGTATTGTTTAGATACCTCCAGTATGCTCAGCGGTATTGTGTCTATGTACAGGTGTCAGTGACTTCCCCATAATACATAGTCCATAGCAGAATGTAAAATCATCATCAGCATCATCTCAGCTACAAGAAGTCCACTGCTGGACATAGGCCTCCCTCAAGGATTTCCAATACGACCGGTTGGAAGCGGCCTGCATCCAGCACTTTTCTGAATGTGAAATATGATGTTGTGTTTATGGTATGTAATATTTAAAAAAAAACTTCTAGGGTCCTTACAAAAATCAAGAAAGAAGTACCGAGCGCAAACTCTCCGAAGCATTACTACCACGAGGCTGTGAACTACATGTACGATCTGTGGCGATACTGGATGAATAAGGAAAAGAGTGACTACGAGTTGCTGTACACCAATGGCAACGGGAAGCCTCACTGGCTTGTGGAATTCGTGAAAAAGGTACTTAATGAATTCCTATATACAATGGCGTAACTGAGAGCGGCGGCTGCTGACCGGGGCTTCCCATTTGCAAAGACTTCTATATAAATTGAGGTAGACGTGCCCT
The DNA here is from genome assembly GCA_963082605.1 of Rhodophaea formosa. Taxonomy (NCBI): domain Eukaryota; kingdom Metazoa; phylum Arthropoda; class Insecta; order Lepidoptera; family Pyralidae; genus Rhodophaea; species Rhodophaea formosa. The sequence continues at coordinate 3,130,569 of OY720218.1, read as the reverse complement.
ACTCCAAGACTTGGAGTAGGTAGGGTTTTAGTTTGGGCACGTCAAAAGCATTCGGTGTGACCTAGCGCAACGGTTTTAATTAGCTCCAGTGCCGGATTTATATTTTTTATTAGTGTAGGCTTAGTGGCCTACACTCATAAGCCTACAACCATGAGAAAACCAGTGGATGTGTTTGACTTTTATCCTCTGAAATCAAGTGACCTTCCTCTGAAATTTACCGCCCCCAGGATGTATGTAAACAGTACCGCCTATACGGCCTATTTAATCCAGGACTGATTAGCTCCCTTTGAACGCTTCAGAGTTGGTATGTATGACTCGTCTACCTTATTTATATAAAATACTAGCTGTTACCCGCGGCTTCGCCCGCGTAATATATATCCTATATCCTTCTCGGTACCCTACCTATGTGTATACAAAATTTCATGATAATCGGTTCAGTAGATTCGGCGTGAAAGCGTAACAAACAATCAAACAAATAAACAAACAAACTCACTTTCGCATTTATAATATTAGTTGGGAAGTTGGGATTGGGATTGGGATGGGACTTAGTCTATTTGGGGCAGCACACACAAAGAAATATAACTTACCAGTGTGACACGGGTGACCTTCGTTAAAATTCTGCAGAGAGCGCAGGTTCTCTGTTTTCTTTTTTGTACAACCCTTGTTGTGTTCTTGCCGTTGTAACAGTGGTGCTGCTACGTCACTGCCTATACACTCCTGACATCAGTGTATTATTACAACTTTGCCGGTAAATAGCATATCAGCATAAAACACCTGAACTTACTGTCATCATTGGACGGGCATTTCAGTTGATAAGCTTTGTATCGATAAGCTACGTCAAATGGCAGGCAGCTTGGAAAATTTTAACACCAGTGTTGCTAACAAGTACAAGAAAGAATGACGAAATTATGTACCTTCTTCTGTTTTGTTGTTCAATTCAGATATGCTTCATGAGCGACCACAGCTTCTTCACCTTGTTGATGCTATCGGAGAAACAACTGCTGACACCTCGAACAGACGCCAAGTGGGCCGAGAAGATCACGCGCGACATCAAGGAGGATTTACTTGTAAGTGCAATTTTTTTCTAAGCGATCAGACGGTAAGGAACCCTGCGCACATCGGAAAGTGACTCCTCTCCTCTGGGGAGGAAATAAATAAAGGGCCGGCAACGCTATTGTCACACACACACCCCAGGTGTTGCATTATTCCATGGGCAGCGATAATAACTTACCATCAGGCGACCCGCTAGCTTGTTTGCCGTCTTATGTCATGAAAAAAAGGGAAATAAACTCATAAAAATGCCAATCAATCTCTATCAACAATGTCATTACGTTCAACGCGCTAACTTAGCACCGCTTCTGGCTTGAGGGCAAAAGGGTTATTGCCTCCCCCTAAGATCACCGCTGATATGTGTTAAGCCTTCTGACGAAGACTAACTCAGGGGGATTCGGTCTTGTCTGTCCATGAGCCCCATTGCTGGTGAAAATGGGCTCTAGTTGATGTATGAAGATGATATTTTTTCAGGAACACCATCAATTTATTTTTAGGATGAGAAATTCAAACGGAAATGCAGCTTATGAACCGTGTACATCTGTAAACTTGCCTTATTCTCAAACATAGGTACCTTTACTGCTTTACTGACCATACTGAACAACTTTTACCGAGGAACAATGGAAAAATAATTGGGCTCCCCATACAAAACATCGATTTAGTATGAGAAGTCAATTTTTTTCAAATTTAAACCCAAGTTCTTAAGGAAAAATATTTCAGTGTGATCACAGATCATCGACATCAGATTTACTTTGTTCCGAGGATTTACTAGCTATATTACAAAAAGGAAACTATAAAAAATACTTACATTTTTTTTTCAGAGCAAGTTAGGCGACAACGGAGTGCTTCTGATGCCCAGCGCTCCCCACCCGGCACCATACCACCACTCAGTGTACTTCTTCCCCGTCAACACCTCGTACTTCATGCTGCCTAACTTCCTGAAATTCCCCGCAACGCAGGTTAGTGCCTAGTGGTTTCAACCTACATAATTCAGGCTACTTCTTCCTGAAGTCCCCCGTGATGATTTCTTGAGAATTGTGGATAAAATGGGCTTAGCAGGACCAGCAGTGGCCGTAGGCCCTTACCTTGGTTGACATTGTCTTTACATTTCACTATCTCTCTGCCATGTGGTTCCCGGTAGAGTAGAGTAGGACCACTTTAAGTCTTCCCATGGATGTCGTAGAAAGCGACTCGCAAAAAACAAGCTAAACAAAGCTTATCAACATCAAAGAGACATCTTCAACCGTCTGGCCTGCGTGCAGAGTGTAGGACATATCCTTTGACTGCGGTGGCTAATATATGACTGAGTACAGAGAAGGTCATGCTCTTACAGTGTAGACTATAAAACAGGCCTGATGATGATATCATCATCAGACCATAAGAGCATGACCATGATACTCGCGTATGTAAAAAACAATGGGTTTGCACTCCGAGAGTGCCGGCAGAGTGAAAACTTGAATATTAACGTTGTTTTTCGGTCAAGTCACGTGTCCACCTTACGAATCTATCGGTCACGTGACCTGTCGCGATTTCAAAATTTTTCCCCATTACAAAAAGTGCACAGCGCCGCTAAAGAAGTTTTCACTTATATTTCCAGGTGCCTCTCGGGGTGGACAGCAGCTCGGGGATGCCCGTGGGTATCCAGGTGCTAGCAGCTCCGCACAACGACGGGCTTTGCCTCGCAGTCGCCAAGTATCTGGAGAAGGAGTTCGGAGGGGCTGTGATGGCTGCTAAGACTGAATAATACTTAAGTTCTCTTCCTTTACTAGTTGACTAATGTTTTGTGTGTTATGTTATGCTAAAGTACTTATGCTTTTTTGTTCTTTTTGTACCTAAATAAAGAACCTATTTTAATATTTGTCTTTTTTTAAATTAAGTTGAACCTACTTCCATTATTTCAGTAAAAATAAGCCAAGTGCGAGTCGTAGTCGCGCATGGGCTCCGTGCCTTTTTCACTTATTAGACTATCGAGCTAAAAACGGCAACAAAATCACGTTTGTTGTATGGGAGCACTCATATTTATTTTATTCTGTTTTTAGTATTTGTTGTTGTAGCGGCAACAGAAATACATCATCTGTAAAAATTTCAACTATTTAGCTACTTATCACAGTTCATGAGACATACAGCCTGGTGAAAGATAGACGGACGGACAGTGAAGTCTGTGAATAGGGCCCCGTTTTTGCCCTTGGGGTATGGAACAATAAAAACCCCTTTCTATGAAAAACAAGCCAACAATTCACGTATTGCTAGCTGGAAGCTGGATACTTCTTTTAAAGAACTTCAGGGATGAATGTAAATAGTATACCTACATGTACTGGGCCCGTATGTCCATAAGCTAAGGATGCGAGCAGAATCACGATTGGATTGGGAGATAGACTTGGCGACGCGCTATCGTGTACGCCTGCGTGCCAAATTTTCATTTCAATCGAGGAGCTTTTACGGAGCCCTCTAATAACTGATCTCGCAAAAAATCACAGATGTATTACTTACCTACACAGATACCTATTAAATAATAGTAAAAAAAATTCATGTCTGTGACATGGATCTAAGGTCTGTGATTAGTGACTACCTACTACATTAAATAAAAAAATTCATGTGATACACTTGTCATACATGAATTTTTTTATTTAATGCATAGATTAAAAAACAAATCTGTGTGGTACCGAAAATACAAAACTTCAAAAATATTGAGTGCAAAAATATATTTTTCTTTACATTGAATGCAGCGATTATTTGACCTTGGTTGACATTGTCTTGACATTTCTCTGACAGTTGATTTTCTTAACACTTTGCGCCGGTGACCTTCGGAACTTCAATATCAGAAAAGTATTAATTAATCTTATAATATCGTTCTACGAAGATAAGAGAACAGTGGTCAAACCTCAGTTAATTCCAGAAACATGTCTGGAGTAGTCACGGTGAACACAAATCCCTTCGAGGGCCAAAAGCCGGGGACGAGTGGTCTCCGCAAAAAAGTTAAAGTTTTTCTGCAAGAACACTACACAGAAAACTTTATCCAAAGTATTTTGGACGCTAATAAGGAGGCTATCGTTGGTTCTACGTTAGTAGTTGGAGGTGACGGCCGATATTTGGTCAAAGAAGTGGTTGATAAAATTATAAAAATATCCGCCGCCAATGGGGTAAGTTGAAGTTTTATTTGCAAGCAAATGAATTTGGAATAGTTATTTTTCGAAGAATTATCGCTCATTTTATATTTATGGCACTTACTGCCCCTTTTTCTCATAAGAATATAATGTTTTTAACTGTTTTTCTGAAATAAATCCATTACACTTTGATTAATCATAACTATTTATTCAGAAAGAGTATTAATCAATAATGTACCGTGAAAACACAAAAAGTCTGTCCCACATAAGATTCTGATGAGAATCACAAGAAGATTCTGTTAAACCGTTGAATCACTTACATTTATGATAAGAATCCAATAGTTTTATGTAAGAAAGTATAACAGTCTGGACAGATATTCTTACAGCATCTACTTCTCACCAGTGGACGTTTCTAGTAGTTTTACGTTTCTAGTAATTATGCTATGTGTAGCCATTTTAAAAAAGCAAAAATCTTGGCCTTTTAGTGGTATAATGAGATTTGACAAAATATTATGGTTGTCCAGGTTGCAAAGGTACTGGTTGGTCAAAATGGTATCCTTTCAACTCCTGCTGTGTCTTGCATTATCAGAAAACACAAAACCCTTGGTAAGTTATAGTGTAAATTTAATAATAATATATTATAACCTCCGAGGACTTGAGGATAGACACACTGCAATTTATTGAACATGCAGCATCCCACTCATCAGAGTATGAATTCAGAATGGCCTAAAGCCGGCCTTAGTCTGTGATTCTGTTCAAAAAGAGAATTATTTATAGGATTTGTGGGCACAACAGTTTCCCTTTAAAACTGTTTTATGTTTTTTAGCCATTTTCTTTTTGATCTTATACAATTATCATGAGCAAACTACTAGAAAACTTCAAGAGATTCAACATATAACAGGCCAATGCCCTAAAGCCCAAATATTTAAAATCAACAGGAGGCATTGTCCTAACTGCATCCCACAACCCCGGCGGCATCAACAATGACTTCGGCATCAAATTCAACTGCAGCAATGGCGGCCCAGCTCCAGATAATACCACCAATGAGATCTACGAACTCACAATGAAGATCAAGCAGTACAAGATTGTGCCGGATCTGGTGTGTCCCATAGACAAGATTGGAGTGCAGAGTTTTAATGTAAGTTCAACAGCAAAGTTGTCATTCAATAATTACTAGTTTCATATAACACCTATGAAGCTCATTTTGTTTATGTTTCATGAATCAATGTTTATTCCTTATCAGAAATTTACTTTATTTCCAATTGCAAATTATGCAAGTCATTTCTACGAAGGCATTATCTTTGTCATTATACATATAATGATGTAAATGGAGGAAAAACTGTGTTTTCTGCAGCTTATTTACTGGTTTAATGTTGATAACACACTCACATTTTGCTTGGTCATCATAAAATGACATCTAACTAATACATGCCTCTTTGAATGAAAGATGAATCACAACGATTACATTTAGTTTTAGATAGCTGATCGGGAGTTTGTGGTGGGAAGTCAAGTGGTACAGTTGAAGTTTGCCTTAGACAATTTTGCAAATTGATTTTAGTGGACTTTATAATATGAAATTGGTGTAGTTTGGTGATAAATGCTCATGCTCATGAACAATTTGTGAAATAGTTAAAGTGGACTGATAAATGGACTCGTATAGATTTGCCGCCCCAAGCTGCCACGAGGCGTCAAAGAACATACGCCATCTTTGATGCTACTTGGAAAAACTTTACCAAACAACACCAATACTTAGTATCTCATTATACTGGACATTGGCAGAATCACTGAAATTTCGGTGGAAGCCATAATATAAAACAGAAGAAGAAGAAGATAGCTGATCTGACATATCTATGTGTGAAATAAGTGACAGTATTATGCAGAACCATTTATAGGTATACTAACTTTTGCCCGCGGCTTTGCTCCCGTTTCCCCCTTAAGGAAGTGTATTTCTGAAAATGCTTTTTAGCGCATATAGCTTTTTGAGCAATCTTGAGCTTTCTTATGGGACCACCCAAATCTAACATCTATTGAAAAGCTTACAATGTTGGATACATTTACAGGTGGAAGATCGCCAGTTCACAGTAGAAATAGTGGATTCCGTGAAGGACTACGTAGAGTACATGAAGGAGATCTTCGACTTCCCCAAGATCAGGGCTCTCATCCAAGGGTCGGAGCAGAGGAAGCCCTTCAATGTGCTCATAGATTCCATGAGCGGAGGTAGGCTTTGGCTTTATGTTTTTTGTGATAAGAACTTTACTGACTTCCACCCTGGTTTGGGAGAAAACAAAAAACATAGACTGTGCAAGCTGCTTCTTTTCCCTCGATCGTAAAAGCCGATCGAGGGAATGGGCGTGAGTAATCATGTCAATATGAGATATGTCTAACTACCCATCATTATTTTGATTCGGTTCACCACCTACAAGCTCGTCAACATGCTAAACGTGGCCTTCAGGTTTTATAGACCTGGGCTCTGTCTACCCCGCAAGGGAAAAAGACGTGATTGTATGTATGTATTGAATAAGAAAGGGTTTGCTTTTATTTCAACCACCCCCCCTCACAAAAATAAAAAGCCGGTGTAAAATAGGTGCCCAAATGAAAGAGGGAAGTTTCGGGAATCGGTATATTTCAATATGTGTTTACAATGGTACTGTCGGTAAGGAGCAAGAGAGCAGAGTGGTCGATGCTAGTTGTGTTATAGGACCTTAATACAATAGTGACATCCGTTTAATTACTTGAGATCTAATTAGTCATTGATAGCAAATCAGAAAGTACATGGTTAACTAGCAGCCTACTTGCTTTAATTTACAATAATGAGTCATTGAGTTCATACTAGATGGCGCTGTGTAACAGCCGGCAACGCTCTTGTCACACCCCGGTAAAGTTGTCCATGGGCAGCGGTGATCACTTACCACCAGGCAGCCCGCTTGCCGTACTATGTCATAACAAAATATGTATTTTTATCAACAGTAACGGGCCCATACGTACAACGCATATTCGTCGACGAGCTCGGCGCTTCAGAGAAGAACGTGAGAAGAATCATCCCCCTTGACGATTTCGGGGGTGCGCACCCCGACCCCAACTTGACGTACGCCGCGGATCTGGTGGCCACTGTCAAAGAGGGAGATTATGACTTCGGAGCAGCGTTTGATGGTGATGGTATGTACTGTTGGTGAATTATCAATCTCTTACTTTACTCAATTTGCTTAGTCTAAGGTACAATTGGCAAGTTGCCTAAAATTTTTTTCGTGTTGCTATGGAAAGACCAGACCTGCCAAAAATAAACACAATTGTAACAGTAATACATTTCTAAGCAAAAAACTCTTTCAGATATAAAAGTTTTAAAGACACATGTTTTTAGACGTAAATTTTTAGACGTGAAAACGCGCTGCAGATTTGCCTACATGTTTGTGACGTCATAACTTTGTATTTTGTATGGGTGGTGTGAGAACTTTGTTTGGTAGCTATACGAAATATTTCGTTTGTGGTAATGGTTTCATAATAAAAGTTGCTATAAATTGAGCGGACTACAATACAGTATAATTGTAACGAAAGATTTTCATACTTTTAAAAATGTTCCTATTCACCCAACTTTAAACAAGCTTTAACATCACTTAACTAATCGATATCAAATAAAAAGTGTTCTTTATGGTGTTTTTAGATACAAATTAGTATAATTGGAAACAAATTTTATAATATTTTAACATTAGGAAACTACCGAATTGTGTAGGTAGCACTAAGATGAGTGCCTATATATAGCTATAATTAAAAAGAATAATTGAGGGGTGTTCTTTTTAATGCTATAACTAACCTGTTTTTATATGATTGCATTGGGAACATTTTTCCATTTTACATTCCATTGGGGTCGGGACCGCGAAGTAGGAAGGGGTTAGTATCATAAAGTCAATGAAGTGCCCTAACTCGGCTCTCGGGACCCTTGAGGAGGTTTTCCCTCCCCAGATTAGTGAAAAGATGATAAAAGAGGTGTAAGTTTAGAAGAAAAAAAAGAAAGTAAAATCGTTTATTCGGTATCAAACAAAAGAATAATACTTAATTACAAATAACATGAAAACAGTTAAAGATATTAAATTCTTATGATAATACCAAAAAGGTCTCCGTTCAGCTTAATGTTGTGATATGAGCAAAAGAAAGGAAGGACAATAAATCAAAAGTTTATTTAAATCTTTGTTTTGCCAAGCCCACCTTGTTTATGGACTATTGTTTACAGTTTAAAGCGAGACCGTGAAGAAGACTTTTCTTAGCATTATTCACCGTGACTGTTTTTGGTTATGAATAATCATATTACCAGTTGCACACTCAATAATATGTTAAATTTTCATAAGAGTAACGAAAAATCAACTTTGTTTACATAGTAATTTTTTTTTTAATTAATAGGGACAATATTTGTTCGCAGGTGACCGTAACATGATAATAGGGCGTGACGCGTTCTTCGTTACCCCCTCCGACTCATTGGCCGTGCTTGCCAACAATTTGGCCCACATCCCTTACTTCCAAAAGACTGGGGTTCATGGTTACGCTAGGAGTATGCCCACGGCTGCAGCTGTAGACAGAGTTGCAGCTAAAAGTGGGAAGGAGATATTTGAAGTCCCTACTGGTAAGTTTCAAAAGACTAAAGATTGATTTCTTTAGTCCGCGGTAGCCGGTATGTCGAGGTAAGTAGAAGCGAATGACTGATATTGCTTGCCAACAACCTAGCCGACATTCTCTACTTCCAGAAGTCAGGAGCCCACTTGCTTCTACTTTCAAAGGTGGGAAAGAGACGTTCGAGGTCACAACTGGTATAAGTTTCAAAAGACTTAAGAATGTTTTCTTTCTTTAGTCCATGGTATGGCCAGGTAAGTGACTGATATTGCTTACCAACCACCTAGCACACATCCTCTATATAGAAGTCAGGAGCCCACTTGCTACTACTTACAAAAGTGGGAAGGAGATGTTTGAGGTCCTCACTGGTAAGTTTAGAAAGACTTACCAGGTCGAGAACAATTCTATCCTTACTTCGCTCTATGAAGAGGTAAGAAGAAGTAAAGAGGTCAGTAGAAGTACGAAGGTCAGTAGAAGTAAGAAGGTCAATAGAAGTGAGAAGGTCAGTAGTCCATAGACAAAGTTGCTGCGAAAAAATGGGGAAGGAGATGTTTGAGGTCCCCACTGGTAAGTTTCAAAAGATTTACCAGGTCAAGAACAATGCTTTCTTTATTCTGTTCTATGAAGAGGTACTTACTTACCTCTTAAGAACTTAGGTTAAGAACTTAAGAGTCATCAGCGCTACTTGCTTCTACTTAGAAGCAAGTACTGCGAGTAGCCAGTTTTTTAAAAATCTTAAATACTTGTATATATTTGTATTTATGCTTGTAGGTTTATTTCTTCTTTTTAATTATGGCTTCCACCGAGATTTCAGTGATTCTGCCAATGTCCAGTATAATGAGATACTAAGTATCGGTGTTGTACGGTATGTGGCATCAAAGAATGGCGTATGCTCTTTGGCAGCCTCGTGGGAGATTTTGGCGACAAATCTATACGAGTCCATTTACCAGTCTACTTTAACTATTTCACAAATTGTTCTCGAGCACGAGCATTTATAACACCAAACTACACCAATTTCATATTATAAAGTCCACTTAAATCAATTTGCAAATTTGTATAAGGCAAACGACAACTGAACCCCTTGACTTCCCACCAAAAACTCCTTGTAGGTATCTATACAATGTACTCACTCCATTGAAAGATTGAATACTGTCTATTTGCAAATAAATTCTGATTCTGTTATATCCTTTCAGGCTGGAAATACTTCGGCAACCTAATGGACGCCGGTCGCCTCTCGCTCTGCGGCGAAGAGAGTTTTGGCACCGGCTCTGACCACGTGCGGGAGAAGGACGGGCTCTGGGCGGCTCTGGCGTGGCTCTCGGTCATCGCGGCTTCGGGAAAATCTGTAGAAGATATCTTGAAGGCCCACTGGGCTGAGTTTGGCCGCAACTACTTCACCAGGTAACCTAGAGAGAGATTAGAGAGTTTATGTTGAGTAAGTTAGCTTTGTTACCGGCTCCGAATACGTGCGGGAGAAGGACGGGCTCTGGGCGGCTCTGGCGTGGCTCTCGGTCATCGAGGCGTCCGGAAATTCTGTAGAAGACATCTTGAAGGCCCACTGGGCTGAGTTTGGCCGCAACTACTTCACCAGGTAACCTAGAGAGAGATAAGAGAGTTTCCGTTGAGTAAGTTAGCTTTGTTACCGGCTCCGAGCACGTTCGCGAAAAGAATGGGCTCTGGGCGGCTTTAGCGAGGCTCTCGGTCATCACGGCTTCGGGAAAATCTGTTGGGGACATTTTGAAGGCCCACTGGGCTGAGTTTGGACGCAACTACTTCATCAGGTAACCTAAAAGATAAGATAGTTTAAGCACCGGCTTTGACCATGTGCGGGAAAAGGGACGGGCTCTGGGCGGCTCTAGCGTGGCTTGAAATAATTAATTATTACTTATTTTCAGATATGACTACGAAGAATGTGCAAGTGACCCGTGCAACGAGATGATGCAAGATCTGGAGAAGAAGATCACCGAACCTGGTTTCGTTGGCTCCGCTCACTCCAGCGGCGGCAAGACTTATGTGGTCAAGTTGGCTGATAACTTCTCATACATGGACCCTATCGACCAGAGCGTTGCTATGCGACAGGTGAGCAGACCGTAGCTATGATAGCCAGCTTACTGAGTACGAGCATCACACGACGTTTTTTCATACATTTGCGATTACCATGAAATAAGTTGAACAATTGACATTTGTGTGAAGAAAAGGGTCTAGTCAGTAAAGTATAACATTACGATTCAAGTTTCGATGTCATAAGGGTCGTATTAATAGCAATTGTATTTAAAATATTTTCTCCCAAACCTAAGGGCCCTTTTAACTTTATCTTGAAGCGTTTAATATTTATGGTGAAATGGATATTTATATAATGTATAAATATATAATCGTTGAGTTAGTATCCCATAACACAAGTCTCGAACTTACTTTGGGGCTAACTCAATCTGTTTGATTTGTCCATATATATTTATTTATTTAAATACGTATTTTCAGGGTCTCCGCATTATTTTCGAGGATGGCTCCCGGATCGTCCTGCGTTTGAGCGGCACCGGCAGCTCTGGAGCTACTGTGAGGTATGACAAAAATAATGTGTGTAATGAAACGTAGTAACGTTGTAAAAAAAATATGAGGAGCTACCGTGGTTATAAAAATAATTATCATAGCTCTATGAGACGTTATAGTGACGTAAATATAAATGAGTGCGATATAAGCTCTCGCACAACCTATTCTAATTTCCTAACAAATATTATAAATGCGAAAGTGAGTTTGTTTGTTTGTTTATCTGTTTGTTTGTTACGCTTTCGCGCCGTATCTATTGATCCGATCATCATGAAATTTTGCATACACATAGGTTAGGTTAGGTTAGAAAAGGATTTAAGTTATTAAATAAGCATGCAAATTCAAAATCCATCAAAAGTTAAATTAGTACCTACTTACTTAACGGCTTCACATTACAGCCGCTTATCTTTGCTATCATACATAATATCCCCTCTGGAGGGAAAATAAAAGACCGGCAACTCTCTTGTGTTGCAGTTGTGCATTGTTAGCGGTAATAACTTATTGGATCCGCTTGCTCTATTACATTAAAAAAAACTATTTTCTATCTAAACAGATTATACATCGATTCGTACGAGGCCACCAACGTGTTGGGTGATGCCCAAGTCATGCTGCGGCCTCTCATCGACGTGGCGCTGCAAATCTCACAGCTGCAGAAGTACACAGGACGAGACGCACCAACCGTCATCACGTAGACAGTGACACGGTCAAATCATTATAGCGCAGAGTCGAAGCGAAGCGAAACGATGTTTATATGGCAAACTCACCTTCAACTTAACAGCGTTATGCTCATATTCCTTCTGAGATTGAAATAGATGATATGCATGTCTACGCGCGAACTTTGCGCTTCTGAATCTCATAGGAAAATGAGCATTAAGGATGCGCTAGTCGGGAGCTCGAACTCGTCAGCGCACGTGGCTAATTTGCGTGCTATTTCGCTGAGAAAGGGATAGACTCGGTTTTGAACAGTGCGGAACTAATTACACTGATGTATAAGCACATCGGAACTACAGTCTAGTGTGTGCAAACACAAATATTGTTGAAAATCTAAATCTTTGTCGTCAAAAAATTCGCGAGTATGCTTTTGGGAGAAGTGTTCTTGTGATAAAAAAGCTGAATGTTTTAATTAAAAGTAAAGTTATTTAATTTTTTTCATAACCAAACTATGCTTGTATGAATTTTGTTTTAGAGATTTTATACTCCTTCCGGTATTTAATTGAGCCCGAAGTTGCGTTAAAATTACGTGTTGAAACGGAATGTTCTGAGAGTCATTACTTTTAAAGTACTTATAATTTTACAATTATGATTCTATACAAGCATAGATAACGACAAGACAAATCGATAGAATTAAAAACTTTAAACAGACGATAACGAACAACGGAGTCATCACCCTACAGAATTCGTATGGCGAAATACCTGACTAGCGTACCCTTAAGGGTTTGACTCCGTTGTTCGGTATCGTCTGTTTAAAGTTTTTAATTCTATCGATTTGACTTGTCGTTATCTATGCTTGTATGGAATCATAATTGTAAAATTATAAGTACTTTAAAAGTTATGAGTCTCAAAACATTCCGTTTCAACACGTAATTTTAACGCAACTTTGGGAACAATTAAATACCGGAAGGAGTATAAAATCTCTAAAACAAAATTCATACAAGCATAGTTTGGTTATTTAAAAATTTAAATAACTTTACTTTTAATTACAACATTCAGCTGTTTTATCACAAGAACACTTCTCCCAAACGCATACTCGCGAATTTTTAGACGACGAAGATTTAGATTTTTAACAATATTTGTGTTTGCACACACTAAACTATAGTTCCGATGTGCTTATACATCGGTGTAAATAGTTTCGCACTGTTCATAACCAAGTCTATCCCTTTCTCAGCGAAATAGCACGAAAATTAGCCACGTGCGCCGACAAGTTCGAGTTCCGGACTAGCGGATCCTTAAGAAGTGCATTCGCCATAATAACATCGTCTCGCTTCGCTTCGACTCGCTAATATGAAACCAGTTACGATATTCAACGCAATGTCACAAGGTTATGGAAAATTATAGTCTGTTTCGAATGTAGCTGAAACAACGGTCAGTGACCTGTAGTTATTTCATGAAATTAATTTTTGGTAGTTGTTTCGGTACACATGCTCAGTCCACCTGAGCACTTTTATTTGCTCGTAATTCAGCTTTATACTTGGACTCCCAAATAATATATAGAATGTTTGAAAAAACGGCCACGAAAATCAATACAATATTTCAATCTTAAGTCAATGTCTGTGACAAGAACTTTTTTTTTCTCCCAAAATCGAGTTCATAATTCCTTCATCTAGATGTCTCAGGTGTTACAGTTTTCGAAAGTATAATATATGCACAAACGACGTAGATAAGGGTCGTTCGTTTTTCCATCTCAATTTGAAACAGACTTTAGTTTTGAATGACCATTGAATTTAATGGAAATTATGCTATGGCAAAATCCTCTCAAGATCAAAACGATACCGCAGAAGATTTGATCTTAATAAAGTAGTAGTAATATATAGTACATATTTTTGAAAAACCATGCAGTTCACTGCCAATATAAAGCATTTTAGTCTTTTTGCGGTGAATTTAGATCTTTTCGAATATAGGTTGATATTTTACGGGATTGTTTTTTATACAGAATTATTTGTTATATAAGGAACGTTATATATGTACAGTTATATTAAGTAAATATGTCTTATTCCTTCTTATATTTTAAAATAAAACACTGTTGAGATTGCTTATTGTCCGAATTTATTTTACAATGTTGGCCAAAGATGTTAAATATAAAATTGTTTTACAAACATTTTTTATTACTGTTAATAAACTTATTCTATTTTAAAATGTGTTATTATTATAGTACTTAGCTTTGACTAGATTTTACACATACAATAATAAATATACTACAATACATACAGAAGATGTTTCGCAAATGTAAAACATTTTATAATAGACGACAGTTAGTTACATGAACAGGCGTCGGCCTTTCAATTTCTTTGCTTCTCGCATGCACACCTACATAGTTCAGACTCTATGGCCTTGTGGGTCAATGACCGTTATTGCCATGCTAACTGACTTTTACTATAGTATTGTAATCCTCTCACATTCCTTTTGATCTATAATTCATATAATTATACAGGATACATTATTATTATCACGAGATCAGATAACAACACCTGGTTAACAGTATTTTAAAACTGGAACTGAGGCAGTACTGGACCTGGTTTTCCACCAGGTCAGCTTGCCTCGTATTTGAAGGGATCTTACTTGAAGTACTGAGGGGAACTTAAAGATGTGGACCAATTACTCACTAATGAAGAACTGCATCAGTAGATACGCAACTCGATACAATACAATACCGCATTAGAAGGCACTCTTTCAATGGGGCAGCTTGGCTGCTGGAGTGATCTACCTTGGAGTACTGAGGGGAACTTATGAGGAACTGTATTAGCAGATTCATATTTCTGATTAGCAAATATGACGAGGCAGCAGAAAGCATTCTTCCAACAGGTCAGCTTGCCTTTAAGCTGGAGGGATTACGCTCCTCCGAGTTACGATTGAAGGGAACTTGAAGATTTGGGTCAATCACTCGCTTATGAAGAACTGCATGAGTAGATTCACAGCTCCAAACAGCACTATGAGGCAGTAGAAGGCAGTTTTCCACCAGGTCAACTTGCCTCGAAGTTGAAGGGATCTTACTTGGAGTACTGAGGGTAGCGTGAAGATGTGGACCATACCACTCACTGCGCCTGTATACCTGGAATTAAACGTGGTTTAGGGACATAACGTAGTAACGTGGTACTTTTTAGGGTTCCGTAGTAAACTAGGAACCCTTATAGTTTCGCCATGTCTGTCTGTCTGTCTGTCTGTCTGTCTGTCTGTCTGTCTGTCCGTCCGCGGTTTTACTCAGAGACTATAAGTACTAGAAAGCTGTAATTTGGTATGAGTGTGTATATTAATCATGGCAAAAAAGTCGTAGAAAAAAACCTTGAAAAAGTATTTTTTTTTGGGTAGCTCCCATACAAGTAAAGTGGGGGAGTAATTTTTTTTTCTCTATTTACCCATCGTGTAGGGTATCGTTAAAAAGGTCTTTCAAAAATATTGTGAGGTTAAGAACACCATTTTTCGATTTAGGGATCCGTTTCCGAAATATTTGGTTTTAAAGTGCAAAATTTTGTTAGAGGTACGTGTCCCCCTCTCTATCTGCTAAACGGTTATATATGGATACGTGAAAAAAATTAGAGCAATAGTATATATACTGAAGTTGAAAGGAAAACTATCAGAGCTGGGTACTAAGTGCAAACTAAAAAGTTATAGGTAACCAACTTATAAAATGTACTGGAAAATGTAAAATTTCATACAATCTTCATTGTTACATGTTTTTGGTCGTTAGACTGTGAGGTGTGAGTGTAAACAGTGTGAACTCAAAGTTGTCATTCGCAACTACGGAACCCTACACTGCGCGTGGCCCGACACGCACTTGGCCGGTTTTTTTTAAAGAATAAGTTGAGTGCGTTTGACCTATATCTTAACTTAACAATCTCTGTGGTCCAGTGTTTAAGGCTTTTGCTTTACTGACCCAGGGGTCGTGGGTTCGATTCCCACGGGAAGCATACTTTGTTAAGTTGTTACCAGTTTGGTTAGGACATTGCAGGCATGAATCACCTGATTTTCTGATAAGAAAGATGATCCGTGCTTCGGAAGGCACGTTAAGCCGTTGGTCCCGGCTGCTGGCCGGTAGTCGTTAAAGGAACCACGTCAGAGGCCGAGAGGCAGTTCCGAAGAACTCTGACGCCAGGGTGTGCATGGTCGACTGACCATGTCACCTACTCGAAATGATGATGACCTATATCTTGCCTGATAAGAAGCAACGATGAGGTATGCGTGTATTCATTCTTGCCTTGAAAATATGAATGTACATATATATACATTCTGTGCAAAATTCCAAGTCTACCTATAACGGGTCAATAGATACAGGCCTGTGACCGTCTGTCAGCGCAATTTCAGTAAAAGGGTACCGTTAGTACCCTTATGGCACGAAAAAGGAATAGGTTGTGGGTAAAAAAGTCAACGGCATAAAAATATCCATCGAATAAATAAGTAGATTTTTTGAATCTTAGTCTGAATGAATACAGTCTTTTATCATTACCTAATAATAGTTCCAATGCTGGGACAAAAGCAGGCCACCAATATACACATGATGACTATGACCGTGTTGATACAGACAGTCAGACACCGTGTCTCCGGCAGCGGCAGCAGAAGAATGGCTTCTGAGCGCAGCATGTACGCTACCAGGGGGTACACTGTCACAACCTAGAAAAAAACAACGGGTTGCACTCCGGGCGTGGCGGCAGAAGTGAAAACTAAGGTATTAAATAATAAGTGATAGACTTTCACTTATTATTTAATACCTTTCTTAACAGCAGTCACCATCCATGGATGTGCTTAGCACGCTGTATCACAAACACACACGCACATTCGCGCAAGCGCCCTGCGCCGTCTTACGAATTTGCAATCTTACGAATCTGTCGGTCACGTGACCAGTCGCGAGTTTAAAAAAATTTCCCCATCACAAAAAGTCCGCTAATGAAGTTTTCACAAAAAAATAGAAATGGGTATTTATATAGCCGTGTGGTTCCCGGCAGAGTAGAATAGGATCACTCCAAGTCTTCCTGTGGATGTCGTAGAAGGCGACTTAGAGACACTAGCTAAACAAAGCTTATAAACATCAAAGAGACCTTCCTGTAGTGGAGACTAAAAACATCTAATGATGCTCACTTGCACCAAAGTAAAAAAGAAGAATAATTAGTATATCTATGCCTATTCTAAGTTCTGGTAACGGAGAACAAACTTGACGGTATTTAAATTTTATCCTTGCCCATTACCAACTGCAAAGGATAGTTTGAAGCACCTCAGTAACGAAATAACCCTTAGATTTAAATCGTCAATTAGAGAGGATTTCTATGCTAAGCAAGGAATTATTCCAACGAAGCTTAAGAACAAGGGCGTAGCGAGGTAAAGGCCTGAGGGGGCAGGGGCACTCGTCCCCCCTTAGAAGAAAAAGATGGTTTATTTCGCTAGTTGATTAAAAAGAATAAATATTGAGTCGATTGGCGTTACTTTGCCATTATATAAAGTGAATTGAAAGCTAAAAATGGTTCGTGCTTCATGGTAAAAAATCTTCTTTTTCTAATCCTAACTAATATTATAAATGTAAAAGTGAGTTTGTTTGTTTGTTTGTTACGCTTTCACGCAAAATCTACTGAACCGATCATCATGAAATTTTATATACACATAGGTTAGAGTACTAAGAAGGACATAGGCTTCCTAACTAATATTATAAATGTAAAAGTGAATTTGTTTGTTTATTTGTTTGTTTGTTACGCTTTCACGCAAAATCTACTGAACCGATCATCATGAAATTTTATATACACATAGGTTAGAGTACTAAGAAGGACATAGGCTATATATCACGCGGGTTAAGCCGCGGGTAACAGCTAGTTTGTTTATAATATTGTACGTACAAGGATGGGGCAAGCATTTTGAAAGAGGGTTGCAGACGGGGTCAGGAGGAACCAATTTCTGGTTACAGGTATAAGAAATTCCTACTAGAAACTTATATTTTTACGCATTTTATCAAAATTTCATCAAGTAGGTAAGCTATAATTGAATTTATAAAAACCCGAACTTTTCTAGCGTTTAGATCCCGCCTTTGAAGGTCGCTCCATTTTACTTTCTATATTATAGGGTATTTACCTAAAATAAACTTTCATTATTATTATTTTGTTCTTTTATTATTTATTTCTTTTGTTTGCGGAAGAGTTAAGGGTGCACGGATTATTATTATTACTCGACCAGTATCAATTAATAATTAATTAATATTTTTAGTTATATAAGTATTTTATGTTGTTAGATGTAGATTATGTATTGCATGCACAACCATGAAAAAAAAATTTTTTGGTGATTTCATGATATATTTTATTCCAAATTCAAAATTTTAATGATTGTACACACTTCTACCCCTTAATTGAGTAAATTTCCTCTCAATTATTCGCTGGTTGACTGGAAGAGATCCCATCTTGGGATAAGTCCGCCATTGTCAATTTACTCTTTCGTGTCTGTATTCTTTTTGTATCTCATTTATTGTAAAATAAAGTTATCACAAACAAACAATTTATACGTACCGTATATTATTATATGGTATGGTATGGTATGGTATATATACCATATATATATTATCATATATTATTATGGATAATAAGAATTGTAATTGACTTTACTTGACTTGCCCCCACCTTCACACGAAACTGGCTACGCTCTCAAGTGTGGCATTAGAATAGTGAGCTTTAGGCTTTAGACACTTTAAGTAGCGAGATTTCGGACGATTACCTGGAACAGCAGCAGGATCCGGGCCACCGCCGTCATTATGTCGTGCATCTCGAAGTTATTCAGGATATTCTGCAAGGAAAGCTCTTCAGAAGTTTTGTTATAGTTGCTATGATTAGATCCAAAATTATACAATACCTGTGTTATATATATATATGACTCATAGTTCGCAAATAAATGTTTGCATCTTTGTATCTTTAGTTTGAGTGGTCATATTCGTCCACTAACGACTGTAAAGAAATAAATTGCAAGGAAACTTCACACATAAAATGAGAAAGTACTTTACAGATTTGATAAATTACCTTCGTTGTGCTACGAAAAGACCTGTCAACAATAGTAAATAGTGAACAAAAAATCTGATACTACTAATCACATATATACTATCCGAAGTTGAGGTCCGTCCCTCCTGGGATTTGGTAATGTTTGCCTTACAGGTTTAGGGCACTCTGCTCTCAACTCAAAAGTTCGGTGAAGTAGCGAAAACAAGGAGCAAGAGCTACATAGTCCATTAAAAAAAAAACCACTCCGCTCCATCTTGCTTCGTTTCATCGCTCCCCGATTCATTTCTTTCCGCCGTACCGTTCTCCGCCCTGCGCCGCTTCAGTTGAAATATTATCAATTTTCATCATTATTCTTCGTTTCGATTGGCGTCAGTTGATTGATGTTATTATTTTGATTTTCTTATGTGATAAAAGACTCAGTGCCTAAAGTAAAAGTCTGTAACCGATGTGTGTTACCTACCAGTGATGAGTTACGCGGGTCCGAAACGTGGGCTTCATAAGTAAGCTCAAGGTTCTACGAGACCGAATCAGTAAATGAGAAAATCGGTTGGAGAACCAAAGCCACCGACATAGCTCAGAGGATTAGCTCCTTAAAGTGGTAGTGGGCGGGGCACATAGAGCACAGAGCCAATGGCCAATGGGGCAGAAAGGTTCTCGAATGGCAACCACGCACGGCAAGCGCAGCGATGGACACCCGGTTGCAGGGAAACCTAAGATGCAGGAATCTTCTAATCGGTTATTTTGCAAGTCCTTAGGATATGTCCAGCAGTGGAATTCTTGGGGCTGAAATGATGATGTGATATTATTAAAAAAAACTTACATCTTCAATACAGGACTTGGCGAGTGGAAAGCAGATGTAGAAACCAGCTCCCACAAGCGTGTACGTCAGGGTCACCAGGAGGAATGCTATGGCGAGATCTCTTCCCTGAAGAAATAAGAAGAAAATACTGAAAATATAATAAACCTGGTAAAATAGAAAAAAATAAATGACGAGCTCCGTGGCGCAGCGGTCAACATGCCTGCCTGCGACAAGGATGGTCCCGGGTACGATTCCCGGTCAGGTCAAGATGGATCTTTTTCAGATTGACCTGGGTCTTGGATGTTTATCTATATAAGTAAGTATCTATTCTAAAATATGGTATCGTTGAGTTAGTATCCCATAACACAAGTCTCGAACTTACTTTGGGGCTAGCTCAATCTATGTAATGAATAAAGAGGTGTCTTTGATGTTTATCTATATATGTATTTGTAGTGTCGTTGAGTTAGTATCCCATAACACAAGTCTTACTTAAGGACTTACTTTGGGGCTAGCTCAATCTGTGTGATTTGTTAGTATATATTTATTATTTATATATTTATCATCATCATCATCATCAGGTCTTTATTAGTCTCCACTGCAGGAGCACGTCCCTCTCTGTACTGCCAGAGCAGTCAGAGGATTTGGCCTACACTCTCCACGCTGGCGAGACGGGTTGGAGAGGTCTCTTTGATCTTTATAAGCTTTGTTTAGCTTGAGTTTCCTAAGTCGCCTTTTAAGACATCCACGGGAAGATTTGGAGTGGTCCTATTCTTCTCTGCCGGGAACCACACGGCATATTTATAAGCTTTGTTAATACACAAAAAATAAACAAAGGTAAAACTCTACTCCTAAGCCACTTCAAAACCCATTTCAGTCGCTACAAATTACAAAAGGGACAGTTAAAGAAATGTCCGTCTTACATTGTTCTCCTGCCTGGCATTGTTACTCATAATAGTGATGATAATATTATGAATGTAGAAGGACAAGGCCAGCATCCCGCTGAGCACGGCAGCGTTCTTGTCAATCTGCATGTTGGCTGCTACAGAGCTGATGTTGATGCCCCAGATGTAGCCTTTAGTCAGCACGAAGATGAGTAAGTAGGCCACTGAGAGCGTTCCTGAAATGAGGAGAAATTACAATAAAGAAATAAGAAATGGGAAAAATTTTCATGCGGGCGGGCTTTGAACCGGCAGTCTTTACTCCTTGTATGAATATTCGTACTCAAATCAGTCCCAATCTTATTCTTTGATTTAATAAGAATATATTAGAATGCCTTTCTGGCCAGCGCGTAAACTGTAGGCCAATCCTCTGACTGCTCTAGCTCTAGTGTATATGACTCTGGTAGTACAGAGAGGGTCCATGCTCCTGCAGCGGAGACTAAAAACGACGTGATGATGATGTAAGAATAGCATGTCAATGCAATGCATAAATAGTATATGCATATATATGGTCTAGTGGGTGTGAGCTCTAAGAGCGCTTACATATGTTAAGCAACCCCTGGTGCAGTCCCTACTTGGATGGGTGACCGCAAGTGGCATAAAAATATCTCGAGCTCCTCCGTGCTTCGGAAGGCACGTTAAGCCGTTGGTCCCGGCTGTCATCGTTAATGGCAGTCGTTAAGCTATGTCAGATGCCTTAAGGCAGCTTGAAAAATCTGACACCAGTGTTGGCCACTTACACATACGAAAAACAAAAAACAAAACATAAAAAGAACTATAAAAATGACTTACCTAAAGAGTTGAATTTGGTGAAGAACGTGACATTCTTGAAGTTCAACAACGGGAACACTATTACGGCTACATAAATAGGGACAGTCGTATGTAGCCCCCAGTAGGGGGATCTGTCGGTGTCCACTGGGAAGATGAGGGAGCCGTTGACCCCGTCGTGCTTCGGACAGAGTAGCGTGGAGTTGTACTCTGTTGTGTTTGAGTTGCGAAGATCTGTGAAAGAGTTAGTTCTTGAGTGAGCAAAATTTTTCTAAGAAACTGTGTATGGTATATTTTTTGAAAGCCATTATTTTTTTTTTCTGAAAGAAAATATTACATAAAGAAACGAATTCCGTTACTTAAGCGATTCATTTTCATAAACTTGAATTGTAAAATATCTGAAAATGTGTGTCATCATTTTTAAGGCCACTTTTTGATGTCTGAAAAAAAAATACTTCAAATTCACTTACCACCAAAATAATTGACAGTGAAGTACAAGAAGTTGGTGATGAGAATCCAGTACACGATGTTAGCACCGAGCAGCACGATGAGGCTGAAGGCGTGGGCCACCACCTCCGCCGGTCGTCCCAGCAGCGTCCGGCAAAGAGCTGGCACTTCGCAAGTTGCTGTGCCTGAAACAAAAATAAATCCTGACGTGTGTCTACACGCCAGATTTCCGCCCAAACTCTTGACCAGGTTTCAAGGTCTGCGCGGGAAGAAAAGCCGCTGGTCTGTGGAGGGTGCCAACTCGCACGAAGTCCCGAGTTTCCCACGCATCAGTTAAATAACTCGTCTATGTTTTTCCTTCCCAACCAGCTTTTTACCCATGAAAGCCGGTCATGGGTTTGGGCGGAAATATAAACCAAGTCAATAGTCGAAGCGGCTAGCAGCCGATCACTGTGTTGAATCTGCTTACTATTTCATAATTATCAGGCCTTTGTTAGTCTCACAGTCACAGCAGGAGCATGACTGTTCCACCAGACCTAGCCAGAACAGTCATAGTCTTTGCCTTACACTTTCCACGCAGGCCAGAGTGTTTGGACAGGTCTCTTTGATGTTTATATGCTTTGTTAAGCTTTTGTTTCCTAAGCCGCCCTATACGACATCCACGGGAATACTTGGAGTGGTCCTATTCTACTCAGATTCAGATTCAGATTTTTATTGCAAGTCACAGTTTCATAAGATGCTACATATACACGATACAAGTACAAGTGACGCCCTGCTAGGGCACTGCAAACATGAGGGGCAACTAGATGCCAATTTACTTAAAAAAATCGAATTCAATTACAATTAATAATTAATATAAATAGAGTTGAGAAACCGAAGAAAATTATACCTATATATATTTTTGCCTATCATCAAAAAACTCTGATATACTATAGAAGCATTTATCAACAAGGAACGTTTTGAGGTGGTTGCTAAATCGGGTATTTTCTTTAATATTTTTGAGATAATTTGGGATATGATTGTATATTTTGATTACCATATGGTGGGGACTTGAAGAAACTAATTGCATTTTAGTGAGAGGTCTTTCTAATTTGTTCAAATCCCTATTATTTCTAATAACTATATTTTCTACTCTGCTAGGAACCACACAGCAGTACGTGGTACATTGTTTCATTACTACTTATACCTACATTATTTATTTAATAAACATCCTTCCTCGTTAAAACGTACCATGATGAAGGTTGACCCTCAGAAGCACGTGTGCTGTGTACAAACATAGAGCTGCCATAACCGCTACCAAGATCAATGCTGCTGGAAGTCCAGCTCGCTCTACTCCCCACGCCATGGTTAGCAACGAGGATCCCATTATTGTGTTCCATACTGAGAATCTGAAAGATGTATAAAATTAGTAAGTAAATTCTTTTTCCATGCTTAGATTTCCATGATAATGATGATGAATTTTCGAACGAGTCATATTTTCTTCATGACTCGTAAGGCATTCAGTATTGTCAGCGAAGCAAAAAATTTTTTAGCCTATTATTGTCTGCGCCCCCCTATTCATAGCACCCGTGGCAAGAGCTCCGACGTTTTCTGCTTCTTTATTTGCGTCATTTTTGACTGGTTTTATACATGCTTTGCAACTTAGCAAATACCATTACTTACTTTGCAACTGTGACTGCCAGATCGTTTGCCTCATTTTATGCCTCTTAATTTTTGCGATGGGTTCATATTGCACAGATTGTACTACTTTAACTACTGTGCAGTGCATTATTATAAGAACTATCAATGTACAATATGAAATAAAGTGTGTCTACACGTCAGATTTCCACCCAAACTCTTGACCAGCTTTCAAGGTCTGCGCGGGAAGAAAAGCCGCTGGTCTGTGGAGGGTGCCAACTCGCACGAAGTCTCGAGTTTCCCACGCATCAGTTAAATAACTCGTCTATGTTTTTCCTTTTCATGCCAACCCAACCAGCTTTTCATCCCAAACCAGCATGGAAACAATCTTGCTTCTATGCTGTTTTGGAAGACCGCAGACCATGAAAGCCGGTCATGGGTTTGGGCGGAAATATAAGAAACCAAATCAATAGGCGAAGCGGCTAGCTGCCCATCACTGTGTTGAATCTGCTTACTATTGCGACTGCCAGATCGTTTGCCTCATTTTATGCCTCTTAATTTTTGCGATGGGTTCATATTGCACAGATTCATCATCATCATCATCAGGTCCCTTTTAGTCTCCACTGCAGGAGCACGACCCTCTCTGTACCACCGCGTCACCGCAGAGCCATAATATTAGCCAGGGCAGTCAGAGGATTTGGCCTACACTATTGCACAGATTGTACTACTTTAACTACTGTGCAGTGCATTATTATAAGAACTATCAATGTACAATATGAAATAAATAATCTGAAATTGAAATTTAGGTATTTTTGAGTGCAGGAAGACGGCGATTTCGGCACACCAATTAGGGGTCAAAGCTATATCATGTCCGCTGTGTGGTTCCCGGCAGAGAAGAATAGGACCACTCCAAATCTTCCCGTGGATGTCGTAAAAGGCGACTTAGGAAACTCAAGCTAAACAAAGCTTATAAACATTAAAGAGACCTCTCCAACCCGTCTGGCCAGCGTGGAGAGTGTAGGCCAAATCTGCTCAGTACAGAGAGGGTTGTGCTCTTGCAGTGGAGACTAATAAAGACCTGATGATGATGATGATGATGATGATATATCATGCATGATGATACATGCCTTTGATTTTGTATAATTATTCTAGTTTCATCAATCTAAATCAATCTATCAATGCGATAATAATATGGTCGCATCAAAAGATACTGGATATAGGTATATTTTCTATTATTTATCTACCTTTGAGTTATCATGCGAAAGATAGGTGTAGGTCATCACATACTAGGGTCACTACACTCGGCAGTACCGTTTATCTTTACAATACCTAATGCTACCACCAAAGGCTATGGCCAGGGTCTAAAGAGACTAGTTCCCTTCTTCGATTTCGATCTAGTACATGTGAGTAAAACCGAAATTCAAAGGAGCTTAATCATGTTAGCTTAAATAGGTCACTTACATTGTCACCAAAGAGCTTTGCTGTTTTCTCTCGTGTTTCATTGATTTTTCTATTCTCTTGTATGAAGATATGATTTTACTGGAGGTCAATTCTGACTGGGCCTGTGAAACAAAACGGTGGTATTACTTAATGAATAAAATACCTAGTTGCAGGGAAGGTTAAGTAGACTAATGACTATGTGGGACTTTACATAAGACCATGTGGAGACTTTACGGGGGCCCCATTGTGTGGTGCCTGAGGGGAAATACGGCTCTGTGCCAGCGTGGGGCTCCCCTACGCAGTTGCCTACTTTACCTTAGGCGTAAAACTAACTACACTATGATGAGTCTCGAAACCACCAGAATCGCGAGAAAAAACTTAGTCGCTAGCTACCGCAAGATACCACGTGCGGGCGGGCAGAAAAGGCGTCAATTTTTTCTTGCGATTTTGGTTGTTTTAAATAAGATTGTAAGGCATAAAATCCTATCATAGTGTCCCACCCAGCTGACTTCTGAAAATAAGCGTCATAGTGGCATACCAGCCATGGCAACTTAGTTGAGGGAAACCATTTTGGTTACATATTCCGTCAAGCTATTATGGTAAATTTCATTTTGTTGTATTTTTATATGTAATAAAATGGTAATAAATAAATATTTTCTATTTTTTTTGTATTCCACGCCTACAGCGTATTCCCGCAGTGCCTTTTCTCTGAGTTTTAGCTTACAGTTACAGTCATAAATCCAGTCTTGCCTAGTCAAGGCGAGCAAACTGAAAATAAATTTTTGTAGCACACATTATATTTAAAAGTTGTGTGAAGCACGTGAGTCGAAAATAAGGCACGTGTATAGACAGATGTTAGTATACCTACGCACATTAAATTCGGAATTATCTTGTTTTATACGCAACAGCTGAGATATGGCCGGCGTCAGGACGGGCCTCTGTCGTCATAACAACAATAGCGATATTGGAACTGTAGTTGCTTTGCTAAGTTATCTTACTACGATTGCTGTGCTTAGTGAAATAATTAGATGCGTAATTGCTTTGTAGATTGAACATAAACTAGAGTCGAGCTCCGTGGCGCAGAGGTCAACACGCTAGCCTGCGACACGTGGGTCCCGGGTTCGATCCCCGGTCAGGTCAAGATGGAAAAATGATCTTTTTCAGATTGACCTGGGGCTTGGATGTTTATCTATATAAGTATCTATTATAAAATATAGTATCGTTGAATTAGTATCCCATAACACAAGTCTTACTTATGAACTTACTTTGGGGCTAGCTCAATCTGTGTGATTTGTTCGTATATATTTATTTTTTATATTTATTTATATGTTCATGAAAAATAAAGAAATAGAATACTTTTCGAAGAGTGTTATAGGTAGGTAGCTTTATGACGTTGGTTGAGTAGGTTATTCTTGCTCGTTCAAACATTATTTTTTTAAATGTAATTTTTCTGGCAACCTTTTATTATTGTCGTAATGTGCTTCATCACGGAAGGGCTTCCAGAAGGGACAGATCTCGGCTTTGGGCGTTATGGCATCAACTCTCATACATCTGACAGAACGCGATTGCATGCAAGCCTGAAAAGCTGATCTGAGAAACTATGGCAAAAGGCTTTGGAGAGAAGCAACTCTCATATTATGCCTTATGGAAAATACTCCACCGACAAGAACAAAGTTCTTAAATATATGATGATGATGATGGGCCGAAAGCTACGTTGCGAGAAAGGGCTTTCCTGGATTCCTTGGCGAAAGTAAACTAAGCATTTTTACATTCTAAATTAAGTAGGTAATGAATTCAAACCGTTTCGATTTCGGTAGGTCGTTAGGTAGATTCTAGTGATCTCTAGATATAAGTAGGTATATTGATAATTCTTAGACAGTGACCTGGAAACTGGGTCGCTAAAATTAGCTTATCTCAACTTGAATATAAGACGTCAATCGGCATTGATAAAATATTCGCCTTTGTCTAAAGTTGGTGATTGAGAAGTCGCTATTTACACTAGAATTTACTAGATCATTCAAAAGGCTTCCTTCCTTCTCGTATGATATATCGTTACGTCATATTACAACTTAGTACAATAATAATGTTATTCACCTTTAATTAGAAATTTCTTTCTAGAAATAATTATTACAAAAAGGTTAGGTATTACAATAGTGTTTATTGCGAACTCTTTAGTTTTAGTATTCTTTATTTTAAAATATATTTTTAACCTTTTGTTTTGTAAAAATGTATGTCACTCTCTAATTTGTGTTATAAAGTCTAGTAAATATTCGTGAACCCAAAGCGTTTATCATTTATATTTCTATTTAAAAGAACCCTTTACTAGCGTAAATAAATATCGATTGGTAATAGTGTTATTCACCTTTAATTAGAAATTTCTTTCTAGAAATAATTATTACAAAAAGGTTAGGTATTTGTACTTGACGCAAAAAGTCCACAGCTGGATATGGGCATATGGGCCTCCCCCTAGGACTCTATCGTAGGGGGGATTCGCAACACTCACCATGCTTGGCAGACGGGTTTGAGCGCAGTTTGTTTGGACTATACGTATCTCGGTACCGCGCTGCTGCACATCTAAACCGTTTTTAAAGCGAGGCAATGATGTAGGAGTACCTATGTTGGACTGGGGGAATCTTTCATTGATGCCCTGAGGTCCTAACGTTATAACCCAATCATCTTGATCTATCAATCGTCCCCAGAAGCCATGACAGTAGAGTCATTCTTCTCAGATATTACTTTTCATGGAAGTTACCAGGTATTTGTGCCGGGAAATTCAGCTTTTGCACTAACAATGGTTATGGGGGCGTACAAACCAACTCATCATCATCATCATCATCAGCCTATACTCGTCTACTGCTGGACATTGGCCTCCCCAATTGCACGCCATCGAGGTCTTTCTTCGTCTGCTCGCATCTGAGGCTCGCATCCAGCTCCCAGCCATCTTGCGCAAATCATCACTCCACCGTGCCGACCAACTCAGCGCTTCCATTTAGTTGTATTATAACTCACATGATCTTTGTAGTTGTTGTAGGTGTGTGTGGGCGCAGTGCCGAGTAAGGGAGAAGACTCCAGTCGCTCCATATTCAGATGCTCTGTCAGGTGGCTGCTACTCGGCGTTGAACGGGTGGCGCTGGGTATAAGAAAATTATTGATTAATGAAGGATAATTTTTTCGAAATATAAAAAACATTACTGCCTTTTTGACAGTTTACAACCGCCATATTATTTTTTTGTTCAAACGTCACATGCTGACACTCGAGGGAAACCTATAGTATCTAATGACACCTCACACTTCAAAATCAGTAAGACGTAGGCTACAGGCGTTAGTCTATCATTAATTCTGCGCTACAGGAGGCGCTATGTGGAACTTGTACATATTTACATACTTAATACATAAGCGCGAAAAGCATTACCTTCATTCTGGGTGGATCAGTCGTTAATTTATACCTACAGCAGCAATAGAAATCGAAATCATCACTATGAAGTAGGTACTAGTTGCCCACGTCAGGAATCGAATCTAGTCGAAGAACGTGTGTGAACAGTGGCATGTTAACAACTGCACCATGGAAGTATAATATCCTTTTGAAACAACATTTGTCTTTTGTTTTTGTTTACATTGAATGGGCTCAAAATCAAATCAAAATTAAAATTATTTTATTATCATCATCATCGTCATTATTTCAGCCGCAAGAAGTGCACTGCTGGACATAGGCCTCTCCCAAGGATTCCCAAAGTGACCGGTTGGAAGCGTCCTGTATCCAGCGTTTTCCTGCAACCTTGGTCAGGTCGTCAAAATTATTTATTTGACTTAAGTAAATAGGAAAGGCTCCGAAACTACTCGACCGATTTTCACAATTCTTTCACCAATAAAACGCTAACTTATCTGCGGGTGACATAGGCTATAATTTACGTGGACTAAGCGAGAAAATTTATAGTATAGAGATCATGCAAGAGAAAATAAAGAGTGACTCACTTGATATGCTTAAAGTTCCTCTTCCTTCGGTCCTCAGTGTCAGCGTCGTAAAAGTCCGAACAGTCACTGCCGAATATTCTATAAAAAGTTTATTTAATGATATACTCGATAACACTGTGAAATTGACGTCAGATAGCGGGAAACTGGGACTTCACACTGATCCACTAAGTGTATGAAGGCCTGATGACTCTGATGATCGGATACGCTAATGGTTCTATAGAAATTATAAATAATGCTATAATATATTTATATACAGTGTGAAAATGCATCCTCAGCATTCTTCCAAAAGGGTGACTTAGCTCGCCAATACTCACTCAGCCCAGCAATAGAAACAAATTTTTCTATTGGAAAATGCTTGGAACACAAAAAAAAAACGAAATTCCGGCTGAACACTTATGCATAGAAAAGTCGATTTATTTTTGTGTTCCAAGCATTTTCTAATAGGAAAATTTGTTTCTATTGCTGGGCTGAGTCACCTCTTTCAAGGGAATATCTCGGGTAAACTTTTACACGCTACAAAAATTATGAAATATATTAACTAATTTAAAATTACCACAAAAAAAAAAAAATGATATGAGGATGATTGCCTACTGGGAGATTGTCACCGAATGGCGGGAACTGTGGCGGACATTATTTTATGTCCGAGCGTAATATAAATATTTGTTACGTTACGTGGATATGTTTACATCTGTCTGTACGTATATAATTGATTTATTTCGTATATAGTTTAGCAAAGGCCTTTTTAATTCTCTTAAATAACTCTTATTTAAGTAGATGTGCAATAAATATTTTGAGTTTGAGTTTGAGTTTTATCAGATGCATGAAGTCCTACAATTACGTTCTATCAATAGGTACCTATTATTTGGCTGACATGATTATTGTTGCATCTTTTCTAAAGATTAAACACAGACTATATATATAAACAATAATACACAATAGACAATAAAAACACGCTTATTTATAAACAACATTGTTATTATTTTTTAACACGCTGTTATTAGCTTAACTTGTAAGTAAGAAAATCTTGGAATCTTAATTTGACCCACTTCCACGATTAGGATGAAATTTTGCACACGCTCTCATCATCATTTCGAGTAGGTGATACGGTCAGCCGACCACGCACACCCTGGTGTCAGAGTTCTTCGGAACCTTCGGAACTGACGTGGTTCCTTTAACGACTACCAAATGGCAGCCGGGACCAACGGCTTAACGTGCCTTCCGAAGCACGGAATCATCTTTTTTATCAGACAATCAGGTGATTCAAGCCTGCATTGTCCTAACCAAACTGGAAACGACTTAACAAAGTACCTATGCTTCCCGTGGGAATCGAATCCACGACCCCCGGGTCAGTAACGCAAACGCACACGCTCTGAGTTCTGATGACAAAACATGACTAGCGTGCTAAAAGCGTGTTTTTTAGTTTTTTTAACTAATTATAAATTATTATTACCTAGTTATTTATATGCTAAGAGGTTCGCAATTTATGAAACTGTGTCAATAGGCTAGTTTAGAGTTGGTTCCTAATAAAAATATTAGGCAATTTCTTTCGTTATGCAGGGCTACTCGTTAACGTCTAACAAGGTGTTCAAAGTTTTGTTGGTCACTTCAACATCTATTAAGGTTTATACATAGGTATATATCTTCTTCATATAAATAGAAACAGTCTCATAAATTGTGTACCTACCTCTAAATACCTATATCATTATCATCACAGGCATTTTTTTAGTTTCCACTGCAGGAGCTCGAATTCTTTCCTACCTGCGCCATATCAAGCCCGAGCAGTCATAGAGGTCTTGGCCTACATTCTCCACGCTGGCTAGACGGGTTGGAGGGTCTTTGATATTTATGAGCTTTGTTTAGCTTGTGTTGTTTAAACATAAGTAGGTAAGAAAAAAATATATAGGTATAGGTACTAGGAAACGACCGAGCGAGCGCGAATTGCAAGCGAAGTGTTTCCATTTTAGCTTGGGCTAAAACTCTTTCGTATTTCCACCTGCCGCACTGTCTAGCCGGCTGTTCTCGTCTATTCTACGATATTTTTTTTTGACAAATGCGGCATCATTTACAAAAAAAAATCTTGAATGTTGTAAGCTCAAAGAACCTAAGTGCTATTGGGTCCTATGGCACTTAGGACCATTTAAACTTCTTTGATATCTGTAATTGTGCTCGAGAGGTCTACAGTTCATATTATTATGTAGAAATACTAAGTACCTACCTACTTATTAATGTTAGGTATTTGTAGCGAATGAGACTTTGTGTCGTCAATAATGTTAGCTATTTTCTAAATTACCAGTAATACAGAGTGGGGAAAGTGTTTTTTATTCAATCAATATTTTTAATTCATCCTAGTAAAACATTCAAACTTTTGAATTTTTGTCTAACAAGCAGTGTTTCTTTCAGACAAATTAATGTTCGTTTGTTTTTCATGCGTGTAATTGGCCAACACTGGTGCCAGATCTTTCAAGCTACCTAGAGGTATTTAACATAGCTTAACAACTGCCATAAGTGCTAACCGTCGGGACGAACGGCTTAACATGCCTTCCGAAGTACGAAGTGCTCGAGATATATTTATGCTACTTGCGTAAGCGCTAATAATGCTTACTCCCACTGGGCCACGGGGCTTCAATACTCACTTACTAATTACGGGACTCAAATTGATCAATGATGATATCAAATATTAGTTACTTCAAATAAAAAAACCGGCCAAGTGCGTGTCGGGCCACGTGCAGTGTAGGGTTCCGTAGTTGCGAATCACAACTTTGATTTCTCACCGTTCACACTCGCACCTCACAGTTTAACGACCAAAAACATGTAACAATGAAAATGTATGAAATTTTACATTTTCGAGTACATTTTATAAGTTGGTTGCCTATAACTTTTTAGTTTGTACTTAGTACTCAGCTCTGATAGTTTTCCTTTCAACTTTAGTATTTATACTACTGCTGTAATTTTTTTCACGTATCTATATATAACCGTTTAGTAGATAGAGGGGGGGGACACTTGCGTCCAATAAAAATTTGCACTGTAAAACCAAATATTTCGGAAACGGATCCCTAAATCGAAAAATGGTGTTCTCAACCTCACAATTTTTTTAGAGGCCTATCTAACAATACCCAACACGATGGGTTTGTATAGAAAAAAAAATATTACTCCCTCTTTACTTGTATGGGAGCTAACCTAAAAATTTTTTTTTCATGATTTTCTTCTACCACTTTTTTGACATGATTAAGGGTCAATTCATACTAGCGCAGAGTCGAAGCGAAGCGAAACGATGTTAATATGGCAAAAGCACCTTTAATTCAAGATCTTAATGCTCATTTTCCTCTAAGATTCCTAAGATTCAGAAGCGCGAAATTCGCGCGCAGTCTTGCGTATTCTCGCGTCAATTATATCGATTTCAAAAGGACTATGAGCATTACGCTGTTAAGTTAAAGGTGAGTTTGCCATATTAACATCGTTTCGCTTCGCTTCGACTCTGCGCTAGTATGAATTGACCCTAATATACATACCCATACCAAATTTCAGCTTTCTAGTACTTATAGTCTCTGAGTAAAACTGCGGACGGACAGACAGACAGACAGACAGACATGGCGAAACTATAAGGGTTCCTAGTTTACTACGGAACCCTAAAAAAGGACATCCATCCCATTTAAAAATTATCTAAGAACATCACTGGGGATTTTCGAACCTTATACAATGCCACAAGTGTAGAGCTCCATCCAGCCATTTGGAATAGAAATTCACAAGCATACAGGATACGCGCAAAAACATAACCTTTCTGGCAATCGGGTAAAAATACGGTTATTGGGGTCAATGATAACGCAAATGTGCGCTGATGAACTTATTTATGCACGTCAAATTCAAGGCACGACATCTTTCATCCTTGATCTTTGTCAGATAAGGTGCACGATTGGCTATTTTAAGACGGTTATCAAGGGGTTAGGGGGACAATGTTGGGAACGATCAAAAATATAGAGGGATTGTTTGCAAGTGGGAAACATGGAGATGGAATTTGAAAATCGTGTGCGTTTTCCCAGCGGAAAAGTGTCAAATAATAAATGGGGAATCCTTCGAATGTTTATCGATAAATGAAATTCGTGTATTCAGTATTTTTTGAGAAATTCGTCTAAAACACTTTTCCGCTGGGCAAGTTCACACTGAAAATTACTATTTTCTTATGCGATTTCCCGGTTCAGTGTAGGTAATACTAAGCTGTGATAGGTCAGAGAACCCGAACTACAAACTTTATTATGTGTTGAGTACTGTTTTTAACAAACATCCTAACCTAACCTTACCCTAATAACAATAAGAATTTACAAACTTTACTTATATATATACAGACTGGGGCAGAAAAACCTAATCCCCTTTAATATAAAATCTGTTTGTGCAACTTAACTAGGGATCAGATGTCGATGATAATGATTTAGTACAAAAAAAAAAATTGTGGTCGAGTTTCTTACCTCTTACCGTTCAGTAATGGCTAGTACTTGATAACTATTGTTTCTTAAATAATTTGATGAAGCTAGAAACAAACTTACCTAGCTAGTATCTATTTTCTCACAGCCGCTATTTGCTTTCCTCACTGGCCCGGGTCAGGCTGATGTAAGCGGTATCGGTATTTCGTCATTCTAATAATTTTAGCTCCCTTCGCCCACGATAAACTTAGTGTAAGCTCACACGAAAGACACTTCACTAGTGAACACTTATTATAAAAATCTCCAAGATTATATTTTCAACCGAAGTGATAAAAGTATTAATTTAATATCTGAACAGTCGTATGTGAGAGTTAATCGGTGTGATTGTTAATTTTTTTGGAGGGTAGTTGACGATAAGCTGTCAATTTTTACATGACTGCTTTTAAAAGTTATTAGCATTCATGTAATGTCAGGGAACATACTGAACGTGATCCATTTTTTTATAATTTTATCATTGAGTTACTTTAACATAATCGACATATGATTACAAGTTAGGTGCAACGCAGACGACGGACAGTGGCGGACAAAAAGTCTGCGGCGCGCTCTTATTAGTACTACAATAAGGTTGCAGTTAGTCTACGTATGTCCGCCAGGCGGCATGAGGTATTTGCGCGGACAAAGTGCAACCTTATTGGGTTGTTAATAAGAGCTCGCCGCGGACTATGCTATTTGTCCGCCACTGTCCGTCGTCTGTGTCGCGCCTTAGTGTGGCCGTGGGGCTAGCTCAATATTGATGTGATTTTTCCCTATCTATTTGTATTATAAAAGGCAAACCTGCACAGCCGAAACTTCTGTACCTTTTTGAAGAGTACCCTGGTACAAGTGTTCCTTATTCATGATATTGTAAGCACTAAGAAAGGATTTTTAGAAATTCAATCCCTAACTTAGGGGTTGACTTTCTAAAAATTTAGAGGCCTATGGGGATCAAATAGGAAGTTGCAGTTTTACGCGGATGAAGTCGCGGCAAAATTGCTAGTTATATTTTTTATATTGCTAATTATATTTATTTTAATTGATATGTGTACCTAATTTGCCCCATTGGTGATGGCACTAAAGCTAAGTTAACAAGTTCACGTGCTGCAATATAAATATCAACAATTAATTGATAATTACAACAATGACGTGCGTGGTTATCTTGGTTACTACCCTCTCTCAATAAAAGCTTGAAAGGGGGTTAATAGTCTTATAAGCACTGTTCACACATTTCTGGATTTACGCAATCCGGCCTCCTTTAAGATACTATAATTTATAAAAAAAATCATGTAGGTAATCCAAGACCCAGATCAATTAGGAAAAGATCATTTTTCATTTTGACCTGACCGGAGATCGAACCGTGTGCCAGCTTGGCATGATGTCCGTGCTTTGTCTCAAGAAACTTTCCTTAGCCATTTCTCATTATTTGGGGTCGGCGGGGTCTCCTCGTTCTGCGGCGCTTGTCTGTCTGTCATGGGTTGTCGAAACATTTGTTTCGGCAAGTTCTAAGTCCTTGGCTACCGTGGACCACCAGGTGGCCAGCGGGTGTCCTCTTCTTTTTTATTATTTGGCTTAGCTTTGTCATAAGATTATAGATAATCACAAGAATATTGATAAAAAATACAGCGGGTGGTTATCGTCGGGCGACTACCTACCTTGATCATTGACGCTGTCGTGAGGTCAAGAGGTCAGAGGTTGACGTCTTATGATTCATTATCGTGCCGATTTAGGTTAATACTACTGCAGTTTGGTCACCATAATAATGATAGACATTTTGTCTGGTTGTCGTTAGGTGACTACCTATTGGTACATTTTATTAACTTTGTCTTGAAGTCAGGAGGTCAGGGGTTGACGTCTTACGATTTATCATCGTGCCTATTTAGGTTAGTACTACTGCAGCTTTGTCACCAAAATAATGATAAAGACTATGGCTGGTTGTCGTCAGGCAGCTACCTTGATCATTGATTGCTGTCGTGAGGCCAAGAGCTGGGCCCCCTGCAGGATTCTATGAATCGTAAGACGTCAACTGGGTTGACGTCCATCGATTCAAAGAACTGTGCTTACTTAGGTAAGTTTCTATACTACATCTTTGTCACCACAATAATGATAGCAATTTGTGTCTGGTCGTTGTAAGGCCTACCTTGGTCATTGACTGCTGTCGTGAGGTCAGGAGGTCAGAGGTTGACGTCTTATGATTTAAAGAACTGTGCCTATGTAGGTAAGTAGTACTGTGTAGTAATAATGATAGACTGTCTCGCTATCGTCAGGCGCCAACCTTGGTCATTTTATTGACTCTTTCTATGCATATAGATATCCTTTTTGCGCTTTAACCCATCCTACGCCATCTAACGGTCACTTTTTGTAACTTAGTTTGCCAGAGCACGTGCTTCGTGAAAAATATTTCGAAGACGAGTGGCACGCGTTCAAAAATAGTAGAAGAGACATTAATATCTATTGTAATACTTACTCGTAGCTGTCCACAGACTGCAAGGAGCTCGCCGCAGACAAGTCGTCGTCACATTCCCGCGACTTCGCATAACTCATGTCTATGCCAAAATCTATTTATTAAACTTTACACAAAAGAAATACCTCGGAATGAGCGGCTAATATTTAACGTTAATCACTTAGTACAGGCCATCAGAAAATTAACTGAGCTTGGATTTCGAACCGCGAAGTCACAAGTTTTTTCATTTAAAAAAAAGCTACGTTGGCGCGAAAACCAAACGATATCTGTCAACGACAAAATAGTTTACTTTTTTAATTTATTATTTGAACAAGAAACTTTTATTACATAAAACGTAAATGAGAATTGCTTATCTATTTAACATTTTCCGAGTCAAAATCGTGTAGGTACAGCCAGCTCAAGATTACGGATATTATAACACTTAGGTATTTGGCTACTTGGATACCTTTATAACCACGAAATTAACTTTTCAATACTATTAACGCGCTCACTGGCCGGTTAACACAAACAGATTGATAACTTCTTACGAATTTACTGATTAAAAACTGTTTTGCTCGGCTCGTGGATGAACACATGACAATTGTTTCTCTTATCTGTTTCTTAGTTGTTTTCGCTAACTTATGTATGAATTTATCTATATTATGCGAGAGAACATAGATACATAAATTAATTAAAATAAATTAGGAGCAAGCCGAGTCATGAATAGCTTTGATAAATTGTTTCACTGATATTATTAGGCACCTACCTACACCGTGTCAAAGACAATATAATATAGGTTCCCAGCAGAGTAGAATAGGACCACTCTAAGGCTTCCCGTGGATGTCGTAGAAGGCGACTTAAGAAACAAAAGCTAAACAAAGCTTATAAACAAAGAGACCTTTCCAACCCGTCTGGCCAGCGTGGAGAGTGTAGACCAAATCGTCTGACTGCCTTGGCTAATATGGCTCTGGTAGTACAGAGAGGGTCTTGCTCCTGCAGTGGAGGCTATAGAAGACCTGATGATGATGATGATGATGACACATAATGTAGAAGTACCTGTCTAAGGTAACTATTATAGGTGGGTACAGTCAATGAAATAAACAGGCACTGTTTGGTTCTATCATATACAGACAAATCACACAGATTGAGCATTATATATACATGGCGAAATTTTTATCGTTCCGGACCATTAAAGGGGTGATTCAGCCTGTCAATATAAACAACTTTTCCTATGGGACAAATGCTGTAAACTCGAAAAAAATTTCGACATTCCTATACAAATTGCCCGGGCGGCTGAACACTTTTGTATGAAAAATGTCGAAATAAAATTTGAGTTTCCAGCATTGGTCCCATAGGAAAAATGGTTCATATCGACGGGCTGAATCACCCCTTTAGGGGTCCAGAACGATCAAAATTTCGTCATGTATAATGTTTTCTTATGTTCATTTGTTAAGTTGCAATTTATATACATTCCAATCACTGTTACACATTTAAATAAAATTATTTTAATACGGTTTTTATCGCGTTTATTACATTATTTATACCTACACCTAACGTTTCGAGCACTTTACAGTGTTCGTGGTCGCACGTAAAATTTTAATTATTTATATTATTTTAATAATTAATTATATATATATACATACATACTGTAGAAAGTAATTTACGCTAATATTTACAATGAATTTACGTAAATAAGCTACTTTATGAATTTGGAGAACATTTGCTTCGCAGCAGTGCAAGTTGATAAATTTGTAGGATAAAATGAAAAAGAAAAAGACAAGTTAAACAAAACAATCATTTATTTACACTAACATTAATACTAAAATAAATAATGTAAGCAAATCCCACAGATCTTCGACAATATATAAGTATTTGCTTCCTAAATTGATTTATATTAATTTATATATAAGAATATTTTTGAACTAACTCAAGTTTTAATTTCGAGAAAATTATATATGTACCTACATACATTTGTATATCCGATGGGTTTTTAATCAAACTTACATTAAAAGTTTATTTTCTTTCTTCATTAAAAGTAATCTGACAAAATGATAAATTAGTTTCAGAATGCTATAAAAATAATGAATGATTGTTAATAAATAGTTAAAACAAAATAATGTATAGGTTGTTTACATGAGGCCAATAGCCGAGCCAGGCCAGTAACTGACTAGCCAATAGAAATCACTGGCTTAATGACTTGGCTTGCTTACTGGCCTTCTGTAAAAAGCCCAGATTATGGAAGGAAGATGTGACTGAACAAACATTTCTCAGCATTTTTATCCACTTTGACATACCTTGTGAAAAGTGATGAAAAAAAAAAGAAAACTAGAAAGAATAAAGTCTCACTATGAGGTTCAAAGCTATCAAAAGTACCTCATCATCAGCTTTCTAAGACCCACTGCTAGATATAGGCCTCGTTTTGTCTGCATCATCCCTCTCTCTAGCCGTCGCAAATCCAAAGAGCTTGCTAAAGGTAAACTGTTAAGTAACTAGGCAGCAGCAAGTGGCAGGCATTTTGGAATGAAATGACAGCAACATCTGACACATCATTTCATATAAACAGAGCAACAAAGTTTACCTTAACATGGTGATAAAACATGGTCAACAGTGTATGTTAGGATGGTTTTATGCATGGCCTCATCTTCCTATTGGTTTGTGTGGTGGACATTATCTTGGATGTCCACCAACACCAAATCAAAAAAGAAAGGTATTGAGTTTTATCCTAACATTAACCCATACACCGAGAACTGCAGATTAATCTGACAGAGATTGTTGTGTCAATGTTTGTTGGATAAATCCAATGTTCACAGTGAAAGCATCAACATCCTGCTATTACCAAGACACATGTCTGACATAATTTTCTTTAGAACAAGACTTAAAACATATTTCTGAAGTTTTAATTTAAATGACATTTATATACCAGCGGGAATGACTAGCACGTGATTTGATGTATTACGTCTAGATGTTGAAGCCCATCTTCCTCATGCAGGCTTTGTGCTCTTCGATAAGGGGTCCACAGTTCTCTTCCCCGTTTTCTATGATGCTGGAATGAAAACAGAAAGAATTAAATAAGGCGCATTGTAAATTAAACACATGTGTTTTTGCAGACTTAAATAATATCACTACTAAAGATTTTCTATAGTAATGGCAAGATAAATAAAGGTGTTATTTGGTTTCTTGATAATGTATATCTTTTACTATGTAAATTAAATGTTAAACACATTTCTGTTATGGCTTTGTCGCCATAAACACATTCAGTGCCACTATATGTACCTGCATCTTAAAACAAAGAAATATGCATTGTTTAAAAAATTCTAGCAGCAAATATGTTAACATCCCTACACTGACTGAGTAATTGCAGTAGTAAAGCAATAGTCAGGTCTGGACACATACAATATGTATGTACTCAATGGACTAGCATCCCTCATCAATCATCATCAACAGGTCTTTGTTAGTCTCCACTGCAGGAGCACAACCCTCTCTGTACTACCAGAGCCATATATTAGCCAGGGCAGTCAGGGGATTTGGCCTACACTCTCCATGCTGGCCAGACGGGTTCGAGAGGTCTCTTTGATGTTTATAAGCTCTGTTCAGCTTGTGATTCCTAAGTCGCCTTGTACGACATCCACGGGAAGACTTGGAGTGGTCCTATTCTACTCTGCCGGAAACCACGCAGCGGTAAATGCGTAATACTAGCATCCCTCCTATTGATCCAATGTGTGTGGCAGTCATGCCCCAGTCAATAGAAGCTTTAGCTTTAGTTAAACCTGTATCTAAGTCATCAATGGGGTTTTCAAAATATTTTAAATTGATTATCAGTCACCCATATCAGCATATGACGAAAACTGACACAAAACGCATTAAACCAAGCATAAAGATGCTTTTGAACGCTTGGCCGGTTTTTGTCTCAAAACGAAACAGATTTGGATACAACTGTTAAGAAAAAAAATATTTTTAACCGTAATAAAGGCCCAGATAATGCTTTAATGTGTAGCTAATTAACTTATATGCGAGGCATCACTCCGCGATTGCGTAATAAACTAAATTTTCAAGGAAATATCCTTCCTTATAACCTCACCATGCATCCCGCGCTCTTTTGGTTTCTGGACACGCGCAACACGGCTTCAGTTTGGGTTTTTCGGCGTTTGCTGGCGCCGGCACTTCGGGCGCCTTTATTTCCACAGCTTTTGCACTAGCATTGCCCATTGCTAAATTATTTTTCTTTGAAATTTATGATGCAATCTGCAAGACCAACAAAAACACACGGGAAATGTGAAAATGTCAAGTGAAGTGAACTGTCAATAATGACGTTTCGAAATGTGACTTTAGATGTTTTGTTTACAAAGACCGTTTGAAATAAACGGGGATTCAGTTTATGGGTAAAACGCCAGGTGGCGCTAGTATAGTATCGTTCCAAAACGCTAGTAGTTTTTTATTTCACATAAAAACAAAATAGAAATTTTAAATAAAAACAAAATAGAAATTTTACATAAAAACAAAATAGAAATTTTACATAAAAACAAAATAGAAATTTTACATAAAAACAAAATAGAAAGTAAAATGACGTTCAAAAAGAGATACATGTATGTATCCAATTTTGAATAAAAATCTTTGACTTTGGACGTGTATTCCATTTCCATACCTATGTAGATAGATTGCAAACCCGCCTTCCGTAATCGGATTGGATCAGACAATCGATTCGGGTGCAAACAGACATCTATTGCCATTTGCCAGGCTTTAATATATTTGACAAGCTCCGTGGCGCAGTGGTTATCACGCCAGCCTGCGACACGAGGGTTCGATCCCCAGAAACGTCATAATGGAAAACGATCTTTTTCAGATTGACCTGGGTCACAGAATTAATAATAGTACCTGGGTCTTGGATGTTTATTATTAGTGAGTGTCAGAGCCACGTTACCGGCGAAAATCGCTTTTGCTTGCTAGTAGCATGAATGCATGAGGGCCGGCCCGTCCGGGGAAGTACCACTCTCATAGAAAATCGACGTTTGATTAGGTAGTGACTTTACAGCTTTGATGCTCCGTTCGGTGAGTGAGAGAGCCGGAGGCCTATCCCTCCTCCCCTCTGGAGAGGGAAAATAAAAGGCCGGCAGCGGTCTTGTCACACCCCTGGTGTTGCATTAGTCCATGGGCAGCGGTGATCACCTACCATCAGGTGACCCCCTTGCTCGTTTGCCGTCCTATAACATAAAAAAAGATCTAGTATATATTATTTAAATAAAATTATTTTAATACGGTTTTTATCGCGTTTATTACATTATTTATACACCTAACGTTTCGAGCACTTTACAGTGTTCGTGGTCGCAGGTAGACTAAGTTGACATTTGTCTAGTAAGTATTTTATAAGAACTGCAAAATCTACCGCCTAAAATATTTTTGGTTAACGTTCCAGATGTACGCAGTATTGGCTCACGGTGTCTGAAGGTCTTGCAGTCTTCTGCTTAGCTTGAGATTTGATTAAATTGATGACTGGATCCCAAGCTGGTGGGCTGCCAACCATCCTCTCTATTGAAATTAGGATGTTTTTTAATTTCAATAGCCTCACGAAACATTCTTGGAATGTATCTGTTTTCTTTTGCAAGGACTTGAGGAGACTTAGTATATATTATAAAATATACCATCGTTAAAATAGTATCCTGCGACAAAAGTTCACAAGTTACAGTGGGGCAAGAGTTTGGCTAGCTCAATTTGTGTGTTATGTATGTCCTTTCTATAAATATTTATTTCAATCTATGGTTTACACTTGCAGTTGTGAGTTTTATATATTGATCTAAAAAAGATTCGTCCTCGCCCCGCTCTGGGGAGAGAAAAATAAGAGGCCGGCAATGTAACACCCGTTGTTGCAGTTGTTGATGGGTAGCGGTGATCACTTACCATCAGGCGACATGCTTGCTCGTTTGTCGTCCTATGTAAATGCCCCAAAAAAGGCCTTATAGCCTGGCTGACCTGACTTTGATAGGCTTTATAAACCACCAGCAATATTCCCGTGACTTCGACCGCGTAAATTATAGCCTATATGAATATGACAGAAAATAGGTATATCTTAAGCACAGAACACAGAATTCTGTGTTCTGTGATCTTAAGTGATAGGGTATCATCATCATCATCTCAGCCACAAGAAGTCCATTGCTGGACATAGGCCTCCCCTAAGGATTTATCATCATAGGGGGTTTTTGCCATACTCACCACGCTTGGCAGACGGGTTGGTGAGCGCAGTTTGTTTGGCTTATCTCGGTTCCAATGCTGCTGCCCATTGAAACCGTTTTTTAGGCGGGGAAAGGGTAGGAAATTGTTGGACTGGGGGAGCGGGATAGGGTATATGGGATGCTACTTGCTCGGAAGGATTAGGATAAGAAAGTAGCAGCTCGGGGAGGCCGGGCGCGCGTACTCGATGCCATGCATGCAACCACCGGACAGGCAGTTGAGTATGACACCCCTGACCCTGATAGGGTATAGTAATAGAAATTGGTGGTAGAGACACAAATA
The DNA here is from genome assembly GCA_963082605.1 of Rhodophaea formosa. Taxonomy (NCBI): domain Eukaryota; kingdom Metazoa; phylum Arthropoda; class Insecta; order Lepidoptera; family Pyralidae; genus Rhodophaea; species Rhodophaea formosa. The sequence goes on along the minus strand of OY720218.1, from coordinate 3,088,220 downwards.
ATGGAACTGCAACAGAAGAAAGTCTGAAAATACGGCTAAATATTACACTACTACATAGACTACATAGGCTAGGTAAGGGTGGACGGTGGTGGTAAACCTTAACCTATCCAATGGGAGTGAGAAGCGCTTTTGGCATTTATTTTTTCCCTATGGGGTTTTGAATACGTGGCCACGGCAAAGCTCTGAGAACCTAGTTTTTAGGGTTCCGTAGTAAACAAGGAACCCTTATAGTTTCGCCATGTCTGTCTGTCTGTCCGTCCGCGGTTTTACGCAGAGACTATAAGTACTAGAAAGCTGTAATTTGGTATGGATATGTATATTAATCATGGCAAAAAGTGGTAGAAAGAAAACATGAAAAAAAATTTTTTTAGGGTAGCTCCCATACATGTAAATTGGAGGAGTAATTTTTTTTTCTCTATTTACCCATCGTGTGGGGTATCGTTAAATAGGTCTTTCAAAAATATTATGAGGTTGAGAACACAATTTTCCGATTTAGGGATCCGTTTCCGAAATATTTGGTTTTAAAGTGCGAATTTTTGTTAGAGGTAAGTGTCCCCCCCCTCTATCTGCTAAACGGTTATATATAGATACGTGAAAAAAATTACAGCAGTAGTATATATACTGAATTTTAAAGGAAAATTATCAGAGCTGAGTACTAAGTACAAACTAAAAAGTTATAGGCAACCAACTTATAAACTGTAAAATTTCATACTATTTTCATTGTTAGATGTTTTTGGTCGCTAAACTGTAAGGTGCGAGTGTGAATAGTGTAAACTCAAAGTTGTCATTCGCAACTACGGAACCCTACACTGCGCGTGGCCCGAAACGCACTTGGCCGGTTTTTAATAATTTTATGCAGTATGTAGGTATAAATAATCGGCCAGGAAGCGTTTGGACCGTCGGCCCGGAAGGACGCGCGGCGCTATTGTTCCGTCCTTTCAAAAGATTCAAAACGTTTATTCAGAAAATAGGCCCTTGCAGGCACTTTTTCACGTCAAATCACATTTAAAATTATCTTATTAAATATTATGCATTTACTCATTATTGTTCAAAAGCTACAGACTACTAGCATTTCGGAACCGACCACTGCAGAGAAGAAATGCCGAAAGAAACTCTTTTCAACAGTATAGGTCGCCTACTCGCCTGAAGGGCTTTGTATGATTAATGATTATATTATATTTCTTTCTTTTTTTACTTTTCTTTTTTTTTTTCATCTGTTTTCATTTAACAATATTATTATACATTCATTATTTTTGGAACATGTTTATGTTTACGATCGAGTGAGCAAATCACAAAAACAACAGAACATGAAGTAGTCTCAAAGAGGCCGACCAGACCTTGTTTAAACCATTAAACTATTTAGATCTCTGGTCTGGTGATCGGGCAGATTGCTTTTGAGTTTAAGTTCAGTGCCGTCCTGATAATACATAGTGGTGTATAAGTAACTAGTAACGCTTTAAATATCTGTGAAACAAATTCAAATCGCGCCGTGAATTAATTAAACCTGTGTGTCACTGCTCAGCTCGGGCCTACGACTCCAAGAAACAAATGCTGATAAACCTGGTGAGATCAATCCAAATTACATGCATGCAGATAAAGTCTTTTAACTATTTTCCTAGTACACCAATTTGACTGCATTTCCCAATACCCTTAACTTATAATACCTTGTTGGTTGCGAAATTTGTATTTTATTCACATTATGCTCTACAAAGTCTTGTGATATCCCTCGTACATTGTGTATCGGTTGAAGTTTACTTAATGTTCTAATTAACGCTAAAATTCCTGTGGAAATCAATTAAAATCAGACCGCGACTCCATGCCCACTGCACACGTGAAAATGCTTAAATAAGCTTAGACTCCGACAAAAAGGTTGGCAATTAATGTTTATTATGGTCATAGCATAAACCAATTTTTCGGGTACACCAATTTTAGGGCTTAAGAATAAAATGAAGCACCAGACTTTCTTAGTTAAAATTTATATTTCCCTTCTATCGCAAAGTTTATCAAAACAAACAGTATCACCAAAAATATTGTTCATAAAACTTATCATTTTACCTTTTATTCAAAAACACTCTTCACTTTTGCTTAGCTTTTATTACATTCTAAAATTCAGTTTTCGGTTTTCACTATAGGTATTCATTTCCTAAATTCTTTTTCATTTGCCTCCTTTTCAAAATGTCGGTTTGCAACGATATTTCATTGCAAACAATAAATCAAAGCTATTTACAAATAAAAAGGACCTACTTACATTTACTATCATCCATTTAATTTACACAATGAAATGCGACTTGCACTAGCATATTCATTAAAATGTTTCCAAATTTATTCATCAATATTAGTAACTTAATAAATAGCGTAAATACGGAATATTCAGGTACTCATTAGAAAAAACATTTCATCAAGAACGTATATCATACACATAAGTGTAAACTTCAGAAAATGGTTGATTTTTTTCACTAGAGACATCTGACTACCATCACATCACCGTCCAATAGGATCTTCATAATAAAGCTATCAAAAGATCCTAACTTGATACGTCTTCTAATGGCTAAGCTTCAAATTAGTTTGTCTAATGATTTTATAGAACTGACTTGCTTTTTCTAATAATAGAAACTCGACTGGTCAGATATCTGTTTGCAGTAGAAGTTTGTAAAAATGATACATTGAGTAATTGATCGTTGTTACAATTGATCTGAAACAATTTTCCATAGTTCCAACTTGGTAGATACATATTATGTTAGCATTTTAAAGCAATAACTAAGAACCTAGATCCAAACCTATTAAAATTTATCTACAGCTTTATTGATCACAGATCACATCAGTAAATAACAAAATACTAATTAGGTGTACATCATCATGCAGTGACCGTTTAGAAAAAAAGTATTCGTAGAACTCCAAGATAAAAATAACACGCACAGATTGCAGGCAATAAACCAAAACAGAACAAAACCCGAGCAAAAAATTCTAACAATTTGAAAGGCAATTAACAAAATCCCAGTTACTGCACCACGCTTAACAAATCTATGCACGTGCATCCAAAGAAAACAATAAAAAGTAATATAATTGGAAACCCGACCGTATCCCTAAAACACCTATTGTCTTCTGGACTTTCACACAAAAATAAATAATGGTAAAACATCTGCGCAATATGAACAATACTGAAGTCACTATCAGGCAAATGGTCGGAGACGGTAATGGTCTATTTAGGGCTGGTGCAGACCAAATAAATAACGTATAAGGGCTAACATTTAATCAGACTCGCCAGGACTTAGCATCGTACGTAACAACAAATCCACTCAACGTATAAGCCTGACCTTACAAAATAATATCAATGAGGTGACGCATATGTCGGATTTTTTCAACGGTCACTTAACGACAGAATCGACTGGTATATAGAAAAACAATTCGAAGATGGCTTTTGGGGAGGAGTAGACTCAATCATAGTGGCCGCAGAATACTACTTAGTAAACATAAACGTATATGGACAGTCCAGGAATCAAATCAAATAGCAAAGATAGCACGCAAAATAACTTCTACTAACAAGCAGGTCTTCAAGAAACACTTCTCGCATGTGGAGAACTTAAAACAAAACATTATAATTGGATCTCAGGAGGTGACAAAAGTGCCAAGGTACATCGGGGTATAGCCATTCTAATCAGTAACAAAATAGACTATGAACTTATTCAAATACACCGCGAAAGTTGCGATATAATTGCATTACAACTAGAACTTAACATTAATTATATCGACCATCCAACTTATACAACAGACAGACAATTTTGGCAAACTTTTCATTACCCACGCCCCATAAGAATCAACATCTTACTTTTCACTAATAGGAAAGATCCCACCGGCAGAATGTGCATACGTGAACAGGATTTAAAAAAAAGAAAACACTGTATGACAAAAACCTCCCCATAATTTCTCAATCACTAATTTAACGGGAGTCTTTTATCAAATCTAAATCAACAACAAAAGTGTTTACTTTTGTAGTTGTTTAAGGAAGGAACAACAAGAAGCAGGTCGAAGTAGTTCTACCCTAAACTATTTCCAGTACAACTGTGGAATGTGTGTTTGCGGATGGACACCACAAGTAGACCACAGTGTAACTGGTACAAAAATTAATATCTTTGGCAACATTATATATGAGAAAAAGGTTTGATCGTAAACACAGACCACAAATTGGTATAGAGTAACATGTCATCTTAGACCGAATTAAAAACAGGAAAACTCATAAAAAGTCGTCGATACAAAAATACACAAATTATCCATAAAAGCTGTAATCACGCGGCCTTACTAAAATGCAGACTATGATGGAATATTAGGATACCATAAGAGAAAAAAATCAAATGGTCAAAATAAAGCAACTTAATTAAAAATGGAAACCCATTTAAATAGAATGCTTTAAATAAGTGCGACCACCGCAACAGCAGCCGCCCCGCATGGCATGCCAGGTACCTGGAAGTGTCACAATTAAACCAATATTAGGATTCAGATATTAAGGCACGTAGATAAATATGAGTTAACCATACAGGAAAAGCGACTATCATGACACGCTACGTAAAAGCAATCCAGAACTTGAAGACCTTGACTGACATTTATATAGAACTAGCTGTTACCCGCGGCTTCGCCCGCGTGATGTGTGGCCGATGTCTTTCTCAGTGCCCTGGCCTACGTGTGTGCAGAAGTTCGTGATGGTTGGTTCGGTGGATGGGGCGTGAAAGCGTGGCAAGCAAACGGACTCACTTTCGCGTTTGTAATATTAGTTAGGATTAGGATAATAAAATAGATAACAAAATTGCGCTAATAATGTACAAGATTGTGATCAGACCGGTTGTCTATGGTCTGAACTTATCAACACTAACTAAAGCAAACTGGTCAAGACTCAGAAATATGAGCGTCAAATATTACATAGATGGTGCCATTGACACGCCAAAACGAAGAGAAAGCACGAAAGAAACGATAAGCAATGAAGACCATCAAAAATAATAAAAATAAGACAATTAGGATTAAATAGTTATAGTGAATTAAGACACCCGACTCCCTACCTCCTCCGAGTAGCATTACAATATAGGGAAACCAAACGCAAAGTAGGGTGCACTATCTACACATGGGAGGAATCCCTTGATTAAGATATTATCCATACTACTTAATACAACAAAATCAGAATGGACCAACTTAGTCGACATCATAACAGTCATAAAAAGGGAAGTCAAAAGATCTATGAAGACACAGAAACCGACGCAGAAGAATCTACATCAATCTCGAAACAATTTTATTCGTCAAGAGCTGGCAATAAAAAAAGAAGCAAATACAGTAACCGCAAGCGCCCTAGTACAAGGACTCCAGGATTAATGAGACAGGGCTGAAAATGAACTTCTAGAACAACATCGTCGTGAAACAAGAAAGAAGCCAGAGAAAACTTCACGAATGCAGTCATCTTCCCCTCTCTTTTATATATTACACACCAAGTATAGTATCTATCTTCCCCATACTGATTTGATGCAAGTATTCGGTTGGTTCTAACTTCCTTTCTGTCCTCATCCTGACTGCACCGCCCTACACACCCAATCCTATCTACGTGTCCAACTGGTTTCTCGAGCCGGGATCCGTGATCCAACGGGGAGGGTGGTAGCTGTGCTAGGAGGAACCGCATCTGCTCATGTCCACAAGCGCAGTTACGAACTCTCCTTGGTGGACGCCTATCCTACGTTCTTGCAGCTTAAACACTGGCTGGGCGGACACAGAACAGAACAGAACAGAGTATGTAGGTATAAATAATCGGCCAAGTGTGAGTCGGAGCGGAGTCGCGCACGAAGGGTTCTGTATTATCATCGATACAACTTAAGAGTCCCACGTAAAGCCGCAATCCCATACAAACGTAGTTTCGTTTTAGTTTTACAACAGTTAAGCCAATCTCAACCAAATTCCGTACATACGACCGGATAAGGCATATTGATGTTTATAATCTGATTTCAATTTTAAAAACAAATACAAAATTACAGCGAGTACAAGTTTTCGATACGAAACTTCAAATCGCTGTAATTTTGTATAGGTGACGAATTTATGTAAGCATCATAAGTGCCGTTTATTGCTCTAAAACACGATTAAAAGCTTTATGTTGTTTAAAACTAATTAAAACCAAAGTAGTGCGTTGTTTTGATGAAGCGAGATAAACAATAAGCTGGCTCGGATTAAAGCGCCACAAACTAAAAATAACATAGAACAGACACTCCGCTCTCAAAAAAAAAAAAAAATGTATACCTAAGTAATTTATTTTTTAGAATCGATATTTGTCTAGGGTCCTTTATCTGAAGCTATTGTTAATCCTAATGAACACAAGGGTCTCTTTTGTCACCGAGTTGGGGTTAAAAATAAGCGAGGTAAGTTTATAAAGCGAAGGGCAGACATGCACAGCAGTGGGAGAGCGGAGCAAAAATATATAATTTATATAAATATCTGTAAAAAATAGGAGAGGTAAAAGAATGAGATGGTTGGCATGCTTTGAAAGGATATGAAAAGTTTTCGAGGTTAATGATGCTAAAAATATTATTGTTTTAATTATAAATAGTTATGAATAATCGTGAGCTTTTATTTTCTCATAACATGGTGGATACAAATTTGTGACGCAACCAGTGACGATACTTTAGCCAGGGGCCCCGAACTGTAAACATATACGGCAGTTGCTTTGCCCTTGGGTTCACATTTTAGTTCTTAAGGGGGCACACTAGGCCCAGTAGCGACGCCAATCATTTTATTCCTAATACTTCACAAATAGAAAGAAATTCAAGAATGTAAATCATATAAGCCTTAGTAAATAACCTGAAGTATTTTTGGAATCATGTTTTAATATTATGAGAATAAGTCATTAAGAGAAATAGTGATTATCGCCAAAACGGCCGTTTTCGGCGGTAATCTGATTCTCACTGATTATGATAATATTAAACATGATTCCAAAAATACTTCAGGTTCAGGCAGGTAAATACTAAGGCTTATATGATTTACATTCTTGAATTTCTTTCAAACTTTCTTAAAACTGGTTGGGTTATTCTTCTATACTCTCACTATTTTCTAGCCGTGTTCCGCCCAGTTTCCTCCCGTTTATATTTGTTTAGGCCGGCTGTTTGACCCGAGCCTTGCTATTTTGGACACATACGGGCCATTTACTTTATAGGAGTTATGTTTGATTGATATTCAGGTGGTTCTCGGTAAGTGTACTGGTTTAGGACGTAATAGTGAATTGCCCCTAGTTTTGCATTAGGTAATTGTCTATGGCATATGACTAACTAGGTAATAGTACCTTTACTCTTCGTAATTTGTGCTAATTAGTACTAGTTTTTCATTAATTTATGTTATGTTGTTTAGTTTTTCATACTTATACAAAAACTGGGAAATTCTGAAAATATTACTTAAACCTTCGGACTGGGTTGAAAATATCCTAATCCTAACTAATATTATAAATGCACAACTTTTTTTTATTGTTTATTTGTTTGTTTGTTTGTTACGCTTTCACGCCGTATCTACTGAACCGATCATCGTGAAATTTTTCATACACATAGGTTAGGGTACTGAGAAGGACATAGGCTATATATCACGCCGGCAAAGCCGCGGGTGACAGCTAGTTAAAAAATAAAGACATCTTCATGAGTTTGAGTCTTAGGTCCCAACTCAGCATATGTTGAAGTCACAACGTTCCTCTATTTCCAAGACGCTTTACATTACACCTGTACTGCTTAATCCAGTGTTCGTGCGAACATTCCGTGTAACGCCGGCAATAACAGTTAAAATTTACCGGCCGTGAGCCCCTTGTACGGCTCTGAATGTTAACCGGACTGATTTACATAAACATTTGGCATTTAGGTTGTCAGAAAATACTGTTTCGTAATTTTGACTTCAAAACGGCACGTCTTCCCGCGTTTCCTATCCAAATCCGATATGATAGCAAGATGTTCTTTTGCTGTGAGGTCTTAGGAGTGTACGTGCGAACATTTTGTTTAGCGCCGGCAATAAACCAGCAGAATGCCAAGATGTTCTCTTGCTGGGAGTGAGGTCTTCCTAATTTAAATATTTATAAATTCTAAGAGCTGCCAAGGTTTTTTTCTACAGAATCACTATATTTATTTATTTTATTTTATTTATTGGCACACAAAACAGTCTTACAACTATTCATTATACAATAAACTAATCAATGGATTCAATGGCTGGTTGCAAAACCAAGAACACAGTGCGCACAGCATGCTAAACTTTGTTGTTGACAATATAAACATACTTAATACAAGGGTATATCTAGGTAATACTTTTTATATTAAAAACTACAAAACACGAAACCAATATAATGGTGAGAATAATAAGTAAAATTTATAGTATACATAAGTGATGGTGCTAAATACAAAAATATATATAATTATGATGAGAAAGCTAGGAAAGCAGTTGCCGTATGCTATATTTAAAACTATTCAATGACAAACTATAGATGTCAGGTACTTCTTCATGGTCATACGTTTGGAACAATTTATTGTATTCGCGGCAAATCCTAAGTATGGGATTGTGAAAAGATACGTTATTATTACATGAGGGTATGGAGAAGGGGATGATGTTGCGGACTGATCTTGTCGGGACTTTGAAATTTATACACGATAATAATGAGGTGGTTAGTTGGCCGTGTAATATTTTATAAAGGTAAATAAAATTTTGAATTGTGCGACGCTTTTCTATAGTCTCGAATTTAAAGAAAATTAGACGTTGTTCGTAAGAGCCAAGTTGCCTTTTGAGACCATAGCGTTTAGATAGTAATCGGAGAAAGCGCCTTTGAACTGATTCGACAAGATCAATAGATATTGCATACTGTGGAGACCAAACAACCGATGCGTATTCTAGTCTGCTTAATACTAGTGATTTATACAGATATATTAAACTCTTGGGATCTTTGAAATCAGATGCGGTACGCATAATGAAACCCATTAATTGATTGCATTTTTTGGAAACTAATGTATAATGCTTATTGAAACTAAGACTAGTATCGAAAATAACTCCAAGGTCTTTTATTTCAAACTTTCTAGTAAGAACGTCATTTCCCATGGTATAGTTAAAAGTAATGGGTTTTTTTTTCGTGTGAAACTAATAACTGAACACTTATCAGTACCAAGACTCATTCTATTTGTAGAACACCAAGATACTAATTCATTAACGTCATTCTGCACGGCAATACAGTCATTCACAGAATTTATGTTGGCGAAAATTTTTAAGTCATCTGCGAACAATAGTGTATTACTATGGAGTCTAGGAATGAGATCATTGATGTAGATGATAAAGAATAAAGGCCCTAAGTGTGAGCCTTGAGGAACCCCGGAGGTCACCATGACAGGTTCAGAGCAAAATCCTTTCAGAGCTACTAACTGACTACGACATTCCATATATGAGCAGATCCATCTAAATAAGTTGTCATGTATTCCCAGATCATGTAATTTGTTAAAAAGAATCTCATGATTGACTTTATCAAAGGCCTTTTGAAAGTCGGTGTAGATAGAATCGACCTGACTGTGTTGATTAAATGCCCTACAGATAAAGTCAGTATACTCCATCAGGTTGCTCACCGTTGACTTTCCCTTAACAAACCCGTGTTGCGCCTCGTGAATATGTGGCTTAACATGAGAGTATACAAAATCGTAGACGAGGGATTCAAATATTTTGGCAAACGCCGACAAGATACTAATGGCTCTGTAATTTGAACAATCCGTTGGATCACCAGACTTGTATATGGGAACTACATGTGCTCTTTTCCACGTATTTGGAAATATTCCAGTGGCCAAGGACTTACTGAAAATTATGTGCAATGGAGTCAACAAAGCATCAGCGCATTTTTTTATAAAATACGGTGGAATGCCATCCGGCCCAGCGCCCTTATTTACGTCCTGATCTGTCAGTTTCCTATAGACATCCTCACGTGATAATTTAACTTGAGATAGTGAATAAGAGCAATGGCTATTATGGTTATCATTGTAAGCTTGATGACTGTCAGTTGCGAAGACGGACGAGAAAAACTCAGAAAAAAGTTTACTGATCGCTGCACCACCTGAAGCAGTTTTGTTTCCATACGTCATAGTATCAGGTACTGAGCTACGGGATTTTTTACTATTCACGTACGAGAAAAACAATTTGGTGCCATTAGAAAGTGAGTCCTCAACACCGTTCACAAACTTGTCATAGCATAATTTGATAAGTTTTTTGGATCTTGCTCGCAACAACTGAAACTCATCATAGTCCCTAGGGTTCTTATATTTTTTATATCTCTCATGAACTTTACTCTTTTCCTCAATACAAGCTTTTAATGGCTCAGAATACCAAACAGGATACTCACGATGGCATACGCGTCGCGTAGGAGTATTTTCGTTTATTATTTTATTCAGTATATTATAGAAACATTCTACATCTACATTTACGTCGTCATTGTTAAGAATTTCATGCCAATTTATTTTGAATAGGCTATCAGAGCATTTAATATAATCACATTTCCGAAAATTAGGAATAGCTTTAGACTTAGGTTTCATTTGGTTAGCAGTATAATGAGATTTGACATCTATGGATACAGCTGGATGATGACGATCAGGGGTAGACAATGGACAGCTTTCCGTTAAAGACAATGCAACATCTGATATTGCTAAATCTAGTGTTCTATCATTTGAATTACGCACAGAATTGTATTGGCGCATATTACACAGGTGAAGAAAGTCAACAAGAAGAGACGATTTCGCATCATAAGGATTACTAGGCAGCAGATGAGATGACAATGCTAGCGTACGGTCAGGAGACCAATCTAAAAGAAGAATATTAAAATCGCCCAACAATATTGTTTTAGTTTGATCGTCGAATTTATACAATATATTGACAGAACATTGATCCAGAAATATTTTATAGTCAGAGACAGTGCTATCGGGCGGTAAATAAACAAGGCAAATATTAAATGTCTTTTCATTGGAATCTTTGACCGATATCCATATATCCTCCAAATCAGACTCAAAGTCCGGGCGTCTTATGACGTGAAAAGTTTTTTTAATTGCAATCATAACCCCTCCTCCGGAACGTTTACAAGATCTGTTTAGATCGCGATCTTTTCTGAACACTGTATACCTGTCATCTATAAATTCACTATTCGATATAGAATCATCTAAATTTGTTTCTGACATACATATGATATCATAATCATCATTTAAGATATTTATATAAAGTTCTTTTAATTTACTTTTTATCCGATTTACATTTTGATAGAAAATATGCATAATTATTGAGAAAGAAAAAACCAAATATCAAAACAAAAGCACAAATAAAAAAAGAAATTTATTTAACTAGCAAATTTTGTCTAATGAACGTTTGTCTTTTATGTGGATAGCGGGGGACGTATCATCTTTTCTCACATATACGCGACCATATTTAACCCAGACATATTTATATGTTTTGTCTTTGGCAGCCTTACGAGCTGCAGCGTGGAGGTCCTTACATTCTGCTGACAGATGCTCAGATACAAAAATAGGTGTTTTATCTCCTGGCACCCCCAGATGGGACGAGTTAAGAGGATCTTGCTGATTGCTGCGGTTGAATCTCTTCACCGCAGAAATAATCACATCTCGGTGGCGCTCTGAGGGTAACGTGACAAGAATAGTGCGCGGACGACTAGATGCAGGGTTCACCTTCGCGATACGTCGACACGAGCGTATGTCACCATCCATGATAGGGGACTTAATCTTGTCACATAAGTTCTTAATAATAGTGACGACGTTTTCATTGTGTCGCTCGGGCACAGCCTGTATTTCAAGATTAAGGCACCGTGAAGATTTCTCAACTAAGTTAACGCGTTGTTCCAGCTTGGTAACCTGTATCCGCAATTCAGCATTGTCAGCCTCCAAGCGAGAAATCATTTTCCCCATTTCCTGAATATTATGTTCAGTGTCATGTTGTTTGGCCTCCAAAAAATCAGTTGTGGCAGTAAATTCATTCTTCAGTTGCTCAGAAGCCCTAGACATTTCTATTTTGATATTTTTCTTTATTTCTAATGTGAGAGTTTCTCGAAGGCTGTTTATTTTTAGGTCAAATAAATAGCTAAATTGCCTCATGTTGATGCTAGCTTCCTCATTAGGTAACATTCCTCCATCTATAGGTTCATTGGACAACTCCGAGATATTAACGAGAGATTCGTCACAGGACATATTTGGTAATTGGTTGTGTGTATTGTTTGCGTCAATCGACGCAGAAGCAGCGGAAGCCAATTCGGTTTTCCTGCAAGTGTATGGCGACCCTACGGGAGTGTCGTCTGATCTATTCCGTCGAGTTATATTGTTGCATGCATCGCAACGCCATGTACACTTCAATTCAGCCGCATTTATACTAAAATCGGTTGTAGAAATATTGAGGCACTTATAATGATAACCGCTATTGCACAGCACGCATTTTAATAACTCCTTAGCATTAATAGGCTTTTTACAGGCATAGCAAATCATTTTGGAGCAATATGTGCTGTATTTGAACTGTAACTTTTAAGTAAAATAAGCCAAGCGCAGCTTAATAATCTTCCAAAGTGGATAACTGTAGACGTCGTCGTCAGCTGAGTCTCGAGGAGGTAGGTAGTGTGAAGTGCGTATACTGGCGGTGACGAGACGCAGAAGGAGAAGGCGAGTGGCACAACGCGCGCGTTAGAGTAGGAGCGCCAAGCGTGCACCTAGCTACGCCGCCTCGTAGATGCGCCTACGCTACGACCGATAATGCCGAGTAATGGTGATTAATAATTTTAAACTCACTAACACTCCGAAATGATTGCAGCTATCCGAATTTGGGCTTCACATTCACAAAGTTTAACTTGTTATCTTCACGCCACTATAAATAAGAGTTGAACTTATATTGTATATATCCCTTTTTTAACTAATATAAACGGAGCGATTCAAAATCGATGTCAACTTGCCGGTTGTGTTGTGCTAACTGTACTGTACTATACGAATACTAGTGCACTAATCCAGTTTTCGTGCGAACATTTCGTATAACGTCGGCAATAACAGTTAAAATTTACCGGCCGTGAGCCCCTTGTGCGGCTCTGAATGTTAATCGGACTGATTTACATAAACATTCGGCATTTAGCTTGTCAGAAAATATTGTTTCAGAATTCTGACATCAAAACGTCACGTCTTCCCGCGTTTCCTATCCATATACGCTATGATAACAAGATGTTCTATTGCTGTTAGGTCTTCCCGCTTTAAAATTTAATACTTGATAGCTCATATAATTTTAATAAAATTTAATAGGTATTGATTATAAGTTCTTATGGCTACCAAGAGTATTTTAAAGGACGAGGCTTAGGTACATATACATTACACCTGTATTGCGTAATCCAGTGTTCGTGCGAACATTTCGTGTAACGCGGGTAATAACAGTTAAAATTTACCGGCCGTGAGCCCCTTGTACGGCTCTGAATGTTAACTGAACGTGATTTACATAAACATAAGCATTTAGGCTGTCAGAATCAAATATATTGTTTCGGATATATTTCAATATTGTTCCCGCATGTTTTTATTCATGGTCACCACCATACCAGCTATGATGGTAGGATGTTCGCTTGCTGAGAGGTCTTCCTAATTTTAATAATTATAATTTCTAAGGGTTACCAAGATTTTTTCAAAGGACGAGGCATACGCTACTTCTTAATACTAGGTAGTCCATACTGCATACAATACCACTATTATAAGTAATCCACTGTTCGTTCGAACATTTTGTGTAGCGCCAGCAATAACCCAGATGAATGGCAGGAATCGGCAAGATATTCTCTTGCTGGGAGTGAGGTCTTCCTGATTTAAATAATAATAATATTAAAGAGCTGCCAATGTTTTTTATAAAGACGAGGCTTAATCACTACAAGTAGGTCATCATCATCATCATCATTTCGTGTAGGTGACACGGTCAGTCGACCCTGCACACCCTGGTGTCAGAGTTCTTCGTTACCGCCTCTCGGCCTCTGACGTGGTTCCTTTAACGACTACCAGATGGCAGCCGGGACAGAAGGCTTAACGTGCCTTCCGAAGCACGGAATCATCTTTCTTATCAGATAATCAGGTGATTCATGCCTGCTATGTCCTAACCAAACTGGAAACAACTTAACAAAGTATGCTTCCCGTGGGAATCTAACCCACGACCCCCGGGTCAACAAGGCAAACGCCTTAACGACTGGACTACGGAGGCTGTACAAGTAGGTACAACTGCAGTAATCCAACATTCGTGCGAACATTTCGCGTAACGCTGGTAATAACAATTAAATTTTACCAGCTGTGACCCCGTACAACTCTAAATGTACGTACATTGGACATGATTTACATAAATAGTAGGCATTTGAGTCGACACGTGACGTGAAGTAGGACCTACCGGATATTTCGGAAATTCTGCCTACTTTCCGGCTCAACGTGCTAAAATGCGTAATTAAAAACCCTTGTCACGATATTATCGTCATACACCCTACCGCGGTTTCCTTTTTTAAGGTTTTATTTTTTTGTGTGAATTGTTAATCTGTGTTATAAAAGAAATAAAACAGAATGAAGGTTTCTAATTTTTTTTTTAATTTAATGGCCAGTTTTCAGTGGCGTAACTATAACATTTGGCGCCCGTAGCAAATTCTTACAATGGGGCCAATGAGAGCATAAGTTCAATGAGCAATTTCTTGCTTAGCTTTGATTGATTCTTGATTATATTTTTTTAGTTCGATGGCGCTTCGCCTTTTGTACCAACTTTGCCATTTTGAATAATTTCCAAAAAGTGAATCAGCAAAACATCTATTTAATTGTTAGGCCTGCTCATAAAATTTTACGAGAATCGCTTCAGAAACATTTGAGAAATGCGGTCTGAAGAGTGGAACACCCGTTTATAATAGACATAGGTACCAAGAACATTTTGCCCAAACTGAAACAGAGAGGCGCCTCGCTCGCGTTTTGCGGTCAATAACGATTTTAATAACTAAACCACAGAATACATATTAGTACTAAACTTAGAAATTTGGCTTAAGTACTTGAAAGGGCTTTCAAGTACTTTAGCCAGATTTCAAAGTTGTGACCCTACTGGTGGAGATCCACCAGTGGGGTCACGTCTTTGAAATCTGGATGGCTCATCTGAGCAGTGGGGCTGTGGGGCACTATAGTAAGTTACAGTTCAATAAAAAAATTCATCATACATTCCGACATAAATATATATTTACACCTACATTTAAGCACATAGGTACACGCCATTACACTTCATTTTTGGGCAATCGTGTCAGAAAATCAGAGCAATAGTAATATATTTTTTTACTAGCCTGTTAAATCCCACAGCTGGGCAAAGGCCTCACTCTCTGCTTTACACTTTTCACCCAGAATACACATTTTGATGATGATTAACGTGAGATTTAGACATTCTCATTCACCCTCCACCACTACCCAGGAAGACCTCCAGATGAGGTCGAAATATGTCGGCCAGTATCTGACTACGCGAGTATTTTAATAGCAAAATATACATATTTATAAGATTTTCAATGTTGCCAGAATATACCTGCATAACCCGTTCATGAGCT
Source organism: Rhodophaea formosa (assembly GCA_963082605.1). Taxonomy (NCBI): domain Eukaryota; kingdom Metazoa; phylum Arthropoda; class Insecta; order Lepidoptera; family Pyralidae; genus Rhodophaea; species Rhodophaea formosa. The sequence continues at coordinate 3,072,649 of OY720218.1, read as the reverse complement.
GAATTCAACCTGGCTTAACTTGCTAGTTTATTTCACATAGTAAAAGCTTAAACTTGGCGACCTAAGTTCATATGACAGTTACCGGAGATTAGCGGCTTTAACTTAACTATAATAATCGTCGATTAAGCCAGGATACGCCGAGTTACCCCCACATTATTATTAGAAAACTTTCTTAGTAAAAGGTGCGCACGACATGTAGAGATTCTAGAAAAGACAGTATATTTAGTATTTTTTTTGCTGTCTTTGAGCTGATAACAGAATAGGTTCCAATCCTCAGATTATAATGCGAAAATGTGTATGTTTGTTTGAAAGGCTGTAAACACACTATGCCGAAAGTACGCGGCTGAAGTTCGGCGTGATAACGCCTGCAATACTATTTGACGCTTTCACGTCGTAATTACTGAATTTATCATCTTGAAAATGCAAGTCTGGGGTACGGAGAAGGACATAATGTAGCTACCTTTGATTCCAGAAAAAGTACGGATAAAGCTAGTATATTTTGACAGACACGCTGTCTCATTAGTAGACATCGGGTTTAAAACGCTCATGAGGATGTGCTACCAAGAACACTATATTATACTTATACCATTAAAACTTTTAAGACAGACACCATAGTGCAAGTGCATAAGAGTACCTATAAATACAAGCTGCGAGAAAAACTTCATTTAAATTGGCTATAACTTATGGGGAATGACTTACCGTCATACCGAACTGCCACACTGTGTAATGTATACAGTGCACAGTGGAAAAAATGGGAATTCCCTACTATAGATGATGCGGGAAGTAAATGAAACTGTATTTCTTATAGGTACTGATTATAATGAGACGAAAAATTACAAAGTTGGAGATGTGTTTTGTATCAGAGGTCACAATTTAAGTCTTCCAATGTTAAGAAATTTTGAATATAACTCCCACGCAGTGTTCCCAGCGCGAGTTTGCGTTTTGTTTATTATGTTTCTGAACACACAGAAAAATTAACATCATCATCAACAGGTCTTTTTTAGTCTGCAGGAACACCACAAATGAACATTGCGGAGATAAATAAACATTAAGGCACCAGTCCATGGGCACCAACGACTGATTATTACAAAAACAACTAGACATCGGCAAAACAAATGAAAATCTAGAAAAATAAAATTCACTTCCAGAAATAACGAATACTTAGTTCCACGTTCTCTTTGCCGCCGAGCTCCTTTGATGGTGAACTTTATTGTGTTCTAATATAACAGCTGGTGTCGTTAACAAGCTTGTGTAGAGTTAGGTAAATTGCCGTAAGGTCTAGAGTTAGGTAAATTCAGGCACATGCATATATACAACATACCACCACATATTCGTGATTATATTATCTGGTTCTCTGCAGTTTTGGTAGTCAAAATTCAAAAATCCTTTTGACTATTTTATACTTTCATGCTCGGACCATTAGATAATGATTTATTTGACCATTTCAAATTTTGAATTTAGAACTAAAAGCAGAGGACTACTAAAACGAATTTATAAGCAGCATGTATGTGTATGATGTACACTATAAAGCGTGCGTACACTATAAAATTACTTTTCACGGCCATTTTTAACAATGTATAAATACCTACAACCGAAAATGCAACATTGAGAAAGAGTAGTACAGAAGTCCCAAATATTTCCGGACCTAACTTTTAAAAAGTAAAATCCCGATTTTACATTGAAAATTACAATGTGTATTACTTTGTTCTCCTTAAGTTTCAGAGAAAATGTTCCATAAAAAGGTAAAAACACCTAGAACACATACAATTACTTAACCTTGAATAATTTTCTCATTCATCCGTAACACCGTGAAAAATTAATTCTCCCTCTCGCTCACACGTATGAAGATTTACATATGCGTCTCTTTCTACCAGGGCCGGAGTCAGGCGTGAAAAATTTAAGGAAGTTTTAACGAGTCGCTTTTGTTCCAGCACAATTAGTTATTCTTTTCATCGCTGCAATTAATGTTTAATGTGGACAAAGTTTGCTTGTGCTTCAGAAAGCTAACGTCTTTCATAAAATTGAATCGGGGAAGTTTCGACGCCGTGGAAAGTCAAGCGATTGACGGGGAAAGTTGATTTTTTATTTCTATATTTATCGGGAAAATTAAGCTTTCAGTTCTTTGTGAGATCTGACTTATAGATCGATGTTCATAGGTGATGCTGCTAGCAACCCACCACCATTATGAATTAATTATGATTATTCATCATCATTACATCACATCATCCCTTTCTGTACTACCAGAGTTAGCCAGAGCAGTCAGAGGATTTGGCCTATACTCTCCATGCTAGCCAGACGGGTAGCGGAGGTCTCTTTGATGTTTATAAGCTGTGTTTAGCTTGTGTTCTCTAAATCACCTTCTACAACATCCACGGGAAGACTTGGAGTGGTCTTATTCTACTATGCCGGCATTCACACGCCTACCAACACCCTAAAATTAAAGGTCTTTGAGTCTTATGGCCTTTGGCTCTGCCTGCTCTGTAAGCGGTAAAGACGTGATAATATAAAATGTATAATCATAATCATAATCATATCTTTATTTGCTTAAAAACATGGTCTTACAAGATGTTACAAATAGGAAAATGAACATACATGTTTTGCTAACAGTAAATAGCATGCAAATATTACTGGTTAGTAGTCCAGAAAATCTTTAAGGCTATAAAAGTTTTTTTCGACAAGCCATTTATACATTTTTTTCTTAAAAAGCATAACATTCAATATTTTTAATTCGTCTGGCAGTTTATTGAATATTTTTATACACATATACAAACAACTATTTCTGTATTTTTCACATTTAGGAGTAACATCTAATACCAATCTATTTGGATTTTTTGTGTTACGTAGATATAAATCACTAGCTTTTTTGAACAGTGTTTTATGCTTATATACAAACATACATACTTCATAAACATACAGTGACGGTAGAGGTAGTGGACCAAGTTTTTTAAAATATGGTCTGCATGATTCACGCGGTTTTAATCCACATATTGCACGGATACAATTCTTTTGCGCAATAAATACTCTTTGAATATCGGTACTATTACCCCATCCGATATAAAGCCTTATCAACACAATCAAACGATACAGTCGATATCTTCTTTAAAGCTCCAAGACCAAGAGACAACATATAGTTTTTGATATAATATCAAATACCAATCATTGAATGGGTTAGGTGACATTTCGACCGAAAAAGAAATTCATCCGAATTGGTACCTACATTCACGAACTTCTCTGTTAAAGGGTTTTTAAAGACAGACGGACATTAAAGCGTTTCTATAAGTGTTCCATCTTACTTTGTGGGACATGGAGGCCTAAAAAGCAATACATATATATTATCACGTTTTTCTTCCTTGCGGGGTAGACAGAGGACAAGGTCATTAAATCCAAAGGCCACGTTCAGCGTGTTGGTGGGCATTAAGGAGGAAAGCGTTTTTAGCGAAAATTTTTTAGGTTTTCGATCAATCCCTTGACCGGCTTTTACGAAAAGCTGCTGGTATATTCATTTTTTTTTCTTTTCTTCCAAACCAGCATAGAAGAGAAAGCATGACTCTCATTTTAGTGGCCGGGTAAGAAATGCTAAAGTCACAGGAAATACCCATAACATGGCCCCATAACATAGGAATTGTCAAAGCGACACTTATTGCTTTCATATTGGTTTTCGGGGACAAACGCTCGAATGTAAGCCTAATATAAAATATACGAGTTACAGAAAGGAATATTCTACGACTTCAAGTTTTCGCGGTTATAATCCACTGCAGTGCACGACCCTCTCTGTACTACCAGAGTTTTTTAATATTAGCCAGATCAGCCAATACTCTCCATGCTGGCCATACGGGTTGGAGAGGTCTCTTTGATGTTTATAAGTTTTATTTAGCTTGTGTTCCCTAAGTCGCCTTCTACGACATCCACGGAAAGACTTGGAGTGGTCCTATTCTACTCTGCCGGGAACCACACGTCGTGGCGTCACATCTGTACTTTATTTAATGCGTGTTCAGTCACTTCGATTACCATCGATATTTAAGTGCCATTTTATTACATTTCGTGTAGTACGTGTACTTTAAGCGTGCCTGTACACTAGTCATTTTATTGACAAACACGATATTTGGAACAGTTTTACCAATGATTGATAATATTTCAATTATACAACTATCTGATTTTGACGGATAAATGATACCAAGTGGGAAATATATCTACCACTACAAATAAAACAAAAAAATCAGTCCATAAATGGCGTAGCTTTTTGTTACCCCACATAAAAAAAACAGCCAAGTGTGAGTCACACTCGCGCGCGAAGGGTTCCGTACCATTATCTACTTATACCTACAAAATTTGACTTATGAGCAAAAACGAAAAAACATGTTTGTTGTATGGGAGTCCCTTAAATATTTATTTTATATGATTTAATTATTTATTTTTTAATTAAATATACATCTAAATATTCTGTGAATATTTCAAGCGTCCACCTGTTATCCATTAATCATATCGAGCAAAAAACGGCAAAAAATTATATTTGCTGTATAGGCGCCCCCCTTGAATATTTATTTTATTAATATAAATTATAAATTGCCCGCGGCTTGCCCGCCTGATATATAGCTTATGTCTTTTTCAGTACCCTAACCTATGTGTATGCAAAATTTCATGTTGATCGGTTCAGTAGGTAGGGCGTGAATAAATAAATAAATATATACGAACAAATCACGTTCCAAAGTAAGTTCGAGACTTGTGTTATGGGATACTAACTCAACGATACTATATTTTATAATACATAAGTACTAATATAGATATACATCCAAGACCCAGGTCAATCTGAAGACGATCATTTTCCATCCGGAGATTGAACCCGGGAGTCGGGACGAAAGCATAACAAACAAATAAACAAATTCACTTTCGCATTTATAATATTATAGTTGGTATGTTTTTAGTATTTGCTGTTATAGTGGCAACAGAAATACATCATCTGGTATAATTTTAATCTCTCTCTTCAGAGTAAGTTCTTTAGTTAATAAATGAGACACCATGTTTTCTTTAAGCTTCACTTAGGTAAGTATTTGAAAGCGTGGGCTTACAGTCTTTAGTTAAAGCTTCTTGTTCTATGGCAATGATAAATTCAAATACAAACGAAACCTTTATGACTACAAACTACAAAAGACAACAAATTAAAAAGAAAATGTTTTATTTTGACTCACACTGTTTGCTTCCTTCCTGCAAAGACCTAAACTAGTTTGTGCTGGACAAGACAAACTGGCTGAATAACCCAACTAAGTGGAGAGTTCTTGGCGGGAATTTTAGCGGACTACCCGGTGTTTCAAATTGAAAATATGCGATGAAAAAGAATTCGCCACAGGTAGGATTCGAACCCACACCTACACATTAAAAACCATTTACTCGGTGTTCGTTTTGGATGGTTGATGTGAAATTGGTGTGATTTGGTGTTATAAACGGCCATGTCCATGAACAATGTGTGGGATAATTAAAATAAACTGTCATGGTGCGGTGAGATTTATGTAGCGGGCTGGTGGTTGTCCATCTCGCTGCGTCGTCTGTGATTGAACAAGTGGTTTCGTGATAGATTGTCGCCAGCGGTTCCGCCGAATCAAAGAAATCACTAACACCATCATTTCGTTGATAAACTAGAACACTCCAAGAAGCTCCGGAAACTTCTATTTTATTACTTGATACTTGGCTAAATACGTAACTCGTGAAAGTCATATAAAAAAAATTCCAACTAAGTAGTTTGGCATTTCTGAGTGATATTTGAGAAATGCTGAACTCCTCATTATATCAAGTGAATTTTTATATTGTTGAAATTAAAGTGAGATAAAGACATTATGTACCTATGACAACAAGCGTCCCGCACTCGCCTTGGCGATGCATAAAACTGGTTATGATATGTAAACCACGAATAATAAATATATTCCTTTGTTACTACTACTTATCTTAAGCTATCTCAAAAGCCTATAAACCCTTAAAAAGTCTGCATCTTGTGCTGGCTACTTACAATAACTTGCACTACACATTTCAGTGGTGAAATACTGTAAAGTTATTAGTGGGATTATGTGACATGAATTTTTCACTTTTCTCATATTTTTGCCAAAAAGGCCCATTTTTCAATGGCTTCAAAACAAAAAATTAAGTATGTCTCCGTTTTCTTTTCTAATAGGGGCAGTTTGCTGGACTCCTGAAAAATCATGTACCTATTATAAACGTAAAGGTCAGGGGTGTTATCTTTAACTGCCTGCCCAAGTATGGCATCGAGTTCGCGCGCTAGGCCTCCCGAGCTCCTACTTTTTCATTTCCAATCCATCCGAGTAAGGAGTATCCCAAATTCTCTCGTTCCCCCAGTCCACCTAACTCCTCCCTCACTTGAAATATGGTATCGTTGTACAGCAGCGTCAGAACTGATATAAACCAAGCAATCTGCGCTCACCAACCCGTTTGCCCTGCGTGGTGAGTATGGCAAAACCGTCTAACAATGGAAATCCTTGGCCTGTACCCAGTAGTGGCCTTGCGGTTGAAATGTTTTTGATTATAAAGTTTCCAGTCTAGTGCAAGAGTCGAAATAAAGTCAACGCGCCGCCCCCCATTGTCCCTAAGGCTTTTAGACTGCAAATTAAAAGGCGACGATTTTCTCTTTTAATTACTTTCTTAATGAATCATTTGGTGTTTGGATAACAGGCAGTTTTGGCGGCAAAACCCCCGAGACAATAGACACCTTCCGGGTCTTTATAGCTATTAAATATTTACGAGAATGAGAAACAGGTGTTAGGGATTCTTCCCGTGTTTTGGAGATAAGGAAAACGGATGACAAAAATTAGATTATTAAACAATGTTTGTTGCTTGGAGAGATCCCGGTGGAAAAAGAAATTATAAGTGAGAAAAGTTGCAACGCTATTGTTCTTTTGATTTTTGTTTTTTGAGATTCTATGAGCGTAGGATAGGAGCATATAAAGTATGGTTTCTAATTTATTACCTTTTTGCAAAGACATTATAATACTAACGTAATAGACTGTCGACCTCATAGAAATATACCTATTGGACCAAATTAAGGTGGCAAAAAGTAAGATAATGTATGGCGCTGCAGAGTTGCTTGCCACTCGATACTAGATGGCGGTAATCTACGTTAGCCTAAACTCACTAAACCTAGGGAATAATTTTAAAATATTATGCCAAAAATGTTGTTCTAATTATTAATAAGCTATATTTTGTGAATAATGCTTTTATATTCTCATAATACGGAAGATAAAATATTGTGTAGCAACGAGTAGCGCCATCTATGTGAGTCAGTGAGAACAAATCGTACGATTAAGGGGTTGGGACCACATACTTTTGGCTTCGCTTGAGTGTCTATGGTAAGGAAGGTGCTTAGTTCAGGGTGATACGTATTCTGTGTCCTTTTCTGCATCCTTGGTTCGTGCAATTTATCAACGCATTTAATATTCTAATTTGCTAAAAATTTAAATAAAATTTATACTTTTTATTAATAGAAATAAACAAAAACACGAAGAGTAATGCTATGGGTTCCTAGAATTAACGGTCGTGCATTGAACGACCGAAGTGCGGCCGCTTGCAACGTGTATGCAAAGTTATATGATGAATTGGTTTAAAATGCATTATCACAGAGCAGGAAATGTGTCTGTCGCTTGTGGTGCGTGTGACATTCCGTGCTCTGTGTGTATTGCGTAATACATCAAGAAACATTGGCTAATATGAATGGATCAATAAAAAAAAATAAGCATGCTGTTATTGTACCAAAATAAGCCAATGTAGTATGAATACGTCCAATTTAGCAACCTAGTGCAACATTTCATTATGGCAATAGAGTTCCCGGATTCGAATGATGATTCTTTTTTCACGCTTTTATTAGCTGCACTTGTAACTAACTAAACTATGTATGTAAGAAAAATCTTGGAATCTTAATTTGACCCACTTCCCGGTCATCGATTAGGATGAAATTTTGCACACGCTGATGACAATACATTTTGTAATTTTTAGTGCGTGCTAAAAGCGTGTTATTTTTTAGTTTTTTAAACTATTATTAATTATTATAATGGAGTTCTTTCTTTGTTGTTTTATTTTCAGTTTATAAAGAAAGTTATTAGGAAAGTGCGAGTCTTGTATTAATTAATTTTTTTTAGTTCAGTAGTTTTCAAGGTATTGATTAAAATTTACTCAGGATAAAGATTTTGATATAAAATTATACAAAAATATCGGGCCTTTCTCGTGGCTCTTTTGATCGTGGATTAATTAGGATCTAAGTAGTTTTTAAGATGACTAAGGATAAAAAAATTTAATGGTTGTAATTAATTATTTTGTTTTGACTTTTGTTTTCAGTTTTAAACTTAATATAATTATTTTTGACCATTATAATTGATTGACCGAGCGAGCGCGTACTTGTACCCAGGAAAGGCCCTTGTAGCAACGTAGCTTTCGGCCCATACGGCAAAAAATGAGAGTTATTGCTCTCCAAAAGCTTATGCCATAGGGTCACTGGTCTGTCCTTCACGCTTTACTTGCAATCGCGGCTCATTAGCATATGAGAGTTAGCTGTCTCTCCAAGCCTTGCGCTCACAGGCAACTTCCAAAGCCAAGGTCCGTCCCTTTGGTGATGTTGCCTACACAGGTTGCAGAGCACTATACCCTCGTCACGCCTGGTGAAGTAGTAAAAGCTCACTTGGAGCTAGCCACATAGCTCTATGTTGGAGTTGTAGCTTAGTTGTATCAGATTCTGAAAATGTGTAAATTGAGGAGAGCTTGAGATTCACCTTAAAGTTATAAACTAGTTGATATGAAGATAAAAGTAGATGTTGAGTTACACACAGTTAACGCACAGTACACGTAGTTTAAGTTTAATAGTTAATAGTACATTATGATACAAGTACGGTAAGCTGGATATTATAGTCGAGGTGTTTATAGGCACGAGGCGAAGCCAAGTGCTTATAATAAACCGACGATTACAATAGATAGCTTAAGTACCGTACGAGTATCATACAACGTTTTTCAATACATTTGCGACTACTTACCTTAAACTAAAACAAGATTGAAGTTCAGCAAATAAGGAATTTATAAAAGTTAGGAACTAAAGCAGTTTGTAAAAATACATTTATAATAATCAGGTACATTTACTCAGGTTTATTATCTCCAAAAAATTACATTGATAACCTTCTCCTTTTCGAAGTCGGTTAAAAAATCACATCTTACGAATCAGAAAAAAGTTTTCATGCTGAACTTGAATCTCTTTGCTCGGATTCTATGAAAATGTTTAAATTTTGCATCTGTGGCATTGGGCTATTGAGCGGTTGTGATTGGTGTAAAGTAAAAAGCACTAGTGCCGTAAAATACATCATTACGATACAGATTTCGATGTCATAAGAACCGTATTATTAGCAAATGTATTGAAAAATAAAATACAAGTTTAAAGTTATATATTTAACAGCTAGAGTTTTAACTTAGAATGTAATTTGCTTAGTGATTAATTGAGTAAATATAATCTTTACTAAGCTAAAGAGTTTGTTAGTTTGGTTGAACGCTCTAATCTCAGCTGCTACTGGACCGATTTCAAAAATACTTTCACCGTTGGATAGGTTCATTGTCCATGAGTGATATAGGCTTTGTATGTGTCGCAGTCATCTGGTTGAATCTGCTATTTGATACAATGACTAGCGCGTTCATTGAATGACTAGGCCGAACGTTGATTGAACAAGCGTCGCTCAACGTCCAACTAGTTAGCGGGTTGTAACATAGCCCTTTGAACAGAGCGGACATAAAATCAGTAAGGTGATTCAAATTTAGTTAATTTTTTTACCACTGCGGCGCTAGTAGTCACCAAAACAAATATGGCGGCAAACAGCTCGCACAGATGGCACAGTCTTGATATTTTTTCGATTAAATTTACACGAAAGTGCCTTATTTGTAATAAAATAGTATGACATTATGGATTTAGCTATTATTACGCCGCCGCCAGCTACTTTAAAAACTGCAAAAATATGAGATTAAATAAAGCTTTGGAAGTCATGCTACCACCAAATATTACAAAGTCGGCTAAGATTCAACGACTTCGCTAAATGACGTTCATTCAGTCAATACGTTGAACGTTACATTTAACGACTTGACGAGTTGTCCTTTAGTCATTCAATTAAACGTGGTCATTCAATGAACGCGCTAGTCATTTTATCAAATAGCAGATTCAACCAGATGACTGCGACATATGCACTATCTATGGGCGAAGTCGAGTTCACTGGTATTTGTTTATATGCGGCGCGGCCGATCAGATACAGATATAACCTTTGTGCGTTTAGATTATTAATTTAAGCTTAGATATCAGAATAATACTAGAATTAAATATTGTGCGGTCTTTGCCCCTCCATAGGCACTTCAGAAATAAAAATGAAAAGGTTCTTTCCATTGACAGCGGAACCATAACGAGCGAAGTGAATGCGATAATGCTCATCAATATCAATTGGGAAGTTTGGACGAATTGAAACTGACTCGGCTAATTAGGAAAGTTCCAATGGGAGATTAGAATTCTTAAAGGGCTTTAACATCGGATATTAACATTCACAATTTGAAATGATGCTTTTAGAGTTAATAACTTGCTAAATATAGCAAGTTATTGACTCATTTGTCTAGTATTTAATAGGAATACGAGAAAGTTCTTATAAAATACTAGACAAATGTCACCTTAGTATACCTGCGACCACGAACACGGTAAAGTGTTTGAAACTTTAGAGTTTTAACTTAGTATGTAAGTTGCTTAGGGAATAATTAAGTAAATATATTCTCTACTAATATTATAAAGCTAAGGAGTTTGTTAGTTTGGTTGAACGCTCTAATCTCAGGAGCTACTGGACCGATTTCAAAAATACTTTCACGTTCACGTTGGATAGGTACATTATTTAGAGGCTATGTACTATGTGTCCCAGTCATCTGGTTGAATCTGCTATTTAATTGAATGACTGTAAAGTGTTCGAAACTTTAGGTGTATAAATAATGTTAGGAGAAGAGTTTGTAGTTTAACGAGCTCCGTCCGTAGCGCAGCGGTCAACACGCCTGCCTGCGACACGGATGGTCCCGGGTTCGATCCCCGCTGAGGTCAAGATGGAAATTATTTTTTTCAGATTGACCTGGGTCTTGGATGTTTATCTATATAAGTATATATTATATTATAAAATATAATATCGTTGAGTTTGTATCCCATAACACAAGTCTCGAACTTACTTTGGGGCTAGCTCAATCTGTGTGATTTGTCCGTAGGCATATATTTATTTAATGTAATAAACGCGATAAAACCGTATTAAAAGTAATTTTATTTAAATGTGAAATAATCGCGAAAACATTAGAAAACCAACATAACGATATTTTCTTCTTCGTTCTATTAAAACAAAAAAAAAAAATTGTACCTGTTCCAGATTGTTCCGAATCTATAAATACGTACGTATATAGTATAGTATACGTATATTACCATTTTTAAAGAAACATATACAAATAAACATATTATGCATTACAAAAGAAAACCACGGAGGTTTGTTAGGTACTAATGCAAGATTCCACATAAGGTATCATATCACCTTATTATTTATTTACAAACATATAATCCAATTTTGAAAACACGTGAATATACTTAATACGAAAAAGAAGGCAAACACAAAAATAAAATAGCTCGAATACACCTATCTACACAAAAGAATACTTATATAAATACTGGGCAACCACGCTTTAGTCTATTGACTAAAGTTAATACTTTCGATTATTTATTTAAATCTATGTCTATAACAGTACTATACTTTTCAAGTGAGTCAAAGTTCACTTGATGATATATTTGCTTGTAATGGATAAGACACTGAATTAATTTAAAAAATTCTTTCAGTTTTGTCACACCGGATAACATGGGCAATTACACATACTAAAATAATTAAAACAACAATATTAAAAAATCAGTTCTTAGGGGTCCGTAGACGAATGATAAAAAAGGAACCCACCACTCATGTCAAAGCTATTTTATTCCGAAACGGATTGCACAGTTGAACCTTGGTAAATAGATCTATTCTGTGAACCGCTTTAGGATTTTTAAGCAAAAAACAAAGATAAGGAAGGGGTGCTCATATACATGAAAATGAAAGAAAAAATACTTTCATAAAACATATACATGCGGGAAGTCTATAGATAGGTCTTTAAAGCCAGGTTCTCTTGCCATGTCGTCTGCTATAGTTGATTGCACCGCGCGACCTTGACACTCGTGAGCTCGTGAGCTCGTGAGATATATACGGAGATAGCCCCAACCCCAAAGTAAGTTCAAGACTTTATGGGATACTAACTCAACGATACTATATTTATTACAACATATATAGATAAACATCCAAGACCCAGGACAATCTGAAAAAGATCATTTTCCATCTTGACCTGACCGGGGATCGACCCCGGGACCATCCGTGCCGCAGGCAGGCGTGTTGACCGCTGGGCCACGGACTCGTAAAAAAAGTACAGTACAGTCGGGGGCAGATATACCTGACTTACAATTTAAAATCTGTTTGTATGGTTTATCTGCCCCCGACTGTACGTCACGGGCAATCACTAAATAATTCAGCATCTGTCTCCAAAAGCCCAACGTCTCGACAATAGTCAAACAGAAATTTATTCTTTGACATATCATCAATAATTTTATTTAGTTTCACGAAACTATTTCTTTTTGTTTCGATAGTTTTGATATGAATGTGAATAAATGATTGTAATGTTATTTCAACTAATAATGTTGAGTCTATAAACTGAATATATTATTTACAGTGATTTATTTAGAAAACAAACAAGTAAGTAGTATAAGTTATGCCCGGTAAAATATTAATCGTTTTGGAAAAGTTTTTCAAATTGATGGGCTCACCCCTTAAAGGGTTCAAAAAATCAATATTTCACCGCGTATTTTAAATCAACTAACAAATTAGGTAGTGAACAGTGTTTGTCGATAGGTAGGTCTCAAAATAAAATAAATAAATATATACGGACAAATCACACAGATTGAGCTAGCCCCAAAGTAAGTTCTTAGTAAGACTTGTGTTATGGGATACTAACTCAACGATACTAAACTTTATTCATACTATAAACTAAGATTTTAAACTAAAACTAATTTTAAAATAATAAATAAGAGTATCTAAAAACTAAACTTATGTAAAATCACAAAATAAAGATAATCTATAAATAAAAAATTTAACGTAGATCATTGCCTTGCGACAACCCCCAAAAGGCTGGCTGCATTGCCACGTTGGATGGCAATGCTAATTTGTTGTGCAAAATAATTGCCAGCCCTTTGGTCACCAGATACTTCGACCAGACGCTTACCAATTTTATGGAATAACTTATGAGCTGAGGGACCCCACGGACCCAAAGTCTCCACCCCAAACGGCTCAAATATGTAGCCAATACCGAGGCATGCATATTTGCGCCTCTTGAGGGCCTCGGCGGTGGCCGCAGCTGTGCCAGCCTTGCAACTGGTGCCATGGAGGTGGGAAGGCGCGAGTGTATCAACACAAGTAGCGTCCCAAACGAATGGTCTCCCCAATCTCCAGGGCACAAGTGTCATGCCATCCGGTCTCTTGCCATCATCGCGCACCAGGCCATTTGGTTCCAAAACAGACGGCAGCTCGATGGTGACAAGAGCGCGGTGGATGATGTTGTTTATATTGGCATGGCGGCCTATGCGGCCAGCGCTCCTGGAGCATGAAAGTCCGTGACGTCCAAACTGGTCAACTGCATCTCCGCAAAGGCAATGATGCGGGACATTCGTACAGGCTCCTAAACGAAGACACGTCGCTAGGCGGAAGGTATGGTCATCTAGGAAAGTACCTAGGTTAAAAGATGGTAGAGCCTGCAACCATAAACCAGACTCCCACTCACTGGTGGCAAGGAGACGAGCACGCTCAACAGAGTTGTTGTCAGAAGATTGAAGGAGATTACTCTAAACAACTCTGCATAGTGGCTCGTCCCACTGCCTCTGCAATGAAGGAATATCGGGAAATTTTGAATTTTAAACTAACCTGTGACCATACGAGTTTGGCCTCCGCCACATAGGTTACTTCATACGTAGGTTGTTTAAGAATATTTTTAAACAGATTTTCAACGCTATGAGCGGAGGCCAAAAAGCAGGCAGGGCAACACTGGAAATTTTGCGTATTCCGAGCCCCCCTAACCTGACGGGCAAGGAAGCTTGGTTCCAAATATGTTCGTTAGTCAAATCAATGTTCAAAATTGAAGATAATGAATTTCTAATGACATCATCTAATTTTGAAAGGAGATCCGGGTATTTCCAGAGGTGACTGCATCGGAGATTATATGTGAAGTTTGGCACAAACACGCAATATTTTATATGGTAAAGGCAAAATGAGAATGTATAACCGAAAGGCGGTCACTGGGCAGCTGAATATTTTGAATTTTGTCTTCAATGAAATTTGGAAACGATTCGTCATATATGGGAGATCCTAAAAGACGGAGCGTGGACTTTTCGATAACTTTAATATTAGGAGCTAAAGAATTAAATTATGATATAATTTTGATTTTAGATAACAGTGGCAAATCCTCATTTACATAAATCTCACACTTGTAAAAATAAAGAGATGTCCAATGGCTTCAAATTCAGTTTTGATGGTCATTAAATCGCCTAAAACTGTGGCCGCACTTGAACCCAGTGTAGTGTCATCCAAAAAAGACAAGTTGTATTTTGACCTTAATTTTTCGAGTATAGGATGGATGGTGAGGCTGAAAATAACCGGACCCAGAGGATCATCTTGCTGGCATCCATCTTCTGAAAACAGAAGATTGTGCTGGTACATATATACTACGATACTATATTTTATAACAAATACATATATAGATAAACATCCAAGACCCAGGTCAATCTGAAAAAGATCATTTTTCATCTTGATCTGACCGAGGATCGAACCCGGGACCATCCGTGTCACAAGCCGGCGTGTTGACCGCTGCGCCACGGAGCTCGTTAACAATGCGTCAAATGAACTTGGACAAGACAAAAATTATGTCGACTCCCGACCAGGTGGACGGATAACCTCATCAGGGTCGCCGGGAGTCGGTGGACTCAGCATGCTCAAGACCGCAATTTGTCGCGATCTTTGGGGGAGGCCTATGTCCAGCTTTGGACGTCCCTGGCTGATAGATAAAACAAATAAGAAGGTACGTACCTAAATATATTTTTATAACCACATCCACATACTTATATACTTATATGTGAACCTCCTGTCAATATTTAATTATTGGAACCAGGATTAACAATAGCATACAAAATCGTTAGAAAATGAAGACGTTGGTTAAAAACACAATTTTTTTTCTCTTGAATCTGTGTAAATTTGGTTCAGTTTTCCTCGTCATACAAGCCAACCACTAAGCTAAACAAGGCATGGATAGAGACACGATAAAAATCCTAATCCTAACTAATATTATAAATGCGAAAGTGAGTTTGTTTGTTTGTTTGTTTGTTACGCTTTCACGCCGTATCTACTTAACCGATCGTCATGAAATTTCGCATACACATAGGTTAGGGTACCGAGAAGGACATAGGCTATAAATAACGCGGGCGAAGCCGCGGGTAACAGCTAGTATTTGATAAATAGCAAAATCTCAAACTGAACATAATGTCTCACTCATTCAATATTGAATCATTAATATTAACTTAATGATTCACATTGAAACTGCAGGAAATTTATTTTACTGTGATGATGATGACCATTATTATGTTATCACAATGAATCTATTGAAAATTTTAACATTATAATAAAAAGTCAGCAGGTACATACACCTAACAATTTTTTGGAGTAAAAAAATTGTACTGTTCATTGTGTTGATTCATTGTTAATTGCTGCTTTGGATAGAAAAATCTCCAGAGCTTTTCTTGGTTACTACATAGCAAGGAGCTCCGTGGCGCAGCGGTCAACACGCCAGCCTGCGACACGGGGGTCCGGGTTTGATCCCCGGTCAGGTCATGATGGAAAACGATATTTTTCATAATGACCTGGATCTTGGATGTTTATCTATATAAGTATATGTTATAAAACATAGTATCGTTGAGTTAGTATCCTGCGCCACAAGTTCACAACTTACTGTGGGGCTAGCTCAATTTGTGTGATATGTCCCTATATATTTATTTATTATTATTTATTATGTACAATGAATCTTTGTGATGACATGACAGACGATCATCGGCGATTGTGTAGAGGATGCAAACGTTAACAAATTCAGTTTTTATTCAATTTTAGTTTTTTTGGCTTACAAGAGCAAAACTCGTCATCATTTTATTATTCGTCGTCGTGGTCTCCTCCTCCGGCCTCCGTGGTCCAGTAGTTAAGGCGTTTGCCTTGTTGACCCGGGGGTCGTGGGTTCGATTCCCACGGGAAGCATACTTTGTTAAGTTGTTTCCAGTTTAGTTAGGACATTGCAGGCATGAATCACCTGATTGTCTGATAAAAAGATGATTCCGTGCTTCGGAAGGCACGTTAAGCCGGTGGTCCCGGCTGCCATCTGGTAGTCGTTAAAGGAACCACGTCAGAGGCCGAGAGGCGATTCCGAAGAACTCTGACACCAGGGTGTGCATGGTCGACTGGCTGTGTCACCTACACGAAATGATGATGATGATTTTATTATTAACTTCAAATTTAAAAATCTCTAACTTCGCTTAAAAATTACCAGTAGTATTTTGCTACTGCAGTCTGGACGTTAATATATATAAATAAATAAATAATAAATAAATATATACGGACAAATCACACAGATTGAGCTAGCCCCAAAGTAAGTTCTAATGAAAGACTTGTGTTATGGTATACTAACTGCACGATACTATATTTTATAACAAATACATATGTAGATAAACATCCAAGACCCAGGTCAATCTGAAAAAGATCGTTTTCCATCTTGACCTGACCGGGGATCGAACCCGGGACCACCCGTGTCGCAGGCCGGCGTGATGACCGCTGCGCCACGGAGCTCGTCGTCATGTGTATAAGGACCAACGTACGTACATCCCACTGAGATTTTATTGAAAAGTAAAATACTCGATGCAGACTTAAAAGCTAACTAATCAATACCAAAAACTCTGACTTACCTATAACACAAAGAAAACTACATTATCAGCGAATAACATAAGAAATATTTAACAAATAGCTTTTAATTTAACTACCTACATAATAATGTAGTTAAATATACTCGTAGTAGCGAACGTAGAACGTAGTTTTCTGTATTCGCTCTGTGGCGTTTTTGTCCAATTTTTTTTACTTTATTTTATAAATCTCATAGATTTAAAAAAAAGCTCTTCTATGATAAAATTGTTCTTGTCAAGAAAAAACACCACGGAGCCGGAGCCTGTCTGTGTTAACCAATTCAGTTAAGTTGTTTCTCGATGCATCCTAAACAGCAGATTTGCATATCCTGAACAAAAAAGTAACACAGCCGTCGACAACGTCGGAAAATAAGTTTTTCTTTAACTTTATCTAATTTGGGTACAAATATACAAGCTTGTTTTAATGAAAACATAAACACGACTTCCCCTGCCATAAAACGTAGCCTTTGTAATTGAGGATAATGATGATAATACCTTAGAATTTATGATTTTTGTTGTTTTCGTGTGTGAAAGTGGTCAACACTGGTGTCAGATTTTCCAAGCTGCCTAAAGGCATCTGAAATAGCTTAACGACTGCCATCAATGATGTCAGTCGGAACCCTCGGCTTAACGTGCCTTCCGAAGCACGGAGGAGCTCGAAATATTTTTATGCCACTTGCCGTGGCCAACCAATCCAAGTGGAAACCGCGCACGGGGTTGCTGATCATGCTCACGCCCACTAGGCCATCGGGCTTCTCAGAATTAATAGTGGAATAAAGAAAAATAAATGAGTGTTTCAAACGCACAGAATGGTCCATTTCCAATCTGCCTGCTTGTCCCGCGCAAATTATGTTGTTAGAACAACGTGGTTATGTTGTTGGGACAGCGTGTTTACGTTGTTAGGACACCGTGATTATGTTGTTAGGACACCATGGTTATGTTGTTAGGAAACATGGTTATTAGGACACCATGGTTTCGCTGTTAGGACACACCGTCACAGCGGTGACAGTGACACTCCCTGTACATGTGAGTTCGATAACCGGTGACCTTGAGCCGGTAGGGTTGACAACGCGTAGGTAGTCACTCACTACTCACTTCGCGCCTGCGGTGCGAGACACGAGACACAAACACAACACAGACAGCCCTTCAGTTCCGTGGCGGACGGTTCACGCCCGCGCGCCTCTCGCAGCCCCCGCACACGTCTAGACACCCACACATAGCCACAAGCGGTCATGCACACATGCACGTGTCGTTTCTTTTCGCGTAGTGTATTTATTCTTTGACACCGTGGTTATGTTGTGGCCGTGGTTGGTGTCTTAACGCCAACCCGTTTTTTTTAATGGACTCTCCAGCTAGCTCTTACTTAGTTTTAGCGACTACACATAAAAAAAATGCGGTGTCAACTCGTACAATATTTGTACAGTGTCTTGGGAAAATAATTAGTTTGCAGGTTATTTCTTAGTCAGCTTTAAGTTTATCCCTCTCCTGCAAACCGAGCACTTTAGTTTTAATTAGTTTTAAAACAAGCAGCGGCGATTATTAGTAAAGTTGGGATTTAATTTAATTTTTGTTAAACTGCATTATGTTCTTGTACTGTTTTTATCCTTTCAATTGCTTGCAAATTACTTTTATAGAAACAAGGACAGTAACTTTACTTCTACGTTAGGCAACATCCACAACCGGAAAAGGGATTATTACTAGGCATTTATTACTTAATTTTCTCAGGTAGGTCTTCAATTCTCTGGTACTATTGTTGAACGTGTGACACTCGTCTTCGAACGTTTTTCCATACGAAAATAGTTCGAAGACGAGTGTCACACGTTCAATAATAGTACCCCTGGTCTCAAGGATGGGTCAGCGTCAGGGACTTATGACTTCCGAAATGGTAAAAAAACTCAAATAGTAGTCTGTGATTTTTTATTTCAAGTTTTAACTCAACTAGTAAATTTCCAGATACTACAGAATGAAAATTAATCCATCAGTAAGATAAATCAAAAAGTATTGGACTCGTAAGTATTTTTACTTCCGTTAAGCAATAAATGGTAAAGTCAATGTTCATGAGTGGCGGCTCGTTACATCACAGTTCACTAAAAAGGGTAGCTACGTCTCACGGATTTAACGGGCTATATTTTTTTTAATAATAATTATCATTTATTTGTTAGGGTGACACATAACAGCGAATTACATTACTTATTATGAGCGGATGTTCATTAAACAAGATAGAAACAAGCCTAGTTTGCCATTTTTAAAACCGCATGCATATGTAAATTACCTTCTAGTATTACCTAATTATTAAAATAATTACCATTATTAGTAAAAAAAAAAACATTTGTCCAACAGCCATTTATTTAATCTAAATTTGAAATGATTCATTGGTAGTTCTCGAATCGACTTGGTTATTTTATTAAATAAGTTTATCACCATTTAAAACAGTTTTTATGGTATAATGTCGTCTTAGCAGAAGGTAAGCAAAGCTTCGTAGGATCTCTAGACACATAACGTTTGTTAACCGACTTCAAAAAAAGGAGGAGGTTTACAATTCATCGTAATTTTTTTTTATGTATGTTCCCCGATTTGTCGAAGACTTTTTTCGTTCGTTAGGTTATACTTTACAGATGGTCCCATTAAATTTTTATCGAAATGTGTTGAGCGCTTTCTGAATAAATACACAAAAACTAAAAAAAAATTTACAGGTATGCCGTTCGGATTACATTTATTTCCATTTTTTTCTTATGCTTATTAAAAAAATTTATAGGGTTGAAGTCGGTTTTTGTTCTTTGTTAAAAATATCTTAAATTATTTTCATTCGCTTTCCTAAATAGCTTCGGATGTTTTTTCACAAAGAGACCAACCTCAAGTATGTAAAGAGAGGGCACAGATAGTAACTATTTTTAATTTTATGTTCGATTGAAAAAAGAAAAAAATACGTGTCAAATGTTTTTTGATAATCTAACTAACGGAATAATATATTTTTTTTAAACTTGCTTATTTTACTTCAAGGCTCTTTTATCTTCAGGGTCTTCACTTCCACTTCTAATGCGCCACTACCCACAAACTCCATGTTCATCGTTCTGCTTATGTTAACCAGTAATATGCCCTTGAAGACTGGGAAGTTTGGTGGAATAGCATCGAATGGTACCGTCATGTTGTATAGGTGGTAGTCATCCTAAAAAATAAATAAATTTTGCAATTACTGTTTTGTTGTTAACCCCATACCTGAATCCTGCCACCATCATCATCATCATCAGGTCCTTTTTTAGTCTCAACTGCAGGAGCATGACCCTCTCTTTACAACAAGAGGATTCAGCCTACACTCTCCATGCAGCTGGCCAGGGCAGCCTAATTTTTTTTTAAATTTATTAAGAATTATAATATTAATTTTGGTAACATAACTGAATTAAAAATAAAAAAAAATCTAATCAAAAATGCCACCCCGAATAGTATCCGGCTCAAAGGTACCCATCACACTGGCTGCGTTGCCTCGCTGAATGGCAATAGATATCCTTTGAGTCAGGTACCATCCGGAGCGGTGGTCATAACCGCGGTCTCTTAGACGGCGTCCTATCTCACTAATGAAGCTCTTTGCCTCAGGGCACCATGGGCCAGCCGTCTCAACGGCGACTGGAATAAATAAATTTAAAATAAATTATTTGAAAGAAAACGGAGTTATCGTTAATTTGGTTTGGTGAAGCCACAGGGTCAAGCCATGAGGCTTTAAACTATTTTATGAACTATTATTAACAGTTTAAAAGAACGTGAAGCTTTTCTCAGCATTTTTACCCGACTGAACCACCCTGAAGAAGGGTGATGTTTTACGCACATCATCATCATCAGGTCTTTGTTAGTCTTCACTGTAGGAGCATGACCCTCTCTGTACTGCCAGAGCCGTATATTAGCCAGGGCAGTCAGAGGATTTGGCCTACTCTCTCCACGCTGGCCAGACGGGTTGGAGAGGTCTCTTTGATGTTAATAAACTTTGTTTAGCTTGTGTTTCCTAAGTCGCCTTCTACGTTTTACGCACGTATGTATGTAAATATGTCTGTTCCATTATAGTCCTGTAACCTAAACGGCTTGACTGATTTTTAAGTGTGAGTTTAGATTCGTATTCTTTCCCGAAGTGTTGAAGGCTATGTGACGTCTGCAAATCAATAAGGCGGACGTAAACTTCCAAAAAAGTAGTGAGTTTTTTTTTTTGAAATAATTGTATTTGTTGTCAAAAGCTGTTATTATTCTATGCGAAAAGAATGCAATGCAATGCAGACGGGTTGGAGAGGTCTCTTTGATGTTTTTATGCTTTGTTTAGCTTATTTTTCCTAAGTCGCCTTCTATGACATCTACGGGAAGACTGAGAGTAGTGCTATTATACTCTGCCGGGGACCACACGACATCACTCTGTCAATATACAGTACAAATTGTAAATGTGTTCTTACAGGCTTATAAGGGCACGGTCCCAAGAACTTTCCTTGCCTCATAGGAGCTCCAAAGAATGGATCCTTTTGCACCAAGTCGCAAAGCCTGTGGGTCATCTCTATCATCAACAGCCGGTGTCCACTAGTCAGACCTTTGTAGAAGGAAAATTGAAGCTGCAAACATTAACATTACTCGTCATCTACTTGTTTCTGTCTAACCATCAACACCATCATCATCTGAGCGTTTTTTTTTCTTTCTTCTTTTTAATTATGGCTTCCACCGAGATTTCAGTGATTCTGCCAATGTCCAGTATAATGAGATACTAAGTATCGGTGTTGTACGGTATGTGGCATCAAAGATGGCGTATGTTCTTTGGCAGCCTCGTGGGAGATTTCGGCGACAAATCTATACGAGTCCATTTAACAGTGTACTTTAACTTTTTCACAAATTGTTCTCGAGCACGAGCATTTATAACACCAAACTACACAAATTTCATATTATAAAGTCCACTTAAATCAATTTGCAAAATTGTATAAGGCAAACGACAACTGAACCCCTTGACTTCCCACCAAAAACTCTCGAGCGTTTTTCTGTTTGCATCCTAAGCTGTGCTATCGGAGCTTATGACACCCTATGATGACAGCATTTGATTGTTATATTTATTCAGGTTATATTTTAATCTTCTAGAAAACACGTACTTTTTAAGTTTTTACGCGAGTTGAAGTTTCGTATCGAAAACTTGTACTCGCTGTAATTTTGTATAGGTATTGATTTTAAAATTGAAATCTAATTATAAACATCAATATGCCTTATCCGGTCGTATGTACGAAATTTGGTTGAGATTGGCTTAACTGTTGTAAAACTAAAACGAAACTACGTTTGTATGGGATTGCGGTTTTACGTGGGACTCTTAACACTCAAAAGTCATGTAGTCCCAACCTCTAAATCTTACAATTTTTTCTGATAGTTGCACAAAGATGGCGCCACAGATCTTATCACAACTTTGTATCTACCTTACTATGAGAAAATAAACTGCCTCCGTGGTCCAGTGGTTAAGGCGTTTGCCTTGTTGACCCGGGGGTCGTGGGTTCGATTCCCACGGGAAGCGTACTTTGTTAAGTTGTTTCCAGTTTGGTTAGGACATTGCAGGCATGAATTACCTGATTTTCTGATAAGAAAGATGATTCCGTGCTTCGGAAGGCACGTTAAGCCGGTGGTTCCGGCTGCCATCTGGTAGTCGTTAAAGGAACCACGTCAGAGGCCGAGAGGCGGTTCCGAAGAACTCTGACACCAGGGTGTGCATGGTCGACTGACCGTGTCATCTACACGAAATGATGATGATGAGAAAATAAAAGCATTATTCACGAAATAAAACTTATTTAAAATCTCACATCATCATCATCAGCCTATTGCAGTCTACTGCTAGACATAAGCCTCCCCAAGGGCACGCCAAATTGTGCGACAAAATAATAAAATCATATTATCTGACATAACGTTTATGAATTCTTGATTCGAATTAACATCTAGTGACGACCAGAGAATAACTTTGCACCGCCCCGTCGCCCAAATATGTAGTCTTTAATTTGGTCTATTATTTTCGTATGAGGTTCGCGTTTTATACGTTAGTATTATATTGACCAAACTTAGTAAAATAAGTGTGCATGGCCGATTGACCGTGTCACCTACACGAAATGATGATGATGAGTTAAATAGGTACCTTAGTAACATCGCGCGAGTCGATGCGCAGTATGCGTATCACGGCAAATGATGTGCAGTACACCCACAAGAGATTTTGGAAAGTAAATAAAAATAAAAATAATAATTTAATTATTTAACTTGGAAAATATTTTTATAAGTCCGAAATCAGAACATGAAATATTTTTTAAAAAAAAACTTCTTAATCAGAGTCTTCCGAATCACTTCCTGTATTATATTATTTATAATAAATGATTCTCGGTGGAGATCAACATCGTGGTCTTCACAGAAATATCTATTTTGCATGTTCGACATATCTATTCCATAAATCGAGTGTCACATTTGACATAACTTGAAGGCATTTCTGTTTGTCGGGTTGCAATTGCGCGCCCTTATGTCATGTTTGACTTTTGACCAAACTTGCTCTATTGGATTAAATATACAATGATATGGCGGAAGAAGCAACTTCGAAACATTCCTTGCCGCCATTTCGTCAATCACATACTTTTTTTTATTCGTGAATTTTATTAGTAAATTACACGAATAAAAAACATTTACATTTTTATTCGTGTAATTTACTAATAAAATTAAACGTCCGTTCCACGCGACGCACCAACGCACACTGCGTCTATACGGCGTCTTTGAAGCCGCCGATACCGCCTTTGACGGGCGCCGACACTGCTATGTCGGCGGCCGGCGTCGGCTTGACAAAGCGTGCACATCATTTCAGCGGATGAACTATACACAATATTAGATTCAGCGGGGACGCGGGGCGTGTACTGCGCAGATCGCGGTCTAATCAAAGCTCGCGGCTAATATCCAAGCCGCCATAAAGTTGGATTCGGACTTGTTAGTAACATTATACAACGTGTTAACGAAAAAGCGCAATACCTAAAATTAGTTTGTCCAGAATCGAGTGTAGAATCGGTGCCACAAATAAAAAACAGGGTTCAATTTTTTAACCAAAAAAATATTTTTGTTACGCCGTGTTTGATCTTTATGTAACTCTATAATGCGGCGGCACCCGAAGCCACAACTTCGCCCGATCGCGCGTAATTACCACAGACTTTTTAATTTGCAACTAGGACAAGAAAACAAATAAAATCTTCGTATTTAATCCGCCAAAATTAAATTTAATAATTTATATAATTCTTTTATAATAAAAATAAGTTGGGGTGTCTGAGGTTTTGCGCTTATTCATTAAATAAATAAATAAATATATACGGACAAATCACACAGATTGAGCTAGCCCTAAAGTAAGTTCGAGACTTGTGTTATGGGATACTAACTCAAAGATACCATATTTTATAATAGATACTTATATAGATAATCATCTAAGACCCAGGTCAATCTGAAAAAGATGATTTTCCATCTTGACCTGACCGGGAATCGAACTCGGGACCATCCGTGTCGCAGGCAGGCGTGTTGACCGCTGCGCCACGGAGCTCGTCATTAACACGTTGTATAACTTACCTATGGGAAAGGTATGATGTGATTATACTTACGTACCGAAATATTATTCCCAAGGTATAACACAGTATTAAAGTGCATATCCACGTAGTAAACGGGGTTCTGACGGCCGAACCTTCGGCATGTTATGTTCGCATAGCTTATATATTTCCGATTGAATTCCACACGAGGGCGTTCTAGGCTTATGTAGGACACCTACAATGAAAAAGATTGATACATAATCTATAAAGTAAAGAAAAAATGAGTCGGGTCCCGGGTGGTTCCCGGCAGAGTAAAATAGGACCACTCCAAGTCTGCCCGTGGATGTCGTAGAAGGCGACTGAGGAAACACAAGCTAAACAATGCTTATAAACATCAAAGAGATCTCTGCAACCCATCTGGCCAGCGTGGAGAGCACAGACCACATCCTCTCACATTTTTTCATATTCCTAATATAGATTGGCGCACAAACTTATCTTACACATTTTTTTGGAACATTTTTATTAATCCTAATTTTGTATATAATTTAATTACTTTTCGCTTAATTTTTTTACGACGAATATTTATTCCCTAAAATATTCATTAGGTGTAATACTTAATTACGTCTAATATTTTCAATGAATAATTAATATTTAAAATTAAAAAGCATTAAACTCTTCAGGTAGTACAGAGCCCTCTCTGTACTACCAGATAGCCATATATTAGAACTCCACTGAAGGAGCAAGACCCTTCTTGCTCCTTCAGTGGAGACTAAAAAAAGACCTGATGATGATGGGTCGGGTCACGAAGGAAACCAGGTTCGATTTCTGACGCGGGCAAATACTTGTACGCCATTTTATAAATAATAAATTAATATATATGGACAAATCACACAGATTGAGCTAGTACTAAAGTGAGTTCGAGTCTAGTGTTATGCGATAATTAATCAACGATACTATACAGGGTGACTGGCCTGTATTTTATTACAAATATGTACATATATAAATAGATAAACATTCAAGAACCAGGTCAATCTGAAAAAGATCATTTTTAGGGTTCCGTAGTAATTCATCTTGAACCCGGGACCATCCGGCGTCGGCGTGTGGACTGGACCGCGGTGATGGAGCTAATAAAGTTAGCAGGCGGGTGGCCGGCCGTAAAAACGATGCCAAATCAGGATCAATGCCAAAGAGGATGCTACTAGAAGAACGCTCAGTTGAGAGAGAGACTCTTAAGCAGAGAGAGAAAAAGAGTAAGTACTTACACGGCGTTCCCCTGAAGACGTTTCAGAAACCAATAACAAAAAAATTGTAACTAATATTGAAACGGTATACATTTTTTAAATGTAAGCAATACGTAGTTTAATAGATCAAATTCTATCGGCAACTGATGGTCTACTATTAAGTATAGCTTCGGATGTGATTACATTTTTTTCAGTACGCCACAATCTTTACTCATTTTATGAAAATTAAAAACCAATTTGTCAATTTTTGTAGATAAAATTTTTTGATTATATTTGCTGATGACAATGTTGAATTGAAGTCATTAGATTGGCTACAAAATAATGTATTATGGTTCCGCTTAAAATGTATGAAGCAACCCTTAAAAGGATTGCTCCGTTCCCCGTCTCTCGGTCAAGAACCTTTTTTCCCAGAAATGCGTAAAATATCACATGCCCAGAGGGGCATGTGCCTTGTGCAGAGGCAAGCTTAATAAAATTATGTCATGTATCCCTTAATGGGCATGTTGACTAAAATTTTTTTCGTGTTGCTATGTAAAGACCTGCAAAAAATAAACACAATAGTGACAGAAATACATTTCTAAACAAAAAACACTTTCAGATATAAGAGTTTTAAAGACACATGTTTTAGACGTGAAAACGCGCCACTGAAATGCCTACATCTTTGTGACGTCACAAGCTTGTATTTTGTATGGGTGGCGTGAGAACTTTGTTTGGTAGCTATACGAAATATTTCGTTTGTGGTTATGGTTTCATAATAAAAGTTGCTGTAAATTTTGCGGACTACATTAGAGTATAATTGTAATTAAAGATTCTCATACTTTTAAAAATGGTCCTATTCACCAAACTTTAAAGAAGCTTTAAGATCACTTAACGAATCGATATCAAATTAAAAATGTTCTTTTTAGTGTTTTTAGATAGAAATTAGTATCATTAGAAACAAATCCTAATCCTATCCTAATCCTAATCCTAACTAATGTTATAAATGCGAAAGTGAGTTTGTTTGTTTGTTATGCTTTCACGCCCTATCTACTGAACCGATCATTATGAAATTTTACATAGATATAGGTTAGGGTACTGAGAAGGCCATAGGCTATACCACGCGTACGAAGCCGCGGGTAACAGATAGTCCGTAATAAATCGAAC
Organism: Rhodophaea formosa; assembly: GCA_963082605.1. NCBI lineage: Eukaryota > Metazoa > Arthropoda > Insecta > Lepidoptera > Pyralidae > Rhodophaea > Rhodophaea formosa. Next base: position 3,045,644 of record OY720218.1, on the reverse strand, counting down.
CACTATACTAGATCAGATCAGGTCTATACTAGATCATTATAGTACAATGAAAAAATAACAATGTAACAAAAAAAAATACCGGTCAAAAAACAAAAATAAATTTCGGCACTTCCATACAAAAGTGTTCAGCCGCCCGGGCGATATGTATGGGAACGTCGATTTTTTTTTGTTTTTTGACCGTTATTATTTAAATTTCATTATACTAAAGGCATGTGGTCTCAACGCCTTAATCGTACGATTTGTTGTCAGAGACTCGCATAGATGGCGCCACTCGAAACAACACAACATTGTATCTACCGTATTATGAGAATATAAAAACATGATTCACAAAATATATCTTATTAAATATCAAAACAATATTTTAGGCATAATATTTTAAAATGACACCGTATATTTAGTAAGTTAAAGGCTAACGCAGATTACCGCCATCTAGTATCGAGTAGCAAGCAACTCTCCTGCGCCATACATTCGCCTGCTTTTCGCAACCTTAATTTGGTCCAATATTTTTGTATGAGGTGGGCAGTCTATTACGTTAGTATTATATTGTCTTTGCTAAAGGTGATCTAGTATAGCCTGTGGTTTGATTTATTACAGGTATGTCCCTTCCACTTTGTTTGTATACATGAATAGTAGCGAACCACATAACCCTCCTGTTGCTTTTAATTCAAAATAAAATAAATATTTTCTATCTTTTTTCTTACATATGAAACCCCTTTTTAGGGTTAGGTAGTAAACAAGGAACCCTAATAGTTTCGCCATGTCTGTCCGTCCGCTATATTAATCAGAGACTATAAGTACTAGAAAGCTGTAATTTGGCATGGGATGTGTAAGCGACGCGTTCTAAAATTGTCTTTATTTCATTTTATTTGATTTTAATAAATAATTTGTGTCACATTTTGGTTGTCTGTGAAAACGAAACGCATCAACTGTCATTGTCATACTTTAAATGTCACTGTCAAAAGTGTCATGTCGCGTCGTTACCTTTTTGAATTTGTTAGTTCGATTTGCTACCATCCAAACGCGACATCACACACTTGAGTCTTTCGTGCATATTTTTGTAATTTTGTGTACTTTGGAGTTGCGAAATAAACGCCTTCTTTTTCTACATCATCGGTGCGTGTTATTCAAGAATCCCAGACGTCCACACTCTTCGAGCCGGATTATTATGTACCACACTCCGCCGCCAAAAATGGTTAATACACGCAACCAATTGAAGAAAAGGGACATGGATGGCCAGCTCGAGCTCAAACAAGCTGTCTCTGAGCCTACTGGTGTATGCGGTCACGACGTGAAACGGATACTCGAGTTGAACAAATCGCGAGATGTCGCGGGTACCAGCGTAAAAAACGAGGCACCGCCCCAACCGCCCGCGTCCGTTAGATCAAAGTCCACGTCGTCATCGGTGTTGGCAAGGCGAAAACATCTGGAATTGGAGGCAGCTCGCGAGAAGGCGAGGATTCAAATGGAACTAATAGATAAAAAATTAGAGGCGGATCTTGCGGAACTGGAGGAAGAAAACTACAGTCCACGTATGGAAGAGCACACTTGCAATGATGGCGAAGTAGAGAAGTGGCTTGAACGCAGCCAGGCAGAACTAGAACAGGCACAACCAGCCCCCGACTATGGTGTTAATACGGGTGACGTGTGTCCGCCGGCGAGCAATCACGCTGGCACTTCAGATGGAGCAGTTCAAATGCTTGCCGCTGCACTGAGGGATATGGCCGCTTCTTCCCGTCAAGTCAAATGTGATTCAGATAAGAACTTGTTAAGCCGCATATGCACGCCGAGAGATCTACCGATTTTTACCGGCGACCCGATGGACTGGCTTCTATTCAGACAAGCGTACCTCGAGTCCACACAAGTGTGCAAATTTAGCCCGAAAGAGAATCTTTGGAGGTTGAGGAAGTGCCTGCGCGGCGCAGCTAAAGACGCCGTCGCATCCCTCCTCATCACAGCTGCAACGCCTGATGGTATAATGTCTACCTTAGAGCTGAGATTTGGTAACTCAGATTTAATCATTTCGAGGATGACCCAAGATGTAAGGAAAATTCATCCGGTGTCAGCAGAATATCACAGGGACATTGTATCATTCTCAGTTAAGATACAGAATTATGTAGCCGCCATTCAAGCTGTCGGTCGCGGAGAGTACTTACAAGATATGAACTTAGTTTCTACAATTTTGGCCAAACTCCCACCCGTGCTCATATCGAAGTGGTCTGACTACAGTTATCCGCTTATTCCTGGAACAAAGTCACGGTTGGAAATCATGGCAGACTTTTTGAGGGAAGAAGCAAAGAAGATTTCAGCCACTGCGAATGCATTCATCATGGGACAGCGTAGTGATAACTCATATAATAAACATAAACAGCAGGACAGTGCTACTTCCCGGTCACAAACTGTGCTAGTGCAAACGGACCTAAGTGACAAGTGCCTATATTGTAACTTGTCAAATCATAAACTTACTGAGTGCAAGCGATTCAACAAAGCGTTACGTAAAGATAGGTGGCGGCATGTGAAGCGGTTCGGATTGTGCTATAAGTGCCTACTGTCGCGACACGATCGCGAAACCTGCCCTGCGCCGGTCTGCAACAAGGACGGGTGCGAGCAGCCTCATCACCGTTTGCTGCACTACGTGGCTAACAAAGACAGTCGCGGCGCCGGTTCCCAGCAGGTGATGGCTGAATCCGTGGCGCTCGAGTCCGCGCCCTCAGAAACGGTAATGCACATGAACGTGAGTAGCTCCACAGTTTTTTTAAAAGTGCTACCTATAAAAATACATGGACCTAATGGTATTATTGAGACGTCTGCTTTACTTGATGACGGCTCAACTGTGTCACTCTTGAGCAGCCAGCTGGCGGAGCGCGCAGGGCTGCGCGGCCGCGAACAGACAATGCGAATGCGTGGAGCTTGGAATAATACAGAAATAGTTTGTAACAGTTCTGTTGTGCAATTTGATGTGTCCGGTTTAGACAATAAGATTTATAATATCAAAGCACGAAGTGTTGAGGAATTAAATTTGCCTGCCCAAAATGTTTCTGTAATTAATTGCAATAAATATTCCAATTTAAAAAGTTTAAAAGATAAATTATGTATGTCTAATTTACAGCCACAAATATTAATAGGGCAAGATAACTACCATTTATTGTTAACTTTAGAAACCCGTTTAGGTAAACATAACGAGCCCGTCGCTGCGCGCACACCCCTAGGTTGGTGCATTCATGGTGTAGTGGCCAGTACCCCGGCCGCCGCGCGTAAATCTCATTCGACCTTCCTCGCTTATCAGGTGGATGACGTCACACAGTTCGATGCTAAGGCTAGTCTAAGGGATTTGCATGAGTTAGTGCAAAGTTCGTTTTCTCTCGAGTCCATGGGTGTAGCAGGTAAGCCCCGAGAAAATAGGGAAAATGTATGTGCCTATAACAAGCTGGAAGAAACTGCCAAGTTAATAAACGGTGAGTGGCATGTAGGGTTACCATGGAGGGATGAGAACTGTACCATGACAGATAGCTATCAGCACGCTTTATCCAGGCTTTGCAGCGTCGAGAGGAAAATGAGAAACAGTGAGAGTTATTCCCAGAGGTATTTTGATAGAATTAATCATTTATTTGACAATAATTACGCCGCTGAGGTGAAGTCGGAGCACGCGCAGGCCCCACCACGTACCTGGTATTTACCTCACTTTGGAGTGGATAATCCAAATAAAAAAAAGTTGCGTTTGGTTTTCGACGCAGCCGCTAAAAGTAATGGACTTTGTTTAAATGATTATCTGCTCCAAGGCCCCGATTTGTTAGCATCATTGTTGGGCATTATGATGAGATTTAGAGAGTATAAAGTTGGTGTGACTGGTGATATAAAAGATATGTTTTTACGCGTCAAAATCAGGTCAGAAGATCAAGATGCATTTCGGTTTTTATGGCGAAACAACAGTAACGAGGAATCTGTCAAAGTTTATAAGATGACTTCACTTATATTTGGAGCAAACTGTTCACCGTTCATCGCGCAATTTATAAAAAATAAGAATGCTCAGCGATATGAGTCATCGATGCCCGACGCCGTCACAGCAATCTGTAAACAACATTACGTAGATGACTACATTGACAGTTTTCCAGACGAAAACTCTGGAATCGATGTGGTACGAAATGTCACGAAAATTCATCGTGCTGGTGGGTTTGAGATCAGAAACTGGACGAGTAATAACTTAGCCGTATTAGACAGCGTGCCAAAAGAAACCTTAGGAGGAGTAGCTATAAAGTTTAAAATCGGACAGCAATATGAGGGCGAGCGTACGCTCGGTTTAATTTGGTACCCGGGCAAAGACGCTCTTGGGTTTGACGTTTCTCTTAAACAATTGCCGCAAGAATTAATTCAAGGAAAACAAAGACCTACCAAGAGGTTGTTGCTAAAGGTAATTATGTCTATTTTTGATGTTTTTGGATTCTTATCTCCGTTTACCATACAGGGCAGAATGATGCTACAAGATACGTGGTGTGCAAAAATTGGATGGGATGATTTAATTCCCGACGAAATATTTGTCAAATGGCTTAGATGGCTCGACTTACTTCAAACAATAGGTAAGTTACGCATTCCTAGATGGCATCAATCTCTCATGAGAAGGAGCGAGACAGGAGATGCGTGCAAGACAGTGACAGCGACGCAGCCTACACGCTACGAGCCTGCTACGACAGATCAACGCGCTACGACGCAGGCAGCGTCTACGGCAGCTATCTGTGACGTCCCCCCCGGCCGTACCCGCTACAGCGCTCGCACCGATCCATGTGCTACGAGCACTGATGTTAGTAACTCGATAGCGGCAGATTATAGGAACCTACAACTACATGTATTTAGTGATAGTTCAACAAAGGCGATGTGCGCGGTCGCTTACTGGCGATGGCGGGATAACAATAATCAGATCAGAATTTCATTTGTTGCGAGCAAATGCAGAGTAGCCCCGGTAAAACACTCTAGTGTCCCGAGATTGGAACTGGTGGCCTCCTTACTGGCCGCAAGATTGGCCGATACTATAGGTAAAGAACATAGAATAAAGGCAGAAAAAAGATTTTTCTGGTGTGATTCATCCGCAGTCTTGCACTGGATACGTAATGATGCGCGTAATTATAAAGCGTTTATTGCAAATCGCCTCGGTGAGATCGACGACCTGACAAATATGAAAGAGTGGAGATATGTACCCACAAAAATTAATGTCGCTGATTGTGCTACGCGTGAAGTTTTCGACAGCACAATTTTTGAAAATGACTGGTTAAGAGGTCCATCATTTTTATACTCTGATGAGAGTTCTTGGCCGCATAATTTGCCAGATCTTCCGCATAATGACACAGACCTTGAGCGTGTATCTATGATACAAGACTTACCTGTCAACTTACCTGTTCCGGATGCTAAGCGTTTCTCGTCGTGGCTTCGCTTGTTGAGGGCTACATCTGCGGTCCTGAAATTTATAAATAAATGTAAAAAGGTAATGGAACAAGATGACATCGTGATGAAGCATGCTGAACGATTGCTGCTGCGACAGGCTCAGATGGATTCTTTCCCGTCGGAGATATCAGCACTGAAGAAAAATAAAAATATAGAAAAATCAAGTAAGCTACTTACCTTAACACCTATTCTTGATGAAGACGAACTGCTGCATGTTGGAGGCCGAATTAGCGCTGCTTCTGGAATTTCTCCTGGAATGAAAAACCCGATTATTCTGGATGGAAGGCACCATATTTCAAAATTAATAGTCAAACATTATCACGTAAAAGCCGCTCACGGGAACCAGGAAACTGTAGTCAATAATCTCAAACAAAAATTTTGGATCACACGGCTTCGCCCTACAGTGAAACATGTAGCCACCAGGTGCATGCTATGTAGAATAAGGAAAGCAAAACCGGAAGTCCCACGAATGGGAGACTTACCTGAGGCGCGTATGGCTCATCATCAGAAGCCGTTCACCCATTGCGGAATCGATCTATTTGGGCCCATGGAGGTCACTGTAGGAAGAAGAAGAGAAAAGAGATACGGCGTTATTTTCACGTGTCTCACTGTCAGAGCCATCCATTTGGAAATCGTTCACTCTCTTACTACCGATGCTCTAATAATGGCACTGCGTAGAATGGCAGCCCGTCGAGGCTGGCCTCAATATTTGTATTCCGATAATGGCACAAATTTAAGGGGTGCAGACACCGAGTTAAAAAGGTCGATACAAGAACTGGACAATGAAGTTTTACAGACCGAAGCCGTGAACAACGGTGTGAATTGGACCTTCATCCCTCCATTTAGCCCGCATTGGGGTGGGGCCTGGGAAAAGCTAATACGTAGCGTTAAGAGTTCATTAAAGGTAATAATGAAAGAACGAGCCCCAAGAGAGGAAGTGCTGAGCACGTTATTCGCCGAAGTGGAGAACATTGTGAATAGCAGACCGCTTACACATGTCTCTGTGGAACCAGGAAGCGACGAAGCGTTGACCCCCAATCATTTTCTTCTTGGAACCTCAGGTAATTTGCCTACACTTGGTGTTTTCGACAGCTCTGACTTGTCCCTGCGAAAGCAATGGCGGAAGGCACAATGCATTGCAGACATGTTCTGGAAACGGTGGGTAAGAGAGGCTTTACCAAAATTGCTGCCTAGAACAAAATGGACTCGAGAGCAAGCCCCACTCCGGGTAGGTGACCTGGTACTTATTGTAGATCCCGGTGCTCCTCGAAACGTATGGCCGCGAGGTGTCATTCAGCAGGTATTTCCGGGTAGGGATGGTCGAGTGAGATTGGTCGAAGTTAAAACTAAAACTGGGTTGTTGAGGAGGTCTGCGGCACGCGTCGCCCGAATTCCTATGGTTGATGAGTGCTGAGCCAGCACTGGGGTGGGGTGTGTAAGCGACGCGTTCTAAAATTGTCTTTATTTCATTTTATTTGATTTTAATAAATAATTTGTGTCACATTTTGGTTGTCTGTGAAAACGAAACGCATCAACTGTCATTGTCATACTTTAAATGTCACTGTCAAAAGTGTCATGTCGCGTCGTTACCTTTTTGAATTTGTTAGTTCGATTTGCTACCATCCAAACGCGACATCACACACTTGAGTCTTTCGTGCATATTTTTGTAATTTTGTGTACTTTGGAGTTGCGAAATAAACGCCTTCTTTTTCTACATCATCGGTGCGTGTTATTCAAGAATCCCAGACGTCCACAGGATGTATATTAATCATGTCAAAAATGTGGTAGAAAAAATACTTCATAAAAATTTTTTTTAGGGTACCTTCCATACGAGTAAAGTGGGAGTATTTTTTTTACTATACAAACCCATTGTGTTGGGTATTGTTAAATAGGTCTTTAAAAAATATTTTTTATCAGAGCTGAGTACTTAGTACAAACTAAAAAGTTATAGGCAACCAACTTATAAAATGGACTCGAAAATGTAAAATTTCATACAACTTTCATTGTTAGATGTTTCTGGTCATTAAACTGTGAGGTGCGAGTGTGAACAGTGTGAAGCGTTGTCATTCGCAACTACGGAACCCTACACTGCGCGTGGCCTGACAAGCACTTGGCCGTTTTTTTATTATATGAATAAGTAAATGAACGTTATATTAAAAGAGCAGTAGGACAAGCGATAATTATATAGGTACAATAAACATTAATCTAAAAGATATTATCTCTGACTGTTCTAGCTATGGCTCTGGTAGTACAGAGAGGGTCGTGCTCCTGCAGTGGAGACTAAAACGGACCTGATGATAATGATGATTATTAAACAAAAGCATATTAAATAAAATTAGGTTGCATGAACATTAGAGTGTTTGTTTATATTACATATAGGTATTACACACACGATTCGTGTATAATTTGAGGCCAAATCGTTAGCTATAAAATTACTGCCAGGCACCGTGTTGAACTGTTAGCTAAAATTTACATTTTTCAACTGCTTTTTAAAATTTTCCGAAAGTTGATTAAATACCTCGGAAATTGATCAACTTATGATTCTTGTTTTTTTTCGTGACCTAAATCAAACTTCAAGAGGATTGGTTCAGTATAATTATTGAAGGCCTAATAGTGTAAAAAAAACGCATATTGTACATATATAAGTATATACATAGGCTGATTTTGAACCTATGAGTACCTATGAGAACCTATGAAAGAGTTGAGAGATTATGAGATATTGAAATCTCGTAATAAGAATCCCTATTGGAATACATTATTGCAAGAAAAAAAGATGTAAAACGAAAAAAATTAAGACCTCAATACAATACAAAGTCACCTATCCAGCTGGGCGAATTTCTATGGGAAGTCAAATTTTATTTTTAAGTTTTCACCATTTTTTTTTGCATTTCTGTATTCCATTAGGGATTCTAATTCTGAGATATTAATATGGTTCAAAACTAGCTTGTATATTTTAAATTATTTGCTTTTAATAAGGTATCTAACCTGATCTATACATAGAATAAAGCAGTAAAAATATTTTGTCTGTATATATTTATCTGTATACAGTGGACTGCAATAGGCTGATGATGAAGATGATGATATATTTAATTTAGTATTTTTGACTAAAATGGATAGAAGGACACTTAAAAAGAATAAAAGAAAGCAAAAATTTTTTTTAGAATTTCTTGTCTGTCTGTCTGTCTTTCTGTCTGTCTTTCTGTATGTATAATCACGTTTATCACTGGAAATATTGGACGGATTTGAATAAAACTTTTTTTGCTGTATATAAGTAGTTATTAAGCCTGGGCAACATATAAGGTAGAAATTATTTCGAAAGACGGAACACCTGATGCAGCATCATAATAGTCCAGCTGAACTATAAAAAATATAAAAGTGGAGCTTTAGCAAAAGTTGATAAGCCTGATGAACATATTTTTTGTTGACGTATAAAAATTTAAGATTTGGAACATCTAATGTAGAACCATAATGGTCCAGGTCATAAGAAATATATATTTATTTTATTTAAAAAACTTTATTTGAGCCTTAAAAGCTACAATAGGTAGACTTAATGCTAATAGCATTCTCTCCCAGCCAACCTTTAGGAACTGACAAACAGATAAAGTAAATAGGTGTCAAACAAAAGAAAGATAGGTATGTAAGATGTTACTAAGCGAAATATATAAAATATATAACCTAATATAAATAAATATATACATACATATACATAAAGAATAACATATACATAAATATAATATAATAAGCGCAAATATAAATGACGCCTTAGCAAAAGCTATCCAACCTGATGAGCATTTTTTGTTGAGGTATTTAAATTGAAGATTTGGAACACCTGACGCAGAACCATAAGTGGTCTAGGTAAACTATAGGAAATATAAAATAACAATATAGCAAAAGTTGTTCAGCCTGTTTAGTATTTTTGTTGAGGTATAAAACTCGAAAATTTTGAACATCTGATACAGAACCGTGTCAAACTTTATATCGACAATTTTACAGAGTCACACTCTCCACTGGGATAGAGTGCGTAGAGTACGATCATATTACTGGTGACCACCCAGCGCTTCCAGGTCACTCGCAACTAGGATATGCCCTTTTGGCAACGTAGGTAGCTTTCAGCCTATACTGAAAAACATGAGAGTTTACTGTCTCTTCAAGCCTTGCACATACAGGCAACACCCAAAACTGAGGTCCATCCTTCCCGGCGGTTCTTTGGACATGTGCGCTTTTTAGGTTGAGCGGCATGACAGCAGATCAAATTCACAGCGGAACAAAGGGAAATATTCGATTTGGTGGTGCGAAGTGTTTTAAACAAAAAAGGGAAGCCTCGTTTTCTAAGATGTTTCAGAAAGGACTGGAAAGAAATACCTGTGGAATGAAAACCACCCTCACTGAAATCAGGTGCCAATATAAGATTGCTCTCCCCTCGTATCGTCAGATTTTACAATCGAATTCAAAATTCCAATTTTAGACAGAACTGAAACACCGACATGCTCTGTGACACGAAACTGTGATAAAATGAAGATGTTTCAGGATTGCTTTATCTTGATTGTCTAATCGTTTGGGATAAATGCCTTTTGTTGTCCATTGGAAAAGGCTGTATTAGAACATTGCGAGACATAAATAAATAATAAATAATAAATATATACGGACAAATCACACAGATTGAGCTAGCCCCAAAGTAAGTTCTTAAGAAAGACTTGTGTTATGGAATACTAACTCAACGATACTATATTTTATAACAAATATAGATAAACATCCAAGACCCAGGTTAATCTGAAAAAGATCGCTTTCCATCATGACCTGACCGGGGATCGAACCCGGGACCCCCGTGTCGCAGGCTGGCGTGGTAACCGCTGCGCCACGGAGCTCGTCTTCGGACACGGACATTCTTTGAGATAACAGGCCAATGGGCGAAGTCACTACTTTGTTTTTTTTTCGGGCTTTTTTTCGATGAACCCTTCCAATTATAAGTCGGGGCACTAGGGCAGATAAGATTAACTCATAATCAAAACAGTTTTATCAGTGCCCTAATACAAAAGGTCAGATTGAAAACTAATAGAGTGCTTGGCGGTAGTTCACAAGAGTTTCCAAGAATATTATAAAAAACCGGCCAAGTGTGAGTCAAACTCGCGCAATGAGGGTTCCGTACAATATGCTTGGTGAACACACACACAATGTGCAGAAAATGTTTTATTCAATTGACTAGCGCCATCTAGTGGTGTTTTAGTGAACTATTTCTCTAGATGAACTTATTATTGTGAGTTTACCACTTAATTTTCAAGTGATAGAATTCTTATTATTTTTCCTGTAATCTTCAAGGAATGAACTATATTTTGTAATTTTTTCAAAATTTTCGGCTCAGTAGTTTCGGAGATCAGGGGGGGGGGGAATGGTCAATTTTTGCCTTCTTTCGTGAATAAAATCAAAAGTATTGATTTTACCCGAACAAAAAAAAATATTTTTGAGATCCTCATAATGAGCCCTTTCATTTGATATATGACACAGTATGGTTTGCAAAACTTTTTTTTTTTAATTTTGTAATTGGGCCCCCCAAAATTACCCTTATTTAAAAAAAATCTTTATTTACTTTGCACATCCGTGTTTGGGTCATAGGATTACACTATCTTACCAAATTTCATCTAATTTGGTTCAGTAGATTCGGAGAAAATCGGCTGTGACAGGCGGACGGACGGACAGACAGACGCTCGAGTGATCCTATAAGGGTTCCGTTTTTCAACTTTTGTACGGAACCCTAAAAATGGGGTAGGTCTCCTTCCTTCTTTCTTGTTAACAAGAACTTCTACGTTCATTATTTGCCGGCCTTCAAAGTATAATGAACCAGGAAAATTCTTGGTTATCTGAACGCGGCAAACTGATACCTAAATGTAATAAATGTGATAAAAAACTAACCCAAATGATAGTTCCAACATAGTATATAGTTTTTTTTTGCAAAATACGTTGATATTTATTAACTTTAAATTTATTATATAACACTGCCATACAAGTATTTTCTTATTTGTCGACATTAGTTTGTGTTGAGGTATATTAATACGCCGGAGTCATAAACTCAGCGCGAACGAAGTCGCGGGCATCAGCTAGTTAAAAATAAGAGGAATGGCAGGTAATAACGATAAGTATGTACAGTACATCCGACGGATACACACTAAGGTAAAAGCACCTATTCCCGGTAGTGTCCTTGTTACCGGTAATCTAACATATTTTTAAATTTTGCACTATTTTACGAATAAATTTACAATGTTTCTATACAAAAAAATGTTTTTAGTTATATTTTGATCAATAATAATGGCAACAATTACCAAAAAGTATGACAGCTTCACCACAATAAAATGTCAAAAGTTTGTACTCCAACATTTTTACATTTTGGCTGTGTGCAGTTGCTGAACGAATCAACGACATGTTCGTAATATTAACTGTGTCATAGTCATACGAAAATGAGTTTGGTAAGTTTGTTTATGTATTTAACAAGCTAAATAATGTATCTTTCAATACAAACTATAAATTTTAGTGTGTCTTTTAAAAAAGTGAATATTTTAGGCTTTTACATTTATTGGTACTCAAAATTCCCTACTTGACCTATAATCCGGCAAAAATTTACCGGCTATTGGTACACGCATCAGTCCAGTAATATTTATTGTACCTAAACCCATTTTAAGACTTTATTGCAAGGGAATAAGTTTGATTTTCCTTTGAAATATTGTATAACGTTCTTACCGGATTCAAATTAAACATAAAACAATGTGCATCAGGGTGGAGGGTCAACGTATTGTGAAAAATTTTACTATAAAACAAATTTGAACACCTCTTTCAAGTTGCATAATGGTAAGATAATCACAAATCCATACTAATATTATGAATGCAAAAGTAACTCTGTCTGTCTGTTTGTTACGCTTTCACCGCCTTAATTATCTTGAATGTTCTCTAAAGTACGGAGAAGGACATAGGATACCTTGCATCCGAGAAAAATTAACTGTTTCTGAGGGATCGACATAAACGCGGGCTAAGCCGCGGGAAAAAGCTAGTATATTAAAGGTAAAGGTATCAAATTCAAATTTATATCAAATACATCATGTCATGATTTGACAACTTTTTAAGTTCATGCTTGACTATAAAAACTTAGAAAAAAATGCAAGTTGGTACGGATACCTCATTGCGCGAATCAGACTCGCACTCAACCAGTTCTTATATTTCATTTTGTGGACGCAGTTCTCGGATTAGGTACATTAAGTATAAAATAAAATAAAGCAGGGCAGTAGTCCGACCGTCCAGACGAACATGTATAAATGCTGTTTTTGTAAGTCTTATGCTAATTATAATAGAATTCAAAATCGTGGTGTAGTTTACCGGTTTCTGGTACAATATAGTAACGGTTATTAGTACTAACTTGCCGGATACTGGTACAATCAGACCTTTTTTATTTTAATTTGTAATAACAATAAGTAATATTGATAATTTATTTCATAAAATTATTTACGTCAAGACTACTTTAAATTACCTACAACCACGTGTATATATCATCATTGTTAGACTAATAGTTTTAACACCAGCGACTTGCAAAGTCAGGAAAGTTCAAAACTTCACGGCTATTGGGACGTTTACCTTATTACGTAAGCATGTACCTATTATTTATAATTATAAAATCGTCTGAGTGTGAGTCGGGTTCTCAAATTTAGTGTTCCTCCCTACCAATATACCTACAATATTTTTGTACAAAAAAGCCAAATTTGTTGGAGTCAAGTGGTTGGTGTCACACCCTCAAGCTAGCTAGCTGCTTGTTTATGGAAATGTGATAAAAGTCAAGGTAGTTGTATATTATCACCATCATCATCATCGTCAAAATCAAAATCAAAACGTTTATTCAGAAAATAGGCCTTTGCAGGCACTTTTTCACGTCATATCATATTTAAAATTATCTTATTAGATAATATACAGTATTTATTAATTGTTCAAAAGCTACAGACTACTAGCGTTTCGGAACAGTTTTGGTCGCCTACTCGCCTGAAGGGCTTTATATGATTACGAATATTTATTCCTTATTGTCTTTTTCTTTCTTTTCTTTTTTTTCTTTTTTCTTTCTTTTCTTTTTTCTGTTTTCATGTTACAATTTCAATTGTCGTCATCATCATCATCTCAGCCACAAGAAATCCAGTACTGGACGTAGGCCTCCCCAAGGATTTTCTATACGACCGGTTGGAAGCGGCCTGCATCCAGCGCCTTCCCGCAGGAAGGCGCTGGATGCAGGTCGAATGACTTGATAAAGATCGCAATCTTTATCAAGTCATTCGACCACCTGGTTGGTGGGTGTCCAACGCTGCGCTTGCCGGTACGTGGTCGCCATTCAAGAACCTTTCTGCCCCATCGGCCATCGGCTCTTCGGGCTATGTGACCCGCTAATCATTATCATCATCATCATTAGATCTTTATCGGTCTCCACTGCAGGAGATGACCATCTCTGTACTACCAGAGCCATATGTCACATATATATATATATATAAAGAAGTTAAAAGGAATGACACCACAGCTTAATACAATTCACAAGTCAACAAGTGTAGTCGACCAGCAGGCCTATTTACTAACTTTTGACAACTACGGTGTACATCATTTTCATGGTAACTTCAATATTCATAACGGCTTCGGTATGAATGACTATTTTTATTTAAGATATGAAAACCGTAATGGATGCTAAAGTGACAATCAAATCGTTGTACACCGAGTTAGCAAATCGGCCTGCAGCTCATAAAATGACGTACAGTGCACGTGGCTCAGAACGCATTTTGCCGGTTTTAATTTTGTTAGTTAAAGTAGTCTCTTCTTCTTCTTTTGTTTTATATTATGGCTTCCACCGAGATTTCAGTGATTCTTCCAATGTCCAGTTTCATGAGATACAAAGTATCAGTGTTATACGGTACAGTTTTATCGAGTAGCAAACAATGATGGCGTAGGTTCTTTGGTTGCCTCGTGGGAGCTTCTGGTGGCAAATCTATACGAGTCTATATAACAGTTTTCGTTAACAACTTCACTAATTATTCCTTAGTGCGAGCATTTATAATACCAAAATACACCAATTTCATAATTCACTAAACACTAATAAAGTCCACTAAAATCAATATGTAAACTCGTCTAAGGCAAACCCCAACTGCACCCTTGACTTCCCACCACAAACCCCTAGTCTCTGCTTATTACGGTTCCAAATATAACAGCCCTTGTGACAGTTTTTAAAGATAAAGATATATTTATTGGTTAAACATGTGTACATGTTTTACCATTTCTTTTAAATATATCGACAAATCACACAAATTGGGTTGAGCTAGCCCCATAGTAAGTGGTGAACTTTGTGAACTTTAAAAAAAAGTAAATATATATACGGACAAATCACACAGATTGAGCTAGCCCCAAAGTAAGTTCGAGACTTGTGTTATGGGATACTAACTCAACGATACTATATTTTATAATAGATACTTATATAAATAAACAGACACAATGATCTTTTTCAGATTGACCCAGGTCAATCTGAAAAAGATCATTTCCCATCTTGACCTGACCGGGGATCGAACCCGGGACCATCCGTGTCGCAGGCAGGCGTGTTGACCGCTGCGCCACGGAGCTCGTCAAATGAACTTGTGTCGTAGGATACTAACTCAACGATACTATATTTTATAACATATACTTATATAGAAATTCAAAATCCAGGTCATTCTGGCAAAAATCGTTTTCCATCATGACCTGGCTGGGGATCGAACCCGGGACCCCTCGTGTCGCAGGCTCTCATAGGCTGTCTGTCTGTGTCAACACTGTGACAAAAGGACGGATGGACGGATGAAAAGTGGCAGATTGGTAATACATACATACATACTATCACGTCTTTTTCCCTTGCGGGGTAGACAGAGCCCGTCTATAAAAACTAAAGGCCACGTTTAGCATGTTGGCGGGCTTGTAGTTTGGAACGGAATCAACAAACGGAAACATCAAACGGTGGGTTGCTAGCCGCATCGCCTATTGACATGATTCCTCACGCCCATTCCCTCGATCGGCTTTTACGATCTGCGCGGGAAGAGAAGCAGCTGGTACATTCTACGTTTTCTCTTTTCTCCCAGACCAGCGTGGCTATATATAATATAATTAAGGGTAGATTGGTAATATGACGTCGTTTGCGCGCTTTGGTAACGGAACCCTAAAAACCAAAACCCATAAAATATCAAGTACATAATTTTGATCTGTTACATATAATAGTTTCTACAGATCATTCTGTTCTTTTCCCTTAGTGGTGGATGACTTTCGTGAAAAATGTTGAATATAACGAAAGTAATTATTTTAACAGCTGCATTATGTGTTTATGGGATATTGTGTTGCGATTCATCTGGTGTAAGTAGGATAACCTTATATTCGTACACAATATTTAGCAACCAACCGCCGTGTGGTTCCCGGCAGAGTAGAATAGAACCACTGACCACATAGGACCACATAGGACCACGGAGGCAGTTTCCACTGGACCACGGAGGCAGTTTCAAGTAAAAATCAGATAGTCCTGACGGGGCATCCATCTTATTCTTTTCTATACTTAATATTATGAAAAGTTTGTTTGGTTGCTAAATCATCATAATCATCATCATAATCAAGTCTTTTTTAGTCTCCACTGCAGGAGCACGACCCTCTCTGACCATCATAACCATTTATTAGCCAGACAGTCAGAGGATTTGGCTTACACTCTCCACGCTGGCCAGATGGGGTGGAGAGGTCTCTTTGATGTTTATAAGCTTTGTTTAGCTTGTTTTTCCTAAATTATATATAAACGACGTCCACGGAAAGACGTGGAGTGGTCCTATTTTACTCTGCCGAGGACCACACGACTGATTTCTTAAGTTATTGTATAACTTTTGTACAAAAAAACCGTGCCAGACAGACCTCTGACGGCATTCTTTAACCGACGCTATAATGCCCTAAACTTAGCCATAAGTAATTATTGACGTCATCAAAAATTTTTTGTTTTAAAAATTGTAAACACAAATATGACAATTAATAAGTGTTCAAAGAAACCTATATTAAATAAACGATTGAATCTTGAATCTTGAATCTTGCCCCTTGGGCATGGCCGGAAAATGAGTGAAGAACGTTTTATCATGATTAGTGCTAAGAATTTTCAATGCCTTGTTCATTACAAATTCCTCAGAAAGTAATGTATATGGCCACCGAGCACCCGAAAGTGACGTACTACAACACCAATTACGTGAGATACGCCAACTTAACTTCAGCAAGACATGGACGAAAAGACCCTATGTACTATGTCGGCCTACACTTAGACACGATTTTTGCCGCAGGGAACAATATAACCGTAAGTTCTGAAGGCTTTGGCAGTGAAAGAAGGGGAGGGAGGTGTCAAAAGTCCAGGCTGAGGTCTAATATATTTTAAGTTAGTGCTTTAAGAGTCGCCTGGAAGCGCATGTCTCCATACAAACGGTAAAAGGAAATTGTGGCAATATTTGATAATTTTGGAGTAAAATTAATCATTTAATCAATTAACCTCATTTTAATCTACGTACGTTCCTATACACCTTGGTTAAAATACCAATGGTTTGAGAATTACAAGCCTTTTCAAATTTGTATGGAAATCTTGAGACGCGTCTAATTCTCAAACATTTGATAATTTAACCAAACTGTATAGGAACGTACGTAGATTATAATGAGATTAATTGATTGGATGCTTAATTTTGCCCTAAAATTATCAAATATTGCCACAATTCCCTTTTTCCGTTTGTATGGAGACATGCGCGTCCAGGCGACTCTTAATGGGTCCTGAATGAAACTCTATGGCAGCTCGGATATTAGGTGTGACCTGCGCAGTCAGTACGCGCACCGCCTGCCTCCCCGCGCGCGTCCCGCTGACCTAATATTGTGTACTGCGAATCAACTCGCACGATGTTCCGACCCGCCATAAAGTTTAAATCGGACTGTACTAATTGCAATTCCCGCTAAGGTCGAAAAGAGCCTTAATTCGGCAATGGTTGCCCCATTGCATCTCCAAGGATATTATCCGCCCCGCTTACTAGGATTCACTTGAACGAAACTAGCCGGCGGATCCGACGAAATAAAATGTGAGCAAAGTCCGGTTTGCATAACGCTACCATTTAGAGGGTTAGGACCACATATCTGTGTATAGTTGCAGCCACTGATTAGAGAGAGTATTGTGACGACGTGCGGTCTGCAGCCCTCCGCTCCCCTCCTCAGGCGTCGCGCGGCTCGTATATAAGGCGCGGCCCAACGACGACCTTTCTTCTCCATCTGCGAGCTGAACCCAAGCTAAGTAGTTCCTCTCACTTGAGGGGCTACTCATCCGACCTTGGCCTAAAACCCGCGACTCTGTAGATCCTATACTAAAACTTGTAATATATTCCGTGGCGCAGCGGTCAACACGCTAGCCTGCGACACGGGGGTCCCGGGTTCGATCCCCGGTCAGGTCAAGATGGAAAAAGATCTTTTTCATATTGACCTGGGTCTTGGATATTTATCTATATAAGTATATATTATAAAACATAGTATCGTTGAGTTAGTATCCTCCGACACAAGTTCACAACTTACTGTGGGGCTGGCTCAATTTGTGTGATATGTCCCTATATATTTATATTTATTTATTTATTTCATTATATGATACCTAGTGTTTATTTTCTCATACCTATCATGAAAAAAAAACTTAACGTGAAGTGGCGCCCAACGTGTCCTAAAAGTTACATCACAAGTTTGTATGAACCGTCGTGAAAATGTTAAAAATGATACCACCATGCCTTACCTTTTTCTCTCCAGATTAACTTTTATTTCTACCAACTCTTGACCAATGTCTACAAGAGGAGTTTTGTGGAGATGCACCTTGGGATCTGTGATTTAGTTCAGAAGGATTCGTTCTTTGGCACAGCTTTAAGGCAGGGCAAAATTTTGGATCAAACTTGTCCATTTGCACCTGTAAGTATGTTTTTGTTTTAGTCTAGCTTTAGGAAACTTGACTTAAGCTTGTAGCACACAGCCGCGACTGCGGACCGGAAGCGTTCCGGAACGGAAAATTGGCGGCACCGCGAAACGCTGTTGTATGATTCCGTGACAGCCTCCGTGGCGTATTGGTTAATACACCGGTCGTGGTGACTCGAGGGGTCGGGTTTGATCCCCGGCTAAGTCATGATGGGAATCGATCTGGTTCAGATCTGCCTGGGTCTTAAATAATAAAAATAATAAATATATACGGACAAATCACACAGATTGAGCTAGCCCCAAAGTAAGTTCTTAAGAAATAATAATAATATAATAATAATATATATTTATTTAGCCAAACTTTTTTAACAAACACAGATATGTGACCATCCCTCCCTAGTCCCATCCAGCAACAAGCCATCTCCGAACTAGATGGAGATCTGTATCTCGGAAACAACTTGCCATTAACTATTGGCACCTTAACTATTGGCAACTATGACTAAAACTATGATCTAAATTTCCCAAACTAGAATAAAATCTGTTATTTTGGGAAATTATATTATATTTAAAATTTAAAGAAATGCAGCTATAAAATAAAAGACTTAAAGCTAGGCAACTGGTATTGTCTAAAACTAAAACGAAAGTGAATGACCTACGAGTGTTGAGGTATTTTTTTGGAACAATGGAATACAGGAGAGTTCACGGCCATGCAAGAAGGCCAAGAAAGACTTGTGTTATGGGATACTAACTGAACGATACTATATTTTATAACAAATACATATATAGATAAACATCCAAGACCCAGGTCAATCTGAAAAAGATCGTTTTCCATCATGATCTGACCGGGGATCGAACCCGGGACCCCAGCGTGTCTGGCCGCCAGCAGGCTGGCGTGGTAACGGTCTTGGATGTTTATAATAAGTATTTTTATTTTTAAAATAAAGTATCCTTGAGTTACTATCCTGCGTCACAAGTTCACAACTTACTGTGGCCCCAGGTCCCTAAATATTTATTTATTATATACATATTTTTTGAGGGGATGCTCTGACCGTCAATTGAACTACTGTTCATATAGAATAGAACCAATGCTAAAATCTCGAAAATAAATCTTCGTAGAGTGACTAGTAACGTAGTACTAGTAACTCTACCACTTGCCTTCCCCCACCACTGCCTTCATTCTACAATGCAAATGCATTATACCGCCAAACTTTATTGCGGCTAAGATCGCGCGAGTCGATGCGCAGTACCACAGAATACATAATAGTACAAGTAGCAGTACACAATATTAGGGTATGCGGGGCGCACGCGAGGAGGCGGGGCGCGTACTGTGCAGCTAGCAGCTAATATCCGATCCGCAATAAAGTTGGGTGTGTAGTGTACGTACAACGTACATCTACGTAGTATGACGAGTGATGACGACACATGACCTCGATAAATAAAGAACACTATTTTATTATCTTATATCGCTACGTACATCTACTAGTGTAACGTCACACGACCTTGTTAAATAAAGAATTGTTTTAATTATTATCTTATAAGCTCAATGTCATGTGACGAATGTGTACGCCGTGAAAAGCCTGTATATAAACTGTGGAAAAACCTACAATAAAGGAGATCAGTTCAGAGTACTGTTGGGAAACCAGCACACACCAAATAGTGTTTTAATATATAACACCCCGCGTCCCGTCGTTTCACCACATGGCGACCTTTGCCAGTGCCGTGCCTCGTAGGTACTGGTGGCACGGATTTCCGTTCGCGTTCACCGCGCAAAGCAAAAAAAAAATTCATCAAGAAATAAAAATTCAGCGCTCATTAAGAAAAATTAAATCAATAAAAGACTGTGCGTGCAAAAAGAAGAAACTATACCGAAAATAAGAAGATTTAAGAAAAGATAAATAAAATGAAAATATAAAATAGTTACGAAAAAATTAAGCACGAAAGAAGGAAAAAATGAAGATGACTAGAAATAATGGCCAATCATAAAAGAAGATTTTATTAAAATAAAAATATGAAGAATAAGAAAAATAAGCTGAAACTAAGAATAAATGAATATCTAATGAAGAATAAATAATATTGTACGTTGAAGAGAGCAGAAAGAAGCGAACGGGCCAAGGATGGTGTCCAGGGTATAGCCCGGCCCAGTTGGAGCGGTGTTCAAGAATATCCCAGCCCGGCCCACCCAGCGTACAGCAGCAGAATGCAGCGGTAGCAAGAAATAGTATCGACATTTCATCCCGGACAGACAAGGAAACATATACTTTTACAAGTAATTGTTATACCTTTTATTATTATCATTTTTTATCGTAATTATGGAGGATTTCGATTTAAAAACGGCTATTGCCTTTTTACCTATTATGAACGATAACGAAAACGTAACAAAATCATTAATTGATAGTATTGATTTTTACAGTAGCCTTCTAAACAGTACATCTCAGTTACGGTTTATTAACTTTATTTTAAAAACTAGATTATCGAGAATGGCTAAATTTATTTTAAATAGAAATTATAATACCATTCATATTTTATTAGACGATATGAAGCGTTTGCTATTACCTAAAAAGTGCCCAGTAGTTTTACAACGTAAATTATTTAACTGTAAACAAGGTTTCCGATCGATAAAAAATTTTGGAACTGAAATAGAAGATATTTTCGTAGAATTAACCTTAGCCCAATCGGATGGTGATAGGTTTAAAATTGAGGTCTTACGTCCCATTAACGAGAGGTCAGCTATCGATTGTTTTCTAAGAGGTCTTAATAATTTTAGGTTATATGTTATAATGTCGGCACGAAACTTTCAGTCATTATTTCAGACTATTCAAGCTACAATTGACGAAGATACTATCATGACGATGAATAGAAATAGGAATAGAAACATAGATTTTCGAACACGTAATTATGTTCGTAATAAGGATACTAAATATTTAAACAAATATTATAATTGTGTACAACGTAATTGTTACTCGAAAGTTTCTATAAATAACTTATGCATATCGGAGAGTTCGCAAATCATGACGACATCTATGCAACCTATCTCGTCTTACACGAGTGACGGCTACGTTCCACGACGTCAGCAAGCGCAGCGACGTAAGGAATCGAAGTGCAATGATGATTGCAATAGTGTGGATGATTTCAGTTTAGAATTAATAAATTTATTTAATACTGATACATTTGATAGAAATTCGCAACCAATCCAATTACTAAATAAAAGAAATGACAAAGGAAAACTAAGTAAAACTAAATATAAACGAACTAAAATAAACAAGAAGAATAAAAAGTTTATTACTTCGGAAAAGGAGCTAAATAAATGTAAACATATTTAATACTAAGAGACAAGTACGTCATGAAAATGATCAACTGAAAAATAAAATTAAAATAATGACAAATGTACGAAGAAATAAAATAAATAGTATACGTACTCGTATGTCAAGGAAGCGTACTCAAAATATTAAAAGGAAAATGAGAAAATGTTTTAATACCAAGAGTAAAGAATATAAATATAATTTAAAATACATAAAGCAAGCATCCAAATGTAGGAATAAAAAGGATGATATGACTAATAGGTATAACCATGGATTAGACACGTATGTTTTATTATTACATAAACAGTACGATAAACAATCAGTAGGAGTAACCTAATATGTTAATAAAAATAAAATATATTATCCAAAAAAAAAAAGAAACAACGCGAAACCTATAGTGAACTTATTATTTTTATTAGAAAAGATGCCTATACTTTTTCTTTACTTTAAAAAGATTGTTTTCATTCGATTTAGAAGATTTGGAAGTCACAAAGAGACTTACATTTTACACTTCCACAACAACAATATACAATGCTTTACTACAAGTAAAGCATTGTAATAATGTATTACACATACATAGATGGTAAAATTGAACTAGACATTCTAATAAAATCAAAGTGTATTTTAAAATTAAATTAAAGCTGAGAACGAAACATCGACCTTAACCTCGTATAAGAATGTATTAGCTACACTACTTATCGGTCAATTGTTAACATAAGAACAGTCATCAGTTCATCACATATCAAATTACCAGCGAGATGTATAGGGCTGTCAACTAATTTGACTGTATATCGTGTAAAAAATTAAAATTCAATTTATAAAGGAATTTTTTTAGCAAAAAAAAACTATAATTAGAAGTGTAAAAAGATTTTTTAAACTATACGCAAAAATAAGAAATTTAAAAACGATAAAACATATTACAGAATTTAATAATTATGTTTAGAATACAACTTGTTGTAAGTTATTTAAAAGGAAGAGATAATGAAGTTGAATTTACGGTCAAATATTAAAAAAAAAAGAAAGCATAAATAAATATGTCATGTTGCTAATAACAAGAGCTAATAAAATATAAAACGCAATGAAAACTCGGGAATTATAAAATAAAAGGAAAAATAAAGTATTCAATTAAGTGTCTAAACTCTTACAATATGTGTCAACCCTAATTAACAAGCACGCAATTCAGCATTCTTCGTAAGTGATAAGCATAACACTATGTATAAAAGATTTGTGCATAAATATTATGAAATGTATTTTTAAATACTATGAACATTGATTACGTTATAATAAATGTAAAACTAAAAGAAACAAGAAGTTACAATGTTATAAATAAATTCATACTCGGACTAGACTTTTAAAAGAGGAAAAGTTGTTTTGTTATTTGAGTTTGGGAAATCTGAAGCAAATATTTTATTTCAGTCATAATTAGCCTGATCATCTAATTGTTATTGACCTAATTTTGATGCTAAAGTTTTCAATATGGTTTGAATAATTGTTATGGAATCCCGAAATGAACAAATAACTAGCAGAAGCTATCAGTAGTTTTCACGAGCTGCACTATTGAGCTTGTTGTTATGTTATATCAAGATACACCAAGATACAAGAGCAGGCACGAAATCCTTGTTTTCTGATCATGACTCGGTCGAGCACCATTCGTGAAGACGCTTGGACACAAGGGATTATTATACCCTTTAATTATTAAAATATAAATGTTAAATGAACTGCCTGTTATTTTTTTTTATTGACACAAGTGAAATGTGTAAAAGACGTGGGGCCCACACGCAAATGCATGTATGTAAATGCATATCTTGTGTCTTGCAAAAGTGTAGTTAAAAAAAAAACACACATAGAATTTAAATATTTGTGTATCTTGAATTAGAAGTCGGTAAAAGACTTCATAAATTGAAATAAAAAGACAAATGTCAGTTACTAAAGTAAGAGTACTCGGTAAAAAAGTGTAAATCGATCCGGACGATAAGTAAATCTATGCGCAAACGAGACGCATCATCAATTATGTCATTTATAGTATACAATAATGACGATGGTGATAATTTATATACTTAGTCCACGAGTGGCCATGCAGGCAAACGTGAAATGACGAATAAAATAAAAAAATACTATTATTAGCCTGACATGAATAATGACTTAGGTATACCTACAAGCTAGCGACAACTTGTGATAACTAAGTGCTAAAACCTAAAAAATAAATAAAAACAGAAAACATCATAAAAGTATATGGCAACCAATGTGTAACACAATTACGGCTACCTCAGCCTATGATAAGGTCTTTTTAGTGAGACCTAGTCGGTCCCTCACCCAAGGACGCGAATAGATACAGCTATATACGCTTGCCCTTCAGTGTGAGCTCACAAGTACGTCGGAGCATATCCACTACTAAATAAGGAAACAGATACAGTAGCGTGCGCATAAGTATCTAAGAAAAAAAAATCATTTATGATGAAATGTAATCAAATGAACTATAATATAAGAGATTTAATATTAATTAAGAAACAAAATAGAGAAAAATTAGGCCAAGTCTATAAAGAACCCTATAAGGCAATAAAAGATTAAGGCGAAAATAAAATAAATAATAAACCTTATACTTTACACAACAATTACATTAAAATAAACGGGAAAAAAAGAATAGTGCTTCTTCATATTACTAATTAAAACCAATTGAAATAAGAAAGCCTATGACGTATAAAAATCTTTGTGATATGTACTCACATCAATCTGATTGCTATTTGTAATATGATATCACAGAGGTAAAATGAAAAGATAATGTGTATTTTTTTTTCTCTATAATTGTTATTAGTTGTAATAAAACATTGTAATCCATTTTACTATAATTATAAGATACTAGCTACATATATTTTTAAGACATGTAACCATTACTTATTGAAATAAAAATTATATTACGATAGGAATAAGACATAACTTATGTATGTTATGCTTGTGCTAACGCTTAATTATGTACCCTAGAAAAAAAAGTAGAGCTGGTTCTATTCAAAATATGTACTACTTGTATAACTTAGACTCGTTTTTGCATCTACTTAATGTTGTATAACTTTATTTTTTTTTAAACCAGAAAGTTTAACCCCATAGTTTATATAAATGATTTCTCAAAAAAAAAAGAGGAAGAGAGGTGTAACTGTAATATTTGATTGCTTGTGTACATTTAAATAGCCAAAAATTATTGTTAATTTTTGTCTCATAAAAAAAGGGGGAAGGTGTAGTGTACGTACAACGTACATCTACGTAGTATGACGAGTGATGACGACACATGACCTCGATAAATAAAGAACACTATTTTATTATCTTATATCGCTACGTACATCTACTAGTGTAACGTCACATGACCTTGTTAAATAAAGAATTGTTTTAATTATTATAATATATAAAGCTACAATACCACTGACTCACTCACTCACTGATTGACATGGTTGTTTGACCTGTTCCCGACTGTATGGGGTTGTGATTGGAATATGGTCGTACAGTGGGTGCTCCGGTGAGTACCAGAAAAATCTGACATCTTCAAGATTGAAGAAACCTGACGGTAGACCCCTACTGCCTGCAAAAACGGTGAGGGTTAGGGGGATGATTTTTTTTCCAAAATGTAGGGGGTTGTAAGCAATTTTAAAAGTCGATGTTTTTTTTTTAATTTTTTCAAAATTCAAGATGGCCGCCATACAAGACCGATTCAGGTCATTCTACGCGAGCCCGCAGGGCGAGCGCTAGCGAGGCCGGAGGCCGAGCTGCGTGGCGAGGGCGAAGCCCGAGCCCCTCGGAATACCTCCTCGTCATGTGACCCCCCCCCCCCCCCCCCTCACCCCCCTACAACCCTCTCCCCCAAGTAACTAGCAGCGAGGCCGCAGGCCGAGCTGCCGCGAGCCCGGAGGGCTCGCTGAGTGGCGAGGCCGAAGGCCGAGCCATTGTGTCGATCACCCCCCACCCCCTTTACCCCCTAAATTGCCCCCAATTCTCAACTGCATGCGATTTGGCTCAAAATTGATATCTAGGGGTTTCAGACGCCGTGGAACTCGAAACTGCACTCCATTTTTGAATCCAAGATGGCGGCGAATTTTTTTTTTTAATTTTTTCAACCTTGTCGGATTTGACTCAAATTTTGGAATTGGGGGTTTAGGGCCTCGCGGAACTCGAAACTGGATGTCTTTCTGGAATCCAAGATGGCCGCCCACTCCTTTCCTCACTTATTCCATACTGAACAAGTTTTTTTACCCTTTTGCTCAACTGAATGCTTTAACTACCCTCCTCAACAGTTGCACCAACGCCTCGCGGGCTGCTTGCAGCCCGCGCACAGAGCGAAATACTAGTTATCTTATAAGCTCAATGTCATGTGACGAATGTGTACGCCGTGAAAAGCCTGTATATAAACTGTGGAAAAACCTACAATAAAGGAGATCAGTTCAGAGTACTGTTGGGAAACCAGCACACACCAAATAGTGTTTTAATATATAACACCCCGCGTCCCGTCGTTTCACCACAGGTGCGACCAGGGTCATCATCATCATCATCATCTTTCTAGTAACCACTGCAGGAGCATGACCCTCTCTGACCAGGGTCGCGGTACTTTAATCTATACTATCTATATCTACATATTGACCGTAAATAATTCTCTTTCAGGGTGTGTACCATTTTTACAACATGTCCGTTCCAGTAGCCATGATCCCTAGGAGCTTCCCATTCACCAGTGGTCGGATATATATGAATGCTACGGCGGCAGATACCGGCGAACTCATCGGCTCTGGACACATCAATATGGAGTTGAAGCTTCGTAAATGTGTCAAAACAAAATAAAATTAAACAAGTTACACAAACACTGCCAGTTGTTTTTCTTGGGAGAAAAGAGAACGTAGAATGTGCCAGGTGTTTCTCTTGCCACGTACGTTGCGTACCTACCGCGTCTTAGATGCTGGGGTATTTATTTTTGAACGCATAACTCAAATGAGCGAATTACGCGAGCGATTCCAAAACAACCCATTTTGAATCGTTCCTAGAAGATGTTTGCAACGAGTAGTTTAGGCCACTCGTCTCCAAGGGCAACAGACGCTTTTGCGTTTGAATTTGTTATATTTATCGTGTGAAACAAGCAGAACCAACATTTTTTGTAGGTTGGCAACACACTACAGTTCAAGCGGTGGGTTTAAAATACGGCAAAATGGTCTTTCGTATTTTTTATAATAGTGTGGCTACCATACTTATGTATGTATGTCTTGTATTTTAGTGACGTGTCATTTCAAAAGTTGCCCTCCGGGCCATGTTACTTGTGCCATTGATATGACAATTCTACAGAGATTAATATCTCATCCAGCGGCACGCGCCCTGGCATATTTAGTTTTAAAAGATTCCTCCGACGTTTAAGTAATAGCTTACTCACCGAACGAGCTCGGTGAGTGAGGTGAGGTCCATCCCTAACAATTATGTATGACGGTGGGATTCAAAAGAAATAGAGGAGGGACCGGTACATCACGTACTGGAAAACCCCTCTCTGAGCGTTCCTGTTAGAGCTGCCCCTCGTATTCTGGAGTGGGTAAAATTCCGCTCGTCATTGCTCAAGATAAGGCCAACGGCACCCCCACATACACTTCTCTGACTACTGATTGATTACCACCTGGCGGTCCCGGGTGACTTGCACCCAGAATAGGCCCTTCTGGCAACATAGCTTTCGGACCATACGGCAAAACATGAGAGTTGCTGCTCTCCAAAGGCTTTGCTACTGTTTCTCAGTTCGGTCTGTCAGAGTATGCATGCAAATCGCGGCCCATCAGGAATATGAGAGTTTGCTATCTCCCCAGGCGACCTTTGGAGATGTTCGCTTTACAGGATGAAGGCACTCTGCCCTGACATCAAAATGTCCGGTGAAGTAGCAAAAGCTCACTTGGAGCTAGCTACATTTAAGAAACCACATGCACTTCTATCGTCTTCTTTCTAACTTCATCATCATCAGGTGTTTCTAGTCTCCACTGCAGG
This sequence comes from Rhodophaea formosa, assembly GCA_963082605.1. Lineage (NCBI taxonomy): Eukaryota > Metazoa > Arthropoda > Insecta > Lepidoptera > Pyralidae > Rhodophaea > Rhodophaea formosa. The sequence goes on along the minus strand of OY720218.1, from coordinate 3,017,958 downwards.
TGCACGACCTTCTCTGTACTACCAGAGCCATAAACTAGCCTGAGCAGTCAGAGGATTTGGCCTACACTCTCCACGCTGGCCAGACGGGTTGGAGAGGTCTTTTTGATGTTAATAGGCTTTGTTTAGCTTGTGTTTCCTTAGTCGCCTTTTACGACATCCACGGGATGACTTGGAGTGGTCCTATTCTACTCTGCCGGGAACCACACGGCACCCGGGAACCACACGGCACCAATAATATCAGGGGTAAACAGATATTTTCACATTTAAAGTTGAAAAGAAAATGGAAGCTCAGAGTAACGGCCCCCGTCAATCAAGTAACAGACAAACTGATATGTCTAAATGGCACATGTCATATTTAAAGCTTTAAAAGAAAGGGAAGGCCCAGTCCCCCACCCATGAAAAAAAAAAACAGACAAAACCTCAAGAGATCCTTTTCTTAAGATTGGGGATTTGGGGTTCACCCCCAATCCAATAACTGGCATATTTTAATAGTTTATGCCATTTTCAAAGCCAAAGAAAAGGGAGCGGTTCGGGGGCGTAGTCCCCCTGCCAAACGTAAAAAACTGTTATGTTTATACAACGTGGAAGGGACATATCCGTAATAAATCAAACCACGTTCTATACTAGATCATTATAGTATAATGAAATTAAAATACCAGCCAAAAAAGCAAAAATAAATTTCGCCATTCCCATATAAAAATGTGCAGCCACCCGGGCGATTTCTATAGGAACGTCGAATTTTATTTTGGTATTTTGACTTTCGCTATGCGCGACATAGCGCGAAGAACCGATAGTCGATGGGGCGGAAGGGTTCACGAATGGCGACCAAGTACCGGCAAGCGCAGCGTTGGACACCCACCGACCAGGTGGTCAGACGACCTGATAAAGGTCGCAGGAAGGCGCTGGATGCAGGCCGCTTCTAACCGGTCATATTGGAAATCCTTAGGGGAGGCCTATGTCCAGCAGTGGACTTCTTGTGGTTGAGATGATGATGATTTTGACTTTTATTTTAATTACGTTATACGAGTACTAAAGTGATCTAGTATTTGCCCGTGGTTTCATTTATTACGTGTATGTCCATTCCACTTTGTATAGCATTGAAATAAAGTCATGATGGAGTCTAGAGGGTAGGTAAAAGAAAACGCTAAAATGTATCATCTGAAATTAATAATATACCTAACAAGGAATAATACAAATCATAATGTGAGCAATTTACCATAAAACGGAAGTGCGTAAGTTAATAACCTTGACCAAACCAAAAAACGAATATACTAGATGCATTATTGATGTTGAAATTTCAATATGATGAAGGACAAAATGAGGCTATCGTTAATGAAAAACGCCATGAAGCATGTTAACTTGAATATTTTTTAATGATTTTTACTAATAGCCGCTAAACAACTCCTAGTTCTAACACTAGGATTTTTAGCGTCTCTGCGCGGGTTGTTTTTTTAAACTTTCCTCGGGAATACTATCTACGATAACAAAGGTACCAAAATAGGCCGGAGGAGGAGGGAGGCCCATAGTCAGGAACTTCGTTTCGGACCCGTAAGTCATCCATCGCTGGTAACAAACATTGGTCGAAGACTTTTGACTTAAGGCACTGAAGTATTTTAGACGATAAGACACTGCGGAGCTTCCCGAACGCTGCCCAGCCGAGTCGGATTGGAGGAAAGACCTATCGTCCTTGAAACTGGAGCTTCCGACCTGGATCAATTGACCCAAGTAGATGTACTACAACATTGAGCGACCTCTGCATCATTTTGTTGTTATTATGTCCTTTATATTATGGTGCAATAAAGAGTATTATTATTATGTTCTCTCTAGGTTTATCCTTCACGGTATTATTCTATCTACTGAACCGATCATCATGAAATTTTGCAAACATATAGGTTAGGGTATTGAGAAAGACACAGGCTATATGTCACGCGGGCAAAGCCGCGGTTAAAAGCTAGTACAAAATATGTTAAATAATGCACCATAGTATGATTCAGGAATTACTTTATTCTTTAAAGCCTGTAACATAATAAAGTTTCAAGTTCAAAGGGTTTATAAAGCAAGAGGCTAGAATTCCGATGAAAAAAAATGTATGCCTTTTTCATTATGAAATCCTCAGAAAGTAATGTATATGGCCACCGAGCACCCAAGAGCTACCTACTACAACCCCAAATACGTGAGATACGGCAATTTAACTTCGTGGAGATATGGACGGAAAGACCCTTTGTACTATGTTGGCCTACACTTAGACTTGGTATTTGCCATAGGAAACAATGTAACCGTAAGTTGAACTTATGTTCAGCAAGCATGTCGCATGAAAAAACTGCATGCAACGCAACGCACGCACGTAGTTATAAAATTCCATGCGGGTAACACACTCTTTGTGCGAGTAACGTCTTACCAACAAAGAGAATAGGATATGGTGGAGAAATTCGAAGTGTAGGACGTGAAGCGCGGTGGCTTAATTTGTAAGGCGTTACTCGTACAAAGAGTAAAGACTGCTGTTTCAAGTCCCGCCCGCGTGGAATTTTTTTACCATATTTTATTTTTTCATTTAATAAAAGAATATCAAAATAGCTGCATTGTGAATGCAAAACATACCTATAAAATATTACATTGTAGTTTTGGGAAAGGTAATACACTAAAAGCTTTACCTTTCTTATTTTCACGCCACTGGTAAATTCTGATAGGGCAAGAGGACGTGGGAGGTGTCAAAAGCCAAGGCGGAGGCATGATATATTTTTTGTTAATGCTTTCAATGGTAACTAGTTGTTATTCCTGTCTTCCTTACCTAGCTGCAAAAGTTCTGAGCCCTTAGGATTATGCCAAAAAATTTGTAATACTTACTGAATATTTAACACTGTTAATTGTTCGAAACGTTAGGTGTATAAATAATGTCAAAAACGCGATAAAAACCGTATTAAATTAATTTTATTTAAATGGTTAAAACAATCGCGAGAACATTAGAAAACAAAATTATTGTATTAATTTTAAATAATATTTTGTAAATAATGCTTTCATTTTACAAAGGTAGTACCTTACATTTTGGAAACGTTGTCAAAATTACTCGTTTAGTGAGTCACGCATTAAAAATAATACCCAAGTGGCGAGCGACCACACTTGCAATTGGTAAAGGTATTACCTTCATCAGTAGTGCCTTCTATGTGCAACCTGATGTTGGGTGGGACCACAAGTATGTTTATAGTTGCAGCCAGGGTTGGCATGATTAAAACAAGTGATTTTTAAACACATCTTTAAGACAGTGTTTAAAACAGTTTCAATTAAAATCGTGTTTTATATTACGTGTAAACACGTTTAAAAACAAGTTTTAAACATTGTATTAAACATGAAGAAAAAAACAAGTTCAAAATTAATTTTCATAGTAAATAAAATTAAATAATGATTCAGGATTCTAAAAAGATTATGAAATGTTAGAGAGAAAGGCACTCCTATTTATAAAGAATAAAATTCATAGGTGATTCCCCGCCAGTGAAGTCCCGCTAGGAAAGTCCCCAAGTCGGCCTCGAAAGAAAGTAATTCCCCTGTGGGTATTTCCCTAAATACAAAGCGCTTTTGCGGCTATTCCCCTAATATAAAGGGGCTTCCCCCGATTATCAAATTTAAAACATACAGAGCGAAAGTACTGACTGATTAGAGATAGGCACGCATGACAACATAAAATAAACTTTTATCCATTGATAGATTTTTGTATATATCGATTATTACGCATTTGAAAGCATTTAGTCTAGAAATGAATAATTAAAGGCCTAATTGATGATTAAATTAACGGCAAAACCAAAAAATAAAAAAAAAACATAAAATACAAAGAAAACACTTATTTAAAACAAATTGAACGGTTTGTCTTATAAAATTAAAAAAAAAAACTGTTTTTCTTCCAACCCTGGTTGCAGCGCAGCTCCAGTTAGTATGAAACTTAGAGCATTTACAATGAAACGTCGTGAAAACGTCAAAGATGATATACGTGGATGAATATATAAAACCTCTATTAGTCTAAAAGCGTAGAAAAAAAATTGAAGGATTTTGATGGCATTCATTAACAGGACGCGTGTGCTAACTAACAAAAAGCTGTCACGCATACAAGCATTAAAAATTTACCAGTTTTTAAATCATTGAAATAAAGGCAAGACAGTGTCTAGAGAGTATATAGTCAAAGGATACCCTACATTTTTTTTTCCAGATTCACTTTTATTTCTACCAACTCTTGACCAATGTCTACAAGAGGAGTTTTGTGGAGATGCACTTTGGAGTCTGTGATTTAATCCAGAAGGATTCGTTCTTCGGTACAGCTTTAAGACAGGGCAAAATTTTGGATCAAAACTGTCCATTTGCACCTGTAAGTATATTTTTGTTTAAGTCTAGCTATAGAAAGTTTCTCTTATGTCAGCTTCCGTGGCGCAGTGGTTGAAACTGCCTGCACCACGAAGGTTCTCGGGTTCGATCCTCGGCATGATGGGAAACGATCTTTATTAGATTTGCCTGGGTCTTCGATGCCTTTATATAAATTTATATTATAAAAGCAGCCCTCCAGGCTGCGCCCGGGCATGTATTATATCTATGAACCTTCCTCATGACTCGCTCTATTGGCGAAAGCCATAAGAAAATCCGTGCAGTATTTTTTGAGTTTATCGCGAAAAAACACACAGACAGGCAGATAGACGCGGCGGAGGACTTTGTTTTATAATATGTAGTGATAGCATCTTTAATATAATAATAATAATAATAATAATACTTTATTATCAGACATTTGTCCATAGAGTGTTAGTATACAAATTATCTTACGTATAAGGTTAGTAATTAGGGAGATGACAAAATAAAAATAAAAAATTGTATAGTGGAGCAGCCCATTTAACGGCAATGCAAACTATTCCAGTGCTTCAGCAATGGACTGTTCCATCTATCCGCAATCATCTTCAGGATGCTGTTGGAGCTGTCACGCAGCCGTCTGAGCATAGAGGCACACCGCTTGCGAATGACAGCGTGAAAGCCGTCTGTATGCGCCTCCGCGAACATGCCCGATGCGCTACAGCGCCACGACAGCCCCATCAGCGCCCTGAAGCAATTATTATATTGAACTCTCAGGGCGTCGTATGCCCGCTGCGTATAGTTGACCCACAGACCACATGTATAGAGGGATTGGCAGTACGCTTTGAAGAGCGTAATCTTAACTTCCCTCGAACATTTAGAAAATCTGCGAGCCAACATATTACAGCGCACAGACAACGCCCTGCGCTCTCTCTCTAAATCCAAATTATCATTTAGGTCCTCAGAGACCCAGTGACCCAGATACTTAAATTTAGCGACTCTGGAAAGAGGTGCTCCGCCTAAAGTAACATTCGGCAGGTCAGAAAGTAAGTTAAGTAAGTATCCTGCGACACAAGTGAACAACTTGCTCTGGGCATGTGGTCTCAACGCCTTAATCGTACGATTTGTTCTCAGAGACTCGCATAGATGGCGCCAGTCGAAACTACACAACATTGTATCTACCGTATTATGAGAATATAAAAACATGATTCACAAAATATATCTTATTAAAAATCAAAACAATATTTTAGGCATAATATTTTAAAATGACACCGTATATTTAGTAAGTTAAAGGCTAACGCAGATTACCACCATCTAGTATCGAGTAGCAAGCAACTCTCCTGCGCCATACATTCGCCTGCTTTTCGCAACCTTAATTTGGTCCAATATTTTTGTATGAGGTGGGCAGTCTATTACGTTAGTATTATATTGTCTTTGCTCTGGGGCTAGCTCAATCTGTAGATGTTGACGGTAAACATGTCTTCTTTCAGGGGGAGTACCACTTTTACAACATGTCCATTCCAGTAGCCGTGATCCCTAGAAGCTTCCCATTCACCAGTGGTCGGATATACTCGTATATGAACGCCACGGCAACAGAGACCGGCGAACTCGTCGGCTCTGGGCACATCAACATGGAATTGAAGTTTCGAAAATGTGTCAAAACATGATAAAAAGAGTTGAATAAACAAGTTATCTAAAAAAATGCCAGTAATTTTTTTTTGAGAGAAAAGAGAATGTACAGCTGTTTCTCTTGCCGCGTATACGTCACTCATCATCAGGTCTTTGTAAGTCTCCACTGCGGGAGCACGACGCTCTCTGTACTACCAGAGCCATATATATTATCCAAAAGCAGTCAGAGAATTTGGCCTACACTCTCCACGCTGGCCAGACGGGTTGGAGAGGACTCTTTGATGTTTATAAGCTTTGTTTAGATTGTGTTTCCTAAGTCACCTTCTACGACATCCACCTTAAGACTGGGAGTGGTCCTATTATACTCTGCTAGGAGCCGCACGGCAAGTGTGGTCGCTCGCCGCTTGGGTATTATTTTTAAATGCGTGACTCACTAAGTGATTTACACAAGAGTGTTTTCAAACACCCTTTTTGAATCGTGATTTGACTAATGTTTGCAATGAGCGGTTGAGGCCACTTGTCTCCACGGGCGACGGACGCCTGACGCCCAGAATACAGAAAGCCTTTTTTCTTTGACGAGCGCCGTGGCGCAGCTGTCAACATGCCGGCCTGTGACACGGATGGTCCCGGGTTCGATCCCCGGTCAGGTCAAGATGGAAAATGATCTTTTTCAGATTGACCTGGGTCTTGGATGTTTATCTATATATGTATTTGTTATAAAATAAAGTATCGTTGAGTTAGTATCCCATAACACAAGTCTTAGTTAAGAACTTACTTTGGGGCTAGCTCACTCTGTGTGATTGGTCCGTATATATTAATTTATTATTTATTTCCTTATATCATATATCCACGGACATTTCAGTGATTCTGCCAATGTCCAGTTTAATCTAGGTATCGGTGTTGTACGGTAAGTTTTTAACAAGAGGCATTAAAGATTGCGTATGTTTTTTGATAGCCTCATGGGAGCATCTGGTGACAAATCTATACGAGTCAATATAACAGTCTACTTTAACTATTCCACAAATTGTTCATAAGCACAAGCATTTATTACACCAAACTACACTTGACTTCCTACCAAAAACGCTAGTAGTATTTCATTTCATTTATTTATTTCCACTAACAATATAAAATCGTGTCGGAATTCAACTTAAAACTAACAATTTGATGTAAACTTTCGAAATATTAATGTTAGCTCCAAATTATATAATTAAATTACTAATTAAACTATAAAACAAAATGTCATATAAAATTAAAAAATAATTAAATGGTCAGTTGTATACATAAAATTACAATTTTAGAGCTTCACTTAAAATAGTCTTATAAAATTATATAATAATAGTCTTATATAATTATAATTAAAATAGTCTTATAAATAGTTTGTATTATAGTAGGACTTATCCAACAGAAACTTTTTCTATATTTTTTTTAAAGAGCTTAATGCCATGAATATTTTTAATCTCTTTAGGTCTCAGAGTCAATAATTTAGGTAATTTGTTGAAAGCCATATATGCTTGGTACTGGGTGTTATGACTCATAATTTCCAACTTGTTTGAGATCCATTCTCCGAGTACCTTCGCGTGACAGTAGTTAATGTAGATCTATGGCAACTGTCACGTTGACAGTTAGTAGAGTTGTTCCGAAACAAATGTCTAATGTATGGACTTTTGAACCTTCGAGCAACACGGCCTCCGTATTTTGAACTGATTAATATTTTTCTTAATAATCAGACCAAATCTTATGAATTAAACTAAGAAATTATTTATATTAGCTAGTTTCCGAAAAATTGGCATGTATATTTTATTGAAACTAAAACAAAAAATATTTTTAAAGGGTATGTTTGCAGAATACTTAAAAATCTTTTGTTATGGGATCAATTGATATATGATTTTTATTTTTTTTTTACGAAAGGTCTATTGTTTTGTCACTTTTCTTATGCACTAATTACTTGCATAAAAGGCTTAAAAAAAGATATTCATATTTTTGTTAAGGGGGAACACTAGGCACAGTAGCGACGCCAATCATTTTATTCCTAATACTTTACAAATAGAAAGGAATTCAAAAATATAAACAATACAAGTCTTAGTAAATAACCTGAAGTATTTTTAGAATCATGTTTTGATATTATGAGAATCAGTCATTGAGAGAAAAAGTGATAACCGCCAAAAACGGCCGTTTTTGGCGGTAATCAGATTCTCATAATTCTCACTGATTCCGATAGTAATAAACATGATTCAAAAAATACTTCAGGTTATTTACTAAGGCTTGTATTGTTTATATTCTTGAATTCCTTTCTATTTGTAAAGTATTAGGAATAAAATGATTGGCGTCGCTACTGTGCCTATTGTTCCCCCTTAAGAATGAAGTAAATAGCGACATCCATAGAGCCATCGACTCTCCATTTTATGGTTCAGCTGAAAATCAGCGTGTCATTTGTGTCTATATGACAAAACGCTGAGCTGAAACCTTTTTGGCTGCATATCATAGAAATGAAACTATGTTTAAAATTAAGCTTAGTACATAATTTGTGTTTGTTTGTGTTCATATAAATTAGTGTACCTATGTTTGTTGACTTTAAGCACTAAATAAATATATTTCTTTATTTCTTTCATCTACAGTAAAATTAATAGCTTTGTGCTGCCACCCGTATTCACGTCTTACTATTTTCAAATGTGACATATGACGGCATTGTACGGAAACCTATAAATCCCAACTAATATTATAAATGTGAAAGTGAGTTTGTTTGTTTATTTGTTTGTTACGCTTTCACGCTAAATCTACGGAACCGATCATCATGAAATTTTGCGTATACATAGGTGAGGGTACTGAGAAGGACATAGGCTATATTTCACGCGGGCGAAGCCGCGGGTAACAGCTAGTAGCCTATAAACCATTAAATTTGCGTGGGGACGCAAATTAACTCGCACTTGGCCGGTTTTATTTTTATACCAGATTTGATTAAAAATACAGGAAATGGCAGCTTTGATCACCGTAATGTGGATAAATGTATATGCAGGTAATATCAACTAATAAGCGTATCCGACGGATGCATATTATATATATATACTATTATGTTATTATGAAATCGACCGAGCGAGTCGGATTCTCATACGTAGTATTCCGTATCAACATACAATTTTTTAGTAAAAAAAATCAACCGGTCAAGTGCGAGTCGGGCTCGCGTATGTAGGGTTCCGTACCATTATCTACACAACAATTGACTGTTAAAAACAGCAAAAAATCATGTTTGTTGTATCGGAGCCCCCCTTAATTATTAAATTTATATGTTTTTGTATTTGTTGTTATAGCGGCAACAAAAATATATCATCTGTGAAAATTTTTGCTCTACTTATCACGGTTTGTGAGATACAGCCTAGTGACAGACAGACAGACGGACAGCGAAGTCTCGTGAATAGGATCCCGTTATTACCCTTTGGGTATGGAAGCCTAAAATAAGCTTAATATAAATAAAATAAATAAATATATACGGACAAATCACACAAATTGAGCTAGCCCCAAAGTAAGTTCTTAAAGCAAGACTTGTGTTATGGGATACTAACTCAACGATACTATATTTTATAATAAATACATATATAGATAAACATCCAAGACCCAGGTCAATCTGAAAAAGATCATTTTCCATCTTGCCTGACCGGGGATCGAACCCGGGACCATCCGTGTCGCAGGCAGGCGTGTTGACCGCTGCGCCACTGAGCTCGTCGTATATGAAAAAAAGGTTCCGTATACGAATTCCTAAAGACGGAACCTAAAAGATACGTTATATCTGTATATCAGTCCCCGTATGTCACAGCCATTTCATTCTGAAACTATTGGGTTTTCATCAGAAACTACACAGCAAAAATAAAATTAAATAAAAAATTAAGGGAGTCTCTATACATGGCACTGAAACTTTTTTTTTAATGGACTACTTAGCTAGCTCCAGATGACTTTCGCTACTTTACCGAACTTTTGAGGTGAGAGCAGAGTGCCCTCAACCTGTAAAGCGAACATCACCAAACGGTTCCCAGGAGGGACGAACCTCGGCTTTGGGCGTTGCCTGGGTGCGCAAGGCTTGGAGAGACAGCAAACTCTCATATGCCTGATGGACCGCGATTTGCATGCATGGCCTGAAGGGCCGAACTGAGAAACAATGGCAAAGCCTTTAGAGAGCAGCAACTCTGATGTTTTGCCGTATGGGACCATTTTCTTTTTCATCATACCTATAATATACTTTCGGTGTGTCTACCAGTGTTGCCAGATTTTAAAACCAGTAATCCGTAATTTCAATTTCCAAAATCCGTATGAAATCCGTATGGAAAGTTTCTAATAAAATCCGTATAAAATCCGTATATAAACAAAAATTTAAACTCATCGTATCTTTGATTGACATAATTTAGAACAGATTTATGAACAATTTTGAAGAAAGTTTACAAAAAGTAAACTCTTAAAAAAATACTGGTATTTAATCGATATGTTTTGATGTATCATATTCAATTTAAAAATATCCTTAATCTTTTTTGCAATGATATTAGAATCAATATCTAGCTTGTAACACTACTTTCCAGCTAATAACACCTTGGTATATAACAGCCATTGATAGTCTTCGTGGTTAACTCAGTTTGTAACATCGTTTTTATTCAAAAAATAGATGAGAAACCCCATCAAACAGATGCACTGGAATAAATAAATAATAAAAATATGCAAACATCCGTATTATTTAAAAAAAAATCTTTAAAATAAAAATAAAAAATATACTGTTTGCAGTTTCTTGAGAATTCCGTATAAAAATCCGTATTCTTTCTTAGTCCGGTTTGATCATCAAAATTCCGTATAGATACGGACAAATCCGTATATATGGCAACACTGGTGTCTACAGATCTTTAAAAATGACATTGAGATTCCTACAACTATTTTTTCTCAAAGTCAGTTGTTTGAAAGAGACACTTCCAAAGTGGTAAAATGTATGTGCTCAAACATTTAAAATAAAATAGCGTTTTGGGCACAATGCTCAGGGGTGAGCAGCTAGAGGGACTGTATGATTTGTATTTTTAGGCTTTTAATTCTATATTTAGTTAGTTTTATCGTTAGAATAGATTAAATATTTTACAATAAAAAAAAAAAAACAAAAAAATATACTGCAGATATTAATAAATATATGTTATACATATATTTATTAATATCTGCAGTATATTTTATAGGGACAAATCACACAAATGAAGCTAGCACAACGATACTACATTTTATAATAGATACTTGTACAGATAAACATCCAAGACCCAGCTTAATCAGGTAAATATAGTTTTCCACCATGACCTGACCGAGTGTCGAACCCGAGACCACTCATGACGTATGCTAGCGTGTTAACCGCTGCGCCACGGAGGTCGTCAAACATTGAGATCTACAGCACATAGATTTTTCACTCTTTTAATTTCAACGAAAATTAGCTTAAACGGGATATAGGCAGCAGTTTGCACCCTTTGGTCACGGAACCCTAAAAACTTAGATATTTTTGAGCAACAAATAATGCTTTCTACAGTTGTTCTAAATATTTCCCTGAAGTGGCTGCCTTCGAGCAAATGTTGAGTTTAATGAAAATATTTTTTTTAATAGCTGCGTTATGTGTTTGTAGGATATCGTGCTGCGATTCTTTTGGCGTAAGTGCCTTTATTTATTTAAAATTCGCAGAATAATTTAAAGGTAAAACGAGATTTCTTTACTCTAAAAAACTTTTATAAAACTTCAATGAGTCAATGTCAATCGCTGATTGAGAATTTTCGTAGATTATAAATCAATGAATCATATTTGATCATGGACGTAGCATATTAAAAATGTTTCTTGTACGTCCAATGAATCAAATATGAACCGAGATACATATGTTCCATGGGCCCACCATGCTCGTGAATCATATTATGTACGTAATTTTTTTTTTATGTCGGATAGACGTCTTCTGCCTTTTCAGAAAAATAAAAATATATAACAATAGGTCGGGAGGGTGTAATATTCTAAAGGTCCCTTAAATGATACATCTAAATCTATTGGGGCAGTGCATTTAGTAGTTATCGAAAAAAGAAAATTTTATTCGTCAGCGTCCATACATACATGTCTACATTCATTCATTTAAAAATAGAAAAATTTTCAAGTTCAAGCAAGAAAAAAAAGTAAGTATGTAGTAGAAAAAATTCATACTCAAACATTCCGCTTAAAAGACGCGTGCAATTTTTTCAAATGCTCGTTTTTTGAGACTCACTTTTAGTAGCGGAGTGAAAGACATTTTTAGTTACATACTAGATATATTCATTTAATTGATAAAATTTACATTATCATAAGTTTATGACCTTTTAGAATATAACAATAAATCTTGCTAATAAGATTTTTTAATGCCTTGTTCATTATATATTTCTTCAGAAAGAAATGTTTATGGCCACCGAGCACCCAAGAGTTACGTACTACAACCCCAAATACCTGAGATTCTGCAACATTTCTTCGAGAAGATATGGACGACACGACCCTGTGTACTATGTCGGCCTACACTTAGACTTCATATTTGCCATAGGAAACAATGTAACCGTAAGTGAAGGCTAAAGGCTTCGACAGCTCAGGAGGGAGAGTGAGGTGTCAAATGCCAAGGCGGAGGCCTGATATTTTCTTTCTTTAGTTAATTCTTTCAATCATCATCATCAAGTCTTTCTCTGTATTACCAAAGCCATATAATAGCCAGAGCAGTCAGAGGATTTGGCCTATTCTCTCGACGCTGACCAGACAGGAAAAAGAGGTCTTATAATCCTTGTTTAGCTGGTGTTTCCAAAGTCTGTGGATCTATGTGTACTGTGGAGATTCCATCGCAGTACATACTTAGAAAAATCAAATTGTCAGAGTTGATATAATAAAATATATGAATAAAATGAAAGAAAGAAAATGAGTAAAAATCTTGTCTATTTCTGGTTGGAATTGCGAGTTTGGAGTTCCGTTCACCCCTTGTGTAAAAATCCTGGATCTGCCCTTGGGAAGGCGGCCATTTTGTTAAAAAAAAGTAACGGCCAGTTTCTGAGAAATGTAGGAAAAAACGTCAGAGATGTGATAAGTTTTTCTTTTCAGATTAACTTTTATTTCTACCAACTCTTGACCAATGTCTACAAGAGGAGTTTTGTGGAGATGCACTTTGGAGTCTGTGATTTAGTCCAGAAGGATTCGTTCTTTGGCACAGCTTTAAGACAGGGCAAAATTTTGAATCAAAACTGTCCATTTGCACCTGTAAGTATATTTTTGTTTTAATCTATCTATACTCGTTGGAAGTTCCACATATTGTTGTAGGGGTAATTCAGCCCGTCAAAGTGAACTAATATAATGTAATTGAATTCATTGGCAAAAATTTTAATATAGTTTATATCCATGCTTTATAGTTATTTAAGACTAATATTACACAGATTAATATTCACAATTTTCGTATCTTTGAAAACCTTTAAAAATACATTATAAGCTTTAGTAGGAACCGTTACTGCAAAGATACTTCTTCTTCTTCTTCTTCGGGCCTTTTCCCATGTCTATTTGGGGTCGGCTCTCCTAATCGCCCTTTGCCAGGTACTTCTTGTCTGGGTCGTCATCGAAACTAATGCGTCTCTGGCAAGATCTTGCTTTACTATGGACATCCATGTCGTTAGGGGTCTTCCACGGCTTCTAGGCCCCGAGTCGAGGTGCAGAACTTTTTTGTCATATAGCCTTCTCGCTTTCTCATGACATGACCGTACCACCTGAGTCGCGTTTCCTTGATCTTTTCAGGAATGGGTGTGACCTTAAAACTTCCCCGAATGTAGGCATTTGCAAACGCAGAGCACTCCAGTTAGGTCTCTCCATCTTTGCCAACCCGTATTTAAACGATGAGCTATGTCGGCATCAATGCTACCGTCATTAGAAAGTACGCTGCCTAGGTATTTGAAATGATGGACAGATTTTAGTGGTGAGCCTTGAAGATTAATTGCGGTTTGGTGATTTGAGTTTGAGAAGTTGCAGTGCATGTATTCCGTTTTATCTCGGCTGATTTTAGGACCTGCATTTTCCAAAGTCGCTCTCCACTTCTCTAGTGTGTCTTGTAAAGCAAGCGGATCGTCGTCAATGAGTACAACATCGTCTGCGTAAAGTATGCACCGGGGAGCAGGTTGCTGCACTTCGGCTGTCAAATATCCATCCGTCCGAAATGTCCGAAAAAAACAAATCATCAAAACAATCTGAAAAATAAATAATGTTTGAAAAGTATCAAATTACGCCGAGCGTAGTAATTTCGGCGCACTGGCGCCGAGCAACGTTTATCTGTCGTGCAATAATTTGACACTTTAATTGTTTTTTTTTTTTTACTTTTTTGATGTGCATCAATTTCAGTTTTATTATGTTATAAAATATCCTTGATATGAGTATGTTAAAGGGGTCAATTATTGCCAATGAATTCAAATGCAGGGTGCATTTGAATTATATAGCATAAGACCAATGTTAGATCTCGAAAATAAATCGTATTACAGGTATACAGGTGCTAACTGATGGATCAATTTTAAAAAGGAATGTCGATTAATAAGGTTCCGTACCCAAAGGGTAAAACAGCTATTACCAAGCTTCCGTTGTTCATTCGTCCAACCTTTCCCATTAAAAAAAAAAAATAATTATTGTATTATGCTTTTCTCTCTTATCTCACCTGATGGTAAGTGACGATGAAGGCGAGGATGTTATATGCCTAACCAACAGATACCCAGACGAACAATTCTCTGAGAATTTTTGTACGTCAGAATATGTAATAAAAAAAACTTAAGGGCCAAAAAAGCGTTTTTGATCGTTTTTTTGTAGTTAAATATTTTATGGTGGTTCGAAGTTCCTCGAGTGAGATTGTAACTCGCACGTGGCTGACTTTATTTTTCGAAATCTTGGAATTGGTTCTTAGATAGTAAAAGATGATAACATAAAGATAACAAGGACGGGTTCAGTCATCTCTTTAAGGATATGTTCAGCGTCCTCCCTTTACACATTGTTTTATTTTTTTAAATTACGCTTTTGACTTACTCTCTCATCACAGCTTGTTCTCAGATCCATACATCAGAAAATCGCGTTGTGACGGTGGTCCACATTATTCCTAGGTAGATGGAGACAAACAGCATATATAATTGTCGCGAGACTTCAATTTATGTCACCATCATCATCATCTCAGCCGCAGGAAGTCGCTGGACAATGGGCTCATCCTTTAGTGACTCCAGTTCATATTCAACCTGAATGATATTTTCTATTTGCTTATGCAATTCTTCTATCTATTCCAAATAAATTAGGAGGAGTAATTGCTTTAGTATTACCTATTTTAATTTTAACCAAGGATTTCCAATACGACTGGTTGAAACTTCCAAGCCAGCGCTCGATGCAGGCCGTTCCAAACTTGGAAACGGCCTGCATCCAGCGCCTTCCTGTGATCCTTATTAGGTCGTCTGACCACCTTGTTGGTGGCGGTCGAACGCTGCGCTTGCTGGTACGTGGTTGCCATTCAAGAACCTTTCCGCCCCATCGGCCATCGGTTCTTCGCGCTATGTGACCCACCCATCATCATCATTAGGTCTTTTTCAGTCTCCACTGCAGGAGCACGACCGTCTCTGTACTATCAGAGCCATATATTCATCATCATTTCGTGTAGGTGACACGGTCAGTCGATCATGCACACCACAGAACTATATCAACTATATCAAGATATATATCTTGATATAGATCTGTGATGCACACCCTGGTGTCAGAGTTCTTCGGAAACGCATTATATTAGCAGAGCTGTTAGAGCTAGACTTATTATTATTGATAAGCTTGTGTTTTCTATGTAGCCTTCTACGAAATACACGGTAAGACTTTGAGTGGTCCTTTTCTGCTCTGCCTGTGTAACACCTAATTTTATGCAAGTGTTGCTTACCATGAGATAGCCTATAAAATACATTATTTCAAGCTGCCTTGACCGTATACGTTCACTGAACTATATCTCATTCCACTTTTCGTATTTTCACGAATCCTTCTATTCCCGGTTTTCTAATAGTTTCACTTTGAATCTAGAAATATTGAATGTTTTGGTCTGTAAGGAAAAGGTAAACATAGTCTTGTTTTGCTGTGTTTGACATCTGACAGAAGTGACAGGTTGACGTTTAGTTTCTGGTAAGTTTGTTGTCTGTGGCGATATTTCTTTGTAATTATTTGGGATTTTAGCTGTTTTATGTTTTGAGTTCTAAAATCATTATAGAAGATATTAAATGGACTTTCTTTTATTCTACGACTATACGTTCTAGATATTAGTAAAAATGTTACGTCGGATTTGTCATGAACGGTTTGCTGCTGTGTGTATAACGAAACGCAGAAATGGTGCGTTCGGAAGTGTTGCTTTACATTGTTTTGACGTATTGAATTTTTACTTATAATTAAGTAATTGTTTTATATTTAGCCTTTCTTTATATAAAATAGCAATTAATAGGCTACCCATTAATTGTTTAAGTCAAGTTCGCTAGCTTACTTAATTTATTTAAAATGTGTTAAGTGGTTGTGTTGTGGTTCATAGTTTTGAGCATATGATTCGAACGTGCTTCGCGTCGTCGGAAGTCAGTGGTAGGAGGAAGTGTCTTTTTCGGGCTGCGCGTGCTGGCGTGCAGGTCCCTGAGAAGTTCTGTGCTGTGGGCTGTCTGTTGTTCTGTTCTGTAAGCTGCTGATTCTGGGATTTGAGGAAGAATCCTAAGGCGACGTTGCTGCGAGC
This sequence comes from Rhodophaea formosa, assembly GCA_963082605.1. Classification (NCBI taxonomy): domain Eukaryota; kingdom Metazoa; phylum Arthropoda; class Insecta; order Lepidoptera; family Pyralidae; genus Rhodophaea; species Rhodophaea formosa. The sequence goes on along the minus strand of OY720218.1, from coordinate 3,001,265 downwards.
GTTATTCGTGGTTCCTGTTGTTCTGAGATAAAACCGGTGAGTTGAACACGTGTGAGAGCACACCCATGCGTGCGTTTTGGTAGTGATTCGTGTATAATCGTTTTCATTCTCTTACAGTTTCTGGTACTCTTCGGTGTCGGCGTGATCGCCTTGCTGTTGTTGGTTTCAACGGTTGCCGTAGTCCAGAAGCGTTTTTCTGCCTCCGTTACAGGTATGCGATAACCTCTTCTACATTTCTATCTTCAGAAACACTCCCCCACGCTTTTAAATAAGTAGGAATTATGAAATCTTTCTATTAGAACTAAAGTTTGTGTAAAAGCTATCCTAAATATAGTTTTATTGTTTGTTACTCACTAATATCTTGTGCTACTAGAGCGATCTCTTTTAGTCACTGTTTACAATATTAGTTTTGTCAAGTAGGGACCATGATGCATGGCCTGAGATTGTTTTACGATGGAGACGCTCGGTGCCTCCAGCGCCACAAGCGTCCACCATCAATGGTATCATGCCTCTGGTGCGTTGTATTTCTTATTATGATAATCTGAAACTATCTTTTCATTGTAATAGCTAGATCTATTAATTATTCTTAAAAGAAGTGTAGTTATTCTGTTAAATGCTGTTCTGGGTGCGACGTCCCCGTTAATGTAAAAGTCTGTAACTTTCCCTTATCTGTTGTCTTGTTAGCTGTACCTAGTTGTAATGCATTATTGTGTACTACTACAGGAGGTGTTTGGCTGAGGTGTTCCTCTGGAGTGTTTGGCCGAGGTGTTTGGCTGAGGTGTCTGGCTGGTGTCGGTCCGAGGAGTGGGTTCATCGGCTGGCAAGTCGAATCCTTCGTCGGTTGACTTGAGGATTCTTTTTCTTTAATTACGGGGATAAATTTCTTGGTTGAAAGTTTTACCTTTACATAAATACTACTTTCAATACCACTATTCTACTTATCTTTAAGTACTACCTAAATTAGTATACTACTTATAACTTCTACTTTAAATAGTATGCTACTTTACCTTAATATAAACGCGTTCTCAAGGGACCAGCCAAACTAGCCAACAACCCTCCCCTTTATTTCTTTATTTTCTCATTGTTGTTATCTTAACTCTAAGATTACGGTTATATCTCTTCACTAAGAGTACCTAAGATGTTATTGTATGACAATAAATAAAACCTCTTGTCATTTAAACCTATTTTTCTTGACTTTTCCCAACTTAGGAGTTCACCCCTCCACCACTTTAAAACTTAAATTAAACTAAAACTTAAACTCTTTTTTTTCATAAGTAACATGGCGCCCGAACAGGGACTTTGTTGGTCTAGTGTGCTTTCTCTCTGTCACTGGTCTTTCGCTCAATGACGGATTGGCTGGTCCTTTATACTTATTTTGCTGATAAGTCTGAATAATTAAATTGTATTTCTGTTGCGGTTTAGTAATATTGTGTGAGGTTACTGTGTACACTGTTTCTATAGGAATATTGTAATTTATTTTACAATTATAAATTAATTGCGGTAACTTATATGTTATAATTTAAGTTTGTATCTCAACATGACGGAAGAACGCCCTATTTGTTTTAACGTTTTGAATAAAGATGAGCTCCTTTACGAAGTGGCTATACGTGATGCTGTACCAGAGAAATCTGTTGATTTATTACGTGTTCAAATTAGACGCTTGGCTAAAGAGATACCTAGCGATGAGGTGAGTGTGTTTGAAGGTGATGAAGAAGCGGAATTAAAAACTATTACTTCTAAAATTTCTGAATTAGAGGCGATCCTGAATCAGAAGACTCTTTTATTAAAAAGGTTATATCGCATCCAGGCTTTGGGTAACCATATCTTTCATAGGTTGAGTCGTGTTGAGCCTGTTGAGGAAGTGCATGTAACGTTGAAGGAGCAATTAGATGATCGTCTCGTCCTGTTGTTGAAACGAATTGATCAGCTGTATCATTCTTTTAGTAGTAGTTTTGAATTTAAGCCGGCTGTAGATGTAGTTCCTGGGGAGTCTGGTGTGGCTGAAGCTGAGTCTGTTGGTGTGAAGCCTGTGGTAACTTGTGATCGTTACTCTTTCGTTCACTCTCTTAATCTTAAATTTAATGGGAAGGACAGTGTACAAGCTTTTCTTCAAAGGATAGAGGAGTTGTGTTTATCTAGGAATATTTCTAAAGAGAAGTTGTTTAATTCTGCAGCTGAATTGTTTTCTGATGAGGCTCTTTCGTGGTATCGTAGTGTACGCAGTGATGTGAGGGACTGGGAGTCTTTAAAAAACTTATTATTGGAAGAATTTCTGCCTTATGATTACGATCATCGCCTGCTGCAAGAAATTAGATCTAGGAGTCAGGGTCCTGATGAGTCTATTTCGTGTTATATGAATATTATGTTTAATTATTTCTCTCGTTTGCGGATGCCTGTTGGAGATGAAGAGAAGTTGAGTATAGTGAAGTTTAATATAAGACCTTCATATTCCATCCCGTTAGCGAACGTTAATATTCAGTCGTGGGCTGAACTTAAAAAATATTGTAGGCAGCTGGAAGCAGCTAAACAGAGGGCTGAATTGTTCACTGAGCCTCCAAAAAATATTCAGAATGCTGTTGCTCCTGACCTTGCGTATAAGTGGAAGTCGAATCGTTCCAGATGTGATGTTGTTTCTAAACCTAGTGATAAGTTTTGCGTACGCTGTCGTGTTCGTGATCATACGTTGCTCGAATGTACGGAGCCTCGTACTATTATTTGTTTCCGTTGTGGTGAGAAAGGTGTAACTGCTGCTAACTGTCTGAAGTGTGCGCCTAAAAGTAAATCTGCGCCGGATACAAAAAACGCGTAAAGAAGGGCCGTCGTTTAACTACGCCTGCGGAGTGGCGTGAATGGTGTGATTATGTGCGTGTGTTTTTTCAAAATAATAAACGTAACGTAGCGACGGTCCGCTCAAATGATTGTCGGGACACTCGTCCTTATTTAAATGTAGAAATTGGTGGTGTTCCTTTTTCCGGGTTGTTAGATTCCGGATCTGAGATTTCTATTGTTGGTGGTTCTGCTGTGGAGTATTTTACTAACCTGGCTGACTTACATCAGCATGATTCTATAGATTCTGTCGTGACTGCGAATGGATCTACCTCTCCAGTCGCTGGATATATGTTTTTGCCTGTTGTGGTAAATGATGTGTTGCGTGTGATTAAGTTTTTTGTGATACCAGGCGTATCCTCGTCTTTATTATTTGGTATCAACTTTTGGAAGGCTTTTCAGGTTGCGCCTGATGTCTTGAGTCTGATGGATCGGAAAGATCTAATAGTTTTTCAAGAACCTGCTGAAGCGGCTGTGTCGCAAATTAATCGTATACACCCTTTCGATGCTTTAACGGAAGAGCAGAAGAAATTGGCGGGTGATGTTTGTAAAATGTTTGAAGATATCTCAGCTGAAAAGAAGGGTTTAGGTAGAACTCATCTGATATCCCATCACATTGATACGGGAGACGCGACTCCTATCAAACAGCGTTATTATGTGATGTCCCCTGATAAACTTCGTGAGTTAAATCGTCAACTAGACGAAATGATTGAACAGGATGTAGTTGAGCCGAGCTGTAGTCCTTGGAACAACCCTATCACCATGGTTCCTAAAGCTAATGGTGAGATGCGTTTTTGCTTAGATAGCAGAAAACTTAATGAGGTTTCGAAACACGATGCCTATCCTCTTCCCTATATCTCTAACATCTTAGATCAACTTCGAGACTCATGTTTCCTTTCTTCTATTGATTTAAAATCTGCGTTTTGGCAGATCCCTCTTACTCCTTCTTCTAAAGAAAAGACCTCGTTTACTATTCCGTCGCGGGGACTTTTCCAATTTAAAGTTATGTGTTATGGTCTGACCTCTGCGCCAGCTACGCAGCAACGACTGATGGATAAACTGTTTGGACCTGAATTTGGAGGGCGTGTATTTATTTATTTGGATGACATTGTCGTGGCTACTAAAACTTTCGAGGAGCATCTTGATCTCCTAAAGAGGGTGCTGGAGCGTTTGCGTTCTGCTAATCTGACTGTTAGTTTGTCGAAGTGTTGTCTGTTTCGGAAGCAGTTGAAATACCTTGGGTATGTTGTGGATGATTTAGGATTGAGAACTGACCCGGAGAAGGTGAAAGCCATTACGGATTTTCCCATACCTACTTGCCCCAAAGATGTTAAACGATTTTTAGGGACAGCTTCATACTATAGAAGATTTATTAGAGGGTTTAGTACCATTGCTGCACCTTTAAATGCTCTAACTTCTACTCGGAAAAACCGGCCACCTTTTGTTTGGTCTCCTGAAGCTGAGCACGCGTTTCTGCAGCTGAAAAGTGCTTTGACGTCTGCTCCTGTCTTGGCATGTCCTGATTTTTCTCTTCCTTTTATTGTGCACGCTGATGCATCCGATGTTGGTATTGGAGGCATGCTGACTCAGTCTTTTGACGGAGAAGAACATCCAATTGCTTATTATAGTCGTTCGTTGAATCGTGCAGAGCGTAACTATTCTGCTACTGAAAGAGAGGCGTTGGCTGTGGTACAAGTGGTAGAACATTTTAGGCCCTACCTGGAAGGTCCTAAAGCTTTCAAGATTATTACGGATCACGCTAGTTTAAAGTGGTTCCTTAACCTTCGTAATCCGACCGGGCGTTTGGAACGCTGGGGTTGCAGACTTTCTCCCTACAATTTTATTATTGAGCATCGGCGCGGTAAAGAACACATTGTTCCTGATTCTTTATCCCGTTCTGTACCGGTTTCTGTTATAAATGCTGCTGGAACCGATCCTTGGTTTCATAATCTGTATTCTCGTTGTCAGAACAGGCCCCAAACCTGTCCTAACTACCAAATAATCGATGGTATACTTTATCGTTATACTAAGAGTAAGTCTTCGCTAACTGGAGATTTTGATTGGAAGGAAGTCGTACCTTCGAATGAAAGACTACGTCTTATTACTGAGAATCACGATTCTCCTTTAGGTGCTCATTTAGGGACTGAAAAGACGTATAAACGTTTGCGTCTTCGCTTTTATTGGCCTGATATGTATAAGGATGTTGAAGAGTACGTGTCGAAATGTCAGACATGTAAAGCATATAAACATCCTAATCAAACTACTCCTGGTTTGTTTGGAAATCCTAAGGTGTGTCGTAGACCGTTCCAGTGTATCAGCGTTGATTTAGTTGGCCCACTGCCCAGGTCTCGGCAACAGAATGAATATCTGCTTGTAGTGGTTTGTTGTTTTTCAAAATATGTGTTAATGTTTCCTCTTAGACGTGCGACTGGTAAAGTAGTGGCTCAACGCTTGGAAGACCATGTTTTCTTAGTTCATGGGGTTCCACAAACCGTTATCGTCGATAATGGACCGCAATTTATAGGACGCGATGTGAGAGCGTTGTTTGAAAAGTATAGAATACCACAAATTCATTTCACTCCTACTTATTGTCCTCAAGTAAATACTGTAGAACGGTATAATCGTACTATTGTCACGGCAATAGCTGCACTTGTTGGTACTGATCAACGAAGTTGGGATTCACATCTTTGTGAAATTCAATTTGCTATTAACACTGCTGTGAATGACACTACTACTTTTACCCCTTTTCTGCTTGTTCATGGACGTGAAGCTGTTGTTGATGGTTCTATCTACGGAGATAGTGAGGATATAGATGATATTCTTGTTAGTTGTCGTGCTGACTACCTCGATAAGATAGGCGTGTTGAAGGAAATATTTCTGAAAGTGGATAAAGAACTGAAAAAATCGCACTGGAGGAACGCTAAGTATTACAATAGGCGTAGAAGGGATGTTGAGTTTGTAGAGGATGATTGGCGCCGGACGCATGTGCGTAGTGATGCTGCGAAACATTTTTCTTATAAATTAGCTCCACGTTTTGAAAAGTGTCGTGTAGAGAAGAAGCTATCTAAATTAGTGTATTTGGTGGAAGACGAGAATGGCAGGAGGAGTGAGTGTCATGTGAAAGACATTAAAGGTTTAGGTTGAATTTTAGTTGGATCGTGATGCTGGGGGCCAGCGTGAATTTTCTCGTTACCTCGCAAAATTCTGGCGGGTGAGGGGGTACTGTAACACCTAATTTTATGCAAGTGTTGCTTACCATGAGATAGCCTATAAAATACATTATTTCAAGCTGCCTTGACCGTATACGTTCACTGAACTATATCTCATTCCACTTTTCGTATTTTCACGAATCCTTCTATTCCCGGTTTTCTAATAGTTTCACTTTGAATCTAGAAATATTGAATGTTTTGGTCTGTAAGGAAAAGGTAAACATAGTCTTGTTTTGCTGTGTTTGACATCTGACAGAAGTGACAGGTTGACGTTTAGTTTCTGGTAAGTTTGTTGTCTGTGGCGATATTTCTTTGTAATTATTTGGGATTTTAGCTGTTTTATGTTTTGAGTTCTAAAATCATTATAGAAGATATTAAATGGACTTTCTTTTATTCTACGACTATACGTTCTAGATATTAGTAAAAATGTTACGTCGGATTTGTCATGAACGGTTTGCTGCTGTGTGTATAACGAAACGCAGAAATGGTGCGTTCGGAAGTGTTGCTTTACATTGTTTTGACGTATTGAATTTTTACTTATAATTAAGTAATTGTTTTATATTTAGCCTTTCTTTATATAAAATAGCAATTAATAGGCTACCCATTAATTGTTTAAGTCAAGTTCGCTAGCTTACTTAATTTATTTAAAATGTGTTAAGTGGTTGTGTTGTGGTTCATAGTTTTGAGCATATGATTCGAACGTGCTTCGCGTCGTCGGAAGTCAGTGGTAGGAGGAAGTGTCTTTTTCGGGCTGCGCGTGCTGGCGTGCAGGTCCCTGAGAAGTTCTGTGCTGTGGGCTGTCTGTTGTTCTGTTCTGTAAGCTGCTGATTCTGGGATTTGAGGAAGAATCCTAAGGCGACGTTGCTGCGAGCGTTATTCGTGGTTCCTGTTGTTCTGAGATAAAACCGGTGAGTTGAACACGTGTGAGAGCACACCCATGCGTGCGTTTTGGTAGTGATTCGTGTATAATCGTTTTCATTCTCTTACAGTTTCTGGTACTCTTCGGTGTCGGCGTGATCGCCTTGCTGTTGTTGGTTTCAACGGTTGCCGTAGTCCAGAAGCGTTTTTCTGCCTCCGTTACAGGTATGCGATAACCTCTTCTACATTTCTATCTTCAGAAACACTCCCCCACGCTTTTAAATAAGTAGGAATTATGAAATCTTTCTATTAGAACTAAAGTTTGTGTAAAAGCTATCCTAAATATAGTTTTATTGTTTGTTACTCACTAATATCTTGTGCTACTAGAGCGATCTCTTTTAGTCACTGTTTACAATATTAGTTTTGTCAAGTAGGGACCATGATGCATGGCCTGAGATTGTTTTACGATGGAGACGCTCGGTGCCTCCAGCGCCACAAGCGTCCACCATCAATGGTATCATGCCTCTGGTGCGTTGTATTTCTTATTATGATAATCTGAAACTATCTTTTCATTGTAATAGCTAGATCTATTAATTATTCTTAAAAGAAGTGTAGTTATTCTGTTAAATGCTGTTCTGGGTGCGACGTCCCCGTTAATGTAAAAGTCTGTAACTTTCCCTTATCTGTTGTCTTGTTAGCTGTACCTAGTTGTAATGCATTATTGTGTACTACTACAGGAGGTGTTTGGCTGAGGTGTTCCTCTGGAGTGTTTGGCCGAGGTGTTTGGCTGAGGTGTCTGGCTGGTGTCGGTCCGAGGAGTGGGTTCATCGGCTGGCAAGTCGAATCCTTCGTCGGTTGACTTGAGGATTCTTTTTCTTTAATTACGGGGATAAATTTCTTGGTTGAAAGTTTTACCTTTACATAAATACTACTTTCAATACCACTATTCTACTTATCTTTAAGTACTACCTAAATTAGTATACTACTTATAACTTCTACTTTAAATAGTATGCTACTTTACCTTAATATAAACGCGTTCTCAAGGGACCAGCCAAACTAGCCAACAACCCTCCCCTTTATTTCTTTATTTTCTCATTGTTGTTATCTTAACTCTAAGATTACGGTTATATCTCTTCACTAAGAGTACCTAAGATGTTATTGTATGACAATAAATAAAACCTCTTGTCATTTAAACCTATTTTTCTTGACTTTTCCCAACTTAGGAGTTCACCCCTCCACCACTTTAAAACTTAAATTAAACTAAAACTTAAACTCTTTTTTTTCATAAGTTACACCTGGAACCACATGCCACTTCAAAGTGCTAATCCGCTGAGCGTATGTCTCTTACTTAAACTATCATTAGTTACTAATGTATTGACGGTAAATATGTCCTTTTTCAGGGGGTGTACCATTTTTACAACATGACCGTTCCTGTAGCAATGATCCCTAAGAGCTTCCCATTCACCAGTGGTCGAATATATATGAATGCAACGGCGACAGAGACCGGCGAACTCGTCGGCTCTGGATACATCGACATGGAGTTAAAGCTGCGTAAATGTGTCAAAAAAGCCCAATAAAAAGGAGTTGAATTAAACAGGTTATGCAAAAACTGCTAGTTGTTTTTCTTGGAAGAAAAGAAACCCTAGAATGTACAGTCTGAATCAGACCTTATGGCGGCTTACATATTAGCTGCGAGCTGCGCAGTACGCGCCCCTCCACCCCGTGCCCGCCCCGCTGAACCTAATATTGTGTATTGCGCATCGACTCGCACGATGTTCCGAGCCGCCAAATAGCTTGATTTGGACTGTACCAGCTGTTTCTCTCGCCGCGTCGTAAAAGCTGGGGTACTATTTTGAACGGACCCCGGGTTTGGAAGCACTACTCCTGAGGATGCAATAGGGAAAACGGTTAGGGTGAGGAAGGATGCCCGTGATCTCATAGAAAAAGTTATGTCGAAGCGAGTGTAAAGAGATTAGCAGGACTGAGTTGTGGTAGAGCCACGCTACCGGCAAAATTCACTTTTGATAGTAGCATGAATGGGCCGGCTCGTCCAGGGAAGTACCACACTCTCACAGAAAATCGACGTTTGAGTAGTAGCTTTACCGCTTCTATGCTTCGTTCGGCGAGTGAGAGAGCCGGAGGCCCATCTCCTCTCTTCCCCTCTGGGAAGCGAAAAATAAAGGCCGGCAACGTTTTTGTAACACCCTGGTGTTACAGTTGTCCATGGTCAGCGGTGATCACTTACTATCAGGTGACCCGCTTACTAGTTTGCCGTATTACAATACATTTTATATTTGAATGAAAAACTGCCGTTTCCCAAAATTAAATGCATAATCAATATTTCATCCATCCATCCATCAGGTCTTTTTTTGATGTTTGTAAGCTTTGTTTAGCTTGTGTTTCCTTAGTCGCCTTTTACGAAATCCACGGGAAGACTTGGAGTGGTCCTATTCTACTCTGCCGGGAACCACACGATCCAAATCAATATTCCATGCTGCTAATATTATAAATGCGGAAGTCATTCTGGCTGTCTGTCATGCTGACACGCAAAAACTACTGAACTGGTTTAAATGAAACTTGTTATACAGGTAGTCCGCCTGAGAAAGGACATAGACTTTTTTATTCGAATAAAGACTGTGTGATAAAACCGAAGCCCACGCGGATGAAGTCGCGGAAAACAGCTAGAACAAATATAAATGCTGTATAGAAACACCTTCCTTTGTTGCACGTTAATTCGCGCCGAATCGGTGTATTTTATGTCATCTAGCGAACCATCATTAATAAATTTTGCAGCGATTTGATTTCTAATTTCCTTTATCATTAAATTAATCACATGTTTTCTAATTTCCTGAAAAAATTAACGACTTGTTTGACACTTTGACATTATTTTCTCGACAATCTGTGCTTTCAACCGTAACTTAAAAAATATGAGTTTACCGGATATCCGCTAAACTCTAGCACTCTAGGTATGTTACAGTCAAATTTTACTTTGATTCAGATTTGATGCAAGAGCACGACTCTCGCTGTACTACCAGAGCCAATATTAGCCAGAACAGTCAGAGCATTTGGCTTAAATTCTTCATGCTGGTCAGACGGGTTGGAGAGGTCTCTTTGATGTTCATAAGCTTTGTTAAGCTTGTGTTTCCTCTCTTCAGTACTTACGAATCCCGTTTCTCATCTTTAAAGTCTGCTTAAAAAAGTGTGGTATTATCTACTGTGAGATAGTATCAGAGCATCTGTTGCTACCAAATGAGTCTTTGTTATAGTAAATAAATATATACCAACGGACAAATTACACAGATTATCTAGCCCTAAAGTACATAGGTTCGATACTCGAGATATGGGATACTCACTCAACGATACTATATTTTATTACAAATACATATAGTTATAGATAAACATACATGACGCAGGTCAATCTGAAAAAGATCATTTTTCATCTTGACCTGACCGGGGATCAAACCCGGGACCATGCGTGTCGCAGGCGCAGGTGTCCGTCAACTCGCCTCCCAGGCGTCAGGCAGGCATGGCCGTTAAAACTATGCCAAATAATATACAGCATAGTTCCAGTCGCCCGGCGGCCTTACTACTTACCTACGACAAGGATGTAACCGGAAACGCTCAAAGACAGACAGAGAGAGAGAGGTAGAGTACTAGTATTATGCCGTCTGCGGTCACGGCATACGATACGCGTCAACTATACCCTCTCAAGATCTACATGGTATTCTAGAATACCATGCGAGCCTATCCATCAGCTAACTACGTCCACAGCGGGACATAGGCCTCCCCCGCAGATCGCAATAAATTTCAGTCTTGTGCATGCTGAGTCCACCGATTCTCGGGGACCCTGATGAGGTCGTCCGTCTACCTGGTCGGTGGTCATCCCACGCTGCGCTTTTCTGTTTGTGGCCGCCACTCCAGGATCCTAGTGGACATCCGTCCTTTGGGCTACGTGTCCGTCCCATCGCCTCTTCAAACGTGCAACCTGCGAGCGACGTCTGTAACCTTGGTTCTTCTGCGGATGTCCAAATTTCGGATTTTATCGCACAGTGAAACTCCCAGCATAGCTCGCTCCATTGCACGTTGAGTAACTCTGACCCGTCTAAGAGTCCTATTGTGAACGACCACGTCTCGGATCCATATGTCATCACTGGCAACATGCACTGTTCGAAAACGTGTGCATTTCCCCAGCGGAAAAGTGTTGAATAATAAATGTTGAATATACTAGATCGTTAGTTCAAAGCTGCCTTCGAATGTTAATCGATGAATGATATTCGTATATTCAGGAATTTTTGAGAAATTCGTCAAAAACATATTACGCCTGAGAAACGTTTCCCTGGCAGAATTTTGTCAGGAATCCAAAATTCAATTCGTAGAGCAATTAGTTAATCATAAGAGATAAAATATGTTTATGCATAAATGGAATTTGTGTGTCATAGGCCTCCGAAGTTATTCAAAATGCCGCTGGGGAAATGTTCGGCCTTTTGCTGGATCTCATAAACGGTTTGGAATACGGTCTTGGATTTTTTTACACACATTGCCATTCATGCGTTTATAACGCCTATAAAAACAGAATCAAAACACAGCCACTTATGATTAATAAATATATACATAAAAGTAGGTATTTTGGTTCTAGTAGCTGAACAGCTTTGAACTAACGAACTAGTATATTCAACATTTATTATTCAACACTTTTCCGCTGGGGAAATGCACACTCGAAAACTTTTGTCTTCAGGCACTGAGGAATATTGGAGCAGAGTTTGCCGTGTGCTCCTGGCAGAGTAGAGCCTACTCTACTACGGGCTACTCCAAGTCTTCCCGTGGATGTCGTAGAAGGCGACTTAGGAAACACAAGGAAAACAAGGCTTATAATCATTAAACAGACCTCTCCAACCCATCTGGCCAGCGTGGAGAGTGTACACCAAATACTCGGACTGCTTTGGCTAATATATGGCTCTGGTAGTACAGAGAGGGTCGTGACCCTGCAGTGGAGACGAAAAAAGACCTGATGATGATGTGACGCCCATAGCTAGATTCGCATAGAATACTTTTGCTAAATCATTCAAAAATGCTCATTAGCGCTCAGAAAAAAATAGTTTCAAACAGAATAAAACTAAGTACAAGTAACGAGCAAAGTTTCGGAGTTATAAACTACACAACGAAGGTAAAACAAAAATCGCTTACTTCAGCGCAACCAACCAAGTACTTAGCTGATAAGTTTGCCAGAAATATTTTTACTGATTCGGCAAAAATAATAAGATATTGCTGTTATCTTTTACAAGTTTTTACTTTTCCAATAAGTCATTTTTATTTTTATTTCGGGTATCATAATTTGTTAGCGGTGTTATATTGAACACTAGCAGCCCTACCCGGCTGCGCCCGGGCATGTATTATATCTTAAAACCTTCCTCGTGAATCACTCTATCTGTTGGTGAAAACCGTATGAAAATCCGTGCAGTAGTTTTTGAGTTTATCGCGAACAGACAGACAGACAGACGCGGCGGAGGACTTTGTTTTATAATATGTATGCTGTTATCTTTTACAAGTTTTTACTCTTCCAATAAGTTCCTTTTCATTTTTATTTCGGGTATCATAATTGTTAGCGGTGTTATATTGAACACTAGCAGCCCTACCCGGCTGCGCCCGGGCATGTATTATATCTTAAAACCTTCCTCGTGAATCACTCTATCTGTTGGTGAAAACCGTATGAAAATCCGTGCAGTAGTTTTTGAGTTTATCGCGAACAGACAGACAGACAGACGCGGCGGAGGACTTTGTTTTATAATATGTAGTGATTAGTCTTCTATTTAAAACAAGGAAAGCACCAAATATTCCGTTTATTGAAAGTTTTATTAGAAAATCATGAATGAAAAGGTAATCCCAATGTCACCAAGACAGCGACTCAAAGCACTTTAAAGTTTAAAAAGCTTGTATCGGGGCTTTACGTCAGCTGCTAAGGATGGTGGGGGAGGGTTCAAGCCGAATTTCACCAAATCTCATCCTCCGTAGTACATACATCCATGGTGAAATCTCAAGTACCTAGCTACACCATGACTCCTTGCAGCTTATCACCTGAATTGATTAAAATTTTATATTTTACCCACCAATCCATGCATAAAAAGAATGTTTTCCAAAGAAATTTCCGCTTTTTTCTTACAAGATCGTAAGATTAGGAAGTGAGGGGGTCAATTTAAAATCTTACGACATATCACCATGGATCTATTTTTTTCAAAATAGCCCGCCCTATATTAGTGCTAGTACCAGCATATACCTATTAATATGTAATAAATGCTAAATCACTAACGAAAGGGTAGGTACGAAAGGGGTTAAGCAAAACGAACTCTTCATATTTCTCTTTTTATTATCTTTTTTTATCAATATTATTTACACATCTAATCACATCCGTCTTATCTAAAATTATATCATTAGTACAAGAAGACCTAAATTATACTCATCACATCCTTATTTCTGAGAAAATACAACACTATAGCTCGACCATTTAACTTAGAACCTGCCTGCGGCATTCAAGGGGAAGTGCGGTGTCAAAAGCGGAGGAGGTATTTTTTTTAATGGCATAGAACGGCAAACAAGCGCCTGGGTCACCTGATAGTAAGTGATAACGCTGCCCATGGACTTATACAACACCAAGGGTGTTTCAAGAGTTTCGGCCTTTTAATTTCCCTCCCTAGAGGGGAAGGAGGGTGAGCCTCCGGTTCACTCACTAAACGAACAGCTGTTTGTCTGCTACCCGCAAAACTTCCTCCATTGGCAGATTCTGAGTTAAATGGTCTAGCTATAATCACACTATGCATGTTTTTAATGTTAAAATGGAAAAATATATGTGATAGCGGAGTTCGAATTAGTAAAAAATGAGATCATTTTAAAGGAGAAAAAATCTTTTAACAAGAATAAACCAACACTAATATATAGCTCCGATAGTACAAAGAGGGTCGTGCTCCTGCAGTGGAGATTAACCAAGACCTGATGAGGATGAAACCAACACTGCAATGCTTCTAGACAGAAGACATTGTCCTTTCGAGGACTTCACGGAGTTATATTGTGTCCAGCCCTCGCCAAATGTTAGCTTTTATCTAAGTTTTGTGGAATCGAGGACCTTTTTTTTTTTGAAAAAATACTTTACTATTCCATACATAGTGTGATTTTTTACGAGTCAACTAAAAATAGAATTTACCAGCGCAAAATATTATTTTTGATAAGTATACCTATTCAAATATAATCACGTGACAGGGCCCTTAGAATCAATGGCAACGTTTCTTTGAGATTCTTCAATAACTTACCTTTATATTACGCTAGTAAAATCTACATTATTACTACGTTCAGTATACATTGCCCTAGAATGAACAATGATCGCGTATAGGCCGCAATGTATATCAAAACGTTGGACCTTTAGACTTTCCATCTATGGTAACTGATATGCCTAACAAACAAACCGACAAACAGATCGGTATTAGACTTGAAACCCGTTTTACTAAGATCAATGATATATGTATTTAAAGAGGACTCCGCACCGAAATCACAAATATATAAATTAAATATAAATTATAAATGATGAATTGATGATGCATATACAGTAAATTCTATTTACAAAAATAAATGTTCAATCTAAATTATGTTATAAATATAAGTAATTCAATGTTTTGGAGTACATGTAAATCAATATATAATTAATGATAAACCATACAATAATATTTGAAGATAATTTCGTATTTGTCTGTCAAAATGTACGTAAGTATATTAAAATATTAGGCAATATTTTAAAAAATATTATAATTAAAAAGAAAAAAATAAATAAAGACAATTTAAGTTCTGAAACTGGGTTGACCTTGAGAAGTCGAAAGCAACCTCAGACGCTTCGCGTTAATGCTTACAATATTTTTCAGATGCGGAAGTCCTTAACGTTTGGTATGTTTTACAAGAAGTAAACAGTATGACAGTTACTTGGAATGTGCGTAATTATTTACATTAGGTACATTTTTACAGGCCGAAAGGTAACTACTATATACTAACTACATCATAAATTGTTTGAAGGCACATTTTTTAAAGAATGTCCTAATTTATCCATTAACTTGGTGAAACTACGGGACTTACGTCAAGGTCTCCGGTCTATATTTACATGAAATGAGAAGTAGGTTATGGAGTCTTTGTTTTTTGGTTAAAATCACATCAAGTATGTTACTGAAAATATATTTTATCTACACTCCGCTATGGCCGCGTATCCAACCAGTTGCATTAAAATACTACTGTACATAATTTATTTGTTGTTTATCGTAGAAATATATACATTCTCAAAACATCTCGCTCGCATTTCACAAAATGCACAACCATGATGGATACGACGTTAGAATTCAAGTATTTATAGTGACCGGTAACTTACAACTCTTTATATTGAAATCATTAAATATGCTGTATGTAAATGTACGTTCAATACATCTCGAATCAACCCATTAATGTAAAAAACCTTATCCAATGGTACCAATGTTGGCATGTCAAAAAACATCGATATAACCAAACAAATTTACTTACAACATTTCTATGTGAGAAACACAAAAGTCACTTTTCAAGTGCCTAGCATAGATGCCATAGAAAAAGTTCGTATTGACTGAGTCAGTACTTCGAAGATATATAGAGCGTGCATTTCAAGCTTATTGTTACACCGTTATTTCGATATAAAGAGTTTCCAAGTGCGAGCGAGAAGAGAATACTGTGGGTAAGCGCTCGAGCGCTTGGTGTCCCGCGCGTGGCCGCGTCGCTCAGAAGCGCGGCGCCACGCGCGGCGTGAGCCGCGGGGAGCGCAGCGGCGAGCGGCGCGCTGCCACGGGCTATGGCTTCAGGCGCTTGAAGCCCGCGCCGTCCTGCCCCAACTTCAGCTCCTCATACAGCGTCGGGTCTACTTCCCGGGCGGTGGTGGCAGTGCTCGGGTTCTGCAGCGTTTCTTGTCTCCACGCTGAACTATTTGATACTCCATTTGCTACTCCATTTCCTCCATTCGCGTTACCGTTTGGTACAATACCCTGGTAATAAAATATAGAGTTAATTTCTCGTACTACGAAGAAAAATACTAACTACTACTAGATAACCTACAACAATTGTAAAACTTACATTGACTACGGTATCGGGATTAGGCTCTCGCAGATAGCTGGGGTTTTCAAACGCCACACCACCTTGTGCTTTTAGTCTGAGATTCTGAAAGAGAAAACAGTGTCAGTTCATTTCGAATAATTTTATTATAATTAATTAAAGAAAAATCGAACAGATTAAACTTAGCCCCAAAATATGTTGTGAACCTGTGTCGTGGGATATTAACTTAAATACATTATATTTTGATCACATTTTGATTAATAAACAGATAAATATCCAAGACCCAGGCAAAATATTGTTTTTCATCATCTTGAACTCAACAGGGCTCGTAACTGAATTATTCAATCAATAATAATGTCATCCACAAAAGAAAATAGGCCTTGGAAAATGACTAACTGACATAAATTATACCTATTTATACTTATGAAATGAATTATTAAACACAAAAGAGTCATAATTAATAAGCTAATACCTCTTACCTTTCTATGTCTATAGTAGAACCCAGCCGCCAATAGTATCGCCGCAACTAGCACGCATGCAACGGCGAGTCCCACGGCAGATGCTGTTCCGGACGAGGAGACCGGGGCCGCAGCTGCGCCAGTCTCCTGGCCTGCCGTTGTAAACATGATCGGCTCACTCAGCGATGAAGTACCTGGAGAAAAATATATACTGTTTACTAGCTTTTACCCGCGGCTCCGCTCACGTTTAAGTTCTCGGGAATGTACCTTTTTCTGGGATAAAAGGTTTGTCTTTCTACGTACCCAATGCAATAAAATATCTGCTGTGCTAAAATAATCGGACCACGTCGGTAGAATAGACAGAATGCATCGCGAGGGATAAGATAGGATAACAAAAAAGTGGTTTCGATAGGTGACAGTAGACACTTTAAAAAAAGAAATACGATGGAGGCTTGACATGGATTCGAATCAACCATAGAAAGCTATGTGACAAGTTCTGGTTTTAAACCTTTATCTTTTTATGACTGCTTAAAATAAATAAGATAACTGCGAACTCACCGACGTCATTGGCTGCTTTGACGACACACTCATATCGCACATCGTTCTGTAAGCCAGTCAGCACCACGCTAGTTTCACTTGTGTCCAATTTCTCTGGAACCTTGGCACCATATGCTCGCCAGAATACTCGGTACAGGTAGACGGTTTGAGGATTCTTGATTGGAGGCTCCCAGCTATAAAAATAATATTTAGTAAGATTTTTTTACTACCAGAGAAATAAGTTAAATCATATTGAAGTACCGATCTAAATAAAATGAGAAGATCAACATCAGGGCAAGTGTCAGGGGTTTCGCTTCCCTCAAAGCCTCTCCTAGCCTAATTTTCATCCCGATAATGGAGGACCATTATATATTTATTACCATAGACCGATATAAATCGGCGAAATTGACGATAATTAAACCTGAGCAAAGCCGGGTTATACAGTTAATTTATCTTTTTACTTTGTTTTATATTATTGTCTATTACATGAAAAGATAAAAACCTTTTCCGTCATAGTTTCTTAAATCAATAAGGGTGTTCTAAATTAAGTGGCAGAAGTAACATCTTAGTGCTGCACTGAGATGTGGGGTCCGGTAAGCTGTGATTGGGCCCCAATGTCTCAATTGTTGCTGGTTGTCAAATATTATGACAGTGGTTTACGTAGACGCGTCAGTGCTGTCATCATGGTGAGCGTTTCAAATAACCCTCATTCGACATTCATTTAATCAAAAGTTTATTTAGAAAAAAGGATAATGCTAAATAGCTCAGGAATAAAATTATGATGTTAATGGACATACTATAGTAGTTGTACGACGATTTTGATGTTAAAGTTACAGTTCTTTTGTATGAAGGGATAAACTCGCCATAAAAAACTTTATCGCTGACAAATATTAATGACTGGAGGCCATCAACTTGTTATATTTTAGTTACGTTACGATCATTTTTACTTACTTATTTTGCATTCTTTCCTATTTTTCGTTTTATAGAAAATTAACTCATATTCAAAATAATTCTCAAATATAATTTTAGGTAGGTGATTTGGCAGCGAATTCATCGAACAATAACATCAGCATATTTTGCTTCATGGGTTACTCTCATTAAAAAGGGTCAAAAATGGCCTTATAAATACTCAAAATAAGGATGTTATCGTGAGGCAATTTTGAGAACTCCAAGAGTTCATGTTTTCAATAAATTATACCTATTCTGAGAATTCCAAGTCTCGCTTCCCAGAACGAATTATCCTATGTTACCTAATTTCGTATTTTGATTGACGTGACAGTTATTCAGAAGCAAAATTAATACAAGTATTTCGTAAAGTATAACTCCTTACAAAATACCCTTATTAATTTGATTCATAATTACAGAAAACTTTGCACTGGGTCTTATTGCGTTCAGTTAACGCCGAGATTTACGAGTTCCATGTCATCAGTTCAAAAACAAATTACTTACCTACTTAATTAATGACATTTTATTACATCTTGCTAAATACAAGTAAGCATTTCTAGAGTTTAAGGGGGCACCCTAAGCGCAGTAGCGACGCCAATCATTTTATTCCTAATACTTTACAAATAGAAAGAAATTCAAGAATGTAAATCATATAAGCACTAGTAAATAACTTGAAGTAGTTTTGGAATCATGTTTTAATATTATTCGAGATCAATTCGAGTAATCACGTTTTCTCTTAAAACGTGATTACCGGTAATCTGATTCTCATAATTCTCACTGATTCTGATAATATTAAACATGATTCCAAAAATACTTCAGGTTATTTACTAGTGCTTATATGATTTACATTCTTGAATTTCTTTCTATTTGTAAAGTATTAGGAATAAAATGACTGGTGTCGCTACTGTGCCTAGTGTGCGGCCTTAACAATGTGAGTTTTTACGCAAGATAGGAAATTATTTATTCTAATAAGATCTGACGTCTATTGAGTAATTCCTGAAGTAGCAAGCTCAGTATTTTGTAAGAAGAATAGTATTTAAAAAAAAATCTGAACTCAATAGATTAGCCTCGAGTATGGGTATGACATGTGCATTCAGGTTTCACTAGCAAGCTTACACTCTCCTTGCAATTTAGAGATTGGTACATCTGGAGATGGCTTGACCTTGGCATGGCTCCGCACAGTTTCAAGACATACCCGAATATGCAAGCGCAGAAAATTGTACGCAAATTAGTAATTTTCTAGTTACTTACCTCAACAGAACAGCATTTGGTGTAGGTGCAACATGTGCCTTCAAGTTCCTTGGTGGTCCTGGTAGCCTAGCTCCAGAGTCCCTGAAGCAGGCTAATGCTCTTCTTGCGTGCTGAAGGGTGCAAGATCTGGAGACAATTCCACCGCGGCACAGCTCCAGGCAGTTGCGAGGGACACCCCAGGAAGCGCAGCAGGCACGGTGATCTACGAGAGTGCCTTAATAAAATCTCAGATGTTCACAAGAAATATATGGAAGGTACCAACTCGCGCGCTGTCTCGAATTTTCACCCGCGCCAGTTGTCGAATAACTCGAGCAAATCATTGTACTGAATAAAATTTATAAAACTAAAAAATAATAACAAATGAGTTATCGATTCATCAGAAGTATGTTTTTAAATTATAGTTTATACTACAGATACATAGGATAACCTTAGTTTTGGCTTCACTGAATTCAAGTAAAAATAGAATCTAACACTTTGGAGGTGTCTCTAAATTATTGCCGTAGACTTAAAAGTGTGTTAGGTATGCTTGTCGAAATGTTGCAGACAATGGAAGACAATAGGAGTAATGGGACATATAATTCAAAAGTTCCGTACGATACTAAGCCCTTTTACCATCTTACCAGATCTATCAGCCGCGCTTATTTGAATTTTTTTGTCAAAATGTGGCAGAAAATGGGACACAAGGAGAGCAATGGGACATCAAATTCTATGATTCTGAATGAATACATCCTTCGACTCCTTTCTACATCTTTCTACTACTCTCTGAATAATAAGTTCTCTTACCAGATCCGTCAGCCGCGCACTTCATGAGCTTGTCGAAGTCGTTGAGACACTCTGGCCGGTCCATGATGTTGTCCATGTCGATGTGGAAGCTGCAGGCGTCGATGCACGTCGATGATACGTTGTTCTGTCACAAACGATAATTTATTGAATTTCTTCATCTTTATTTTTTGCTTGTCAGTTGCGGTATTCTTGGAAAAGGTAGATACTGGATAGAACTAGTCTTCAAGTTGAAGTGAACTTTAGTAACTTAACTAGTAACTTGTACCTACCGGCGTCGTTCAAATTATAAGCCAACTATTATAAGGACTAATATAAACAGCGTTACTTGACTACGTACTACTACTACTAACACTACTAACCTCTCAGGAGTATATAGCTAACATCATATATAACAACGTTTCTTCTCATTCGGGCCGAGTCGGCGATCGGTTGATTCCGGTCATGTGTCTCCCCTGATGGCTCCCCTAGGGGAGCCATTAGGATTGTTTAAGTCTTGGTGTCTTCCCGAAGTCGGGGAGACATCAGACCTAGCTTGTTAATAATATATTGAGTACTCGTGTATCCCCTGTCAAGTTTAAATATACGGGTCACTCGAAAATTAAATGAAATGAAATTTATTTGACCATTTAAAGTCCACACTAGTTTACACGGTTGGCCCCACACTAGGCAACATGCCCGTCCTGGTAGCCTATTAATGATTCTGCGCCATCGAAAAATGCCGATGTTACTTATAAAAGTGGTACTACTGTAATTAGATTTGAGTCGAAGAAGTCCCTTATTTACGTTATCATCGTTATCATTTTCAGTTCACAACAGCCCAAAGGGCATAGGCCACACTTTTTTCGCGAGACTTTCTACGGTCCTGTGTTCCAATCACCTAAAATCCATTTAATCTATCTTAGTACTTACGAGCAGTCTGGTTTTTATTAGAAGTATCTACTTAAATTGAGTGTTTTTTTTTCATACTGCCTTTTGAGTACGTACTTGACGACCCAATTTCTTCAAATTGAAATGAAACGTATGTGGAATTTTTGAAGTACGGTTTCAATTTAATTAAGCTCACACGTCTCAAGAGACATGACTCGGTTGAGGGTGCAGTCAACTAGAAAATGAAATCGATGGCCGTAAAAGTACTCTCTTGAAGGGCTAGTCGGTTTTATTATGATATTAACGCACAGACTGCCCAATTTCGACAGGAAAAATGGAGTTGCCATGCTTTTAATAAATAAAAAAAATATAATGTGTATAGTTGTGGTAACTTCCTTTTAAACAAAATTTGCTTGTGCCTTTTCCTTTAATATCGATGAAATTTACCGAGAATGAGCAAAGGTACGGGTTGGGCTTAGCAGGAATCCAACTTGAAACATTTTAGATAAAGGTTGCATCCTTATCTAGAGAACAATCCCTTCTAAAAAAAATTACGAAGCAAAGGATTTAGGCATTGATAAACGGAGACGTTTAAATTTGGTTCTGGGCAGCCAATTTATTTGAAGGCAGCTAAATTTACAGTTAAACAGTCCTTGTTTTGCGAATAAAACTGAAGTGTGTACAGGCTTCCATTTTAGGGTAGAGACGCCAAGTTTTAGATTCGCAAAATGACCAGTCTGCCAAATACCACATTTACCATTGTTTCCGAATTTCAAAGTATGCCTTTATATAGATTCATGTGAATTAAAAAAATATGTAGCTAATGTAATAATTATAAAGCCGTCAATCAGCGGGAGCAAATTGAGAAAATTCGCATCAATCCTAATCCTAACCAATATTATAAATGCGAAAGTGAGTTTGTTTGTTACGCTTTCACGCCCAATCTACTGAACCTATTATCATGAAATTTTGCACACACATAGGTAAGAGTACTGAGAAGGACATAGGCTATATATTACGCTGGCGAAGCCACGGGTAACAGCTAGTTGTGTATAAAAAGTAATTTACCTATTAAATTATGTATTACTAGCTGTTACCCGCGGCTTCGCCCGCGTGATATATAGCGTATGTCCTTCTCAGTACCCTAACCTATGTGTATGCAAAATTTCTTGACGATCCGTTCAGGAGGTTGGGCGCGAAAGCGTAATAAACAAACAAGCTCACTTTCGCATTTATATTATTAGTTGGGATTAGGATTAGGATTAGCGTTTTGACGAGAAAAACGCGACTTTACCTGTTGTAAGAGCTTCGAAAAAAGCTCTTAGCAGAATTTCGGATCGAGTTTGCGAACAGAAATTCTTACTTTTTAAAATGTTCATATTGCTATTGACTTTTTACAAAGAAGTCCATTTACGAATCGAACTTTTTGCAAATCAGACGAAGAGACCCTGTTCAAAGGTCTCAAATTGACAGTGTTATTTGAGGCGCGGCCAAACTTTCATTCTAACAACTTTATTTAATTTTGAGATGAAAACAAATGCTCGACGCTCCGTCGCCCGGCCGTCCTCACTCGTTGACCTTTCAAAATTTAAATTTCAACAAAGTAGCTCCATCTTAAGTATGAATTTAAAGTAACATTTATTTGTCTTGGGAATTTCGTTCATTTAAGTTCTGAATTTGATGTTTGATGTCGACAATCAATTCTTGTCAACCTTTTCTTGAAATATTGCAATTTTCAACTTTTATTTTCGCTGAGTGTTCGGCAGACGCGGTTCCATTATAGGAATATTTGAGTTGTAAAACAATTTGCTCTATCACTCTTTCGACAGAACGTTAGAAGATTGATAGTCAGAAAATTGAAAACTTTCTCGGATAGAAATTGGAAAATAAGTCGTGAAATTTAAACAACTTATTTAATTTTCTCCCTTTATAAAATACACCTATAAGAAAATACCTATGATGGAAAAGACACATATACAGTTATATGCTAATCCGTTCATAGTCCATAAATAAGACACAATAGTAAAGCAATTGGCTACTTGACTAAAACAATTTTCGTGTCGCTACGTAAAGACCTGCCAAAAATAAACACAATGGTGACCGAAATACATTTCTAAACAAAAAACTCTTTCAGATATAGAAGTTTTAAAACACATATTTATAGACGTTAATTTTTAGACGTGAAAACGCACTGCTGAAATGCCTACATATTTGTGACGTCACAACTTTGTATTTTGTATGGGCGGCGTGAGAACTTTGTTTGGTAGCTATACGAAATATTACGTTTGTGGTAATGGTTTCATAATAAAAGTTGCTATAAATTTAGCGGACTACAATACAGTATAATTGTAATTTAAGATTTTCATACTTTTAAAAATGGTCCTATTCAGCTTTAAGAACACTTAACGAATCGATATCAAATTAAAAGTGTTTTTTATAGTGTTTTTAGATAGAAATTAGTATCATTGGAAACAAATTTTATATAATCTTTACATTAGGCAAATACCTAATTCAGACAGGTCTTTGGGACTTGTGAACCAGACCACATAATTATGGTCTGTGTTTAGCGTCAAGTGGGCGTTATGATGGAAAGCGGAATCAAAATAGTGTTAGGTTGCTAGCCGCATCGCCTATAACGTGATTTCTTAGATTTTCGACCAATCCCTTGACCGGCTTTTACGGTTTGCGCGGGAAGAATAGCAGCTGATATATTCCATGTTTTTCTTTTCCCCCAAACCATTATAAGAGAAGCGTCTTAATTTAACTTCTTTTTTTTTAACTAGCAGCCCTCCCCGGGCATATGTTATACCTATATACTTTCCTCATGAATACATACATACATATTATCACGCCTTTTTCCCATAGGGGTAGGCAGAGACTATGGATCTCCACTTGCTACGATCCTGACAAATCCCTCTAGCTTCATCTAAACTCATCACTCTCCCCATGCATGCTCTTCGGTTTCGGGTACTTCTTACATCTCCTTTCTTAAGAACGTCAGCAATATGATCGCAGTACGTTCGACGAGGTCGACCCTGGCCAACTATCCCATTCACACTGGCTTTATAAATATTCTTAGTTACTCTTCTTTCATCCATCCTTTCATGAATCACTCTATCTATTAGTGAAAACCCCCAAGAAAATACGTGCAGTAGTTTTTTAATTTATCGCGAACAGACAGACTCGGCGGTTTTATATTATGTAGTAATAGTGATGATATTGGATGTCACTAACCTGAGTACAGCATTCAGTGACATTATGATGAGGTGTTGAAGGCCTCAGTCTGACGGACACTGGCCTCAAGGTCTTTCCGAAGGCATTCTCCGCATGGCAGAAGTAGTCGCCCTCGTCTGCTTCAGATATCTTCTTGATCACCAGACGCATCGTGTATTTGGTTTGGTCCTGTTGAAAATATTCGAGTATATTAAAAAAGATAAATTTGTTCATAAAACCATTGAAATAACTAGCTGTTGGCTATGGCTTCGCCCACGTGATATATAGCCTATGTCCCTAACCAATGATAATCGATTCAGTAAATAGGGTGTGAAAGCGTAACAAACAAACAAACTCACTTCCGCATTTATAATATTAGTTGGGAAGTTGGGAACTTAAGGGCTTTGCGTGTCACATCAACAATAAATGTTTAAGCGTAAATTGAGTGCAAAGAAAATTAAAATCAATATGTTTATTCGTCAATATAAACAATTTTTTCTATGGGTACCTAACTACAAATGCTGCAGAAAATTCGAAAATTTTTTTTATTAATTTTCATGCACATTTTCTGACTAACTGAACACTTTTGTATGGGAATGCAAACATTTTATATGTAAATAGTTCTAAAGTTTGATTTCTAATTATATTTTACTAATTTCCGGCAGTAGTCACTAGAACAGTTCTTATTGATGGGCCGAGTCACCCATTTAAGGATCAGACAGGGTTTGATTAACATAAATTGTGTATTTAATCAATCATTCGTTTCGTTAAAGATTTTAAAATACTAGGTAGTTATTATTAGACAGACAGAACGAAGAATAAAAATGGCGTGGATTTGAAACTTGATTTGCAATCGTCAGTTCATCGTCTCTAGAATCCAATTAATATTATGCAGATTGGATTATATACCTCATTGTCATTCATGAGCTTTAAAGCGCCTTCTATCAATTTATGTCATCTTAAAATCTGAGTTTTGATAACCATGCTTAGGGTGGTGGGAAGTCAAGGGGTACAGTTGAAGTTTGCCTTAGACAATTTTGCAAATTGATTTTAGTGGACTTTATAATATAAAATTGGTGTAGTTTGGTGTTATAAATGCTCGTGCTCATGAACAATTTGTGAAATAGTTAAAGTGGACTGATAAATGGACTCGTATAGATTTGCCGCCCCAAGCTCCCACGAGGCGTCAAAGAACATACGCCATCTTTGATGCTACTTGGAAAAACTTTACCGAACAACACCGATACTTAGTATCTCATTATACTGGACATTGGCAGAATCACTGAAATTTCGGTGGAAGCCATAATATAAAACAGAAGAAGAAGAAGAACCATGCTTAGTTTTTAAAACGTTTGCACATTGACTTCTTAGTGAATAAAAGGCGAAAGCCCAGCTCTTTAATTTTATGATAATGATACAATCCTAGCTTCCTAAATAATTCATAAATGCACAAGTGAGTTTGTTTATTTATTTCTTTGTTACGCTTTCACACCCGATCTACTGAACCGATACTCGTAAAATTTTGCATACACATGGGCTAGGGTATTGAGAAAGACGTAGTAAGCTATATATCACGCGGGTGAAGCCGCGGGTATGAGACTGTAGCTTGACGTGTGTGACATTTCATGCTCTGGAATTTGCACATTGACACTTAGCGAATAAATCTAACGAAAGATATGATCCAGATCGATACGGCAAGATAGGTACGGCAAACTAAAAAAAAAAAAAACGGAATGGCACACATGATAAATAAATAGCAAATCTTATTAAATTTTAGTTTACTTTTGTGAGGTAATTTTTAACGTCGTAATGACACATTTTTGTCATTTGACTTTTTGCTTAGAAGACTTATTTGATGTTCTACTTACCTACGTTAATGTGATTGTTATGTCAGTTTTTTTTTTAACAATATACCGATTTCAACTGTTATTGGATGATGCACAGAAAAATCTTAGATGTAAAATTTAATTCTTTCAACTTTATTTCATTGGCTAGGCCCCCCAGATCCCTCTTCGTCTATTGAGCTTTTTAAAATATCACTGTCTGTTTGTTTGATTGACTAGCTATCTATTATAAATAAAGTATTGGTGAAATAGGTTTAAAAATACCGATAAGCTAAAAACAGTTTAATGTATATTTTCATCGTAGGACGTATTTAACAGTTGGAAGAGTTTGAGTTTCAAACAGAGAAACATTGCATGCTTACCTATTATAATTAATGTCGATGTGCGCGTAAGCTTGTGTCACGACTCATTTGCTTGCTTTTTTATTTGCGCCACTGATACTTTTTTAAGGGGGCTATGGAGCCGAGGAGCTCGATGGCCTACTGGATGTAAGCATTATAAGCGCTTTCGCATGTAAAGCAACCCTGGGCGCAGGCCCCACTTGGATGGGTGACCACAAGTGACATTAAAAATTTCTCGAGCTCCTCTGTGCTTCGGAAGGCAAGTTAAGCCGTTGGGCCGGCTGTCATCGTTGATGGCAGTCGTTAAGCTTTGTCAGATGACTTAAGGCAGCCTGAAAAATCTGACAACAGCGTTGGCCACTTACACACACGAAAAAGAAAACAAACAGGGGCCTATCTGATTATTCTTAGATCCATGTAGTCAGCTCATCCTTTTTGAATCTCAATTAATATTATGAAGATTCGATCATCCGAAGCTCGTTGTCATTCATGAGCCTAAAGGAACCTTTGTGTCACGATCAATTTATGTAATCTCAAATTCAGGGATTTTTGATAACGATGCCAAAAGATTTTTGAACAGTTTTTTGGTGGGAAGTCAAGGGGTTCAGTTGTCGTTTGCCTTAAACAATTTTGCAAATTGATTTAAGTGGACTTTATAATATGAAATTGGTGTAGTTTTGGTGTTATAAATGCTCGTGCTCGAGAACAATTTGTGGAATAGTTAAAATAGACTGTTAAATGGACTCGTATAGATTTGTCGCCAAAATCTCCCACGAGGCTGCCAAAGAACATACGCCATCTTTGATGCCACATACCGTACAACACCGATACTTAGTATCTCATTATACTGGACATTGGCAGAATCACTGAAATCTCGGTGGAAGCCATAATTAAAAAGAAAAAAGAAAGAAGTTTTTGAAGTTTTACGTCTGCTTGTTATTAATTGAACTGACTGAAAAGGAATACTTTCTTAGCATTTTAAGGTAATTAAGAAATAGGCTATGGAAAAACATCTACGTGGCCAGGATTATTTTTAAACGATGATGTTTTCTTCTAATTTTTCATTTAATACGATTATATCAGAATAGCATTTTGAGGGCAAACACCTATTAGAGTTACTTTCGTAGCTTTTTGTCCGCGTAAATAACAGCCTATTTAATCCGCTGATCATATTCTTTTCTATATATTAAAGTAAATATGGAAAATACCGGTAATGGGATGCAGAGACAGAAATAATTTTCATGAGATAATAAGGGAATAAGACAATATTTGGAGACCTAAAAGTTGGAGCTGATTAAATTTCTCTTTTTTTTCTTTATTTTATATTTTAACACGATGTATTATTGTGGAACCCTTAAAGGGGTTATTCAGCTCGACGATATGAACAACTTTTCTAATGAAATCATGCTAGAAATAAAAAAAATACATTTCCCTACAATAATAATGAGCTTGGTCAATTTGTATAACATCAAGATGAAAAACCATTTTTTATGCAGTTCCAGCATTGGTCCCATACCAAAAGTTGTTCATTTCGAGGGCCTGAATCATCCTTTCAAGGGTCCAAATCGATCAATATTTCATCTTGTATACCCAGGCTAAGCCTAACATTCAAGTTTTTATTTATTTATTATTTATTTATTTATACTTTATTGTACAAGTTAAAATAAGTGTAGAAATGGAGAACTTAAAATATTTTTTCTTACCTCAGGATCAGCAATAAGTTGTATCGTATAGTTGGGCCCGTCGATGACAGGGGTCCTGCCGTTGGGGTCTCTCCAGAAGGCGATGGTGGGCTTAGGCAGGGCTTCTACTCTGCATTCGAGGATCACGGAGTCTCCAGCTGCGGCCATCGTGATCCCTGATGCTTGGATCGTGGGGACATCTGTAGAAAAGAAGTTGTTGGGAAGAACTCTTGATAAAATAGGACAACTCTGTAAAAAGATATGCGAGATCATACATAATATATATATATATATATATATTGTTACAAGATGATAGCTACGCGTCATAAAAAAAGAAAAGGATAGCTATATGTTGCTGTCTCAAATGACGCGCCAGCGACAAGAGGGGACCCCACCCGCTATCAAGAGTGGGGTGACCACCACCACGGCGCGGCGCAGACATCGAGCGCTCTCTTCGTTTTCCGGCAGCCGACCGAGGCACACGTCCTTTGTACACGCGCGTCAGCCATATTTCTCTTTAATTTTACTTTTTCTATTTAATTTTGTTTAAATTAATAATTCTATATATACGCGTCGTTTTGAGAACCTCCTCTGGTTTTTACCATTATTAATTATTATGTAAAATAAGAGTCACTCACGTATCAAGTCTGCTATAGACAGCAGACAAGGCCATCACGTATTGACCTCATCATCTCAGTCTTCCTCAGACTGAATGAGGAATCATCATTCGCCCTGAGGAAGACCTCCGGATGCGTTTGAAACATGTCGGCCTGCAGCTGACTTATAACGTGAGTGACCCGTATTTTACATATTAATAAATTCTTCTTCTTATCCTGTCGGTGGCTCAAAAAGTCTAAATAATCTTATATTTTATCCCTTCTGTATGTTGCAATAGCAACGCAACTTGTTGAGGCAATTCATCATTTCGTGTAGGTCACACGGTCAGTCGACCATGCACACCCTGGTGTCAGAGTTCTGCGGAACCGCCTCTCGGCCTCAGACGTGGTTCCTTTAACGACTACCAAATGGCAGCCGGGACCACCGGCTTAACGTGCCTTCCGAAGCACGGAATCATCTTTCTTATCAGACAATCAGGTGATTCATGAATCGAACCCACGACCCCCGGGTCAACAAGGCGAACGCCTTAACCACTGGACCACGGAGGCAGTTGAGGCAATTGAGGCATAGTTGAGGTCGTACTTTGTGCAGGTTACTAACTGAGCATATTAAAAACTACAATTTATTTTTAAAACTGTTTGTACTCACGTGAGATGTTGATCTTTCTGGAAGCCTGCATGGGCGTGCCATAGCCGTTGTCGGCGTAACACGATATCTGGTCCATGTCCCTCGTCACGTTGTGGATCACGGTCACCATGTGGCGGGTCACTTCTTGGCGAACCAGACGACCTGTGGGTAAGATGAAAATTAATAACTTGTAAAGATCCAATTTAGTGTGCCGTGTGGTTCCCGGCAGAGTAGGACCATTCCAAGTCTTCCCATGGATGTCGTAGAAGGCGACTTAGGAAACACACGCATAATAAAGTTTGTAAACATCAAAGAGACCTCTTCAACTCGTCTGGCCAGCGTGGAGAATGTAGAACAAATGCACTGACTGCTCAGGATTATATATGGCTCATGGTAGTACAGGGCTTCTGAAGTGGAGACTAAAAAAGACCTGATGATTATGGTTTGATTTCTTACCTCCTTTTGCACAACACACAGAAAAGGCGGACGGCGAAGGCACGGCATAGATACGGTGCAGGCGTGGGACAATATGACAGGATTTTAAGCCTTATTATCATATTTAAAACGACCAATATCGCAAGAACAAATTGAGGCCTCCTCTGCCCACACAAATTTCCGTGTCTGTGCCGTATCTCCGCCGCGTGCCTTATCGGTTGATTTTACGCCTGAAACTCTCTTATTAGTTATATATATACTAGCTAAAATCTAGTGATTTTCACTTTTTTGTCTTTACAGACAACAAAACCGACGAAAACTTAGCTCTTTATGTCAGAGAGAAAATCATTACCAAGAATATTTAACATCAGGTAAAAGTAAACTTTAAATTATTTTTTTAATTTAATATCGATAAAATTGATTGAGAATACAAATGTGATCTTAATGACTTTATCGGTTTACATGAAAATAAGGTGTGTTTAAAATGTACAATAAAGTTATAGGCGCCAAAATGTAATAAGCTAGTTATGGGACAAAAATAGATTATTTTGTGGAAAAAACAATGTTGTTTAAAGGACAACAACCCATTAAAGTACATGTTAGGTTTAATTTACCCTACATGTTATTTTTGTTTAGGGTCTTTAGAAGCATCATGTTCTAAATTAAATTTGAGGCATTTGTTTTTAATAGACACATTCATTCGAAACACACTGAGCATTTAATTTAAACTAAAATGCTACACATTTAAGTATTGCAATAAAATGTTATTAGAATGAATAAATTCCAATTTCATTAAAATTTCAGCGCTGTTACATACATACCCATTGGTTTACGTTTGTTAATAAAATGGATCTACTTTTAGTGAAAGGCCTAATACCTAATGTAACTAACATAAATATGTAATTAATTTCAGTAATTGCTTTAAACCGAAATAACCTTTGAGGTGTGGATTTAACGAGATATGCAAGAATTATATTCCTATAATGTTTTGTTAACTCCGAGATGTGTCATTGTAATTTTAGATATTTATTTCGTTGAGAAAATTTTTTTACAGTATTCAGGCTTTTTCACAAAACAAAAGTATGTCTTCTTCATGTTGAGAACGTGAATTTAAATTATCGTTAGTTCAAAAGCAAACACATTAAAAACCTAACTGTTTTGTATGATATAGGACGGCAAGCGTGTCACCTGATGGTAAGTGATCACTGCTGCCCATTAACAACTGCAACACCAGTGGTGTGACAAGAGCGTTGCTGTGGCGTTAATCTGTAGGCACTTACCTGAGATGTAAAGTGAGATAGTAGGGGTGGGCGTTCCCATGGCAATGCAAAGGATGGTCATGCTGAAGCCTTCTCGCACCAGGTTCACGGGGTTGACCGCTGGAGGCTGAAACAATACACTTTGTTAGTTATCCTCTAAAACTTTTGATTAAACAACTTTATTTCAAAAGATAAAGCTTTACTGACTTTTTTGGACAGTTAACCTCTGCCATATTACATTTTTTGCTGACGTTACATAGCCTCTGATACTCCGGGCATGTGGTCTCAACGCCTTAATCGTACAATTTGTTCTCAGAGACTCGCATAGATGGCGCTACTCGAAACTACACAACATTGTATCTACCGTATTATGAGAATATAAAAACATGAATGGACAAAATAAATCTTATTAAAAATCAAAATAATATTTAAGGCATAATATTTTAAAATGACACCCTATATTTAGTAAATTTAGGCTAACGCAGATCACCGCCATCTAGTATCGAGTAGCAAGCAACTCTCCTGCGCCATACATTCGCCTGCTTTTCGCTACCTTAATTTGGTCCTATATTTTTGTATGAGGTGGGCAGTCTATTACGTTAGTATTATATTGTCTTTGCTCCGGGGAAGAATACGAGTCTCATGATACCTTACACTTCAAAATCGCTCAAGCCGTTTAGGTTATATGATGCAACAATGGAACAGACAAACTTATACTCGTATTCATACATACATAAGCACGAAAAACATGATCCTTCGGGGTTGGTCAGTCGGGAAAAAAGTCTTGTCGTTGTCTTGTATAGACAATCCACTTTTAAAATGGATTTCGCAACAAGAGGCCAAGAAACCTTTTGTACATAGATTTAAAAAAAAAATCGTCTCTGTGTATATATATATATGTAACAATATGATTTAACTCTCACGCATTTGTTTACCAGCAGGCATATTAGTTAACTTTGACTTCAATATCCATTACGGCATATGGATTAACTATTTTTATTTAAGACTAGAAGTCATACATGCACTCAGGTATAACGAACCTATTTGAGGGTAAAAGAATTTTTGAAATCAGTCCATAAGTTCCTGAGATTAGCGCGTTCAACCAAATAAACAAACAAACTGACGAGCTCCGTGGCGCAGCGGTCAACACGCCTGCCTGCGACACGGATGGTCCCGGGTTCGATCTCTGGTCAGGTCAGGATGGAAAATGATCTTTTTCAGATTGACCTGGGTCTTGGATGTTTATGTTTATAAGTATTCTATTATAAAATATAGTGTCGTTGAGTTAGTATCCCATATCACAAGTCTCAAACTTACTTTGGGGCTAGCTTAATCTGTGTGATTTGTCCGTATATATTTATTTATTTAATTTTTCAGCTTAATACTGTTAGTACAGATATATAATACGTAATGTATGTTGAAGTGACTATCGAAACATCGTACACCGTAGTTGTCAAAAGTCAGCAAATAGGCCTCTTGCCCCCCATATTTACTAACTCGGATGACAGGTGTCGATGCCTATCAATCTAGGATTTGCTGTTACAATGCGGTTTTTGTATTCCAAATAAAAATTTCGAGCAAGCAAAACCCGCATTGTAACTGTAAATTCTAGATTGATAGGCATCGACACCTGTCATCCGAGTTAGTAAATAAGGGGGCTGAAAGGTGGTTGCTATCACCACCATCACAACGAGCTACGATTTCTACGAAAAACTGTTCTTTGCTACTAAAATCAGACACGTTGGTTAAACCGTAGGCGTTTCGTAGCCGCACTGCTACGATGAACCTACGAATTCGGATTTTAAGTTTTGACGTTCCGATCCCTTTACTAATTCGATTTTTTTCCTAGCCAGTCTTATATGTGTGAAAAGCAAACAAATTCGTTCATCATCATCATCAATTCGTGTAGGTGACACGGTCAGTCGACCATGCATGGTGTCAGAGTTCTTTGGAACCGCCTCTCGGCCTCTGACGTGGTTCCTTTAACGACTACCAAATGGCAGCCGGGACCAACGGCTTAACGTGCCTTCCGAAGCACGGAATCATCTTTCTTATCAGACAATCAGGTGATTCATGCCTGCATTGTCCTAACCAAACTGGAAACAACTTAACAAAGTATGCTTCCCGTGGGAATCGAACCCACGACCTCCGTGTCAGTAAAGCAAACGCCTTAACCACTGGACCACAGAGGCAGTTACAAATTCGTTAAAAATATATCTTAAAAAATACGATACTTTTTCCCACAAAGAAAACGATCCATCACGCAAAACTGTTTAGAAAACCTATCTTAATTGTAAATTTCCTTTGCCAACTCCGGGACTACGTCATTAACAGTCACGTACCCTTTATTTTGCGGCGTAATTTGCATTTGTCACATTGTCGGTTGAATTATGTCGCTATTTATTCTGGTTCGTACTTTGATGTTCAAATTGATTAGTACCTACGAATGTATGGGAATGGTTGAATTTGTTTCATTTTTGTGAAAGAACCGATAACCGTTGGGGCAAACGAGTTCTTGAGTGGAGACCTCGTCTCGGCAAACGTAGTGTAGGACGTCCTCTGGCGCGGTGGAGTGACGATTTGCGCAGGATGGCTGGTAGAAGCTGGATGCGAGCAGCCGAAGATAGATCTCGATGGCGTGCAATTGGGGAGGCCTATGTCCAGCAGTGGACGAGTATAGGCTGATGATGATGAATGTTTCATTTTTGTGAACCACCTGTATATTATATAGGCTTATATTGAATGCCTTGACTATATTTAAATCACATAATTGGAATCATGTAATACAGAATCCTTCAATTTGTACTCCGCAGTGCCATAGGCTACGTAACGTCAGCCAATAAACAAAACACCGGACGTAAACTATAAAAATGGCAGTCAGGCTCTTCAAATTTTTAAAAAATGTGATTCATTTCTATGAATAAAACGTTATATAACGAAAAAATATTCAGAAAACCTATGTTAATTGTAAATTTCCTTTGCCGAGTCTGGGGCTACGTCATTTACAGTCACGTACCCTTTATTTTGCGGCGTAATTTGAATTTGTCACATTGTCGGTTGAATTATGGCGCTATATATTCTGGTTGGTACTTTGATGTTCAAATTGATTTGTAGGAATGTATCATCATCATCATCATCATCATCATTAGGTCTTTCTAGTCTCCTCTGCAGATGCACGACCCTCTCTGTACTACCAGAGGCATGTACTAGCCTAGCTCTCCACGCTGGTCAGACGGGTTGGAGAGGTCTCTTTGATGTTAATAAGCTTTGTGTAGCTTGTGTTTCCTTAGTCACCTTTTACGACCTCCACGAGATGACTTGGAGTGGTCCTATTCTACTCTGCCGGGAACCACACGGCGAAATGTATCTTGTATCATTGTAAATGTATTGTGTGTATGCGAATGCACACACAGTAGGATTGTATGTGTTTCCTTTATAGGAAAAAGTAGCATTAATGAAAAATATTTAAAAAACCTAGCTGCCATTTTTTACAGTTTACATCCGGTGTATTGATTTTTGCTGATGTTTGGGTCGATTACACCTAACGAGTACAGTGGCGAGTCAGTGTCCTCGGCCGAGTGCTCGGTTGGTATAAACACTTTAACGAGTGCTCGGCCGAGTACTCGGTCGAGAAGAGAGGCGAGAGAGTCACTATAGAATCCCAATTTGTTTACTAGGCCGAGTACCCACCACCCCGCTTCATTCTTCTGCCCCCGCAGCGACTCGCTATCCCGCTCGGCACGTATAAACGCGCACTCGCTTGTCACTCGGCCACTCGCCACTCGTTCGTTATTCGTCATCAAGCAGTGTGCGTGTTTGTGTTTGGCTATTTGTTGCTCCAAGGGCATTTCGCCTTAAAATCCATTTTCTGGTCCAAATTCGTTGATCTTCCTCTTCTAATAAATCCCACAATTTGTTAATAATATCTGGTAACAGCCGATTTAAAACCCGTTTTAATTTTTTTTTTTCGATCCATTGCAGACGTCGTGATCAAAACTGAACTGACTCGCCACTGGTGTAAATACGTGTAAACACCCACTCGGTTCGGCAACTCTCTCGGCCGAGAGCTTATTTACTGACTCACCACTGTACTCGTTAGGTGTAATCGACCCACGTAGCTTATGACACTGTTGAATACGAACCGGAGGATTGTCTATTCCACAATCCTGATTCTGTAATTAAAATATAGTCAGGGCATTCAATATGAGCCTATATAATATATCACAATAACCATTCCCATACATTCCTACTAATCAATTTTCAACATCAAAGTACCAGCCAGAATAAATAGCGCCCTCAGAATAGTAAATCTCCAGAAACCGCATTGGCGTATAAAACTGAAGAAGAAAAAGATACGCTCAAAGGACCTGAGATACGCTCATGGATCGTCAATTGACATTTGTCATGGCGGCCGGCTAACGTGTCGGCGCTCTTCAATTTAAATTTCATTATACCGTAATGTGCAGTTCCCACATGCAGAAATGCATCTGGACGTAACAACAAAAATGACGGGATCACATTTCACGTATAATTAGAACATTTACGAGCTATTTAAATCATTTACAGATTTAATTTTACAAATATTATTTTGCCAAAGACAATGACAAGTCCATATGACGTTCATTGTAAAGTGTTGCTGTTCTATAAAATATTTTTCCCCAGTATGTTAAACTTTATTTTAAGATAAAATTTATGTAAGTAGTATTACTATTATAACTAATAACTAATTATAACGTTTCAAAGCATCATGCATTTAGTCAATTAAAGTATTTAATAAGGATTTTTTTTTCAGTAGAGTACCTATATTGAATGATCTGATTTATTGTGTTAATTAGGTTATTCATTGTATAAATAGTAAATATCTCTCAGGAATAACTAGTTTGGCTTGACCGTGTTAGGATAAACTAGTTTGGCCTAGAAAAAAATTAACTGGATTTTATTTAAAACATTTTAGCAGCTTAAAGGAGTATAGATCACAATAGTGACGTCATTTTTGGAATCCAACTTGGCGGACGCGACTTTTCATAAATAATCGACTTGGGTGTCATTTAATAGGTTTTTGGGGAGTAGATTTCGAAAATGACGTCAAATATGGAATCCAAGATGGCGGAAGCGACTTCTCATGAAAAATTTACTTGGGTGTCGTTTTATAGGTTTTTGGGGTGTAGATTTCGAAAATTACTGCTGTTTTAGAAGAATTCCAAACAGGCGCGAAAATCTATTACCTGCAAAATCTGTACAACGACACCTATGTCGATTTTGCATGAATGACTGCGTCCACCAATATCTTAAATGACATCATTTTCGAAATCTACACCTTAAAAATGTACATAACGGCACCCATGTTGATTTTGCATAAAAAGTCGCGTCCGCCATATTGGGTGGCAAAACTGACCTCATTTTCGAAATCCTTACCCTGAAGTTCCCATAGAACGACATGCATGTTAGTTTTTTTATCAAAAGTCGCCTTCGCCATCTTGGATTACAAAAGTGACGTCACATTCGAAATTTACACCCGGAAAATCCCATACAACGATACTCATGTCGATTTCACAAGAAAAATCTGGTCCGCCATCTTGAATTTCAAAAATTGGGTCTCTTGTGATCATTACCAGTAGCTACTAAACTTTTTGAAAAAATATTCATAAGTCACGCCGTCCTACGCCAGAGTCGTTTGTCCTAAATATTTCAGAACAAACTAGTTTGTCCCGAAATCTGTTTTGGCGTGTAACATGTAAGTATACCATTTGGGAGGTACCTACTAATCTGATATTACTTGGCACAACCACACAAACAACTGGGTACTTATACAAAGTGGAAGGGACATACCCGTAATAAATCGAACCACGGGCTAGACTAGATCACTTTAGTATAATGAAATTAAAATAACGGTCAAAAAACAAAAAGAAAATCGACGTTCCCATGCAAATCACCCGGGCGGGTGCACACTTTTGTACGGAAGAGCCGAAATTTATTTTTGTTTTTCGACTGTTATTTTAATATAAGTATACTATAATGAACTATAACCGTAGTTCTATTTACTACGGGTATGTCCCTTCCACGTTGTATAAAAACTACTAACAAATTAACACAAGTGTTGTTAATGTGGTTCCCAGGAAATGTTGTCACTCTTTTGCAGGTTTTTATAAATATTATGTTATTTTATAGGAATAAGACGTTATATTTAATTACGTTCAAAAATATCACATTACACTTTTTTTTCCCAAGTAAACGGTAAAAACTTATAATCTAGCAACACTATGCGGGTGTGAAACGCGCGGGCGCGGGGGGTTATGCCGCGTTTTTGGACTCAGTTTGTCGCATTGAAAAATGACAGATGAATCCTTCTGGAGATTTACTATTCTGAGATAGCGCCATAATTTAACCGACAATGTGACAAATGCAAATTAAGCCGCAAAATAAAGGGTACATGACTGTTAATGACGTAGCTCTGGAGTCGGCAAAGGAAATTTACAATTGAGATAGGTTTTCTAAACAGTTTTACGTTAAACGTTTTCTTCGTAAAAATAAATAGCACAATTAAAAAATATAAAAAACCTGACTGCTGATTTTAATAGTTTACGTCTGGTGTATTAATTTGTGCTGACGCTACGTAGCTTATGACTCTGCGGAATGCGAACTGAAGGATTTTGTATTGCATGATTCTGATTCTGTGATTTAAATATAGTCAGGGCATTCAATATAAGCCTATATAATATTTAATATATCACAACCATTCCCATACATCAAAGTACCAACCAGAATAAATAGCGCCATAATTTAACCCCCAATGTGACAAGTGCAAATTACGCCGTAAAATAAAGGGTATGTGATTGTTAATGACGTAGCTCCGGAGTCGGCAAAGGACATTTACAATTAAAATTTTCTAAACATTTTTGCGTGATGGATCGTTTTCTTTGTAGTAAAAAGTTGCATTGTTTCATCATCAGCCTATACTCGTCCACTGTTGGACATAGGCCTCCCCAATTGCACGCCATCGAGATTTATCTTCGGCTGCTCGCATCCAGCTTCTACCATTGTTTAAAAAATATTAAAAAAAAATTGTCACGGATAACAGCGAATGTCCTGCTGGTATGTGTACCTTAACCCACAGAATGTACTGTCATCATCATCATCAGGTCTTTTTTAGTCTCCACTGTAGGAGCACGACCCTCTCTGTACTACCAGAGCCATATAATAGCTAAACCAGTCAGGGGATTTGGCCTACACTCTCCACGCTGGCCAGACGTGTTGGAGAGGTCTCTTTGATGTTTATAAGCTTTGTTTAGCTTGTGTTTCCTAAGTCGCCTTCTACGACATCCACGGGAAGACTTGGAGTGGTCCTATTCTACTCTGCCAGGAACCACACGGCTTATGTACTGTGTGTAAGCCGAATTATTTCCCGTGTGTCCATTAACAGACGTGAGACTAGCGGTCACGTTAATAACAATAACTAGAATTTAGACTCTATAGCGTCTAAGGAAATTAGTAGAATTAATTTACCTCGGCGTAGACCGGCCTACGTCGTGAGACCCAAGCTACCAGTGTCTCGGACACCAACGAATCTCCAGCAGGCCTGTGTGCCCACAGGTGTACTGTGTGTTGGCCGTCTTATTTAAGGTGTGACACAGATGTGAGAATAGTGGTCACGTTAATAAAAATCACTCTTTTTATATACTACTTACCTCATACTACTACTCACCCTTTTCATATTTTTCATATAATACTAGTTAAAAACGTTACGTTTAAAAAAAACTTGAAATTAATTTACCTCGACGTAGGCTGGGTATGCCGGATCAGTCCAAGCTACCAGTGTCTCTGACGGCAACGAATCTCCAGCAGGCGTATGTGCCGTAACCCAGATGATGTACTGTGTGTTGGGCGTTAGTTTCTCCAGTGTATGACCAGTCACAGATGTTTTGATGGCGGTCACGTTGCTCTGGCCGAGTTGTGTGGGCGACTTGTAGTATAGCCTGTGGGACACATTATACTTTTATTTTTTATTCGTCTAGTAAAAATAGATATATAAGTATAGTTGTAACGCATGATTATTTTCGTACATTATCATATTGTATTCGGTTAGCTAAGATTTTAAAGTCTCAATAAATACAATATTTAATGTGAAAGTTTGAGTATCTTATGACAATGACCTTATCTTACCTTATCGCAATGACATAAAATTGGATTTTAGGAGAAAATTTGGTTTATATATATATACACAAGTATTTTGACGATAACGTGTGAAAAAGAAAAAAAATACAGGTGAAATAATTAAATTGTTTTTAAATATCATGACAATGGTTAGCATAATATTACGAATATTTAACTTAGATGATGAAAAAAAAAACTCGCCACCAGTAGGATTCGAACCACGACCCTTAGGTGTACGCCCTACGTGTGATACCAACTACACCTTTACTTCGAATTACAGTTGAAGCTAGTTCGAAAATTCAATTAAGTAGTTAAATTATAAGATAAGTCAATTTAATTTAAATAATACATATTAGATGATAAAGATATTCTGGTACGGAGATTATATTGTCACTCGTAATCACGCCAGTCCATTCCACTCCAAGTACTTCGGCTTAATGTTCACTGAGAAACTCTTTATTTGCTCCGTACTAAGTAAACAGTAACCAATCCTAGCCATTATTATTTAAGTTATTTCTGATAAAATACCTTTGCAATATATTTCCCTTGAGCTTAATTTTATTCTGCTGAATACATATTTTTTATTTTTTTCAGAGATTTACTTAGACGTCTCAAAAGAGAGCCGATTTTGAATTCATAACTATAACCCGCGGCTTCGCCCGCGTGATATATAGCCTACGTCCTTCTCAGTACCCTGACCTATGTGTATGCAAAATTTTATGATGATCGGTTCAGTAAATACTGCGTGAAACAAAAAATTAAAGAGCTGGGCTCTTGTCGGTAAAGCTTCCCCCCCTAAATATCCACCATAATTATAATAATTCAAGTAAATATTCAATGATAAGAACCATTAATACACAATGGCAAAGATATTCTGGCACCGAGATTATATTGTCACTCGTTATCACGCCAGTCCATTCCACTCCAAGTAATCCATTCGACTGTTTGCGAAGAACCTTTATTTGCTCTGCACTGAGTTTACAGTAATGAATCCTAGCCCATTATTATTTAAGGCATTTCTGATTAAATATATATGCAATGGATTTCCCTTGAGTTTCATTTTATTCTGCAAATACGTATTTTTCTAAAAGACAAAGATTCAATTAAGACGTCTCTTCTGAGACGTCTTAACTAAATCTTTGTCTTTTTTTTAATTCATAAAGATCATAATACTATACCCAATTTAATAGTTATATGACTATCTTATTAATACAAGAATATCATTTTGGCCTAAATATCCTCATTATCATCATCAAATTAAAGAGCTGGTTTCTTGTTGGTGGAGCTTTTTCCATTAACCATCTAAATATCCTACATATAATTATTCAAGTAATTATTACATTATAAGACCCTTTACACAATGGCAAAGATATTCTGACACCGAGATTATATTGTCCCTCGTTATCTTGCCAATCCATTCCACTCCAAGTATTCCATCTGACTGTTCGCTAAGAACCTCATTATTTGCTCCGTACTGAGTATACAGTACCCAATCCTAGCCTATTATTATTAAACGTATTTCTGATTAAATACCTTGGCAATAGATTTCCCTTGAGGTTGATTTTACTCTTCAAATCAGTACGTATTTTTCTAGATTTGAACAAAAATGCGCAAAAGCAGCTTAAAGAAGACCTGTACAATTCATAATGATGACGATATTACATTGTACAATTTAATATTTTTATGATTTGAATATTTAAGTACGGTTATACGAATGTATCTACTTAATTGGAGTATTCAGATAATAGACTCTTCACACAATGACAAAGATATTCTGGCACCGAGATTATATTGTCACTCGTTATCACGCCAGTCCATTCTACTCCAAGTATTCCAACTGACTGTTTGCTAAGAACCTTTATTTGCTCTGCACTGAGTATACAGTAACCGATCCTAGTCCATTATTATTAAACGTATTTCTGATTAAATACATTTGCGATAGATTTCCCTTGAGGTTGAATTTACTCTTCAAGTCAGTACGTATTTTTCTATAGTTCAACAAACATTCGTAAAGGTAGCTAAAAAGAGCCCTACCTACCATTATCGGTTTGATATTGTTATGATTTTAATATTTATGTATCTGTACATATAATAACTGCAGTGTTCAGTTATAACTTATAAGACCCTTCACATAATGGCAAAGATATTGTGGAACCGAGATTAAATTGTCACTCCTTATCACGCCTTTTCATTACACTCCAAGTAATACATTTGTCGCTAAGAGCCTTTAGTAGGTAACCAATCAGGACCCATTATTATTTAAGGTATTTCTGATTAAAAACCTTTAAATTAAAGATTTCTCCTGAGCTGAGTTCTGTTTCTGTAAATAAGTACATTTATTTATTTATTTTATTTATTTATTTTATTTATTTATTTCCAAAAGAAAAATACTTACATAACAAATACATACATGTTTCCTAGATTTTAAGAGATTTACATAGACGTCTAAATTTAATATTTAAAATTGTTCATGAAATTTTTGAGGTATTTAATAATATCACATTTCTATTGGGCAAAGAAGACTTTACAGGAATCTTAAGAATTAGAGGTTGGGACCACATGGTCTAGCTGTAAAACTGTAGTGACTTACGTGTACGATATCTTCTCATCAGGCATGGAGAACTGAGGCGGTTGCCAGCTGAGGGT
This sequence comes from Rhodophaea formosa, assembly GCA_963082605.1. NCBI lineage: Eukaryota > Metazoa > Arthropoda > Insecta > Lepidoptera > Pyralidae > Rhodophaea > Rhodophaea formosa. The sequence goes on along the minus strand of OY720218.1, from coordinate 2,959,616 downwards.
AAGCCAGGTGGCTGATTGCGAGGATACTGCTAAGGAGTGCGGTGGGGACGGTATACCATTTACTTCTTTCTCCTCTGTGAAAAAAAAATAGCGTGTAAGTACCACTCTTCTTGTTGATGGCGATCACAAAGCAAGGAATTAACACTGAGGATGCAATTAGCTCACTAGTTGATGAAGTTGTGGAACACCTAGATGGAAAAAAAAGATGCATTAGTATGTTCCTTGACCTTTCTTAAGCATTTGATACTGTCTCCATCCCCCTTCTGTTAAACAAACTGGAAAACATTGGAATACGCGGGCTCCCTCTATCAATCCTCACTGACTACCTACAAAACCGTACTCAGTGCGTAAAAATTGGTGAGTTTACTAGTGAGGAAGAGGAGCTATCTTATGGGGTGCCGCAAGGCTCCATATTGGGGCCAACTCTCTTCAATATATATGTCAATGACCTCTGCAAACTGAATATTCCACATTGCCAGATAAATGCCTACGCAGATGATACAGCACTAGTCATAAATGGCCCAAACTGGGAGACAGTGCACTTTTTTGCAGAACAGGCCCTGACAACAGTCAAGTCTTGGCTAGACTCTAATCTGCTGACGTTAAACTTAGAAAAGTCCAAATACCTAACTTTTGCTCTGAATTCATCCACTCTACCTTTAGATACTGAATCCTTAATCAAATTTCATACTTGCCAAAAATCAGATACTCGCTGCTCATGCACAGCTATTGAAAGAACCTCTAATATAAAGTACCTAGGTGTACATATAGATCAATATTTAAAATGGAACCATCATATTAATTTCGTCACAACTAAAATTAGAAAACTCATTTATGTATTTAAAAACTTAAATTCCGTAGCGGACATAAATACACTAAAGATGGTCTACTATGCGCTGTGCCAATCAATATTGTCATACTGTATTACCGTTTGGGGTGGAGCTGCTAAATCTATTCTTCTTCCTCTTGAGAGGTCACAGAGAGCAGTACTGAAGGTAATGACTAAAAAACCCTTGCGGTACTCCACTTCTCAGCTCTATGACGACACCTCTGTCCTTACGGTGAGGCAACTTTTCATAATGATGACATTGCTCCGCAAACACGTACAAGTACCTTATGACCCGACACTGCAAATTCGTAAGCGTAGATGGGACCGTGTTTGCTCTATACCTCAGCACAGGACAGCTTTTGCAGCAAGACATTTCAAAGTACTAAGTTGTAACCTATATAACAAAGTTAACAAACAACTTAAGATATACCCTTGCACAAAGAGAGTTATTAAAAATAAAATAAAACAGTGGCTAAAGACCTTAACATACTCTAAAACTGAAGATATATTATCAGGTATTTTTAGCTAAGAAGAATAAAAATAATCATTTGTTGGTTGAGTCACAGCTCGTCTGCAGCATCATTTAACAATTAAAAAAAAAAAACAAAATTTTATTTTTCGGTTGAGAGGCAGCACTTCTGTAGCAATAGTACTCGTTAAGTTTACATTTTAAGCTTTTACACATTTTTCTGTATGTATACTATTGCAAGAATTCCCAAAAAACAGATTTATTTTCCTAGTTTGGGAATTGTTGTATACATTAATATTAAGACATTTTCCTTTCTAAGTTTCTAAAAATGTATTTTCGCACCTTACTGATATATCATGGCTCCCGCAGGTTTCTTTGCAAGGCACCCGCCTTTCTCGAGATACAGGTTTATTCCTAGTTCGGAGGCGGGATGCTAAGCGATAGACCCATGTGTGCTCCATGTACATAAACATATTTATGTAAATTGATACTTTTAAAGAAACGCCAATAAATATTATTTTATTTATTTTTATTTATAATTTCAATGTAGCTCGTACAAGCGACAAGACATTTCTTGCTCTGTACCTATAATGGCGACGTTTTCAGGCGTCGATCCAACTCTTTAAAAATTGTTGGAATGGTGTGCCTAAATCTTCTTGTTATGGATAAGCAGGAATCCATTGATAGTTGGTTTGTTAATGCCCCAGTTTTGGTAGTAGTTAATGCCTCTGTAGTGCCTTAAAAACTCAGTTTTTGTACTGTTAAAAACTTGTGAGATCCATGTTTCCACAATACCAACTTGGTTTATTTATTAAGTCCCTACTAGAGGGAACTTTTCTCTTAAGTTATAATATAACGTAGTTAACCTAACAAAATATTTTTTTTGAGCTTCCAGCATTAATCCCATAGAAAAAGTTGGTTATGTCGCCAGGCTGACTCACCTCATCGAGGGTCCAAAGTGATCAAAATTTCTCCACATATATCTATCGACGTATTGTCGGTCTGTTTGCATGAAGCGTCAGAACCTACCTCCTTCCGTATAGTTGAAGAGTATCATGCTGGAAGGCAGTGAGTAGCCGTGGCTGTTCTTGGCAACCACGAACAGCTGGTAGGTGCCGTTGGGGGTCAGAGTGTGGAGGTCTAGCGATGTGCCGTTGGTGTCTGTTTGCATGCCCTGAAAATACCTTTCAATTTAAAAATGGAGAAGTGAGGTGGTTATAAAAATAAATATAAGTATATACCTACGGACAAATCACACAGATTGAGCTAGCCCCAAAGTAAGTTCTTAAGAAAGACTTGTGTTATGGGATACTAACTCAACGATACTATATTTTATAACAAAAACATATATAGATAAACATCCAAGACCCAGGTCAATCTGAAAAAGATCGTTCTCCATCATGACTTGACCGGGGATCGAACCCGGGACCCCCGTGTCGCAGGCTGGCGTGGTAACCGCTGCGCCACGGAGCTCGTCCAAATTGTGGTTGCCAACTGAGGGTTAGCCAGTACCATAAAGTAATCTAAAACAAATGTTATAAACAGTAGAATATAAAAATTATACAATGTTAGTCACCGAGATTAGGAAATGGGGAGTTATTAAGAAACACATACAGAAACATGGCTTATGGATGTCTGACAAAATAAATAAATCTGTATCTGAACTGACACACTATTTGAGAAAAGAGAAACTGTATTTATAGATGGAAGTATCTCTTATATCTAGATAAAAATATCCTCAGTGTGTTATCTCTATGAGACACCCTTAATTTCATACCGCTTTGAAAACTCTAATATTGTGTTACGACTCCCATTTGGACGACAAATATGAACGGGGTAGGATCGAGGATGGAACATATTAATGGTGATTGAACCTTGGTGTTGCAGGCCTTCACAGGCTACAGCAACCGCTTTCCATCGGGCCTTATACCTGGTCAACTCTCACGTCTCACGTGTAACCACTGTGCCCTAGGCCAGTTTGCCCTTCCCCTAGGTCCTTGGCTCCTGATACCTTACCTGCGAGAAGGAAGGCAGCGTGTTATAGCTGTAGGTCTGCGAGATGTTGCTGATCCTCTGCCAGTGAATGACGTAACTGGTGTCATTGCTGGCGTCAGGAGCGGCCACCCAGTCCAGTTTCAGGACTCCCTTGCTAGACACTGTGGCGTGGAGCTCCCGCGGTGGTCCGGGGAGGAGACCAGTACCTGGTAATAGATGATAAATTTTTTAAGCACTGGTCTACAATGTTCTATCATAAGATTAAGTAAAACTATTCAATGGTACAGGTTCAACGGATGTTTTATCACTTATGTCCGTTTGCATGTATCTCTATGTTATTTATGTATTTCTATTTTCTTGTGGTAGAGCCACGCTACCGGCAAAAATCACTTCAGCTGGTAGCATGAATGGGCCGGCTCGTCCGGGGAAGTACCACACTCTCACAGAAAATCGACGTTTGAGTAGTAGTTTTACAGCTTCTATGCTTCGTTCGGTGAGTGAGAGAGCCGGAGGCCCATCCCCCCTCCCCTCTGGGGAGGGAAAACAAAAGGCCGGCAACGCTCTTGTCATACCCCTGGTGTTACATTAGTCCATGGGCAGCGGTGATCACTTACCATCAGGTGACCCGCTTGCTCGTTTGCCGTCCTCTGACATAAAAAAAAGAAAAAAATATGTACCGTATACCAAGGAGGTACGGTATACGGTACATAGAGTTGTTGATCTACATGAGCGAATATTTTTTTATAAAAATCAACGCAAGTACAAAGGTATTTAAGAACATTGGCTTCAAGCTGATGTGACATGTCATCATGATCATCAGGACTTTTTAGTCTCCACTGCAGGAACACGGCCTTCTCTGTACTACCAGAGCCATATAAAATCCAGAGTAGTTAGAGGATTTGACCGATACTCTCCACGCTGGCCAGAGGGGTTGAAGAGGTTTCTTCGATGTATATGCTTTGTTTAGCTTGTGTTTCCTAAGTCGCAAAAAGATCCACGGTAAGACTTAGAGTGGACCTATTCTACTATGACACTTTGTACTATGAAATTTACAGCTCACATACTCTGCCGGGAACTACACGGTAGTTCCCAGCAGAGTATGTGAGCTGTTTTCTTCTGAGCTGAAATTTCAATTATTGGACGTACACGTTCATTATTATATTATTACAATAAATGACATACCTTCCTCGAAACACTGCACGATGTTCCCAATGTAAGGCACACACGTGTTGACCCCGCCAGAGTATGCGCCCGCGCAGACTCCTCGACAGGCCGCTGGGACACCACGATGTGCGCAGCAGGCGGCGTGGTTGCGACCTGTTAAATAAATCATTCTTAAAGGGGTGCTGTAAAAAAAGAGTTGAAGTACACTGGCCTGCCGTAAGAAAGTTATTGCTGCTGGAAGTAACCACACATCAAAATTTCGTCGTCTCGTTGTTTCAGCTATATGCAGTTCACTGCTGGACACACACCTCTCCAAGCATATCCATCATAGGGAGGTTTTGCCATACTCTTGAAATGCGATAAAGGTATTTGGGTTCCTGATACATCTAGGCAGTGCAAGAAGAATCATCTCAACAAGAAGCATCTCAAATTTTGGGATGCTTCTTGTTCAGAAATCAGAAATCTTTATTTGCTTAATACAGTAGGTACAATTCTTAGAATAAAAAAAAATTGGTCACATGTATTCGCCATAATGATACAGCATGCAAATATTATTTATATTGATATTAGATTCTACACATTAATTATCAATTTTCTTTACATACTACAATTATCACCAGAATGATTAGGGATGAGAAAGTACAGCTTGAGAGGCCCGGGGCGCGTACCAAATGCCATACCTCCATCCACCGGTCAGGTAGTTGAGAATGACAACCCTGACGCGATATTAAAATTTATCAAACTAAGTTACGAGTACACCCATTCCACGTCTTTTTGCTGTTTTCCCATTATCCTGTTTCAATTTTTTTGGCGGAAAAAGTCATTTCATTCAGATGATGATAATAAAAACCTAGCATCTAAAATATATGGGTTAACAAGAATGATATACAATGTGTTAATGAAAAAGCGGAAAAACACTCCAACTTATTTTTATAATTTTTTTTTCGCAGATTATTTATGTTTGTTGCAAATTAAAAAAGTATATGGTAACTACGCGCGATCTAGGCCGGCGTTACCGCTTCGCGTGCCGTCGCATGATAAGAGTTAAACTACACAGCGATCTACTCGTTATGAATGAATGAATTATTTATTTTCAAGCAACATAGACTCGACTTGGGCGATCGGCAGCCGTGTCGACCACATCAGTCAAGTCACTCACCTCCAGCACCACATTTCAGCAGCTTGGAGAACTCCTGCGTGCACAGGGGGGCGAGGGTCCTAAGGTCTGACATCTTGGCGTCGTAGGAGCAAAGCGGCATGCATACGCCGGCTAACTGGACGCGTTCACAACATTCCGTCACGTTGTATATGCTGGCTTCCTCTTCTTCTTCCACGATTATCTGGTGGAATTACGAATTGATTTATATCTTCATATTATTGTCATTCTTAAGATACCTAATTTACTATTATGTTCACTACGGAACTTACTGCGATTATTTTTAAGTTTCGAAAATTCAAAAATAACCGCTGTAAGTCCCGTTCTGACGACATGATCAAGGTCGCAAGAAGATGTTGGGAGCGATCGTATTAGAGATCCCTGGAAAGACCTATAACCAGTAGTAAACTCTTTGCAGCTTTGAGATGATGATAATAAGTCTAAGAAATCATCATTATCATCATCAGGTCTTTCTAGTCTCCACTGCAGAAGCACGACCCTCAGAAGTCAAGACAGTCTAAGAAAAAGTCAATTGAATATCGCACACCTTTATATCAATAGGGTGTATGCACGTAATTTTTTTTATTTTCTTAGTATAATCCTTAAAACCACAGTAAAAAATATGAAAGAACTTTTAAAATATCTTAATTAACGACGAAGATGTGAAACGTTAAAGTTTAAATAAGAAAGAGAAGTCCGATATGGACTAGTGACGTCATAGTCTATGTCTTGCATACATTTGCCATACAAAATAGTGTTTTCGCGAGTGAGATAGACATATTTTCGTAAAATCATTTTTTCTCGTTCGTTTTTCAACCAAATTTTATTCTGTTTTCACTTTCAGTACTTTACTATTGAATATTTTTGGATAAACTGGTAAGATAACAGATACTTTTTTCATGCATATTCCCTATTAATTTACGACAGAAGACACCAGTAACTGACTAAATATTAAACTGTATGTAAACCTACCTGACTCTGTGTCCTGAAGATGACTCTTGGAGAAGGAGAGCCGACACCATACTCGTTGACCGCTTCCACATAGATCTCGTATTCAGAATTAGATTCCAAGTCTTCAAGGATGTATGGTGAATGCACCTACGTACAAAACACACTTTGTCATTACAGACATATGTATGATTAAAAAAGCCTAATATGAAACAAAACTTTGATAGCCATTTACCTTTTCAACAGCTCTGTAATCTTCATCGCCATCAGCGTTCAACGCCTTGTAATGGAGAGTGTAGTGCATGACAGTGTCTCCAAGGACGGAAGGCGGGGACCAGTGGACGATCACGAAGTCCGTGTCGATGTTGGTGAGATGCAGCCAGGAAGGAGCACCAGGAAGGACGCCGTAGCCCTCCAGGAGGCAGTTGGTGTAGGCAGACATGTAGCGGAGGCATCTGGTGAAAGTGCAGATTTATTGAATAACTAGAAAATTTTCTGCGACTTTGTCCAATGGAAATCCTTGGGGGAGGCCTATGTCTAACCGTGAATTCAGAACTTTCAGTATATTAACCAACTTGTGCCATACTGAAATATTAAGAACTAATGAAATTGTGTTTATTTTTAGATAAGACAATATCTATTTTTTTATTGACATAAATGCAGTAATATAATAATAGCATACATGCAGTAATATAATAATAGCAATAATTTAAAAAAAACGAAACTAATATCGATGAATAATAATTCATCGATATTAGTTTCGTTTTTTAAAAGTCTCTCGTCTCATAAAATAAGTAAAAAAAAAGCATTATGAAATGAAAAAAAAAACAACTGGAACATTACATCGGACTATTTGTAAAAATTCAAAATATAGATACTTAGACAAACTAGAACTCACTTAAAATGATTGAAGTCCAGCGTTGTGAAATTTCCACTGCACAACGGTAGGCAGGGGTCAATCAGGCCCCTAGAGCGGCAGCAAGGGGTGTGGTCCATCCCGTTGGCGAGGCAGCCGAAGGTCACGCCGGCCCAGGGCGCGCATATCATCAGATCTGTGACCTGCAGCTGGGGGGTTAAAGGGCGCCCGAAGGGTGGTGATGTTAGTCACAAATGCGGTGCTTCGGCAGTGGTCAGACCAAGTATGGCTTGGGGTTTGTATTGGTCTGATAGTTTGTGGATATGGTAGATGTGTGTGTGTGTGTGAAAGTTCAAGTGCAAAGTTTTATTGCGTTAAATGTAAGTCGACTAATGTACTAAAGCGTTTTTTAAAGAAAGTTTTAATCACTGCTATAGACACTACGAAGAAAACAAATTTAAACAATGATGGCTACAATACTACAACGTAAACTAGCGGCTTTATGAGCAGTAGACTTCTCAAATTTTATCACTGCAAAGTCCTAAGCGCCATAGACCCCAATGGCCTTAAGTCTTTTAAACCAAATTACGCCATTAAAAGATAATTTAAAAACAAAGTAAAAAAAAAATATCTATATAGGTAATCATCGAACTATCTAATAAAATGTAATGGGTTTTAGAAATTTGGCCTGCAGAAGGGCAACAGCCGGATAGCGGGACATACACATACAAACATTTTTTTGCTGAAACGGAGACGCTACTTACTTGTAAACAAGCTAACTAATAATAAGTGCATCATGAAACAAAAATGGCATGTAAATTTGCGAGTATGAATTGAAATTGGTAGTAGGATAGAGACCTGCTTGAGCATTAGTGAGTATTCTAACATGTCATTTTAGAACTTATCACATTGAAATAAAAATTATGTGCTTACATATTGCTCGTGCGTGACTGTACTAGAAACTGTGTAAAGAGGCTAAACTAAAAATTTTGTTTTTTTTTAGGTTGTCTAATGAAGTACCCATCTTTGTATTTTAGTCTCCAAACTCTCCTTTATACATCAGAAAATAAGATAAGACAAAAATAATCTATTGCACTAACTATTTAGGACAAAACAAAAAATAATGCGGAAAAAAAGACCAGGTACAAAGGCAATCACAAAAGTGATTCCTTTTAGCCAACTTTTGGGTAGACATAGACTTAAAAAATTTGGGGGGATTAGCGTCAATCACGTTGGGACGACGGTCTAGTTAGCAATTAGGCCTCCTAGTTGATAAGTTTTGATCGTTGATAATGCGGACACACAAAATGAAATTGCAACCACAAAATGCTCATGAACACAAACACACACGGCACTTACCTGAATCTCATAAGTCTTGGTAGGGTCGCAAAGCTTCTCCACACAGCCGTTGTGGTTGACCCCAGCAGACACGCAGCAACCCTTAATGTCGGGCAGCTTGGGGGCCTTCGCTACTTGTGTCGACTTCATCTTGCCGGGGGTCAGGGTCAGAGACCTTTGAAAAAGGTAAAACCTCGTACCTCTCTTGTAGCACTCTTAACATTACAGATTTTAAAAAATACGTTCTTCTGTTTTCTAGTTCCGTATTTTAAATCATATGCTACTCTATTTTTACACTGTACCCTTTTTTGTATGATCACACATTAAACATCATCATCAGGTCTTTTAGTATCCACTGCAGGAGCACGACCCTCTCTGTTCTACCAGATCCATATATTAGCCAGAGCAGTAAGGGGATTTGGCCTACATTTTCTGCGCTAGCCAACGAGTTGGAGAGGTCTCTTTATGTTTATAGCTTTGTTTAGCTGGTTTTTCCTAAGTAACCTTCAACGACATCCACGGGAAGACTTGGAGATAGGAAGGTCCTATTCTATTCTACCAGCCGGCATCTTTATATTTTTATAGATGACATATTTCTTCATTATCTGGTATCTAAAATACCGAAAAAAGCCTTGTTCTTAATAAGTCTATCAAAAATAACTTCTTACCTGATAGCATAACTTGGAAGACTGGAGCCATGTATGTTGTATGACGTCACCGTCACCTCATACATAGTGAAGGGCAGCAGATCGTCCAATACCAAGTAAGTTTTGTTCGCCTGCACCTTGTATGTCATCGGCTGGGGCCTGCTCGACTCATTCTTCAGGGCGCTCTCCGCAGGGTCTATGAGATGGGTGTCAAAGGATCTCACTATGGTGACGTTGACTAGGTATTCTGTGACCGTGTCAGTGTTTTCAATTGGTGGGGTCCATGTGACGTTCAGTTGCTTTTCGTTTAGAGGTTCGACTTCCACGTCTTCGGGTGGACTTGGGAGGAGTTCTGTAATCAAGAAATTGGTATCAGAAAATACTGGATTGCTTAATAAAAACTATCCAATAACTGATTAAGACGAAATAATGGTTGAAAATAAGTTTATTATTTTGCAGAAGCAAACAATGTAATATGGAGGTATATTTTCTTATTAAAATCAAGTTTTTTATTAATTTATTTCTTTAAACACATTATATTTCTGGTAACATTCAAAATTTAAAAAAAAAGATGATCTTCCAACAAAGAGTAGAAATATAGTAAAAACTTATAACTATTATCGCAAAAACTAATCTCGGCCACCTCAGCTCACCTAAAAATTATTAACGTTGAAAAACAAACTATAGTCGGCAATCCCGACAAAGTAGCACGTGAGTGACCCGTTTTTAAATATAATGTATTTATCTCACGTTAGTTTCAATGATATAATTGTTAACCTCTACGGGGAGGTATGGCAACAACGCGCAAAGCGGTTTGCACTACTAAGAATCAAACGTAAGAAACTCGAGTGTGCTTTACAATATGTGTTAAAGTGCCGTGATAGTGGTATAGTGCCTAAATTCATGCGTATCAAACCAGTGAAGTGTATACGAGATTACAACAAATTCTTCGACTCCGTTCAAAATAAATTATTGACGCGGGTAGTGCACGACCATCACCGTAAGATCCAAAATGTTGATGACGACACGGTGACCAATGCGAGTACTACCCTGACGTCACATCATCCACATCCCCCTCCCGCGCAGCCTCCTATCCCCACCACAAGGAGCCAGCGAGCAGCGCTGCGTGCGGCGCGCCGCGAAAACGCATTAAGGGCCCGGGATACTTCGGCGTCGCGCATCCCGAACTCGCCTTGAAAATGGACTCCTGATGAGTCCGAAACTATAGTCGGCAATCCCGACAAAGTAGCACGTGAGTGACCCGTTTTTAAATATAAAATTTATTTGATTTACGACTTGACTTAAATGTAAAATTAAACGAATAAAAGTTCTAGAACTCATAAAACCTTGGAATACAGTAATAAGTTATTTAAGTCATAGAATCTAATAAAGTCGCTAGCGAGAACGAGATTTCTAATATATGGCGCTATTAATGTCGAACTAAAAAGATTTGAATTCACATAGAAATGCTGTCTTCATTGACTTATTGTAATGGAAAAATTATGTAACACTAGCTGTTAGCCCGTGGCTTCGCCTGCGTGATATATAGCCTATGTCCTTCTCAGTACCCTAACCTATGTGTATGCCAAATTTCATGATGATCGGTAAAGTGGGTAGAACGTGAAACCGTAACAAACAAATAAATAAACAAACAAACTTCGCATTTATAATATTAAAAGTTATTTTTTGATTTGTCTGGTGTGATTATTCTCTTGTTTCATGAAGAGTTCCATTACTTTTTAGTTATTTCTTTTCTTTATTTAATGTAATAAATCCAAAAATATATTTTTTACGTTTTAGTACATAAATGTTGTCAGTTACGTAAAAAAAGTCACAATAAAGAAAAAAGTCTAAATTGTTTTTGTTAAATGTGTTTTGTACTAAAATCCGGTATATTAGGCTCCCCTGCCTAATCAAGGCAAAATATCATTCGTTGTATGATAATAATATTTCGCAAATATGGAGAGCTGTTCATAAGCAAAATTTGCTCCAACATAAAATTTTAATAAGAATATGAAATTTGATACGACGAAATATGATAATGATGAAAGTCATATGGCAAGCAATTTTTGCTGCCTCAAAGGTGGTTTTATTTTCTTAATATAAGAAAGGAGCCTCAAGAGCACAATTTAAATTATTAAAATATTCATATAGTAAATATATAATATAAGTAGCAGTTTTCTCGGATTCGTCCGTGTAAATTATAGCCTAAGTCACCCGCAGATAAATAAGCATCCTCTTGGTGAAAGAATTTTGAAAATTTGTCTATTTTTTCGGAGCTTGCAATCTTTCTTTTGGGAAGGCCTATGTCCAGCAGAGGACTTCTTGTGATGGTGATGATGATGATGATATGGTATTCTAAAATCGTTTTCTCCTGAAAGTAGTTCATGGTAAATCTGCGCGCAGGAAGAGATTCAGTTAAGCATTCATCTTCTCAGCCTACGTGGTCCAGTGGTTAAGACGTTTGCCTTGTTGACCGGGGTCGTGGGTTCGATTCCCACGGGAAGCATACTTTGTTAAGTTGTTTCCAGTTTGGTTAGGACATTGCAGGCATGAATCACCTGATTGTCTGATAAGAAAGATGATTCCGTGCTTCGGAAGGCACGTTAAGCCGGTGGTCCCGGCTGCCATCTGGTAGTCGTTAAAGGAACCACGTCAGAGGCCGAGAGGTGGTTCCTAAGAACTCTGACACCAGGGTGTGCAAGGTCGACTGACCGTGTCACCTACACGAAATGATGATGATCTTACCCGCAAGAAGTCCACAACCGGACATAGGCTTCCCCCAAGGATTTACAACAGTTGATTTTTGCCATACTTACCACGCTTGGAGGAGCCCGATGGTCCAGTTGGTGTGAGCTCTATGAGCGCTTACGTATGTTAAGCAACCCCTGTTGCAGTCCCTACTTGGATGGGTGACCGCAAGTGGCATAAAAATATCTCGAGCTCCTCCGTGCTTCGGAAGGCACGTAAAGCCGTTGGTCCCGGCTGTCATCGTTGATGGCTGTCGTTAAGCTATGTCAGATGCCTTGATAAATCTGACACCAGTGTTGGCCACTTACACATACGAATAACAATATAAACCACGCTTGGCAAACGGGTTGGTGAGCCCAGATTGTTTGGCTTATCGGTTCGGACGCTGCTGCCTAATTGAAACCGGTTTTTTTCTGAAAGGGTGGGATTTAGTTGGATTGGGGGAAGAGGACAAAGGTATTTGGGATGTGACTTGCTCGGTTAGATTAGGTATGAAAAAGTTGCGGAGGGCTGGTGGGCGCCCATTCCTAGACGAAGCAGGGCATATGGTTTCTGTCTTCTGTCACACATATATGATGAGAAATAAGTGTCTAGACCTACCAATGCCTTCAACGATGCAAGCCAACGTCTTCTCCATATAAGACGCACAAGAGTAGTGCGTCTTGATATTGTCTGTGACCGGTGTGAATTCTCCCCGACACACGTCCTGGCAAATGTCCGGGACGCGCTCCTGGACACAGCAGGGCACGTGGTTCCTGCCGTCTGCCATGCATCTGTGGACATAACAAAGGAGTTTAGAAAAGAGTATCAAGAGTGAGGAGTTTGACAAGCACAAACATTTTCTTTTGCTTTCGACAATATCCTCCTTAGTTTCCTTATCCTTGTTAGTTGGCAGTATTAGTACCAAACTGAACAGGTTATTCTTTCTAATAGGTTTAGCTCTAGCGGATCATAGTATCGCGGATAACAATGGTTGTCAAGTGGGATACTTCTATTAAAGTTCAATTCAGTTTCATCCCAAGAAGATTGGCCCGAATAACTGCGCAGCTAAACAAACTTAACTCTAGCTTGAAAGTTCAATCTTAGTACGTTCAAAGTTTCTTGGTTCATGATCGCGAATAAATTGAAATTGAGAACTCGTGTAACTATCTAATATAAACTTGAAACGCTGGTCGAGAAGTCAAACAAACAAACTATCTACGACCAAAATTTTAAGTTGTGGCACTTGCGGCTTGCGAAAATCTACTAATTTGTCCTGCCATCATACGAATTTCTTGATTATGCTAAACAGTAAAGCAAAGTGAGTTTGATACCCGTTTGGCTCAGATAAATATGTTTCACGCTTCGTTTGGACAGACTTCTATATTTACTTACCCGAAAGCTGACAGGTTTATGATCTTGGAGATGGAAGTTTGCGCAGTATCATTGGATCAAAATAGAAACATAATTAAGGATAGCTGGGAAGTGTGTTTGGCACGTTACAGACTGCGCCCGGGTATTTAGACCTTAGGGTCCGTGTATTTAGACCTTAGAGTTTAGAGGCCTTAAAACCGTCCCGAATACACGTTTAGACATGGTATATTTCGATAAACCATGTTTAGACATGATGATGATGATGATACTGTTTAGACATGGTTTTTGACTTTCGCAGTTAGACTGGAATTCGATAATAATTATGGGTCTTTACATTGTTCAAGTACCTAAGTATTTCAAATTAAAGCAGAATGGGTTTTAACTCGAAACTTACTTATTATAGCTGGGAAGTCGGGTTGACAAGTCTTTGGATCTTGGCCCGTGTCTTCTAAAATAATTTAGATACTGCAGAACCCAAAACACGCCCTGCTACGATTTGCGTTTAGGCAGTAATTCTTATTGCTGTCTTAACACCAATGTTAGAATTGTTAGCTAGCTTACACACGCTCACAGCGCATGCCCTAACGAAATTAGTAGCTACTAGCTTCTTTGATGATGGTAATTTATATAAAACATTGTTCAAACCCGAAACTTACTTGTATATAGCTGGGAAGTCGGGTTGACAAGTCTCATGATCTTGGCCCGTGCCTTCTAAGATAGTTTTGCCCCAGACAATCCTTGCCGACATTGGCATTTATGCAGCAATCGCTAGAATTATTATTCATACCTACATTCTTTGATGATGGAAATTTGGCCAAGTATTTAAAATCATTAATGATGAATGGTTCGAACTTGAAACTTACTTGATTATACCTGGGAAGTCCCTGGCCTAGTCTCTGGATGGATTTAGGCAGCAATCCCTAGTCTTAATATCTCAATTATCCGATGATGAAAATTTGACCAAGCATTTTAAATCATTAATGAAAAAAGGGTCAAACTGTAAACTTACTTGACTATAGCTGGGAAGTCCGGTTGGCAAGTCTCAGGGTCTTGCCATCCAAGATGGTCTGGATGCTGCAAAAGCCCAGACACGCCTTGCTGACATTGACGCTTATACAGCAGTCAGTAAAATTGTGTGCTAGATTCTTTGATGATGGAAATGAATCCAAGTATTGTTAATCTTTAATAAAAATGGGCCACTCTCGAAACTTACTTGACTATAGCTGGGAAGTCCGGTTGACAAGTCTCCGGATCTTGCCTTCAATGATGGTTTGGATGCTGCAAAAGCCCAGACACGCCTTGCTGACATTGGCGCTTATACAGCAATCAGTAAAATTGTGTGCTAGATTCTTTGATGATGGAAATGAATCCAAGTATTGTTAATCTTTAATAAAAATGGGCCAGTCTCGAAACTTACTTGACTATAGCTGGGAAGTCCGGTTGACAAGTCTCCGGATCTTGCCTTCAATGATGGTTTGGATGCTGCAGAAGCCCAGACAAGCCTTGCTGACATTGACGCTTATACAGCAGTCAGTAAAATTGTGTGCTAGATTCTTTGCTGATGGAAATGACTCCAAGTATTTTAAAACTTTAATAAGGATGGGCCAGTCTCGAAACTTACTTGACTATAGCTGGGAAGTCCGGTTGACAAGTCTCCGGATCTTGCCTTCAATGATGGTTTGGATGCTGCAAAAGCCCAGACACGCCTTGCTGACATTGGCGCTTATACAGCAATCAGTAAAATTGTGTGCTAGATTCTTTGATGATGGAAATGAATCCAAGTATTGTTAATCTTTAATAAGAATGGGCCAGTCTCGAAACTTACTTGACTATAGCTGGGAAGTCCGGTTGACAAGTCTCCGGATCTTGCCTTCCAAGATGGTTTGGATGCTGCAAAAGCCCAGACACGCCTTGCTGACATTGGCGCTTATACAGCAATCAGTAAAATTGTGTGCTAGATTCTTTGATGATGGAAATGAATCCAAGTATTGTTAATCTTTAATAAAAATGGGCCAGTCTCGAAACTTACTTGACTATAGCTGGGAAGTCAGGTTGACAAGTCTCTGGATCTTGGCCCGTGCCTTCCAAGATGGTCTGGATGCTGCAGAAGCCCAGACAAGCCTTGCTGACATTGGCGCTGATACAGCAGTCAGTATAATTGTGTGCTAGAGCCACAGAAGACGGCGTGGGTGAGTTGGCAGAGTAGCTATCTGTGACGTTCTGTTGGACTGGAGGCGTCAGGCCTCGGGAGATTACTGGAAGAAAGAGGTGATGTTAGCTTCGTTTAAAAAAAATAACCGTGAGAAAGAAATAGCTTAAATGCAGGAGCATTTATATCTCATTGCTTTCCGATCTTTATCACTATATATCTCTAAGATGAAGTCTAACTTTACTCTTATCTAATTAAGTATGATATAAGAAAAAAATCACACGGGAAGGGATTTTTCCCATATATTATTTCTTAATTTAATAAGAGAATCTCAGAACAGCATTGTGAATGTATGAAAACACCTAGAAAATGTCTTATTGATGTATTTTTAGGGTTCCGTACAAAAGTTGAAAAACGGAACCCTTATAGGATCACTCGAGCGTCTGTCTGTCCGTCCGTCCGTCTGTCACAGCCGATTTTCTCCGAATCTACTGAACCAAATTAGATGAAATTTGGTAAGATAGTGTAATCCTATGACCCAAACACGGATGTGCAAAGTAAATAAAGATTTTTTTGAAATAAGGGTCATTTTGAGGGGCCCAATTACAAAATTTAAAAAAAAGTTTTGCAAACCTTACTGTGTCATATATCAAATGAAAGGGCTCATTATGAGGATCTCAAAAATATTTTTTTTTCGTCGTGTCGTGTATTTTTAAGTCGTGAATGAGTCCAAGGCTTCGCTAAATAACATTTGTATTTCTTTCTTCTTTTTTATCATTGGTTTATAACTGAATGCAAATCGTATTTCAATAAATCTCTTTTATTTTTAAATAATTTCACTATTAAATATTCATTTTCCTGACCTAGACATCCACGCTAGTTCATAAATAGTTTATAATCTGGAATTAACAACGAGCTCTGACTTAATTACGGTATTACTGCATTTTTCAGTTTCACAGTAATTTTAATTTTACAGAGGTTTTAATATAATCCACAGCCGTTAAAACTGATTAAATGTTAACTCAATTTCTGCTTTTTTCTGATTTCTTGGTTAAATAAAAAAATAAATATATACGGACAAATCACACAGATTGAGCTAGCCCCAAAGTAAGTTTGAGACTTGTGTTATGGGATACTAACTCAACGATACTATATTTTATAATAGATACATATATTTCTATATCAACATCCAAGACCCAGGTCAATCTGAAAAAGATCATTTTCCATTTTGACCAGACCGGGAATCGAACACGGAACCTCCGTGTCGCAGGCAGGCGTGTTGACCGCTGCGCCACGGAGGTCGTCCGAAATAACTTTCTTATTTCGTAAATAATGTAAAAATACATAGTACAGTTAAAAAATTTAACATAAATTTTCTCCGTAAATGCTCAATTTATGATATTCGTCTTTCATAAAATAGAACGATCAAATATTGCGTATTTCAGGTATATTTTTATAATGTTTTAACTGGTTGGTTTTGGTTCTAATTGAAACTTAGTTTTTTATGCAAGCAAAGCTTACTGACCGTTGAGATTTTTCAAAGATCATTCACTACCAAACGATACATAAAGAAATTTCAAATGATTTACTCTACAATAAGGCAAAGCATTTTTCCATTTATTTCCCTGACCTGGAAAGCCGACTACGCGTCATAAATGGTGTAACTTAATCTAGAGTTAACAACAGAGCTCTGACTTAATTACGGAGTTACTGAATTTTTCAGTTTCGCAGTAATTTAACTTTCAAAGTGGCTTAAATATAATCCTCAGTCGGGAAAACTGGTTTAATTTAGACTCCATTTTTGCAGTTAAATTTAGACGGAGCATTAAATTAAATTTAAACGGATGAATAACTTTCTCATTAGGTACACAAATATCTATGGCAGCTTCCCATACATAATTTTAGTTAAGAACCAAAGTTAGAATGAAACATACCTCGTTTTATAGAACTTACGAGTATATTGCTGATTCTAAAGGTAAAAAAAAACATATTTATATGAAGCCAGATTTTCTAGATATGATGTTTAGAAGTTTTATAGGTTATGTTATTATTATGTAAATAGTACCTTTGCACCTTAGAATAATAAATCTCCAGAAGGATTCATCTGTCATTTTTCAATGCGTCAAACTGAGTCCAAAAACGCGGCATAACCCCCCGCGCCCGCGCGTTTCACACCCGCTTAGTGTTGCTAGACTATAAGTTTTTACCA
Organism: Rhodophaea formosa; assembly: GCA_963082605.1. Taxonomy (NCBI): domain Eukaryota; kingdom Metazoa; phylum Arthropoda; class Insecta; order Lepidoptera; family Pyralidae; genus Rhodophaea; species Rhodophaea formosa. Next base: position 2,941,752 of record OY720218.1, on the reverse strand, counting down.
TTTACTTGGGAAAAAAAAATTGTATTTTTTTTAGTAAATATAATTAAATAAATATATACGGACAAATCACACAGATAGTAAGTTAATGTGATATTTTTGAACGTAATTAAATATAACGACTTATTCCTATAAAATAACATTTAGATATTTATAAAAACCTGCAAAAGAGTGACAACATTTTCCTGGAAACCACATTAATACCACTCGTGTTAATTTGTTATAGTAGTTTTTATACAACGTGGAAGGGACATACCCGTAATAAATCGAACTACGGTTATAGTTTATTATAGTATACATAAATTAAAATAACAGTCGAAAAACAAAAATAAATTTCGAAATAAAGGTCGATTTTCGCGTCAGTTTGGAGTTCTTCCAAAACAGCAGTAATTTTGGAAATCTACACCCCAAAAACCTATAAAACGACACCCAAGTAAATTTTTTATGAGAAGTCGTCTCCATCGTGTTGGATTCCATATTTGACGTCTACACCCCAAAAACCTATTAAATGACACCCAAGTCGATTATTTATGAAAAGTCGCGTCCGCCAATATGGATTCCAAAAATGACGTCACTATTGTGATCTATACTCCTTTAAGCTGCTAAAAACATTTGAATAAATATTGAGTTATTCCTGAGAGACATTTATACAATGAATAACCTAATTAACACAATAAATCAGATCATTCAATATACTCTACTGAAAATTTTCCTTATTAAATACTTTATTTGACTAAATGCACCTCAAAACGTTATAATTAGTTAATAGTTATACTACTTACATAAATTTTATCTTAAAATAAAGTTTAACATACTGGGGAAAAATATTTTATAGAGCAGCAACACTTTACAATGAACGTCAAATGGACTTGACATTGTCTTTGGCAAAATAATATTTGTAAAATTTTATCTGTAAATGATTTAAATAGCTCGTAAATGTTTAATTATACATGAAATGTGATCTCGTCATTTTTGTTGTTACGTCCAGTTGCAATTCTGCATGTGGGAACTGCACATTACGGCATAATGAAATTAAAATTGAAGAGCGCCGACACGTTAGCCGGCCGCCATGACAAATGTCAATTGACGATCCATGAGCGTATCTCAGGTCCTTTGAGCGTATCTTTTTGTTCCTCAGTTTTATACGCCAATGCGGTTTCTGGAGATTTATTATTCTAAGCTTTGCACCAAACAATAATTTATTACCAAAACTAATAAAGCTCGATGGAGTAATAATATATCAGGATAATTATAAATACGACTTAAATATCGAATGAGTATAAAATTTTTATAAGATTTTTGGTTGCAATGAGTTTTTAAGACACTTTTGGTGCCCCGAACTAAAAATCTACCATAGCTCTTTCTTGGTATATATTTTATTTCGTTGTTAGATTAATATATGGCTAGTATATAGCTCTGGTAGTACAGAGAGGGTCGTGCTCCTGCAGTGGAGACTAGAAAGACCGGATGATGATGATGATGTTAGATTAATACTTAGTAATATGCCAATGACAATCACTCTTCACGCCAAATCACGTCCATAGAAAAAGGCCTTAAAAAGGTAATGATATCGCATGTAAGTTTCAAAATTGTAAAATGATTTACACGACTTTTGTACAAGAATTACTGACTATAAAAAATTACAACAGATGACAGTCCGTATAATTAATTGTATTGAAGTTTTTAAATAAAAAAACTTGGGAGGTGTCAAGGGACACCCGGATGGATTGAAGTTGATTTCGATTAATTACAGCATCTAAACTCACACCGCCTTTTAAAAAAGTAAGAGCTCTAGTTATACTGGACGGATCAAAAATTTGTACCAACTTCTCGATTCCAACCAGATTAACCTGACCCCGGCTCAAGTTATTATTGACGGAAAGGTGAGAAGTGTGAATTACTCGTTGCCATAATTTTAAACAAACACTGGCTGACGACTCATTCTGTTATAAAATTCCTATATTTCTTTCTTTCTTATTCCTATAGTAGCAACTATAGCAAAAAGTGTCGTTACAACGTTTTTCCGTCTAGCCCCCTTTTGCAACGCGCGATAAGAAACTTCGTTTCAATAAATTACATTTATACCATTTGAAATTATTCATTCATTTTTCATTTTTATCCTCCATGATTTTGGCACCGGGTTACCCATTGGATCTTCAATAAAATGATTATTTAAGTCCTTACCAACTAATTTGTGGAAGCTCCTGACTGGAGGCTCAGTGTTCAGCTCGCACATGTAGAGCCCTGCGTCAGAGGGCTTAACTCCCTTGATGACGAGCGCCCATACGTCACCACCCTTCGCTATGCCTGGGCCTTGCAGTGGCTCGTCCGCTGTGAAAAAACGTTTAGATTGTAGCTTTTATTATTTAGTCATTTAGAAAAAATTACTCTTTATTTTTCATAAATTAAAAAAAAAAACATAAATTATTTTTATTGTGAGCAATTTGATACTGTAAAGTGCTTGCCAAGACAAATCAAATTATATTTATGTCTATTTACAAAACAATCATCAACATCTTGGCGGTTGTATGAGTCTTAATCAACACGCTGTGATATGATTCTGCAAAGATTTTTGTCAGAACCAAGAATAAATACTTTCCAGGGTACCAGGTTTAATTCCCGGCACTTTTGAGAAAATAAAACCCTAATGCTTAATAGCATGGACAAAACCAGAAGTGTTAAAAAAATATAATATACATTTTCATGAACGAGTACGCTGTTTTTAAAATAAAGCTCTATTTACAAAACAGTATTTCAAAGTTTAGTTTGAAAGTGAATATCTTATTCCCATTTTAAATGCAGTTGAAATCCAGCTCGGAAAAACTAAACCTTCATGGAATTTTCCGAAAAATACAGCACTATTTGTCACCGTCGGCTTGACCTTTGACAAGTTGAACTTAAAAAAGCTCCCGAAGCTTTAGACCAGGAGCCCAGGTCTGTCTACCTTGCGGCATAGGAGCAAAGCTAATTTTAGCATCGCTCCTTGAATTTGAAATGAAAATCGGTATTTTCATACAAAAGTTTCAATATTCGGCTGGCCCGGAATTTAAAAAAAAATAGAGATTTCACGGGTTGAGTCACCCCTTGAAGGAAATGTCAACGGCAAATTTACTCGCTGTTTGTAAAAACCAGCTTTGTTTTAATGACGTAGGATACCCAGGTCTACGATCTCGGTCTACTTTATTTATTTTTTGTTGGATGTCAGCACTTGTTTTATCTCTTTTTGCGAACAAAACTAGCTTTGAGCTTTTTATGGGCTTAGGAAAAAATATTGCATGTACATGTTCGAATGAAGGGGAGTTTGCAATGACGGTTTTTGGTCGACATGATATTAAATCCGTCTGCTTCAGTCTTTTTCAGCGACTGCTGTTTCATTTCGGGCTTTTAACGAATAGTTGGTTTCACATCAGAAATAAACAATGTTTTGTTCTACTCGTATATGTAAAATCGCTTTTACAAAGTCGCTACTGTGAAAGAAATAATTTTCTTGTAAATTTGAAAATTTCTTTACTTACTTCGATTCAATTCTTTAATTTTTTTTTATTTACACCTGCAGGTTTATTACGAATTTACCTACTCCAATATTTGTATGATTTATTTAGTAAGACATAGCGGTCTATTATATTATAACATCAGTCTGTATCATTGTACCTAAATTTGGCAAATAAGTGATTGATTGACTTTATAAGGCTCCCAAAAATCTTTAGTCTTTAGTTGTTCTGTTATGTTGTTCATAACATCAACTTAAGTGAATACTCACAGTCATCATGCAGAATCTGCACCCTCTCATCTCTGGTGACTCTCACGCCACCAGCAGTCAACAGCTGCAGATCCCTCGCCCTCCTCCACAGCACCGGCTTCCCTCTCGCTCCCAGCACCACGCAGGTCAGCAAGGCATCCTCCCCACTCCTCACGGCCACTCCCCCTCCAGGAGCCCTCATCCAGGCCTCCTTGACTTCTTCATCCTCCTGGGAGCTTCCGGTGGATGCGCTGGCGCTTTCAACTGACTCATTCTTTTGTTCTGTAACAAGGAAAATTTTTAAATATAATATTTTAAAGGTGCTATGCATTGACAATGCTATTCTGATATATTATTAAATTAAGAAATAGAAATTGCCATTCAACGTGGCAATGCTGCCAGTCTTCTGGGCACATTACCGCAGGGCAATGACCTGCTGGACATTTTTTATTTATAGGTAAGTTTTATTTTTAGGTAGGTTTTATTTATAAGTAGTTTTATTTTATAGGTAGGTTTAATTCTGAGTTTATATAAGTTAGGTTTAATATTGTTACTTAAATTCTGCGTCAGATTATTGTTACCTACATTCTATAATAAATCTGCTACATAATGTAAAAAAAAAAGAAATAGAAATGGAAAAGAAATCCTAAAGAGCAAAAGCCCAGCAGTGTGTACTAGTTGTACAAAGTCTGGAGACTCCTAGTCAAATCCTACTTGCGTGGAATTCTTTCCCATATTTCATTTCTTAAGAGTCGCCTGGACGCGCATGTCTCCATACAAACGGAAAAAGGGAATTGTGGCAATATTTGATTTGTTCCTATACAGCTTGGTTAAAATTCCAATGGTTTGAGAATTTGTATGGAAATCTTGAGAGGCTTATAATTCTCAAACTTTAGTTAATTTAACCAAACTGTATAGGAACGTACGTAGATTATAATGAGATTAATTGGTTAAATGCTTAATTTTACTCCAAAATTATCAAATATTGCCACAATTCCGTTTTTCCGTTTGTATGGTGATATGCGCGTCCAGGCGACTCTTAATTTAATAAAAGTGTTACATGTAATTCATAGTTGCTAATATCTACCTAGTGAATTATGGCGAAAATGGTCTCATATATTAATTGTGTACATGTGTAATTTAACTTATTTAAGAGACGATGAAATACACTGAAATAAGTATACAGATTTTCTAAAATTTTGAACAAAACCCGAAACAGCAGATTATATAAATTAATAAAACATTTAACATTTTGTATTCATCAATAAACACGCTACTCATGAACTTTGATGCTTTTGTCTTCTTTATACTATATCAAATCACAAAAGGATTTTTTTTTTATAAAATTGCCGACAAATTGTAATATTATAATTTTGACCGAGGAAACGAGACTATTCTGAATTCCATTAGGGATTCTGGATCCGAAATTTTACATAGCTCAGAGGTTCAAAATCACTCTGTATAGACACAACCCTCTTACAGCTATATAATTGTAGAGATATTTAGATAGATCAAGGCAATTAAATACAATTATTTCCATTGGACATATTTGTATGAGAAAATCTCCGTAAAATTAAGCCCTACGATCAAACGAACGAAAATCGGCCCTTCGATGTTAATCATTTCTATCAAGCGTATTACGTTTAATTGGTTTCCGGCGAAGGGTCATCAAATATTGTTTTGTAATGTCTGCCATACATCAAACGCCGAGGGGTTTAAGCCGCTCGAGGGGTGGACCTAGGGTAGAGCAAGTTGAGCGATCGCTCAGGGCCGCGCCAAAAAGAAATTCAATTCCCATACAAATTGCCCGGGTGGCTACCAAATTATATTCGTATCATAAGTGTCTGTGACGGATGCAAACTTTTATTTAACTAGTGAAATATTGATCGTTTTTGATCTCATAAGGTTTGCCGGACGGACAAGGTTAAGTTGAGATTGGACGTTTTTTCTTTTTGCAGACCAGCATGGAAGGAGGCGTTATTCCCTCAACCTCAATGCATTTTATTGTCCCACTCCACCGGGTCTCGGATTTAGAGAATGAATTTTTATACGGTAGCCAAAAGTTAAAGAAAGCTGTTCGTTTTACTCCTGCGTAGCGTAAATTTCGTCAGTGTTAAATATGGGCGAGAAATGAAAAAGGCACAGTGAATATTTAAAATAATAAAATATTTATTAATTCAATTATTTAAGGAGGTGTGTGTTTTAATACGCGATTATAAGCAACGCGTGCGCAGTCTAGTCACAGACGAGGGATAGAGTCAACTAGTACAGGAACCATACACAGCCCTTCCACATATGTTTATTTTAACGTCAGAAAGGGACGTACAATACAACTAATACAATATCAAAGTAAGATAGATTTATTTTTGTCGTTTAGGCTTTATACGCCCATACCAACAGTCAGAAGCTACCTTAATATATAAAAAACCCTAACTTGGGCGCAGGAAAGGAAGTGGAAAACATTAGCACATTTAAGGTCAGTCAGGTAAAAATAATTATTTATTTACTAACATTTCTTACATTTATCATTACAAGTCAAATAACCTAATGTGATAGAATAAGCCTATTGTAGTCTATAGGAAATCACAAAGAGTGCCGCCACATAATAAATCAACGGGCGCAGAAAGACAATTTTGCCCCACGATCGTTGATCATAACCGGCACTGAGCCGCCTCCACTTAGGGAAAAAGGTCATCTATACGAGGACTTTACGAATATAAATGTCAAGAAGAGAGTTTTGAGAACGCGTAGTGCGAGTTTCAGCGGATTTCTCAGTATTTTTATTAAGTCTTTTTCATTAAGTCAAAAAATCATAACCCTTCCTTTGGTTTAGCCATAGTCGGGTAAAAAGGACTAATTTTATGCGAATATTATTACCTATTTCCCGCACTGGAAGGTAAAGTAAGTTTCGTTATAATTGAATTTAACGTCAATTCAATAAGTTGGCTAAATACTAGCTCAATTATATCACCAACACCGTTCCGAGATGTGATACTCAGTATTAAATTGCTCTTCAAATTACATGCCAACTAATTACATACTATCACATCTTTTTCCCTTACGGGGCAGACAGATACTAAGTCAATAAAACCTTAAGACCACGTTTAGCATGTTAGTGAGCTAATACGTGGATCATGGAATAAAAATAGTGATGGGTCACTAGCCGCGTAGTCTATATGTCATGATTACTCACGCCCATTCCCTCGATCGGCTTTTACTCTGCGCGGGAAGAGAAGCAGCTGGCACATTTTACGTTTTTCTTTTCTCCCAGACCAGCGTGGTAGATTTATACTATTATTTATTGTATGATGCCACTCATATGAGACCCTGTTGGGTACTGAAAAGCAGTGTAAACCTTATACCGAAATAACTCAAAAACCAATACCCAATAAATAAATACTATAAACCATCTATAAGCCGTATTCCCGCCACGTAGCGCATCATTTACACTCCTCTATCAATAAGGCCCGAAGCAACCTCTTTCGATTCAGCTGCGTTCGTGTGAGATCAAGAATATTGTATGATCTCTTTGGCTCATAAGAAGCACTATCTAAAAAAGTCTTCTTTCCAAAAATATCGACTTCCCAAAACGACAATTCCCAAAAACTATCAGAGCTGAGTATTAAGCACAAACTAAAAAGTTATAGGCAACCAACTTATAAAATGTACTCGAAAATGTTAAATTTCATACAATTTTCATTGTTAGATGTTTTGGTCGTTAAACTGTGAGGTGCGAGTGTGAACTCAAAGTTGTCATTCGCAACTACGGAACCCAACACTGCGCGTGGCTTGACATACACTTGGCCGGTTTTTTAAAGCTTAAATTTATGTCACCATAAAGGTAAGTATCTAAGAACTTGTAATTCATACAGTGCATCAAGTGTGCAATATTTTTTCTCTATCAATAAAGCCCGACCACATTCTCATTGAGATTCATCGACGCTACTCGGGATAAAGAAATCAACGCAAATTGACCGTGGGGTTCAACTTCTCACATATTTTCGACAATGAATCAATCTGTATGATAACCACTAGCAGTGGAGTTTGTTAAGTTGGGAAAACCGCTTATTTGGGCTACTTTGAAGGCAGGTCTGTGTGTGATTGGCTTACAAGACTGGCTTTCGATTGAGAAAGCATTTTTGTGGAATTTATCGAAGATTAGGCCCTTCTATCGTCGTTTGTAAAGCTATAATTTGTGGTAGTCTAATAAAAGTATCTGGGATTGCTTTTTAATCATACAGTAAATCAAGTGTGCAATTTTCTTTTTATATCAATAAAGCCCGACCACATTCTCATTGAGATTCAGCGGCGGTACTCAGGATAAAGAAATCAACGCAAATTGACCGTGGGGTTCAACTTCTCACATATTTTCGACAATGAATCAATCTGTATGATAACCACTAGCAGTGGAGTTTGTTAAGTTGGGAAAACCGCTTATTTGGGCTACTTTGAAGGCAGGTCTGTGTGTGATTGGCTTACACGACTGGCTTTCGATTGAGAAAGCATTTTTGTGGAATTTATCGAAGATTAGGTACTTTTCTATCGTCGTTTGTAAAGCTATAATTTGTGTTAGTCTAATAAAAGTAAGTATCTGGGATTGATTTTTATTCATACAGTAAATTAAATGTGCAATTTTCTTTTTATATCAATAAAGCCCGACCAAATTCTCATTGAAATTCAGCGGCGGTACTCGGGATAAAGAAATCAACGCAAATTGACCGTGGGGTTCAACTTCTCACATATTTTCGACAATGAATCAATCTGTATGATAACCACTAGCAGTGGAGTTTGTTAAGTTGGGAAAACCGCTTATTTGGGCTACTTTGAAGGCAGGTCTGTGTGTGATTGGCTTACAAGACTGGCTTTCGATTGAGAAACCATTTTTATGAAATTTATCGAAGATTAGGTACTTTTCTATCGTCGTTTGTAAAGCTATAATTTGTGTTAGTCTAATAAAAATAATTATCTGGGATTGCTTTTTAATCATACAGTAAATCAAGTGTGCAATTTTCTTTTTATATCAATAAAGCCCGACCACATTCTCATTGAGATTCAGCGGCGGTACTCAGGATAAAGAAATCAACGCAAATTGACCGTGGGGTTCAACTTCTCACATATTTTCGACAATGAATCAATCTGTATGATAACCACTAGCAGTGGAGTTTGTTAAGTTGGGAAAACCGCTTATTTGGGCTACTTTGAAGGCAGGTCTGTGTGTGATTGGCTTACACGACTGGCTTTCGATTGAGAAACCATTTTTATGAAATTTATCGAAGATTAGGTACTTTTCTATCGTCGTTTGTAAAGCTATAATTTGTGTTAGTCTAATAAAAATAATTATCTGGGATTGCTTTTTATTCATACAGTAGATCAAGTGTGCAATTTTCTTTTTATATCAATAAAGCCCGACCAAATTCTCATTGAAATTCAGCGGCGGTACTCGGGATAAAGAAATCAACGCAAATTGACCGCGCGGGTTCAACTTCCCAAATATTTTCCACAATGAATCAATGTATATGATAACCACTGGGCTAGTGGTTATCATATAGATTTATTCATTGTTACACTGCTACTGCTACATACTGCTAAGCAGTAAGGTTTGTTATGTAGGGAAGGCCGCATCTTATGTGACTTACACATTAATAATGTATCTAACGTAAGTTTTACTCAAAAAATCTTTTATAAAGTCAAAATTTGTGAGGTTTTATTATAGGTAAGTATTTTAGATCACTCAGTCTTGCAATTCACATGGTGCTTCTAAAGAACAATTTTCTTTCTCTATCAATAAAGCCCAACCACATTCTCATTGAAATTCAAAAATCAATCTATATGATAACCACTATTAAGCAATAAAACCACATTAAAAGTAATTTTATTAAAATCTGTAACTTATATTATAACACCCATCTTTGCTTCAAGATTAAAAAACTAAGCTAAGCCTGCAAAAGTAACCCACAACTCTAGCCACAAAGCTATGTAAAAGCGACCCTCTGAAATTCTCAATATAATTTCCTCTAGACTTTAGTCCAGTCACGCACAGACTTGCCCCAAAGTCACCTAAATAGGGTCTTCTCAACTTAGCAAACCCCACTGCTAGTGGTTATCATATAGATTGGTTCATTGTCGAAAATATGTGGGAAATCGAGCCTCGCGGTCAATTTGCGTTGATTTCTTTAGTAGCGCTGCTGAATCTCTATGAGAATGTGATCGTGGAGCTCCGTGAATTTTATTGATAAAAAAAAAGAACTTGCACTGTATGAATAAGAAGCAAACTCAGATACTTACTTTTATTAGACTAACACAAATTATAACTTTAAAAACGAAGACAGAAAATAAGTCATCGTCAAATTCCACAAAAATACCCTCTCAATCTAAAGCCCACTGGATTCGTAAGCCAATCACACAAAGACCTGGCCTGAGGAGCCCGATGGTCCAGTGGGTGTGAGCTCTTTGAGCGCTTACGTATGTTAAGCAACCCCTGGTGCAGTCCCTACTTGGATGGGTGACCGCAAGTGGCATAAAAATATCTCGAGCTCCTCCGTGCTTCGGAAGGCACGTTAAGCCGTTGGTCCCGGCTGTCATCGTTGATGGCAGTCGTTAAGCTATGTCAAATGCCTTAAGGCAGCTTGAAAAATCTGACACCAGTGTTGGCCACTTACACATACGAAAAAACAAAACAAAACAGACCTGGCCTCAAAGTTACCTAAATATGCTGCCTCACTAACTTAACAAACTCCATTGCTAGTGGTTATCATATAGATTGATTCATTGTCGAAAATATGTGGGAAATTGAGCTGCGCGGTTAATTTGCGTTGATTTCTTTATCACGAGTATCGGCTCTGAATCCTAATGAGAATGTGGTCGGGCTTTATTGAAAGAGAAAGAAAGCTCACTTGATGCACTGTATGAATTGCAGCTAGATATTGTAGAGTTGTCTTATTAAAATAAAGAAAAAGTTAAATCAAATACCTCAATTTCGCTTACATAATTTTAGTTGGGGTATAGTTGGGATTGGGATTTATACACCAACCGCTTTGAAAGAACACTTTAAATACAGTATTCATGTTCGCAGGTTGTCTACCAGCGTTTTTTTTTTGTGTTTTGTATTGATCTAATGATAATTCAAATTCGCGTTATCAACATGAAAATGAAAACCTTTTTTCCATGAACAAGCCTGAAATCGAATAAAAATATCTGCTGCTCGATACACTGGTTAGAGGTATTAAAAGTACTATGAAAAAGCTCATTAATTTTTCTCGGTTAACTTGATTACACAGCAAAAATTGTACGTTTTAATGTTGCGAACGTGAATCTAATTTATTGCTAGTTAAATACCAATCACATTGCATATGTACTTATATTAAAAATTTTAAGCAGTACAAACACCAAAATTTGTTTATCTAATAAACGGCTGAACCAATTTTAAACAAAACATGTCTAAAACGATTGCTAGAAACTCTTTCAAATAAAAAAAAACCCATCCAAATCGGTTCATCCGTTTAAGAGCTACAGTCCCATATAGCAAACTTGAACAAGTGGCTTCAATTTTCCAAAATCTATCAATTTGTATGATAACAACGAGACAGTGGTTCGAGGGCTACTCTCAAGTTGATAAAACCCGCATATTTGGGCAATTTTCAGCCCAGCCTGTGCGTGATTGGATTATGTCCAGCGGGGTGCCCAGGATTATAGGGGTGATCACAGAGCAGGGAATATTGCACCCTACTAGAGGGGAAATAATAATAATACCGCGTGTCAGCCCGCGCCCGGCTAGTAGGCAAAATTCGCAATCTCGGCCTGTCAGTTCCCTTTAAGAAAACGTAAAAATGCAATGTGCTGTGCTATGGTACTATAATTACAGAGAAAAGGTTAATAAACAAAAAAAAAAAAAGGTAAAAAGGCAGTCATAAATTTCCCCAACTGTCCTACTTCTTGCACCGTAGGGGATTTGATGGAGGCTAACAATCGCGCCGTCCAGGTGGCCAAATTCTGGTCTAATATAATATAAGATTTATAAATATAGCCTTTTTGACTCGAAAAGAAAGAAAGAAAAGGCAATGTGTGGTGGTATCATAATAACCGTAAGAAGGTTAATAAACAAAATTCTGATGTAACCTACATATATTACAACATACATACATACTATCACGTCTTTTTCCATTGCGAGCTAGACAGACCTCAGGTTTTTAAAACCTAAAGCCACGTTTAGCATGATGGTGGGGGGAGATGGAAAACGGAATCAAAATAGTGATGGTTTTATTGCCGCATCGTCAATTACCATAACTCTTTAGATTTTCGTCCATTCCCTCGATCGGCTTTTACGATGTGCACGGGAAGAGAAGTAGCTGGTACTAATTCTATCTTTTTTTTTTTACTCCCAGAACAGCGTGGAAGCATATATCATAAGGAAGAAGAAGATAGCAGTACCATGTGGTCTCAACGCCTTAATCGTACGATTTGTTCTTAGAGAAGCGCATAGATGGCGCCACTCGAAACTACACAATATTGTATCTACCGTATTATGAGCCTATAAAAACATGCGTCACAAAATATATCTTATTAAGAATCAAAACAGTATTTTAGGCATTATATTTTAAATTGACACCGTATATTTAGTAAGTTAAAGGCTAACGCAGATTACTGCCATCTAGTATCGAGTAGCAAGCAACTCCCCTGCGCCATACATTCGCCTGCTTTTCGCAACCTTAATTTGGTCCAATATTTTTGTATGAGGTCGGCAGTCATACGTTAGTATTATATTGTCTTTGGCAGTACCGTCCCCTGATGCGCTTGTTTCGTTTGTGTTCATGTAGTAGCGCGCAAGCGACTGCAACATTGCCTGCTCTGTAGGGGTGACTTTAAGGGCGCACTTGTGCGGTCTTAGCGTAGTTTACGCAAAGCTAGGCTTATTTTTGTTTACATCATTGTGTCTGACAAGTTAAGTCGGAAGGGCTGTTATTGAACAGAGAAGAAGGGGTAAGTAATAAGTAAGTACATATTCCTTCAAAAAAAAATTTGCTGTTGTCTGAAATTTTATTCAAATTTGGATATCATGTATGAGAAAATATCCTGGCGTCACGAATAAAATTAATGCATGGGCTAGCCTTTTTTGTTTTAGTTAATTAACACTATCTTATCTAGCACCGATCTGAATCACGGACGGTCATTTCATGGACTATTCGTTACTTTAGGAGCACTGCCGACAAACTGCCTTTACGGATTTTAGGGCATAGAACACACGTCAATTGAGTTTAAATTTATGGCCCCCAATAGAAACTCAATCGTAATTGTATGGCATTTTTTTCATTTTCACCCTCATTCCCTTATTTGTCTATGATCTTTATTGCCTAGAGAAAACATAAGGCAGTCGGTCGTCTGATACTAGTAATAGTATCTTCTTCGTAGTTTGTGATCCAGCGGTCGGGTACAGTAAATAGTATCTTCTTTCTTCGTAGTTTGTGGTACAGTGTTCGATCATAAGCACTGCCGAAAAACTGCCTTTATGAATTTTAGGGCATAGAACACACGTCAATTGAGTTTGAATTTGTGGCCCCCCATAGAAACTCAAACGTAATTGTATGGCATTTTTTTCATTTTCACCCTCACTCCCTGATTTGTCTATGATCTTTATTGCCTAGAAAAAACATAAGGCAGTGGGTCGTCTGATACTAGTAAATAGTATCTTCTTCGTAGTTTGTGTTTAGGAGTATCATCCTTTGACGAGCTCCGTGGCGCAGCGGTCAACACGCCTGCCTGCGACACGGATGGTCCCGGGTTCGATCCCCGGTCAGGTCAAGATGGAAAATGATCTTTTCAGATTGACCTGGGTCTTGGATGTTTATCTATATAAGTATCTATTATAAAATATAGTATCCTTGAGTTAGTATCCTATAACACAAGTCTCGAACTTACTTTGGGGCTAGCTCAATCTGTGTGATTTGTCCGTATATATTTATTTATTTATCCTCAACTGCCTGTCCGGTAGTTGCAAGTATGGCATCATGAACGCGCGTTCAGCGTCCCGAGTTACTACTTTCTCAGATTTCATTCGAGCAAGTTGCAACCCAAATAGGTACCTTTTACACCTTTTATACCCCTTTATCTCATTACCCAGGCTAACAAACTCCTAACCATTCCTTCTTAAAAAATGGCTTTGACGGGCAGAAGCGTCGGAAAATCAATATATCAAAATAATCACCATTGATATCGATCAGAGCTTTATCTCTTAAATCAGAGAGAAGAGCACCTATAACCAGAAAGAATGATTGTTTTTAAGCCATCTTTTTTCACCACTTTTAATATCTCCGGAACTCTCAGCTTTCAAGTATTAGTCCACAAAGAGGTCGCGAAAGATTGCGTGCGTCATACACAGGTTCCGTATAGGATCGCACAAAGGCTTGGCAAAGCTTCTCAGGTATGATATGTACTAACAAGTGATACACAGGGGTATGCAAAAATGACGAACACAGCTTTCAATAAAATAAATTCAGACATCAATACGAAACTTTAGTAGCACCTACTTGATCTAAATAATAAATATATACGGACAAATCACACAGATTGAGCTAGCCCCAAAGTAAGTTCTTAGACTTGTGTTATGGGATAATAACTCAACAATACTATATTTTATAACAAATACGTATATAGATAATCATCCAAGTTTCAAGTATAAGGCTACAAAGAGGGAGCCAAAGATTGCATGTGTCATACACAGGTTCCGTATAGGATCGCACAAAGGCGCCTCAGGTATGATATGTAATTAAAACTTGCGTCTTAAATAATCTTTCATGAACTATGTTTATAAATATGTTTGATATAACGCAAATATAAGCGTTTTAAGTAATGGATACAAGTGACAACCAGGGGTATGCAAGAATGACGAACACAGCTTTCGAACGACGAACCATTCATCGACCAAACATGATTTTTCAGGGGTTTTAGTATTAAATAATATACTTATATAATATAAGTTTGTCATATAAAACTGCTACTTAAATAATTTGTCATGAACCATGTTTGATATAACGAAAATATATGCTTCTAAAGTAATTAGTATAAGTGCCGATCTGCGAGGCGGTGTATTTTTATTGGAAAGCAAGCTGCTGCGAGGAATTTTGACCGGATTTAAATGGACGGAGTACCTATATCATAGATTTAAAAAAAATCGTTTCCCTACATACATAATATTACATAGAGCCTAGTCTATACAAACAAACAAACATTTGAATCTTTTTTCGTTATATTATAAGTATAGATAGAGGAACTTAAAAAGTTTTCCCAATAGTTCATTATATTTTGTGTGTAGCTGCTTGATAAATGTTTGATAAACTTTACGGCTGTATGTATTCAGAGGAGTCGTGTCATCTCATCTCATAGAGGTCCTCATCGCGCCTCGGGCCTGAAAGGATATCCTTGAGTGTTTTAAATCCTTTTCTCGCGCTTAGGACTTCCTGAGGGCGAGGGTCTGGCCCTACTTTATTGCCGATGTGAGTCGTATTCCTTTCTTGAATAAATGTAGTTTTATATGTGTAAATTTAGTCTTGCGTAAGGATTTGTTTGATTCATTTTGGGTTTAGCGTGTCCAATCTAAGATTTGTATTTCTGTCTTTATGTATACTTTCTATATTACTCCCTCTTTTATTTCTAATTCGTGTCTGCAATATTTATAGTTTTGCTTCATTTTCATTGTTATTTACTTTTTGATATATTTGCGAGAAGAATATGCACGAACTTTTATCGGAAATCGTTTTTATTCACAAATATTCACAGCTGTGGCGCAGCGGTGAAAACACCGGCCTGTGACACGGATGGTCCCGGGTTTGATCCCAGGCCAGGTCAGGATGAAAAATGAACGTTTTCAGATTGACCTGGGCCTTGGATCCGAATAGGTAGATCCGTATAGGTATTTGTTATAAAATAAAGTATCGTTATTTTTATTTATTTATATATTTAAACAAACTTTTAATGAATAACCTTAAAAGGCGATGCAGCTAGCAAACCCCTGCTATTTTAAGTCTGTTTTCTATCTTCCCGTTTATTTTCTTTTCGTGCCGGTGGCAAACCAATTGTTTACAAGATAAACGAGGCGTGAAGGTCTTGAACCGCTTTGTCTACCCCGTAAGGGACGCAGACGTGATTAATATGATGTAAAGACTAGAACATTGCTACTGACAGGACATATCAGTTGCATCAAAGGCGGTATCATCTAACGTACTGGTGCAGTAAATTGGGCTTGCCAGGCAATACAATGGATGTTATATTCTAGGAAAAGCGATATCTAAGCTAGCTCTACCAGTACATGTTAAATGTAACTATTTTTCAATATGTTAATTTAAACCCTTCCACCGTCCGATCCGATCCAATCCTTAAGAGGATCGACTACCTGTAATTTTCATACAAAAAGCGATAACTCTTCCACCCCCCAAACCTTTACGAAATGAGGAAATTTTGGTGTCATTCAATTAAGCACACCTTAAACTAGGGCTAACCGTTTTTCTTTGTTATTGATTCGGTTTAGATTAATTTAAATAAATTAAAATGCCCCGGGTATTTTTTATGTAAAAAATAAAGATATTTACTTAGATGCTCATAGTTTTTGTTGTAAGCGATATAATATCTTAAATATCAAAACGTACAGCCCTACTTCTCCAATTTATCAATAATGTGTAAAAAAATATTAAAATTGGAATATGTTTAAGGGGTGGGAAGCGTTATCGCTTTTTGTATGAAAATTTACGGCTCAGCCCGTCATTATGAACAACTCTATAAACAACAACTACAACTCAACGTGGACAACTTTTCTTATGTGACTATCATAGGGAGCAGGGAACGTGATTGTGTGTCTACAGACGCCTTCATCATCATGAGGTCTTATTAAGTCTCCACTGCAGGAGCACGACCCTCTCTGCACTACCAGAACCATAAGGCAGAGCAATCAGAGGATTCGGCCTACACTCTCCACGCTGGCCAGACGGGTTGGAGAGGTCTCTTTGATGTTTATAAGCTTTGTTTAGCTTGTGTTTCCTAAGTCGCCTTCCACGACATCCACGGGAAGACTTGGAGTGGTCCTATTCTACTCTGCCGGGAACTACACGACACAGATGCCTTCAACACATTTTATACGAAACAAGCGTGTCAGGAGGCGGTAGCGTTTTTGAGGTTTTGGGTTCAAGGTAATTGTAGAAAAGCAAACATCTGATATTTTCTACATAATTGTCATAAAGGTTACATCAAAATTTTGTAAATAAATAAATGGATGAGGATGGTTTAGGCCCTTTTGCTTTTAGGGCCCCAATAAATCTTCAACATAGACATACATAGACATAGTAACACGTCTTTTTCCCTTGCGGGGTAGACAGAGCCCAGGTCTATAAGACCTAAAGCACTTTTAGCATGTTGGTGGGCGTTAGGTGAAACATGGAATCAAAATAGTGATGGGTTGCTAGCCGCATCGCCTAATAACATGATTCCCAACATTTTTGCCTCGATCGGCTCTTACGATCTGCACGGGAAGAGAAGCAGCTGATACATTCTACGTTTTTTCTTTTTTTCCAGACAGCGTGGAAGACCGAACTAAATCTTCAACGATTCGCATATATGGATATATACGATACGGATATGTCCCATTCGCGCAACGTCCCGATCGCAGTACAACCCGTTTGAAGAAAATCATCAAAAGAAAGTATTAATATTCCAAAAAAGCCGGTTTATTGATAAATATTCCATCATAAAAACTAATAGCTTATTTGCTCACGGCAACATTCCCTCTCCTCCCAAATAACCCGACTTTAATCATGCTTACGTTTTCCATTTCTTACGTATAAGCAATTTCGCAAACGCAACTCTTTGATAGGCGAAATTATTCATCGCATGCAATCCCCACTTTTTTATGATCCCGAAAATAATATTCTCCCCAAAATTGACTTTAAGATGAGAATCGTAAAGTATAATTTTCTTTGAAAGTTTCGCGTTGTAAATATTTATACGGAAGGGTTGAGAGTGGGGTCTTCTAATGGTACCTAAAGTGGGGTTGGTACCTTGAATCTTGGAGGTCATGAATAGTAATGGTATTGGATCCGTATGTCCAAAATTGTGGGAATGGTCGAAGTGCGTATTGCGAATAGAAATGGGGGTATGTACGTGATTATGTGAAAAGTGATGAAAAGTGTTCAATAAGTTGAGTGGCGATTGGCTGGGCGGGGTGTATTTATTGTTTTATTGGAAAATGGATGCTGCGAGGGATTTTGGGCGGATGTATATCGATTGAGTACGTACATACATACTTAATATTAAGTATTTTCCCTTGCGGGGTAGAAGAGCTCAGATCAAATTAATTACGCCCATAAAATGCTGAACGTGGCTACCGCGTTTAGCATTTTGGTAGGCGTTTATTGATGTGTTGCTAGCCGTATCGCCTTCCTTAAAATTTTGCCTATTCCCTTGATAGGCTGTAACGATCTGCACCAAAAAAGACCTGGCATATTCTACGTTTATCTATCATGACTTGACTGGGAATCGAAAAACCCTGCAAGAGAGAGAGAGAGAGAATGCGGCGTCGGGTCTGGTAAGCTGTGTGATTGGGCCACAATGTG
The DNA here is from genome assembly GCA_963082605.1 of Rhodophaea formosa. NCBI lineage: Eukaryota > Metazoa > Arthropoda > Insecta > Lepidoptera > Pyralidae > Rhodophaea > Rhodophaea formosa. The sequence continues at coordinate 2,923,425 of OY720218.1, read as the reverse complement.
TCAGTTGTTGCTGCTTGTCAAATATTATCCAATGACATTGGCTTATTGAAGTTAAAGCCCCAGTGTTGCCATCTGGTGGTAAGCATTAAGGAAAACCCTTATTGAACTACAGAGCCACAGAGATCATCAAAATAAGAAAAGTCTAGGTTATTATTCATTATCATCATCAGGTCTTTGTTAGTCTCCTTTAACGGAACACGACCCTTTCTGTACTACCAGAGCCAAATATTAGCCAGAGCAGTCAGAGGATTGTGCCTATATGCAATCAGATGGGTTGGAGAGGTCTCTTTGATGTTTATAAGCTTTGCTTAGCTTGTGTTTCTTAAGTCGCCTTCTATGACAGCTACAGCGAGACTTGCAGAGGTCCTATTCTACTCTACCGGGAACCACCCGATACAGATTAATATTGCTTAACTTAAATTAATAAACGGAACTACGTCCCCAAAGAACTCGAGCTCACAACTTTTAATGAAAATGAAACTTCAAAACAGAATAGAAAATACTATTTAAACAACCTCCATGCTTCAGTGAACTGCTCCTTTTTACTTCATTAAATTTGCTACAAATTCCGGACTTGAATTTCCCTGGGGTCCCTGAATTCTTCTGAATTCAGGCTAGAACCACAGCGGCGCAAAGACTGTTTAGTAAGGAGCTGGATGGCCCATTACTAAGTATAAATAAAATGTAGCTATTATTTTTTTCTAGCAAAATGAAGCTTGTCGCACGTATCCTAGCTTGTCTTTGGACGTGACCAACCATTTTGAAGCGCAACTAAATTATTCCTCAGAGCGCACCTTTTAGTTGCGCTCACGATAGCAATTTTAAATACTTATTAAAGTTTTATATTTCGCGAAGCGTGGGTGCGCTTCAAAATGGTTGTGCTACGAGGAATACGTCCAAAAACAAGCTACATACGAGCGACAAGCTTCATTTTGCTAGAAAAAAATTAAATAGATTAATTTTACAGTAATGAGCCATCCAGCTACTATATATAGCTATACAATGTAATTAATACAAATATATACAAATATTATAAACATAAAGAGATGCGATAATCACAGGATCTACTGGACTTCAAAAATTCTTTCTTTGAGATGATAATTACCTAAGTGTGTCAGTACGACCTATCTGCATGAAACGTATTATATTCAATTTAATAATTTATTTAAATAAAAATCAAAAGAAGAACACATTTTTAAAACTAAATTCAAAAATTCTATGTAATCGCTACGTAAAAAGAGATTTAATGATCATGAAAATGATGATTAATCATGATTTTGACAGCTGCTGTCAAAAATTACCTCACGACTCAGTCCCGCCATCTGGGAGAATTCTAGATTCTGAACGGGTGTTCAGAATCTAGAATTCTCCCAGATGAGGGTTCGTTCGTTCAAATATTAGTCAATAAAATTGTAATTGATCAAATAATCTTGACCAAGTAAATTCTGAATTACAGAGATAACATTAAAAGGGCCATTAAGATAAAATCCTCGGATTCTTGAAGGATTCGATATCCAACCTGTAAGGCTTAACAGTAACGTGCACAAACATAATACCTTCTTAATCGGTTATTCCCATTCTGCCGGATTATCGGGAGCCAGCGAACTCTTAAGCCTTTCATTTGACAGCTTTGTAGTTTAATCGTCTGATTTTGAATTGTGAATATTTGGGTTAATTTTGAGTTATCCCCCTGTTTCACCTCCTTTGGGGTTGAATTTCCAAAAAATCCTTTCTTAGTGTTCACCTATATCTTGAAAGGAACTTCTGTACCAAATTTCAAGTTTCTAGGCACAGTAGTTTCAGCAGTGCGTTGATATACAATCGGGAAAACGTAAGAAAACATCACTGACTTATACAAGGTGTACATGACTCTCGACATATCCTTAAAGGGGTGAGTGACACCGTCAATATGAACAACTTTTCCTGTGGGGTCAACGCTGGAAACTCGAAAAAAATGTTTGCTTTCCCATACATTTCACCCGGGCGGCAAATTTTTTTTGTATGAAATTGACGATATTTTTTTTTGAGTTTCCAGCATTGATCACATAGCAAAAGTTGTTCATATTGAAGAGCTGGCTCACCCCTTTAAGGGTATATCGAGGGTCATGTTAAGTCAGTGATGTTTTCTTACGTTTTCTCGATTGTTACACATTTAAATAAAATTATTTTAATACGTTTTTTATCGCGTTTATTACATTATTTATACACCTAACGTTTCAAACACTTTACAGTGTTCGTGGTCGCAGGTAGACTAAGTTGACATTTGTCTAGTATTTTATAAGGCGGTAGATTTTGCGGTTCTTATAAAATACTAGACCACGAGCACTGTAAAGTGCTCGAAAAATTAGGTGTATAAATAATGTAATAAACGCGATAAAACCGTATTAAAATAATTTTATTTAAATGTATAAGTCAGTGAGTTAGGTTTGCCGAATTAAATATTATAGATGCTATACTTGTATGTAACAAGTACTTTGTTGGAAGTAGTAACGAAACTTATAGGCATACGGATTACATCACAGAACAACAAAGATTACAAAGTAACACAAAATATATATATTTTTTTGGACAAATCACACAGATTGAGCCAGCCCCAAAGTAAGTTCTTAAGTAAGACTTTGTGTTATGGAAGTGTGTACCTCAACGATACTATATTTTATAATAGATACTTATTATATAGATAAACATCCAAGACCCAGGTCAATCTGAAAAAGATCATTTTCCATCTTGACCTGACCGGGGATCGAACCCGGGACCTCAGTGTCGCAGGCAGGCGTGTTGACCTCTACGTCACGTCACGCAGCTCGACAAATAATTTTTTGACATTTTTTTGTGTCACTATGGTAACACGTAACAAAAATAAACCCATTAGTAAAAAAAAAAAAATTCGTAAACACAAAACTTTTTCAGTTATAAAAGTTATCAACTCTATGTTTTTAGACCTTCGTTTTTCTGAGGTTAAAATGCATTGCTGAAATGTCTATGGTTGTTGCAAGTCCTTCTACCAACTACATAGCTATAATATATAGAAGTAGCTACTTCTTCCATGTAGAAAAACATAGATTTTACCAGCTGCTTTTCTTCCCGCGCAGACCGTAAAAGCCGGTCAAGGGATTGGGCGAAAATCTAAGGAATAGGCAATAGGCAATGCGGCTAGCAACCCACACTATTTTGTTTCCGCTTACCATCTTATCGCCCACTAACACGCTAAACGTGACCTTGGGGTTTTAAGCTAGGGCTCTGTCTCTGTCTATGTATGTAGTTATAAGTTGTGAAAAGAAGTTGCTAGCTCGTAAATACCGTACCGTGTGGTTCCCGGCAAAGCCGTGTGGTTCCCGGCAGAGTAGAATAGGACCACTCCAAGTCATCCCGTGGCGGTCGTAAAAGGCGACTAAGGAAACACAAGCTAAACAAAGCTTATAATCATCAAAGAGACCTCTCCAACCCGTCTGTCCAGCGTGGAGAGTGTAGGCCAAATCCTCTGACTACTCAGGCCAATGTATGGCTCTGGTAGTACAGAGAGGGTCGTGCTCCTGCAGTGGAGACAAGAATGGCCTGATGATGATGATGAAATACCGTAAGTACGTTATATCAGTTCGCGCAAAAACCAGTTGAAGACGATTTTAATGTTCCCGTAAAGTTCAAGCATGGGCGTAACGTAATCGTCGGATTAAATATTAATTAGAAGAGTTTTACCGCAGTTTTACTGTCTGTTTGTATAGTAAGGATAATCACGTATTTAAGTTCTAGTAGGTAACTTAACTTATACAATGAATTTAACGAGCAAATATTTCTTATAAAAAAAACACCAATAATATGCACGGTGAAAAATTTAACTCTTAAAGGGGTAAATAATGAACAACTTTACCAATGGTAGCAATTTTGGAAGCTCTAATTTTTTTTCGCTTTCATAATATGACTGCCAGGCTGCTTAACATTTCGTATAAAATGTTTTTGAATAAGATGTCAAAAAATTGAGATCCACCATTGGTTTCATAGAAAAAGTTGATCACATCGACGAGCTGAATCACCCCTTCAAGGGTTCAAATCACGTTCAAACGATCAATATTTTACAGTGTATATCCACATTATTTTACAGTGTAAAAGCCAGTGACTTTAATACTTAATGGCGATCGAGCCCATCGAATAGTTTGGAAAAAGAAAAACAAATGAGGTTTAATATATTTTTGAAATTCTAACTGGCCACTTGATTTTTTCGTTTTCGTTTGTCATTTGTTTTCTTTTTCACGTTTACTAGCAATGAATTTTTGTCGAGTAAGTATTAATTTTCTGTGACAATTTACATCATTCTCACAACAACGAAAAAGTGTTTCGGTGATAGGCTATGTTCAAAGATTATTCAAATAAGTTAGTGATTATTCTAAATATTTCAATTAAGCGTCGACACAGGCACGTGAAGATTACGTCACAAGTTGCGTCTTAGTTACCGTGTCTCAGCTTAATAACACAGGAATTCGGCGCCTGGAGATTTATGGCGGGAGATTATCTCCTGCAGCGGTTAGCAGGTGAGGTTATGTTTATTACACACTGAGCACGACTTGCTGAATGAGGGTCTTATCTATGTAATTCAGATGAGTAGAATTAGGACTAGTTAAGATTTGACACAATATTACGTTTTAATGGTAAGTACTCATATATTTTAATTACTGGAATTAAGTTTATCAGAAAATAATTATGGTATAATACATGTGCTAAGTAGAAAAAAAAAACTATACTATCTTTAAATAAAACGAATAAACTAAAAACAAAATTCATCATCAGATCATTTTTGACTAGGTATTATCATGTTCTCTTTAATTAATCAGTAATTATAAATAACTAACTCACGACATTTTGTACGCCTAAGTGCAGGCAAAATATAGTGATACTTCACAATACTGTCAACCATTTTTAGGGTTCCGTAGTAAACAAGGAACCCTTATAGTTTCGCCATGTCTGTCTGTCTGTCTGTCTGTCCGTCCGGGGTTTTACGCAGAGACTATAAGTACTAGAAAGCTGTTATTTGGTATGGGTATGTATATTAATCATGGCAAAAAAGTGGTGGAATAAAATTATTATGAGTCATTTTTTTTGTCTATTTACCCATCGTGTGGGGTATCGTTAAATAGGTCTTTCAAAAATATTGTGAGGTTGAGAACACCATTTTTTGATTAAGGGATCCATTTCCGAAATATTTGGTTTTAAAGTGCGAATTTTTGTTAGAGGTAAGTGTCCCCCCCCCTCTATCTGCTAAACGGTTATATATAGATACGTGAAAAAAAATACAACAGTAGAATATGTACTGAAATTGAAAGGAAAACTATCAGAGCTGGGTAGTAAGTACAAACTAAAAAGTTATAGGCAACCAACTTATAAACTGTAAAATTTCATACTATTTTCATTGTTAGATGTTTTTGGTCGTTAAACTGTAAGGTGCGAGTGTGAATAATGTGAACTCAAAGTTGTCATTCGCAACTACGGAACCCGACACGCACTTGGCCGGTTTTTGTGTACCTATGTTTAACAAATAAAAATACTTAAATTGAAATTGAACTCTATTTTGTAGGAAACTTCGGGCACCACCATGGCCATACCAAATACTCAGTACGGTCGCACTTAATAACATGCAGCAAACATTATTTCATCTCGCATGCAATATATAAAGCAATTTGTGCACACGAGCGACATTTTGAATATTTCCGAGGCGAAACAGCGACGACATGCAACATAATAGTGCTATGTTTGGGTTCCTTGCATAATATAGTATTTCTTAGCTAAAAGAGGGCAGTGGAAAAATATGTAAACTGGAGGAGAAAAACACAAGTTTAAACAAGTTAGATAATTAAAAAAAACACTTAACTGTCTTTTTTGACAGTTTACGTCCGCCATATTGTTTTTATGCTGCCTATGACATTCAAGGGAAGAATACGAATCTAATGAAACCTAACACTTCAAAATTGGTGAAGCCTTTTAGGCTGTAGAAGGTGATAATGGAAAACTTAAATACATAAATATATATCAGTAAATACATATAGATACATATATCCATTATCCTCCTTATAGGTAGAAAAAAAATATTTGTCCTTGTTGTAAGATAAAATTACTTCAATTTAATTATCATGCTGATTATTCTTCATCATCATCATCAGTTCTCTCTTAATCTCCACTGCAGGAGCCATAAATTAGCCAGAGCTGTCAGAGGACTTGGTCTGCATTCTCCACGCTGGCCAGACGGGTTGGAGAGGTCTCTTTGATGTTTATAAGCTTTGTTTAGCTTCTGTTTCCTAAGTCGTCTTCTACGACATCTGCGGGAAGACTTGGAGTGGTGCTATTCTACTCTGCCGGGAACCACACATTCCTCAAACCGAACTTTTTCATTCAATAATGCACAGTCACATAATAAAGCTAGGGCAAACATAAATTTTCATCCCGCATGCAATATATAAAGCAATTTGTGTACGAGCAACGTTTGGAATATTTTTGAGAAGGAACGCCGCGCCGATCGACAATATGCAACGTTGTTATTATGTTTTTTGTTTAGAAACAACAAATTTAATATCACAAATTGGTTTTCTGGTAGATGTGGTAGACCCCTTAATTGCTATTAGCATTAATGGGCCGGCTTCTGGGGAAGTACCACACTCTCACAGAAAATCGACGTTTAAGTCGTAGCTTTACCGCTTATATGATTCGTTTGGTGAGTGAGAGAAGGCCTTCAATGCTCTTGTTACACCTTTGGTGTTGCAGTTGTCCATGGGCAGTGATTACTTACATCAGGCGACCCGCTTGCTCGTTTGCAGTGAATCTGGGAGCCAATTGCAAAAGATTTTAAAACAAAGAAGATTTTTTGAAGAATTTTTGGTTTTTTAGTCATGTTTCTTAGACATGTCTTCATTAAAAACGGTCCAGCCTTTTACACGGTAAAAATTGCTATTTTTTTATTTAACTTAAAAAAAAGTTTCGATGATCAGCAGCGTCAAACAAACTGCGCTTACCATACCACCAAAAACCCCTAAGGATTTTAATCATTGGGGGGTGGTTTTTGCCATACTCATCAAAAAACTCCCACTGATGAAAATCCTATCAATCAATCAATCAATACTTTATTTGCATCCTTAATGTACATACATAGGTCGTCTTACAATAGTGCAGAGTCAATTAAGGACCCTGACGGGCGCAGCAATCGAAGAGGGGCTGACTTGTCTAATTTAGTATATTTTTATTTATAACCATTTCTGAAAAGGTTACTTAAATTATATATTTAGAGTATTTAAAATGGTAGGTATTTTTAATACAAATGTCAATGAATTTAAGTAAATTTCGTATTCATAATTAATATTGAAAGGATTTAATTTAATTTAGAGAATATTTGGTCATATAATCCTTAGGGCAGTTAGAGTCTATGTCCATTAGTGGACTTCTTTCGGCTGAGATTATGATACGATACCGAAAAATCGGTACTTTTTATTCTCTTATCCCAAGTTTCCTTGCTACAGATTTCATCAAAACTAACCCGAATACCCACTTCATAACTCGCAACTATCATATCATTTGGACTTGCATGCAATATATAAAGCAATTTGTGCATACGAACACAAATTATATTATCCCAGAAATGGCACTCCGCTAATGAAATGGTTAAACAACACACCATAAGCAAGATATTTCAATAAAAAATAAATTATACGCGCGACTGATCAACCAAAAAGAAATGTTGCTTTGGAGTCCTGGGTCCGATGATAACCATGATATAAAATTGAGAAATAAAACATATTTTTTGTTAAAAAATATGTTGCGCATGAATTTTAGAAACTCTCTTGGCGTTATAGATGTGAAATGTGAAAAGTGATTAGGTTATTTTCACTATAGTTTGTTTGGATTCAAAATCATTTCCGTAGATTACGAGATGTTTAAATTCTTATTCTTGAGGCTTTTTTCGCGGCAAAATATAGTCAATGAAAATTATATTTTTTTGCCAGACAGTTTTAAGGCTAGCCGCCTGCCTGTCGGCAACTCTTCTTAAGTACGCATTTGCAGGAGAGCTACATTCATAGTAAGAAACGGAGTTGTTCCATTTTTGCCAGTAGCCATACGCAACGCAGTAGTTCACAAATTTGCGGCGCCTAATATATATATCTGGCCACCGCAGGCCCAGGCCCACTAGGCCTTAGGTCAAATCCGCAAGTTGTACATAAAAATGTGGTATCTGTACGTATTTTATTTTGTACGTACGAGTTACGTTTTGAATATTCCCGAGACGGAACGCCGACGACATGCAACTAAGTTTAGATACTTAGCTAAGTATGATACAATACATACTATCACGTCATTTCTCTTGCGGGGTAGACAGGACCAGGTCTATTAAACCGAAAGGCCACGTTTAGCATGTTGGTGTTTTGTTTGGTTTTGGTTGGTAGCATGGTGGTGGGCTTGTAAGTGGAGAACGGAATCAAAATAAACGGAATGATTTGTTAGTAACAATTTAAATTAAAAACTATGTTAGTATAATTTACGTAAACCAATTACAATGCCACTCCAGAACGAGTGGATGGTACTGTCAGCTTTAGCATATAATGCCTGCAGAATATTGTTGTTACTGCCTCGTAATCTGTTTAGTAATGAAGCGACTCGTTTGCGTCTAATAGCATAGAAGTCATCAGTAAGGGCTTCAGCAAACATCGCAGAGGCGCTACAGAAACGAGGCAGCCGCAACAGTATCCTGAACATATTATTATATTGCACGCGCAAGGCACTGTGTGACTTTTGCTTATAACAAACCCTCAAGCTGACATTAGTCCTTACGCCCATTCCGTCGATCTGATTTACGATCTGCGCAGGAAAAGGAGCAGCTGGTACATTCTAAGTTTTTTATTTTCGCCCAGCCCCCCCCCCCCCCCCCCTATTTACTAACTCAAATGACAGGTGTCGATGCCTATCAATCTAGGATTTGCTGTTACAATGCGGTTTTTGTATTCCAAATAAAAATTTCGAGCAAGCAAAACCCGCATTGTAACTGTAAATTCCAGATTGATACTAGGCATCGACACCTCATCATCATCATCATTTCGAGTAGGTGACACGGTCAGTCGATCATGCACATTGCACACCCTGGTGTCAGAGTTCTTCGGGACCGCCTCTCGGCCTCTGACGTGGTTCCTTTAACGACTGCCAAATGGCAGCCGGGACCAACGGCTTAACGTGCCTTCAAAACCACGGAATCATCTATCTTATCAGACAATCGGGTGATTCAAGCCTGCATTGTCCTAACCAAACTGGAAACAACTTAACAAGGTATGCTTCCCGTGGGAATCGAACCCACGACCCCCGGGTCAGTAAAGCAAACGCCTTAACCACTGGATCACATAGGCTGTTATATCGACACCTGTCATCCGAGTTAGTGAATAAGGGGGCAGATCAGCGTGGAAGAACTAGGTGACTTAACAAAATGGTCTAGTTAGATAATTTAAATTTTGTAACTTATTGTGACTTTACATTGCTTATTGAAGAGGAAAATCAATAAATGGATTTTAACTAAAAGTAGAACTGACTTGATTCTTTCCATCGAGATGATAAAATGACGGGTATATACGTTTACTAAATTGCGTTACTCAATATAATCTAATTAATCTAATAGATGAACCTGTTTAAGTCATTAATAGGTAGTACCTACTTTCTTAATCTGTATGTAAGTGAAAAATTACATAATTAAGTAATTTTTTACTTTTAAACTTCATATATAAACCTTAACGTATATTAATGGCTTTTTTCTAATACTTATAGTCATCAATTTTAGTTCAATAATTAATTTAGACTTAGAAAGAGTTATTGGAAACATTAATTTTATTTTGGACATTTGAGCTATCCATCAGCTGCCAATTCTGAACTAAAATAAGTGGTTTCAGTTGGGCGTCAATTTGTTTTTATTGATGAGACATTTTGATGTATTTTTAAGATGATAATTTATTTTAATTTCTATACAACACGTCATGAAAATGCTTCAAATCTGTCTTGTAACTTAACCCGCTATTTTTCCCCTTAGGGATTGCATTTCTAAAATCCTTTTTTGGGAGTGCGTTACCAGACTTCGAAAAGTGAAACACCGAATACCACGTCCCCGTAAGTTTAACATCGAATGCACGCCACCACGAAAAACTCAGCACCGAAGTCATGCGATGTCGAATAACAGAACCTCTAATTCACTAATAAGAATCACTTGAAAACGAATTATGGCTCTGCTCACTTACATCATGAAAATAATCGCTGTACTAAATTTAAAGTTTCTTAGTATAGTAGTTACAGCTGTGCTTTGATATATAAATAATAATAAATAAATAATAAATATCAACGGACAAATCACACAGATTGAGCTAGCCCCAAAGTAAGTTCTTAAGTAAGACTTGTTTTATGGGATACTAACTCAACGATACTATATTTTTTAACAAATACATTTACAGATAAACATCCAAGACCCAGGTCAATCTGAAAAAGATCATTTTCCATATTGACCTGACCGGGGATCGAACCCGGGACCATCCGTGTCACAGGCCGGCGTGTTGACCGCTGCGCCACGGAGCTCGTCTATATAAGTCAGTGAGTCTAGTTTGCCTTTGATATATACTTATAATGATGATGATCCTCATCGAACGGCGATGACCTCGTTCAGATGTTGACCAGCAGGCCGATTTGCTAACTCGGTGTACAACCATTTGATTGTCACTTTAGCATCCATTACGGTTTTCATATCTTAAATAAAAATAGCCATTCATACCGAAGCCGTAATGAATATTGAAGTTACCATGAAAATGATGTACACCATAGCTGTCAAAAGTTAGCAAATAGGCCTGCAGGTCCAATAACGCCTTTTTAAGAGCACTCAGCCTGAGTGTTCCCATACCTACACAATTATTGTTTCTTTAGATCTTTTGTATTGACCGTACGGCTTTTGTACCTCCAGATACTTCTAACGGCTTGCTTAAATATAATGTAGAGCAAAAATTCTACAAATAAGTTTAAAGCTACGTCCAATTCTTATTTGTCGCCGCTTCTTATAATTACTGGCTCTACGTTAGTCTTATTAAATCTCAGTGCAATAAACATAAATAAATAAAAAGTTACAGACTAAACAAGAGAACGACCAAGTTGAAAAGTACAACTGAATTCACACAATTGAAATTTATTGCCGCTTCTAGTAATTCCTAGCTCTGCGCTAGTACTGCCGCATGTAAATTACACCGAACGCTCGGGTTTTCATTAAATGCTTTAATAAAAGACGCCTCTAGACATTTTTACAGTCTCTGAAACCGGCTAGAGAGTTCAAATTAATTTTATTGTCTCTTAATGTATGTAAACTTGGGAAGCAGTCGTTTGTAAAAAGATGTTTGGCATGTTCACCTAAAGATTAAGAATAAGGGTAATGGGGTTCGTGAAAAAATGTCGGGATCATTTTAAGTTAGTAGATATTTCAGGGTTTAAAGTATTCTTACGTTCCTTGACGACCTCCGTGGCGTAACACGAGTTGACCTGGGTTCGATCACCGGTCATGGAGGTTTTAAACGCTAAATCATCATCATCAGGTCTTTGTTAATCTACACAGCAGGAGAACGAGCCTCGCTGTACTTCCAGAGGCACATACATATAAGCGGGAGCTGTCAGAGGATTTGGCTACTCTTTACTCTGGCCAGACGGGTTGAAAAGATCTCTTAGATGTTAATAAGCTTTGTTTAGCTTGTTTCCTTAGTCGCCTCCTACGTCATCCATGGAAGGACTGGGAGTGGTCCTATTCTACTCTGCCGGAAATCAAAATCAAATCAAAATCAAAACGTTTATTCAGAAAATAGGCCTTTGCAGGCACTTTTTCACGTCATATCATATTTAAAATTATCTCATTAGATATATGTATTTATTTATTGTTCAAAAGCTACAGACTACTAGCGTTTCGGAACCGACCACTGCAGAGAAGAAACGCCGAAAGAAACTCTTATCAACAGTTTTGGTCGCCTACTCGCCTGAAGGGCTTTATATGATTATTTCTTTTTTTTCTTTCTTTTTTCTGTTTTCATGTTACAATTTCAATATATAAGAAATCAGCGGCTAGTCACATGTACACTCACTCAATCGGATGCAAGAGCATAATGTACTTGGGCATAATGTACACAAACAGACAGACAGACATGGCGAAACTATAAAGGTTTCCTGTTTACTATAGAGCCCTAAAGATTACAGATATTACTCTATATTATTTTGTTTTAAGAAATTATTAACTGTTGTACCTAACATATCAATTTACCAATTAAATAGCTTTTAGAGTTACCGTAACTCTGAAACTGTTTTAATTGTTTTCCAGCCAAATTGTTAAACCTATTTTCAACATGCGAAACTTGATATATTATTAAACAATCCGTTAAACTTTCATATTACACCCAAAAGTTAAAATTGTGGGTGAATTTAATTAAGCCCTTTCTGATTTGTTTTGGATATTTGATTTAAGGACTTTAGGGATTATCTATTTGACTTTAGGCTCAATAATTTGCTTTGAGAATATAAAATTATTATATATTTTTAGTGAAGTATGTAAGTATGTACAGTAAAAACAGTTTTGTTTTGGTATGACTACGCATAACTTTTTAAAGTGTAGTCCCATTTTGTTAATTCTTTTTTTATTGAACAGAGTATACTACGATGTTGGTCACGTTTAAATTTGAAAAAAATACCATCTCTAGGGGTAGAAAGAAGAAAATGAGTGCTTTATCGCTTCTCGGCGGCTTAATTGTTACACTATAAATTTAAGTAAACTAAGAAATTATAATCTTACAAATAAAAACACTGACCGATACAACTACAAACCAATTTTGAATTCATCAAATTCAAATTACCTTAAATATAGCGTTTTAAGAAAAAACACTACTTAAAAACATTTTACGAAACAATTATTTTATCTATGTCACGAAAGGAAAATATAAAAGAAAAAGATATAGGTATCAGTATCTCGAATTCGTCCAAATAAACTCAGTTAAAATTCACCAACACTAATGCAAATCGGGTTCAAATGTGTCTATCAGCAAATATCACTAATGCAATTCCGTATACCGTGCTTAACCCTGTTTCGAACATATTACTACATTTCAGTATTTCATTAAAAGTAAACATATTCCGCTTTTCATTGGCTGAAACTCAATCTCAGCACATTTATTTGATCCTGACTTTTATATTTATGAAAAAAATCAAAAGTATTCAGTAAATCTTTTTTTATATATTTAAAAATTATTTTTATTGCGAAGGCTAGGGATAGAGAAGGATGGCGCAGACAAAGGGAGGCTTATGCCCAGCAGTGGGTTATGGAAAGCTGATGATGATGATGATGATGATGATATTTAAAAAACGAGATAAGCGAGTTATTGTTTGTCCAATCCCTATTCTTCTTCTACGTTTACGAGTATATAGTTTTATACGATGATACAAGTATACAGGGTGGAATCGAATTCGTTAGCATACGCAGAAAAAAATTACACGTAAAAACATTTCTTGCGTCAACATTAAATCGCTGGATGTGTATCGGTCTAAAGTCACTTGTTTTGCGTAAATTTCATCGACCGATTAATTTAATATTGTTTAAATGAATTAATTTTTCGGTGTTTTTGGAAATTCAGTCCTGTTTTAATTTTTGGTTTTTATCTATAGTAATAGCCTCTTTCAAAGCGTTTAAGGTAGTTATTGAGATTTTCTAAACTTTGAAAAATGTGTAATTTTAATTTACTCGAAAGTAGTCTTAAATTAATTTCAATAAAATCAAAAACAGCCTGTATATTTCATAGCTTTCTTCGCACGGTATTTGCTGAATTAAAATATTCTAAAGATTCTTTTTTTTTATATAGATGATCGTATGTTTTTTAAGTGACACGAATATCAGAAATGGAGGCCTGAGCTCGTCTTTTACGTACTTCTTTACAACTACGTAGTTCCAACCATTCTCCTCGCATTTAAGTCTATTTCAAGCTTATGTTATCCTCAAGTCCAAATGCTTTCTTTTTATTATTCTGACTCTTAGATCAATACAAAGTATGATCTATTAAGAATAAAGTTATACGAAAAACAAAGTTCATTTCCTTATGTTATAACCATCTTAATTTTCGCCAACGCAGATGATCCCACACTTTTCAAGGGTCACGGGAGAACAAAGACCCTATCGGCGTATCTATAGCTCGTGTGCTCGTCATGTGCGATAAGAAATGAAAGATTCAGGCTGCGGTCTGCGATTCGCCTCCCCCCCCCCCTGTTTTTGTTTTGTGACATACAGTTGTAAGGTTTAGCCAACTTTGGCGTAATACTTGCAGATAAGGCGCGCGGCGCAGATACAGCACAGACATAGAACATTGTGTATGTATTTTAAGCCATATTATCATCTTCAAAAAGAACCAACAACCAGTATTGAGAGAAAAAATGACTATGGGAGGCGTCAATATTTTTTTGCTATATTGGTCGTTTTGAATATAATAATGAGACTGACATGGATGAGGAAGTCGTCATGCCTTCACTGTACGATTTTTCTGTGTGTTTTATGCCTTAGAATATCCCTAACTACGTGTGCTTGTCATGTGCGATAAGAACTGAAAGATTCTCGCTCTGGCCTACGATTCCTCTCCCCTGATTTTGTTTTGTGATATACAGTTGCTAAGTTTCGCCAATTTAGGGTATCTTCAACTCGTTTTTACGTCATGTAAAAAATCTACTAGGAACAATTTAAGTCGGTTTATTTTTTTAATGATTACTTGTTGTCGCCATTTCTTTTTCACCGTATATCCCCATCGAAGGGAGGATCCATTAAGTTTTCCGGTGCCGAATGACGTTTTGCTACAAATGTCATTGATACTATCTGACATGAATGTCAGTAATGTAACAAAGCAATTCTTCTCATAATTTACTTATTTTTAGCCTCTTTTATGCAAAATGTTTGATGTACAGGATTTTAATATTCTCCAAACATTTCATTAATCTGACACGTTACTTTTGGTTGCCATTTCTTTATAACCGTGTGTTTCGTCGAAGGGTGGATCCATTAAGTTTATTTGCCGACGTTCCCAAACTAGGCGGTATCGGATGACGTATTGCTACAGATTTCATTTGGTGTTACATCTGATATTGACTTTGTCTTTTGTGGCGATCTGATACGGATATTGTTAGCAAATGTTTAGAGATAGCGGAAATAAAGTAAAGGTTTCACAGGATTGAGAGAAACATTATACGGTTTACGGTCTCTTATTTGGAAGTCTTTTCGGTTGCATTC
This sequence comes from Rhodophaea formosa, assembly GCA_963082605.1. NCBI lineage: Eukaryota > Metazoa > Arthropoda > Insecta > Lepidoptera > Pyralidae > Rhodophaea > Rhodophaea formosa. The sequence continues at coordinate 2,908,145 of OY720218.1, read as the reverse complement.
TCAGCTGGATGATTCGGAGTTCAGGGTTTACTACTAATAACAGCATGGATATACAAAAAAAATTGGAAAAATATTGGTTTTCCCTGACCTCAACACCCCTGAAGCATAAGTTAGTGCTTAGCATTAGACACGGAATCCCGTAAGTAGATATATATAGATAGATATAAGTAAATATATTATGTTATTCTATAGCTGTATCGGAACGAAAATTTAAATACTTAGTACTTATTTGATTTTAGTTAGTTTAATAAAAAGAGTAACTGATTAGAATACAAACGGTAAGCGACTGCCTGCAGGCCTATTTGCTAACTGTTGACAACTACGGTGTACATCATTTTCATGGTAACTTCAATATTCATTACGGCTTCGGTATGAATGACTATTTTTATTTAAGATATGAAAACCGTAAAGGATGCTAAAGTGACAATCAGATCGTTGTACACCGAGTAAATCGGCCAGCTGGTCGGCCCCGGACCCGCTGGTGCGATGAATTGAACAGATTTAAGTAATAAGAATTGGCGCGCACTAGCACAATCTAGAAAATTTCGGAGCAGTGAAAGGGAGGCCTTTGCCCACCATTGGGACAGTCATGGCTATTAAATAAATAATAATAATTTTAATTGCACAGAGCTTTTTAGCAGATATTTGCTTATTTTATTTTATTTACTATAATAATTAGGGAAAATTAAAATGAACGGTACCAAGCAACTAAATTGCATGATGTTCATCCCAGATTTCCAATTACCAGGGAATCCGAACTGAATAGAATCCAAACATGTAGGTAGTCGTAAATCAACAAGAATTTCTAATCACACTCGCACAAAGACTCACCTCAAGTTAACAAAACTTTAAGATACTTTGTAGTTTTAATTATGGGTTACAATAATAATTGCGGACAATGAAAATTAACGATTCCAAGCAACAAGATCCCCGATTTGCAATTACCAGAGAATCCGAGCCAAACAGAATGCAAACATGTACGTACATCAACAAGAATTTCTAATCACACTCGCACAATGACACACCGGACCGGACCCGTGTCCGGTAGACCAATGCACTGTTTTGTTTGAAACGCACTCGACGCCAAACATTGGTATTTTAATTCGAAAAACTTGGCTGATTATTTTTAGAGAATCTCAATAGCCAAGTGAGCGTAAGCACTGTAAGGTTAAACGCTAAACTCGGAAGAAAACTTTAAGACAATGAGAGTTTTCAGAATTGATTTTCCCCCCAGGTGGCGGCACCATGATGAGAGGTATTTTTGGCAAGAACTGTCAAAACCCACTTATTATAAAATTGAATATGATTGATGGATTTTGACATCATCATTTCAGCCGCAAGAAGTCCACTGCTGGACATAGGCCTCCCCCCCAAAGGATTTCCAATATGACCGGTTGGAAGCGGCCTGCATCCAGCGCCTTCCCGCGACCCTTATCAGGTCGTCCGACCACCTGGTTGGTGGGTGTCCAACGCTGCGCTTGCCGGTACGTGGTCGCCATTCAAGAACCTGGATTTTGACAGCAGCTGTCAAAAATACCTCTCAACACAGTGTCGCCACCTGGGGCAAAAATCAATTCTTGCATAATATTCATTCCCGATTTCCAATTACCGAATCCGAACCAAACATGTACTTGTAGATCAACAAGAATTTCTAATCACACTCGCACAAAGACCCACCGGACCGGACCCGTGTCCGGCAGACCAATGCACTGTTTGCTGCCGAAATGGAAACGCACACGGCAAACATGGTTGTTCGATATTGGTATATTTCTGTTAATTTGAAGACCTTAGCTGATCATATTTGGTAGAATCGTACAGAATGGGCGTTAAATACTACTTTTGACAAATATTTATACTACAACTTACAACAAAAAGCCTAACCAATACAAACGTGTTTAGTTAATTAATTAAGTAAGCTCTTACTTTCTATAAAAATAAATTAAGAGTTGACTTAATTTTTAATAAAGGCGTATCTATTTTTAGGCTCTAATACATTATAATTGGTCTAGTTAACGAGCAGTAGATCTTCTGCCGATGACTTTGAAAGTAAGTTTGCCAGAGCGCGTGCCACTAGAAGAGATATATTTTCCTGTTAAGTTATAATATTTATGGTATATATAAGAATAAAAATAACAAATTCTTTCAACGTTCGAAACTTAGCTCTTTTTTACACTAATTTTCTCGTCAGACGACGTACAAATACCAACGTCCCCTAAAAATATAGAGCGCACGACATTTTTGAAATATGAAATATTTCAAAGGGTGGCTTCAAGAGCCCTTCCTTTAGAACCCTTCCCTTATTTATCGTCTGTCATCCGCTAAGCATCGCATTTCCGTTGGCCATTACCTCGGTCGGATTACTTGTCATCGGGGACGACTTAAGATTGCCGGGTTATAATAGATGATTATGAATAGATTGGGGTGCCAAAGCTTAACTTAAGCGGCTACTAAGTTATTGTGCCAAGATGAGCGGTAGAACTTTGCCAAGAATTCCGGGCTTTATTTTAAATCCAACAATTAAGTTTTTTTTTATATGAAATTCTTGACCATCATTTAGCCTAGAGGCAAAGATATGGCCTAAGATTAAGCGAGATTACCCAGAAGCCTATTCAAGCCTATTCACTTTATTTTTAAAACGATTCAACTGAAAAGGCAACTAAAACTAAATCAAGCAATTTTTCTATAAACAGGAGGACTTATCATTGTTCCTTTTTTTCCTAATTTGCTCAAACAATTTGATATACATAAATGTTAATATAATAAATAATAATAAATATATAGGGACATATCACACAAATTGAGCTAGCCCCACAGTAAGTTGAGAACTTGTGTCGCAGGATACTAACTCAACGATACTATATTTTATAATATATACTTATATAGATAAACATCCAAGACCCAGGTCAATCTAAAAATGATCGTTTTCCATCATGACATGACCAGGGATCGAACCCGGGACCCCCGTGTCGCAGTCTAGCGTGGTAACTACTGAGCCACGGAGCTCGTCTAGGTCTCGCGTAAGTTTTAATTAAAAAGAATATATTCCCTTACCTATGCTGATCCATTTATCTTTCATCACTTACAAATCAAATAGTATAAAACACTCTTAAATCTGTTGTTTAAACGAGTTTATAAGTCAGGATTTTCACCAAAGTATCCATATCAATTTACATACTCATGCTCCCCCTCTAGCAGTGAAGCAGCGCGTACAATATTTAATCCCACGTAATTCCCGCGTACTATCACTCAGTTACACTCACGAAGTTTGCGAAAATCATCTAAAAGTGTCGGAGTTTCCGACTAAATTCCTGGGAATCTCGTATATCGAACTTAACTAAATTATTTCGTTGTATGCATAAGCATATGTACTTAGGTATGTGTCATTTAAGGGGCAATTTAGGGCCAATAAGTAAACTATAGTATTCGTGGTTCGCTGTGATACCTACGTCTACGTGCTTAGAAGAAAAATTTTGTAATCTGCCTCTGACCCTACTTGATACGTTTTTGATAGCATTTATAAAATAATTGACCTATGTCAGGGTGTCATCCCCAACTACCTGTCCGGTGGTTGTGGGTATCATCAAGAAGTCATCCCTAATCCACCCGAGTAAGAAGCATCTCAAATACTTTTAAATCTTATCCTACTCTTTCTTTAAAACGGTTTTTACGGGCAGCAGCTTCGAAACCGATATAAGCCAAACAAACTGCGCTTACCAACCCATTTGCCAAGTTGGATGAGTATGGCGAAACTCGCCAATGATGAAAATCCACCGTGTAGGCCTATGTCCAGCAGTGGACTTCTTATGGCTTCTTATGACGATAATGAAGCAACAGTTTTTCGGGGTCCAGTGCTGTCACCATTCGAAATAAATCGTTAGACAGAAAACGCAGATACCATTTAAAATTAAAAATATACGGACAAATCACACAGATTGAGCTAGCCCCTAAGTAAGTTCTTAAGTAAGACTTGTGTTATGGGATACTAACTCAACGATATATACGACTATATTTTATAACAAATACATATATAGATAAACATCCAAGACCCAGGTCAATCTGAAAAAGATCATTTTCCATCGATCGGGATCGAACCCGGGACCATCCGTGTCACAAGCCGGCGTGTTGACCGCTGCACCACGGAGCTTGTTCTGCAAAGCCCTAGGGTTATCTAGATAAGCCTTCAATCTATTTTTATGAACTACAGTTTACACTTTAAAATGAGAACGTGAAGCATTTATAAGCGTTTTGTCAAAAACGGCTACTTTTGGCAAAAACACTAAGGAAAGCTCTTTTACACTGTCAGTGTCAGTAAAGCTTTTAACAATCACAACAAAATCGTTAAGCTTTTCAAAACAGTCCACAAACATATGTGTAACTGAATGTCAGAGCCTCAAGTCAACAATCCAAATCCAATGAGTGGTAAAAGCCTGTTCCGGGTTACAAATCGCGGTGATTATCGCACACAGTTGCAAATTAGCGAATAAACAGGTATGCCACTATCAAGTCCAGCTCCGTGGCGCAGCGGTCAACACGTTAGCCTGCGACATGGGAGTCCCGGGTTCGATCCCCGGTCAGGTCAAGATGGAAAAAGATCTTTTACATATTGACCTGGGTCTTGGATGTTTATCTATATAAGTATATATTATAAAATATAGTATCGTTGAGTTAGTATCCTGCTACACAAGTTCACAACTTACTGTGGGGCTAGCTCAATTTGTGTGATATGTCCCTATATATTTATTTATATTTTACGTCATACACTAAATACACATAAGTATACAGGAGTCCATAGGTTAGACGTGTTTCCGGTGTAGTATTTGCAATCGGCCCCATTGAAGATAAGAAGATCATATCATAGGAAGGAAGTCACGGGAAGGACAAAAATCCTGCAGCAAACAAGTATCAAATATTAATTTGGAGCGCAAAAATAAAACCATACCAGAGAAAACGTCGGTGAATGTGTGAAGTGTGAAAACTCCTTTATGCATGAGAAAAATAACTGTAGACAGAAATACAACAAAAGAACTCGCAGAAGTGAGATAATCAGAGGAAGAAGAACATAACATTTATAAATATGCGCACTAGCGTAACACATAATAACCTGTGGATTAAAAATCAAATAAAGTAGAAACTACGTCTTTTAAGATTATGTTTGAAGAGATTGCTTAGCAATAAGTCCGCCTTTGTGTCATATATTTTGTTAATTATGCTCTTTGTGTATTTTTGTTACTATGGCGCAATAAATATATACTGTGTTGTATAATAATAGTTCATCATCATCATCATCTCAGCCACAAGAAGTCCACTGCTGGACATAGGCCTCCCCTAAGGATTTCCAATATGACCGGTTAGAAGCGGCCTGCATCCAGCGCCTTCCTGCGACCTTAATCAGGTCGTCCGACCACCTGGTCGGTGGGTGTCCAACGCTGCGCTTGCCGGTACGTGGTCGCCATTCGAGAACCCTTCTGCCCCATCGGCCATCGGTTGTTCGCGCTATGTGCCCCGCCCACTGCCACTTCAAAGAGCTAATCCGCTGAGCTATGTCGGTGACCTTCGTTCTTCTACGGATCTCCTCGTTGATAATAATAGTTAATAATAATAGTTATGTGCCTATAATTTCAATTCAAGGTAAAATTGTACCGTGTTGTGATGCACCATCGATCCATCCAAAGGAGGTCCGGTGCACTGCTTCACCCCCTAATTCATCCCCTTAGGATTTGAATTTCCAAAAACCCTTTCTGAGTGCTCGCTCAAATAAATCATGAAAGGAACCTCTGAACTAAATTTCAAGTTTCCAAGTACAGTAGTTCTTTCTTTCTTCTTTTTTATTATGGCTTCCACCGAGATTTCAGTGATTCTGCCAATGTCCAGTATAATGAGATACCAAGTATCGGTGTTGTACGGTATGTGGCATGTGGCATCAAAGATGGCGTATGTTCTTTGGCAGCCTTGTGGGAGATTTTGGCGACAAATCTATACGAGTCCATTTAACAGTCTACTTTAACTATTTCACAAATTGTTCTCGAGCACGAGCGTTTATAACACCAAACTACACCAATTTCATATTATAAAGTCCACTTAAATCAATTTGCAAAATTGTATAAGGCAACGTATAAGGTAACGACAACTGAACCCCTTGACTTCCCACCAAAAACTCAAGTACAGTAGTTGCGGTTGTGCATTAATTTATAAGTCAGTTAGAGACAGGTTTGTCTTTTATATATCATCATCATCATTTCGTGTAGGTGACACGGTCAGTCGACCATGCACACCCTGTTGTCAGAATTCTTCGGAACCGCCTCTCGGCCTCTGACGTGGTTCTATTAACGACTACCAGATGGCAGTCGGGACCAACGACTTAACGAGCCTTCCGAAGCACGGAATTATCTTTCTTATCAAACAATCAGGTGATTCATGCCTGCAATGTCCTAACCAAACTAGAAACAACAAAGTATGCTTCCCGTGGGAATCGAACCACGACCCCCGGGTCAACAAAGCAAACGCCTTAACCACTGGACCACGGAGGCTGTTAAATATATAGATAAAGTAGGTAAGCTGTCAATGTCAGCCATCAGGTATAATCTCGATACAGCGCTTTACAATGTAGACGATTTTGTGCACTGCTATAGATACATTCTTGACTTAAAATAGAAGTATGAGTAGCATAGTTACTCTACTGCTTTCTCTGTATTTTGTGGTGGCGATTCACCGAACTGATGATGCTCTTTATCCTGATTGAGTCAGAGAATGAGGGGCCTAATTAAATACGATACTACTCGGTACTTATAGACATTAATGTATACTGACTACCTATTTTTAAACTCCTCCTGGTCTTCGTCGTCAAGTGGGTATTCAAAAAGCGATGGTTAACCATTGGAAAAAAATGTAGTCATTAAAATTTCAGTGGTTCAATAACGTTTGTTTCTGTAATATAATTCGCTTATGAGGTGAAAAAACCACTGCTAAGGAGGCCCAAAAGAAAATACCACTGAGGGTTTCAGAGAGGTAAAATGTTCCTCTTCAGTTCTTGAGTGAATAACAAAAGGATTCCATCTGTGATATGAACTGGTGAAAGTCCCCTCGGAAATATTTTTCTGCGGTTTTGAAAATACCCAATATTTTCGGAACCGCAGAAAAATATTTCTGAAAATGTACCGATTTGCCTGCGTCGGAATTCAAACCCGGTGCCCCTCGTGTTGCAGGCTGGCGTGTTACCACTGTGCCATGGAGGATGTCTGAATACATTTTCATTTCATTTCATTTCGAGCCATTAACTGTCCCACTGGGCAAAGGCCTCCCTCCATTTTTTCCATTCGGTCCGATCTAGGGATAGATTTCTCCAGTTGTCGTGGAGCTTGTCGATTTCATCTCGCCATCGCATTCTTGGCTTACCTGGTCTTCTTTAAGATGTTGGAACCCAACAGGTGGTGGCCTTTGCCCAGGAGTAGTTTGGCTGACGTTATACGTGTCCAGCCCAGTCCCACTTCAGCCGTGCTGAATACAAAGCTTTTAAAACTGCATAGAATGATTATTTGAGTTAGATAATCACACAGTACATTAAGCAAACCAACAGAACGGTTTAATTTAGCTTTATTGAGCAGTACATGCGTGCCATTCAGTTTATACGTACATTTGTACTGCACCAATTGGGACGAGCTGTGAAAACTATTTAGTTGGCCGGATTTTGGATGCGCTTTGGACGTTTTTTTGACTACCTATTTCACGATCCTCAATTGTGTCCCAGAGTTCCCTTATTATGACAGCATTCATACTGTAATTTAATTGTGCAGTCTCCTTAAGTAGCTTTAGGACTGCGACAGACACCTTTACTCTTACAGAAGGGTACTTAAATCGTACATTGAGACATATGGGTTCATTCATCACTTTTTTGTTAGCTATTTAGGTCCTAGTAATGCTGAAAAAAAGCATTCCCTTTCTGTTTCCACCTTTCTCTATCTCTTGCAATCTGTTAGCAAGTTTTGTTAAAACCAAACAAATCATCTGTGCGTCTCGTTTTAGGTTAGCCCCTGATCGATTTTATTCATTACTAGCCGTTACCCGCGGCTTCGCCCGCGTAATATATAGCCTATGTCCTTCTCAGTACCCTAACCTATATGTATGCAAAATTTCATGATGATCGGTTCAGTAGATACGGTGTGAAAGCATAACAAACAAACAAACTGACTCTCGCATTTATAATATTAGTTAGGATTAGGATTCAATGAACTTTATTTTAAAAATGTTTTACAGAAAATATCTTGAGCACCTTGTAGCTTTAAAAGATAAGCTAGGACAGGTGTCTAGAGACAGCTTAATTTTTTTTCACTTGTTGCTCTTACACACAAACTACGTGATACATAGTGGAATTCGATAAACATACGCATATCTGAGCCCTATCGATATTAATATTCGTATTTTAAAAAAATAACCTGGCTCTTATTAAGATAGAGTCGTTATATATCTATTCTTTATTTAAATACTTTAATAGCATTTCTAGACATGGGCTCGTATACATATTTTATGAACCGCATTAGCATCTGTTTAAGCCTAACCCTAACGAATTCAATCCCAGGATAAATTTATTAATTCCACATTATCTAAGTAACATTATTTAACTACATTTATTATCTAGAAATTCTGTTCTAAGTGGTGTCTTGTGGTTACTCTGATACATCGCACGTGAGCTGAAGGCTTATTATTTTTGTAAATTGTATTAAGTGATAAATAATTCAAATTAATTCTGGCAAGTAATGGAGAACATATACAAAAGGTTGTTTTATGTACCCAACAACATGCTTCCTTAAATCCTTGACGAACTCCGTGGCGCAGCGGTCAACACGTCTGCCTGCGACACGGATGGTCTCGGGTTCGATCCCCGGTCAGGTCAAGATGGAAAATGATCTTTTTCAGATTGACCTGGGTCTTGGATGTTTATCTATTTATGTATTTGTTATAAAATATAGTATCGTTGAGTTAGTATCCCATAACACAAGTCTCAAACTTACTTTGGGGTTAGCTCAATCTGAGTGATTTGTCAAAAAAAAAAATAGGTCAGCCAATGCTTATAGTTATAAAGCCGTTGGGTCTAGAAGATTTATTAAAGCACACATGACAATTGTTAGTTCTCGGTTTTGTTACGAGCATAAGCGAGGAGCCCGACGGTCCAGTATGTGAGCTCTATGAGCGCTTACGTATGGTAAGCAACCCTTGGTGCAGTCCCTACTTGGATGGCTGACCGCAAGTGGCATAAAAATATCTCGAGCTCCTCCGTACTTCGGAAGGCACGTTAAGCCGTTGGTCAGGGCTATTATCGTTGATGGCAGTCGTTAAGCTACGTCAGATGCATGAAAAGAGTAATGAATGTAGATGAAGCGAAAGAGGTTTGTAAGGATCGTAGCAAGTGGAATTCCATACTTTCTGCCTACCCCTATGGGAAAGAGGCGTGATAGTATGTATGTATGTATGTAGATGCCTTAAGCTTGAAAAATCTGACACCAGTGTTGGCCACTTACACATACGAAAAACAAAACAAGCAATCATAGGCTTTGTTTAGCTTGTGTTTTGTAAGTCGCCTTCTACGATGTCCACGGTAAGACGTGGAGTGGTCCTATTCTACTCTGCTAGGAACCACGCGGCTACTATGGCCACATTATACAGTACTCGAATTGAATCAAACATATATCCCTTTTTCTTCTTTTCCCTCGCCTTATCTTAGGAGTCGGCATTGTAAGTCAACTCTCTCCATATTTATATCATTAACTATTTCAGTATTAACTCCGCAATTCCTTATATCCGATCTGACACATTCCATCCACGACTGTCTTGGTTTCCTGCGTCCTCTTCGTCCCCCTTCCTCTTATTGAACCATTCTCTTTGTCAGATGTTGGGCATTTGTCATCTCCCCTTTTGTTTGTCCCCTCTACATCCATCCATTGACGAGCTCTGTGGCGCAGTGGTTTACACGCAAGCCTACGACACGAGTGTCCCGGTTTCAATACCCGGTCAGGTCTTGATGGAAAACGAACTTTTTCACATTGACCTGGGTTGATGTTTATCTATAAAAGTCTATATAGAATATAGTGTTGTTGAGTTAGTATCCTGCGACACAAGTTCACAACTGGGGTTAACTAAATTTATGTAATATGTCCCTATATATTTATTTATCCAATATATGTCCCTGTCTCACACAATTATGCTTAAATTTTTATGTCCCTTCGTGCACAAAATTTGGTAAAAGAACTGACGGTATGTAAGTGACTGACGTACGGCCTTGGGGGAGTTCGTCTTCTTGAATTATTACCAATGCTCTTTTAAAATGTATCAAGGTTCGTCTGAGACACGAAAATTCGTAAGAAAACATTTAGATTGTATTTTATTTCTATATTCTTCTTTTTTAAGGCTCTGTCAAAGTGAAACTTATTACTAAGCCTTCGCTGTCCGTCTATTCATCTGTTACAGGCCTGTATCTATTGAATCATAATAGATAGAGCCTTGACATTTTCACAAAAATATGTATTGCCGCTTTTACAAAAATAAATAAACATTAATGGGTATAATATATAGATTTAATGTTTTTTAATTAAACTTTTATTAAACTGTTATACGGTAGTACGCACACAAGCTAAACAAAGTTTATAAACATCAAAGAGTCCTCTCCAACCCATCTGGCTAGCGTGGAGAGTATAGGCCAAATCCTCTGACTGCTCTGGCTAATATATGGCTCTGGTAGTACAGAGAGGGTCGTGCTCCTGCAGTGGAGACTAATAAAGACCTGATGAAGAAGATGAAGAAGACGGTAGTACGTAACCTTCGTGTAAAAATGTTTTGGCTAAATCAAACATTATTTTTTAATTAAATAGATAATGTACGGTTAATTTTCAACCTTTCTTGGTTAAACTATTTCATGAAACTAGTTATCTACCTATTATACGGTCGACAACAACAAATCTATTAACATATATACCATTACGTTGTTTTCACAAACAAGAGGATTTACAAAGCAAATAAACCAACAAAACAGTATATCCTGCTGTATTTAAATCCCGACACTGAAAACCAGGGGCGTATCTACTGTCGAATTAGCTGTATCAAGGTTATGGGCCCAGGGTTATACAGCATGATTTTGAACTTTGACTTTGAGCTATAATGAAATATCGGAATTAGAATGCCTAGTGGAATATATAATTGCAAGGAAAAAAGCTTTTTCCAACCCGATTCTGTGACTTTGTATGGAAGTTCTAAGTTTTTATTTCGTTTTTTCAAACGTTTCGTGTCTAGAAAACGGGATATAAGGCTCGTAGCGTGTAGGTATTGGAATTCAAAAAATTTAATCGTAAAACTCCAGTATACTAGAGCTATATGTATGTACGTATTAATACAAATTAGTCACGTTTTTCCACCAACTAAACTGATAATTAAAATTGGTAGGTGCGTAAATAGTGAATTACTCTATCGTCACTCAGTTCATGGTTGAATACCAGTTGTTTGCTCACGTAACAACAATATCATGAAATTTCACATACACGTAGTCTGGAGATGGACATACGCTACTTTCATCCCTGTGAAAAGTGCTGTTCCTCAGGAATCGACTCTAACGCGAGTGGACCCACCGGCAAAAGCTAGTTTTATATAATTTTATATAACTTAAAATAATTGTTTTATTTTCCCGTGGATGTCGTAAAAGGCGACTTAGGAAACTAAAGCTAAACAAAGCTTATAAACATCAAAGAGACCTCTCCAACCCGTCTGGCCAGCGTGGAGAGTGTAGTCCAAATCCTCTTACTGCTCTGGCAGCACAGAGAGGGTCGTGTTCCTGTAGTGGAGTCTAATAAAGACCTGATGATGATGATGATGTTTAAATTTATCCGAATAAAGAGTTATTGTATTCTTTTCTATTGTATTTTTTTTTTTCAAATTTGCATTATTACGGTTATTGTAAACGGATGATTTGCGGGTAAAAATAATGTACTTTTTTTAAACACGGGAACCACTCCGTTCATTGGAGCTGTAGTATTTTTTAATAAATACCCAGGGCCTTGCACAGACAAGATACGCCGCAGCTGAAAACCTAGTTATTTAACGAGTGTGAGCTTTCGAGTCGTGTCCGCTCTAGATAAAAGCTCTGTTGGATCGGCGTTTGTTTGTTTGTTCGCGTAAACAATGCTCCGTGTAATCTCAGTTAAATATAGTTTGTAATAATACAGATTATGCAAAGCAGACATTTTCCATGAATATAATTATTGTAAACTAGTATGTGTTTAGAGAGGTAAGCCGGCTTGAAATTAGAATTTGTTTCAGAGGCTTAGTTCAGCGAAATTAGCGCAACCCATAGTTTTATTCTTTTACGCCTAAATCCGATCAAATTGAAAAATCTACTGTAGTACTTCAGTAGTAAATTACTTGTAGTATTTTTGGTATTACCTCATTGATTCGCATTTGGTAAATTAAGACAACTACTCAAACCCCCTATAAGTGGCAATTTGGCTACTTTTGGCGGTAATGAGAAGTTCTAGTTGTACTCGTACAAATAGTAACTACTCATTACCATCAAATTACTGCTGGTCCTGCCCGTGTGGAAATTTTTATCCATATCTTATTTTTTAATTTAATAAGAGGAAATATGGTACATAATTTTAGCTGGCGAAAAATGAAACAAATATTTTGGCTTATCTAAGCTGGTAACTACGAAAACCTTCAAAGAAATCCAAATCGCACTTGACCAATTGTTTAACTACTTAGTAGTTTATAATATTCTTGAAGTAAAAAGTACTGCTGAAAATGCTGAAAATTTTTGGTAAAACGTAAAGTATGTCATCATATAACTAGAGGTAGACCCACCCAAATGCTGAATGTAGCAAAAATATTTACAGAAAAATATAATATAAAGCATTTAAGACCTTATTTCATCCTAATTTTAAAACTGAGAGTGACAGAGAGAGCTCTGATCAGTGCGCCCGCGTTCGAAGACCCCTTCATCCTTCTATCATCATCATTTCGTGTAGGTGACACGGTCAGTCGACCATGCACACCCTGGTATCAGAGTTCTTCGGAACCATCTCTCGGCCTCTGACGTGGTTCCTTTAACGACTACCAAATGGCAGCCGGGACCAACGGCGGAATCATCTTTCTTATCAGACAATCAGGTAATTCATGCCTGCAATGTCCTAACCAAACTGGAAACAACTTAACTAAGTAAGCTTCCCGTGGGAATCGAACCACGTCCCGGTCAACAAGGCAAACGCCTTAACTACTGGACCACGGAAGCTGTTCGAAGGGGTAACCAAGGCACATACCTTCAGTCGTGTCTGCTGTGACGGTGACAAGCAGCGCCAGCAGCGCAAGGCACCATGCTCCTCGCATCTGGAAACAAAGAGACAATGAGGTTTTTTGAAATCCTCACCACCAAATGGCACAGCCGCTGTCATCAGATAATATTTTACAAGCCGCTACAACTGACAAGGTTTTTTGGTTGGAAGTCAAGGGGTTCAGTTGTCGTTTGCCTTATACAATTTTGCTAATTGATTTAAGAGTCCCACGTAAAGCCGCAATCCCATACAAACGTAGTTTCGTTTTAGTTTTACAACAGTTAAGCCAATCTCAACCAAATTTCGTACATATGACCGGATAAGGCATATTGATGTTTATAATCAGATTTCAATTTTAAAAACAATACCTTTACAAAATAACAGCGATTTGAAGTTTCGTATCGAAAACTTGTACTCGCTGTAATTTTGTATAGGTATTGTTTTTAAAATTGAAATCTGATTATAAACATCAATATGCCTTATCCGGTCGTATGTACGAAATTTGGTTGAGATTGGCTTAACTGTTGTAAAACTAAAACGAAACTACGTTTGTATGGGATTGCGGCTTTACGTGGGACTCTTAAGTGGATTTTATAATATGAAATTGGTGTAGTTTGGTGTTATAAATGCTCGTGCTCGAGAACAATTTGTGAAATAGTTAAAGTAGACTGTTAAATGGACTCGTATAGATTTGTCGCCAAAATCTCCTACGAGGCTGCCAAAGAACATACGCCATCTTTGATGACACATACCGTACAACACCGATACTTAGTATCTCATTATACTGGACATTGGCAGAATCACTGAAATCTCGGTGGAAGCCATAATTAAAAAGAAGAAGAAGAACAACTGACAAAAAATGTATCAGTACAGTTTACCGGTCTTAACGCCTCATAGTGTTTATTTCAAATACCCTTATTGTAAGCTTACAATTTGTTATTAAATAAAATCCATACTATATATACCATACTTAATATTATAAATGTAAAAGTAACTCTGTCTCTGTCTATCTCGCTTTCACGCTAAAACTACTGAGCCGATTTAAATGACATTTGGTACACAGCTACACAGCACAGATAGACACAAAGTCTACCGAAACTCGTTATTCTACGCGGACGAAGTCACAGGCGAAGCTAGTAAAAAATATAAATATTACTAAGTGAGATCCTTTAAAATGTTATTTGACGTGAAAAGCAAAAGATACCTGAAAAGCCTATTTTCTAAATAATGGGTTTGACTTTGACATACGACGATATACATGACTATTTTAAAACCTTTGCGTACGAGGTAAACGATTTCTCATGAAATATACTATATCCCATGAATTTTGTTTTATGTTGGTTTGTACCAGTTTAGATTTTATTGAATATCTAATAGGAATAAGGCGTGGAAAGATGTTGGGCCATCTTATATGACACGACAACAAAAGCATCTTAAAAGGAAAGATTAAACATAGAAGGGAAAGCGAGGCTGATGAGAGCTCAACAGAGTAAATAAAAGAGAAGGCAAAAGTCGTATTACAAGGTCAAGATACGAAAAACACTCCTCCAACAAGAACAAAGTTCTAAATATATGATGATGTACAAGTTTACATAATTAAGTACCATTTAAATTTATTTCATTGACTTCCTGGTGTAAGAGCAACTGATATCTTTTCGGAGATGGGCTATTAGATATCTAATCGTCATCATCATCATCATCAGGCCTGTTTTAGTCTCTACTGCAGGAGCACGACCCTCTCTGCACTACCAGAGTCATACATACGCCAGAATAGACAGAGGATTTGGCCTACACTCTCCACACGAGCCAGACGTGTTGGAGAGGTCTCTTTGGTGTTCATAAGCTTTTTTAGCTTGTGTTTCCTAAGTCACCTTGAACGACATCCACGAGAAGACTTGGAGTGGTACTTTTCTACTCTGCCGGGAACCACAAATTAATCAAATAAATTTCAAAAAAAATACAATAAAATTTGGTAGATTTTAAACCTCATCGCCAATAATATCAGTTCACGTTAATTTCTTCAAAATTATTTTTATTTCCATTTATCACATACCTACCAACTAGTGACGCAGCATATCTATCTAAAGGTGACTGACTGACTGACATAGTGATCTATCAACGCACAGCCCAAACCACTGGACGGATCGGGCTGAAATTTGCCATGCAGGTAGATGTTATGACGTAGGCATCCGCTAAGAAAGGATTTTGATCACTTCTATCCCCAAGGGGATAAAATAGGGGATGAAAGTTTGTATGAAACTTTGTCAATTTTAAACAGATCGGTAATCTAAATATATAAAACTCAAAGGTGACTGACTGACTGACATAGTGATCTATCAACGCACAGCCCAAACCACTGGACGGATCGGGCTGAAATTTGCCATGCAGGTAGATGTTATGACGTGGGCATCCGCTAAGAAAAATAAAAAAAGAAGTTGAAGAATGTACTGTCGTCCCTATTGTTACTGACGGTGCATGTTTGTTTCGTGCTCTCTCTTGTTTAATGTACGGAACACAAGATAGAGCGATGGAGGTGCGTTCAGAAATTGTCAGAATGTGGTTAATGACTGGAGCAAGTTTTCAATTACTCAATAGCTTGATAGTAGTAATCTGGCCTTATGACAGATTAGTTAAGAATATTGTGTACAAAGAAGTTTTGTAGGCCCTAAGTTTTTACACATGCTAAACAAAAGTAAAACCGCAAAACTACTTCTTAACGCGAGCGAAGCCGCGGGCAAAAGCTAGTTTCTTATAAAATGATAGACAAATATCATCTTAGTCTACCTGCGAATATGAACACAATAAATTGTTCGAAACGTTAGGTGTATAAATAAAGTAATAAACGCAATAAAACCGCATTAAATGAATTGTTTAAATGTGTACCCATCGCGAAAATATTAGATATCATTATGGTAGAACGAACCATTTTCCTTGAGGTACAGCTGAAAAGGATTATCCAGATCCGTTCTTTAATCAATTTCCAGAATTATGCCAAGATTAAAACGATCCCGAATAATTAGAATCAGCCGCATAATAAGCCAATAATCCTCGAAATTAATTCAACTAACAGACGGAAATTCTTTCCTGGTTTTGAGACGCAAGACGTCAGAATCTCAACAAATATAGAAGTAGCAATTGATCCAAAAGGCAAATTCATTAAAATTAAAGCACATAAAATAGGTGCGACTGGTAAAGGTTGTTTCTCGCTTGAATTGCAACTTCTTCAATTTTGAATTAAAACTGTGTACAGTTACAATTTTACTTAACTCATTGTATTGAATTTATTGTATATCGACTAAATCATAAGTAGTCCGGTTGCTTTATTTGTTAGCTTTCTTTTCAGAAGGGGAGATTTGCGACGTGGACGAGATGTACCTACCTAAAGTATTCCTTCGTTTAAAGTCAAAACTCATATTTGTTTCTACACTAGCCTTTGCCCGCGGATCCACTCACGTTATTTTCGATCCTTCGGGAACCGTAACAATCTTCTGGCATAAAAAGTAGCTTATGTGTTAATCTAGGTAATAAACTATCTGTTTGCAAAGTGTAATCTAAATCGTTTGGGCGTGATTAACGAATATCCAAATTTTTTAATATTAGCAGGAAGTAGGATTAACGGACCAAACTCGTGTAAATTCTGACCAATTGCGAACAAAGCGAGTTGCGCCTGAAGATTTCCTGGATTTGCAGTGAAAATTCACATTTATTTCAATGGAGCTCGCGGCAGAATTTAAAGCTTGAATCACAATGGCGCAGGAACGTTTGTCGTAATATTTTAAAACGAAAAGTTTTCATGTTTCGTTGGCTGTTAGTCTGTTAGGGCTAATTCTGTAAAATGATAGTCTTTTGCGCTTACATACCAACTTATTACATTGTTAAATAATACTTTTTAAATCATGATATCATTGCGGTATCTTCTTTGATGTTTCCAACACGTTTCATACAGACTAAGTTTTTTACTTCTTATGGACAAATCACACAGATTGAGCTTGCCCTACAATAATTTGTGAATTTGTGTCATAGGATACTAACTCATCGATTATAATAGATACATATATCGATAAACATCCAAGGACTAGGCCAATCTAAAAAAGATCGTTTTCCATCATGACCTGGCTAAGAATCGAACCTCTTGTGTCGTATACTGGCATGTTAACCACTCCTCCACGAAAACTGGAAAACAATCATTTTCTATTATAGAAACTATACCACTAGGAGGGTAAATATTGGCCCTCTTGAAGCTTTTAATATCCTTCTAGCCAACGTTTTCTCGTAGCCTTATAGAACCACTGTGCTTAACGGACCGTGCTCAATTGTTTTATTTCCATCGCCGACTGACTTGAGACTAGTTAAATTTTGACGACACGTTTCAATCTGCCTCTTTATGGCTCGTTTAAAAGTTATTGCTTTTGAGTGCAAAAATAATTATGTTTAATTCTTTCCAGAGAACCTGGAATTGGTCGTAAGTTTAAAGAAGGTTTGGTCGAGTTTTGTTCAGAGAAATGCACTTTCTTCGAGACGAGTTAAATAGATATCATCACCTTTGAGGTTATACAATCAGTTCAGCGATAGGTTGTATGAAACGTAATTGACTCTTGAAAGATAGTCGCATACAACAGGTCCCCGAATTATCTACCTAAGACGGTAAATATTGGCTCTCTTGAAGCTTTTAATATCCTCCCTAACTTCCCAACCAACGTTTTCTAGTAGCCTTTGGAACCACATCGCTAACGGACCGTACTCAATTGTTTTATTTCCATTCCCGACCGACTTGGAGACCAGCTAAATTTTGACGACACGTTTCAATCTGCCTCTTTATGGCTCATTTAGAAGTTATTGCTTTGAGTGCAAAAATCATTATGTTTAATTTTTTCTCGAGAAATTTGAATTGGTCGTAAGTTTGAAACAGTTTTGGTTCTTTTGCTCGAAGAAGCGCACTTTCTTCGAGACGAGTTATATTGATTCTTTCAGGTCATAAAATCTATCTTACTCAAGTTTGTAAGAAAACGTAATGGAATCTTTAAAGAACCAACAGACCCTAAATTATCCACAATTGTTTTCTCTTATAAAAACTAAAACTATTGTAACTATATAACTAAAATATATTGGCTGATATTGGCCTTCTTCAAGCTTTTAATATCCTTTCCAACCAACGTTCTCTTGCAGCCGGAGCCTTGTAGAACCACTGTGCCTAACGGACCGTGTTCAATTGTTTTATTTCCATCGCCGACTGACTTGAAGAACAATTAAATTTTTGACGACACGTTTCAATCTGTCTCTTTATGGCTCATTTAAAAGTTATTACTTTTGAGTGCAAAATGTTTAATTCTTTCCAGAGAACCTGGAATTGGTCGTAAGTTTAAAGAAGGTTTGGCCGAGTTTTGTTCAGAGAAATGCACTTTCTTCGAGACGAGTTAAATAGATATCATCACCTTTAAGGTTATACAATCAGTTCAGCAATAGGTTGTATGAAACGTAATTGACTCTTGAAAGATAGTTGCATACAACAGGTCCCCGAATCATCTACCTAAGGCGGTAAATATTGGCTCTCTTGAAGCTTTTAATATCCTCCCCAACTTCCCAACCAACGTTTTTTAGTAGCCTTTGGAACCACATCGCTAACGGACCGTACTCAATTGTTTTATTTCCATCGCCGACTGACTTGAAGAACAGTTAAATTTTGACGACACGTTTCAATCTGCCTCTTCATGGCTCATTTAAAAGTTATTGCTTGTGAGTGCAAAAATAATTATGTTTAATTCTTTCCAGAGAATCTACAATTGGTCGTAAGTTTGAAGAAGTTTTGGTGGTTTTGCTCGAAGAAGCGCACTTTCTTCGGGACGAGTTATATTGATTCTTTGAGGTCATAAAATCTATCTAACTCAAGTTTGTAAGAAAACGTAATGGAATCTTTAAAGAACCAACAGACCCTAAATTATCCACAATTGTTTTCTCTTATAGAAACTAAAACTATTGTAACTATATAACTAAAATATATTGGCTGATATTGGCCTTCTTCAAGCTTTTAATATCCTTTCCAACCAACGTTCTCTTGCAGCCGGAGCCTTGTAGAACCACTGTGCCTAACGGACCGTGTTCAATTGTTTTATTTCCATCGCCGACTGACTTGAAGAACAATTAAATTTTTGACGACACGTTTCAATCTGTCTCTTTATGGCTCATTTAAAAGTTATTACTTTTGAGTGCAAAATGTTTAATTCTTTCCAGAGAATCTGGAATTGGTCGTAAGGTTTGGTCGAGTTTTGTTCAGAGAAACGCACTTTCTTCGAGACGAGTCAAATAGATTTTATCACATTTGAGGTTATACATCAGTTCAACAATAAGGTTGTATGAAACATAATTGACTCTTGACAGATAGTCGCATACAAAAGGTCCCCGAATTATCCACAATTGTTTTCAATTATAGAAACTACACCACTAAGACGGTAAATACTGGCTCTCTTGAAGCTTTTAATATCCTCCTCAACTTCCCAACCAACGTTTTCTAGTAGCCTTTGGAACCACATCGCTAACGGACCGTACTCAATTGATTTATTTCCATTCCCGACCGACTTGGAGACCAGCTAAATTTTGACGACACGTTTCAATCTGCCTCTTCATGGCTCATTTAAAAGTTATTGCTTTTGATTGCAAAAATAATTGTGTTTAATTCTTTGCAGAGAATCTAAACTTGGTCGTAAGTTTGAAGAAGTTTTGGTTATTTTGCTCGAAGAAGCGCACTTTCTTCGAGACGAGTTATATTGATTCTTTGAGGTCATGAAATCTATCTAACTCAAGTTTGTAAGAAAACGTAATGGAATCTTCAAAGAACCAACGGACCCCAAATTATCCACAATTTTTTTCTCTTATAGAAACTACACCACTAAGAGAGTAAAATATATTGGCTGATATTGGCCCTCTTCAAGCTTTTAATATCCTTTTCAACCAACGTTCTCTCGTAGCCGGAGCCTTGTAGAACCACTGTGCATACCGGACCGTGTTCAATTGTTTTACTTCCATCGCCATTGAAGAACAGTTAAATTTTTGACGACACGTTACAATCTGCTTCTTTATGGCTCATTTAAAAGTTATTGCTTTTGAGTGCAAAAATAATTATGTTTAATTCTTTCTCGAGAAATTCGAATTGGTCGTAAGTTTGAAGAAGTTTTCATCTTGTTTTGCTCGAATCTTGTAACTAATGTGATTATTTAGTCTATTGATGCATTTGGTCTTGATATGAATATGTTAAAATTGCATGTAGTCAAGTATGTAATTTAGTTTAGTCTAATCCTGTTACTAATTTTACAAGTTTGAGGGATTTATATATCGGTGATCATATTATTTTTTATTTTGTGGAACTTGTAGATAATTAACCGATTGTTCTCAATGTTGACGAAATATTCCTTATGATCTCGCATCTTCCAAGTTTTAGACCACCTTCTTGTGTTACGATAATAATTAATGACCATTAGTGATAAGACGAGTTGCTACTGTCGACCAGTTACATTTGCGATCATTCGATGCCAACCCGTTTTTTGGACCGTCCATTTTCCGCCTTTTGGAGATCTCCAATTGTTTTATTACGTTTTATTACAATGGACGACTGGGAGACCACTTAAGTTTTGACGACACGTTTCAATTCGCCTCTTGATGGCTCATTAAAAAGTTCCGCGTCCAGAGGGATCTGTGATTGCTTTTAAATGCAAAACGAGGAGTTTTTAACTCTTTCTGAGGATATCTGATGTTTAAAATAAGGTAAATTTGAAGGTTTGCTTTGGCAAAAGTGTTTTTTGTGACTGAAAAGATTCTTTGAACAATATTAGAGGTTTTGTATGGAAATATACACTTCGTGTCTGCGGTGCGAGACGTGCGAGAGACACAAACACAACACAGACAGCCCTCGACCAAGCCAGTTCCGTCGCAGGCCGTTCGCGCCCCTCACGCCCCTCGCCGTACCCGCGCCCGTACAGACACCCACATATAGCCACAAGCGGTTTTACGTGCACACATGCTTAAGTGTCGTTTCTTTTCGCGCAGTGTATATATTCTTTGACACAGTCACAGAATTAATAATAGTACTACACAGTTCAGTTCTTATACAAAGTATCATAATATTTACAGCCATCAATACACAAACCCACTTGAATATACAAACCCATAAATTTTCCCATACCGTCCATTTTTCAGAAGCCCATTGTTCAATCACACCCTTTAGTAGGTATTTTATAAAAACGCGCATCTGCCGTTAAAAGGGAATAAATCATGTTATCATATATTAATATAACTCGATTCTCGATTTGTGTCCGTTTTAGGGTTCCGTACGTCCGAGTGTTAAAACGAACGGTACGGTTTGTATACTTGTTTGCCTTTTACAGCAAATTTGCACCAAATGTGTTCGTCTTTTTAGGTTTCCATTAAACGAAACCCTTAAATATAATAAAAATATACTGTCAGTAGTTTTTAAGATATAGTACATCTTCATAAACCGCAAATATAACTTGGTCATTCATACAAACGCTATGAATAACAAAGTATTTTTTCTGGCCAAAACATTATAGTGGTATTTTAGTTTACAGACCTACAGAGCAAGGAACTTTAAAGCAGCACGCGCGCTAATGACAACACGTTTCTTGCTCTGTGTCTCAATCGATTCCGTCTGATGTGCAAAACCAGAACAGTTGTTGGAAATGCTGCTCCGCTTCATTGATACTACTTTGTTATGTTGTTTTTAATTTGCTCACAAACTTATTGCTCATAAACACGAAAATGTTCCAAAAATAATGATGTTGTAAAATGAAAAGAAATGGCAAAAAAAGAAAAGTAAAAAGAAAGAAATATAACTATAATCATGCAAAGACCTTTAGGCCAGTAGGCGACCAATACTTTTGAAAAGAGTTTCTTTCGGCGTTTCTTCTCTGCATGGTCGGTTCCGAAACGCTAGTAGTCTGTAGCTTTTGAACAAAAATTAGTAAATTCTTAATATTTAATTAGATAATTTTAAATGTGATTTGACGTTAATATGTGCCTGCAGAGCCTGTTTTCTGAATAAACATTTTGAATCTTGAATCTTAAATAAATAGAAATAAATTATTAACCTACGAGTATTTTATCGTACAGAACCCTCAACGCAAGTTCGACTCGCGCTTAACCGGATTCCCCCATTATTCATTTCATGTGAGCTTTCTGGCGTTGATGGTACTCATTTAAATAAATATTTTAAATGACGATTTTGAAACATATTTTTTTAAATTTATGAATATTTCACGAGCTACTATTTAAACAAATATCGTTTTATTTTAGTAGTCAAAAATTTAACAGTAATAACAATTGGTGTTTTAAAAAAAATCAACCACGTTTGATTGAAGAATTCCGTTATTGAATTGTATAAAAAGGATATACTTAGAGTAGCAAAGTTATTGGTAATTTTATCAGCACCTCCTCTTTTGTTGCAGATGACCATGGGTGACGGTGACCACCTTCCATCAGGTGGCTCGTCTGCTCGCTTACCGTCAAATTTATGTACAAATAAGAAAGAAAAAATAAAAACAACTAAATCTCTATCTATATCTATGATTTTCTAAAGTATATGTACCTGTAAGATACATGCTGGTAAAAATTTATTTGTTAAGTAACAAAAATAGGTTACCATTAAAAATACCTTTAAGTAACCTAACCACTCCATAGTATATAAATTTTTATGTCAAAAATTGTCTCCCGGCGTAAGTTTGGTAACAAAAAACCACAGAAACCATATACAAAGAATGCTATGTCTATTTTCAGCCTATAGTGTCCCACTACAGAGCAAGTTTTGTTCAATAAGGTAATATTAGTTTTGTTAACTTTTAACATTTTTGAAATGGACTTTTCCAACCAATTTCAAACAAACTTAATTAAAATAAAATAAAAATAAAATAAATATATACGGACATCTCACACAGATTGAGCTAGCCCCAAAGTAAGTTCTTATGAAAGACTTGTGTTATGGGATACTAACTCAACGATACTATATTTTATAACAAATACATATATAAATAAACATCCAAGACCCAGGTCAATCTGAAAAAGATCATTTTCCATCTTGACCTGACCGGGGATCGAACCTGGGACCATCCGTGTCGCAGGCAGGCGTGATGACCGCTGCGCCACGGAGCTCGTCGAAATTCATCAACATTTGCGGCGCCACCCAGAAATTACCTAATTCTTTTAATTTTTAATTATATCGAATTTTAAAAATCTAACAAGTACATAACTAGTCAATTACTTGTAGTATTTTTTTATTCATTTTCACTAATATTCGTTTGATAAAATAAGAGAAAAACAGGTTAACGCCAAAAGTGGCCACTTTTGGCGTGAACCGATTTTTCTCTTTTAATATGACATTAGTAAATTACTTGTAATATACAAAAAATACTACAAGTAATTTAGTAGTAGTTTAGTAATCTAACAAGTACAAAACTTGTTAGATTTTTAAAATTCGATATAATTAAGGATTATAAGAATTAATTGCTGGATGGCGCTAGTGTTACTACCTTTATGAGCGCCTTACCAGTCTTTTTCAGCTCAGAGCTTACATAAACAGATAAATTTTTCAAAATCCACTATTAATCTATTTTCCCATTATCTAACCAATTGCTACTTTCTCCAATATCAATTCGAAAAGCCCAACAAAACCCCCTAATACCTAACCCATTTGCCATACTACATCAGAAACAGATAACAAAATAAATTTATTTCTATCACAGCATATAAATAATTCAACAGTTGGATCGCGGTGAAATATGGTGGCTACGATTACGTAGAATAAATAGATTTCGGACTTATTTCTTTGGGGGAAATATTTTTTATCGGATGTCGCCGCTGAATGATGGATACGGAGCGATTTTGCCAGGTGGGGTTGTTTATGGCTTTGGTTTGCAGTGAATTTATTCGGGTTGAATTTAAGGGAAATTTAGAATAAATCACCTTAATGGACATACGATGAATAAATCCTAATCCTTACTATCCTAACTAATATTATTTACTATTTCGGACAAAGAATTAGTCTCGCTATTCAAAGGGGGAATGCTGCCAGTATCTTTGGAACCTTGCCTAAAGGGACTCCTTTTAATAATATATTTTAGGTATTTTATAATATTTTTTAAGGTGTTTAGTTTTAGGTTAATTTTTCATAATTATTTAATATGTAATTAGTTTATTTTAGTTTAATTTATAGGCATTACAATTATATTCATTATTATCATATCTATGTGAACATGTCGAGATTGCGACATTGATCTCTCCCGTATGATTGCAGCTAGATCTACATAAATGTATAAATACTAATATTATAAATGGGAAAGTGAGTTTCACGCCCTATCTACTGAAACTGAGTTTCTATTTACTGAGATTTGTTTGTTACTGAGAAGGACATAGGCTATATATCACGTGGGCGAAGCCGCGTAATAGCAAGTTTAGAATAAATCACTTTATGGGGATATCTATACTTATAAAGACGAAAATTTTGATTGTTTTGCATTGAATAGGCTCCTAAACTACTGGAACCATTTTTTAAAATTCTTTCACTTATATAAAGCTATATATATTGAGGAGCCCGATGGTCCAGTGGGTGTCAGCTCTATGAGCGCTTACGTATGTTAAGCAACCCCTGGTGCAATCCCTACTTGGATGGGTGACCGCAAGTGGCATAAAAATATCTCGAGCTCCTCCGTGCTTCGGAAGGCACGTTAAGCCGTTGGTCCCGGCTGTCATCGTTGATGGCAGTCGTTAAGCTATGTCAGATGCCTTAAGGCAGCTTGAAAAATCTGACACCAGTGTTGGCCACTTACACATAGGTACGAAAAACAAACAATAAAGCTTATTTATCTGCATATGACATAAAAATGATTACATTTACATTCTAAAATAAATGAACATTGGTTTTGTTATAATTTTAAATATGCTTGGCAAGGCAAGCTTTCTTGGCCGGTAGATTTAATTTCACGGACTAGAATTTGTGATATGGACATGTAGAAAGGAGAGATGCCGATCAACTGGCAAAAAATGGCTCATTTAGATGTAGAGGGACGTAGGGGATGACGAAAGCCAAGAAAAACTTGGATGGAATGTGTAAGAACGTATATGAGAGAATGCAGAAAATGGTGGCTACGATTACGTAGAATAAATAGATTTCGGACTTATTTCTTTGGCGGGAAATATTTTTATGGGATGTCGCGGCGGAAATTCAAAGACTAGCAGATAAAAGTGCTGTTCCCAAGAAAAAGAGATATAAATATAGAACGATGTCAAAGCTACTGGAAAATGGTGAGGTCGAAATAAAGTATGCATGCCGCGTTCCAACTTCGATCTCTGGCATTAAAATCTTAGGAGTTTTAAGAGTTTGTGAAAGTTGTAAGTTTTATTTTTATAATGCAACTTTATAGCCTACGTGATATTCTGATGATATAAGACAAAGACAATATTATACCAACGTATAGACTGCCAACCTCATACAAAAATATTGGTCCAACTTAAGGCCTGCCTGGATAAGGTGCCTGGTATAGATATGGTTAACTAACTAGTTCCACTATCTACCACAGCCACTTTGGACAGCAATAGCACCGATGGCGCACTTTTTCACCAGTCATCATCATCATCATCATTTCGTGTAGGTGACACACCACCAGTCATTAGTGACAGTAGTAGACGTCCATTGTAGAAAAAATCGTACATGCACCCTCAGTAACGTTCACATTTAAATTGATTTAAGTAATATTACAATACTCGTTACATTATTAGAATTATATGTGATAAAACAAACTCGCCAGGTACCAGGCACTAGACAGGTAGGATTCGGACCCACGACCATTAGGTATACCCTACGGGGTAATATGTGATGAGGGAATTTGACGCGGTGATCCGAAGCCATTGTGGTGTAGGTAGTTGGTATCACACTTAGGTCGTATACCTACCTAAGAGATCGCCTCCACGAGCGAGAGAATCGCGACGAGTCCGCGGTTCTATCTTATATTATTAAATATTCTATTCTGTAGGCGATAAAATTGATATTCGCTTGCACACTGCTACTCGTCGCATCGCGGTGATAACATCGCCGTGTGTAGACACATCCTAAGGGAATGTATGGAAATAGGTGGCACGACGATAAAATCGTTGCGATTCTCTCGCTCGTGGAGGCGATGCCTTAGGGTTGTGGTCGAATCTTACCTGTGGCGAGATCTTTTTCATCGCATATTTTAAAATTTAACTTAACATTTAATAATATTAAGAGGGTATACTAGCAGTGCGTTTTCCATACAAATGTATTTCTCTATTTTCTCGCTGAAAACTGCTTCTACAGGCACAATTCTTTTTACATACAATCTATTACTAAAATAGGTATATCCCCATTATTTATTTTTTTCTAAAAACCTGTTTAAAAGAAAAAAAATTGTGCAAAAACAGTTTTTTGGAAAATATAAAAAATAGGGGCATTCCTATTTTAGTACTAGATTTTATGAAAAAAGAATTGTGGCTCTAGAATCAGTTTTCAGCAAGAAAATAGAGAAATACATTTGTGTGGAAACCATATTGAAAAAATACTGCTTGCTAGGCTCTTCATCATCATCATCATCAGGTCTTTATTAGTCTCCACTGCAGGAGCACGACCTATATTATATACCTACTTGCTAGGCTCTTTATATATAATATAATACGCTCTTAATAGAAGACACTTCACATGTTTTACCTTTGGTGTTAGGGTAGCCCACCCGTTTGTGGTTTTGGTTAGCTTCTAGGTTGCATACGAGACCTGAAACAATAAAAAAAAAATTTTAATCAAATTTTCAAAGCAAGTTACTTTGAAAGAATCTTAAAACTAGATTGTTTTATACCTTGTGTGACAAAAAAAATTATGTACTGAATAAATGATGTATCTAACGATATCAAGAAGAAGACTTAGTCAATTTTATATACTAAACTACTCACTAAAGGTTTTTGCAATTTCATATAATGTTTGGATACTAAACTTGTGTTTATTTTATACACAATAGTAATCCAAACTTTCCGTTTGTTTGTTGTTTGTTGTTTTTCGTCTGTGTAAGTCGCCAACACTGGTGCCAGATTTTTCAAGCTGCCTTAAGGCATCTGACATAGCTTAACGACTGCCATTAACGATGACAGCCGGGACCAACGGCTTAACGTGCCTTCCGAAGCACGGAGGAGCTCGAGATATTTTTATGCCACTTGCGGTCACCCATCCAAGTAGGGACTGCACCAGGGGTTGCTTAACATATGTAAGCGCTCTTAGAGCTCACACCCACTGGACCATTGGGCTCTTCAAACTTTCCGTAAAAGTACTCTACATGTTGGTGAAAACCGACAAAATCAAAATCGTCATTTTAATTGCTAACTTCCAGGATATGCCTAAAGACACATACAGATAAGTATTCAATTTATGATGATGCTATTCCTTAAATTTTTGCTGAATCCCTCTAACGACTTATTACAATCTAAATAATCAGCTGATACATGTTTTTTCTCCTAAACCTACATATCTACTCGTAGAAGAGGTTTTGTCTGTTACAGTTTTGATTTCGATTAGACTAAACTTAGTCATAAGTAAATTACTGACGTCAACAATTTTTTTATGACAATTTATAAGTGTACAAAGAAACCTATATGAAATAAACGATTGAATCTTGAATCTTGACTATGTTTATATTTTCTGACTCGTCCCAAATTTGAACAAAGTTGCTCACAAAAACCAATAAGCAGCCCACACATGCCTGTGTCTCGGTTCCTCAATAAAAAAGTCAAAAGTTTGCGGTCGGCTAAACGGCCAAGTTGCCGCCATTGAGAGTAAAGGCAAGAAGTGACATCATTAATCGGTTTATTCCTTTTTGATCACCTAAGTTCCGAGGTGAACAAAGTACACTAAAAGTCGCCTTTGATCATCCAGGTGATATCACCTAGGTGCTCAAATTCCAAGGTGAATAAAGTGGACTAAAAGAGAGTACTTTGTTCGCTCAGGTGATATCACCTAATTGATCAAAGTGGAATAGACCGACCTGAGTTAGTCACGTATACAAACATCAATGATTTTGTTCAAATATGCCTCCTAATTTAAGGTACATATAATAATTGAAATTCCAAGTAATGATACAACATAGTTAATGAATGCAAAAGTAATAGATAGAAAAGTAAAAGAATACATACAACACATTAATTTTGTCTCTTTGGGCAAATCACGCCTATACCGTTAAGTTACTAAACTTGAAACTTAGGTGGAGATAAATTTAAATATGTATGCTGTAAAATAAAGAACAATTTTTGTATCAGTGGTAACAGTATAATGTAATATTTTCGATATACTGCTACCCAAACAGAATCTTTGCATGACGTCCATTTGTTAATATTATTGTGTCATAGGCAATCTAAGACTAGCCCCGTCATTATCTTCATAACGCATGTATGAGTATTCTATGGTTTCAAACGCTTACTCTTGGCTCATAAACGCAACTTTCGGTATTTACATCATCAAATTTATTATTTTCTCCACAAACAAGTTTAAATATATGATAAAAAATTCATTGTGAAAATATGCATTATTACATGACGGTTAAAAAACCCTATAGAAACTTGATGATGGTGCAGTTATTTTGTAGCTGAAAAAATATAAAATTATTGCAAGATTTCCGCACTATGCCATCTCCATGCAAATTTTATCTCTTTGTCTGGAAGTGAAGGGGGGTCGAAAGGGGGTATCCTGGGAGACGAACCGTCAAATATTGCCCAGGGAGCTGTCAACCGGACAAGAAAGTTGGAGGGACGGCAACATGTGTTTAAATAAAACTATTTCAAGTTTAGTCTAAGGGAGTTTATTGGGATCTCGCTTTGTTTTGGTAGCGATATAGGGTGTGGTTCTTAAAATTGCTTCAATGCTCTTTCGATATTTAAAAACAGAATTCTGTGGTCATATTTTGATTTTTCTTGTATCCGGGTTCGCACGTTATATTAGTCTTTCTGTGCTGGCTGGGGTCTATAGAAAAACATAGAATGCTGCTCTTCTTTCCACGCAGAACATAAAAATGAGTAGATATTATATCAGAATCATATCGACATCTAAACCAGCAAGCTTTTCCAGTTACATGACTACAATCGTGCTACACGCCTATACGAGTCAGAGCTATAGGCTTTGTCTAAACCGTGAGTTACAAAGACGTGATTGGTCGATGCGATGTCCCAGCAGTTGATTATTTTACTATGGATCAAGCAATTTTCTCGCGATTTTGCCCGCTTACAATATCACCTCCTTATTTCACCCCCTTATTTCATCCCCGTAGGGGTTGAATTTCTAAAAATTCTTCCTTACTGCTCACTTACATCATGAAAGGAACGTCTGTGCCACATTTCTAGGATACATAAGTCGGCGTTGACGTAAGTAGGCGTTGATACATAAGTCAGTAAGTCAATTTTTAATTAGTTTAGAGCATTTGTCCTGTAGGAAAAGTTGTTCATATCGATGGGGTGATTCACCCCAAAATTATGGCCAAAATTAAATTTATGTACCTTCTTAAATAAAAAAGAAATGGCGACATATACGACCTTAGCTTGTGTTAGCTCGGAGCAAGTTCCGAGCATAACGCTGTTTTTCAGGCAGCCCTCTCCCTGAGATCGAGTGTAGTATTTCGCCAAGTATGCATAAAACACACGTCTCTATTAAGTCCAAGCGATTTAGTATATTGTATTTATGTTATGCTCCCTTAGTTTGATGGCCTTAACAATAAATAGTTTCGGTAAATTTAGTTAGCCCATAACCGTATAACAGGGGAGTATTTAGACTACAAGCCATTAAACAGGCCGGCCAGGGCATATTAGGTTTATAAACGTGCCTTAGGGATGAAACGGCAGTATTTATGAGAGATTAACCAAGGGATAGTTGAATTACATCATGAACATAAGTGTACTTATTGCAAACAAGTAGAATTATTTCAAACAGTAAAAAATTCATTTTTACAGTTTACGCCTACCATATTGACACTATGACACTTCGGGGAAGAATACGAATCTAATGATACCTCACACTTCAAAATCCGTGAAGCCGTTAAGGCTTTAGAAGGCAACAATGAACAGACATTATGTATACATACGCGCTTAAAACATTTCCTTCCTTCCGGGTGTATCAATCAGGATAAAAATAAGTCTGCTATCTGCCTATGACGGTCCAAAACATGAAGTCTGAGGTTACTACATTAGCACCTTTTGCGTACGGAACCCTAAAAAGACGAATAGGAAACATCTGCTACAATAAATGTAAATATTTCTATAAAGAAAAAATAATTTTATTATTTTTATTCGAAAATATTATGCATCCAGGCGACGTGCCCGAAATCCTAGCAGAAATTTAACTATGGATTTTTCATCGAGAATATTAAGCAAAGTGCCCAGAATCGTAGCAATGTTCCCCCTCGTGACTTATCGTCGACAAATATGAAAGTCTAGTCTTGTTTATGTGACATGTTAAAAGCATTTGATATAGATGCATTACCTAATTATATAGAAGCATTTGCTTTAAACAAGTTACAGGTTACATCGACCATATGCAATGCCCTATAAAGGTTCTTAAATATCCAACTTTCGAGCGCAATCCGACCCTGTTAATCTTTCACGGGAACCCTACTAATAAACGTAGATTTAATTAAATCCCACACAAGTAATGAAGGAGCCTGGATCCCTCCCTGTACAATACCACACATTATAGAAAGTAACGGACATACAACAACGAAGTTTTTTAAAAATAATGCTTTTTATTATCTTCCGCGCTGCTTTGGGAGAAAAGAAAAAACTTAGAATATACCAGCTGCTTGTCTTCCCCCGCAGATCGTAAAAGTCGATCGAGGGAATGAGCGAATATCGGAGGAATAATGTCAATAGTCGATGCGGCCATCACTATTTTGATTCTGTTCTCCACCTACAAGCCCACCAAAATGCTGCGGCCTTTTAGATTTTATAGACCTACCCCGCAAGGGGAAAGACGTAGTAGTATGTATTTTTAGTTATGAAACGGATTATTCAATTAAATTGTGTTTATGTTACTAAATCATTTGCCATTTTGACCTAACCGAGGATCGAACTCTGGACCTCCTGTATGCCAACCTGGCATGTTGACCACTAGGGGACGTAATTGTCTCCATCTTGGGGTAAGTACAAAATAACCTGAAGGTAAGACATGCCTCAGATTTCAAATCGGCCCCATTGAAGATAAAATACTTTCAACTGCCTCGAGTTATAGTTCTAGACTCTATTATATTGTAACAATAGCCCCCCAAGCCAAGTGTCTGAAATTTAATCCTGGAAAAATCCAATCGCTGCGTCTTGCCTGACCCCGGAACCGTTTCTACATGTATGTGCGGTTTAGGGCTGAGATACAATGAGACGTATATTTTATTAAGGCGCTCCTATAGTAACACTAGCGCCACCCAGCAATCAATTCTTTTAATCCTAAATTATATCAAATTTTAAAAATTTAACATGTACATAACTAGTAAATTACTTGTAGTATTTTTGTATTCATTTTCACTAATATTCGTTTGAAAACACAAGAGAAAAACAGGTTAACGCCAAAAGTGGCCACTTTTGGCGTTAACCGATTTTTCTCATTGTTAGTGAGGTTAGTTTTCCTTTTTTATGTTATTGGACGGCATGCGAGCAGGTTGGTCACTTAATCGTAAATGACCACCGCTGCCTATGGCCAACTGCAACACAAGGGGTGTGAGTGTGACAAAAACGTTGCCGGCCTTTTATTTTTCCCTCTCAGAGGGGAGAGGGGATGGCCCTTCGGCTCTCTCAATCATCAAACTAAGCATAACAGCGGTAAAGCTACTACTCAAACGTCAGTTTTATGTGAGATATTAAAGGCACTACTATACCACCACCCTAAAAATCGGCTGGTCAGTAATAGAAATAAATCGGGCAACCCTTCCGCCGGGGAGTCGCGGGTCAAATTGTTACACATTTGCGTGGCCCGAATTGAATGTTGAGAGGGTCGAACTGCCCGCAGTTGTGAGCCTTTTATTGCCGAACGTAATCTCACAATTTTTAATGGCCTGTATTGACAATTATTTTTTATTTCCCTTTTATTCTCCATTACCCTTTTTACGGATTTTGGGGCCGTAGAGTTTAGTTAAATACGTAGTAGAAGAACAAATTATTAAAAGCTCGGATTAGAAGAGTATTTATAATCGGATTTGGACTAGATGAAATTTGTTTAAAAATACGTAAGTGAAACCGTTTGTTGTAAATAGTAATTATATCTCGTCTTACTTAAAATGATATAAAAGAGAGTAATTTGGCTAGTTCTATGTAGTAACGGATTCTTTAAAGCTACTAAGTATCTAACTTCTGCGTCATTAAATAGAAGTAGAAGATGTCGAATTGAATCTTGAGAGGGTCGAAGGAGGGTCTGAAGTGGAGACTAAAAAATGGCTGACGATTACAATGAGAGACGCATAACTTGAAGGTCGTGTCCATCATACTAAAAATAAGCAGAGATTATATAAACTGACAGGATGAAGCTGACATGTACTAAGACCTAATGTCAACTGACTGCTAGTTGACAGTCATGAATCTATCTCAACATTGTTCAGAATGAAAGGCTTAACGTATTTTGAGCTTGACGAACTATAATCCTACCTACTACCTACGCTCTTAAGGCCGAGCCACACAAGCGCAATTTTATAAGTATTCACGTTCGTTGATTCCATACGTAAAATTTTCGTTGAAAGTGTTCATTGAAATCTA
Source organism: Rhodophaea formosa (assembly GCA_963082605.1). Classification (NCBI taxonomy): domain Eukaryota; kingdom Metazoa; phylum Arthropoda; class Insecta; order Lepidoptera; family Pyralidae; genus Rhodophaea; species Rhodophaea formosa. The sequence goes on along the minus strand of OY720218.1, from coordinate 2,875,068 downwards.
CAGCATATTTTTTTTCACTCTCTAATTTTAGAAGTTAGAGGGGGGGGGGGGACACATTTTATCAATTTGAAAGCTTTGACAAATAATGGATTGAAGAATCTTAATGTAAGTTTTAAAGACATATCTATAGACACATATAGGTTTGAAGAAAAAATCATTTTTTTGTTTTATTTCCACGTATGGTGGTATCCCTTAATCTTTTATTTTTTTTAGTTTTGTATAATAATCTTAAGGCAGTTCAAAGAATACATCTCTACCTACCAAGTTCCAGCGGTTTAGTCTCAATAGTTTTGAAATAAAATGGCTGTGACATACGGACAGACAGATGAATATTCCGTTTTTGCAATTCGTACATGGAACCTTAAAAACCGCCCCGTTTGGCCCATCGGTTCTTTGTGTCACTGCTTTGTTTGTCTAAAACAGATACTACCTCAATGATTTTATTTAATTGTGTTCATTCAATTGAGTGATTTTAAGGGCAAGGCAAGACATCTATAAAACCTACGCCCACATGTTCTAATACCAGTAAAGGTTAATTATAATTAGTACTGTTCTTAATAGGTTAAGGCGTCTCTTGGGATTTGTTTGGAAAAAAAGCTTTTATCTCACAAACTATAACAAATTTTAATCCAAAAACAAAATGTTAATTTTGATTATGTTATCTGAAGCCATTACTCTTAATTTACATGATTGTGAATCGTATTTTCTCAATTTTCAAAATTTACTTTTTTCCTGAGTTTTAAGATTTTTGCTGTTGTTTTTCGTGTGTGTAAGTGGCCAACACTGGTTTCAAATTTTTCAAGCTGCCTAAAATAAATAAAATAAATAAATAAATATATACGGACAAATCACACAAATTGAGCTAGCCCCAAAGTAAGTTCGAGACTTGTGTTATGGGATACTAACTCAACTATACTATATTTTATAATAGATACTTATATAGATAAACATTCAAGACCCAGGTCAATCTGAAAAAGATCATTTTCCATCTTGACCTGACCGGGGCTCGAACCCAGGACCTTCCATGTCGCAGGCAGGCGTGTTGACCGCTGCGCCACGGAGCATAGCTTAACGAGTACCATCAATGATGCCAGTCGGAACCAATATTTTTATGCCACTTGCGGTCAATATTTTTATGCCCTTCCAAGTGGGAACTGGGCCCGAGGTTGCTTAACATGCGGAAGCGCTAATAATGCTTACACCCACTAGGCCATCGGGCTCGGCCGGAGAACCTGGCCTTAACAGACGTCGTTATGTTATGCACGTGGCGATAAGTAGGTATTATCAACCTTCGTGGATAAATATATGACAGTTATTATTCAATAATTATAATATTTAAGTAGGGTAAGTTCGCCTGTTTGCGTCCACTTAGTGGAGTTGACAAGTTCAAGGGAGAAAATAAAAATGTTCTAGTGCTATTTTTGAATGAAAAAATGAATTGTATGTATTGATTATATAGTCTTTTTAAGTGTAACACTAAGTTTTGACCCAAGCATCTGTTAATTATTTTTTTAAAGTGACAAATATCAGAATTTGGTGATTTACCCACTTTGCGTCCACAAAATCCGAATTGCGTCCACCCATGGATCATTTTGCGTCCACCAATTTAGGGAAGAAATTAAAGGGAGATTTATTTTCAATTATTGAAATTATGATATTTAACGATTTCTTTATTTAAAATATATATATTTAAAAACTAACTTTATTATTAATAATATAATACTAAAAAGCAAAACAAAAATATTATTCATTTCAACATTGATGGAACTTCAGAATTAAAAGGTGGACGCAATCTGCTATCTAATATATGCACAGTTTGCGTCCAACTGTCCAAGTATGATTTTCGACAGCTCTATCTAATTCTACAATCATAATGATGTGGACGCAAATTGGCCATTACAATGTTCATAATAATAATGTTAAAAAAACATAATGCCAATGTTTGATTACATAAAAATATGCAACCAACACAAAAAGATACAGAGACGAGTTCGCGTCCATTGTGGACGCAAAGTGGTAGATTTATAAATTTGGTGAAGTAATTCGCATCCACCTTATTTTAATTGTTATTAATAAAAAATGAAACAAATACATAATTATATTCATTTCTTTGTTCATTATAAAGGTCTAGAAACAACTATGTATCCTAAATTTAATATAAAACAATCAAAAATTTACCTTGAATTACACCGCAGCTCGCTATTATTTTACTAAAATTTCACACATCAGCACTCTTTTGTTGCACAACTGATACTTTATTATTTTTTTTAAATAGGAAGGGCTAAATGCATGGACCTTTTGTGTATGTTGTGTAATTCTTATACATTTAACATATTCGTAGGAACAACGTATGATATTGTTGATGTTTTAGTATACTTATTTTTAAGTATTTTTAAAAGAAGTTCCGTCGAATGGACGCGAACATGGCGATGGACGCAAACAGGCGAAATTACCCTATGTCGGGTATTTCTAATACTCTTCATATCTATAGCTACGCTTCAGGATAAAGTTTAGAAAATATGGGTATACGGTGACTTAGTAAAGAAATTTCCCTAGCTTGTAGATTTGAGAATTAGAATGGAAATCCAAAATTTGCATAAAATATGGCAGTATATTTGGTATAATAAATATTAGAATCACGTAATTTTATCTTGCTATCATAGTTTATTAGATACGGTATGGTGACTGACTCATAGCCAGATTGAAAGTCTTAGTAATAGGATCGTTTTTACCTTTTTGGTTAAGCAAACAGCTTGGAAAAACGAACGAGAGAGAGAGACGATACTAAGCTACTTGTAGCCAACCGAAAATATATCTAGCTTCACCGTGTGGTTCCCGGCAGAGTAGAATAGGACCACTCCGAGTCTTCCCGAGCTAATCAAAGCTTTAAACATCAAAGAGACCTCTCCAAACCGTCTGACCACCGTGAAAACTGTAGGCCAAATCCTCTGACTGTTCTGGTTAATATATGGCTCTGATAATGCAGTGGAAACTAAAAAACACCTGATGACGATATCTACTTTTAAGACGCGCCTGTCTGGCAACTCAAGCTAAGGCATTCTTTTGCCTTCATACATAGTACTAAATGGAAGTATACCTAAAGCCTAAAGTAATGTAAGTGTACCTCACAGAACACAGGTGTACCTAAAGTATAGAAATAAATGTTTTTTTTTTATTTATTTATTACAATAAAGCATTCGGCTACTTCTTTCTCACTAATAAAAAATAAAACTAAAACGGAACATGGTTGGAGATCGGTTAGCGCAAGTTTCAACTAAACAAAAAGTAAGTGGTTCACTCCCGCAGACAGTTTCAGTGGCAAAACTTAGACGTTAGCAGTTATACTTACAAGAAATTCAAAGAGGGTTGGCAGCATGTATTTTCCCCATTGATTTGAACATTTTTGAAGTAAAAACTTCTTTAACAGCGCTGTGCACTTTTTGTGATGGGGAAAAATGTTAAACTCGCGACAGATCACGTGACCGTCGAACACACTTTGTTTACTTTATTTGGCCTTTTTTCATTACGTTTTTTTTGTGATTTATGCAATTTTAATATAAGTTAAAATTAAGCAATATGGTCCAAGAGCTGATAAAAGTTTTGAGTAGGTCATTCGAGCAATTTGTATAACACGTCAGCCCTCACGCAAAAACTCGTTAGTGCGGTCTCGAGGGCTGTGGTTAGCGGGTTATTTGCATAGGGGCAACAAGCAACAACGGTACGTTAATGCAGTTACGTTTTTCAGGTTGCTGACAGCCTCTGATGCGCAGTGGTAATGCCATCCTAACTATCCCATCCCAATTATCTATCCCATCCAAATACAGAATAAAACTAATATAATAAATGCGACAGTGAGTTTGTATAGATATTTGTTATCTCTTCACGCTTTATTTACTGAACTTCTTCTTTTCGTGTCGGTGGCAAACCAATAATTTTAATTCGGTAGAAACGATGCTAACGCCGGGAGCAGCAAACACTGCGTTACCGTGTTTTGGATGAGGGATCTCGGCGATAAGCGTAAGCCCATCTATGTACAGCCAGGTTTGTGTTTCATCTCGGTGGATTTCTTGGACACATAAGATGTCACAGTGAGTCTGTCGGTAGATCTCGGAGAGAATCTTTGACTTCAGAAAGTTTTGCCACTAAATAAATTTAAGCAAAATCTAAAAATACTTTTGACAGAAAATTGATATTACTATAATATAATCTTGAATTTGACATTAAAACCACGGGCTAAAGCTATTAGAAATATATATATGTCGCAGATAGCAAATCGGAACGTCAAGCCTACATCGACTTGGGTGTATTCGGAATGTGCGTTGGCAACACTACGGCTTTGACAAGTGACAGCTGAGATAAAATGACCGTCACTTTTTGAATGGACGTCGAGCCGTGCGGATGTGCCAACCTAGTACCGACTTCACCGCGTTCCGAAAAGTAATCGGTTTCCATCTTGATGGTGTTAAGTCATTTTCAAGTAATTATTACGTGATTCTGTTGACATTAAATCAGTGAGTGTATTCCAAATCGTAGTTTTGATTATTTAACGATGGACGATGACAAACGTCCACATACCCCTCCGTCATATATATAAATATTAGCCTTGCCTTTATCCATGAGACCCAAAGACTGTTTAGCGTGTTGCTATTACATTATAACAAGTCTTTCTTTTCTCCCAGACAAGCGAGGTAGACTTTTACGTTATATATTTTATCAAACGACGCGTTGACCTAAAAAGGGTCCCGTCTGCTCCGCTGTATCGGGTCTGCTTGTAATGAGACAAATCCCGTCATTACAGACAGAGATCCGTTAGAAGAAGACACATTGGGCGAATAGAATATATTTGTGTTGGTCGAGTTCGTAGCGAGATAGTCGCTCGCAAAATGACAATGTTCCAATGTTCGAGTTTTATCATGTGAAAAATTAGCAAACAATGAATGCACGATATATTTTTACAAAACTGAAGTACTTATAACTTCGTTTCTTATTTTTACCGCAGAGCCATTCTGAAGAGATAAAGTACCTATCGTAAAAATCCAAAATTTAATAGTCTCCAAAGTTATCTTAACTTTGGAGACTTTTATATAATTACCTACTTATGATCATTACAAAATTACGTAGAATAGAGAAGACAAAAGTTATTTTTAAACTATCTAATTTTGAAAGTTTCTTTGCTACTAGTTTACTCAGACTTCAAAAAATCAAAGACACCTACTAAAAAGACTGGGTATACCTATATTTTAAATCTTTGTAGAAGATCTTGCGCAGCAACAAACCTCTCACTGCTAAAATGATGATACCTACTTACTAATCATAAAACAAAAACACTAGTCCACTCTACTATCAACATTGACTCGCCAATTGTACTAAGCTATCGGTAATAGCCTGTAAAAGAAGCCCCTTTTTAAAGCGACGTTCTCAGGAATAAATTATGTTATGCGGCTTGAAATGAAGAATTAGATTCGATTGGACATAGGAATTTTATTTGATGAATAATCGAGCGTGAAGCGATTTTCAAGGCGTAATATCGTGAAATGTCAATAAATAAACTAAATTCAAAATGTAGTGCCGAATCGCAAATAATCCTATCCTTACACTCTAATCCTAATCTTAACTAATATTATAAATGCGAAAGAAAGAGATAATATTAGATGGGATTAAGATTGGGATGGTATCGTTGAGTTGATAGGTATTTTCTATGCTTCTACTACCAGATAAACATCACTGCATCATTAATTTTTTTTAACATATTTCCACCATTTTGTTGTAAGTACTAAAACCATTCTCGCGTCCCGCTCGGGAGTCAGAACAAATATTTAACTTTAGTCTCTTTACACCTCCCCTGAGAAGCGACGTGTTGTGCTATTCTGGGATTTGTTATTTGTATTTTTGAAAACTATTTATTTTTTATGTTTTTGTAGCTATTTCTACTTTAAAATACTAAAATTTTAAAGTAGAAATACTAAAAAATATTTATTTGTTATGTTCTTGTAGCTATTTCTACTTTAAAATACTAAAATTGGACCTTTAAAGTGGTAATGGTCGGGGCTCATAGCGCTCATTACCCCAGTGGCTGATTTTGGAGTAGATACTAGTATGTAAGCAGAGTGGAACATAAGATTTTTATTGATAGACAATACACGTATTTTTCTTCAATTAAACGCCAGGATACCTACATATAAATTCACACTACAAACATATAGCTAGAAGGATTATCATTTAAGTTTCCTGCCTTCGCAATTGAGGTCTTGCCAATCAATTTTGGCAAAGCCTAGTTCGATAGTTGCAAAAAAATTTACGAACTTATTAAAACGTTCCCACAGACGTAGATCTCTTAATTACGTTACGATACATGACATGCCTTCTAGAATAAAAGCCCTTTAAAAATAAATAGAAAAAAAAAACCTGCCTTCGCAGTTGTTGCTGTATTAGTTTGGACCCCGGGCTCTCAAGGCTCCACATCTGCGGTCCGGAATCCTCATCATCATCATCAGGTCTTTCTAGTCTCCACTGCAGGAGCACGACCCTCTCTGTACTACCAGAGCCATATATTAGCCTGAGTAGTCAGAGGATTTGGCCTACACTCTCCACGCTGGCCAGACGGGTTGGAGAGGTATCTTTGATGTTAATAAGCTTTGTTTAGCTTGTGTTTCCTTAGTCGCCTTTTACGACATCCACGGGATGACTTAGAGTGGTCCTATTCTACTCTGCCGGGAGCTACACGGCGTCCGGGAGCTACACGGCGTGCCGGAATCCTCAGATGAACTTTAATACTCTTATATGTAAGTAGTCCCCACATGGATGGCTGACTGCAAAGCATAAAAAATATATCGAGCTCCTCCGTGCTTCGGAAGGCCCGTTTAGAGGGTATCCTAGCAGTATGTTTTCCATCATCATCATCAAATTTAAGAGCTGGGCTCTTGTCGGTGGAGCTTCTTCCATTCCTCTCTTTCTTCCGCCAGTTGATATTATATGTTTTACATACAAATGTGTTTCTCTATTTTCTCGCTGAACTGCTTCTAAAGGCACAATTCTTTTCTCTTATAAAATCTATTACTAAAATAACTATGTCCCTATGTTTTATTATTTTCTAAAAAACTGTTTTAAAGAATTTTTTTTTTTCAAAAACAGTTTTTTTGGGAAAAAATTAAAAATTGAATTATTTATGTTAGTACTTGATTTTATGAAACGAAAATTGTGCTTCTAGAATCCGTTTTCAGCGAGAAAATAGAGAAATACATTTGTATGGAAACCATTCTGAAAAAATACTGCTAGGATACGCTCTTAAATCTTTGAACCCGGCTGTCATCATTGACGGCAGTTGTTAAGCTATGGCAGATTCCTTCTTCTTCTTCTTCTGTTTTATATTATGGCTTCCACCGAAATTTCAGTGATTCTGCCAATGTCCAGTATAATGAGATACTAAGTATCGGTGTTGTACGGTAAAGTTTATTCCAAGTAGCCTCAAAGATGGCGTATATTCTTTGATGCCTCGTGGGAGTTTCTGGCGGCAAATCTATACGAGTCCATTTTATCAGTCCACTTTAACTATTTCACAAATTGTTCAGGAGCACGAGCATTTATAACACCAAACTACACCAATTTCATATTATAAAGTCCACTAAAATCAATTTGCAAAAATGTCTAAGGCAAACTTCAACTGTACCCCTTGACTTCCCACCACAAACCCCTCAGATTCCTTTAGACAGCTTGAAAATTCTGACACCAGTATTGACCACTAGCACACACGAAAAACAAAACAATAAACATTTATAAATACGCGTGAAAGTCATTACCCTCCTTCTATGTGTATCAGTCGGGTAATAAGGAACTGCAAAACAAAGCTTTTGCTCCGCATGTCGCTAAATTACGACACGACCGAAAAATTCTCGGCCTATTGAATTTTCGGCGAAAATTTAAAATTCCCGCGTTTATTATATTTAACGGTTATTGCCGAAATTATTGTGATTTATCTATTTTGTTGTTGTTTTTATAATTGCCAGCGCCTGTCTGAATTTTCATTACACTGAGTGTTCGAGGCGGATTGCGATGTGTGTTTTGTTAGGAAAACTCAAACCCAAAATCTAAGTGGATACGTTTCTATCTAGATATTTCAATATTTGTAATGGAATATCCGGTTTTAACCAATAGGTAGACAGCTTTATAAGCATAATGCATGCAAGTATTATTGAATTGTAAGATTAACTGATATAAAACGAAAATCAGTACCAATCTAATTAAGAGTCAATGTCATGAAAAGGAAAAAAATTGGTAATACACATAAGAATTATGTGTATTATCTATTTTTATCACCTTTATCTTACGATTTAGTATAGGTAGGTACTATAAGTGACCCGTATATCAATATTTAAACATAGCTAGGGGTTCAAAATTAACCTCTATTAAACCATCATAATCATTACCGAATTGGTTTTTAATGACTTCCAAAATGTCAGAACTTGAACCCCTCGTAATTGCCATAGAACAATGGTGTAAAATTGCGGTCGATTTTTCGTTCAAAAGGTTACCGGAAAACCTGTTCCGAGGATAGTCCTGAGGGATTCCGGCCCGTCCAAGATGTCACAAAAGGCTTAGTAGTAAGTGGGAATAATACCGGAAAAAGGGCGTGAAAGTGCAGACGCGTTATGTTGCTTCTACCAAAGTTTCGGGGATTCCGCCAATGTACAGTATATAATAATATACAACGAGATACAAAATGAATTGAAATGAAATGAATAGTTTTTATTCAAATTTTGGACCCAAATATCACTTTTTGAACGTCATTTATCTTTCTTATTATTATTTTTTTATATTTACAAAATCGAAAAACTACTAGCGTTTCGGAAAGACTACTGCTGAGAAGAATACGCCGAAAGAAACTCAGTTAAGCATCGGTGTTAAATACAGACAATACAGTTTTAAGATTATGAAAATGTTATTGTAAATATGTGTACGATAATTAACATCATACAAACGAAAAGAAGAAGAACATCATACAAAATTAATCGTCAGTTGAATAAGACAATTATGACAATTCACCGATTAGCTGGGAGAATCACGATAAAAAAATCGTTTTTTGTTTACGATTTTACATAAGTGATCCTGATTCCAAGATTTGAATAATTAACCGTGAAGGCTTGTGGTGCAAAGCAGTGGCAGAATGGTGACTGTGAGACGATCAAAGCTCAAAGGAAGCTCATGCGTTGATACGACAACATTAAAGTTAATGGCTAGAACAAACTGGATCGAACCTGACCAAGATCGAAGAAAATGGCATAATGTGAAGGAGTTCCTGCACTTTGCGGTCGAGAATGTCTGGGAAGAAGAAAAGATTAGATCTTCTAATAATCATTACTGATACGAATTTAATTGACTTCCGAAATCTCAGTAGTGCCAAAGAACAATGAGTGTTAAAATGGCGGTCGATTTTTTGTATAAAAGGTTACCTGAAAACCTGTCGCCATAAATTACCGGAGTCCCATGGGATTCCGGCCTGTCCAAGATGTTACAAAGAGCTTTCGAGGGCAGATGGCAGATAATAATAATAGGAAGCATCGTGAAAGTGAAGAGATTTGCAAGGTTCTTTTTGTTGCTAGAACCTGACTTGCGTTTAACTAAACTTTAGTTAATTGCATTTGCCTTAAGAGAGGGCTACCGACGAGTCGAAAATCATGGTTGAAAATATGGCAATAAAATAAAAAAAAAGAATATATTTTTTCTTTTTCTTACAGGCAATAAAAGTACGTTTATTTTGTGAGACAAATCTCCAACAGTAACAAAAGCAAAAGCGTGTTCCAAGTGTAAACAAATGTTCACAAAACAAAGTTTCGCGCCGAGATTTTCGCATAGACAATTTTGACGAAGGAAACAAATCGCTTACAGCCTCATCGTTTGAAACTGATTGGATTCCTGTTTTGTTTCCATGTTTAAATAGTCTAGTCAAAATAAACTTTCCAAATGCAATGAAAAAAAATGTAATAAAAAAATTTAAAAGCTTTTCCTATGCAAATACTGGTAACTCTAAAAAATACGACAGGGTTATATAAATTTTCGGGCCGACTGACCACTTATGTATGAAAACGTTAATTTTTTCGGGTACTACCATTGATTTGATATGAAAAGTTGTTCATTTTGACGGAGTCAGTCACTTCTTCAGGGGGACATCGATAGTAAGTTTTCAAGCTGTATAGGTGTGTCACCATTGCTAACACTCAACCGATGATAAATCTTTGTAACAGACCAAAACCTACGAATAAAATGTGAGTAAAACCGTGATTCTATCCTGAAAAACCGTTGTTTAATACACAAAAAAGTGTAACTTTACTGGGCAACAAATTCTGGCTCCAAATCACTAGATTTGTGCACAGAGTTCTGAGGAGGGTAACGTCGGACACACGCTCATTTCACGTAACAAACTTTATGACGTTAAATCCGTGTTTATCGTGACGTAACTTGTAATGTTGCTTTTTGTTGGACTACGCTTCGGTAGTTTAATACGAGTAGGTACAACGCATGCTTAACAATAATTGTACAACGTATTAAATTCTACAATTAAACACAGTTGTGTCACTTACAAAGTGTTACCTTATTGGAGTACAAATTAACGCTCCAAATCACTGGATTTGTGCATAGAGTTCTGACGAGGGTAACGTCGGACACACGCTCATTTCACGTAACAAACTTTATCACGTTAAATCCGTGTTTATCGTGACGTAACACGTAATGTTGCTTTTTGTTGGATTACGCTTTGGTAGTTTAATACGAGTAGGCTAGGTAGTACAACGCATGCTTAACAATAATTGTACAACGTATTAAATTCTACAATTAAACACAGTTGTGTCACTTAAAAAGTGTTACCTTATTGAAGTACAAATTAACGCTCCAAATCACTGGATTTGTGCATAGAGTTCTGACGAGGGTAACGTCGGGCACACGCTCGTTTCACGTAACCAACTTTATCACGTTAAATCCGTGTTAATCGTGACGTAACTTGTAATGTTGCTTTTTGTTGGACTACGCTTTGGTAGTTAAATACGAGTAACTACAACCGCATGAAGCATTTACCGCAAGAATCATCTATCAAATATCTGTTCGTGTCAAGGAAGGAAGGCAATAACTGATTGAATTAATTAATATAAAGAGTAATATTTTAGAATACTAAAGTCATTCATTATGTATGTAGGTATATGCTGCTAATCCGCTGCGCATCAGCACGTCTTTATTTTTTTGCTTTAGATTTTTAGATGACGTAACATAGCCTATGACAATCCGAGGAATCAGAATCAGAAATAATTAATTCCTTCGAAAATAGTAAAGACAGGTGGTACAACAATAAACAGTTCCAAGCATATTCTGCCATAATTAGCGTAGGAATAAGCTTTGTTACATTTATTATTGATAAATGAATTATAATAAAAGCATAATAATTATTGATAAATGAATTGCAAATTTACAGAAATCTGAATTGACTACAGTGGAGATAAATATTATTATATGTATTATACAATTAAATCTTGATGACATAAATACCAATGAAGCTAACATTACTTGATACAATGCATTATATTATAAGATAACGAATGTAGTGAAACCTCACACTTAAAAATCTATCAACTATTTAATTATACTGGAGGCGACAATGGAACAGACATAAACATATGCATGAAAACATTACCCTCCTACCGCGGTCAGGTTAAAAATAAAAAATAAATTAGCTTCATGTATTTTGCTCACAATGATGTTTCCAATTTATAAGGAGTAAGTAATTGATAGTATTAAAAGAATTGGTTCACTATCCGAACTCATAACTTTTTTTGGTATAAAAGTTGTTTGGCATAAAAATATTTCGCGTAAAGGTATGTTACGCATAAAATTTGTATGGAAAATTTATGCGTAACATACCTTTATGTGTGATAGTGATCATCATCATCATCACTAAGGTCTTTTTAGTCTCCACTGCAGGAGCACGACCCTCTGACTATCATAACCATTTATTAGGCAGAACAGTCAGAGGATTTGGCCTACACTCTCCACGCTGGCCAGACGTGTTGGCGAGGTCTCTTTGATGTTTAAAAAAGCTTTGTTTAGCTTGTGTTCCCTAAGTCGCCTTTTACGACATCCGCGGGAAGACTTGGAGTGGTCCTATTCTACTCTGCCGGGAACCACACGGCCATATATTATAGTGATAGTGAACCGAAAGAATTTCCGTATCAAAGAAACTCTTTGTTTTAATGCCGGTATTTACGTACTTGAAAGATACTATGGAGAAATAAATATTAATGTAAAACCGTATTATTTATGTATATTCATGCATACGTTCTTGCATTGAGAACACGTGGTCTCACGGTAGCATTCTTTGTATACAATTTAAATACCGATACTAAAATGACTGTTTTGTTATAATATATAAAAAAAAACATACGGATGAACGGAAAATAGCACACAATAGAGCAAAAACGCACAGTCCTTTTCGAGGCAATCAAAAGTGTCACACCTTAATTTGTTACATCGTTGGCGCAGCGGTCAACACGCCTGCCTGCGACACGAAAGGTCCTGGGTTCGATCCCCGGTCAGGTCAAGATGGAAAATGAACTTCTTCAGATTGACCTGGGTCTTGGATGTTTATCTGTAGGTATAAGTATCTATTATAAAATACGGTATCGTTAAGTTAGTATCCCATAACACAAGTCTCGAACTTACTTTGGGGCTAGCTCAATCTGTGTGATATGTCCGTATATATTTATTTTTAAATTTTAATATCTTTCGGTCGCGGCTCCGCTCGCATTAGTATCGTTCCCTTGGGAACAGTACTTTTCTTCGGGATGAAAAGTACTGTACTAAGTGCTTCTACGTACCAAAGACAATGTGTATTCAATATTTCATGATGATCGGTTTAGTAGATAGGACGTAAAAGCGTAACAAACAAACTCACTGTCGCATTTATAATATTAGTTGGGATTGAGATATACATATACTTACTACTTACTATGAATCTGAGGATATGAGGAGCACAATGGTCCAGTGGGTGTGAGCTCTATGAGCGCTTACGTATGTTAAGCAACCTCTGGTGCAGTCCCTACTTGGATGGGTGACCGCAAGTGGCATAAAAATATCTCGACCTTCTCCGTGCTTCGGAAGGCACGTTAAGCCGTTGGTCCCGGCTGTCATATTCCATGAAAGATCCATATTCACTGTTATATTTTACACTACACATTTTATATTGCGAAGAAAAAAATAAAAATTAATAAATTAATAATAATAATAAATGACATTTAAATTATTAAAATACAATAATGTCATATCATATATGCATAGTATGAGTAAAACTAACGTAATACCATGTAACTTAAAATCAAGGACCTTTATTAGTAGAAGTACTGAGTACTCATAGTACCATTTAATTGATAGAACCGTAATTTTTTTTATTAACGACATTTATCCTTAGCATTTTCATAATAGGGAGCATAAATATTATACAAAGATTTTAGTCTCAGAGAAAGACAAATATGCTACAGGTTGGTGTCCCGCTCAAATGTCTATTGTATAAAAACTATAGATATAGGTACGTATGTATTATATACAATTGCATTTGTTTGAGCGCGATACCAATAGTAGATATTTCCGTCTCTTTTTAAACCAAAAATCTTTGCACAAAATTATGCTCGTAAATAGAATACTAATACGGTAGTGTCTTAATGTTAAGATTATATAAAATTTGTTTCTAATGAGACTAATTTCTATCTAAAAACACTATAAAGAACACTTTTAATTTGATATCGATTCGTTAAGTGATCTTAAAGCTTCTTTAAAGTTGGGTGAATAGGACCATTTTTTTAAGTATGAAAATCTTTAATTACAATTATACTGTATTTTAGTCTGCAAAATTTATAGCAACTTTTATTATGAAACCATTACCATAAACGAAATATTCCGTATAGCTACCAAACAAAGTTCTCACGCAACCCATACAAAATACAAGCTTGTGACGTCACAAATATGTAGGCATTTCAGCGGCACGTTTTCACGTCTAAAAATTTACGTCTAAAAACATGTGTCTTTAAAACTTTTATAACTGAAAGAGTTTTTTGTTTAGAAATGTATTTCTGTCACTATTGTGTTTATTTTTGGCAGGTCTTTACGAAGCAACATGAAAAAAATTTTAGTCAACATGCCCATTGTAAAATATCGTATACAAAAAATTAAAACAGTCCTGTCAGGGTACAAATGAGAAGCGCGCTTATTATACGTCCATGCGCGCTTTATATACTTATAGATGCTTAAAACACGCATCAAATTGATTACTTCGCGGATCTACCAGGCAGGAAGGAGGCAGGAAGTATTCAAAGCATTTTTTTTTTCTCAGCGGTATCTTTGAATTAAACCATTCGGAACGGATAGTCAAAGCTGCCAGTATTCGTTGTGATGAGTTATTTGAGGTTCGAAAAACAAAATACGCTGACGTTCGCCATTTTATTTTGCTTTTTTTGCACAATGTTCGGTTCTCACTCCCATTTTACCAAATTCGTTAGCCGTTACGGGGCAAGATTTCGGAAAGTAAACGAGTTTTGTTTTAAATATCTAACCGACTAAACCATCAGCGTGCTGTAGTTTTTCGGCGATTTATGTTTGATGAGTCTCGACTCATGTAACAAAAATCCGCGGAAAACCTTTTAATAATTGTTTCTATGCCTATAATTATTACAAAGAGAAAATAATTAATTGTGTGTTTGTATAATAATAATAATATATAATAATACATTCATTTATTTCTTGAATGTTTCATTGAATATGTATGTGTTTCATAATAATTTGGATGCTTCTGCGGGTCACATACGTAATTAATGCCGTCGAATTCACCTAAGAATTTCTAAATAAATAAACTTTTAAGTATAACAAACAGAAGATGCGCAATGTTTGTAAACCCTTTATTTTCAGTCAGTTTAAGATACGCAAAAACACGTATACACATATCTGTTAGGTATACAATTTTGTTCCATTTGAATGATATGCAATTTTTATACCCGTTTCTTTTCTGCGAGAAACACAATTCCGTACCTCCATTTTCGAGCCTCGCGAATGAAAGAGTTCATTATTTAACTAAAAGTTAGACCGGAGAAAATTACTCTTTTCAGAGTGGTGAAAACAATGTTTTTAACTTTTTTGTATTGTTGAGAGATTGTGCTGAAATCATGTCCTTTTGTATAGCATTTTACCTCTATTTCTTTATTATAAATTTTCGTAATGATGAATCTTCTTTTAAACCTTTCATTATTTATTTCTCAACAAAACAATTAAGAGTGGAGACTACACGCAGTTGGCAGGGATACTTTATAACATTATTGTACAAGTTTACTAAATTCTGCCCGTAACGGTTTAGAATAATGGAATTGAAAACCGAACATCGTTTAAAAAAGCAAAATAAAGAGGCGAATATCAGCGTATTTTTAAGTTTCAATTTTCGAACCTCAAAATAACTCATCACAGCTAACACTGGCAGGCTTAAATATCAGTTTCGAGTGGTTGAATACAGTGTGTTCCGCTGAGAATAATAAAAAACAACTTTGTTTTTGAATATTTTCCTTTGTAGATCCACGAATTAATTCCTGTAAATTCCCGGTCTTGTTAAAAAAAAAACAAAAGAAAAAATATAAAATAGGAATGAAAACGAAAAAGGAAGCAGTCGTGAAAGTATTTTTTCTCAAACATGCTCGGAAATGTAGGCATTACTGTAGTAAAAAGAAGACCGGAAGTTTGTAATTCTTGGCTCATTCATCGCATTGCCGGCCTAGGCCAGGAAATAAGTATGAAAATTACTTCCCGGCCGCTGCTCAAAACTTTTTAATTAATCTATGTAACGTAAATTATGTCACTTGTCATACAGCCAGTTTACTACCACTGCATTTTTAAAAAATGCATATAATACGTGAATATAACTACAATTTCATTAAAATATCGATATGTGATCATACGAAAATATGCTTAATTTTCGTTGCGAGAGAAGAAAACAATAATCTATGATCTATTAAATTTTTTGTGAAAAATATGACTGGGCTCTATGGGCATTGTTTCCTTTGCTGGAATTGACAACTGAAAATAAAAAAATTAAAAACTCGGGAGATCTGTTATTTTCACTATACCCGTAGTGATTAACGCCACTGCCGAAAAACTGCCTTTACGGATTTTAGGACATAGAACACACGTCAATTGACTTTGAATTTATGGCCCCCCATAGAAACTCAAAAAGAATTGTATGGCATTTTTTTCATTTTCACCCTCACTCCATTATTTGTCTATGATCCTTATTGCCTAGAGAAAACATATGGCAGTCGGTCGTCTGATACTAGTAATAGTATCTTCTTCGTAGTTTGTGATTAACGCTTTGCAGTAATTGATTGACATTGATTGTTTTCGGTAAATATGTGCAAAGTTGGTTATTTATTCGAAATGAAACGGTTCAAAATGAGTTTTAGTGATGAAAGCAACACTGCAATGGATTTTAAGTACCTACTTCGCCTAATTTGAAACTTGAAAGTGGAAAAATTACTACCGGCAAATACCTAGTAAGGGGAAATATTTAAGGCATGTAAGTTTATGTGTAACTTTAAGTTAAATTTCCTCACATTTATTGAGAAAATCTCTATACTTTCCTCGGCAGGAAAGGGATTGCCGGACTCGTAACTATTGTCAAGGCCTCGCTGACGCTCGGCCTTGAAAACTATACTCGTCCGGCAATCCCTTACTTCCCGGCCTCTGCAGTAATGTACTATTAATTTTCAAACTTTATTTCAACGAACACTGGCAGTATCGGATGGCTGAAAAGAAAAAAAATTACCAGTGCGAGTCGGCATCGCAAACGAAGGGTTCAGTACTATACAACATTAGACTATCTAGCAAAAATACGGAAAAAATCACCTCCAATCCATCCAATCATCAAATAATATTACATTTACCTTTATTTCTCCACGATAAATAATATCTATTCAATTCGTGATTGGAAAAGTTTCTTTGCTTAGTTTCTATTATTTATTTTATGAATTTATTTCAGAGTTACGAGTTATCTTTATGAGGTAGGTTACTCCATAGAGTATAACAGTCTTGTCGACATCGACAACATTAAAATAAAGGAAAGTTAAATTCTTGAAAAACTATGTCAAGTGAAGACCCTGTTGTCTGGAACCAAAGCTGTTGTAGCTAAAGTATCGAAATTATGAAATATCGACAGTTATATTCACAGATCTGTAATCTAAAATCTGGGATTATATCGATAATATGTATAAAATATCGATATTCCTACAGTTATAATAAAACGAGCTCCGTGGTGCAGCGGTCAACACGCCGGCCTGCAACACGGATGGTCCCGGGTTCGATCCCCGGTCAGGTCAAGATGGAAAATGATCTTTTTCAGATTGATCTGGGTCTTGGATGTTTATCTATTTATGTATTTGTTATAAAATATAGTATCGTTGAGTATCCCATAACACAAGTCTATAACTTACTTTGGGGCTAGCTCAATCTGTGTGATTTGTCCGTATATATATTTTTTTTTAAATTTTTTTTTATACAATGTAGATTTTTTGGAATATTTAGCACATTAATTATACGTCATATTTTTATGAAATGGTAATTCGTACAAACACAGTAAGTATAAACGAAGATGATTTGAAGGCTCATATTGCACGCCATAAAGTGTCAACATAAACCGCTGTAAGGCATTGTATAAATCATTGTAAGTTATTGTAAAGTTGACATTGACCGAGTAATAACTTTGACGTACAAAAACGTTTACATTGACATTAACTTTACAATAAAATATTGGTCAGGGGCATGTCAGGGGTGCCATCTGGTCAGGGGTGCCATCTGGTCAGGTGTGTCATCCTCAACTACCAGTCCGGTTCTTGCAGGTATCGTATCGGGTACCCGCCCTAGACCTCCCTAGCTGCTACTTTCTCATCTTCAATCCATACATACATACCTACATACAATACTCATCATCATAATTTCGTGTAGGTGACACGGTCAGTCGACCATGCACATCCTGGTGTCAGAGTTCTTCGGAACCGCCTCTCGGCCTCTGACGACTGTTCCTTTAACGACTACCAGATGGCAGCAGGGACCAACGGCTTAACGTGCCTTCCGAAGCACGGAATCATCTTTTTTATCAGACAATCAGGTGATTCATGCCTGCAATGTCCTTACCAAACTGGAAACAACTTAACAAAGTATGCTTATCCCGTGGGAATCGAACCCACGACCCGGGTCAACAACGCGAACGCCTTAACCACTGGACCACGGAGGCAGATATACAATACTATCACGTCTTTATCCCTTGCAAGACAGAGCCCAAAGTCATAAGGCCCAAAGGCCACATTTAGCATCGTAGTGGGCGTTAAGGTGGAAAGCAGAATCCAAATAGTGATGGGTTGCTAGCCGCATCGCCTATTGATGTGATTCCTCGGATTTTTCCCAATCCTTTGACCGGCTTTTACGGTCTGCGCGGGAAGAAAAGCAGCTGGTATATTCTATGTTTTTTTCTTTTCTCCTAAACCGGCATGGTAGTATCTCCAATCCATCCAAGCAAAGTAAAAAAGTAAAAATGGTAGAAGCTGGATGCGAGCAGCCGAAGATAGATCTCGATAGCGTGCAAATGGGGAGGCCTATGTCCAACAGTGGACGAGTATAGGCTGATGATGATGATGATGATCCAAGCAAAATAGCTCTCACTCTTATACTCATACTCATCAGGTCTTTGTTGGTCTCCACTGCTGGAGCACGACCCTCTCTGTACTGTCCGAGTCCTATATTAGCCAGAGTACTCAAAGGATTTGGCCTACACTCTTCACGCTCGCCAGACGGGTTGAAGAGTTATATTTAATGTTCAAAAGCTTTGTTTAGCTTGTGTTTCCTAAGTCGCCTTTTACGACATCCACAGGAAGACTTGGAGTGGTCCAATTCTACTCAGCTGGGAACCATACGGCTGAATGAGGAAATAGTATCAATACTTTTATCCCGGTCCTTCAGTCCAATTACTCCTACCCTTCCCTCGCTTAAAACAACGGTAGCAATGGGCAGTAGCGTTGGAACCGATATAAGCCAAACAAACTGTGCTCACCAACCCGTTTGCCAAGCGTGGTGAGAATGGCAAAACCCCATTAATGGAAATCCTTGGTGGAGGCGTATGTCCAGCATTAGATTTCATAGGCCTGGGATGATGATGATAATAAATAATCATAAATAAATATATATACGGACAAATCACACAGATTGAGCTAGCCCTAAAGTTCGAGACTTGTGTTATGGGATACTAACTCAACGATACTATATTTTATAATAGATACTTAAATAGATAAACATCCAAGACCCAGGTCAATCTGAAAAAGATCATTTTTCATCTTGACCTGACCGGGGATCGAACCCGGGACCATCCGTGTCGCAGGCAGGCGTGTTGACCGCTGCGCCACGGAGCTCGTCATTATGATACAATAAAATGTACAACAGGGTTGAATTCTATTACAAGAGCGGACATTAAAATTAAAGTCATATGGTAACCTATTTTTCATTAACAACCTTCTATCTGCGTCTATACATATACATGTTAAAAGTTATCCTTTATTTATCCATGTTGATAGGAATCCATATCAACTTAATTCGTTCTGGGATATTTGATGCTACAATAGTAGATTGTTGCACTGAGCAGAAAGTAAGTTATTGCTGCACGAGTGTTTATTTGGAGCCCGAGCGCTAGCGAGGGCTCTAAAAAGCACGAGTGCAATTTAACTAACTTAATGCGAGGTGCATAATCTGCTTTTCTTTCAACTACTGCAATAAAAGTAGTTGAAAAAAAAAACTGAAGACAAATTACAATAGTTAAAAATTTGTTGTTCACATACCTGCTTTTTTTCTTTATGGCCAGTTTTTTTTTTAGGCAAGGCAATAAACACGTCCCTTTGTTAACTCCATACGGCCGTTAGGTTGGCCAACCTTTTTTATGACATGTGACAACTTTCGTCCCGCGATTAAAAAAAAAACTAAACAGTGCAGTAAAGGATTTCCATACATTTTTGCTGCACTAGAGCAGCAAAAATGTATGGAAATCCTTTACTACACTGTTTAGTTTTTTTTTTTACATCTAGTGCAGCAAAGTTCCGCTTTGTGCTGGATATGTAGTGCAGTTATGATAGAATTGCAGCGTAGTTGGAAGAAAAATCAATTATAGCATTTATATATTTTAACCACAAATGTTGATTTTATCAATGTAATTACTTCGTAGTAATTTATAGTAACTGAACCGTATCATTGCAGAGATATTAAAAGAGAATAATTTTTGAGAGTACACAAATTATAAAAAAAGATGTACAGATAAAAAATACATTGGTTCAGATTTACTGCTATCTGATTTAATTCAAATTTTACAAAACTGATTTTACTATGATATTTTTAAGCATAAACAATAAAAAAATATCTTCAGACACAAAAGTACAATTACACTTACTCGTAACTTACTTTTATGTAAAGAATCTCATAGAACATTAAAAAGGAGATGCATCCAATACAATGCACATCTGCTAAACCGCGTAAAAAGTACAAAACTTTTAAGTACGATCGGATCGGGTGCCAGAAGAAAGTGTTAAAAAACAACCGAGACGTAATGGAAATTTAAAATTCCGATTGAAATAGACACGGATGAATCAGTGTCGGGCGGAAAATAGTAAAAATGGCATTTGGGACAAAAGAACTGAGGGATCCTTGCTATTATACCCACGTATTTGTAGCCTGGCCTGAAACTTAATGGTCAATAATCCACACACAGATTATACCCCTAATAACTATGATGATCCATTACCTACAGAAACGGTTATGTTTATCAATCACCGTTTCTATAGGTAATGGATCATCACACTTAATATACCCATGTCTATACCCATAAACTGTGTCTATATCCTCTTTTTTATTCGTGGGAGTCCCTAATGAAGCATTGTCTAGTGTAAATTGTTCCACCACTTTTCAATAAATTAGCCAAAAACTATCTAATAGTTTTAGGTACTTACATCTTATAAACGCAATGCGTTTATTACCTACACAAAGGTGTAAACTTAAAGTAAAAATGTCTATCACAAAAAGGACATTTTCATTATCAAATCACCCAACATAGAAATCACATTCGAGAAATATAGGCGGAGAACTCAACTGATTTTTAGGACTTGAAACGCGAAATCAAATTTTGCTGAGTATACCGCTGCTGACTAGCAGTCAGCAGCGGTATCCTCAGCAAAATTTGATTCAAGATTTTGTGGGACAAGTTGTATGAAAAAATTAATTAGTAGAATATAAAGACACGGTAAAAGATTATGGGACAGGATTTTACGGGACAAGCTGTAAATTACTCACAGCTCCGTCCATAAAGGATTCACACAATGGATCACAGATATCCGGATTCAGAAAACAATAAAGAGATTTTCGCATTGACGTTTGACGCTAGCGAGCTCTGATTGAAGATTTGTTTTTACATTTTGCGAGTTTCTGGCGTCCAACTGTCGTTTCGTCTCCAGGTTACGTGTATCGTTTCAGACGGAACGAATGTGTTCGAAAAAAAATGAAGTAAGAATTTGATCCCCATATCCGTCTGTTACCTTGTAAACCTATCGATGTAGCGTTTTCGATACAGCGACCATCGATGTAGTGACTGGCGATATTATGATCTAGACCCATACCAAACAGGTTACGGATTTTAATGGGGCTTTCCTCCTCTTCATCATCATCATCATCATCAGGTCTTTATTAGTCTCAACTGCAGAAGCACGACCCTCTCTGTACTGCCAGAGCAGTCAGAGGATTTGGCCTACACTCCCCACGCTGGCCAGACGGGTTGGAGAGGTATCTTTGATGTTTATAAGCTTTGTTTAGCTTGAGTTTCCTAAGTCGCCTTTTACGACATCCACGGAAAGATTTGGAGTGGTTCTATTCTTCTCTGCCGAGAACCTTTCCTCCTATTGCAACCAGATTCGAGAAGTATGAAATTAAAATGAAAATTTAAGGGAAATTTTAATTCTTATACAACGAATGCGATTTTTTTTCCAAGTTTGCTGGATAGTCTAATTGAAAGCCTCTAATTCAATATTGGTAATATTATATAAAAAATTACAGATTACGTCAGAATGTTTCATTAAATAAGTAAGCAGCAATAATGAAAGTTAAGGTAGCCATTATGATCAGCTGTAACAATATTTTACGACTTTAAAATTATCCTTAACATTGTTAACACCATTTTAATACGTAATTATAAAATACCAATTATGTCTTAAACGCAGAATACGTTAGCAGGAATGCCGTCTGTGATATAATAAATTAATGTAGACTGCTTCATTGAACCAATGTTAAAATATGGCCTATCTTGAAATTCCTTTACTTATAGAGAAACTTCATGTGACATATCGGTTACCTATATTATGCCATATTCATTTTAATTGTATGCCGGCTGCTATAAGGTTTTGTCCCTATAAGTATATACAAAAAAATCATTTAAAAAAATCGTCGTAAGTCTTACAATAAAGTTTTATTTGTTATGGATGGTAGTGTTTCCATTTATTCGTTGGATTCGGCTTTAGGTGTCTTTTGTAATTTTTTATGACTTTTTTTACAACTAGCCATTAAGGGGGCACACTAGGCACAGAAGCGACGCCAATCATTTTATTCCTAATACTTTACAAATAGAAAGAAATTCAAGAATGTAAATCATATAAGCCTTAGTAAATAACTTGAAGTATTTTTGGAATCATGTTTTAATATTATGAGAATCAGTGATTAAGAGAAAACGTGATTACCGCCAAAAACGGCCGTTTTTGGCTTTTGAGTGCTTATATGATTTACATTCTTGAATTTCTTTCTATTTGTAAAGTCTTAGGAATAAAATGATTGGCGTCGCTACTGTGCCTAGTATGCCCCCTTAAGCCATTAAAAAGAATTTAAAATCAAGCCGGTAGTTTTTGAAATGTATTACAAACTGAGCACAAAATATTTCTTTTAATAAGTAACACTAATATAGATTTATTCAAATAATTGTAGATAGGTGTTTAATGAAATTTACTTAATAAGCAATCAAAGTAATTATATTCAAAGAA
The DNA here is from genome assembly GCA_963082605.1 of Rhodophaea formosa. Taxonomy (NCBI): domain Eukaryota; kingdom Metazoa; phylum Arthropoda; class Insecta; order Lepidoptera; family Pyralidae; genus Rhodophaea; species Rhodophaea formosa. Next base: position 2,851,954 of record OY720218.1, on the reverse strand, counting down.
TAAAAACAAGAAATTCTTATCCATATCAATGCACTTAACCAATATCCATGAAAAAATACGTATCGGCAGGTGGTCTCTTACCAATATTTGTCGAAAATGACTGACAGATATTTCCCAAGTCAAGTGTAACCACAAACCTTCAACGTTTGTGTAATAATAATATTGACCGAATTGTGACACGAATACGAGTAACGAAGTTTTTGTTGTACTTTTTCAATGGACAAAGTGTTTTGAACTAGAATTTTGCTGTTAAAGTTACAGATAAAACGTCTTCAGCAATTATGAAGAAAAGAGATTCTTGAAAATATTTAACACAAGATGGCAGCTCTGAATTCTAAGGTCCAATGGGCCACTGCAATTGGATAATTTTTATTAAACAAGAGACAATTTTATTTCAACGTTTTTTTGTCAAAATTTATTTATTAGGTATACTAACAGCATACATTTAAAACATTTTCTTACACCATTAACATCTAAAAATAATGCTGATATGAATGCTACTCATAGGTATAAAGGTACACAGCATTCTTAAGATTTCTTTATGTCTGATCAAAACTATACATAAAGAAATCAGTATAGTGATTTTGCAAAAAGTCGAAAAGAAATAACAAAGGTAAGCTATTTAATTAATTTAATTATGTAACTAATTGGAACTTAATAATAAAATATAAAACAAGCCCTCTTTTTATGGCTTATACGGATAGTTTATGGGACAAATAGAGCAAAACATTATTTTAAATATATTGAGAAACAAATAAAGCTGCGTATTGAATAGGTGCGCTGTACATAAAAACAAAAAAATAAATAAATAATGACAACGATAGTAATACTGATAATTTATAGTAATATTATTACGAAAATTCCAATAAGGACGGCAACCTTACTCGTTTATGGTCTGAATACATAAATTAAACATTATTGGTTCATTAGTTGCGCAACAAATATGCGTATGAATGTGAATGGGTTGAAATATTTGTAACGTCTTCATAGCTATTGAGTATCTACTGTACTTTAAATGTCAAGAGCAACATATAAAAGCACTAAATGTGTTCGGTACTAATTTTACTAAAGCTATTTAAGCTCTATAGGCTAGGTAGTCGATAGGCCAATAAGCAAGAAACTCAGAACACCAAACGCCACTATATTTTTATTGTGCTTCGGAAGGCACGTTAAGCCGTTCCGTGCCATCGTTAAAGGAACCACATCAGAGGCCGAGAGGCGTTTCTGAAGAACTCTGACACCAGGCTGTGCTTGGTCGATTGACCGTGTCACTTACACGAAATGATGATGATTTTTATCGAACAGCCTTTCCAGCTGCTTGCTTACCTATAAACCTTCCTCATGAATCACTCTATCTATTTGTGAAAACCATATGAAAATCCGTGCAGTAGTTTTTGAGTTATCGCGAACAGACAGACAGACGCGGCGGAGGACTTTGTTTTATACTATGTAGTGATTTATTAACAGTTCTGTGATCGTACGTCCATATCCAGAAGGAAGATAGGATATAGACTGTCGTCCCGACGCGATTTTCTTATATATAAGATAGTGTTATATATAAGAAACTATTTTACATGGATAGGCACTTCATTAGTGAACATGAATGTCCAATTTCGTACATCCGGCGGATAGGAAGCGTATACATACATACATACTATCACGTCTTTTTCCCTTGCGAGGTAGACAGAGCCCAGGTCCTTAAAACCTATAGGCTACGTATAGCACGTTGGTGGGTTTGTAGGTGAGAACGGAATTAAAATAGTGATGGGTTGCATCGCATCGCCTATAGACATGATTTCTGATGCCCATTCCCACGATCGGCTTCTACGATCTGCGCGGGAAGAGAAGCAGCTGGTACATTCTACGTTTTTTCTTTTCTCCCAGACCAGCGTCATCATCATCATCATTTCTGCCGCAAGAAGTCCACTGCTGGACATAGGCCTCCCCCAAGGATTTCCAATATGACCGGTTGGAAGCGGCCTGCATCCAGCGTATGGAGGTCCAAATCCATACTAATATTATACGAGTAAATGCTAAAGTGAGTTTTATTCTTTGTTACGCTTTCACGCCTTGTCCATTGAACCGATCATCATGAAATTTTGCATGCACATAGGGTACTGAGAAGAACATAAAATATATATCATGCCGAATGTAGCCATACGAAGCCGCGAGTAACACCTAATCCCAACTATCCCAACTTCCCAATCCCAACTATCCCAACTAATATTATAAATGCGAAAGTGAGTTTGTTTGTTTGTTACGCTTTCATGCCGTATCTACTGAACCGATCGTCATGAAATTTTGCATACACATAGGTTAGGGTACCAAGAAGGACATAGGCTATATATATATTACGCGGGCGAAGCCGCGGGTAACAGCTAGTAAGCTATAAATATCAAAGACAACTATAAAGGTAGACGAACGCACGCCCTAACTATTATATTTGAATAATATTTATTTATAGCCAGCCTAGCTGGGTCAAATACTATAACAATGAGACTAAGTCACACCGCCGACCTTGCTAGTAGGAAGGCACGACTAGATATGGAGAGGCAAGGACCGCGCACCGGTTAGTGTGAATTACTAACAGCTGATTGAATTAATTATTTAGACGTGTATATTTTATATTTAAAAACGGGTCACTCACGTGCTACTTTGTCGGGATTGCCGACTATAGTTACAGTAAGGGCTCGGGATACTTCGGCGTCGCGCATCCCGAACTCGCCTTGAAAACGGACTCCTGATGAGTCCGAAACTATAGTCGGCAATCCCGACAAAGTAGCACGTGAGTGACCCGTTTTTAAATATAATGTATTTATCTCACGTTAGTTTCAAAGTGCGTATATTTTGCAAAAAAAAATATTAAATTATTTATGGAGTAAGCGCCGAGTGGTTCCCGGCAGAATAGAATAGGACAACTCCAAGTCTTTGGATGTCGTAGACGGCGATTTAGGAAACACAAGCTAAACAAAACTTAAACACATCAAAGAGAACTCTTCAATCCATCTGGCTGGCGTAGAGAGTGTTGGCCAAATCCTCTGCTCTGGCTAATTAATGGCTGTGATAATACAGAGACGGTCGAGCCTGCAGTGGAGACTAACAAGAGACCAGATGAAGATGATGCGCCGTGTGGTTCCCGGCAGAGTAGAATAGGACCACTCCAAGTCATCCCGTGGATGTTGTAAAAGGCGACTAAGGAAACACAAGCTAAACAAAGCTTATTAACATCAAAGAGACCTCTCCAATCCGTCTGGCCAGCGTGGAGAGTGTAGGCCAAATCCTCTGACTACTCAGGCTAGTATATGGCTCTGGTAGTACAGAGAGGGTCGTGCTCCTGCAGTGGAGACTAGAAAGACCTGATGATGATGAATGTCTCAAAGAGCAGTTAGTGTGTTTTCGACTCAAAATGTAAGCAATTATTGAATTTAGCTTTTTAAACTTTCACGGTTATCAACATTAGAATTAAACATATCGGGATATTAACCGTGATTGTGGTTTTTTTGAGTTTTCGATATTTCGATCCAATTCATGATCACGAAGGATTTGAAGAATTTGTGGATGGGAGCAGGCAGCTGTCAATGGCAGAAGTCTAGCTACATAACTAATTATAATTATAGAATTTATCTCGCGTAGACCAAGAATAAGGTGATCAAACGAATTCAGAGATCATGAGAGAACCCTGGCGCTGCAGAGTTGTTTCCCCTTGCTACTAGATGGCTTTAATGCGTTAAATGCGTAAGCCTAAACTTTTAAAACAAGGGTTGTCATGTTAAAATCATCATCCTCATCATCATCATCAGGTCTATTTTTAGACTCCACTGCAGCAGCATGAACCTCTCTATACTTCCACAGCCATATATTAGGCAGAGCAGTTAGAGGATTTGGCCTAAACTCTCCACGCTGGCCAAACGGGTTGGAATGAAATGTTAAAATATTTATAAGGTATTGCCTCAAACGTGTCTGAAATTGAGAAATATCTACAATACTATCCACAAAGTCGTAACTGGCTACACGTGCCAAATACGTACATGTTAAGTATTTATATGTAATTTATGTGTATAGTACTGATTTTATGTTCAAAGGAATAAAGCATTGCTAATATTTTTCACTTGAAAGTGTATAAATATATTATTAAAATTGAAAATATGTGATGAAAAAGAATTCGCCACAGGTAGGTTTCGAACCCAGGAGTCTTAGGTCTGCGCCCTAAGTGTGTTACCAACTACACCACACACCACTTACACTTGTGTTGACCACTTACACTTAAAAGAGGAGCCCGATGGTCCAGTGGGTGTGAGCTCTATGAGCGCTTACGTATGTTAAGCAACCTCTGGTGCAGTCCCTACTTGGATGGGTACCGCAAGTGGCATAAAAATATCTCGAGCTCCTCCGTGCTTCGGAAGGCACGTTAAGCCGTTGGTCCCGGCTGTCATCGTTGATGGCAGTCGTTAAGCTATGTCAGATGCCTTAAGGCAGCTTGAAAAATCTGACACCAGTGTTGGCCACTTACATATACGAAAAACAAACAAAACACTTAAAACAAACAATATAATAGATCGCAGTTTCATCTCAATTGCAAACAATACCAATCGATTAGTGCAGTGTAAACAAACTACCAATCGACACTGTCACTCGATTTGCCAACCCGTTATTACGTTTCGACTCCGTGCCGATACGCGATAGTTCCAAATCTCAGTTAATTGGGTTCGGCCAGAGATGACAATCTGGCTAGCCATTACTTTTTCCAATATAGGTGTCGATTACGCAGGCTTTTTTTGTTATTAGATCCTATATTGGAGATACTTAGTATATCTAATTTTAGATCACAAATTGCATGCTATAGTTAAGGTGCAAAAAATTTTTAAGCAAATTCAAGTTATCAAAGAAAAATTTAAGTCAGTAGTTGATTACCTGGATTAACAAATTACTTCAAACATTGCATTACAATAATACGAATAATGGACTAAATCGCAGGTTCGATTGCCAAGTATTTAAAAATATAGATAGAGTGTAGATATATCAGCGTTATGTCCCAGTCGTTATCATAAGATTAAACATTGAAAAATTTTACAGCAGTGTTGACCACTTAAACTAAAAACAAACAAGCTTAATAGATCGCAGTTTCATCTCAGTTGAAAACAATACCAATGGATTAGTGGCGTGTAAACAAACTACCAATCGACACTGTCACTCGATTTGCCAAACCGTTATTACATTTAGACTCCGTACCGATATGCGATAGTTCCAAATCTCAGTTAATTGGGTTCGGCCAGAGATGACAATCTAGCTAGACAATACTTTTTCTGATGCTTGTGTCGATTACGCTGGGTTTTTTGTCATTAGATCTGATATTGAAGATATTTAGTATATCTAGTTATAGATCAGAAATTGCATTATGCAGTTATAAAGCAGAAAATTTCTAAAGCAAGTTAAGTTTTTTAAAATAGATATTTTTTATGACATGTTTTTAATATCAGTATATTCAAATTGTTAAATTTGATACTTTCATCCCATTGGATCAATTTGGCCCAATCAGGTATATTTAAAAAAAATATAGGACATATAAGATAATCATAACTTCAATGAACTGCATATCTCAATACGTGCTATTAATTTCCACTTAAAGCGCGGTGGTATCAGACGATACGAGACACTAGCACCACCCAGCAGTTAATTATATAAGTCCTAAATCATATCAAATTTAAAAATGTAATAGCTGAATGCCCTTGTTAATTACTTGTAGTATTTTTTGTATAAGTTCTCACTATTTATAATTTGATGAATTAAGAGAACTACTTATTACCGCCAAAAGTGGTCACTTTTGGCGGTAATAAGTGAGGATGGCTCTGTGTGGCGGTCTCAAATAATTATGTGCATCTTACTTGTGCTCTCAATAGTAACTTATAAGTATACATATATGTATAAGCTAGCGGTTTTTCTGTAGATTCACTATTTTGGTAACGATCTTCACGTATATTATATTAAATTTATTTATTTTCTTTCAGCACAAGCTTCTACTTTGATGGCGATAACTGATAATCAGTGTTTTGTACCTTGGTTCAAAAATATCGCTGAGATATGGCCTTTTTGCATCTGCAGCACACCAAGTTCAAATAATATAAGACTTTTTGTATTTTATTGTCTTGTGTGTTTGTGGCAAATCAAATAAAATTATTATCTAGCTATTAATAAGAAGATTTATCCTTATTTTTATTTAAAAAATCTAGAGGACACCCAACTAAGTCCTTACGACATCATCAGGTCATCGGCCTACCAGCAATTTTTATCAACAATCAAGCTGACCTTTAGTAGAACTGGTCCGAGGTTAGGGACCTGATATTGCCGCCATTTACAATTCAAATAGTTTTATGATTTTTATCATCAGTTTGCAGTTTTGTAATTGAATGTTTGCATCCAATTGGTTTGCCGTGGTTTCTCGTTGAATAAAACGTTTTTGAACATTTTTCCATTAAAATTGAAAAAATGTGATGAAAAAGAATTTGCCTCAGTCAGGATTCATACCCACGATTTTCAATTTTAATAATATACCGAGTATTGTAATGCTATTTAAAAAATATTTATTTTTTTTATTATTTGGATTTGATAAGTATCTATTACAAAATTAAAAAACTGAATGACTCTTTACATTTTTTTAAATTTTGATTGTTCGCTCTGGCGCTGCTGTAAGTTATTTATACCTTATACCTCATTTCAATTAGTGAAAATTTATAAACAATGTGTGCTATTAAAAAGATTATGGCAAGAGATGTGCTATATATACATTTCTTGTTTTTTCCTCATAGAAGATTGAAACGAATCATAAAGTTTTCGAACAAATTAGCACGAAAAATCGGCAAAAATTTTATTTTTTGATTCCATGTTTTAAAAGACAATAAATTACTAAAAGACAGTTAATTAAATATTCCAGTTTTATATATATTTCAACTTGGAGCCCCGTTTATACTTGCAAATAAATTAATAAAGAACCGAACAGGAAATTAAAAAATCTACATCACTTCTCACTGACGCTTGGTTGACATTGACAGCTTTATTATTTTTATTTTTGCTATCAAAAATTTTAACATAACGAATCGATATCAAATAAAGAGAAAAGGAGGGACCCCGATGGCCAAGTGGGCGTGAGCGTTATAAGCGCTTCCGCATGTTAAGCAACCCCGGGCGCAGTCCCCACTTGGATGGGTGACCGCAAGTGGCATAAAAATATCTCGAGCTCCTCCATGCTTCGGAAGGCACGTTAAGCCGTCATCATTGATGGCAGTCGTTACGCTATGTCAGATGCCTTTAGGCAGCTTGAAAAATCTGACACCAGTGTTGGCCACTTACACACACGAAAAACAAACAACAACATCAAATTAAAAGTGTTCATAATAAAATTTATAGTGCTACTAACAGTCCGCCCCGGCTTTGCTCGTAGTTCATACATAAACAATAGCACTCAAGGATAACGTACGTATCTATCACACGGTGAAAGAATTTTTGAAATCAGACTAGTAGTTCCTACAATTAGCGCGTTCAACCAAACAAACAAACTCTAGATATAGACTCTAGTATAGATTTGACACAAATTTTACATAATCTGAATATCAGTCCACTACCGCATTCTACACATTCAGTACCTATAAATCCTATAATGAACAGAATGAAATACATTTTTATACATCTACGTCCATTGTCAGAAAACAATAAAAATTAGAGTCATTCAAGATTATGGCGCTCGATTGAATTAAATTTGCATTTCTAAGCCATTTTTATACTTTACATTTTTGATTATACTTTCTTTTGCAGGATTATTATAAGCTTTTCTTTACTCTCTTTGGCGTTTTAATTCCGATGTATTTTTACAAGGTTTTTTGGTTTTTGGGAGTGGTTAATTGAACGTAAATATTTGATTACCGAATCGAACCGACAATCGAAAGATTCTGTGTCCAATTATATTGTTCTAAATCTTCTCGGCGTAATCGTTAAAGTTTGTTTCCTGTTTCGGATATTTCGATCCAATAATAACTAGCCGTGTGGTTCCCGGAAGATAGAATAGGACCACTCCAAGTCGTCCCGTGGATGTCGTAAAAGGCGACTTAGGAAACACAAGCTAAACAAAGCTTACAAACATCAAAAAGACCTCTCCAACCCGTCTGGCCAGCGTGGAGAGCGTGGGCCAAATCCTCTGACTGCTCTGGCTAATAAATTGCTGTGGTAGTACAGAGAGGGTCGTGCTCCTGCAGTGGAGACTAAAAAGGACCTGATGGATGGATGGATGGAATAACTAGAAGACATATAAGCTCAACATTTCGTGTAGGTGTGATAAGGTCAGTCGACTATGCACATGCACACCCTGCATATAATGCTAAGCATCTATGTATAAAAATACTCAGTTTTATGAACCTTTGGTAATGTTATGAATATAAAAGCATGTAAGTTGATCATGTCGTATGGAAACTCAAAAATGTTTTGACTTTCCAGCACTAATTGCCCGGGCAGCTGACCTCTCCTGTAAGAAAAAGTCCAAAAATTTTTCGAGATCCGAGCATTCTCGAACTTACTATACTAGCTTAATCTCTGTGATTTGTCCGTATATATTTATTTATTATTGTTTCTATTGGAAAAGTTGTTTATATTGACAGTCTGAGTCACCCTTTCAATGGGTATCTTCATCATCATCAGGTCTTACTAGTCTCCACTGCAGGAGCACGACCCTCTCTGTACTACCAGAGCCATATACTACCTGAGTAGTCAGAGGATTTGGCGTACACTCTCCACGCTGGCCAGACGGGTTGGAGAGGTCTCTTTGATGTTAATAAGCTTTGTTTAGCTTGTGTTTCCTTAGTCGTCTTTTACGACATCCATGGGATGACTTGGAATGGTCCTATACTTCTCTGCCGGGAACCACACGACATGTGAATTGAACTTGTCGTATGGAAACTCAAAAATATTTTGACTTTCCCGTACTAATTGCCTGGGTGGCTGATCTCTTCTCTGTAAGAAAAGGTTCAAAAAATTTTGAGGTCCTAGCATTGTTTCAATAGAAAAAGTTTTTGAAATAGAGATACTATTTCAATGGGTTTGTGGAGGGTCAATTTATTGACCCTCCATGATATGTTTTTATTTTCTTTCAGTCAATCAAATCAAAATCAAAACGTTTATTCAGAAAATAGGCCTTTGCAGGCATTTTTTCACGTCATATCATATTTAAAATGATCTTATTAGATATGTATTTAATAATTGTTCAAGAGCTACAGACTACTAGCGTTTCGGAACCGACCACTGCAGAGAAGAAACGCCGAAAGAAACTCTTATCAACAGTTTTGGTCGCCTTCTCGCCTGAAGGCCTTTATATGATTACGAATATTTATTCCTTATTGTCTTTTTCTTTCTTTTCTTTTTTCTGTTTTCATGTTACAATTTCAATATACATAGATTTATTATTTTTGGAACATGTTTATGTTAACGATCGAGTGTGTCAGTTCATTAACAATCTTTTCACTAGTCACCGTGGTATCACTAACACATGCAAAAAAAAAATGTATTCTTACAATTCACGCAGCTGTTAGCAAATAATTGAAAACAATTAATTACAGTAAACGTTTGGTTCACTGAGGGTTCGCCATCATTAATATTATTCCGCGAACGTGACTTGCAGCGCTCCCCGTACATCCCACACAATATTCTTACATACATATTATCACGTCTTTATCCCTTGCGGGGTAGACAGAGCCCATGGCCATAAAACCTAAAGTGCACGTTTAGCATGTTAGTGGACGTTAAGGTGGTAAGAGGAATCAAAAAAGTGATGGGTTGATAGCCACATCGCCTATTGACGTGTTTCCTAAAACTTCGCTCAATTCCTTGACCGGTTTCTACGGTTTGTTCGGAAAAATAAGCAGCTGGTATATTCTGTATTTTCTTTTTCTCCCAAACCAGCATGAACATATATAAAAGTTTGAACCGTGTGGTTCCCGGCAGAGTAGAATAGGACCACTCTCAGTCTTCCCGTGGATGTCGTAGAAGGCGATGTAGGAAATACAAGCTTAACAAAGTTTAAAAGAGTCCGTCTAAATACGTCTGGCCAGCGTGGAGAGTGTATGCCAAATCCTCTGACTGCTTTAGTTTTAATATATGGCTCTGGTAGTACAGAGAGGATCGTACTCCTACATTGAGGACTAAAAAAGACCCGATGATGATGATTATATAAAGTGTAAGTCAATACCAACGATTGTTACTGAGCAAAATTGTTTAAGTGATTCTTAAATATAATACAGATCTATTTCACACTAAAGATATAAACTGTAATTCCTACAATAGTTTAAGGATTGTCCAGGACATCACAGACTTTAATGATATCTCCGTTTGAGTTTAAATGATTTATTATAGCACTAAACCCAGAAAAAAATGTATCTCGATAACGATAAGTTTCCACTTTCCCTTGCTTAGTAAGGAGTATATTAAATAAATAAATAAATATATACGGACAAATCACACAGATTGAGCTAGCCCCAAATAAAGTTCGAGACTTGTTTTATGGGATACTAACTCAACGATACTTTTATAATAGATACTTATATAGATAAACATCCAAGACCCAGGCCAATCTGGAAAATATCATTTTTCATCTTGACCTGACCGGGGATCGAACCCGGGACCATCCTTGTCGCAGGCAGGCGTGTTGACCGCTGCGCCACGGAGCTCGTCTTAATGCCCTTTTATTTAGTTTACCTTGACCATTTTATGAAGTTCATTGCATAGCCATTTTAACCATGATCAGATCAACCTTTTCTGACAGAACAAAAGTGTATTATAGGTGATAAAACAAAAATAAATAATATACCTATAACAACCGATATACCCTTGGCTTTGAAACACCTTATTATCACGATATAAGAAGATTCCCAATCAAGGTCAAGTTTGGAATTAACACAAAAGTCAAGCAAGCCCAAAGACACACATTTGCGAGGTCAAATATATCACCTTCGATAGATTTGTACCCAATTATGTTTGTTTGTACATATAAATATTTGACAAATGAACTATTGTTTGTCAAACACATATTTGGTTTCGTTAAACAAACCAATGTTTTAGCACTCATAATTAGATAGGAGTGTTATATTCATCTTATTATTTTGATGTCAATAGGCGATGTGACTAGCAACCCATTACTATTTTGATTCCATTACAAGTCTGGCCTTAGGTATTATAGACCTGGGCTCTGTCTACCTAGGGGTCTTAGGATCATAAGTAAGTCAAGCTCTGTCTACCCCTAAAGGGAAAAAGACGTAATAGTATGTATGTATTATTTTGATATCCTTTCCAAGCTCCCTTTTAGTCATTGAAGAAGATCGGCTTTCGAGTTCCGAGTCAGAGGACTTGAGAACAAAAGGTGGAACATGCAGGATTACATACATACATATATATATTATCACGTCTTTGTCCCTTGCGGGGTAGACAGAGCCAAGTCGTTAAGATGTAAAAAGTGGTGGGTTGCTAACCGCGTCACCTATTTACGTAATTTCTTAGCCCAATACCTTGACCGGGTTTTAAAGCAGCTGGTATTTTCTACATATTTTCCTTTGTCCCAAATCAGCATGGAAAGCAGGATTACATAGGTATGTATATATATTTCGAGTATTATTTGATGATACTTACGAAAGGTATATACATACATATACAGCAGATGTGGTTGGGAGATTCGGTCAGGGCCGGTCACAACTAAATTATCGTGACCAAATTGCGAACATTCTTGCAAAAGGAGAAGTAAGGAGTACCCGAAACCGGGTTCATGAAAAGAGTAATGAATCTGGATGAAGCGATAGATGTTTGTAAGGATTCCAGCATGTGGAGATCGATTTAGTCTCTGTCTACCCCTATGGGAAAGAGGTGTGATAATATGTATGTATGTATTATATGTATTATTACCATCGCAACAACTTGGAAATCAATTGGTTGCGTAATAGTAGATTGTTGCACTGAGCAGAAAGTAAGTTATTCCTGCACGAGTGTTGCTACATAGCCGCCTTTTTTCTTTATGGCCAGTATTTTTTTTAGGCTAAGTAGTACACACGTCCCTTTCTAAACTCCATACGGCCGTTAAGTTTGCCAACCTTTTTTATGACATGTGACAACTTTCGTCCCGCGATTAAAAAAAAAACTAAACAGTGCAGTAAAGGATTTCCATACATTTTTGCTGCTCTAGTGCAGCAAAGTTCCGCTTTGTGCTGAATAAGTAGTGCAGTTATGATAGAATTGCAAGGTAGTTGGAAGAAAAATATATTTCGAGTGAAGAGCTTTTTGTAGACGTCCATGGGTGACGATGACACTTACCATCAGGTGTATTGCTCGGTGTCTTCCCTCACAATTATTAAAAACAAAAAGAAATAAAACCACATTATATTTTATAATCTTCTTCTTCTTCATCAGGTCTTTTATAGTCTCCACTGCAGGAGCACGACCCTCTCTATACTTTCAGAGCCATATATAAGTTTTAGCCTGAGCAGTCAGAGGATTTGACCAACACTCGCCACGCTGGCCAGACGGGTTGGAGAGGTCTCTTTGATGTTTATAAGCTTTGTATAGCTTGGGTTTCCTAAGTCACCTTTTACGATATCCACGGGAAGATTTGGAGTGGTCTTACTCTACTCTGCCGGGAACCACACGGGATATTTTATAATACTAATATTATAAAGATTTGATTCTTTGTTTGCATTGAATAGGCTCCGAAACTATTTAACCGATTTTCAAAATTCTTTCACCATTTGAAAGCTAATGTATATGCGGGTGACATAGGCTATAATTTACGCGAATGAAGTCGACAGAAAATTGCTAGTAGTTAATAAAATACGCCTACAAGACAACTTCCAGATCAGCGACGTGCACTTCACACCTTTGGAGTTACAAACTAAGGTGGGCCGTATGCCTGTTTGCCTACTGAGTAGGATAAAAGCGTGGTTATCTTGTGTTTAAATAGTGGTAGTTTTTTATAGCTCCCGGCGAGAAAGAAACATTCCGAGGAAAGCAAAGCGCTTGTGAATTATTCAGTGCTTGGTGATGGCATTTGTAAGTGAATTTTTACTACCAGACTTGAAACGTAGATTTCACAAGTGTACTTTTTAGGGTTTTAAATTGTTTACATAGTGCATGATGTTTCATCATCTCAGCTGCAAGACAACCACGGCTGGACATACGCCACCCCCAAGGATTTCCATCAAAAGGGGGTTTTGCTATACTCACCACTCTTTACATCGGTAAGCATTATTTGAGAAGAAGTAGATATCCTAAAACTATACCTGGCATCTTTTATTTTATACATATATATAATCACGTCTTTTTCCCTTGAAGGGTAGACGGAGACCAGGTCTATAAAACGTAAAGACCACGTTTAGCATGTTGGCGGGCTTGTAGGTGGAGAACGGAATAAATAGTGATGGGTTGCTAGCCGTATCACCTATTGACATAATTTCTTATGCCCATTCCCTCGATCGGCTTTTACAATCTGTGCGGGAAGAGAAGCAACTGGAACATTCTACGTTTTTTAAAGAGTCACAGACCAGCGTCCTTTAATTGTATTCTTTAAATAAAAAGACGATGTAATTTTTTTATGCTTATACTGGTTTAATGCCTTATACATACATAACATAACTAGGCATAGGTGTTGCAGACATCCATAAGCTACGGTAAACGCTTTCCATCAGGTGAGTCGTGAGTCGTGTGCCTGTTTGCTGACTCAGTAGTAGGTATAAAAAAAACTAGGAAATAAAAATAATATTGAAATAATACGATTTTTATCGCGTTTATTACATTATTTATACACCTAACGTTTCGAACACTTTACAGTGTTTGTGGTCGCAAGTAAGTAGATTTGAGTTGACATTTGTGTAATATTTTATAAAAACTGCAAAATCTTATATTAATAAATAAAAAATGTGATAAAAACCATACTAAATTTATTTTATTTAAATGTGTAACAATCGCGAAAACATTAAAAATAATTTTTTTTCTGTCGTTTAACTGAGACTATAGTGTCATATAACAGAATAGTGTTCTGTAATGTTATTGTAATTTGTGCCTCAATATAAATGTAAAGTTGCCTAGCTGCGCTATTCTGTGCTAAGGTCGCTTCGCAGGACTGGTTATAGCTTATAGCATCTTTTATTGTCGGCCATATTGGATTGTTGCGTCACGACGCATTTGATAAACGAGCAATTGGTTTCCAATTAATGTACTTAAGTTTATATGCGACGGTGTTTGAGTATACACACATATCATTCTTAATCCCTCTTTACCTATTATACATCTTTATTCCTTTATCCCTTGTACCAAGCTGATTGCCGACCTTCACTTGGGAAGGCACCTTAAGAAGATAGACTACCTGTAAATTTTCATACAAAAAGCGATAATGCTTCCCACTCCTTAAACATAGTCCAACTTCAATATTTTTTTTACACATTATTGATAAATTAGAGAAAAAGGGCTGTACGTTTTAATATTTAAGATATATTGCTTACAACAAAAGTTATGAGCATCTCATCAAGTAAATATCCATATTTTTTACATAAAAATATCCGGGGCATTTTAATTTATTTAAAAATCGAATCAATAAAAAAAGAAAAACGGTTAGCCCTAGATTAAGGTGTAGTAAATCGAATGACACCAAAACTTCCTCATTTCGTTAAGGTTTAGGGGGGTGGAAGAGTTATCGCTTTTTGTATGAAAATTACAGGTAGTCGATCCTCTTAAGGAGAAGAAGAATCCCTTGCGGGGTAGACAGAACCCAAGGTCATAAAACCTAAAGGCCAAGTTTAGCGTGTTGGTGGGCGTTAAGGTGGAAAGCGGAATCAAAATAGTGATGGGTTGCTAGCCGCATCGCCTATTGACGTAATTCTTAGCCCAATCCCTCAACCGGCTTTTATGGCCTGTGTTTCGCATTTGATGTGAAAGATAAAAATCTAATCTGAAAAAACGAAATAGTCGAATTTTTTTTTATAGTTTGTATGAAACTTTGTGAAGGTAATACCTACTACTGCCAAAACTTTGCATCACCGTGACTTACTCGTACTAAACCTTCGAGGAAGAGAAACTATAATGTTATGAAACAAGCTACGTGGCGCAGCGGTCAACACGCCTGCCTGCGACACGGATGGTCCCGGGTTCGATCCCCGGTCAGGTCAAGATGAAAAATGATCTTTTTCAGATTGACCTGGGTCTTGGATGTTTATCTATATAATATGTATTTGTAATAAACTATAATATCGTTGAGTAAGTATCCCATAACACAAGTCTCGAACTTACTTAGGGGCTAGCTCAATGTGTGTGATTTAAGAAAAAAAAAATGTATAAGGTTGCTTTGTAAGTATTGAACAAAGCTTTGTATTTAAATTATTGATATTCATCTTGGCGTGGTTAATTACCTTTGTTTAATTATATGTCCAACTTATCCTTAATATCTTCTTTTTTTATGTCTTAGGACGGCAGACGAGCAAGCGGGTCACCTGATGGTAAGTGATCACCGCTGCCTATGGACTACGAGTAATGTAACACCAGGGGCGTGCCAAGAGCGTTGCCAGCCTTTAATTTTTTCCTCCCCAGAGGGGATAGGGGGGATGGGCCTCCGGCGCTCTCACTCACCGGATGAAGCAAAGAAGCTGTAAAGCTACTATTCAAACGTCGATTTTCTGTGAGAGTGTGGTACTTCCCCGGACGAGCCGATCCATTCATGCTACTAGCAAAAGTGATTTTTGCCGGTAGTGTGGCTGTACCACAACTATAAACTATATACAATTACCATTCCAGTATTTCTTTAAAAAATGAGTATTTTTTTTATTTTTCGTTGAAAAAGCCTCGTTTTCAATCTCAAATCCTAACTATATATATATATTGTAAATGCGAAAGTGAGTTTATTTTTTTGTTTGTTTGTTACGCTTTCACGCCGTATTTACTAAACCGATTATCATGAAATTTTGCATACACATAGGTTAGGGTACTGAGAAGGACATAGGCTATATATCACGCGGGCAAAGCCGCGGGTAACAGCTAGTAATATAATAAATGCGAAAGTGAGTTTGTTTGTTACGCTTTCACGCACAATCTACTGAACCGATCATCATGAAATTTTGCATACAAATAGGTTAGGGTACTGAGAAGGACATAGGCTATATATCACGCGGCCAAAGCCGCGGGTAACAGCTAGTAATACTATAAATGCGAAAATGAGTTTATTTGTTTGTTACGCTTTCACGCACTATTCACTGAACCAATCATGATAAAAATTTAAATACACGTTGTCTGGAATACGGAGAAGGACATGAGCTACCTTTCATCCCGGAGAAAAGTACTGTTCCCGAGGGATCGTCACTAACGCGAGTGGCGTAGCGAGCGGAAGTTAGTAATATATATTTTTCTCCCCGGTATATGTCAAAACATTGAACAAATTCGCACTGCATTTAGCAAAACCTTGAAACTTCACAACCGCAAACCAAACAAATAAACACTGTGTGACTTTCCTATTAGACCGGTGTGACATTGTCCCCGTGACATTGGTCATCTGTCACACCAATTATGTCATTTTTGTCATCTTTCCAATGGCGTGGATTATTTTGAATATGCTTATTGTGTTTGAATAGGCTAAAAACTTAAATGGTTGACAATTATAGTGTATAATAATATTGTGTGGACGTTGTTATGATAATTATTTTTGCACTTGACTTAGTTTACGTAGATTATAATCTATAGCCTACGTGGTGCAGTGGTTTACACGCCAGACTGCGACACGAGGGGTCTCAGGGTCGATCCCTGGTCAGGTCATGATGAAAAATAAACGCTAATAAACATTTTGTTTTTGATTAAAACTAACTTGAGATGTTATGTTGCTAACGTCAGTGCAGACTGGGGCGACTTCGTGCGAGCGTCTCGGTTCACATTCGCCCTGAGGAAGACCTCTGGATGAGGTTGAAACATATCGGCCTGTAGCTGACTTCATACGTGAGTGACCCGTATTTTACTTATTAATAATGCAAATCAATTTTTTTTTTCTTTCTTTCAAAAATGATATTTTTCAGATTAGCTTGGGACTTGGATGTTTATCTATATAAGTATCTTTAATAAAATATATCTATATTATCGTTGACCGAGTAAGTATTCTTCGACACAAATTCACAAAGTGCTTTGGGGCTAGCTTAATTTGTATGATTTGACCCTATATAATTGAAATTATAAATATGTTTATATTCAAAACAACCGAACTTTTTTTCATATTTAATCAAAACCGCGACTGCCACACTACCACTACTTTAAAATGATAGCCTTTGTCATGGCTTGTGTTTCCTAAGTCACCTTTTACGGTTTGGAACAACAAGGCATAATAAATAAATAAATATATATAGAGCTAGCCCCAAAGTAAGTTCGAGACTTGTGTTATGGGATACTAACTCAACGATACCATATTTTATAATAGATAGTAACATAGATAAACATTCAAGACGCAGGTGAATCTGAAAAAGATCATTTTTAAACGACCTTAAATTAAATTTTTAAAAGACCTGACCGGGGATCGAACCCGGGAACATCCGTGTCGCAGGCAGGCGTGTTGACCGCTGCGCCACGGATTTCGTCAAATATTCAACTCATATTAAACATAATTCAACAAATATTAAGATATTTTTTAATAAAACACGCACAAAGTCTACTCAAAAGAAAAATAGTTTTAACTGAACTGAAAGGCTAATTCGGTACAACAGGTCACGGCTGAGTGTATAAAAAAGATGGCTTACTAAAATTTAGAGCAAGGACAAGCAGAGAAAACACTTACGGTAATGACTTAGAAGTTAACAGCCGAAGTTATCTGAAACAAAAACAGTTTATTTATTTTAAGACTATTAACAAACAATTAGAGGCCCTTTAGTTACGAAACGGGCTAATATTTTAAAATGAGTAATTTTCATTCTATACCAGCTGTCGTACAATTCATATCCGTAGTTATTGATGAGCTCGAATGAGTAGCCCGATGGTCTAGTGGGCATGAGCATTATTAGCGCTTCCGCATGTTAAGCAACCCCGGGCGCAGTCCTCACTTGGATGGGTGACAGCAAGTGGCATAAAAAAAAATATCTCGAACTCTTCCGTGCTTCGGAAGGCTCGTAAAGCCGTTGGTCCCAGCTGTCATCATTTAAGGTAGCCGTTAAGCTATGCCTTTAGGTAGCTTGAAAAACCTATCATCAGGGTTAGCTACTTAGAAAATCATCATCATCATCAGGTCTTTCTTGTCTCCACTGCAGGAGCAGCCTGAGTAGTCAGAGGATTTGGCCTACACTCTCCACGCTGGCCAGACGGGTTGGAGAGGTCTCTTTGATGATAATAAGCTTTATTTAGCTTGTGTTTCCTTAGTCCGCCTTTTACGACATCCACGGGATGACTTGGAGTAGTCCTATTCTACTCTGCCGAGAACCACACGGCGAGAACTTAGAAAAACAGAACAAATAAAGTTAATTTATTAGGCAAGACGTACTTTGATTTTATCAATCTGTAAATTTGTAAATAAATAACTAAAGAAATTAAGTACCCTAGTTATTATTATATGGGGTCATCATCAACTGCTTATCCGATGGTTGCAGGTATGGCATCGGGTACGCACGCTCGGCCGCCCTAGCTACTTTCTTATCCCCAATCTATCTGAGTAAGTAGTATCCCAAATACCCTTATCCCATTCCCCCAGTCAGATAAACTCCTACCCTTCCTTCGCTTAAAAAAAAAACGGTTTCAATGGACAGCAGCATTGGAACCAATATAAGCTAAAAAGACGAACGGGTTAGTGAGTATGGCAAAAACCCCTTCAATGATAGAAGTCCTATTTAGGAGGCTATGTCCAGCAGGAGGCTTCTCACGGCTGAGAACATCCTTATCCTAACTATAATATTATAAATGCGAAAGTGAGTTTGTTTGTTTATTTGTTTGTTGTTTGTTACGCTTTCACGACGAATCTACTGAACCGATCATCCGCCGTAGCCGTGTAGTTCCCGGCAGAGTAGAATAGGACCACTCCAAGTCATCAGAGAGGGTCGTGCGCCTGCAGTGGAGACTAGAAAGACCTGATGATGATGATGATAATGATGATCATCATGAAATTTTGCATACACATAGGTTAGGGTACCGAGAAGGACATAGGCTATATACCACGCGGGCAAAGCCGCGGGTAACAGCTAGTTATTCCATAAGAATAATATATTATTTAGATTTGGCCCATATTATCCATGCCATGAGTAGGTTTTTCTCAAAAGTAGGTTTTTGGTGATACAGATATATTCTCATACTAGCAATTTTCCGCAACTTCGTCCGCGCAAATTATAGCTTATGTCCCTTGAAGATAAATTAGCTTTATATAGGTGAAAATTTTTTGAGAATCGGTACAGTAGTTTCGGAGCTAATTCAATGCAAACAAACAATCAAATCTTCCCTCTTAATAATATAAAAAATAAATAAATATATACGGACAAATCACACAGCTTGAGCTATATAGCCACAAAGATAACTTCTTGTGTTATGTGATACTCACTCAACGATACTATATTTTATAACAAATACATATATAGATAAACATCCAAGACCCAGGTCAATCTGAAAAAGATCGTTTTTCATCTTGACCTGACCGGGGATCGAACCCGGGACCATCCGTGTCACAGGCCGGCTGTGTTGACCGCTGCGCCACGGAGCTCGTCAAATATAAGAACATATATAGTCATAGTATAATGTATAGAAAAATACTTTGTGCAAATGTTATAGGCAATAAGAAACAAACACAAAATATGCAAGAATGGCGAAACACATGACGTTACGACTTGCAGCTAGTGCAATGGAAATCTTGTGCATATTTTTATGCAACTGCGCAGTTGCATCCACGTGATTTTTATTGGCTTATGACTATAATAGGGGGTTTCCCAGATGCATTATTGGTTGTATAAAACACCATCTAATGCATCTAACAGAAAATGCTTCAGAGCCAGTAAAAGAAACTAATGATTCATAATCATCGTCATGATGTTTTCTAAGGTTTTCGCGATTGTTACACATTTAAATAATGTTTTCTTATGTTTTCGCGATTGTTACACATTAAACATTTAAATAAAATTATTTTAATACGGTTTTTATTGCGTTTATTACATTATTTATACACCTAACGTTTCGAGCACTTTACAGTGTTCGTGGTCGCAGGTAGACTAAGTTGACATTTGTCTAGTATTTTATAAGTCTGTGAACATGCCCTAGCCAAACCCAACCATTATATGCGTTTTGATAATCCTCAAGTCCTTGCAAAAGAAAACAGATACATTCCAAGAATGCTTCGTGAGGCGATTGAAATTAAAAATCATCCTAATTTCAATAGAGAGGATGGTTGGCAGTTACCAGCAGCTTGGGATCCAGTCATCAATTTAATCAAATCTCAAGCTAAGCAGAAGACAGCAAGACCTTCAGACACCGTGAGCCAATACTGCGTACATCCGAAACGTTATCAATAAATATTTTAGGCGGTAGATTTTGCAGTTCTTATAAAATACTAGACGAATGTCAACTTAGTCTACCTGCGACCACGAACACTGTAAAGTGCTCGAAACGTTAGGTGTATAAATAATGTAATAAACGTGATAAAAACCGTATTAAAATAATTTTATTTAAATGTTTAATGTGTAATAATCGCGAAAACATAAGAAAACATTATTTAAATGTGTAACAATCGCGAAAACATTAGAAAACATCATGACGATGATTATGAATCTTTAGTTTCTTTTACTGGCTCTGAAGCATTTTCTGTTAGATGCATTAGATGGTGTTTTATACAACCAATAATGCATCTGGGAAACCCCCTATTATAGTCATAAGCCAATAATGACTGATTCTCATCATATTAAAACATGATTCCAAAAATACTTCAGGTTATTTACTAAGACTTAAAATGATTTACATTCTTGAATTTCTTTCTATTTGTAAAGTATTAGAAATAAAATTATTGGCGTCGCTAGTGTGCCTACTGTGGGCCTTAACCAAATTATGCAAAATTATATTCAGTTGTCTAAGACTGGGAAGATTCAAATTATCTTCGCGTTTGACCAAGTTAAAAACCTATCTAACTCTTTCACACGCCTTCCAATGTAGGTCACCATGTTTATTCAGCGTGCCATAAATATTTTTATATTTATGTGGCAACATAGCTCTGGTGTCAGCCAATTTGTGCGCCCTTAACAAGCACCATATTATAAATAATAACAATGCTTGTTATTTTATTCTAACACGCTGGTCTGGGAGTAAAGATAACAGAATATTCCAGCTGCTTCTCTTCCCGCACTGATAGTAAAAGCCGATCAAAGAAATGGGTGAAAATCAAAGGAATCATGGCAATAGGCGATGCAGCTAGCAACCCATCACTATTTTGTTTCCCTTTTCCGTCTCCACGCCCACCAGCACGCTAAACGTGGCAAATTCAAATTAAAAATGTTTATTTAATATAGGTTTCTCAGAACAGATATTCATTGTCATACATATATAATGTACAACTGAAAACTTTTTGGCGTCAGTAATTTACTTATGGCTTTAGGTCTTAAAAAGACGTGACAGTATGTATGTTGTTATTATATAACGTAGCTGGCTAGGCTACAATTTATTAATACTATTTATATCTTTCGTCCGTGTTTCGAAAGGCACGTTCAGCCGTCATTGGTGGTAGTCGTTAAGCTGTGTCAGATGCCTGTAGGCTGCTTAAAAAATCTGACATTAGTTTTGGCCACTAACACGCACGAAAAACAAATAACATATCTTATGTTGGTCATTACATAATTATAGAACCTTGTCACAAACGATCACGATTAACTTTGTTTGAGTGAATCAAATCTCTCGTGTGTGCAATGAATGCGACAAGGTTTCAAAATTTACATTTTAATTTCGTACTTAAATTTATCTTGTGAATATAATAATTGTAATCTCATATGCTGTAATTTAATGGTTAATTGAATGTGTGCTATGGGTCTTATGTAATCTGAAATAAATGAATTTTATTTTATTTATTTATTTATTTATTATTGTATGTCTTATGGTTTTTAATTTTTATGGTGCAGGCGCACGCAGCTTGCACCTCTTCGTGTGGCGATAAAAAGACAATGAAATAATGGCTGCCATGAGAATAATCGTTGAATAATCAAACATATTAGAGTGAGTGATTGAGGTAATGTGCCAAAGAAAATCATTTAAAAAAAGTTCATCTTGATCGACATCATCGTTAGGTCTTTTTTAGTCTCCACTGCTGGAGCACGACCCTCTGCACTACCAACGCCATTTATTAGCTAGAGCAGTCAGAGGATTTGGCCTACAATCTCCACGCTGGCCAGACGGGTTGGAGAGGTCTCTTTGAGGTTTATAGGCTTTGTTTAGCTTGTGTTTCCTAAGTCGCCTTCTACGACCTTCACAGAAAGGTTTCTATTTTACTATGCCGGGAACCACACGGCAAACAATTAAAAAACAAGTCCAGAAAAATCATATTTATATTAGTCATAAGGTTCAAGGTAGACCAAATTAGATGAACCTACTATATGTATGCACAATTTGATTTTAAGTCGTGATAATGTTTTTATACACTTATCATGTAATTTTTTAAAAGCCCTTTAGTTCACAAAATGTTGGGCCTTCAAAAACATGAACTGAAGGATAACTTGCATTAAAACTTGGCTTTGAAAAATATTTATGATTAAAAAACCATATACGAGTAGCTTAAAAAAATGTGCACTTAATCCGATATCAAATTATAGTAAGTTTAGTGAAAATTAGTTTGGAAAGTTTATTTTAAAATTATCAAAACTTTAAGAAATATCTGCCGAACAAAAGTTCTCACTTCACCCATATAAAAAGCTAAAGAAGTGACGTCACTTGTCTGTTTGTCTTGTTAGCGACGTTGACGCTCAGAGGAAATTAATATTTTTGTGATCTTAAACAGTTTTTGGATAAGCGAGGTAATTTTTTAAGAGCTCTTTTCATAGCATAACGAAAAAAATGTGTGCAATATTTAATATCCTGCCTTTTAAACTTCGTTCTGTAACTTAAGCCTTAAATTACATTTGAACTATTTGTCTTTGAGAAGCTCAATGCAATACATTAATCAAGTTTACATAAACCGACTGTTGACCTCCGACCTTTGCTTAATAATGTTATTTGGTGGTAACATAATTAATAGAAATAGTAACATCTCTGATATTAGCACGTAAATCACAAGTTAGATAGCTGTCTAGAAATATGCGAGGAATTTTTTCTAAGGCATGAACGGGGAGCGTTATTTTAATCCATATTTCAGTTTCCTAATGTTTTCTTTTTAGTGTAAGTAGTCAATACTGATGTCAGATAAGGCACTTACCATAACTTAACGACTGCCTGTTGTTTCCAGTTTGGTTAGGACATTGCAGGCATGAATCACCTGATTGTCTGATAAGAAAGATGATTCCATGCTTCGCAAGGCACGTTAAGCCGTTGTTCCCGGTTGCCATCTGGTAGTAGTTAAAGGAACCGCGTCAGAGGCTGAGAAGCGGTTCCGAAGAACTCTGACACCAGGGTGTGCATGGTCGACTGACTGTGTCACCTACACGAAATGATGATGAACGACTGCCATCAATGATAACAGCTGAGATCAATGACATACGCATTCAGAAGGATGGAGAAGCTCGAGATATTTTTATGCCACATGCTGACGCCCATCTTTGTGGACACCGCGCCCGGGGATGCTTAATATGCGTAAGCGCTAATAAAGCTCACACTCACAGGGCCATCGCGCTGTTTAGTTATCTTCATTAGATCGAGTAGTAGTAATGCAGTTCAATGGCCCACTATGCACGCGCTTATTAACGCTAAATTATGTTAGGCAATTGTGAGTATGGTTATAACGTGGATTAGAGACGAAAAAAAGAATTAATAACATTAAATAAATAAAAAAATAACTAGACATAATTTAATGGTTTTGGAAGACACGTTTCGGCATTGGTCCCGGCTATCTTTGTTTGACTTCAGACACCCGTAATGTTTTAGGCAGCTTGAAGATCTGAAACCAATATCTACCTTATACGCACATTAAAAACCAAAAAATAATGTACTTAATAAACATCGAATGGATAAGAGTTTCATTGTAGTATATGGCTTTCAGTCACCTTTATCATCATGGCGGCTATATGTGTCGACCGATTTTTTTTATACTTGAAACCATGTTATACTTCGGGCTTTATAACCACAGTTTGGAAGCAAATTATGGTTTTAAATATGTTAAGTGTTTCATCTGACCAACAGGAAATGGAAAGCTTTTTCAAAAGCAAGAAGCGTCAGATATATACGTTAGTATTTATATTAATGCAACTGCGTCCATTACTTCAAAATTAAACCGTAGTGTAACAGTTTCATTATGACCACGATGGATGAAATCCCATAAAAATAGGAAGAACGTAACTAAAAGGATCGTACCCCCCAGTCTCATTAATATTCATTAACTATTTGAAAAGGTTTAAAAAGGATAACGATCAGGAATGTACACAATAACTCGCTATTTACGTTTGTAACGTTATCATTGTTATATTATGTATAACTGGTATGTAAAATGTAAATTAATAAGCATATTAAAATATGCAATTTTATATCACATAGTAGTAATGATTAATCATCAACACGATACACCCACGCACACAAGGTCTTACCAGCTGTCGTGACAGCGGATTTGATGGTCATTTCCGTAAACATCTCCATTGTGCTTAGAATTCTTATGTTTTGTATACCAAAATAATTATCTCAATTTAAAATCAATTAATATCAGTCAGTCAATCAGTATCAGTCGATATGAATTGAATTTTACATTGGGATACTTGATAGCTTTATTATAAAAATAAATTCCTCTTTCTCATTGGGAAAAGCTTTAGATACGACAAGAAAAGTGAGCGATGTACTCATGTTTTTTTTTCTCTTACATACCATACGCACTAGCAATGTACTTATTTTATAAAGATGAAACTGAGTTTAGGACAACGCCGCGTTAGTCACCAGTGACCGAATAACAAGTAAATAACTATTGTGCCTACGATTGTGACAGTCAAATGGTGGATTCAAAATATTGACAAACTTTCGCAAACACTACTTCTTGATTAAGACTAGGCATCTAGGTTTGTATGTTTATACGAAAAAATTATACGAATACTATCTTTCTCTGTGGTATGAAATCGAATGTCATCCTGCCTCAATCACCTTATTTTGGCCGGACTTGGGAATTTAATCGTATGGCATCTAATGCCGCTATCAAATCTTTACTTCGGCCGTACTTGGGTGTTTATTTGCACTCACTAGATGTGATTGAAATACACACTTAAATTAAAAGAATTTGTTGACAAATAAATAGTTAATATTCCGCCTTAACCTCCTCATTTAGGCCACACTCGGGTATGGCAGTCAGTACATCTCTGAGTTATGGCGCTGGCATTGAATCGCCCTGGCTCCGTGCCAATCATTGCCAATGGCATAATTGCTTTGTGCACTTGTCTCGCAAAGACCGCCAATTATTGCATTTGGCTCTTTTGTTTTGTTTGTCAACTGAATGCTGTCGTAAAGTGGACTGTAAAAAATTGTGTCTAGACTCTTCGATGAAAACATTTATTTTATATATTACATAAACTTCAGGATCATTCTTAAAATAATAATAAGGGAATATTTTATGGTAGATCTTAGTCCTTACTATCCTAAACCTTACTTGATATTAAAAATGCGAAAGTGAGTTTGTTTGTTTGTTAGGCTTTTATTACACAGCTACTGAACAGATAGTAATAAAATTTTACATACACGTTGTCTGGGGAATGGAAAAGGACATACGTACTTTTTATACCAGAACAAAGAACTGTTCCTGAGAGATCGACATAAAAGCAATCGGAGGTGCGGCCGAAAGCTAGTTTCGCGAAGATAAATCAAGAAAAGTTTGTACTTAATATAAAAGTTGTCATTCTTTTTTTTTCTTTTTTTTTCGGACATATCACACAGATTGAGCTCGAACCCGGGACCATCCGTGTCACAGGCCGGCGTGTTGACCGCTGCGCCACGGAGATATAATTTCAGTTGCGGTAAAAAATGCCAGCGCTAATTTAAAAATGACAAAACATTTGCTCATTCCCGTGAATTTGTTTTTGATAAAAGCCCAAAATGTATACTAAATTTCATCTAAAGCCATCAAGAAATCAATTAAACCAAACAAAACGCTTATTCATGCGAGATTGAGTTACTCGCATAAAAATATTTTTTAACCTTATATGAAAAAAAAATCTTAATTTTTAATGTACAAAATAAATAAGAAGGATAAAAGGACAACGCATATTATTTTAAGTATTTCAATCTAAAACTAAGCCTACACATTTGTGAATTCTCTTGTTTTGTAGTAAAGATCTTGGTGGGTTTTACTCGGTTGAGGCATTTAATCTAGGCCATATAAGGCCGTGTCCCTACTATGCTTATAGTGAGCGGCTGACTATCTTCCTTTGGTATGCCTCCCTATATATTTTAAATGCAGTGTCCATATTCACGAACTGTACGAAGTCTGCTGCCTTTCTCTTGCCGACTAATTCAGTTTGCGGCTGAAATGCTGCAAATGATGCTTGCAATGCGAAGCTTAGTTAGCTAACTACGCCAGCGTAGTCTCCCTTTAGATTATATAAAGCCTAGATAGACTCTATTAGCGTAAAAGCGTAGAAAAAAATAATGTCCAACACATACTCTGTCACGCACACACACAGCTACCAATTTGACAGATTTTGAGGTCATTAATTTACAGGACGCGTGTGCTAACGCAAAGCTGTCAAGTTAGAGCATTGATTAAATGGCCAGTTTTTAAATCATTGAAATAAAGGCGTAACGGTGTCTAGAGAGTATATAGTCAAAGAAGTCTCCCAAGAGTTTGCAAGCATTTCGCGGAGTTATGCTACAGTTCGCCGCTGACTCGACATGGAGCTAACGACCGATACGCCGCTCAGAGTCAGCTTATCAAAGTCAGCTGCTGACTCTGAGCCTAATGTGGACGCGGCCTAAAACACATAGCTGATTAATTATGCTCAGTCGGACAAAGGACGTTGTAAATGATGGCCACTTTGTTATCGCTAGAGTCACTCAGCTAATGTTTGAGATAAAGGGAACATTCACTTGGTGACTTTGCAGTTATAGTGGGATTCGGAATTACAAATGGAAAGTTCATTGACCTCAATTATTTATCTTTCTATAAAAGTCATTGATACAGTGTGTTAGGGTAAACATTGTTATCCCTCAAACCATCAAAGTAACTCGTCAAACTCCATTATCCTTCGACATTTCCATACTGATTTCGCGGCCCGCCGAACAATCCCAATCCCAACTAATATTATAAATACGAAAATGAGTTTGGTTGGTTTGCTACGCTTTAATGCATATCTACTGAACCGATCATCATGAAATTTTGCGTACACTACGTACGGCAAAAGCTAGTTATGTATAAAAATGTCGATTTTCTTACGTGTGTGGTATTAACTCTAACATTCTGTACAAAATTTGGACCCCATTTCACCTCCTAAGAGTGTGAAATGGGGGACCAAAGTTTTTGTTAAACGCAAGCGAGGCTGCGGGCAAAACCTAGTTGATTCATAAAACAAATTCATATTTCTTGTTGCATCAATCATTAATTACAATTTGAGCAATTTCCTACGCATCTGATATAACGCTGATGAAGGTCCGTTGGTCCGGAAAGGACCAGCTTCGCTTCCTGCTTATCAGTCATCTAAATTGCTTCTTCTGCTTCGTTTGTGCAGCGAAAGGAATAGACAGTAATTTTTTACTGGATTTCGTAGCTAGCTCCAAAGGCTCTTAAACTATTAAACCGGTCGTTTGAGGTGATGGTAGAGTACCCTCAGCCTCTACAAGCACCTTCATATAAATATTTTTTCAATGCACTTTGTAGCTAGTTCCAAAGACTCCAAGTAAGTTTATGCTATTTTACTGGGTATTTGAGGTGAGAGTAGAGTGCAACTCTACCTGGACTGTCAACTACACACAAGCTAGTTGATTTAAAATATTTTTTTTATCTATCTATCTTTATCTATCATCAGCTCGCTTCTTGCTTATGAGACGTCTAATTTGCTACTTCTACTTCGCTTGTGTAGCAAACAGAATAGACAGGTATTTTAATGGACTTGGTAGCTAGCTCCAAAAGCTTTAAGTGAGCTTATGCAATTTCCCGCTATTTCACCGGGCGTTTAAGGTTAGGGTAGACTACAACTCAAACTGTAGCAACCTCTCAAAAGCTAGTTGATTCATAACACAAATTCATATTTCTTGTTGCTTCAATCATTAATTACAATTTGAGCAATTTCCTACGCATCTGATATTACGCTGACGAAGGTCCGTTAGTCCGGAAAAGACTAGCTCGCTTCCTGCTTATCAGTCATCTAAATTGCTTCTTTGCTTCGCTTGTGAACGGAATAGACAGGTATTTGTGAACTTACGCTATTCACTAGGCGTTTCGGGTGCGGGTAGAGTGCCCTTAGCCTCAGCAGGCAAACTCAATAAAAGATTTTTTAAATAGACTTTGTATCTAGCTCTGCAGGCTCCAAGTAAGCTTACGCTACTTCACCGGACGTTTGAGGTGAGGAGTAGAGTGCCCCCAACCTGTATAGGCAACATTACGAAAGGTTTTTTTTTTTATTGACTTTCTAACCAGCTCCAAGTAAGCTTACGCTACCTACTTCACCAGGCTTTTGAGGTAAAGGTCCTCATCCTTTATTTCAATGCACTTTGTGGCTAGTTCCAAAGGCTCCAAGTAAGTTTACGCTATTTTACCGGGCATTTGAGGTGAGAGTAGAGTGCAACTCTACCTGTACTGGCAACTACACACAAGCTAGTTGATTTAAAATATTTTTTTTATCTATCTATCTTTATCTATCATCAGCTCGATTCCTGCTTATGAGACGTCTAAATTGCTTCTTTTTATATATTGTATGTATATGCAACATATCAAAGAGGCCGAAGAAGGAAGAAACTCTTCTTTGCTGCTGCCTGGGTGCGCAAGGCTTGGAGAGGCTTCAGACTTACATACTTGATGGGCCGTGAGAATAGGTGGGACATCATCCGCGTATTACATTAAAAGGGATTATCATTTTATCCCTATCCTAAAAGATCATATTGTGATATCATTGTTAGAGTTAAATCCCGGGTCAGGCAGGTATGTATCTTTTTTTCTAATTAATAGAAAAGTAGCAGCCCTAGCCGTATGCGCCCAGACAAAGTAAGGTTAGTGTATAAGTATAAGTAAGGCAAGTACTGCCTTACTTATAGTAAGGCAGTACTTGCCTTACTTATAAACCTTATTCATGAACAAAGGTGGCGGAGGACTTTGTTTTATTATATGTAGTGAAGTGATAGTATCGTTAAGTAAGTATCCCACGACACAAGCTCATAAAAATGGCTTCCGAGTTTTAAATAAATGCGAGCGGTGCCGTGTGTAAAAGATAATAATAATAAAAATTATTAACAATCCAAAATCTGTTTAAGAACGTATACGGACATGTGTTGTCATAACATGAAAATTTCAACATCTCTGAGCGAAATTAAACATCTTTTCTTACAGAAAACAGTGCGTGTTGTTGTGAAACAACGTTTTACAACTTCCGTGTGTGGATGTTTCTTTAAGAAGAGTAAATTTTATTTATCTACTCCTGTACTTTTATCTCTCATTTATATGGTCAACAAGAACACAAATATGAGAACATCCATAATAAGTCTATACTCTATTCTCCATAACAGTACGGCACAGCTGTACTATAATGTCGCTATAACGGTACCTAGCAGCCATATACAATTAAACATAGATTTTGTGATTTCAAAATAAGTTTTTTTCAGTAAATGTATTGCGAAAAACTTATTTTTATGACGTCAATTAAAAAAAGTAACCAAGGGCACATTTCCCGCGAGTTAGTTGTCAAACTCAAAATTTAAATTTTACTAGTTTTGCATTTAATTTAAAAGTTGTAGAAAAATTGTTGTATGCATAAGTAGTTCTTAAAAGGCTCGTGGCGCCTCTATTAGCGATATTCGTTCGCTTTGCTCGCTCATATCGCTACCTGCACCACTCACCTTTTAAGACTCCTATTATAAAACCGTTGCATAAAATACTATTGTCCTGAAACCACCAAGGCGAAAAAAAGTATTATAAAAATGTAATCCCCGGCTGCTTTCCCTTTTCAGGCTCCTTAGCCTAAAGGCAAGAAACGGAACCCTTATGGATTAATTCTGTATATCACAGTCACTTTATTTCGAAACTTTTTGTTTGCTTGTGATATCTTTATTGCACAATAAAAAAGAAAATACAAATGGAATACAGGCACGAAAGATTAAATTGACTGCCTGCCTCTCTGGTCCTTTCTTCCGTTTTATCATACCCTCCAGTATGTTTTTAAAAAAGGCATTATGTCGTATCAACTGATCAATCATCCTACCCCTCCCATTCTCTATTTCGTTAATCAGACATCTTTTCTCTCTACAATTTCCAGCACTTCTTCATTACTTTTCCCGTATGTCCAACAAATTTTTCCATCCTTCTCCAGCACCACATTTCGAAACCTTTACAATATCATAAAAGGAAATTTGTAAACTAAACAAAAAGCATTTAAAAATAAACGTGCATTACGTAATGTTGATTTGTGGAGTTTCCTAATTATCAAACAATGCGTAAAGACCCAAAGCCATTAATTATAGCATGCGACGCGTCTTCCGTTAATTGGTTTGGTGACAGAGAAGTTAATATAATTAGTTGTTTTTGCAGTTAAATACTTGTAAGGTCTTGTCGGTAGAAGTGGACACTCCCCATATTCATAAAAAAAAAAAACGCTTTTTAAGAGGATCTACTTCCTGTAATTTTCATACAAAAAGCGATAACTCTTCCGCCCCTTAAACCTTTACCAAATGAGGAAATTTTGGTGTCATTCGATTTAGCACACCTTAATGTAGGGCTAACCGTTTTTCTTTTTTATTGATTCGGCTTAGATTAATTTAAATGAATTAAAATGAATGAAACTCTCATCCGAGCGTGATTTTTCGTTCTCTGCTGGAGTGCTTCGAAGTCCAAGGTCTGCTTCTTGCATATGCTTTTAAAACTCATTTACAGCATACGACGCGTCTTTTGTTAATTGGTTTGGTGACATAATAAGTTGTGTTTACAGTTAAATACTTATAAATTCTTGAAGCTAGAAGTGGACACTCCCCTTATTCATAAACATAAACAAACGATAACTAAACCTATTTTAGTTAAAACATGTTTTATCTTTATCCCACGCTCTAATGTTTGACATTGGAAGAACTAGACAAAACATATTTAACTAAAATAGGCTTAATAAGTGAGTGTTAATTTTTATGAATAAGGGGGTTAAAATTTATTCCTAAACTTGCCGTGTGAGTTATCAATCGTCACTGGAGCTTTCTCTTATCCGAGCGTGAGCTTTCATCCTCTGCTGGAGTGCTTTGGAGTCCATGGTTTGCTTCTTGCATATGCTTTTAAAACACATTTACGGCATACGACGCGTCTTTTGTTAGTTGGTTTGGTGATAGACGTTAACATAATTATTTGTTTTTGCAGTTAAATACTTATACCGTCTTATTTTAACATACATTCAAGCACGTCTTTATCCCTTACGGGGTAGACAGAACCTAAGGTCAGAAGACCCAAAGGCTACATTTAGCAATGTAGTGGGTGTAAAGGCGAAATCAAAATAGTGATGGGTTGCTAGCCGCATCGCCGATTGATATGATTCCTTAAATGTTCGCCTAATCCCTTGACCAGATTTTACGGTCAGCGCGGGAATAAAAGCAGCTGGTATATTCTATGTTTATGGGGTGAAAAACGGGGTGAAGTTTTACGCGGATGAAGTTCCGGGAATACTACTTGTTATAGACATAATAAAGTTGCAAGTGGACATTAACTAGTATTTTAATTTGTTGAGTCTACTACTCTCCACACAATATACAGACACAGCAGAGTCATTAATTTAAGCACGCGATGCGTTTCCTGTTAATTGTTTTGGTGACAGACGTTAAGTTGTTAAACTGTAATTAGTCGTTTTTGTAGTACTCGTGATGATAATAATAAATGAAGGATTAGCTAGCTATCACGGTTTATGAAATACAGCCTAGTGATAGACGGACAAACAGACAGACGCATCCGTCCCGTATCCGTATAACCCCAAAAAGAACTTGGCTAAACCAGTCATGATTGACATTGAATCTACCTGATAGAGAGCAATATGTCCACATTACACAGCATCATCATCAGCCTATACTCGTCCACTGCTGGTCATAGGCCTCCCCAACTGCACGCCATCGAGATATATCTTCGGCTGCTCGCATCCAGCTTCTGCCAGCCATCTTGCGCAAATCATCACTCCCCGTGTCTGAGGACGTCCTACACTACGTTTGCCGAGACGCGGTCTCCACTCAAGAACTCGTTTGCCCCAACGGTTATCGGTTCTGCGGCTAATTTGGCTAGCCCACTGCCACTTCAGCTTGCTAATCCGGTGGGCTATGTCGATGACCTTGGTTCCAACCAAGGTTACACAGCGGGTGGCATCAAAGTCTTTTACTCCTTTTAAAGAATGTTTTTCTCATGAAATTAATTACATCATCAAACACTGAGGCATCGTCCTTGACTTTGGCGTGGCGGAAACACAGTACAATGGCAAAATGGCGGAAACGATTTCACGCGGCATTCAACCGGAGATTGTTGATTGACATATCATCATTAGTGATTATATCCCTCATTTACTCGCATTAAAAAGAAAACGTTTATTTTATGGTTTAAATAAGATAAAATATGTTTTTTGCACGAGCAATAACTAAGTTTAACAGTAAAGGTACGCGCACATTATGCCGGGCCGCATCGCAAAAATCGGCATGCGTTTCAATCCGCTGAATCGCTCGTGTGTAATTTCGCACGATATACGCACGAGCGATTAAGCGGATTGAAGCGCATGCGGGTTTTGCGATGCGGCCCGCCACAATGTGCGGTACCTTAAATAGTCTGGCTATGCCGCCTCCGCTTATAAGGCCCCGGTAGAAGAGGAAAACCCAAAAAGTGCTGGCTTGATGTTGTTAAGGATGATATGCGTGCCAATCGACTCTCAACCAAGGGTGCAACAGATCGTGTGAAGTGGAGAAGTAAAAGCCGGAAAATGAACCCTGGGTTCCGAAGCGTTCCAGCTGAGGATGCAACCGGGAACACGCTCAGATGAGAGAGAGAGAATTACGAAAAATAATAATAAAAGGCAGCCTCGCCAAAGCAATTTCCTACAGGCAACCTTGCTTCTTCTTATTTAGGCTTCATCATTGAAGGTTGGCCATCAGCTCTTTAAATCGGACCTTGTTCATGGGAAAACTCAACAGTTAAACAAACCGATTTATGGACAATCTATTAACGAATGTTTCTTCTTCTTCTGTTTTATCCTATGGCTTTCACCAAAATTTCAGTGATTCTGCCAATGTCCAGTATAATGAGATACTAGGTATCGGTGTTGTACGGTAAAGTTATTCCAAGTAGCATCAAAGATGGCGTATGTTCTTTGATGCCTCGTAGGAGCTTCTGGCGGCAAATCTATACGAGTCCATTTATTAGTCCACTTTAACTATTTCACTCTTTCTTCTCACTCTTCTTTTTCTCATTCTTCATAAGCACGAGCATTTATAACACCAAACTACACTAATTTCATATTATTAAGTCCACAAAAATCAATTTGCAAAAATGTCTACGGCAAACTTCAACTGTACCCCTTGACTACCCACCACAAACTCCTGACGAATGTTTCTCAACCATGAGTGCCATGACAACACATTGACAATTGCTGAGGAGGAGGGTTTTACTTTAAGTACCAAAATCAATGAGCTCGATGGCCTAGTTGATGTAAGCATTATAAGCGCTTCCGCATGTAAAGTAAACCTGGGCGCAGTCCCCCCTTGGATGGGTGACCGCAAGTGGTATAAAAATTTCTCGAGCTCCTCCGTGTTTCAGAAGTCCCGTTAAGCCGTTGGTCCCGGCTGTCATCGTTGATGGCAGTTGTTAGGCTATGAAGATGCCTGCTGAAAAATTTGAAACCAGTGTGGACCACTTACACATACGAAAAATAAAAACCAAAATCATTTCGCTTTCACTTTTCATTTCAATAATATACATTTTAATAACTTCAAAGGCTAAAATGTTGTTCCTTTGTTATTTATTTTGTATACGGATTCTCTTATACTCAGTACACAAAGTCCGGGATACTCCAATCGTATTGCGCGGGAGAAGGTACTGTAAAGGGTGTGTATTTAGGGATATGAGCTGAAAATATAATAACACGACTTTTTGTTTGTTAGCTTTTTTTTTAAATTATATAACTAAGTGTGTCCTCGTACAAGGTATGAAGACGATTCTGTTAAACAATCGTTTTTTCATAATCTACTTCAAACAATATTTTCTTTTGGAACGCATCAAAAGCATTTCAAATAAACCTTGACAAACAAAAAAATCACCACCCCAAGGTCATTTTCTAAACTGTCTTATTCCAATGAACGACAACTCAGAATCAACTATCCTGGTCTAAATCTCAGAAATACTCTTGGAGAAGTCCAACAAATACCTCATATCATACTGGGAACTATGGTCCCCAAGATACTTTTTTCAACAACATCCCTACAATCCACATCTTAACAATCGATGTAACCTACACTCTCCACGTTGCTGGCCTGACGGTTTGGAGAAGTATCTTTGATGTTTATAAGCTTCATTTAGCTTGTGTTTCCTAAGTCACCATGCACGGGAATATTTGGAGTGGTCCTATTCTGCTCTACCAGGAACAACATGGCCAAATAAATCAATTAAATTTGTTAAATCCCTCCAATATAAAACATACTAGCAATTATTGGTAGGTATGAATACTCAAAGCATATTATAGTGGTCCTATTCTACTCTGTCAGGAACATCATGGCCAAATAAATCAATTAAATCTGTTAAGGCCCTTCAACATAAAACGTACAAGCAATTATTGGTATGAATACTCAAAGCATATTATAGTAGTCCTATTCTACTCTGTCAGGAACATCATGGCCAAATAAATCAATTAAATCTGTTAAGGCCTTTCAACATAAAACGTACAAGCAATTATTGGTATGAATACTCAAAGCATATTATAGTAGTCCTATTCTACTCTGTTAGGAACATCATGGCCAAATATATCAATTAAATCTGTTAAATCTCTTCAATATAAAACGTACAAGCAATTATTGGTATGAATACTCAAAGCATATTACAAAGCGATTGGGTTTTACGAACTGTGAAAAAGGGTACTTGGTACATTGAAAATGAATTCAGCTTTTGAGCGCTCAATCACACTGCTTCATTAACTCCGACTTAACAGTAAACAAGAACTTTAAATATAATATTTACCATCAGACTAATGTAGTTTAAATACTATAATATTATCCTATTAAACTGGTTGTTTTTGAATTTTCAATTAATTCTCTTCCAATTTAAATAAGCGAACAATATAATATGAAGCATTTTATACAGCGATTTGGTTTTATTACATGTATGTTAAATTATATATTGTAAATTCAATTACATTTTCATCAAAATAATTTCAATAACTCTTTGCTTGATTGAAGAATAAATAGCAAACTATACGTTTTAATTCGTATAATTTACAAATCAATTAAATCTGCTACCACGGGGCAACGAGCTGCCAGGCCTATTTTATTTGTAAATAGTAGTTTTAGTTTAACTTTTATTTTTTATTATTAGATAACATTATTTTCGTTTAAAAAAAAATGAATTAAAATAAAACTGAAAAGTAAATATTAGTGTTTTTACCTTACAAGTTTATGCTACAGTGAGTGACAGTTAATTAAATCTGTTAAATTCCTTTAATACAAAACATATAAGCAATTATTGCTTTAAATACTCAAAGCATACTACAGATCGATTGGATTTTATGAACTGTAAAAAGGGTATCTGGAAACGATTTCAGCTTTCGATCGCTCAATCATACTGCTTCATTAACTTCAACATTTAACCATGGACCTAGGAATAATATGGACC
Organism: Rhodophaea formosa; assembly: GCA_963082605.1. NCBI lineage: Eukaryota > Metazoa > Arthropoda > Insecta > Lepidoptera > Pyralidae > Rhodophaea > Rhodophaea formosa. The sequence continues at coordinate 2,815,830 of OY720218.1, read as the reverse complement.
CGGCATTAGACACATCAAAAGTGAAGCATAACTTACGTCACATCAAGTCACATGTGTGCAGCATGTCTTTGACATTTGGGAAATTTGACATTTCGTTCGACCGGGGAAAAGTGTAGGGATTTTTGTGCCGATGTGTGCGTGCGCTAGTGTCGCGACACGAGTGTAGGGATTTTTATGTGCGTCACTGTTACATTTTCTAAGGGCATATCCTGATTATTCTTAGATCCATGCATTTAACATAACTTTTAATATACCAAGTACTTAAATACACTTATATGATTTTATAGATCCTATCATCATCAGGTCTTTTTAGGGTTCCGTACAAAAAATGAAAAACGAAACCCTTATAGGATCACTCGTGCGTCTGTCTGTCCGTCGGTCCGTCTGTCACAGCCAATTTTCTCCGAATCTACTGAACCAAATTAGGTGGAATTTGGTAAGATGGTGTAATCCTATGACCCAAACACGAATGTGCAAAGTAAATAAAGATTTTTGAAATAAGGGTCATTTTCAGGGGTCCAATTACAAAATTTTAAAAGAAAGTTTTGCAAACCTTACTGTGTCATATACTTCGAGCAACACGGAAGGGAGTAGCCATACGCTGCATTCCCCTCTGTCAAGGTACAAGCCAAAATTAGGCATATGCATGTCTATGTGTTAGTTGTGTGTGACTCATCTGTACACAAATTATTTTTTCTTTTTTATGTCATTTTTTGTGACAATGTCATAATTACTATCAAGTGACAGTTTAAGTTTTGTATGTAGGTGTGCAGAACTAAACTTGTGTGCACATTTCCCCCCGCAAAAAACGCCAGAAAAATTGTCATAGTAAATTGTCGCTTTGCCCACTCCCTCCGTCCGTAACGGAGGCCGTGTTGCTCGAAGGTCATATATCAAATGAAAGGGCTCATTATGAGGATCTCAAAAATATTTTTTTTTGTTCGGGTAAAATAATACTTTTAATTTTATTCACGAAAGAAGGCAAAAATTGACCATCCCCCCCCCCCCCCCCCCGTTTTTTGAAACTACTGGGCCGAAAATTACAAAATGTAGTTCATTCCTTTAAGATTACAGGAAAAATAATAAGAATTCTATCACTTGAAAATAAAGTGGTAAACTCACTATAATAAGTTCATCTAGGGAAATTGTTCACTAAAACACCACTAGATAGCGCTAGTCAATTGAATAAAAGATTTTTGCACATTGTGTGTGTGTTCATGAAGCATATTGTACGGAACCTTCATTGCGCGAGTTTGACTCACACTTGGCCGGTTTTTTAGGCTCCACTGCAGGAGCACGACCCTCTGTACTACCAGAGCCATATATTGAGACGGGCTTAAGGCGAAGTAATTTCACACACTAGCGCCACCCAGCAATTAATTCTATAAGTCCTAAATCATATCAAATTTAAAAAAATCTAATAGCTGAATGCCCTAGTAAATTACTTGTATTATTATTGGTACAAGTTTTCACTATTTTTAATTCGTTCTCATAAACTTAGATTATATGATATGAAAAGTAATAAAAAGAATACTACAAGTAATTTACTAAGGAAAAGTTAATATAGGAAAAAATAATTAATAATTCAGTTATTAGATTTTTTTAATTTGATATGATTTAGGACTTATAGAATTAATTGCTGGGTGGCGCTAGTGTGTGAACTCACTTCGCCTTAATATGTGCATGAATGTTGTGAACTGAACGCCAACTTTATTTTATAACCCAACAAACTTTTACAAAGAAATAAACTCAGTCAAAACGTAGGTATCATATGTACTGTAAGAGACAACATGTAACAAACAATAAAAATAGGGTAACCCATGTTGTACGCTGGCAATAAACGCGACTATAACGGTACACCGCGCGTCCTATAAAATGTTTTTATACTTCACCCGGCGGGGTTGCCAGTTTACGACTCTACCCGCAAAATTGGGGGAAATATCCCGTGTCATAATATAATACTAGTATTTTTACTATCCACACACCCTTTATGGTTGATTTGTTGAATTTGTTCGCAGTATTCTATGTTTCTCTGTCGAAAAAATATTGAGCCTGTATTTTTCTGGTGATTTTATTGGCATTATTTTTTGACAACTGCCCAGAAGGAGGTTATGTTCCCAGGACTCATGTGAATATAGGTTTTTTATATCTACCATTAATTCGATATGCCTGACCAGATTTTGGATGAACAGACGTAAAATTCTTTCTAGGGATAATATAAAGAAAAATCCTAGTAAAATAATTGCCCTTTAAATAAGGCATAATAGCCTTATTTAAAGGCCAATTATTTTAGGCACATATAATGTGTTTCAGAAAAAGATCAATTAAACGAAATAAATAACCAATGTTAATGAAATTCATTTTAAACGGGCCCAATTTGGAATAATAGCAATCCAAATCGAAAAAAATATCAATTCGCTATGAAGAAAAGAATATTTAAAAAAAATACTGAATAGTGAACCTCATCCTTTTTTGAAATTAGTTGAAAAAGCTTTTAGATTGTGCTTAAAATAATATCGCAGATAGTCGAAACTTTTCCAAGCAATTTTAAACACAGGACACAAGTAAAAAATACAGAGAATTAAAATTATGTTCCTCCCAATATAAATTGTAGAGGTAGAATCACAAAAGAATGGAGAATGTCAAGTACCGTCACCGCATATCAAAGAGATCAGCAGAAAAATGTTTGCCGCTATCGGTTCACTTAGACGGTTACGTAACTTTTTGCCTGCTGATACTAAAATTGCGCTCGCACAATCTCTTCTTCTTCCTTTATTGGACTACGCTGATACCTGTTTCCTCAACATCTCTGAAGAGCAATTGAACAAACTTGAGCGTCTCCAGAATCTATCCATTAGATTTATATTCGGACTTCGTAAATTTGATCATGTATCTACTTTCCGTTCTCAACTCAAGTGGCTCCCTATCCGACTTCGTCGCAATATGCGTGTTGTGACTCTTCTCTATTCAATATTATTTAACCCTTTTTCCCCTCCTTATTTGAAAGATCGTTTTACATTTCTCAGTGATGGCAAAGGTCGAGGTTTGCGTAGTACTCTTTTTCTCAAGCTTAGAACCCCTGTTCACAACTCCAAATTTTACTCCAAGTCCTTTTCCGTTGAAGCGGTTCGATTATGGAATGCTCTCCCTCTCGTTATTCGTGAAGCTCAAACAATCACTAACTTTGAACATCTCGTTAAGTCTTATTGTCTTTCTACACTTTCTTAAATTTCCTGGCTGTTAAAGTATGTATGTATGTATGTATTTATTGTGTGTATATATATATATTTATTTTGTTTTATATTATAAGTATATATATTTATTACGTTCACCATATTTTAATGTTTTTTTTTTATCTGCGCCAACGCCTACTACGTGTACTGTGTCCATCTACCCTAAGGTTGACTGGAAGAGATCGCCTAAGCGATAAGTCCGCCTTTGTGCCAATTTTGTTCTCTACCATAATGTTTTATTTTGTATTTACTATTTGGTGCAATAAAGTATATTCTATTCTATATTCTACTTTCAACGCGATCTCCTTGAAAGACCAGAAAACAGAAAGTTCAGGTTTTATTGAACTAAGTACCCCGGTGTTTTACGAAGATATACCAAAACCAATAGAGCGGACATTAAAATCATAGTCTTAAACGAATACCATTTATATTATTATTCTACAGGTGTGGTCAAACGGCCAAGTACGAGTCGGATTCACACATGATTTTGGAATAATAGTACTGGTTCATTTTAAAGATGATCTTTTATTTCATAAATGTTTTGATACATTCACAATGCTATTCTGAAATCATCATCATCAGGTCTTTTTTGTCTCCACTACAGGAGCACTTTTTCTGTAATACTACATAATATATTAGTCAGAAATACTGTAATTAAAAAAGACAATAAAATAGGGGAAAAACATGACCACTTGGATTTTTTTCCCATATACAAATTCTTTGAAATAAGATTTAATCTTTTATTTTGTAATACTTCTTAAGGCGCTCTTATAGTAACACTAGCGCCACCCAGCAATTAATTCTTTTAATCCTAAATTATATCGAATTTTAAAAATCTAACAAGTACATAATTAGTAAGTTACTTGTAGTATTTTGGTTTTCATTTTCACTAATATCAGTTAACCGATTTTTTCTCTTTACATATGGCTCTAGTAAATAACCTGTAATAAATAAAAAATACTACAAGTAATTTACTAGTTTTGTACTGGTTAGATTTTTAAAATTCGATATATTACAATTTGAAGAATTTAATTGCTAGGTGGCGCTAGTGTTACTATAAGAGCGCCTTAAAAAAGTTTTATTAAAAATCTAAAAACAACCTTTATGTTATTACGGTACAGAAATAACTTCATCTCACGGACAGGAGCACAGAATTAATATAATACTAAACAAGGCTATCTAAATAAAAGAAGATCGCGTGGGCGGTGGGCACCCTTTGTATGGACCTTTAAAACAATTCTATTAAGTTTTATTTTTGGAAGCAATCGCAAAACAAAGTTGTTTTGTCTTGTTATTAAAAATGAACTAATCAATTGGATTTTTTTTAAATGGATTTTTTGTCTTGTTCTTCTTTGTAACATAAGAAAATCGATTAAGTAGATACGAGTCGGACTCGCGTACGAAATGTTTCGTACCAATATCTATACAATATTAGACTATCGAGCAAAAAAAGATAAAAAACAACAAACGTGATTTTTTATCGTTTTGGGAACCACCCTTAAAACAATATTTTATTTTGTTTTTTGTATTTCTTGTTAGCAGCGATAGAAATTGGTACATAAACTAAGAACTTTTAAAAGTCTAGCTGTCACCACGGTTCATGAGATAGTTCGTCCGTCCATCTGCCAGACAGACAGACGGACGGTCGCACAAATAAGTCTCGTGTATAGGGTCCCGTTTTTACCCTTTCGGTACGAAACCCTAATAGTATTTTATGCAATGCAACGGTTTTGTAATAGGGGTCTTAAAAGGTGAGTGGCGCGGGTAGCGATATGAGAGAGCGAAGCGAGCGAATATCGCTAATAGAGGCGCCACGAGGCGCCTTTTAAGACTTAATTATAAACCGTTGCATACAATATTTTTTCTACAACTTTCAAAAAATGCAAACCTAGTAAAACATGAGTAAAACATAAATTTTGAGTTTGACAAATAACTCGCGGGAAATGTAAATATGACAAAATTTTGTGTCTGTGGTTACCTTTTTTTAGCGTTCCGTAGTAAACAAGGAACCCTTATAGTTTCGCCATGTCTGTCTGTCTGTCTGTCTGTCTGTCTGTCTGTCTGTCCGTCCGCGGTTTTACGCAGAGACTATAAGTACTAGATAGCTGTAATTTGGTATGGGTATGTATATTAATCATGGCAAAAAAGTGGTAGAATAAAAACTTGAAAAAAAAATTTTTTTTAGGGTAGCTCCCATACAAGTAAAGTAGGGGAGTAATTTTTTTTTCTCTATTTACCCATAGTGTGGGGTATCGTTAAATAGGTCTTTCAAAAATATTGTGAGGTTGAGAACACCATTTTTCAATTTAGGCATCCGTTTCCGAAATATTTGGTTTTAAAGTGCGAATTTTTGTTAGAGGTAAGTGTCCCCCCCCTCTATCTGCTAAACGGTTATATATAGATACGTGAAAAAAATTACAGCAGTAGCATATATACTGAAGTTTAAAGGAAAACTATCAGAGCTGAGTACTAAGTACAAACTAAAAAGTCATAGGCAACCAACTTATAAACTGTAAAATTTCATACTATTTTCATTGTCAGATGTTTTTGGTCGTTAAACTGTAAGGTGCGAGTGTGAATAGTGTTAACTCAAAGTTGTCATTCTCAACTACGGAACCCTACACTGCGCGTGGCCCGACACGCACTTGGCCGGTTTTTTTTAATTGATGTTCGCTTGATTCTTTAAAAAAAAAGAAAAAAAAAACTTCTTTTGCAATCACGAAATCTAGGTTTAATAGTCTGTGGCTGGTAGCCGTATCGTAATAGCGACATTATAGTACGGCTGGGCCGTACTGTTATGGAGAATAGAGTATAGACTTATTATGGATGTTCTTATGTTTGTGTTCTTGATCATATAAATGACAGATAAAAGTACAGGAGTAGAAAAAAATAAAGTTTTAAGGCTATTTTTATCACTTAGACTCTGTTCTCAACTGTTAGTTAATTAAATCAGTAGCTAACTAAATATTTTGGTAACGCACGAAGTTTCCATACTCGTATACGGTATTATTTCTACCTCCTACAGTTTGTGGAATTTCAAACTTGCGTAGGGAGAATCTATTATTCTGAGAAAAGCGTTATTTTCCACACATTCATGAAACTCAAAATTTGAAAGCAATTAAACAACATTTTCTAGATCAGAATATATTCTGTACAATTAATCATTGCCAAGTCAGAGGTTATGGCCTACACTCTCCAAGCTGGCCAGACGAGTTGGAGAGGTTTATTTGATGTTTATAAGGTTTGTTTAGCTTGTGTTTCCTAAGTCGCCTTCTACGACATCCACGGGAAAACTTGGAGTGGTCCTATTCTAGTCTGCCAAACTGCAGTCAGAGGAGTTTGCCGTGTGGTTCCTCACGACAAACTCCTCTGACTGCTCTTGCTAATAGGATCTGGTAGTTCAAAGAGGGTCGTGCTCCTGCAGTGGAGACTAACAAAGACCTGATGATGATGATGATGAATCGTTGCTTAAAACTATCAACATCTAATAGGGTCGTTAATATAATTTACAGACAAATTAACTCAAAGTGCTCAAGTCACTATGGTTCCCTAGCTACAGGCCGTAGACATATTTTAATCATCGAGAGTACTTTCAATCTTCTCTATAGAACAAAATATGGAACTTGTATCAAACTCCCCTTAAGCGCGCCGTGACCTGGAAACGGGTATTTTTCACCCCGACAGCGTCTTAAGACGTCTGTGTCTTTGAACATTTCAAGCCCCGATAACCCGTCGTTTTAAGTTCCGAAACTGACTACAAAGGGTGCCGTGACTCGAGAAATTGACAAGTTTATTTTAGAGCTAGGCTTCTGCGCGTAACTTTGTCTACGTGGAAAAATAAATACTATAAAATAATATATAAGAAATCGGCCAAATACACGTCTGACTCACGCATGAGAGTTTAAAAAAATCCTTATTAAAAATATAGTTTTAAGATTTTACTCCTTAACTTGTGCTATAAAACCTTACTTCTAACTAGTCGGCTGAATAGGAAACTTGCACACATTCCAATTCGTTTAGCACAACTCTCCAAAATAGAAATATCAATAAGAAAAATCTTTGATAACCCAAAAAACCTCATGTCGGCAAACTAAGTTTTTTTTGCGAAATATTGCTGACGTCTTCTCCCACCCTTAAACACCTGTTATATGAAAGGGCCCAGATATTAAAAAATATTTTTTTTTAGCCTGTTTGTGTATCCCACTGCTGGGCAAAGGCTCAAATAAATAAATTAATAAATAAAAAAAATAAATTACTCGTCCAATTAACTAAAGTATCAAAAACCTAATTCAAGAGTATGTGGCAAAGTTTTGACAGTAAAATACACAAGAAATGTGGTGAAAATAGATTTTCTCCATCGAAAGTAGCTTCTTAGAATAGATGTACGCATGTGGAAGATTAAAATACGTTAGGAGGAATAGATAATTTCAGATAATAATTTCATCTTCCATGCTGGATTGGGAGAATAAAAAAAACATAGAATACACCAGCTGCTTTTCTTCCCGCGCAGACCGTAAAAGCCGGTCAAGGGATTGGGCGAAAATCTAAGGAATCACATTGATAGGCGATGCGGCTAGCAACCCATCACTATTTTCCACCTTTGCCCACTACGATGCTAAACGTGGCCTGTAGGTTTTTATGACCTTGGGCTCTGTCTACCCCGCAAGGGATGAGGACGTGATAGTATGTATGTATGTAACAATTTATTCAAGTAGCGCTGTTATTTATTAAGTTTAGATAATAATAACAGTCTGACTTTTATTTGATAGCATTATTCTCTTCTAAAATTCTAATGCCGTAATAACAATACCTGTAAGACTACCGAGTCTCGCAACTCAGTTCTTCTACCGTGAACAGTTGTGAGATTCATGGTATACCAAGTCGGTTAATGTTTTTGTAAACTATTTGAACGGACGGACTACAGAATTGGTTTTTGGAATTACAAACAAAATTACATTTGAAAAATAATATGTGGCTCTTTTCACATACTTATTTGACTTTAATTATAATTATTTCTTGCTGATAAGGGCTGCAAGGTTGTGGTCATGAACCCACAACATGAGCGCTATGGAGTAGGATAGCAAAGGATAGGAAAAGCTGGATCATGCTGGAAGATGCTGGAAGAGGCCTATGTGTCACGAGACACGCTGGACACACATGCCAGCAACATGACTTAATAATAAATAATTATTTCAATAGGATTTATAGAATATTATTAAACCACAGCACATCTACGAATTTGATATAATAAGCCTTGTAGAAGTCGAACCCGTAACCTTTCGGTCACAAGTCGTGCTCATTGCCGATTTAACAAGGGCATCATAATTTTCACAACATAAAAATATGCCTCCTGTATTCTCCTTCCTTACAACAACTATTTTCATATTATGTTGAATGAACCATTAACAATTTTAATACCCATCCGAATTTCAAAGCACTCTGAGATAACATTTATGTACCATAGAATATTATGCAGCCAGATTGCGGAGTCGACACGGCCAGTTAATTGAATAAGCTATGAATTTTAATGACAACGACATCACAATATCCACAAAGTAGAAGGATAGCCTTTCCTGTTTATATAATTTAATTCATTAACACTTCAATCACTTAATATCGAACACTTAATATGTATTTCAAGTGTAGAAAAAAACTATATTTTTTAGGGTTCCGTAGTAAACAAGGAACCCTTATAGTTTCGCCATGTCAGTCTGTCTGTCTGTCTGTCCGTCCGCGGTTTTACGCAGAGACTATAAATACTAGAAAGCTGTATTTTGGTATGGGTATGTATATTAATCATGGCAAAAAAGTGGTAGAATAAAATCTTAAAAAGAATTTTTTTTTAGGGTAGCTCCCATACAAGTAAAGTGGGGGAGTATTTTTTTTCTCTATTTACCCATCGTGTGGGGTATCGTTAAATAGGTCTTTTAAAAATATTGTGAGGTTTAGAACACCATTTTTCAATTTAGGGATCCGTTTCCGAAATATTTGGTTTTAAAGTGCGAATTTTTGTTAGAGGTACGAGTCCGCCCCCCCTCTATCTGCTAAACGGTTATATATAGACACGTGAAAAAAAATACAGCAGTAGTATATATACTGAAGTTGAAAGGAAAACTATCAGAGCTGAGTAGTAAGTACAAACTAAAAAGTTATAGGCAACCAACTTATAAACTGTAAAATTTCATACTATTTTCATTGTTAGATGTTTTTGGTCGTTAAACTGTAAGGTGCGAGTGTGAATAGTGTGAACTCAAAGTTGTCATTCGCAACTACGGAACTGCGCGTGGCCCGACACGCACTTGGCCGGTTCTTTTTTTTTCCTAATAATTGTATGTTTGTAAAAAATCTTTGGTGCAGTAAAAGCAAAAAATAGTTTTTAAAAAACTAAATTTGTAAATATTATAATGGATGGACAGTGACAAAGGATAGTTATACACTCAGAATTTGTGCTTTTTTTTGTTACACTCATAGGTTAAAGTATTTATATACAATAAGTTTAAAAGAAGTTACTCCTTCTTAAGATTTTTTTTTTTAATTAAATTAATCTTTTTCCAATGATTTGGTGTATTTGTGCAAGTTAATTGCTAATTTTATACAAGTTTACTCAGGCCTTGATTGTTTAAAAATAATAAACTAATTCACTACTGACTGCACACTAGTCGATTTTTCCTTTATTCATTATGTTCCATTTCAAGTGTAAGAACGTAGAAGGAGATGGCAAATGACTCCATCACTACTGCGAAAAATACGAGTACCTAGTGATTGAGAGCTCTTCAATCTATGCATGTAAACAGACAATAGTATCTAAAATTCGGTCAAATTAGAGGTACTTACGTCACAGAGTTTAATCAAAACAAAACTGTATTATAAATCTACTTAATGACAATATAAAACAAAATGTAAAGGATTATATTTTTTGATTAAAACTAACGTGAGATATTAACAATAATAATATGTAAAATACGGGTCACTCACGTATGAAGTCAGCTACAGGCCGACATGTTTCAACCTCATCCGGAGGTCTTCCTCAGGGCGAATGTGAACCAAGACGCGCGCAAGAAGCAGGGCGGACTGAGACGACTTTGTGCGCGCGTCTCGGTTCACATTCGCTTGTAGCTGACTTCATAAGTGAGTGACCCGTATTTTACACATTAATAATGTAAAGGATATATACTTATCAATACTGATTGAATTGTAAAAAAATAGTACTTATGCAATTATTTTCAGTTCTGTAGACTCCTTATTTGTGGTGACATTGTCCCGGTAACATTGGACCTTACGCCCTTAACACGTTTACATTAGTTTTACATCTTTTAACTTATGCTTGTTTTTTTTTTTGTGTATGTAAGTGGTCAAACACTAGTGTCAGATTTTTTAAGCTGCCTGTAGCATTTGACATAGCTTATCGACTGGAACCAATGATGAAAGTACAAAGGAACCAAGGGCTTAACGTGCCTTCGAACCGTGGGATATTTTCATGTCCCGTACCCATCCAAGTCCGCGCCGTGGGTCGCTTTACATGTGTAAGCGCTTACAATGCTTACGCTGACTGGGCTGTTGAGCTCTTCTTTTACTTACTCATTGGCACCTTATAATGTGAATTCTTTTATTCATATATTACCCCTTTCAAAGCATGCGTACTTCTTTAATACTACCCCTTATTTAGTAGTGTGATATTTATTCTACTTCATTTAGTTAGATGAATAACAAGTTGAAGGAAATGAAGAAAACTTTTACTCAATTAAATTGTTTTTAAATAGCACTCGATGCGTATTTCTTTTCTTCCAAACCAGCATGGAAGATATATAAGTATTATATTTTCTACCTTATTACTTGTTAAAGTGACAAAAAGTGTGCGATGTTAATAAAATTTACTATTACTTCTAGACACAGTTGTAAGTGGCCATCTAGACAATAACTTGGACACTAGTGGCCGTTACGATGCCTACACTTGGCACCCTCTACTAGTCGGTACGGTCAGCATACAATGTATATAAAAAAAGTCTGTCTTGTGAAAAAAAAAACAATTGGGAGTTTTTGGTGCGAAGTCAAAGTTTTATCAGGATTTGCCAGAGATAAATATTCAGCGTGTAGTCTTTTGTTAATTAACATTAAAATATCTCACACATATCAAGATTTTTTAATGAGAGTTAATTGACATGTTTATGTTATTACTAGAGTCCCTATGGATAAACACCCACATCACACTGCATGCCACTAGGACTCTATGTATAATGTCTATTTTACTTACCTACCTCACTCTAAATTAAAAAAATATAATGGGAAAAAACATGAATCAAAGGATAAAAAATGCATAACATGATTTTTTTTCCGTTTATTTTTTAAGTTTAGAAATCTTTTCAAAAATCACCTGAATTTTTTGGAATGAAAACTTCTCTTGGCACGAAGTTTATACTTCAAAATATCAAGGCAGACACGCCGATAGAAGTAAAAACAACACTAACTTGACGCGAATCCTCAAGTTTGTTGTACGAAAACTCGCTTAACACGCATGAAGTACATTGCATTTCAAAAAACACATAAAAAGAATAGCAATTTACAGCATTTAAAAAGGATAAGTAAAATAGGTAGATATTATTACTTTTTATAAGTACTTTCATTACTTTTTCCAACCCAATTCTTATGAATTAATGTAAATCAATAGTGATCAACTTATTTATTTTAAAACACTTGTAGCTCTATAAAAATAAAATAAAACCATATGCGAGTGGAATTCGCACACGAAGATACAGAACCACAAAATTAAGCTATAATAAATGCTCAATAATATTTTTGTTTACCGGGTAATCTAAAATTAAATATTTTTTACAGACCGTACTTCATACTCAGAGTATTAAAGCAAGAACAGTTATTGAGAGGGTTGCTGCCACTATAATGGCCACTCTGATATAAGAGGTGTTTCTCGGAAAATCGGGATGATATGATTTTCTTATTAATATTGCCTTTGCCAAAAATATTTGTTTTTTTGGAAGTACATTTAAAGAAATATATCAATACTTAAGTCTACATATTTCTGGTTCGTTTTTAGGGTTCCATAGTAAACTAGGAACCCTTATAGTTTCGTCATGTCTGTCTGTCTGTCTGTCCTTCCGCGGTTTTATTCAGAGATTATAAGAACTAGAAAGCTGTAATTTGGTATGGGTATGTATATTAATCATGAAAAAAAAAAGTGGTTGAAAAAATCTTGAAAAAAAAATTTTTTTGGGCTCCCATACAAGTAAAGAGGGAGTAATATTTTTTTTTATATACAAACCCGTCATGTTGGGTATTGTTAAATAGGTCTTTAAAAAATATTGTGAGGTTTTGATCATCATTTTTCGATTTAGGGACCCGTTCCCGAAATATTTGGTTTTAAAGTGCAAATTTTGTTAGAGGTACGTGTATCCCCCCCCCCCCTCTATCTGCTAAACGGTTATTTAAGGATACGTGAAAAAAATTACAGCAGTAGTATATATACTGAAGTTGAACGGAAAACTATCAGAGCTTGAGTACTAAGTACAAAGTAAAATGTTATAGGCAACCAACTTATAAAATTTACTCGAAAATGTAAAATTTCATACAATTTGCATTGTTAGATGTTTTTGGTATTTAAACTGTGAGGTGCGAGTGCCAACAGTGTGACAACACTCAAAGTTGTCATTCGCAACTACGGAACCCTACACTGCGCGTGGCCCGACACTCACTTGGCCGGTTTTTTAATGATTGTAAACGAGCAATCGGGTCACCTGATTGAGAGTAGACTGGCAAGTCCGTGAAGCAGGCTTGGCATATATTTAAATTTTAAAACCTATGATGCATTTTAAATTCAACAGGATTAATACCATGAACCTAGGAATAGTATGAACCACGGGCTCAGAGTACTTCACAATTAGTGACGCCAACTTTATACCGTCTTAAAAAAAGGTGGAGGTTCTCAATTCGTCTGTTTGTTTATTTTATTTTTATATGTTTACTAGCTGTTACCCGCGGCTTCGCTCGCGTAATATATAGCTTATGTCCTTCTAGGTACCCTAACCTATGTTTATGCAAAATTTCATGATGATCGATTCAGTAGAATCGGCGTGAAAGCGTAACAAACAAACAAACAAACAAACAAACTCACTTTCGCATTTATAATATTAGTTGGGATTATGCGATTACTCAGTCAGTTATTACGTTTCTTGTGTGTGGCTTATTAATGTACGAATTAAACATTTGCATGAGAAAATTGCATGCATTTCTAATACCGGTGTGTTTGTGTAAAGAGGGGCGTTCATTTTTAGATAAGGTTTTTTCTAGTAAGGTGTAATAATGAATGAAGATCAATAGGTACTAACGAGTTCGGCCAAATGTATCCCTAATGATAATGGATTAGCCGTGTTTGCGGATACTACAAATCTGAGTTTGTCCGGAAGTTGATAATTACATTCTACCGAATTTAGTTCAAGTTTGAATGTAAGTTTCAAATAAAATTACTGAATAGTTAAAGAAGACATTGCAGTTGTCCATGGAAAGTGGTGATCGCTTACCATCAAGTGCCCTCTCGGTCGTTTGCCGTTATATAATTTTTCCTGACTGAGACTGAAGCAGGTACCTCAATTCACCTCTTTTTCACGTGTCTATATATAACCGTTTAGCAGATAGAGGGGGGGGGGACACTTACGTCTAACAAAAATTCACACTTTAAAACCAAATATTTCGGAAACGGATCCCTAAATCGGAAAATGGTGTTCTCAACCTCACAATATTTTTGAAAGACTTATTTAACGATACCCTACACGATGGGTAAATAGAGAAAAAAAAAATACTCCCCCACTTCAATTGTATGGGAGCTACCGTAAAAAATTTTTTTTCAAGATTTTATTCTACCGCTTTTTTGCCATGATTAATATACACATCCATACCAAATTACAGCTTTCTAGTTCATATGGTCTCTGCGTAAAACCGCGGACGGCCAGACAGACAGACAGACAGACATGGCGAAACTATAAGGGTTCCTTGTTTACTACGGAACCCTAAAAAAAGATAGTTGTGCCTGAAAGTCTCACCTACAATCTAATATGTACGTCTGTCTTTATCGTCTGATATCGTCACTTTACATTTACGACTGGCATTGTACACTACATTGAGCTCAGTGAGTATTACAATGATTCCTCAGATACGTTACGAATCTACATACTGAGCCCTACCATGGGTATTTCTACTTGCGAGTATTTTGTGAGTTAAGTAAATAACCTACCGATTATTATAAAAGTGTAGCCGAAATTTACCGTCATCAGCCAATTTCAGCAGTTGATGTTAATAAAAGAGCGACTGTAACCGAAAGATCTTTTTCAACCCCACTTGCCCAGACCCTCCCACTTTTTCAATAGTAATCTAATTTTTAATCGGTCACAACCATAGCGTTAATAATAGTATGTCTATGGTCACAACTCACAACAGGTGAAATAAAACAATGACTGAGAGCAAAATTATTCATTCATGCACTTGATATTTTATCAGTTAGTTACTATGGTTCTCTAAACAATATTGTGTTTTATCTAAATCCTCACCCATTCTCACACTATGGGTTCTGTTATCTATATTATTCAACAAAGATACAGTTAAAAAAATCCAGTAATTCTTACATGTTTAAATCTGTTTTTGCCCTGTTTGATTTTAGATTTCAATTTTGGGCATTTTCAAAGCAAAAATAAAATAGAATTACCTTTTCCGATTTTTTTTTACTCAATAATTCGAGTTATATTCGAGTTTCCGTGGTAAGTAGTAATATCAATGCTACGTTCGGTTGTTAGGCAGTTATTTGGTTCTGTTTAACGCTGTCTGTCTGTATATACGATTCTGAAGGGATCTCTACGTAATAAAGGTTTTGCTTTGTTTGTGAACATGAAATCATTTTAGCTTCGTCTTTTTTGTTAAAGATGTGTAACACTTTCACATATTTGTTTTTGAAACTATTTTATCATCATAATCATCAGGTTGTTTTAGTCTCCACTGCAGGAGTACGACCCTCCGGGTACTACCATAGCCATATTTTAGCCAGAGCTCCGTGTCGCAATGGTTAACACGCCAACCTGCAACACGTGGGTCCCGGGTTCGATCTCCGCGGTCAGGTCATGATGGAAAACGATCTTTTTCAGATTGACCAGGATCTTGGATGTTTATCTATATAAGTATATATTATAAAATATAGTATCGTTGAGTTAGTATACTGCGACACAAGTTCCTGTAGGGCTAGTTCAATTTGTGTGATTATGTCCCTATATATTTATTATTATTTTATTATTAGAGCAGTCAGAGGATTTGGCCTGCACTCTCCACGCTGGCCAGTCGGGTTGAAGAGGTGTCTTTGATGTTTAGAAGCTTTGTTTAGTTGTGTTTCCTAAATCGCTTTCTACGACATCCACGGGGAGATTTGAAGTGGTCCTATTCTACTCTGCCGGGAACCACATGGCGAAACTATGAATGTCAGCCATATTATTATTATTATTATTATAAGCCATTGCTGTCCCAATGTTGGGCAAAGGCCTCCTTCTCTCGTTTCCATATCTGTCGGTCTGTTGCTTTTACTTTCCACTGTTTGTCAAAACTGTCAGCCATATACTCATAAATTATTAAGACAGTGGTAGTTTAGCTTAAAAAAGCCACATGCTTTATATGTGTGACGTCATACAGCTTACTACCCCTCCACTGTTGTCACATACTGTCACACTTTGTTGAACCCGCCTAATCCTTTTGAAGTGTGACGTAATTTATAGATGGCCTCTTATAACCTTATACAATGTAATTTGCGTGGCAGATTCTATTACAAAAAGATCCCAGATAGTTAGGCCGCCATAGGAACTTAATCACTTGTTCATTAATTTACTTTAAGGCATGTCTTCCTCTGCAGAGCTACGCCTTTGACTTTAATCTTTTGAAGGCTCTCTGCAAAGTTGAAAGAATACAGAGATACTCGTATATCGTGTTTTCAATAATACGAATACCTCACACTTCTAAATCGATCAAGTCGTTGAGGCTACAGGAAGCGACAATAGATCGAATACGCGGAAAACATTACCGTACTTATGGCTGGGTGAGTCAGGTTAAAGTAAAAAGACAAAAAATATAACCTTATGTTATTTAAAAGGGTATAAATAAATAAATAAATAAATATATAGGGACATATCACACAAATTGAGCTAGCCCCACAGTAAGTTGTGAACTTGTGTCGCAGGATACTAACTCAACGATACTATATTTTATAACATATAATTATATAGATAAACATCCAAGACCCAGGTCATTCTGAAAAAGATCGTTTTCCATCATGACCTGACCGGGGATCGAACCCGGGACCCCCGTGTCGCAGGCTGGCGTGTTGACCGCTGCGCCACGGAGCTCGTTAAAACAAACATTTTAAATAAATTGACCAATTAAGTGGTTATGGTGTAACTTGCATACATACAAACGTACATAATTATTTGAACTGTAATAAAAATAATAAATTTCTTTTTTGGGCAGTCGGGTATACATTTCGATACAATGGAGGACAGTAAGTGATTAGAGGAAATAAGGAGCTTTTAAAAGTATTTTCTAATTGGGGGATTAGAACAAGAATGACATTGTTTTCTTTTAAATTGTGTCCGTTCTAAGGAGAAAATAAAACTTTAAAAACATTTCCAATTGAGAGAATTGGAACAAGAGTTTTATTCATCATCATCAGGTCTTTTTTAGTCTCCACTGCAGGAACACGACCTCTCTGTACTACTAGAGCCATATATTAACTGGAGCAGTCAGAGAATTTGGCCTAAACTCTCCACGCTGGTCAGACGGGCCAGTTCAATTTGTGTGATTATGTCCCTATATATTTATTATTATTTTATTATTAGAGCAGTCAGAGAATTTGGCCTGCACTCTCCACGCTGGCCAGACGGGCTGGATAGGTCTCTTTGATGTTTATAAGCTTCGTTTAGTTTGTATTTCCTAAGTCGCCTTCTACGACATCCACGGGAAGACTTGGAGTGGTCCTATTCTACTCTGCTCGGAACATCACGGCTTATTGTTTTCTTTTAAATCAAGTCCTATTCTATCGATACGGAAGCAATTAATATAGCAGTAATTTCGAGTTAATAAACAAAGGGATATATCCGTGGATAGCAGGCCTAACTCAATTAATTCGCCCGAGACGTTAGGAGGCACGTACGCGGCTCATCTCAATAAATTTAGCAGATAATCTGGTAGGACTAATATGTAATGAAGCTAAGGGTCTAATAATACTAACTGGTTACTGGCATTCTTGTTTGTTTTCATAATGAAACGTGAGAGCGCGATAGCTTAGTGGGTCATACAGGTACGGAGAAATCGATCGCGGGTCGCTTTAAGAGGATCGACTACCTGTAATTTTCATACAAAAAGCGATAACTTTTCCACCCCCCTAAACCTTTACAAAATGAGGAAATTTCGGTGTCATTCGATTTAGCACACCTTAATCTAGGGCTAACCGGTTTAGATTAATTAAAATAAATTAAAATGCCCGGGGTATTTTTATGTAAAAAATATGGACATTTACTTAGATGCTCATAACTTTTGTTGTAAGCAATATATCTTAAATATCAAAACGTACAGTCCTACTTGACGAGCTCCGTGGCGCAGCGGTCAACACGCCTGCCTGTGACACGGAGGTCCCGGGTTCGATCCCCGGTCAGGTCAAGATGGAAAATAATCTTTGTCAGATTGACCTGGGTCTTGGATGTTTATCAATATATGTATCTATTATAAAATATAGTATCGTTGAGTTAGTATCCCATAACACAAGTCTCGAACTTACTTTGGGGCTAACTCAATCTGTGTGATTTGTCCGTATATATTTATATTCATTTATTTACTTCTCCAGTTTATCAATAATGTGTAAAAAAAATGTTGAAATTGGACTATGTTTAAGGGGTGGGAAGCGTTATCGCTTTTTGAATGAAAATTTACAGGTAGTCTATCTTCTTATAGCATGTACCTGAGGGGTTGAGGCGGAGGGTATTTATTGAGTATACCTCTAAAAAGCATGCTTTATAAGCACGTTTTAATCGCAATAAATTTTGCAGATAATCTGCTACGAATATTATGTGATGAAGTTGCGGGTCTAATAACACTAACTGGTTTGTTTGTTTTCATAATGAAACGTGAGAAGCGTGATAGTTTAATAGGTCACACAGGTATGGAAAAATCGATTGCGGGTCGTTTTAAAGCATGTTTATTTTAAACACGTGTTGATCTCGATAAATTTAGAATATAAACTTTTAAGTAAAAATATCTTTCTGTATCTATGTCTGTATGTAAGTATTTGTATATAAATTCTAAGTGTTACTTACAATAAGGCTTGAGTTATGCGTTCCTTTCGATTTGACCGCTTACAATACTCGTACCTGAAAAGGAAGAAAATAAAATTTATAAGAATCTACATAAATTTATTCATAACTTTACAAATTTGCACCTTATAATTAACAAGTACATTAAAAAAATTTTAGTCAAATATTCCACCCCGGATTGTACCCGGCTCAAAGGTACCCATTACACTAGCGGCGTTACCTCGCTGAATGGCAATGGATATCCTTTGAACCAGGTACCACCCGGAGCGGTCGTCATATCCTTTTTTCCTTAAGCGATGTCCTATCCTGCTAATGAAGCTTTTTGCCTCTGGGCTCCACGGACCAGTCGTTTCGACAGCAACTGGAACAAACTCGTAATTTGAGCTTAAAATCGAGTACTTTACACATTTCTGCCTAGCCGCCCCGGGCGCTCGTATGCAGCTATCAAGATAGGACGCCGCGTAAGTGCTGACGCAGGTTGCGTCAGCACTTACTTGAATGTAAGTAACCAACAAAAAACAATAGAAAAATACTGCAGTGGAGACTAAAAAAGACCTGATGATGATGAAAAATAAACTGCTATCTGGGTTATCTCAAATATCAAAGAACATAATGTACATTCTTCTTCTTCTTCTTGCCTTTTCCCTATGTGGGGTCGGCTCTGTATGTCAACTCTCATAATGTACATTCGGGAACAGATAAATCTGACTACAACTCGTAGTCAGATTTATCTGTTCCCGAATCCCATTCAAGTTCATCAGGTTTTTTTTTAATCTCCACTGTAGGAGCACGACCCTCTCTGTACCACACTAGCCATGCGTTAGCCAGAGCAGTCAGAGGATTTGGCCTACGAGTATGGCAAATGAGTTTGAGAGGTCTCTTTGATGTTTATAAGCTTTGTTTAGCTTGTTTTTCCTTAGTCGCCTTGTACAACATCCACGGGAAGACTTGGAGCGGTCCTATTCTACTCTGCCGGGAACCACACGGCTGACTACAAACAGATTTTAAATTGTAAGGGGTCAGGTGTAGAGTAGAATAGGACCACTTCAAGTCATCCCGTGGATGTCGTAAAAAGCGACTAAGGAAAACCAAGCTAAACAAAGCTTATAAACATCAAAGACACTCTCCAACCCGTCTGGCCATCGTGGAGAGTGTAGACCAAATCCTCTGACTACTCAAGCTATGGCTCGGGTAGTACAGAGAGGGTCGTGCTCCTGCAGTGGAGACTAGAAAGACCTGATGATGATGATGATGAGGTTTATCTGGCGCCGACTGTACAATGATAAATGATCAAAACTAGTTGTAAAACAATACTTTCACTTAATTTTTCTTTCTCCGCTACTATTACGTCACACTTGTCAGACAAAGTGGTGCTTTGCATATTAACCGATACGCATAGTGCGTACGCCGAGCGTAAGTACTGTGTGTAACTGTGACGTAACTAGTTGTATAATCTGTGTTGTGGCGTGCAAATTTTTATCATTTTACAATTGGTTATATTTGCTCAAAAGTAGTGTACTTTCAAATAAATTTAAAAAATCTAATTTTGAGGCGCTAGTTAATTGATCTAAACTTCTTAATGATCATCATCATTACCATCTTTAGGTCTTTTTTAGTCTCCACTGCAGGAGAACGACCCTCTCTACTTGAGTCATATATCGCCAGAGCTGTCAGAGGATTTGGTCTACACTTCTAAAACGCTGGCCAGACGGGTTGGAGACATATCTTTATAAGCTTTGTTTAGCTGGTGATTCCTAAGTCGCCTTCTACGACATCCACTGGAAGATTTGGAGTGTTCCTGTTCTAATCTGTCGGGAACCACACGGCTCCAAGGAATCACCCGGCTGGCGGGCACATAAGCGTTATCATAGCTCCACTAAACAACTGAACTTTGAACAATAACTCAAGTGCTGACAGCTTCTAATACGAGGACGACATATTCGCATAAATGATGGATCGACATCCGCTGAGACAATATTAGTGTGTATCGGTTGATAACACAGTATTAGTGGCAAAGTTTGACGGTTTCCATTGCGCATTGGCACAGCGGCGACAATCCCTGTAGGTACGTGAGAGTTCGAGCACCGGTGACCTTGAGCCGGGCCGTGACCGTAGGGTTGACAACACGTAGGTAGTCATTCACTAATCACTTCGTACCTGCGGTGCGAGACGTGTGAGATACGAACACAACACAGACAGCTCCTAATACGATGACGAACATATTGGCGTAGATGATCAATCGACGCCCGTTGAGACAATATTAGGTGGGTATCGGTTGATTACACATACATATATTAGTGGCAAAGATTGACGGTTTCCGTAGCGCAATGGCACAGCGGCGACAATCCCTGTACGTGAGTGTTCGAGCACCGGTGACCTTGAGCCGAGGCGTGTAAGCGCTAGGGTTGACAACACGTAGGTAGTCACTCACTCACTACTCACTTCGTGCCTGCGTTGCGAGATACGAAGACAACACAGACCGCTTCGAATACAAAGACGACATATTGGCGTAAATGATGAATCGACGCCCGTTGAGACAATATTAGCTGGGTATCGGATGATTACACATTAATAGTGGCAAAATTTGACGGTCTTCGTGGCGCAGTGGTTAACACGCCAGGCTGCCACACGAGCAGTCCCGCGTTAGGTCCCCAAACAGGTCACGATCGACGATCTTTTTAGGGTTCCGTACCTAAAGGGTAAAAACGGGTCCCTATTTTAGAGACTTAGATGTCCGTCTGTCTGTCACCATCCTGTATCTCATAAACAGTGATAGCTGCGATTTTAGGAGATGATGTATTTTTGTAAAAATAAAGTCGTTATATATTCACTGTAAATATGTATAAATAAATCAAAATAAAATGAATATTTAAGGGGGGCTCCCATACACCAACAGTTTTTGCTTGATAGTCCAATGTTTTATATATATTAGGTTATGGTGCGGAACCCTTCATGTGCGAGTCTGACTTGCACTTAACCGGTTATTTTTTGGTACACTTACAAATCAAAATGCAATCAGGTAATGGTGATTCCGCATCAAGAATCAATTAGCGAGGTTTCCTGAATGTTCCGACGTCGCGAAATGGTTCCGAATACGCTTCCTAAATGGCAGGAAGGTGGCCGCGGTCGTATTCTGTGATAGTGGAATTGATATCGCATTGCGGTTAGATTTTTTGTTACATATTTAGCGCAACAGTTGTAAAGTCCAACCTAACTGGATGCACATCTTACACCTGATTACATGAACTGAGCAATAAGCATAAAAGTTTCTTACCTACAATATAAATGGTTACATTAAAATCTGAAATCAATACTTCGATGAAATATTTAATTAAATGATTTCGATTCGGGCTTCTTTTGATTAGGATCAAAAGGAGATCTAGGAAAAAAGTGCAATATTCTTTGTTGTCTATAACGTAAGCAACCGAAAATTTTTAGAATGATTCTTTTTACGTTTCACGACCTCTTTCAAAGTGATGGTAGTAAAGGTACGTTCATTATCACCTCCAGAATACGAAACAGTCAGTAGCGTGTGGGATTTTTGCAAATCGGTGTTGTTCGTTATTGAAATCTTTTACTAGCAATATCAAGTCGGTGTTGTAACGTTACAGTTTATGGTTACCTCCATAATGCAGAGAAATTAATAGCGCGAGATATATCTTTTTTGTTACATACCGATACTGTTCGAAATTAAAGTGTTTTAGTAGTGATCAAAGCTATGTAATAAAAATACATCTTTATTATCACCTCCAAAATACAGAGCGGCCAGTACCGTGTAATTTTTCTTGTAACAAAACAACACGATTTGACTCGATTTGGCAGATAAACCTCATCCCCCTGCAATTTAAAATCTGTTCATAAGGGGGTCAGTTTTATTGTTGTTTTTCGTATGTGTAAGTGGCCAACACTGGTGTCAGATTTTTCAAGCTGCCATAAGGCATCTGACACAGCTTAACGACTGCCATCAACGATGACAGCCGGGACCAACGGCTTAACGTGCCTTCCGAAGCACGGAGGAGCTCGAGATATTTTTATGCCACTTGCGGTCACCCATCGAAGTAGGGACTGCACCAGGGGTTGCTTAACATACGTAAGCGCTCATAGAGCCCACACCCACTGGACCATCCAGTTTTATTATCTGCTCCTAACTGTACATCCTTAATTCGGAGCAGTCAGTAGTATGTAAAATACTTATTTTACAACGAACCGTTCCGAATCAATTAATTTTCTAACAATATCAAAGCGATGTAATAACGATACCGTTTATTATCACCTCCAGAATACGGAGCAGTAGCGTGTGAAATACTTTTTCTTGGTTACGCAACTAGCGTGCGTTACCGGCGTTGCTCGAAATTACAATGATTCACTGACCATCCGTCCATTTTACAGGCGGAAGCGATAAAATAAATAACATGTCTTAGATTATTTAAAGTCTAGATAGACTCTATTAGCCTAAAAGCGTAGAAAAAAAATTGTGTCCAACTCATAGTATATGATGCCAACACAGATTTTGATGGCAATAATTGACAGAACGCGTGGTAGCTAACACAAAGCTGCCACGCACACATGTATTGAAAAATTGGCCCATTAATATAATTATAATTCTTAAAAACTCTTGTACCGATTTTCATTTAACTTGCACTGTTTCCAAAGTTAGATCATCATCATTTCGAGTAGGTGACACGGTCAGTCAACCATGCACACCCTGGTGTCAGAGTTCTTCGGAACCGCCTCTCGGCCTCTGACGTGGTTAGATACCTGTTCTGCAGTGAAAAAAGAAATTTTGCAATCCCCCTTATAGTTTTAGGGCTATGCGGGTCAAACATACAAATATACACAATAAAAATGTTTGGCACACATGCTAAGAAGAAAGAGTTTTTGTACGTGTTAGTCTATAACACGTACAAAAACTCGGCAATTCTGAAAATATCACATACGCGTCCAATTGATAACCTCCTTGTTTGAAGTCGGTTGAAAATAACTACAAAAGAGATATTTAAACTCACTTCAAACTAATTATTTTAAAAGTCACGTAGAAAATACATGTTGCTGCCTATTTAAAAAAAACTAAATAAAAATGAGTTTGGTAAAATAATATCTATGAAGTTCATATATAAAAACGCTATCACGTCTTACATTGGGCCATACAAATCACTATCAAGAAAGTGTTTCGTTGCTACGATGTGTGTGCGTGTTAGCCCACATTTGTTGTATGAGTCGTGTATGAATTATGTATGACGGGATTACTGGATAATCTGATAGTCAACATCCGGACACACATAGTAACGAGGAACATGGACGTTTGAAGAGTTCCATAGCAAAAGGTACCATTGAAACTATAATAGAACCATGAATAACCATGAACCAATATCGTGTCGACCGCAAGGAGTGCAGTGCTGGACAGGGTCTCCCCCAAGGATGTCCATATCCCCAAAGTAAGTTCGAGACTTGAGTTATGGGATACTAACTCAACGATACTTTATTTTATAACAGATACATATTATATAGATAAACATTCAAGAACCAGGTCAGTCTGAAAAAGAACATTTTTCATCTTGACCTGACCGGGGATCGAACACGGGACCATCCGTGTCGCAGCCTGGCGTGTTGACCACTGCGCCACGGAGCTCGCGTCTGAAATAGAACCCGCCAGCTTGTGACACGAGTGGTCCCGGGTTCGATTCCCATGCAGGTCATATGGAAAACGATCTATTTTATTTTAGCCGGGGTCTTGAATGTTTATCTACAAAAGTATCAATTATAATTTTTTTTACATATAATGTCTTTTAGGTGTTTTTATGTATTCAAAAAGCCAATTCTTAATGTTTTTAAGTATAGTATTGTTATGTAAGTATCCAAAAACACAAGTTCGCAACTTACTGTGGGGCTAGCTCAATTTGTGTGAGGTTTCTCCATATATTTATTTATTGTAAAAAAACGGTAATATGATGAAATAAATATGTGTTACTATCCTTGAGATAAAATCGGTATAACGCATTTGTAATGTATAAAAATGATTATTACCCACTTATATAATAAAGTTTATGCATACACTTACTGCCTGCTTCCTACCAAACATTATGTCAATGCCACAAAATGCACATAATATTATAACGCTATCTACAAATACATCAGATTAGCGTGAGAAACCTCCGAACAAAGTTAATGCTATTAACATAACCATTATATTTATAAAGTCGGTTATTGCTTACACAAAACGGTGTAAGAAATTAAAAAATAATTCTTCAGGGTCTATAATAACATTATTAAAACTTACGTGAGATGAATTGTGGAGTCTCTGCTTTACTCATGTTATATATCGTCGGACTTGCCGACTAGTTTCGTTCATCGTCGGGGTCATCATTGGAGCGAGTGCTCGGGGTAGAAACATGATTTTTGTTGTGGTAGAGCCACGCTACCGGTAAAACTCACTTTTGCTAGTAGCATGAATGGGTCGGCTCGTCCGGGGAAGTACCACACTCTCACAGAAAATCGAAGTATGAGTAGTAGCTATATCGCTGCTATGCTTCGTTCGGTGAGTGAGAGAGCCGGAGGCCCATCCCCTCCCCCTCTGGGTGGGAAAAATAAAAGGCCGGCAACGCTATTGTCACATCCCTAGTGTTACAGTTGTCCGTGGGCAGCGGTGATCACTTACCATCAGGTGACCCGCTTGCTTGTTTGCCGTCCTATGACATAAAAGTTACATTTTCCACAAACGATTTCAATTCGTAAGGGTAAATAAAAATATGTTGAGATATACAGAGCTCTGCTAGCCATTAACCACACGGCACGCCGAGAAAACGCCAAACAAAGCAACTGCTATTAACACAACCATTATATTTATATCGGGGCGTAATTGCTTATACAAAACGCGGCAAAAGACTAAAAAAATAAATCTAGGAAATCGCCGCGTCAGCATAATTTTTCGAAGCCCGAAAACATTAAATATAGAGACTACAGAATAAGTGCCTCTCTGTTATTACAATAAGCTAGTTTTTTGGGCCAAAATAATAACAATAAAATTAGTACGTCACTTTATCAAATAATATTGAATAACCTACGTAATTTTTTACCGTAAAACAATAAATGATTAAGATAAAGCGGTCTAAGTTTTCTAAAACGTATGTTTTCTAAAAAAATTACGTATTCTTTTTTGATTATCTAACAGGCTAAGAAATAATATTTTTTGGGAATAATAATTTCCGGCTACGCAATGGGGATGGCAACTGTCACACTTGACAGTTTGTACGGATGTTCCGAGACAAAATATCAAATGTATGGGCTACCGTATAATACCGTATCTCAATTTACTGGACATTGGCAGAATCACTGGAATCTCGGTGAAAGCCATATTATAAAACAGAAGAAGAAGAAATGTATGGACTTTTGAGTAAAAAATATTTTTCTTCATAATCAGACTAAATCTCGTAAAATAAACTATTCAAAATGTTTATATTACATATTTTCCGACAAATTGGCATATATATTGTATTAAAACTAACACAAAAATTATTTCTTTAGGTTGTGTTTGCGGAATTAACTAATACCTAATGGCGGATAATCTTTACTCCTACATGAATGACGGGAATAAATTTTAAATTGATATTCAACTGAAAATTTTAAAATTTTTGTATTTGTTTTAAGTAATAACTTAAATGGGTTATCCTTCTTCACATTAACTATTTGTAATTAAAGGGTGGGGGCAACCCCTATTAATTAAAAGTATTTATTCGAGTGTAAAGCAAACGATTCGTGCCTTTAAAGTCTTATTTATGGCAGGTCTAATTGAAGATAATTTCACCGAAGTTTGAGTATAAATTACATAAGTTTGCGTGTAAAGTGGCAGCGACATTCTTTGTTAAACCTTTAACTTGGCGTGACGGCTGACTTGTACTTGTTATGTAATTTATTAGGTTTGTTGTTAGGCCTTGTAATGAAATAAGTAAGAGTTAAGTACCTTCGTGTTCATAAGAGTTGCCTCATCAAAAAAATAATTTCTCTTAATTTAGACTGGCGAGTTAAGTGAGCAGAAAATCTTGAAAATTATTTACATACATTATGTACTTCAACATATCAATAATGGGTGCTTATTAGAGTGATCTCTATTTAGTTCCATTGTTCTCCTCTAGAAATTATCTCTTCTGAATTACTTAGTCAGCCTATATATCTATCTGTCTTGATTATATATCTTTATTTAAAAATTAGGGGTTTTGCTCTAAGTTAAGGACACTCCTGTTTTGGTTACAGGAAACCTGACGAACCTAACCTACCCTCTGTGGCAAAATTGTTTTTGTTTATTTGAGGGATTCGCACTAAGATGGGTAGAGTACGCGTGATATTTACAAAAACCGGCCAAGAGCGTGTCGGGCCACGCGCAGTGTAGGGTTCCGTAGTTACGAATGGCAACTTTGAGTTCACACTGTTCACACTCGCACCTCACAGTTTAACGACCAAAAACACCTAACAATGAAAATTTTATGAAATTTTACATTTTCGAGTACATTTTATAAGTTGATTGCCTATAACTTTTTAGTTTGTATTTAGTACTCAGCTCTGATAGTTTTCCTTCCAACTTCAGTATATATACTACTGCTTTAATTTTTTTTAACGTAGCCATATATAACCGTTGAACAGAAAGAGGGGGGGGGGAACACTTATCTCTAACAAAAATTTGCAAATTTTTCGGAAACGGATCCCTAAATCGAAAAATAGTGTTCTCAACCTCATAATATTTTTTAAAGACCTATTTAACAATGCCCAACACGATCTGTTAGTAAAGAAAAAAAAATTTCCGCTTTACTTGTATGGGAGCTACCCAAAAAAAATATTTGCAAGTTGTTTTTCTACTACTCTTTCGGCATGATTATTATATACATACCCATACAAAATTAAAGGTTTCTAGAACTTATAGTCTCTGAGTAAAACCGCGGACGGACAGACAGACAGACAGACAGACATGGCGAAACTATAAGGGTTCCTAGTTTACTACGGAACCCTAAAAAGGTGAATTAGTTTATTAGAAGCCTCTCATTCTGAAGTGGCTTGGTTATAAAAACAGAGGTTGGTTCCCATGGCCCACTGAATTATAATGATAATGTTTAAGTTACAGAAAGCATCAACATATTCACCTACCATTGGATTGTTATTACCGGAAGTCATTAGTAACGAATCATTACATACAATAATAAATATTTCAAAGAACATAAAAATATATTACACCGTGTATATCTGTAACTGCCATATTTTTGAACGTACCTACCGTAACAAATTTATTGACAACATATGTAAAAAAATTTCGCCATGGAGAAGTGTTCGAAATATGAAAAAAAATTGGATTCCCCATACAAAGCTGCTTATTAGCTGATCGAGTTAGTATAACTATAAGAAGTTTATATTTTTTCTCATTTTCGATCAAATATTTTTTCGGGAGAATTGTTCCGTACGTTGGAGAATATGGCAATATACGATAGTAGATCTTTTTTTTTTGGACAAATCACACAGATTGAGCTAGCCCCAAAGTAAGTTCGAGACTTGTGTTATGGGATACTAACTCAACGATACTATATTTTATAATAGATACATATATAGATAAACATCCAAGACCCAGGTCAATCTGAAAAAGATCATTTTCCATCTAGACCTGACCGGGGATCGAACCCGGGACCTCCGTGTCGCAGGCAGGCGTGTTGACCGCTGCGCCACGGAGCTATATTTTATAGATAATAAAAATTTAAACTTTCTTGTTAGGAGTGATTATTTCATCATCGTCATCATCATCATCATTATCATTTGGTGTATTAAGTATACTAACTTCAATTGAGATTGAGAGTATCTGTTAGGTCATTTGATATTATATTATGGTAGGTACTCATTTAAAACTTTGTATTTTCAGTATCATCATCCATCACCATCATCAGGTCTTTTTAATCTCCACTGCAGGAGCATGACCCTCTCTGTTCTACCAGAGCCATATATTAGACAGAGCAGACAGAGGATTCGGCTTACACTCTCCACGCTGGCTAGACGGATTGGAGAGGTCTCTTTGATGTTTGTAAGCTTTGTTTAGCTTGTGTTCCCTAAGTCGCCTTCTACGACATCCACGGGAAGACTCGGAGTGGTCCTATTATACTCTGCCGGGAACCACACGGCTTTTTTAGTATAGTCAGGGGTAAAAAACGGTTTCTATGGGCAGCAGCATCGGAACCGATATAAGCCAAACAAACTGCGTTCACCAACCTGTCTGCCACGCATGGCGAGTATGACAAAACCATGAAGGAAATCCTTAATTAATTCTTCTTAATAAAAATAGGATCAGCTCCTTTTAATTTTTGATTCCCTAATATTATAGAAGGAATATCGTGATTTAATAATTTTATTTTAATAACATGATAAAAAAATTACCCCCATAATTTTATTATCATATTATTTTAATCATATATTTAATTATTATTATTTTATTAAATTCAATTATTGGAGCTATTAATAGTTTAAATCGGGGCCTATGTCCAGCAGTGGACTTCTTGCAGCTGAGATAATAATGACGTGAAAGAATTTAGAAAATCGATCCAGTAGTTTCAAAGCTTACATATATACGGACAAATCACACAACGATACAATATTTTATAACAAATACATATTGATTAACATCCAAGACTCAGGTCTATCTGAAAAAGGTCATTTTCCATCTTGACATGACCGGGAATCGAGCCCGGGACCATCCGAGTCACAGGCCGGCGTGTTGACCGCTGCGGAGCTCGGCTAACTATTTATATGCTTCTTATATGGGAAACAACCAAAACGCTGGGCCGACGATATCAAAAAAATTTAAAACCGGCCAAGTGTGAGTCAAACTCGCGCAATGAGGGTTCCGTACAATATGCTTCGTAAACACACACACAATGTGCAAAAAATGTTTTATTCAATTGACTAGCGCCATCTAGTGGTGTTTTAGTGAACTATTTCCCTAGATGAACTTATTATTGTGAGTTTACCACTTAATTTTCAAGTGATAGAATTCTTATTATTTTTCCAGTAATCTTCAAGGAATGAACTATATTTTGTAATTTTTTCAAAATTTTCGGCCCAGTAGTTTCGGAGATCAGGGGGGGGGGAATGGTCAATTTTTGCCTTCTTTCGTGAATAAAATCAAAAGTATTGATTTTACCCGAACAAAAAAAAATGTTTTTGAGATCCTTATAATGAGCCCTTTCATTTGATATATGACACAGTAAGGTTTGCAAAACTTTTTTTTTTAATTTTGTAATTGGGCCCCTCAAAATGACCCTTATTTCAAAAAAATCTTTATTTACTTTGCACATCCGTGTTTGGGTCATAGGATTACACTATCTTACCAAATTTCATCTAATTTGGTTCTGTAGATTCGGAGAAAATCGGCTGTGACAGACGGACGGACGGACAGACAGACGCTCGAGTGATCCTATAAGGGTTCCGTTTTTCAACTTTTGTACGGAACCCTAAAAATATTGGGCAAGACTTGGATGCGCACGGCGCAAGACCGAGTGAAGTGGAAAAGCCATGAAAAGGCCTTGAAAAGCCATTAAGAGAAAACGGGCTGAGGAAGGAGAAGATGTTTTTAGGGTTCCGTAGTAAACTAGGAACCCTTATAGTTTCGCCATGTCTGTCTGTCTGTCTGTCCATCCGTCCGCGGTTTTACTCACAGACTATAAGTACTAAAAAGCTGAAATTTGGTATGGGTATGTATATTACATGTCAAAAAAGTGGTAGAAGAAAATCTTGAAACAAAATTTTTTTTAGGGTAGCTCCCATACAAGTAAAGTGGGAGTAATATTTTTTTTTCTATACAAACCCATCGTATTGGGTATTGTTAGATAGGCTTTTAAAAAATATTGTGCGGTTGAGAACACCATTTTTCGATTTAGGGATCCGTTTCCGAAATATTTGGACGGCAATATAGGCAACCAACTTATAAAATGTACTCGAAAATGTAAAATTTCATACATTTTCATTGTTACATGTTTTTGGTCGTTAAACTGTGAGGTGCGAGTGTGAACGGCGTGAAATCAAAGTTGTGATTCGCAACTACGGAACCCTACACTGCGCGTGGCCCGACACGCACTTGGCCGGGTTTTTTTTTTTATATAGCTTATAAACATCAAAGAGATATCTTCACGTCGTCTGGCCAGCGTGGAGAGTGTAGCCCAAATCCTCTGACTGCTTTGGCTAATATATGGCTCTGTTGGTTCAGAGGGTCGTGTGTGCTTCTGCAGTGGAGACTTAAAAAACCTGATAATGATGCTTCTTAAAATTATAATGTACTTATAGCTTTAGCCCGCGGTTCCGCCTGCATGAATAATAAAATTGTTAATAAAACCTTTTCCGATGCCATGTGGTCCCAACGCCTTAATCGTACGATTTTTTCACAACATTGTATCTTCCGTATTATGAGAATATAAAAACATTATTCACAAAATATAGCTTATAAATAATTAGAACAATATTTTTGGCTTTTTATTTTAAAATTACACTTCAGTTTTAGTAAGTTTTAGGCTAACGCAGATTAAATCAGCCACTCGATACTTGATGGCGGTAGTCTGCACCGCTATATTTGGCCACACATTTCCCTACTTTTCGCCACCTTAATTCGTTCCAATATTTTTGTATGATGTGGGCAGTCTATACGTTAGTATTATATTATATTAGTCGAGCTCCGTGGCGCAGCGGTCAACACGCTAGCCTGCGACACGTGGGCCCCGGGTTCGATCCCCGGTCAGGTCACTATGGAAAAAGATTGTTTTCATATTGACCTGGGTCTTGGATGTTTATCTATACAAGTATATATTATAAAATATAGTATCCTGCGACACAAGTTCATAACTTACTGTGGGGCTAGCTCAATTTGTGTGATATGTCCCTGTATATATTTATATTTATTTATTTATATTATTGTCTTTGCCGATGTTTAAAGGAGCTACTCAATCTTACAATATGAACGATTTTTCCTATGGGACTAATACTAGAACACAAAAAAAAGTTTCTTATACTATTACACAGTTTGTTAGCAGCAATGTTCAGCCGGCCGGGGAGTTTGTACCAAAATGTTGTTCATATTGATGGACTGAGTCACCCTTTTAAGGATTGGATAGGGTTTTATCAACATAATATAATTGTAGATCCCTCGGGAACAGTCTTTTCTACTCTTCATAAAGTTAGTACGAATACTCGTATATTCTGCGATTTTATCCACGAATCCAGGTTTGTATAACACTTTAGGTGACAGAATTAGATAAAATGGTACCTATGTTAGATTTTTTACTACATATCACAAACATTTATTTTCTCTTCAAATTATTAGTATATTATTATCTTCATCACATTTTTATGATAATCATTAAACTACGCATTCACAAAATCCAAGGCATTAACGTGTCATAAAGTATAAAAAATAGCATTAAAAAGCAGTAAAGTCGGGAGCACCTT
This sequence comes from Rhodophaea formosa, assembly GCA_963082605.1. Classification (NCBI taxonomy): domain Eukaryota; kingdom Metazoa; phylum Arthropoda; class Insecta; order Lepidoptera; family Pyralidae; genus Rhodophaea; species Rhodophaea formosa. The sequence goes on along the minus strand of OY720218.1, from coordinate 2,783,798 downwards.
GCTTGACATTCGTGGGTCGTTGACCTCCGTCGGATCTATGAAATCAAGATCAACTGGACCAGTCGGACCAGTGGTTGCGCAATCTTCAAACGGCGTGATGAATGGCGTTTGACGATGTTTTGTATGAACCATAGATACGCTTTTTGATAGGGAGATTGCAACGTGTGAATGTTGACATGGAGATAATATAATCTTAGATTATATAAAGCCTAGATAGACTCTAGTCTAAAAGCGTAGAAAAAACTTGTGTCCAACCGATAGCCGGTCGCGCACACACAGCTACAAATTTGACGGATTTTGAGGGCATAAATTGATAGGACGCGTGTGATAACACAAAGCTGTCACGTACACAAGCATTGAAAACTTGGACAGTTTTTAATCATTACCGCCTGTACCACACAGCCGCGAATGCGGACCAGAAGCGTTCCGGAACGGAACATTGGCGGACGGCGAAACGCTGTTGTATGATTTCGTTCCGGTTTCGTTCCACTTGCGGTGTGAGACGCACCAAACAAAATAGAACTAGACTAGACAGAGTTTCGCGGCCCGCCGATGTTCCGTTCCGGAACGCTTCCGGTCCGCATTCGCGGCTATGTGCTACAGGCGTAAAATAAAGGCATGACTAGTGTCTAGAGAGTATACAGTCAAAGATTGTAATGTACTACGTGCAATGTTGATATCTGTAATTGCTGCATTCAGGAAAAGGTAGATCACATAGAAAATCTTTTCTTTAGTTTTTTATGCTTTCAAAATCAAAAAGTCGTTTATTTTTCTCCACAAACAAGTATCATACATAATTTTGTACAAAAATGCCCTTCGAAGTATATAATATACCTACCAAATGTACTGTGTAAATAAAATTAAACCTAAATAAACAATAGCGAGTTGGAGAAGGAACGTGGTGCCCATGCTAGGTTTTCCTGTGTTACAGGTCACCAAGACCCTCCATTAGCTTAGTTTATGTTTTCTATTATCTTATCTAATACAAAATAAAGACATCAACATTAGAATAACATTTACAGCGAATGAAATTAATTTCTGTTTCTATTTTCTTTTATATTTAAAGAAATGTTTGTATTGTGAGCTTTGAAGTTATGATTTTTGATCATTCGCGCCCAAAGGTGGACTTATGCGGCCTGGGCTTGTGCAGATGATAATTTTTTTCGTTACGCAAATATTTAAAACATTTTTGTGAATACGGGATGATATTAAGTGGTTTCCTACTATAGTAGTCGTAAGAAGTCTTCTACATTACTACTAGTTCATAGGGATGGTTAGCATAATCTTGGCAGATGGGTTGGTGAGCTTAATTTGTTTGTTTGTATCTCGGTTCTGGCGCTGCTGCCCGAAATCATTTTTAAGAAGGTATACTAGCAGTGCGTTTTACATACAAATGTATTTCTCTATTTTTTCGCTGAAAACTGCTTCTAGAGGCACAATTCTTTTTACATACGATCTATTACTAAAATATGTATGTCCCTATGTTTTATTTTTTTCTAAAAACCTGTTGAAAAGAAAAAAAAAATGTACAAAAACAGTTTTTTTGGAAAAAATAAAAAATAGAGGCATTCCTATTTTAGTACTGGATTTAATGAAAAAAGAATTGTGGCTCTAGAATCAGTTTTCAGCGAGAAAATAGAGAAGTACATTTGTATGGAAACCATATTGAAAAAATACTCCTAGTATACGCTCTTAAGGCGCTCCTATAGTAACACTAGCGCCACCCAGCAGTTAATTCATTTAATCCTAATATATAGCGAATTTTAAAAATTTTACAAGTACATAACTACTAAATTACTTGTAGTATTTTTGTATTCATTTCCACTAATAATCGTTTGATAAACTAAGAGAAAAACAGGTTAACGCCAAAAGTGGCCACTTTTGGCGTTAATCGATTTTTCTCTTTAAATATGGCACTAGTAAATTACTTGTAATATACAAAAAATTCTATAAGTAATTTAGTAGTTTTGTACTTGTTAGATTTTTAAAATTCGATACAATTTATGATTTAAGGAATTTAATTGCTGGGTGGCGCTAGTGTTACTATAAGAGCGCCTTAAGCGAGGGCAATGACTTTGCCGGTCTAGAGGAATGGGATAAAGGTATTTGCGATGCTGCTTGCTTGGATCACTTTGAATACGGTAGTTGCCTAATGTTAAAAAAACCGGCCAAGTGTGAGTCAAACTTGCGCAATGAGGGTTCCGTACAATATGCTTCGTGAACACACACAATGTGCAAAAAATGTTTTATTCAATTGACTAATGCCATCTAGTGGTGTTTTAGTGAACTATTTCCCTAGATGAACTTATTATTGTGAGTTTACCACTTAATTTTCAAGTGATAGAATTCTTATTATTTTTCCTGTAATCTTCAAGGAATGAACTATATTTTTTAATTTTTTCAAAATTTTCGGCCCAGTAGTTTCGGAGATCAGGGGGGGGGAATGGTCAATTTTTGCCTTCTTTCGTGAATAAAATCAAAAGTATTGATTTTACCCGAACAAAAAAAAATATTTTTGAGATCCTCATAATGAGCCCTTTCATTTGATATATGACACAGTAAGGTTTGCAAAACTTTCTTTTAAAGTTTTGTAATTGGGCCCATCAAAATGACCCTTATTTCAAAAAAATTTTTATTTACTTTGCACATCCGTCTTTGGGTCATAGGATTACACTATCTTACCAAATTTCATCTAATTTGGTTCAGTAGATTCGGAGAAAATCGGCTGTGACAGACGTACGGACGGACAGACAGACGCTCGAGTGATCCTATAAGGGTTCCGTTTTTCAACTTTTCTACGGAAACCTAAAAAAGATATATCTTGCGCTAATAATTTCTCTGCATTATGGAGGTAACCATAAACTGTAACGTTACAACACCGACTTGATATTGCTAGTAAAAGATTTCAATAACGAACAACACCGATTTGCAAAAATCCCACACGCTACTGACTGTTTCGTATTCTGGAGGTGATAATGAACGTACCTTTACTACCATCACTTTGAAAGAGGTCGTGAAACGTAAAAAGAATCATTCTAAACAAAGAATATTGCACTTTTTTCCTAGATCTCCTTTTGATCCCAATCAAGAGAAGCCCGAATCGAAATCATGTAATTAAATATTTCATCGAAGTATTGATTTCAGATTTTAATGTAACCATTTATATTGTAGGTAAGAAACTTTTATGCTTATTGCTCAGTTCATGAAATCAGGTGTAAGATGTGCATCCAGTTAGGTTGGACTTTACAACTGTTGCGCTAAATATGTATCAAAAAATCTAACGGCAATGCGATATCAATTCCTCTATCATAGAATACGACCGCGGCCACCTTCCTGCCATTTAAGAAGTGTATTCGGAACCATTTCGCGACGTCGGAACCGGAACATTCAGGAAACCTTCGGAAACATTCAGGAAAAGTAGATTCGGAGAAAATCGGCTGTGACAGACGGGCGGACGGACAGACAGACGCTCGAGTGATCCTATAAGGGTTCCGTTTTTCAACTTTTGTACGGAACCCTAAAAATATACAATTAGTTTCTAATGATACTAATTTCTATCTAAAAACACTATAAAGAACATTTTTAATTTGATATCGATTCGTTAAGTGATCCTAAAGCTTCTTTAAAGTTTAGTGAATAGGACCATTTTTAAAAGTATTAAAATCTTTAATTACAATTATACTCTATTGTAGTCCGCTAAATTTATAGCAACTTTTATTATGAAACCATAACCACAATCGAAACACCCCTGCCAGCGCGTGACATAAGTGGAAGCCAAAAAATAGGAACCTTATCCAGAGCTACAGAATAAGGTACGGTTCCTTTATAATGGCAATGTCGATAGTCAAGTTTTATGTCCCTGACAATGCAACTAAAGACACGTGAGAACCATCTGTATTAAGTACTTATGTAGGTCTGTCTGTCTGGACATTCGTCGCATTGAGCCGTCATTAGAGGGAGGATGCTTTAATCTACGGACTCGGTCTACGAGACGGCGCTCATTTATGATGCGCTCATTTCTAAAACTGGCCAACTCTACCAGATTTTATGTCTGCTCTATCGTTGTAAAAATACCACTTTATCACAGAAAATCGACGTTTCAGTAGTAGCTTTACCGCTTCTATGATTCGTTCGGCGAGTACAAGTGCTGGAGGAGGAAAAATAAAATGCTCTTGTCAGGCCCTTGGTGTTGCATTAGCCCATTTTAAGAAATCCACAGTATCGTCTTCTTTAGACCATCATGATGGGAAAAATCGCTGGAAAGCGTAGATTGGGATTACACAAAATGACATGGCTAAAAAATATCCGCCAATGGACTGGCATTAAATCAGTTGAACAACTGTTCAGGCTCGCCATGGACAAGGCGCGATTTAAGGAGCTGACGGCCAACCTTCAGAGATGAAGTCGCACCTAAAGTAGAAGATTAGTCCATGGGCAGCGGTGATTACTTACCATTAGGTGACCCGCTTGATCGTTTGACGACCTATAAATAATGAATGTATAATGATATTGTAAAATGAAAACAGATGAAAAAAAAAAGAAAAGTAAAAAAGAAAGAAACATAATATAATCATTAATCATACGCCCTTCAGGCGAGTAGGCGACCTATACTGTTGAAAAGAGTTTCTTCCGGCATTTCTTCTCTGCAGTGGTCGGTTCCGAAATGCTAGTAGTCTGTAGCTTTTGAACAATAATGAGTAAATGAGATAATTTTAAATGTGATTTGACGTGAAAAAGTGCCTGCAAGGGCCTATTTTCTGAACAAACGTTTTGAATCTTTGAATCTGTAAATAAAGAAAGAAAAAAAAATCTTTATTCGGCAAAATTCATAACAACAAACGAAAGATTAGCAATACTTAGCTAACTAAAAATAAAATGGTAATTGCCGAAAAGGCGGCCAGCTCAACTTTATGCTGATAGAGGGGTGCTACATCTGCAGCGCTGATTTTCAGTTGGTGCAGTAAAACAAGAATTTACCAACTACTATGTGGACTCTACTACTCGACTCGCGTTTTTACTTGACAAGTGTAATCTGTGATTCATAAATAATGAACAACTCTCACTAAGCCGCAAGAGGTCACTGCCTGTGGTCAGAGCACTCGTCCTGTGGTCAAAATGGACTGGAAAAGTGCAAAATGGCGGTAGAATTGCGAGATTACGTTTAAATTAGAGTTTTAAGTACTTATTTGGTAACTGTGATATTTGTGGCCCAGTGGCCATTGTGCCAGGCTGTCAAACCAGAGGTCCCGGGTTTGATCCCCGGTCAGAATCAAGATGGAAAATAATCTTTTTCAGATTGACCTAGTTTTTGGGTGGTCTATCTATAAATGAATTTGTTATATAAGATGTAGGTAGTATTGTCGAGTTAGTATCTCAAAACACTAGTATCAAACTTACATAGGGGCTAGGCTTATCTAGTATAAATATTTTATTTAAGTTAATAAAAGACATTTAGTCTCTTAAAAAAACTAACATTTTTATCTTGGCAGGTTAGCTCGAGCTCAAAACCTTTTTCGAGAAATATGTCTATAAAACTTGTACTTAATTAATTCAAGAAGAAACAATTAATTGTTCGCAGACAGTATTTTAAAATAGTCTTATTTCAAAGACTTTTACATTAAAATACTTTTAAAACAAATTTCCAATTTATTTTTTCTTTATATAATAACATTTGGTTGAAGTGATGAAGTTTAAGTTGTTGAAAAACTAATATGAAATTAAGAATAATCAAAGTATTCCTGAACCATTACGAACTTTCAAAGCAAGTAAACTTTAATTAATCTATTTACATACCTTTATTTATTGTTTACTGTTGTTTCTGTTGTCTGACAAAGAATATATTATATCTTTAATAATATATTTATTTTCTCTCCAATCATATAACAAACGAACTCCAAAAAAGTACATGGCATGGGAACATATATGTTAAGATTGTGAGAGATTGGTCTCTAACCTTAGCAGAACTTGTATCTCAGGACAAAAATATTGACAATAATGTTATTCCTCTCTGTCCAAGGCTGATTTGTACTTTATCCGCACGAGCGATGCGAAATCTAATATTCATTATTTTTCCAGCCCTCCAATAAATATGGACCCTCAGTACCCTTGATCCCAGTACTTGTTACGAAAGTCAACAATCAGATCTTAAGAACGAAACCCACAAAGAAAATTGTATCATTCAAATTAAGGCTAAATCGGAACGGAAAATTTACTTCAGGGCACTCGTAGTTGTGTGGCCACGAAAACAGCGAGAAGTAAAGAACCACGTGCTTAGTGCCTAAGCTAAAATACAAAGAGAGAGTATGAGAAATATTAAAAAAGATTAACCTGACAGCCCGAAAGAAAAAATCAGTTTATTTTTGTATACTGCAATTTTCTTTCTTGTGCTTCAAATATGGTGGTACTAAAACAAATGTGGTAAAAATTAAAAGCATTTTACATTGTACGAGAAATCATCATTCATTATTGCTCAAAGTGTGTGGGAGTTAGATAGAATAAAGCAGACGTCTTATCTTTTTGTGGGATAAATAAATTGTAGCCGCACGATCTTAAAAATTTAAAACATAAAAATTATTTATATGCTGACATGAAAACTCTCCACCTTAAAAAAGGCCAAACTGACTTCACATGTTTAAAAATCTTTGCTATTAACCTCCGTTCGTAAAAATATACGTTCATACGTTTTTGAGCTACGTTCCTACTTAGAATACCACAGACACAAATACATACAACAGAACAGAAATTGTAACCGAATTAAAGAGCAACGCGAGACGCAACGCCACAGAAATAGATCGAGATCCATTTTTGTGCGAGACGCGGACTTCAGACCCGTTTCGTTTCGTGGCCACGCGACGAGGGTGTCCTCTACCACATTTACCCTTATTATCCACAATAGGGAAATGAAGGGACTTCCCGGTTATATATCAAGGGAGGGACAGACCGACAGAATGCTTCATATCGCTTTATTTGAAGTGATTACAAGTGGAGCTGGGTTTTGTTCAATATTTACTTTGAATGGAGAGAAGATTTTTGTGAATTTCCGTATGAAAAATCTTTGTTACTGAAATGACATATAATGGCTGACAGAATGTTATTTTTTTGACATACGCCTGACCTGAAGTGTGCCAACATTTTGTAGGTTATGTTTATGTCAAGGTTCAAGTTTGTAGTATCAAAAGGCATGTTACAAAGTGGTATTTACTACTCTTTGTCAATACGCGGTCGTAATACTTCAGTAGTTATTAAGTTATTGTGAATTACAATGTACTATGAAGGCTAGAGTTTAGGTACCTATCTACTAAAATTAGACACGGTTAGAGTCTTTGAAATAGGCTTTGACTGCCTCCGTGGTCTAGTAGTCAAGGCTTTTGCCTTATGATCTGGAGGTCGTGGGTTCAAATCCATTCTTTGGTGAACATCGTAGTAAAAGGATTGGTCAGCCTAGACACTGCGTTACCGTGTCAAGCTGTTTCCAGGGTGCGCCGCGTGGAGGCTCCTATTATGTACCCCACAGTAAAGCATACTTTGTGAAAGTTATTTCCAGTCTGCAGGCCTATTTGCTAACTTATGACAACTGCGATGTACAACGTTTTGTTAAGAACTTCAACATCCATTACGGTTTTCTAATGATTGACTATTCTTATGCATGATGTATAAACCGCAACTGTGTGCTGTGTGGTTCCCGGTAGAGTAGAGTGGGACCACTCCTAGTCTACAGATAGGGTCGTGCTCCTGCAGTGGCGATTGACAAAGACCTAATGATGATGACGTATGATGTACGAGTATAAACAGCAATCGATATTGAAGTGACTATCAATACGTTGTTGTATCACCGTAGTTTTCGAAAGTTAGCAAGACCTAATGAATAAAATACAGCAGGACATCTTTAAAAACATAACGCTTTGTAATGAACGTAAAAATGTGCCTATCATGCTCTACAATAAAAATTCCCAAAGGCAGGAGCATTTTTTAATTACAATGAAGAATTCGGAACTGTACTTATAGTCACTATAAAAAAAAAGTTAGCAGAAGGCCAACTCCGGATATTTTAACATTAAGTCTGTGTTGAGAAGAAAAAATACCTTAATTCAAAGATTCGTAACGTTTATTCAATATATGTTTTTAGAACACTTAATAGTTGACATATTTGATTTTACAATCGATGCCTAATCATGATAAGAAAAGGATTAATTCATATAAATATTTAGTCTTAAAAACATTTCTTACGAAAACTTAGGTGCCATTCATATAATTTTAATTGATGATATATTATGATTATGACGTGTACCTGCGGAGTTTACAATTAAAACTTAAAAAGGGAGAAACAGTCTATAGAGTCATTTCTTAACATGAAGACTTTTATATTAAAAATGACAGCATTGGCTGGAAAAGTTTGCTTTAGACTACTAAATGGTTCGGCTTCATTCTCGACGCTTCCTAGCGTAAAATGGGTACTTTGTGTATTTGTAATTTGCGGGTTAGATAACTTAGAGTAAAACTTAGAACATCCTGCAGTCCCACAGTGTTTCTAAATACTTTACTTGATACTGTTACTAGTTAATATGAGATGACTTTCTACGTCTCACTTATACTATGGCATGTCTCATCCAATATATCAAGCAAGGTTATGAGAATTTTGATAACGGATTCCATCGTCGGCTAAATTCTGACGCGTTGATAGGATTAAAAATAAGTTTGAACGCGAATTTAGGCTTTATTCTGTCGTAATAGGAGATGAAATGGTGGGTTGAGGTAATCGTTAGGGGACTAATGCTTTTTTAAAGATAGGGTGACTGGCTGTTATACTGATGAGTGTTGAGATTGGCTTTTAACGTGCGAAGTAACGAAGCTAACACCTTTAAAGAGAGTTTTTCAAACGGGCGAAAAACGTATTGTTGGATTTATGAGTAAGCTATGGAATATTATACTCCGATTATACGAGGATAAAATAGAAATATACCACTACGATGCTAAACGTGGCCTGTAGGTGTTACGACCTTGGGCTCTGTCTACCCCCAAGGGATAAAGACGTGATAGTATGTATGTATGTATGTATGTACGAGGATAAAAATGCTTCCAAGATTTTAACGACTCAATTGGTCATTATGAAATTCTGCATTATTGCTGTTCTTCTTCTTTCTACTTTTTAAAGCCAAGCTAAGCAAGGCAAAATTAAAGTTACTTCTAATCCTATAATTTGACGAACTCCGGGCACAGCGGTCAACACGGATGGTCCCGGGTTCGATCCTCGGTCAGGTCAAGATGGAAACTGGACTTTTTCAGATTGATCGGGGTCTTGGATGTTTATCTAATATTATTAGAAGGTATTTTCAATAAAATATAGTATCGTTGAGTTAGTATCCCATATAACACAAGTCTCGAACTTATTTTGGGGCTAGCTCAATCTGTGTGATTTATCCATAAATATTTATATGTATCATATTACCAAGGGGAGAGTGGGTATATATTTGTTACGTTAAGCACTGAATAGATTATCTTTAAATAACACAGTTTATCAGTCCTATTGAGATGCCTTTATGCGCCAGTGGTCAAGGCGTTTCCCTAATGAACCGGAGGTCGTGGGTTCAAATCCCACGGTAAGCATTCTTTGTGAAAGTTGTTTCCATTGTAATTACAATATCGTTGGTTTGAATCACCTATCGGTAAATAAAGATGATTCCGTGCTTCGGAAGGCATATTTAGCTGTGGGTCGCGAACACCATCTAGCCTTTGTTAAGACCTATTCTAGGATTGGTTTTAGTATTTGGCTTTTTTTTTCGTGTGTGTAAGTGGTCAACACTGGTGTCAGATTTTTCAAGCTGCCTTAAGGCATCTGACGGGGGTTTGTGGTGGGAAGTCAAGGGATGCAGTTGGGGTCTACCCTGGACGATTTTGCAAATTGATTTTGGTGGACTTTATAATATGAAATTGGTGTAGTTTGGTGTTATAAATGCTCGTGCTCATGGAACAATTTGTGAAATAGTTAAAGTGGACTGTTATATGGACTCGTATAGACTTGTCACCATAACCTCCCGACCACGAGGCATCAAAGAACACACACCATCTTTGATGCTGCTTGTTACAACTTTACCGTACAACACCGATACTTAGTATCTCAATTTACTGGACATTGGCAGAATCACTGAAATCTCGGTGGAAGCCATTTTATAAAATAGAAGAAGAAGGCATCTGACATAGCTTAACGACTGCCATCAACGATGACAGCCGAGACCAACGGCTGAACGTGCCTTCCGAAGCACGGAGGAGCTCGAGATATTTTTAAATCACTTGCGATCACCCATCCAAGTAGGGACTGCACCAGGGGTTGCTTAACATACGTAAGCGCTCATAGAGCTCACATCCACTGGACCATCGGGCTCGGGTATTTGGCTGTGAAGGTCAGACGGCAGTCGCTTTGTGTAAAAACTAGTTAAGCTATCAAATCACCTAGCGGGCTCTGAAGCGCTATTGCTGAGGATGCGACTGGGAGTACTTCAATAATGATGATGATCAGGGTTACTGAGAAGAATTGAGTACTTTGTATGGTTAAAATAATGGATACAATACACTATGCAATCAACTTGCCGCGCAGTCAATTTCAACAAAGAATTTTTTAAAGTTATATTTGCAGAATTTGAATTCTATATTTGAATCCGAATAAATAAAAAAGAGTAGCCAGTAACTTACAGCAGCTCTGCCACGCCATTCAGATATGAATTGTATCTACTACAAATAAGGTCCAAGTTCCTTTGTTCTATCTATCACGATGGGCCGATGGGCGATAATATTATTAACATGGAGATATTTGTACTTCGCAATAATTAATGTTTCCAAGCAAAGAGAGATGTACACAGTAAAGCAAGTGGGACCGCGAGCCAAAGCTAGTCACATCATAAAACATTTATACATCTTCTGAACTTCGGGCCTCTAAAATGCAAAGCCTTACTTTATCCGCGTCTAAAATTTAATTAAATAAGTGCCTAATCTCTCTGTGAATGCCCATGAATTCTCGTGAATTGTGTCAAAAGTAATCAAGGTAAATTCCCTAATGAAATGAGCAAAGTTGTTTTAAACATCAACCGTTTGAAGGATAAGGTACCTACTACAGGTAATTATTGATTGAACTAGCTGTTGCTCGCGGCTTTCTTTGCGTAGATTTCGATTTTAATATGAAATCTCATAGTAGGAGAACAAAACTATTATAGCTCAGAGGATTAGCTCCTAAAAGTGGCAGTGGGTGGGGCATAGCACGCAGTGCTGATGGCCGATGGGGCAGAAACGTTCTCGAATAGTGACCACGTACAGACAAGCGCAGTATCGGACACCTACCAATCCGGTGGTCGTATCATACCAAGGTCGCAGGGAAACGCAGAACTGAAGTGGTATTGGACCGGACACGTCAACCGTATGCCGTCAGTACTACGGGCCAAATCTCTATGTTTATGAATACCACCCGACGTTGGCTTCTTGGAAGACCCATGGATCTAAGAATAATCAGGATATGCCCTTGGAAAATGTAACAGTGACGCACATAAAAATCCCTACACTCGTGTCGCGACACTAGCGCACGCACACATCGGCACAAAAATCCCTACACTTTTCCCCGGTCGAACGAAATGTCAAATTTCCCAAATGTCAAATACATGCTGCACACATGTGACTTGATGTGACGTAAGTTATGCTTCACTTTTGATGTGTCTAATGCCGGGTCCATATTATTCCTAGGTCCATGGGAAGACCATAACAATTGAGTAAAAAACCATGGCGTAAATATGCGAGATGATTAAGATGCAATCTCTAAAGATTGGCGTATACATGCACAAGACAGTGAAGCAATCGGAAACTGAGGAAGACCTTTTTTAGGGTTCCGTAGTAAACAAGGAACCCTTATAGTTTCGCCATGTCTGTCTGTCTGTCTGTCTGTCTGTCTGTCTGTCTGTCCGTCCGCGGTTTTACGCAGAGACTATAAGTACTAGAAAGCTGTAATTTGGTATGGGTATGTATATTAATCATGGCAAAAAAGTGGTAGAATAAAATCTTGAAAAAAAATTTTTTTTAGGGTAGCTCCCATACAAGTAAAGTGAGGGAGTAATTTTTTTTTCTCTATTTACCTATTGTGTGGGGTATCGTTAAATAGGTCTTTCAAAAATATTGTGAGGTTGAGAACACCATTTTTTGATTAAGGGCTCCGTTTCCGAAATATTTGGTTTTAAAGTGCGAATTTTTGTTAGAGGTAAGTGTCCCCCCCCTCTATCTGCTAAACGGTTATATATAGATACGTGAAAAAAATTACAGCAGTAGCATATATACTGAAGTTGAAAGGAAAACTATCAGAGCTGAGTTGTAAGTACAAACTAAAAAGTTATAGGCAACCAACTTATAAACTGTAAAATTTCATACTATTTTCATTGTTAGATGTTTTTGGTCGTTAAACTGTAAGGTGCGAGTGTGAATAGTGTGAACTCAAAGTTGTCATTCGCAACTACGGAACCCTACACTGCGCGTGGCCCGACACGCACTTGGCCGGTTTTTTATAATATAGATAAATATATACGAACAAATGACACAAATTGAGTTAGCCCCAAAGTAAGTTCGAGACTTGTGTTATGAGATACTAACTCAACGATACTAGGTATATATTATAGTAGATAAGTATCTATTATTAAAATATAGTATCGTTGAGTTAGTATCCCATAACACAAGGTCTCGAACTTACTTTGGGGCTAGCTCAATCTGTGTGATTTGTCCGTATATATTTATTATTTATTTCGTACTCTGTACTTTCCGCTGGGCGTCCAGCGGGTTAGCCAAATAGTGATGGGTTGCTAGCCGCATCGCCTATTTATAAGCGATGCGGCTAGCAACCCATCACCATTTTGACTCAGAACGAGGCCTTAAGGTCTTTTAGGCCTGTACTCTGTCTACCTCGTAAAGGGAAAAAGACGTTATATGTACTTTCCGCTATCGTTTGTAAAATGCGCCATCGACATTACGAGATGTCGTGGGCTTCAGATCCCACAGGATGTCCATTTGTTCCCTTATGAGCGTCAATAGTGAGCCATTGTTAACGCCCATTGTATGTTACACTCAGCTGATTTATCACATCTTTACTGGATAGAGCAGGATAGATAGTACTGTGCCCTTTATTTTATGTGTGTATAGGCTATAGGAGACGACAATGAACAGACATACCTAATAACATACATATTGTAACGTGTAAGTAGGGCTAAGTGCTAAAAAGAATAACACTGAATCTTAATTATATCTTATTTACTTTTCAATTATAAATATGGTCACATCTATGTCCTCGTACAAGCTACGGGAGACAACTTCTGTGTCAACACAACCGTTTCTTTATAAAGAAGCATAGACAATAGTTTCTTTTGGAACGCATTCAAAAACGTTTCAAATATCTAGTCCAACCTCCATATTCAAATATCTAGTAAAACTTCCGTATATATTTACATATATAACGTACGGGCTAAAAATATTACCCTCCTTTGGTTAAGGTCAATCGGATAAAAAAAAAACATTTGACAAAACTTTTTTTATATACAAGAGTAAGAAATGGAGAAAAAATTCCACGCGGCAGGACTTGAACTGCGTCTAGATCTCAGTACGATCTATGCGTTGCCAATTACGCCACCGCGCTTCAAGCCCCGGCGCCGAATTTCTCCACCATATCCCATTCCTCTTACACGCATCTAGGCTTGCGTCACCCAACATAACTACCCCACTTTTACAAGTGCGGTATTTGATTTCAACTCATTTTGCAATGAATTTAGAAATCAACTAATGTGTAGGAAGCCATACAATACTTTATATGGGATTTTATTTTGCATTCACAATGCTATTTTACTAATAAATAAGGTAAAATAGCATTGTGAATGCAAAATAAAATCCCATATAAAATACACGAGTAAGTTATTGAGATAAATTTAAATACTGCCCTACTTTCCTAATTGTGATGGCCTTTTGCAAAAGCACCACCGTTCAATATGCTCAGATGGAAGAGTGGGGAACCTTCCATGTTGGTTGGAAAGAAAAGGAAAAACATAGAATACACCGGCGCAGAAATAAAATCTGATCAAGATGCAGCTAGCAACTCGTCACTATTTGACTCCACTTTTTATGACCCTCCTTTACCCCGCAAAGGATAAAGGCTTGTTAATATATATGTATATATGAAAGAGAGTAAAAGAAGAAAAGCGGAAGTCGGAGTTTGTTGTCAAATCAACAGAATAAGCACTAATGTTTTCTTATGTTTTCGCGATTGTTACACATTTAGATAAAATTATTTTAATACGGTTTTTATCGCGTAGCAGCGTAGCGTAACACTGAAAAGTGTTCGAAACGCTAAGTGTATAAATAATGTAATAAACGCGATAAAAACCATATTAAAATAATTTTATTGAAAAGAATAAGCACTTTTAGAGAAATATCGTTTTATTTATAGGTTTTTTCCCGGAATTTCAGAAATTTGTTTGGATTCGAACCAATCACTGATGACGGCTTCATCGCTAATTGACTCGTCAATAGATCCATCAACTTCTCAGAATTCAACACGGAAACATTGATTGGCTTCTCTCTATATATAAAATTAAACTTTTCACCCTATTACGGCGAAGAAGTAAAGAGGGTTCTGGTTCTACCGCTATGTTCTGTTTCTTGTTTCTTTCATTGGGTACTTTTAAATCAAAAAATATAGAGGAACTAAAAAAAAAAAAAAATTAATCACCCAGATTGAGTTAGCCCCAAAGTTAGTTGGAAACTTATATTGTGGTATACTATCTAACTCAACGATACTATATTTTTGAAAAAATGAATGTACACGGACAAATCATACAGATTGAGCTAGCCCCAATGTAAGTTCGAGACTTGTGTTATGGTATACTAACTCAACGATATTTTATTACAAATACATATATACATTCAAGATCCAGGTCAATCTGAAAAAAGTTCGAAAATTAATCGTTACATAAATAAATCATTTCTTTGCTTAACAACATGGTACATTATTGGTGTTAAAATCAGAATTTGTGACTACATGTTATGCCAAAAATAATACCATGCACATATTACTTACTGTCTTTTAAAAAGTCCTTTATTGCGGAAAAACATCGAAAATTTGAAATTGCGGAAAATTAAAAATTCGAAATTTTATACCTAATGACATAATATTTTAAAGAAAACTTTGAAAATTCGCTCGCCTGGCAATTTGGCGATTTCCATAGAGCACTGATCAGTGCTTAGGCAACCAAGAGGTTAAATTGTACACATATATATCAAGGAGCCATTTATACATTGCCTTCTTAAATGCTACAAGGTTCATCTTGATTTTTTTTTTAATAAAGGACGATCAATTTTCATCTTGACCTGACCGGGGATCGAATCTGAGACACTGCGTGTCGCAGGCTGACGTGTTGCCCGCTGCGCCACGGAGCTCATCATTATGTTATTTGTTTGTTTTTCATGTGTGTAAGTGGCCAAAACTGGTGTCAATATATTTAAGCTGCCTAAAGGCACCTGACGTAGTTTAACGACTGCCATCAATGATGACAGCCGGGACCAACGGCTTTACGTACCTTTCGAAGCACGGAGGAGCTCGAGATATTTTTTATGCCACTTGCGGTCACCCATCCAAGTGGGGACTGCGACCAGGGTTGCTTAACATGCGTGAGTGGTCATAATGCTTACAACCACTGGGCTATCGAGGCTCGTTATGTTTATCGAAGTTCTAAAGTTGGGGTCGGCACAATATAAAAGAGGCTTTTGAAGGCTAATAACTTGACGATTTTCGCCGCTGTAAAAGGAAAGTTTGGAAATCACCGAAACAGGCATAAATTCAAACTTATTGATAAAGCTCTTTGATTGACGGCAAACGAAATTCTTTCTTTATATTCGATACGAAGTTAGGTTACGTTCTGTGAGCTTTCAAATGTTTATAGCGAACTTGGGAACAGAAATAACTTAGATAAAATGTACCTAGGCACGAATCTTAGATTAAAAATAAATTAGAAAAATAAAACCGAACAAAACTGACAATATTATTGTATGGAAATATATGTTTATTTATTTTCCAGCATTGATCCCACACGAAAATTTCGGTAAGAACGATCAAAATTTTGCCAAGTAAGTTAAGTCTAGATAGACTATTTTAGCCTAAAATCGTAGAAAAATATATCTCCAACCTATATCCTAACTTCCTAACTAATATTATAAATGCGAAAGTGAGTTTGTTTGTTTGTTAGTTACGCTTTCTCGCCGTATCTACGAAACCGATCATCATGAAATTTTGCATAAGACATAGGCTAATCTTTAAAAAATAGTATAAATAAAAAGATTATTGTTTCCATCTTGAACTTTTTTGCTTGCTGCAGCTGCAGCGTGGACGTGCTGGGTGGGAATCTTTCCGGCACGCCCAGTATATCTCCACAGGTACAAAGGGAATGGATTTCAAATTGCTGGTATAATATAGTGAGGGTTAAGCGAATTTTGTTCCCATCTGAAGTTCTGACAGGTTCGACCATGGTCGTGCTAGAAAGTACAACACTATATTTTATCTTTGTTGGTAACAACTTGTTATGTGTATCTTAATAAATAAAATAAAAAATAAAAATAAAATAATCACGCGGGCGAAGCCGCGGGTAACAGCTAGTTGACTAAAATGCAAACACATATCTACCAAAATAATGGCTGTTGGAAAAAGGTCTTTTTCAGATAAGCCTAGGTCTTGGATGTTTATCTATATAACTATCTATCCTAAAATACAGTATGGTTGAGTTAGTATCCAAGTATTAGTTAGGCAGCTTGAAAAATCTGACACCAGTGTTGGCCACTTACACATACGAAAAACAAACAAAAGTATCCAACGACAAATTTCACAACTTACTTGGGGCTAGCTCAATCTGTGTGATTTATCCCCATATATTTATACTAGCTGTTACCCGCGGCTTCGCCCGCGTAATATATAGCCTATGTCCTTCTCAGTACCCTAACCTATGTGTATGCAAAATTTCATGATGATCGGTCCAGTAGATACGGCGTAAAAGCGTAACAAACAAACCAACAAATAAACAAACTCACTTTCGCATTTATAATATTAGTTAGGATTATACATGAAAACCGTGCATTTCTGACAATATAACATGGATAGTTGCTGGGACCAACGGCTTAACGTGCCTTTCGAAGCATGGAGGAGCTGCAGATATTTAAGGCTACTTGCGGTCACCCATTCAAAAGGAGACGGCTTCGGGATGGAAAAAAAATGGCTGTGACATATGGATAGACAGACAGACATGACGAATACCCAAAATATACGGCAACCCTAAAAATATACTAAGGGCGGGAAGTCATCTCACACCACACTGAAGGGTCAAAACAAGTCATTTCATACATTAGGTATGTAAATCCAATTCTTGCAAGCCGTTCAGCGTCGTGCATCGACACACAAAATTGCATATACATGGCGAAATTTTTATCGTTCCGGACCATTAAAGGGGTGATTCAGCCTGTCAATATAAACAACTTTTCCTATGGGACAAATGCTGTAAACTCGAAAAAAATTTCGACATTCCTATACAAATTGCCCGGGCGGCTGAACACTTTTGTATGAAAATGTCGAAATAAAATTTGAGTTTCCAGCATTCGTCCCATAGGAAATGGTTCATATCGACGGGCTGAATCACCCCTTTAAGGGTCCAGAACTATCAAAATTTCACCATGTATACATAGAGTGGTTTTTATTATAGAAAGACTTTTAGAATTCTTTCAAAGATAACGTCATCAAAATAATAAACATAACATAATTCCTATATTGATATACACCCTTATTTTAAATACAACACACAAACTTTAAGAGGTGTGTCAGCCCATCATCATGCATGAACAACTTTTGATACCTATGCTGGGAACTAAAAAAAAATAACACTCATACAAAAGTGTCCAGCTGATCGGAGAAAATGTATGGAAAAGATAAAAAAAATATTGAATTTTTTGACATTGGTCCCATAACAAAAGTTGTTCATGTTGATGGACTGAGTCACCTCTTAAGTTTGTGTATTGAATGTAAAATAAGGTTGTAGAAACACTGGCAATTTCCCGTGACTTCGCGGGAAAATTATAGCCTATGTTAAGCAGATAAATGAGCTTTCAATTAGGTGAAAGAATTTTGAAAATCAGTCCGGCAGTTTCGGAGCCTATTCAATGCAAACAAACAAACAATATTTCCTCTTTATAATATTATCATAGATAATTACGAAGGTTCCATTTACGTTCCTATAAATAGCAAAGTTTGCACGAAACAGGCTTAAATTCAAACTTATTGATAAAACTCTTTGACTGACGGCAAACGAAATTCTCCCTTTTTGTTCGTCTGGAAGTTGAGCGACGGTCAAAGTTGAAAACAAAGCTTTTAACTAAATTTTGCACAAATAGGTATACATCATGAAGATTTACAAAATATAAGCTTTAACCTGATTAAGATAGACATTTTATAGCTATAAAATAAGAATTACTCGAGAATAAAAGAGTGCGAGATCGTGGTGGTTTCAAAACATACTGAGGGGCAAAACAAGTCCTTTCACTTATTATTATCGTAAACTTATGAGACTTTGCATTAACGAGTCTTAAAGTTTCTTTACAATTTTTCAAAGAGCAATGTTTGCAGGAAACAGGCTTAAATTCAAACTTATTGATAAAACTCTTTGACTGACGGCAAACGGAATTCTCCCTTTTTGTTCATCCGAAAGTTGAGCGACGGTCTGTGAGCTGCCAAATGTAGCAGCAACAAAGATGAAAACAAAACTTTTTACTTAATTTAGTACAAAAGGTCTACATTAATAAAACGCACAATGTGTAAGCTTTACCTAAAGAAAAACACACATTTTAGAAATATAAAATAAGGATTACTAAAGAGATAATTAAAGGGCGCGAGATAGTGGTGATCTCAAAACATACTGAGGGCATTTATTTTATGATCATCATCATCATTTCGAGTAAGTGACACTGTCAATCGACCGTGATATAGTGGTGATCTTAAAACATACTGAGGGCCGAAACAAGGCATTTAATTTATGATTATCGTATACTTATGAGGCTTCGACTCTTAGAATACTAATAATTTAATGATTTTCTGTGTAAGAGCAAAGTTAGCACAAAACAGGCTTAAATTCAAACTTATTGATAAGACTCTGTTGTATTTGTTTTCTTTTGCAAGGACTTGAGGACGCCCACAGCCTCACAATAGTAGATTTGCCGTAAAACATTACAAATTTCACAATGCCTCGAATCGAATGGCTTAAGCTGTACAAATTACCGCCTATACAACTTGAATTTCTGACACCACTTTTGTTTACTAACATACACACAAAACATAAACAAACCAAGTATACTATTGTGCAGATTTGACTAAAGCACCACCAAACTATAAACTTTATTTATTATTCCTGATATCCTAAGCCCACACGATGACAAGCATGACCCTAACGACTATAAAAGTGCTTCAGCGCAGTACAAGGGTCACAATATGGCGGCCTAATGGTACATGTGACGCGCCTGATTTACGGCCAGCATCATAGCATTGCTAATGTATGTTAAGCAACACTGTGCGTGTTTAAAGTAAGATTTAAAAAAATAATTTTCTTAGGCTTGTCATAAAATTTCTTGGGTTTGGTATTTTAGTATGTTAAGCAAACTTTTGCGTGTTTTGAGCTAAGGTTACATTTCAAATTTCGCCGTAAAACATTTCAAATTTCAGAATGCATCGAATCGAATGGAACCTTAAGCTGTACAAATTACCGCCTATACAACTTGAATTTCTGACACCATTTTTGTTCACTAACATACACACAAAACATAAACAAACCAAGTATACTATTGTGCAGATTTCACTAAACCACCAGCAAACTATAAACTTTATTTATTATTCCTGATATCCTAAGCCCACATGATGACTAACATGACCCTAACGACTATAAAAGTACTTCAGCGTCAGTACAAGGGTCACAATACGGCGGCCTAATGGTACATGTGACGCTCCTGATTTACGGCCAGCATCATAGCATTGCTAATGTATGTTAAGCAACACTGTGCGTGTTTAAAGTAAGATTTAAAAAAATAATTTTCTTAGGCTTGTCATAAAATTTCTTGGGTTTGGTATTTTAGTATGTTAAGCAAACTTTTGCGTGTTTTGAGCTAAGGTTACATTTCAAATTTCGCCGTAAAACATTTCAAATTTCAGAATGCATCGAATCGAATGGAACCTTAAGCTGTACAAATTACCGCCTATACAACTTGAATTTCTGACACCATTTTTGTTCACTAACATACACACAAAACATAAACAAACCAAGTATACTATTGTGCAGATTTCACTAAACCACCAGCAAACTATAAACTTTATTTATTATTCCTGATATCCTAAGCTCACATGATGACAAACATGACCCTAACGACTATAAAAGTGCTTCAGCGCAGTACAAGGGTCACAATATGGCGGCCTAATGGTACATAGCAGTGCTAACGTATGTTAAACAACACTGTGCGTGTTTATAGTAAGATTTAAAAAAATAATTTTCTTAGGCTTGTCATAAAATATCTTGGATTTAGTATTTTAGTATGTTAAGCAAACTTTTGCGTATTTTGAGCTAAGATTTTGGACTAGATAAAAAAAAACATAAACTTAGTTTTGGCGAAAAATATTTCAAACTCCACACCCTCCCTTCCTTGAGGGTTGAATATCTACAATCATACATAATGAAAGGAACCCCTGTACCAAATTCCAGTTTCTAGGTACATTAGTTTCAGCTGTGCGTTGATATATATTCCAGTGAGTCAGTTAGGTTTGTCTTTTATATGTACAATTTATATAGATTCCTGATATCCTAAGCCCACATGATGACTAACATGACCCTAACGACTATAAAAGTACTTCAGCGTCAGTACAAGGGTCACAATACGGCGGCCTAATGGTACATGTGACGCTCCTGATTTACGGCCAGCATCATAGCATTGCTAATGTATGTTAAGCAACACTGTGCGTGTTTAAAGTAAGATTTAAAAAAATAATTTTCTTAGGCTTGTCATAAAATTTCTTGGGTTTGGTATTTTAGTATGTTAAGCAAACTTTTGCGTGTTTTGAGCTAAGGTTACATTTCAAATTTCGCCGTAAAACATTTCAAATTTCAGAATGCATCGAATCGAATGGAACCTTAAGCTGTACAAATTACCGCCTATACAACTTGAATTTCTGACACCAGTTTTGTTCACTAACATACAGACACAAAACATAAACAAACCAAGTATACTATTGTGCAGATTTGACAAAAGCACCACCAAACTATAAACTTTATTTATTATTCCTGATATCCTAAGCCCACATGATGACAAACATGACCCTAACGACTATAAAAGTGCTTCAGCGTCAGTACAAGGGTCACAATATGGCGGCCTAATGGTACATGTGACGCTCCTGATTTACGGCCTAATAAAGGCTAGCTGGATGCCTATCTAGTGTTTAGCATTAGTTTTGAGTTTGCAGAGCTAACTTATGTTAAGCTACCCTGTGCGTGTTTTTAGTTAGTTTTATTAAAAAAACATGTCAGTTGGGGCCAGATGAACCTGACCCTCTTACAATTTAAAATCTTAACATCTTAGTCTTAGGCCAGACTTTCTTAAGTTCGACTTAAAATACCTTAAAATATACTCAGATTTGGCGTAAAATATTTCAAATGCATCGAATGGAACTGTTGTCGTTATTACCGTCTTTAGGCAACTTGAATATCTGACACCAGTGTCTGACACTAAACACAAAACATAAATAAACCAAATATGTTATTGTGTAGATTTTTACACTAAACTACCAGCAAACTATAAACTTTATTTATTATTCCTGATATCCTAAGCCCACATGATGAGAAGCATGACCCTAACGACTATAAAAGTGCTTCAGCGTCAGTACAAGGGTCACAATATGGCGGCCTAATGGTACATGTGACGCGCCTGATTTACGGCCTAATAAAGGCTAGCTGGATGCCTATCTAGTGTTTAGTGTTAGTTTTGAGTTTGCAGAGCTAACTAAAAAAGAACAACCGACTCGCTGTTACGAATATGATGAACTAGCTGTTACCCGCAGCTTCGCCCGCGTAATATATAGCCTATGTCCTTCTCGGTACTCAAATCTATGTGTATGCCAAATTTCACGATGATCGGTTCGGTAGATACGGCGTGAAAGCGTAACGAACAAACAAACAAATAAACAAACAAACTCACTTTCGCATTTATAATATTAGTTAGGATAGGATTAGGATATTTAGGATTAGGATAGTCGATGAGATGTCATAGGTGAAATGTAACAAGGTTAATTGTTTTTCGGCAAGGCTTAGTCTACCCAGTGTGCCGATTTGCTAACTCTTGACAGCTACGGTCTACACCGTTTTGATGGTCACGTCAACATCCATAACGACTTTATTATGATTGACTATTTTTATTTAAGATATATAAAACGTAATGGATGTTGATTCATCATCATCATCATCAGGTCCTTCTAATCTCCACTGCAGGAGCACGACCCTCTCTGTACTACCAGAGCCACATACCAGCTCGAGCAGTCAGAGGACTTGGCCTACACTCTCCACGCTGGCCAGACGGGTTGGAGAGGTCTCTTTGATGTTAATAAGCTTTGTTTAGCTTGTGTTTCTTTAATCGCCTTTTACGACATCCACGGAATGACTTGGAGTGGTCCTATTCTACTCTGCCGGGAACCACACGGTTTCATTATTAAAACTGTACTATAATACACCGTACTTGTCAAAAGTTAACAAATAGGCCTGCTGGTCTGGCCCTGAAAATTTTTCACCAACTGAAATATACAAGAATGAAGTTTGTTTATCAACCGATTCGTTTATGTATAACTCATATTTGTTTGGTAAACCAATAGTTGAAGGTAATCAATCAAACTAATGATTGGCTTGCTTGACTAACCAAATAGCGAATTAGCTCGCACTCAGAATCCATTACTAATTGTCATATCGTACTTGCTAATTACATTACGTCGTATGCCATACATATAAGTAAGAAGTGGATGCGGTATGTGGTTTTTTACGTCAACTCTTAAGAGCGTATTCTAGCAATATGTTTTCCATACAAATGTATTTCTCTATTGTCTCGCTGAAAACTGCTTCTAGAGGCATAATTCTTTTTTCATAAAGTCTATTACTAAAATAGGTGTGGCCCTATGTTTTTTTTTTTTAATTGTTAAAAATTTTTATTTAGGGAAACAGTTTTTTAGAAAAAAGAATAGGGGCATACCTATTTTAGTACTCGATTTTTGTATGGAAACTATACTGAAAAAATACTGCTAGGATACGCTCTTAAAATGGAGATTTTTTTTTGCATCCGTTCCCAAAGGGTAAAAACGATACCTTATTATTAAGACTTTTATGTCCATCCTTCTTTTTGTCTGTCACCAGGCTGTATCTCATGAAGCGTGATAGACAATTTAAATTTTTACAGTTGATTTATTTCTGTTGCCGCCATAACAAAAAATACCAAATACGAATAATAAATAAATAAATATTTAAGTGAGGCTCCCATACAATAAACATGAATTTTTGCTCGATAGGCTAATGTTGTACGGAACTATTTGTACGCGACTCGCACTTTGCCAATTTTATTTATGGTTATGCATTACCTAACTTCTAGAATCGTGACCGAAACTTTGAGTTCTTGAAATGAAATGAAATCATTTATTTGCTAGCAAACACGGTACAAGTATTACACTGATAAAAGGCAGGTCAAAATTAGACCTTATTGAATTGAACATACGTGTTGCGCCAACAACGGGCATGCAAATATTTAAATATTTAAAGTAATTTAGAATTTAAAAAAAAATCTTGCTTTCTTTTTCTCCTTCTTCAATTTCAAATCCTTTATTAATCACAAGTACTAACTGTATATAATATTTTATGTCGAGGTCTATTTCTATTATAATAATGTTAATGTTTATTTGTATCCTCATTTACCCTCTTATGACGAGAATTGACTGACACTCAGTATCCATTACTAATAACATTGTCGTAGCCTTTAACGTTATGTCATGTCAAATATATAGTACGCAGTAGTAAACATGGATGTGGTGTTAATTTACCTTATTTCTTTATAATGCGTACAGATGATAGCCACGTGTGTGAATTTACCTGAAAAGATATAATAATAAGTATTATTATAACTTACAAACATACTATAAAACGAAAGTCCTCGCTGAATCTGTCTGTTTGTGATAAACTTAAAATGTTGCACGGATTTTCATGCAGTTTTCACCAACAGATATAGTGGATAAGCGAGGGTTTGGTATATAATTGATGCCGTGTGGTTCCCGGCAGAGTAGAATAGGACCACACCAAGTCTTCCCGTGGATGTCATAAAAGTCGACTTAGGAAACACAAGCTAAACAAAGCTATAAACATCAAAGAGACCTCTCCAACCCGTCTGGCCAGCGTGGAGAGTGTAGGCCAAATCCTCTGACTGCCCTGGCTCTGGTAGCAGAGAGGGTCGTGCTCCTGCAGTGGAGAGTAACAAAGACCTGCTGATGATGATGATGGTATATAATAGGCGTGGATTTTGTCTAAATTGGTTGAAATATTATAACGGTGATTTTTGGAAGTGTCGAGAGTGGGATTTGATTGGGTTTTCATTTCACTAAAGTGTAGATCCCTGGAAGAAGTGAGGTAGCCGCAAAGGGTTAGTTATAAATTAGACGTTTTAGTATAAACTTACAACAAATAAAAAACAAAAATACATTCAGATTATACCTATATACACCTTATACATCCACCGACGAGACTTTTGTTACGTTTTCATTACTTCCAGTCCAGCCTGTACTTTTCGGTAGTTTAAGTATAAACTTACAACAATTATAAAAACAAAGACTCAATTACATTATATTCGCGTATTATATTTCCTCGTAAGAATAACCTTATACACACATCGGCCTAAATTTTGACCTAAAACCTACCTGCAGGCCGATTTGCTAACTCGGTGTACAACGATTTGATTGTCACTTTAGAATCCATTACGGTTTTTAGGGTTCCGTAGTAAACAAGGAACCCTTATAGTTTCGCCATGTCTGTCTGTCTGTCTGTCTGTCCGTCCGCGGTTTTACGCAGAGACTATAAGTACTAGAAAGCTGTAATTTGGTATGGATATGTATATTAATCATGGCAAAAAAGTGGTAGAATAAAAACATGAAAAAAATTTTTTTTTAGGGTAGCTCCCATACAAGTAAATTGGGGGAGTAATTTTTTTTTCTCTATTTACCCATCGTGTGGGGTATCGTTAAATAGGTCTTTCAAAAATATTATGATGTTGAGAACACCATTTTCCGATTTAGGGATCCGTTTCCGAAATATTTGGTTTTAAAGTGCGAACTTTTGTTAGAGGTAAGTGTCCCCCCCCCCTCTATCTGCTAAACGGTTATATATAGATACGTGAAAAAAATTACAGCAGTAGTATATATACTGAAGTTTAAAGGAAAACTATCAGAGCTGAGTACTAAGTACAAACTAAAAAGTTATAGGCAACCAACTTATAAACTGTAAAATTTCATACTATTTTCATTGTTAGATGTTTTTGGTCGCTAAACTGTAAGGTGCGAGTGTGAATAGAGTGAACTCAAAGTTGTCATTCGC
The DNA here is from genome assembly GCA_963082605.1 of Rhodophaea formosa. Taxonomy (NCBI): domain Eukaryota; kingdom Metazoa; phylum Arthropoda; class Insecta; order Lepidoptera; family Pyralidae; genus Rhodophaea; species Rhodophaea formosa. Next base: position 2,758,113 of record OY720218.1, on the reverse strand, counting down.
AACTACGGAACCCTACACAGCGCGTGGCCCGACACGCACTTGGCCGGTTTTTCTTTTTATATCACTACATATTATAAAACAAAGTCCTCCACCGCGTCTGTCTGTCTGTCTGTCTGTTCGCGATAAACTCAAAAACTACTCCACTGATTTTCATACGGTTTTCACCAATAGATAGAGTGATTCACGAGGAAGGTTTTAAAGTATAAAACATGCCCGGGCGCAGCCGGGTAGAGCTGCTAGTCTTAAATAAAAATAGTCATTCATACCGAAGCCGTAATAAATATTGAAGTTACTATGAAAATGATGTACACAGTAGTTGTCAAAAGTTAGCAAATAGGCTTGCTGGTACATCTAAGTTTTATCTTTGACAGACCAGCCTTCTTATTTACTAACTCGGATGACAGGTGTCGATGCCTATCAATCTAGAATTTACAGTTACAATGCGGGTTTTGCTTGCTCGATATTTTTATTTGGAATACAAAAACCGCATTGTAACAGCAAATCCTAGATTGATAGGCATCGACACCTGTCATCCGAGTTAGTAAATAGGAGGGCAGCATGTATTTTCAGATGCCATATCCTCGTAACCGTACCTACGTGGATGTATGACATAATAGTACAATTGATTCAGTGCATGTCACAGTATCTATGTGAGCAATTTACATTTTATCGTAGATTGTGTTACGAATGCCAACTAGAATATGGTCATTTGAAATAGATAGTAAAATAAATAAAAGTGAATGCAGTTACGTTTTTTGACAACCTGAACAACTAGCATACTACGAGTCACAGCGACATGGGAGCAAAAAACAAAACACATAATAATAATTGGCAACTGCGCAGTATAGGTGTTTACTTATACATACATACATACTATCACGTCTTTTTCCTTGAGGGATAGACAGAATCCAGGTCTTTAAAACCTAAAAGCCACGTTAAGCATATTGGTGAGCTTGTAGGCGGAGAACGGAATCGAAATAGTGACGGGTTGCTAGTCACATCGCCTATTGATATGATCCCTTACGCCCATTCCCTCGATCGGCTTTTACGATCTGCACAGGAAGAGAAGCAGCTGGTACATTCTACGTTGTTTCTATTCTCCCAGACGGAAAAGATTACTTATGAAATAAATAAATATTCAATGGACAATATTATTTCTCTTCAAAGTAATTTTATTTATTCCGTACGGTCTAAAGACGTGGTAATGTATGTATGAGTAGTGTATGTCATCGCAAAATAATAATTGTAAACCCCTGTCAGTCCTAATATTGTTTCATACAATATAACGCGGTTAGATAACAATCTAACCTAACCTAATTTAAAGATCGTTTATTATACACCCTTATTTTGACATCAGTACACAATCTCTAAGGGGCGACTCAGCCCATCAACATGAACAATTTTTGATATGGGACCAATGCGGGAACTCAAAAAAAATACAAAAATGTCCAGCTGATCGAACCAAATGTAAGGAAAACGTAAAAATAATTTTGAATTTTCAGCATTGGTACCATAACAAAAGTTGTTCATGTTGATGGGCTGAGCCACCTCTAAACGTTTGTGTACTGATTTCAAAATAAGAGTGTATAACGTGTATTACGTACACGTATATTTTAAATCGACGGAGGTTGCAATTTAACGATGACATATAAAATTACCTAGAAAGAGATGTCTTATAATAGTAAAAGTCATAGAGGCAATTTAACTCTATTGAGAGCTACGTGCTTCGACTGCCAACTAGAGTATGGCCATTTGAAATTGATAGTGAAATGCACGAAAGTGAAATGTGGTCACGCTTTTTGGCAAACTCAATAGGTAGAATACTAACAGCGACTTGGGAGCAAATAAAAACCCAGAATTTGTCAGCTGCTTGCTGCTATCCACTCAGCTCGCAAAAAGGAGTAGGTGTTTACTTGGAGAATGATTAACGTTGTCATAAGGCACCGTCTCCTTCTTAACCCATAAAAGAACAAAATTCTGGATTTCAAAAAACGCTTGTTTAAGCTTCAGCTTGTTACCTCGTGAGTTATAAAGACCTCAAAACAATAATACGCATGTTCTGAGATAATTCACAATTTTTCGATGACATATACATATTGCTATCGCAAAATTGTGAACTCCTGTCAAAGGTCGCTTTAATACACTCTAACGCAAGGACTTTATAATGAGAAGAATGCTTACTATAGATGCTCTAACATCGTTAGATTACATTCTAATCTATCCTATTGATGAATATGACGCGTGTGATGTTATCACACGCGTCATATTTTAAATCGAAGGAGTTTACAATTTACGGTGAAATATCTAATAAGAGTATCTTATAATAGTAAAAGTCATACGAACAATTTACTCTATTGAGCGCTACGTGCTTCGACTGATGGCCATTTGAAATTGATAGTGAAATGCACGAAAGTGAAATGTGGTCACGCTTTTTGGCAAACTCAATAGGTAGAATACTAACAGCGACTTGGGAGCAAATAAGAACCCAGAATTTGTCAACTGCTTGCTGCTATCCACTCAGCTCGAAAAAGGAGTAGGTGTTTACTTTAAGAATAATTAAGGTAGTCATAGGGCAAGCCGTCTCCTTTTTAAGGGTTAATAGTACGAATTTTTGGATTTTAAAGAACGCTTATTTAAGCTTTATTATATTTACTACGGGACTTACCGCGATTATTTTTGAGTTCTGTCTGATATTTCGACATTTTTTTTTCTTAATACGGCATACACTTATGCAGTCAAACCCCTATAACGAGATTTGCCGATGACTTGGCATAAAGAATCTGATGTCCAAAGCCAAGATCATCGGGTCAGCCAGAGATGTAAGTAAATGGATACAATGGCACAACTTCTTCTTAGCCTAAAAAATAAAAAAAGAATTTTAAATTTGAACGTAAAATGCTTTTAGTCGATAAGTTTTAGCCAAATATTTTTTGTGTAAAGAATACTAAAATTCTTTATTGACTTTTGTTTTCTTACTTACAATGAAAATATGAAACACCATTGTATTTTACGCTCAAATAAAAATTCTAGACGCTTAAATTTTATTTGTACTATAAAAAATTAGAACCAATAATTTTGTTGAGTACTTTAAGACGAAGCTTTTTCGATCACAAGGAAAACGTCAGCAAAAACCAGCAAAGAGTGAGTTGGATATGAAAGTAAAGGATTTGTTGCTTGTATGAAGAGGACACTACTTAGTTTAACTCAACGACACAAAAGTCAGAGTTATGTTTTCAAAGTTTATGTTTGAAAAATAATATAAAGAACCTCACATATATTATGTATGTGAGTTTCTTCACCATAACGTCTTAATGACCCTACCATGGAATATACAGAGTAAAACATAACCCTCGACATACCTTGAAGGGGTGATTCGGGACCAAAAATATGAACAACTTTTCATATGGGTATGTGGTCTCAACGCCTTAATCGTTCGATTTGTTCTCAGAGACCCGCATAGATGGCGCCACTCGAAACTACACAACATTGTATCTACCGTATTATGAGAATATAAAAACATGATTTACAAAATATATCTCATTACAATATTTTTGGCATAATATTTTAAAATAACACCGTATATTAAGTAAGTTAAAGGCTAACGCAGATTACCGCCATCTAGTATCGAGTAGCAAGCAACTCTCCTGCGCCATACATTCGCTTGCTTTTCGCAACCTTATTTTGGTCTAATATTTTTGTATGAGGTGGGCTATCTATGACGTTAGTATTATATTGTCATTGATATGGGGTCAATTTAGGAAACTCGAAAAAATTGTTTATCATCATTTCGTGTAGGTGACACGGTCAGTCGACCATGCACACCTTGGTGACAGGAGTTCTGTGGAACCGCCTCTCAGCCTCTAACGTGTGTTCCTTTAGCGACTACCAGATGGCAGCCGGGACCACCAGCTTAACGTGCCTTCCGAAGCACGGAATCATCTTTCTTATCAGACAATCAGGTGATTCATACCTACAATGTCCTAACCAAACTGGAAACAACTGCTTCCCGTGAGAATCGAACCCACGACCCCCGGGTCAACTTGTTGACAATTTGTTGACTTTACCATACATTTCGCCCGGGCGGCTAAATATTTTTGTATGAAAATGTCTTTTTTTCTTTCCCAGCTCCCATAGCAAATAAGTTGTTCATATTGATGGGCTTAGTCACCCTTTTAAGGGCATGTCGAGGGTCAAGTCATACTCTGTATAATATAGAAGAGTTGCCCTTACCTTTGTAGAACCGCGAATACTGTGTAGACTAGTAACGTCACCACACTATTTCCAGTTATTTTATTTAAAACCTTTTGTTAACACTCACTTATTTTCAGTCCACAAATGCCGACAATTTTAGCTATAAATCAAGCGGTAAGTTATGAAATTGTGTCTTGATTACCTCAATTTAATCACAGATTTAAAATCTCATCAGATCTCTCAATTTAATGATACTATATTTTATAACTGATGCACATTTAGATAATCATCAAATAGTAAGAAAACGAAAAATTAAAAATTTTAAAATCCCCGACATTGATTATCCTTGAATTAACGCGGTATTGAATTTCGGATCTATGGGACATAAGGAAGTTAGTCAGATCCCCTCATCTTCTATAAAAGAGCTGATGATCTTTAATCGACTGAACAGATTTTTATGAAACATGGCTTAGAACGCACGGGACAAAATTAACTTTAACTAAAAAAAATGAAAATCGGTTCATCCGTTTGGGAGCTACGATACCACAGACATAGATAGACACCTTAAACTTAAGCATAATACCCCTTGGGTTATCTGGGTGGGGGGTTAAAAAGAAAACTAAGCTTAGCAAAACCTGATCAAATCTATTTATATAATAGCTGAAATGCATGCCTTCGATCACGTCCCTATCATTTTATTGTTTATTGTCTCTATATTCAACAAAGCGCCATTTTAATCTATCAAACGTTACATCAGTCCTTTTGTGCGAGAACAAAAGGGGATCCAATGTCAATATAAATAATATCGTGCTATGAACTAATTGCTCATCTATTTTTAGGTCGTGTCAATGGATGAAATTCGAATAATGCGGCTTTGTTTTTAGTATTTCCTTTGAATAGAACTTGAAGACATTGGCCCCGGCCATGGATCTAAGAATAATCAGGATATGCCCTTGGAAAATGTAACAGTGACGCACATAAAAATCCCTACACTCGTGTCGCGACACTAGCGCACGCACACATCGGCACAAAATCCCTACACTTTTCCCCGGTCGAACGAAATGTCAAATTTCCCAAATGTCAAATACATGCTGCACACATGTGACTTGATGTGACGTAAGTTATGCTTCACTTTTGATGTGTCTAATGCCGGGTCCATATTATTCCTAGGTCCATGGCGCCGGCTGTCACGAATGAAGATTAAACACACATACATACATTGGATGTTTATCTATATAAGTATCAAATATAAAATAAATAAATATATAGGGACATATCACACCAATTGAGCCAGCCCCACAGTAAGAAGTGAACTTGTGTCGCAGGATACTAACTCAACGATACTATATTTTATAATATATACTTATATAGATAAACATCTAAGACCCAGGTCATACTGAAAAAGATCGTTTTCCATCATGACCTGACCGGGGATCGAACCCGGGACCCCCGTTTCGCAGGCTGGCGGGTTGACCGCTGCGCCACGGAGCTCGAGTATCGTTGAGGTAATATCCCATAACAAAGTCTCAAACTTACTATGGGGCTAGCTCAATCTGGTGATTTGTCCGGATATATTTATTTATACATATAATCACGTCTTTCATTTCTTGCGTGGTAGACAGAGCTCAAGGAAATAAAACGGCCACGTTAAGCGTGTTAGTTGCAATAATACTGCGATAATACTCGACACAATCTAGAACTTTGACTAGCAATATAATAAACTTTACATATGTGTCACAAAAACATACTACTACATTTTTACCACTTTGGGAGTGCCAGCCTTTCAAACGATAGATTTTTAGTAACAATGGATTTAGGTACGTCAATGTCATTTATAAACACCTTTTTATGGACACCCCGCACGTATGGGTCGTCTGTAGTTTTGTTTTTTAGTCACAATTCCACGTATGGAGAACCCTCCATCCAACTTATTCTTTTACTTTAGCCTAAAAATCGTAAAGTGGTTCACTAAATACATTGACCTACCAAGTCCCAACTGTAGTTTAAATAGCTTCGGAACAAAATATCTGTGAAATTCGCAGTCCTGGATTTATAAATAGGCCGTATAGACCGCGGGCTAGGGGCGGCAGCGTCCTAGGGGCGGCAGTGTCCTAGGGGCGGCAGCGTCCTAGGGGCGGCGGATTTCAGAGGATAAAATATCATCATGTATATCTTGTTTCTTTTTTACGCTGTCTTAATGAATAATTCATTCTTTTATTAAACTGTCATTCAATCAAATTTTGAAAATTATTATTTTAGAAATGTGTGTATACGTGGGGCGGACCTAGAGTCATAAAAAAAAATATCCGGCACTGGACATACGGACAAGACAGGCAGACAGACATGACGACTTTAACACTCTCACCGCCATACGGGCCGCCGGCGGGTCGTATGTTTTCGAGTACGGCACGCCATCTATATGTTACACTTAGCGAGACTAGCAGGCCATAAGGGCCGCCGGCGTACCGTATCTTTCGCGCCAAATTGTAATAAAAATTCAGTTATGATTTAAAACAATTGACAAGTCTGTCACGCCACACGTAATAACCAAACGTCAGCCCGCCGGCCGCCCGCACGGCTTGTAACAGTCGCATTTTCTAAGAAGTCAAGGACGAAATACTAACCAGGATAGTTCTATTACACACAAATTTGGAAAGTCTCCTTTGGTCGACCATCGCAACAGAATAGTCAGACGAAGATGCATCCACTGCTACGAAAAGAAGAGAGAAGAAGGTTTGACAAGTACACAGGCATGTAAAGTTACTAAAAAGGTTAATACCGTATGCCTAATTTGTCCGTCCAATCCAAGTGTGTGTTCCGAATGCTTTGCCAACATCCATATTTCTATTATTAGGGAATAATTGTCTTATTTCATGAATAAAAACTAATTTTCTTTTATTTCAAACTGTTTTTTTTGTGTCTGTAATTAACCCCCTACAAATCCCCTAAATTTTAATATACAGCTATGGTTTTTTTTTTGGAATGAAGGTATTGAAGTAAACTTTTAATCTGGTAGCTTTATTTTTCTCTAACTGCAGGCCACGCGGTACAAAATTGATATGAAATTACGAGATCGAAGCGGACCGCATGGCGTGCTAGTAAAAATAAACAGTAAGCCCGCCAGCGGCCCGTATGGCCTGCTAGACTCGTTACGGAATTTTCTCCTTGGCCTGCTCGGGTAGACAGAGTTGCGGCCGCCGGCGGGTCGTACGGCCTGCTGCACTAAAAAAAAATGTATAATGGTGGCGGTGAGAGTGTTATGTTTGACTTAACTAAAGTTCTCTAGCAGTGCACCCTGGTTTCGCCTGTGATACATACAATTACATAGCCTATGTGACACAAGGATAACATACCTACCTAACGGTGAAAGAATTTTTTAAATCGTTTCAGCAGTTTCTGAGATTATCGCGTTCAAACAAACAAACAAACTCTTCAGTTTTATAATATTAGTATAGATTTATTAGTATAATAGGAAGAGCTCCGTGGCGAAGCGGTCAACACGCCTGCCTGCGACACGGATGATCCCGGGTTCGATCCCCGGTCAGGTCAAGACTGTTAATGATCTTTTTCAGATTGACCTGAGTCTTGGATGTTTATCTATATAAGTATTTATTATAAAATATAGTGTCGTTGAGTTAGTATTCCATAACACAAGTCTCGAACTTACTTTGGGGCTAGCTCAATCTGTGTGATTTGTCCGTATATATTTATTTATTTATATTTTAGATTTGACTTTAGCTATATGACTAAATGAAGGTTTATTTTTATTGAGATCGTTTGGACTTTTATTCGCTCTAATTCTAAGTCAAGGCTAATGTGACCTTACTTGACCTCTTTCATGTTCCTTTCAGGCTGTAAAGGTAAAGGCCAAGTGTACTGCATTGCTAAGAAGTTAGGAAACAAATACTAGTTACCTACCGACCACTCGCTTGCGTGAAACGACCAAAAGATTCTTTATTGTAGTTTTTTTTTATTTGGTTTCCACCGAGAGAGATTTATCCAAAGAAAAATATGTAATATAACTTTCAAATTGAAAAAAAAACATAACTTAATATCTAAACTAAAAATAACTATAAAAGATACTGAGGTGATGCTGTCAATGGACAGTTTAATTAAAGAGCTACAATGTATCGGTGTTGAATGGTACATAGTTTACATGTAGCAATCAAAGAAAGCATAGGTCCTTTGATTGCTTTATAGTAAATTCTGTTAATAAAACTATATATGTCCATATAACAGTCTACTTTATATTTATAAAAGCTTATTTAGCCCATAGAGCTACAGTAGGTAAGAGTCGCCTGGAAGCGCATGTCTCCATACAAACGGAAAAAGGGAATTGCGGCAATATTTGATTATTTTGGAGTAAGTAATATTAAGCATATAATCGATTAATCTCATTTTAATCTACGTACGTTCCTATACAGCTTGGTTAAAATACCAATGGTTTGAGAATTACAAGCCTTTTCAAATTTGTATGGAAATCTTGAGAGGCGTATAATTCTCAAACATTTGATAATTTAACCAAACTGTATAGGAACGTACGTACATTATAATGAGATTAATTGATAGGATGCTTAATTTTGCCCTAAAATTATCAAATGTTGCCACAATTCCCTTTTTCCGTTTGTATGGAGACATGCGCGTCCAGGCGACTCTTAGTGCTAAAAGTATTCTCTCCCAGACATTTAAATAATTCAGTAAAAATCTGTTTAGTAGTGTATGCCTTATCCATATAAATATTTGCTTGCACAATACGGTGTAATACTATTTTCGAAAATTGGGTTTACTTTTATCCCTTAATCATCCGTATGATAAAATGCTACAATTTTAATTTTTAAAACTCTATTTTAACTTTGAATGAAAACGCCATCCACACCAGTGCCGCATTATTTTGGTTAAAAAGCACTTATGGTTAAAATGCTGCTTTATAAAAGGAAAATCGGTGCTTTAGGATTCGCTATATGGTGTGAAGAAAAATAAATTTATATGTTTAAAAGAGTTCTGCTTAATAATACACAAAAAACAAAAAGAAAAAAAAACGGCCAAGTGCGTGTCGGGCCACGCGCAGTGTAGGGTTCCGTAGTTGCAAATGACAACTTTGAGTTTGAGTTCACACTCGCACCTCACAGTTTAACGACCAAAAACATCTAACAATGAAAATTGTATGAAATTTTACATTTTCCAGTACATTTTATAAGTTGGTTGCCTATAACTTTTTAGTTTGCACTTAGTACTCAGCTCTGATAGTTTTCCTTTCAACTTCAGTATATATACTACGGCTGTAATTTTTTTCACGTATCCATATATAACCGTTTAGCAGATAGAGGGGGGGGACACTTACCTCTGACAAAAATTTGCACTTTAAAATCAAATATTTCGGAAACGGATCCCTAAATCGAAAATTGGTGATTTCAACCTCACAATATTTTTTAAAGACCTATTTAACGATACCCCACACGATGAGTAAATAGGGGAAAAAAAATACTCCCCCACTTTACTAGTACCCCCGCCATAAAAAAAATTTTTTCAAGTTTTTTTCTACCACTTTTTTGGCATGATTAATATACATACCCATACCAAATTACAGCTTTCTAGTACTTATAGTCTCTGAGTAAAACCGCGGACGGACAGACAGACAGACAGACATGGCGAAACTATAAGGGTTCCTTGTTTACTACGGAACCCTAAAAAAATACTGACGCACGCAAAGGGATATTTGAATTCCACGAAAAATCTAAATAAGGGTCCTTTCATATGGGAACAATAACATATATTGTTTGTTAGCAAAGGTTGTTTGGGGTCGAGTTGCGCCCAAACAAACCTATACGTCACAATGGGAGATCACAGACTGACGGGGAGGTTATGAATTTTTGAAAACAATTTTCCCGTTTTTCCTTACGGATTCGTGAGGACATTTTTCATTCCTTAGTATTATTGTTAGAGACGTGGCATGGGTAAAGCTAGTAATTCTTTGTTGTGTGGTGCAATTTGTAAGAGCACGAGACAATATGGTTTCTAATGGTGGTCCAAAAAACTAATTATATATAAATTGTAAATGAGTATTTAATTTTATAATTTATATTTATTTAAGTATTGCTCATGGTGTCTAATGTAATAATTGTTTTCTACTTTTTAGTTCCACTTTGTACACTTATGTTTACGGTTGAGGTAGGTTGTTGTTTTGTTGCTTAAAAATAATTTTATTTTTTTTGTTGGTGTGTTTGTTTTTGTGTTTCACTCTTTACTTACTCTACACGGAGTCCTTAGGAAAAAAAGGATTCATTTAAATTAAAATATTGTATTTGAATTAAATTGTATTTGAAGTCCCAGTTATTTTGGAACGAACATATCCACTTATATATAACGTTTTTGCCTCAATTTAACTTAAAGGAAGACAAAAATAATACGTAAGTAGATCGCTTTCCGCTCTTAACTTGTCCTACACAAAGTCCTTAGGAAAAAACGTATTCATTTTAATTTGTCGGCAGGATTTGTGTCCTTTCGAGTATTTAGGTTTGATTTATTGCAGGTTCTACTCGGGGTTCAAGGTTCTTTTCAGGGCTCTTCGCGACGAGCTACAATTGGTTTGTCTAAGAATTGAATTATGACATTTATAGAGGTTGTAATTTCGTTTATTTTTTATTATAGGTAATTGCGTGGTTTATTGCAAATAATAACATTAAACAATGAAACTAACTTAAATGAACTAAAACTAACAATTAAAACTACTTAAGAAATAAAATGACTTATAAATAAAACCTAGCTATAAATAAAAAATGTCCCGCAGGTCATTACCCTGCGGTAATGTGCCCAGAAGACTGGCAGCATTGCCACGTTGAATGGCAATGCTTATTCTTTGGGCAAGATACTGACCAGCCCTCTGGTCATTCGACACCTCGACCAGCCTTTTGCTCACAAATTTGAATAGTTTGTGAGCTGAGGGTCCCCACGGACCCAGTGTCTCGACTCCAAACGGCTCAAAAATATATGCGTCACCCAGGCATATATATTTGCGCCGTTTAAAGGACTCTGCGGTAGCTGCAGCCATGCCAGCCTTACAACTTGTGCCGTGGAGATGGGAATGCGCGAGAGTGTCAACGCATGTTGCGTCCCACACCAGCGGCCTTCCCAATCTCCAAGGCACCAGTGTCATACCATCCGGTCTCCTGCCATCCTCCCGGGCCAAGCCAATTGGTTCCAAAATGGCTGGCATCTGAATGGAGACAAGAGCACGGTGGATGATGTTGTTAAGGCTAGCATGACGTGCTATGCGCCCCGCACTCCTAGAACAGGAGAGTCCGTGGTGGCCGAACTGGTCGACTGTGTCGCCGCAAGGACAACGATGCGGGACATTTGCTTTTGCACCTAAACGTAAGCATGTCGCCAAGCGAAATGTGTTGTCGTCCAAAAAAGTTGTAAATACAACTAAGGCATACGGCCCACCTGATGGAAAGCGGTTACCGTAGCCTACGAACGTCTGCAACACCAGAGGTGTCACTCACGCGTTGCCGACCCTGAAGAAATCTTTTCACGCCCTTTTTGAAGAATCCCATACTGTAGTCTCTCGGAAAAACCATAGCAGGGAGTTCATTCCATAACTTTAGCGTATGTGGAAGAAAGTTCCTTTCAAAACGTACTGTACGTGGCCATTTAGGATTTAAGGTATGAGGATGAACCCCCTGTCGATGGCGTGAGGTGCGATGATAGAATGTAGCCGTAGGCATCATCTCAAACAGTTCCTCAGAGCACAGCCCATTATACAAACGGTAGAACACACATAGAGAAGCAAAATCTCTCTTTAAACTCAGGGGCTCGATACCGCTTGTAATATTAGGATCGTCGATAATTCTGACAGCTCGTCTTTGGACCGAGTCAAGTGGATCCAGCTGATACTTAGCTGCACCTGCCCAAAAGTGACAGCAGTACTCCATTGTGGACGGACTTGCGACTTATAAAGGAGCAGTCTTTGCTCTAGGGTGAAGTACCTTTATCCCAGTTCATTGATCGAGTTCATCGACCAAAGCAACATTGTTTTGGATGTATGTACATTAGATATGTTTGTTGCACAATAACTCTTGAACAGCTCCAATCAGAATGAAATTTTAAAGATATGTTATACGTTTTCATTTTCGTTGTATTTGAAGCACCAGTTATATTGGAACGAACATATGTATATATATTACGTTTTTGCTATTTGCCGAAAAATATATATAGCGTGGAGAGTGTAGGCCAAATCAGGATGTGATGATGCAGGTTTTTGTTTTTTGTGTGTGTAAATGGCCAACACTGGTGTCAGATTTTTCAAATTCTAACATAACTTAGCGTCTGCCATCAATGAGGACAGCCGGGACCAACGGCTTAACGTGCCTTCCAAAGCACGAAGGAGCTCGAGATATTTTTATGCCACTTGCGGTCATCCATCCAAGTGGGGACTGCGCCCGGGGCTGCTTAACATGCGAAAGCGCTAATAATGCTCACGTCTACTATACCATCGGGCTTCTCAATGCTGCAGGTGCCAAAAGATAAACATGTAGAATGATTGATGAACAACATTTTATTTAGCCTCACAATATACGGATTTTATTCATACTAGACAATAGCCGGCGTCCATTGAAAACGGATGGGGCAAGCTGCCTTTGTATAATAAATATTATAAAGTGCAGTATATTTGGATAGGTTCGAATTCTGTTCTTTTCTACTGCTGCTTCTGCCTAAAGACGAAAGTTTATAATCAATGTATGTTACCAGTGATGACTTACGGGTCCGAAACGTGGTCCCTTACTATGGGCCTCATAAAAAAGCTCAAGGTCGCTCAAAGAGCTATGGAGAGGGCTATGCTCGGTGTTTCTCTGCGAGATCGAATCAGACGAGGACATCCGTAGAAGAACAAAGGTCACCGACATAGCACAGCGGATTAGCTCTTTGAAGTGGCAGTGGGCGGGGCACATAGCGCGAAGAACCGATGGCCGATGAGGCAGAAAGGTTCTCGAATGGCGACCACGTACCGGCAAGCACAGCGTCGGACACCCACCGACTAGGTGGTCGGACGACCTGATCAAGCTAACAACCGGTCATTTTGGAAAACCTTAGGAGATGCCTATGTCCAGCAGTGGACTTCCTGCGGCTGAAATGATGATGATGATGCATTCTGCTCACGTGGATTTTTTCCCATATATTGTTTCTTATTTTAATAATATCTTTCAAATCGACTCAATTTTTATAACATTACTAGCTGTTACCCGCGGCTTCGCCCGCGTAATATATAGCCTATGTCCTTCTCGGTACCCTAACCGAGGTGTATGCAAAATTTCATAATGGTCCGCTAAGTAGATACGGCGTGAAAGCGTAACAAAAAAACAAACTCACTTTCGCATTTATAATATTAGTTGCGGAGTTGGGATAAGTGTTTCTTAATTTGATATGTGTGTGGTAAAAATAAAAATTACGTCAAACCATACTTTTGAGTGGGTCAGTCGGATAAAAAATGAAGAAAGAAAACTGAACAGATTGTTAATGAAATCAATGTGGAGCTTAGAGCAAATAATTAAAAGTAATTCATCAATTACAATTACACGCGGTGTTGTAACGTACTCGTAATTGCTTGCCGCAGGTGCAGGTTATATCTCCAGCACAAGATATACTATTAACAAGCTATACTAATTATTAAGCAAAACTTCATTCAATGAACTAAACCTGTTGTCATTAATTTGGTTCCCGGCATAGTAGAATAGGAACATTCCAAGTCTTCCCGTGGATGTCATAGAAGGCGACTTAGGAGACACAAGTTAAACAAAGCTTATTTATGAACATGATAAAGACCTCTCCTTCCCGTCTGACCAGCATGGAGAGTGTAGGTCAAATCCCTGACTGCTCTGGCTAAATATGGCTCTAAGAGTACAGAGAGGGTCATGCTGCTGCAGTGGAGACTAGAAAAGATCTGATGATGAAAATCTTAGTTCATACTTCGCTAGTATAAAGTGGTTCATTTATACTTGTAGTATTTGGTATGACTTTATTGGTATTTAAATTTCTACAAATTAAGAAAATTGTTGATAACCGCGGAATAAGGCGCCATTATTATCGTTAATGAAAAAATCTCCTTATTTATTACAGATGCAAAATAATGAAAAATACTATCAAAAATAAAAAAGCAATAAGAAATTTATTCGCTTTACGCTGGATATATAGATTTAGTGGAAAACGATCTTTATTATGACGACGAAATGATTCTTATCTCTGATGTTAACACTGGAATTTGTACAATTATTGTGTTTCTTGGACAAGAAAATAACGTTTATTATGTACAAAGCTTTCACGCTCACAAACTATAGAAAATAATACTAGAAATACCTGAACTATGACATTAATAACTGTAGTTCATTACGAACTTGGACCTCGCAAACATTTATTTAAATATCACATAAACTACTGAACCAATTTTGATGTCCAATGAACTTGAAAATTGTACTGGTAGTACCTACATACGTTTGTAATTTCATGTTATTTACCCCTGTAGCACACAGCCGCGAATGCGGACCGAAAGCGTTCTGGAACGGAACATTGGTGGAACCGCGAAACGCAGTAGTATGATTCCGTTCCGGTTTCGTTCCGCTTGCGGTGTGAGACGCACCAAACAAAATCATACTAGACAGCGTTTCACAACCAATACTCCGTTCCGGAACGCTTCCGGTCCGAATTCGCGGTTGTGTGCTACACACAGGCTTTAGAGGACCGGTTCGAGAGTTATCGCGGAAATATGCGCGCATATCTACATACATATATACCACTAGCATCCCTCCCCTGAGGCGGTTGGGAATGTATTGTAACTTATGAACGTTTCCCATAAATCACTTTATCTATTTGTGAAAACCGCATAAAAATACATGCAGTACATTCTGAGTTTACGAGAAACAGACGCGACGGAGGATTTCCTTTATAATATGTAGTGACATGAAAAAATGTGTTGAAGACCTTACTCGCTTCGCTCGCTCGTGTACAATGACATATTTTTTTTTATGATATAAGACAGCAAACATGCAAGCGAGTCACCTGATGGTAAGTGATCATCACTGCCGATGGACAACTGCAACACCAGGGGTGATACAAGAGCATTGCTGGCCTTTATTTTTTCCTCCTAAGAGGGGAAGGGGGTATAGGCCCCCTCTCTCAGTCACCAAACGAAGCATAGATGCGGGAAACTCAAATGTCGATTTTCTGTGAGAGTGTTTTTTTGCCAGAAGCGTGGCTCTACCACAAGTAAAAACATCTTTTTCAAATCTTCCATCTCTCACTGGTTGCAGGACATTAAGGATATTGGCCGTGCGCCCTGCAATATTTTACGCAACAAAATCCGGCTAAGTACAGACGGCGGTCGCAAGTTCGCATGCAATACCTAAATTGGTTTAACCTTGCGGATACGTTTCGCGGTCGGGTAATAACGATAATGACCCCCGGTTGCTTGATTAGAGTATCTAGATCCACAGTTTTATGAGCCAATGAGAAGATTAAAGACGTTACTGTTTCTACGTTAATCATCATCATCATCATCTCAGCCACAAGAAGTCCACTGCTGGACATAGGCCTCCCCCAAGGATTTCCAATACGACCGGTTGGAAGCGGCCTGCATCCAGCGCCTTCCTGCGACCCTTATCCGGTCGTCCGACCACGTGGTCGGTGGGTGTCCAACAGTGTGCTTGCCGGTACGTGGTCGCCATTCAAGAACCTTACTGCCCCATCGGCCATCGGTTCTTCACGCTATATGCACCGCCCACTGCCACTTCAAAGTAAATACAATCAATTCTACCTAAATATCAAGCCATAAAACATGAAGAATTAATTAAAAATGATTACCTATTAAAAAGTGGCCAAGAACGAGTCGGACTGGTCCATGATTTATGGTCATGATTTTTATTGTACAAAAAAAATGCATCAGAGCAATATGTAAAGTTCCTTCTCGGACAAGTTGTAAACCGTTTTTCAAAAAACTTGAACTCCTAACTCTTACAGGCTTATATATATACGAAACCTGCGTTTTCGTCATCAATAACCGGCATCTATTCAGAAAGCGAGGTGATCATTATAATCATAGTTGTAGATATCCGGATCGCCTGCTCTTGCCAGCTAGTAGAACTGCAATATGTTCCAAAGGCTGCAATACTATGTGCGTTAAAATATTTAATAGAGTACCTGAAGAAATCAAATGCCTACCTAACAGACTCTTTAAAAGAAAATTACATGACTGGCTAGTTGACAAAACCTTTTATACGATTGACGAATACTTAAAACCTAATTATATTTAATGACAAATTTTATCCTATTTTCTTTACCTATTGACATATATTATGTATTGTTTTTTGTTGGATTTATAATGACTATTTTGACATATATTACTATTTTAATTTTATTATTATAATTTGCATGCTGGAAACGGCTAAGTGTACGCTCCTATTTATTGTGTTCGTCAAATAAATTTCATTTCATTTCATTTCATTTCATTTCATGACGGGTGCCGTAGAAACAAGCATAGATAAGGGTATCCACACTTAAGCGTACCGATTACCTACCATATACCTAGCTAAAATAACACTATCGTTTTCTTTAGAATTTTTATTTGTGTTGTGTTATGGCTTTCACGCATTACGTATTTAGCCAGTATCAAGTAAAAAATTTCCCGCGCTTGTTCGAGTTTTCTTGTTATCAACGAAATGATGGTGTAAATTCATTTCGTTGATTCTATGGAGCCCCTAGCGACAATCCTTCACGAACCCACTGGTTCAATCATAGCCAACGCAGCAAGGCGGACAACCACCAGCCCGCTATGTAAATCTCACTACAGCTGCACGATGACTGTTTTTTTTTTTAAGTTATCCCACACATTGCTCCTTGACTTGGGCTTTTATAACACTAAATTACACCGATTTCACATTATAAAGTCCACTAGAAACAATTTGCACAACAATCCAAAACAAACACCGTGTAGTTCACTCAAATTCCCGCCAAGAACTGAAAAAAAATATATTGTGATTTTCATAGTTTTTTTTTTTTTATAATTGACTACTTTATTTTGTGGTTGCTTTATGTCTGATCATATGCAGACTATATCTTGTTTACTTTAAAAAAAAATGCGGAAAGCAATTTGTTGCAAGTTTAAACCTCTTAGGCTATCAAAATGGCTTCGACAATATTGCAAGTTCGTCATTTATGCCCTCAAATTCCGTCAAATTGGTAGCTGTGCGTGTGCGCGACCGACTATCTATCTATCTATCAGCCAGAGACGTCCACGGCTGGACATAGGCCTCCCCCATAGATCGCCACAAATTGCGGTCTTGTGACCGACGCGACCTACTATGGGTTGGATACTACTTATTTCTACCCTTTTAGGTTAAAGTCTATCTAGGCTTTATATAATCTAAGTTCTAACTAAAGAAGATACTATCACTTAGAATAACAGTCTTATGCACATTAAAATAAGACGATCTATGTAATTCTCAAGATGGATCATTTTGGTCACAAAAGCTGGACACGGCCTTTCAAATCATGTTCTTTTGTGGGCAAAGATTACTCGACGATTTCAATTACTTGAATCATCGAGATTACTCTTACGAGATCTTAGAAAGATTACTATTTGCCCACAAAATTATAATTATATGTTACATTGCCATGTCAAAGTCAAAGTCACAGATTTTTATTCAAAATTGAATAATTGTATCTCTTTTTGAACGTCATTTGTCATCAGTCATCATGTAATTACATAATACATTTTAAACATATATTTTTTATCTATAGGTAGTTGTATTGTTTATGTAGATTTTTGTTAGTGTATATATAGTGTATATGTCGCAGGGATTTTGTCAAAAACGTGACATTATAATTTCTCTAGTGCAATTATAAAATCACGACTTTCTTAATATCCCTGCAAAATATATATAGATTTTTTTGATAGTTGTAGATAATGATAGTTGTATATATAGATTTTTTTATTTGCTTAATATTTTTATACAATTAAAGTAAGTTTAAATTCAAAAGATTTGTTCTTGTTATTATTCCTTAAAACAGACCGTTTCCGTAAGAACAATAAAAGTACAATTTATTGCGAAGTCGCCATCTTTGTATCAATAATTCGCTTCGCTCCTAATTCGTAGCTTCGCTCTTATTTTTCTTCCATTACTTCTTTACGGGTAATGGACGTTTTGTAACTTTTGTCGCAGTTATTAAATTAAAGTTTTGTTTCTTTGTACAGTGTTTTTTTTTTTGGTAAAAACTTAAGACACTTTTCGTTATTTTTTTATTTGAACTATATTAAGACTAACATATTATTTATTTTAGACATAACCTTAAAGGGTACATCAATATGAAGGCGAAGTGAGTTCACACACTAGCGCCACCCACCCCAATCAATTCTTTTACTACAAAATCAAATCAAATTTAAAAATCTAATAGCTGATTGCCCTAGTAATTTAATTGTAGTATTATTTTTGTTACTTTTCATAGATATTACAATCTAAGTTTAAGAGAACGAATTGTTACTGCCAAAAATGGCCACTTTTGGCGGTAAAAATACGTTCTCTTAATTCATCAAATTAAAAATAGTGAAAACTTGTACCAATAATACTAAATGTAATTTACTAGGGCATTCAGCTATTAGATTTTTTAAATTTGATATGATTTAGGACTTATAGAATTAATTGTGTGAGAACTCACTTCACCTTAACAACTTTCCCTATGGGACCAATACTACCACTCCCATGCAAAAAGCTCGATGATGGGCTGGACACTTTTGTATGGTAATGTCAAATAATAATGACAAAATTCAAATAACAATACAAATAATTGATCCAGCAGTGGTTAATGGGAACAGTTGTTCATATTGATGGGTTGAGTCACCCTTCGCTTCGATCCGAAATTTTACCAATATCTTATTTCTTTTATGATTTTGCAGTTACCTGTTTTTCTTTTGCTCAGCAATATCCACAAAAAACTATATTCTGTAGGTACCTGAAAATAAAAAATAAAAACTTTTAATTTGTGAAATTTAATTTATCGTGACATTTTTTTTCTTTATGCGGTGTCAAATCAACCTTCAAAATTCACTCAGCCTATCAATTTACAAATTTTCCTAGTCAATGTTGGGAACTCGATTTTTTTACTTTTATAGCAATTGTGAATTCTTTCGAACAGTTTTGAATGAAAATATAGCTTTTTTTGTGCTGCCAGCTTTGGTCAAAGTGGTTCATTTTAGGGTCAGTTCACACCGAGACGCGACGCGGCGCGACGCTGCGCGCACATTTTTCATAGAGGGACTCAGAATATACTTTATTCACTACACGAAAAGATACACATTACATTGTGAGAATTCAGATTACGTTGCACCACGCAGCACTGCGCCTCGAGGTGCCTCGCGGCGTAGCGCGACGTATCGTGACGCAGCGGTGCATCGGCTTAGGCTCGAGGGACTCACTCAGAGAGTTGTTTAAGGACATAAATATTTTAACTGTAGCCTCACAGTATATATTTGACAATATAATGTACGCAAGAAAAAATATTTCTAAGTTTAAGAAAGTAAGTGATTTAATTGATAGACCCTTGCGTAACAATCTTAGATTATGTCTTCCACGGTTTCGGCTAAGCAGAGTTAGTGATTCGTTCATGGGGAACTGTATACGCTACTATAACAAATTGCCAAAGTCAGTCCTTGATATGCCTGATAGTAAATTTAAAAGTTATGTGAAACGATTATTATGTAAAAAGGCATATTACAGGACTGAAGATTACCTTACTGATAGCAATATTTGGCTTGAGCTTGGCGCAGACGCCTCGTAATTCTGTATGCACAGAAATATTACGTTTGGTACGTTCGGTACATATAATATTTTATAATATGACATTTTTATTTAATTTCAATAATTTGACATTCTGCTATTTAAATTTTACCTATTTAACATTTCAATGATGACATAATTTTTTTCCAATTCAATTTTTATCAAGACATTTAATTAAAACAATGCACACTCAGTCCACATATATATATAAGTAGTTTATAAGGTCTAACTAGAATTGTGAGTTGACGTCGCTTGGAGAAAATGCGCTGTGCAGTTTGTTGCCGCTTCTTCTGCACTCCGCTTTGGAAGCGGCCTAAACTTAGCCATAAGTAATTATTGACGTCAACAAAATTTTTTTGTTGTAAAAATTGTAAACACAAATATGACAATTAATAAGTGTTCAAAGAAACCTATATTAAATAAACGATTGAATCTTGAATCTTGAATCTCATCGCCGGACGCCCGGCGTGCAAGAGCGGTGCTGCGTCTCGCGGTGCAGCGCAGCGAGGCGTCGTCCTGCTATGATTTTAAGATGCGCCTCGCGACGTTGCGATGCGTCTCGCGTGCGGCGCAGCGCGAAATCATTGGCCTCTTTGAGTATCGTCGCGTCGCGTCGCGTCTCGGTGTGAATTGACCCTTAAGGAAAATTTACAAGTTCTAGTTACTCTAAAACCGCTTGATGTAAACGCGGTGATGAAAATTTGTATTTACTACAATTTATTTTGAACTAGCAGTTACCCGCGGTTTCACCCGCGTGATATATAGCCTATGTCATTTTCGGTACCCTAACCTATGTGTTTGCAAAATTTCATGATGATCGGTTCAGTAGATACGGCGGGAAAGCGTAACAGTCAAACAAATAAACAAACAAACTCACTTTCGCATTTATGATATTAGTTGGGATTATACATTATACAGGATAATTGGAAAAACATCCTTATCCTTCAAACCATTATTTACCGAATCAACAGGACCTCATTGTGCTATTGTAATATTTATTTTACGGCGTAATTCTTTTTATTTTTGATCTCTCTGAGACTCACGGGTGTTACCCCGGTCCTTTGGAAGGCTTGCGTGGGGATATAGATCCAACACGTAGAGGCCCTTTGGAGAAGTTGATGTAATGTAGGTCTCTAGCCAGAACCCATTCCTGGAAATATCAATGAATGATATGTCCTCGAACAGGTTTTGGCCAGAGGTGGGACTATTGTATTAGAAAGAGGGAAATTAATGGGCTATGGGGCTGAAATATGGGTGGACTTAATGCTGGGTTATTTTTGATTATTATTAAATTGAACTCGTTCTGTTGTTACAAGAAGATACGTATAAAAATGTTCTGTCAAACCAGCTTGTCAAAATAAACAACTCTTATTACGGGACCAATGATGAAATGTTGAAAAAAAAAAAGCTACAATATCATACAAAACTTTTAGAACGGTGTAGCAATTTTATAAAAATGTCGGATTTTTTTTTTTATTTCCTAGATTGTCCCATAATAAAAAGTTGTTCTATTCGACGGGCTGGTTTGAAAAATAATCAAAATCATTTATTTGCAAGTATACAGTAAATTGAAGATCTTATTATAGAGTTTGCACGTGTATACAAACCTACAGGCAGGTATGCAAATGTTATACATACATACATACATACATACTATCACGTCTTTATCCCTTGCGGGGTAGACAGAGCCCAAAGTCATATAACCTACAGGCCACGTTTAGCATCGCAGTGGGCGTAAAGGTGGAGAACGGAATCAAAATAGTGATGGGTTGCTAGCCGCATCGCCTATCAATGTGATTTCTGCCATTTTCACCCAATCCCTTGACCGGCTTTTACGGACTGCGTGAGAACAAAAGCAGCTGGTATATTCTATGTTTTTTCTTTTCTCCAAACCAGCATGGAAGCTAATAATGTAATGGGTACATAAATTTGTGAAAAGGGTGTTTTTCCAATTAAGGTTAAAATAATACTATGATTGCGTTGGTTACTGGTTGAAATCCCAGCACTGATCATTCCAGATTCAGTACAGTAATATCCTGTGCAAGTGCATAATCGTTTGGGACTAGACAGGTCAAATGAAGATATACAGTCCACGTCAGTTTGTGATGACAATATTATTGTTGACTGACAGTGATACTAGCAATTTTTATACGTACCAATCTGTTACCTTGCTATATTTTCAAGGAACATAGGTCGTACCTAATGTGAAAAAAGAAAGAAATATATACGAACAAATCAGACAGATTGAGCTAGCCCCAAAGTAAGTTCTTAGTAAGACTTGGGATACTAACTCAATGATACTATATTTTATAACAAATACATATATAGATAATCATCCAAGACCTAGGTCAATCTGAAAAAGATCATTTTTCCATCTTGACCTGACCGGGAATCGAACCCGGGACCATCCGTGTCGCAGGCAGGCGTGTTGACCGCTGCGCCACGGAGCTCGTAGGAATATGATTTTGGATTTGCAGAGTATTTTTGCTCTTCTTAATAATTTTATACCCCTTTAAGGATCGGACAGAGTTAACAACCCTTTCTTAAAGGGGTGACCCTGCCCGTAACATTTCCTATGGGACCAATTAAGGAAAATAGAAAAAAAAAATTCAAACTAATTGACCTTGGTCTTGCTTGTTTATCTATATAAGTATTTATAATATAATATAGTATCGTTGAGTTAGTATCCCATAACACAAGTCTCGAACTTGCTTTAGGGCTAGCTTAATCTGTGTGATAAGTCCGCATATATTTATATACCTTCTTTTTCATAACTACAGAAAACTGAAATTGCCTAATAAGAGTAACATAACCCTAATTAACAAAACTATACTTCATCACCACAAACACATAGTATTTATAGCAACCACGTATAAAAAAGTAATTGAATTCCATGATTGCGTTCTTCATAGGTTTCTGTGCATTGTGTAACATATTGTTGTATTAGAATTGTTTGTTTAATTTAAGAGACAATCACGCTAGTAACTACTTGGCACTGTTTTTAATTGTGTACCTAGCTTTATTTATTACTAGGTTACGTCAGAGTAATATTGGACGTTACGAAATGGTTCTAACGAAATGTAACATATCAATTGCTATTCAAAGAGCGAATGTGGCCAGCACAAGTATGTTGAAAAGAGTTTCTTTCTGCGTTTCTTCTCTGCAGTGGTCGGTTCCGAAACGCTAGTAGGTACTCTGTTTTGAAGTCTGAAGTTTGGATTTTGAACACTAATTAGTAATATAAACATGACTAAATATATAAGAAATAACAAGTTATGAACTGACGTGAAAAAGTGCCTGAATAGGCCTATTTTATGAATTATTTTTTTGAATCTTTAATGGATTTGAGGTTTATTAAATTAGAAACAACTTTAATTATTTTTGAAATGGCGCGTTACCAAAACGCACTCGACATAAGTCACACAGTCTTCTTTTACTTGCGAATTCACGAAATTAATAGATTAAAAAAAATGCGTCACGAAATGCCATATCTTTGAAACCTTCGATCACATTTCGAAACCATGCAGCCATCCTTCAGCAATAACTATTTAAATTCTTCTCGTTTCACATACATTTCACATAGAAAATATTCAAATCTTCTTTATGGTTGTTATTATTTTAGTGTATATGAAGTGTAGCGTAAAGCGTTACGAAATTATTAACAGATGTTCTTCAAATTACAGGCAGTGACTTCGACGCGGCGTAAAGGGGTTTTACGCCGTGGATACGAGCGGTCTTAAAAACTGCTCGTTGTTATCAATCGCGGTCGTCAACGAACGATTCAAAAATTACCCTTTTAAAATACTCTTGCGACAATGACTCGTTTAATGAGTTACGCGTTCAAAAATAATGCCCCTTTAAGTTAGTCCTTATTGTAATTTTGTGTGTAATGTTTTAGACCATAACTAAAACATATTACCTTGATACTAAAATATGAATGAAGAGGAAAGCCGCAGGCAAATGCCAGTTATCAATTAATTGATCATAGAATCAAACCATTGAGGTTAATTTAGTTAATAATGGACGTCTAATATTTATTTAATACGTTCAGTTTGCTCCAATGTACGAAATTTGTGCGACCGCCTCAAATTTTGGATTTGAATTGAAATTACATTTAACTGAATTCAATGTTATTGTCTATTTATTGATCATGCGAGATTGTCTCTCGTTTAGGATTTCTTTTGATTTCCGTTGTTTCAAAAGAAAAGTTGTTCACAAAGATAGGCTGAGTCACCCCTTCATGTCAAGGTTAAAATTACACCCGGTAATTTTCATTTCGATTACAATCCGAGCTCCATGGCGCAGTCACACACCAGCCTGCGACATAAGGTGTGCCGAGATCGATCCCCGGCCAGGCCATGATGGGACACGATCTTTTCCAAATTAACCTGGGTCTTGTCGATTTATCCTAACTAATATTATAAATGCGAAAGTGAGTTTGTTTGTTACTTTCACGCCGTATCTACTGAACCGATCATCATGAAATTTTGCATACTTAAAAGTTAGGGTACCGAGAAGGATATAGGCTATATATAACGCGGGCGAAGCCGCGGGTAACAGCTAGTCTATTATAAAAATATAGTATCGTTGAGTTACTATCATCATCATCATGGCTCTTTTTAGTCTCCACTGCAGGAGCACGACCCTCTCTGTACTACCAGAGCCATATATTATCCAGAGCATTCAGGAGATTAGGCTTCTCCTCCCCACGCTGGCCAGACGGGTTGGAGAGGTCTCTTTGATAGTTATTTAGAAGCTTTGTTTAGGTTGTGTTTCCTAACGACAACGTCTTATTCTACGACATACACGGGAAGACTTAGAGTGGTCCTATTACTAGTATAACTACGAATAGCACGGCTAAAATTTGTCCCTTTAAATAGGTATACTTATTTTGTTCAAGCAATCGTGAAGTCGGTCATATAGAACAAGTTTATAAAGTATAGTTATTGGTCTAGTTTTTAACCAATTTGCAGTACTAAAAGACGCTTTTAAATCTTCATCCATCCAACTCAACTACACAATTCAATAAGTAAAAGTCGCAACTATAAAAAGAAACCACAAAAGCGTGCCATAAGTGGAATCAATAAGCGGCCATTTTGTAAAATGACACATTTGACATGGCGCGTGCTTTCTCCCACAATTAGGCCATTCTTTGAGACGTACAATGGTGTTTTGTAGAGCAACATATGTTTTTTTATGCGTGACATATTTAGCCAGTATCAAGTGTAAAAGTCGCGGTATCCCGCCCTTTTTGAATTAAATTTGTTCATCAACGAAACGATGGTGTACTATTTATTTCATTTTGTGATTCGATGGACCCCTTGGCTTGTACCTACTATTATGTTTTCTGTGCCCTTGGCAAGAATTCTTCACCAATCCACTGGTTTGATCAAAGACACAGCAAGACAGGCAACCACCAGCCCGCTACGTAAAATCTCACTACAACCGCACCATGACAGTTTATTTAGTTATCCCTCACACCTTTAATAATATTATAAAGTTAAAGAGTCTGTTTGTTTGGTTGAACGCGCTTATCAAGAACTACAGAATTGATTTTTTAAAATTATTTCACTAGTTTATATGGGATTTATTTTGCATTCACAATGCTATTTTACCTTATTCATTAAATAAAGAAAATAAGAAATGGTGAAGCGCGGTGGCGTAATTGGCAACGCATAGATCGTACTGAGATCTAGACGCAGCTAGCGAGCTCCGTGGCGCAGAGGTCAACACGCCTGCCTGCGACACGGATGGTCCCGGGTTCGATCCCCGGTCAGGTCAAGATGGAATATGATCTTTTTCAGATTGACCTGGGTCTTGGATGTTTATCTATATATGTATTTGTTATAAAATATAGTATCGTTGAGTTAGTATCCCATAACACAAGTCTTGCTTAAGAACTTACTTTGGGGCTAGCTCAATCTGTGTGATTTGTCCGTATATATTTATTTATTTATAAGTACCAATGCTAGGAACTCAAAAACGTTTTTGATATTCTCATACTAATTGCCCAGACGGCTGAACTGTTTTGTATGAAAATGTCGTGTTTTAGGTTTTATATCATCCAAAAGGAACTATAAAAAAGAAATCCTACTGACACAACTTTGTTACTTCTATGAAAATGGGATTCGTAGAATTGACAAATGTAAAATATGTTTGTTGAAACAATGCTGAAATATTTATTATTAACCTTTTAAAGTAAAAAGTGTATGTTGAAACGAGAGGTTTAAATAATAAATTAAAAAGTTCAACGGATTTAACATCCATCGTCAATTAAACACTCATTTTTAGAGCCAATTAAGATGGACGTCATTTCCTAAATAACGATTAACGATACGGCGGAATCGTGACGGGTCCGTTACTGCAGCTAACGTCGTGATTTAGAGATCCTTTACTCACGATCTTAAGAAATAAAGGCACTCGGTAGCGAGTTGCTAAGTTTCCCAATAGTAAATGATCTACTACTCTACTTGGCCGTGTGGTTCCCGGCAGAGTAAAATAGGACCACTCCAAGTCATCCTTTTACGACATCCACGGGATGACCTGGAATGGTCCTATTCTACTTTGCCGGGAACCACACGACTTACTTTTGTTACTATAGTGTCATGCTATTATATGTGAGTACACATAATTTACAAACTTATTACGCATACATAATATTAACTTAAATTTTATATATTTTCTTTTTATGTCATAGGACGGCAAACGAGCAACCGGGTCACCTGATGGGAAGTGATCACCGCTGCCCATGGACAACTGCAACACCAGGGGTGTCACAGGAGCGTTGCCGGCCTTTTTTTTCCCTCCCTAGAGTAGATGGGCCTCCGGCTGTCTCACTCACCGAACGAAGCATAGCAGCGATAAAGCTACTACTCAAACGTCTTTTGTGTGAGAGTGTGGTACTTTCCCGGACGAGCCGGCCCATTCATGCTACTAGCAAAACATTAGCTAAAGTGATTTTCGCCGGTAGCGAGGCTCTACCACAACTAAAGTAACTTTATTTAAATGTGTAACAATCGCGAAAACTGAAAACGTAAATATTTCTAAAAAGTAGTACAACGCTCTATTAGGTAAGAACTGCAAAAAATCGATCGCGTATAGCTTGCTTTTCTTTAAAAGATAATTAACTTAAGCGTGAATACCGGAACTTATTTTTATAAGCCTAATTGAACGATCAACTAATGTTTCCGTTATTAAGTCGTAAAGATGATCATGCTCTTCCGGCTTTGAACTCCGCTGACTGTATTTTAGTACACTTTTAAAAGTAAGATTCTTTTTTTCGTTTAGCATGGTGGTATTGGTGGTATCTTTGAGGTATTTTAAACATTACATAGAAACTGGATTTGCGCTCCAACTACAGACAGATGGCGCTACAACATACATTTTAATAAGTAATTCGATCAAATGTAGAGCCGTTATCTCTTAGAATGTGATGTGTGACCATTTTATGGTTGCCCGGAGTTTATTCTTTTGCAATTTTCCTGTAATTACATCCTTGTAAATTATAGCCTTTGTCACGTGCAGATGAATTAGCTTTCTATAGGTGAAAGAATTATGAAAATAGGTTCGCTAATTTTGGAGCCTATTCAATGCATAAAACAATCTAATGTCTATGTAATATTAGTTAAGATAAAACAATACGCAAATGAACACGTATTACTGAAAAAAATTATTACTTAAATGGTTTTTAAATAGCATTACAATGCTCGGTATATTATTAAAATTGCAAATATGTGATGAAAAATAGTTCGCAGACCCAAGACTCGTGGGTTCGAATCCTACCTGTGGCGAATTCTTTTTCATCACATATGTTCAATTTTAATACAATTATTATTCATTAAAAACCGGAACATACCATTTTAACAACAATATTCTCATTAAGAGCTCTAATTGAAGCATCGTTTCCGTTATTAAATCGTGATTTCGTCGTGATCACGAAGTTCTCCAGCCATGAACCCTGAAGGTTCTTTGTGGAAGGTTTTTGGTGAGCGTCTGCTTTCATAATAGCGAATTAAAATAATACAGATCTTAGCTATATTCAAATAGTGTTATTATAAGCCTTGATGTCGGTAATTTTAGAGGTGTTAAGTTTAAGGTTGTTT
The DNA here is from genome assembly GCA_963082605.1 of Rhodophaea formosa. Classification (NCBI taxonomy): domain Eukaryota; kingdom Metazoa; phylum Arthropoda; class Insecta; order Lepidoptera; family Pyralidae; genus Rhodophaea; species Rhodophaea formosa. Next base: position 2,730,002 of record OY720218.1, on the reverse strand, counting down.
TATAAGTGATTGGTAGTATAATGCATTTTTTAATTAGGCAGGTGGCGAGAGGAGTTTTAGTTTTTTTAGGCGAAGTGCTCTTTATTTTTTAAATCATTTATGTTTAAAATGTATTCTTAGTTTTAGCAATTTTAGGCTAACGCCATCTGTTGACGAGTGGAAAACAACTCTACGGTAAACATGGATCTAAGAATAATCAGGATATGCCCTTGGAAAATGTAACAGTGACGCACATAAAAATCCCTACACTCGTGTCGCGACACTAGCGCACGCACACATCGGCACAAAAATCCCTACACTTTTCATCGGTCGAACGAAATGTCAAATTTCCCAAATGTCAAATACATGCTGCACACATGTGACTTGATGTGACGTAAGTTATGCTTCACTTTTGATGTGTCTAATGCCGGGTCCATATTATTCCTAGGTCCATGACGGTAAATAAATATATACGGACAAATCACACACAATGAGCTAGTCCCAAAGTAAGTTCGAGACTTGCATGAGATACTAACTCAACGATACTATATTTTCCTACAAATACGCATACAGATAAACATTCAAGACTCAGGCCAATCAGAAAAGATCATTTTCCATCATGACCTGACCGGGGATCGAACCAGATGATAGTATTATATTGTCTTCGCTTACACATAACTTAATCCTTGGGAGAGACCTATGTCCAGCAATGGACTTCCTGCGGCTGAAATGATGATGATGTTGATGACACATAACTTACTACAAAGAGTACATCATAATATTTAGCTTCCATGCTGGTCCGGGAAAAAAGAAAAAACGTAGACTGTACCAACTGCTTCTCTTCCCGTGCAGATTGTAAAAGCCTATCGAGGGACTGGACGTCATGTCAATAGGCGATGCGGCTAGCAACCTATCACTATTTTTGATTCGGTTCTCACCTACAACCACACCATCATGATAAACGTAACTTTAAGGTGGGCTCTGTCTACCCCGCAAGGAGTATGTATGCATCATAATATTTGAATATTTGTTTGCAAACCTATGCAATCTGGACAGAATACATTTGCAAAGTAAACGAGGTGTGTGTAATAAGTAATTAATAAAAGATAGACAGATAAGGGTGCGGCTACATAGATGGAAAGTATTAAGCGTTTTTGTAGTTACGTTACACCAAGAATAGCGGTTTTTGTTTTAGCAAATCAAGCGCTTTCTATCTTTTGGAAAAAGATGAATAAACAATTAGTAAGTACTTATATCATTATATGATGTAATGAAGTGTAGGCTTCCCGGTAGGTCATTATAAATATTCTATCTATCTTCTATCTCTTGGCTTGCAGATTGTTTACTTAATACTGCAAGAGCACGACCCTCTCTGTACTACCAAAGGCATATATTAGCCAGAGCAGTCAGAGGATTTGGCCTACACTCTCCACGCTTTGTTTAGCTTGTGTTTCCTAAGTCGCCGCTTACGACATTCACGGGAAGACTTGGATTAGTCCTATTCTATTCTGCCGGGAAATACACGGCTAAACGGCAAGGTAAAATTAAATAATATCTATATCTAATACAGCCAGTATGAACGCACCCTAACCTCTCAGCGAATGCCATTTGGGTTAATGAGACTCGCTTCTTTACAATACATGTTGGATATCATCTCTTACGTAACCAATGTTATTTAGCCGCTTTTCAATGTCAAAGTCATGTTTTGTACGGATGTTAGATAATTTGAAGTTATTTTTGGAAATTGTGTTCGTGCATATTTATATTATACTAGCAGCCCTACCCGGCTGCGCCCGGGCATGTATTATATCTTAAAACCTTCCTCGTGAATCACTCTATCTGTTGGTGAAAACCGCATGAAAATCCGTGCAGTAGTTTTTGAGTTTATCGCGAACAGACAGACAGACAGACAGACAGACAGACAGACGCGGTGGAGGACTTTGTTTTATATTAAGTAGTGATGAATTGAAATAGTTTTTTTTTTTGACAAATCACACAGATGGAGCTAGCCCCAAAGTAAGTTCAAGACTTGTGTTATGGGATACTAACTCAAAACGATGCTATATTTTATAATAGATACTTATATAGATAAACATCCAAGACCCATGTCAATCAGAAAAAGATCATCCATCTTGACCTGACCGGGGATCGAGCCCGGGACCATCCGTGTCGCAGGCCGGCGTGTTGACCGCTGCGCCACAGAGCTCGGCAAATTTCTGTGCGTTTTTTACCCACCTAGAAGGAATACTGATTATCTCGCGTATGTACCTATGTAAGTAGACTAAATAACTTTGCAGATTTTGAAGTTTGAGTCATTTTCGTATTCATCCCCGGAGTGTCACAGGCTATGTACTGAATGTCAGCAAAAACCGTTATGGTGGAAGAATAGCAGGCACTTTTTGACGTCAAATTACATTTAGAATGATCTTATTAAATAATATGTATTTATTAATATGTAAAATACGGGTCAGTTACGTATGAAGTAAGCTACAGGCCGACGTGTTTTGACCTCATCCAGGATTTGTTGTCTTGACGTCGAGTCGCTCCACGAGGGCTCCTGTCGAGCTCCGTGGCGCAGCGGTCAACACGCTAGCCTGCGACACGGGGGTTCCGGGTTCGATCCCCAGTCAGGTCAAGATGGAAAAAGATCTTTTTCATATTGAGCTGGGTCTTGGATGTTTATCTACATAAGTATATATTATAAAATATAGTATCGTTGAGTTAGTATCCTGCGACACAAGTTCACAACTTACTGTGGGGCTAGCTCAATTTGTGTGATATGTCCCTATAGGTATATTCATTTATTTATTCCTCAGGGCGAATGTAAACTGAGACACGCGCACGAAGTCGTCCCAGTTCGCATTTCGTGCGCGCGTCTCGGTTCACATTCGCCCTGAGGAAGACCTCCGGATGAGGTTGAAACATGTCGGCCTGTAGCTGACTGCATACGTGAGTGACCCGTACTTTACATATTAATAATGTTAGTATCTCACGATAGTTTTAATCAAAAAATATGTATTTAATTAAGTGTTGTTCAAAAGCTACAGAATACAGATAAATTTTATTGTTAGGGATTTCCCTAACTATGAACTATAATGTAGTTTGCAATAAAACTGGGAAAGAAATGCAATTTGAAGCGTCGACCTCCTCTTTTTTCCTCAGTGCCGTAATTAATGCTCCTCTAGGACATTTCTCATTTCTAGACGATCTCGTCTAGAAATGAGAAATGTCCTAGAGGATGCTGCATATATAAGATGGCTGAAAGACAGATGTCTTTCTTTTGAATTTTTATCACGGAATTTACATACATATATATATTATCACGTCTTTATCCCTTGTGGGGTAAACAGAGCCCAAGCTCATAAAACCTAAATGCCACATTTAGCATGTTTGTGGTCGTTAAGGTGGAAAACGGAATCAAAATGGTGATGGGTTGCCGCATAGCCTATGAACGTGATTCCTTATCCCAATCTCTTGACCGGCTTTTACGGTCTGCGCGGGAAGAAGAGCAACTGGTACATTCTATGTTTTTCCTCTTCTCTACGTTAGTACTATTATTAATTCTGTGTCTTCTCCCAAACCAGTATGTGAAAGAATAATTGAATTAGCATACCAAAACGCGTAATAATAAAACAAATTATATGCCTATAACGTTAGTAGTTTCAGAGCCTATTCAATGCTAACAAACTATAAAAGTAGAGAGAGAGAGTAGTACCAGCGTGTAGGCCAAATCCTCTGACTGATCTGGCTAATATGTAGCGCTGGTAGCACAGAGAGGGTCGTGCTCCTGCAGTGGAGACTAAATAAGACCTGATGATGATGATGATGATGATGATGATGATGACACTATCAAATCTTTTCTCTCTATGATATTTTAGTATGATAAAGGTCTTTATTTTCATCTCACATAAACGATATGTATATTTACTTCAAAATAACTCAATTATACGATCCTACTCCACATAGTATAATCCCGTACGCATATAATATTATTAAATGGGATTATGTCTAAAATTAAATTCGAAAATGTCACAACCCCCGTGTATTTATGCGACAAGATTATGCGAGTACCATGAAACACAGTGAGGTACAGAAGAAGCACCTGAGCTTGGAACAAGGAATATTTAAAGAATAACTACTACCTTCATATTTTAGGATCAAGGCAAACCGTTTCATTTTTTTCTGCCGTTCATAAAAACTATAATGTGTTTGAAATTAATGCCATGTCTTCGTTTTGAGCAAGCACAAAACCAAGCAATATGTATATCAGTGCTATACTTTATAATAATCGATATACTGCACTTCATAATTTTAATTTAAATATAGATATAAAACAAAGTCGGGTTTGTTCAAACATGATATTCAAGGGCAAACGACGGCGTAAGTGTTGTGTTAAAAAGGCATCAATATAAAATCAAGGCTATACCTATTATTTTTATGACAAATTTTGGCCTTATGTTTCCTAATATTTTCGCGATTGTTACACATTTAAATAAAATTAATTTCACTGTGTTAACAACATGCCGAAGCCTGTTGTAAACACCGTGATAGGGATGGTGTGCACGAAATTTTGATTTAAGAAATTTCCCCGCTATTATGATTCAACGTGAGTAAGAAAAGTGATTTCATAATCAATTTATGTTAATTAGGTTTGAATATTTAAAATGAAAAAAATGTCAACTCCAAAATTGCAAGTACATCCATATCGATTCATCACTTGAATGTATATACAGCATGATTTTGAACCACTGCGCTTTATAAACATCTCGAATCAGAATCCTTAGTATAATACAGAACTGCTAGAAAATAGGTAAAAAACGAAAATAAAAATAGACTTCTCATAAAAACTCGCCCAGCTGCTCTGTCTTTGTATAGGAGGTTTATTTTATCAAAATCACGCTGAGGTTCAAATTCTTCTTATTTATATAAAGTAGGTAGTATATATTTAAGTAGTCACTTCTGTAATTCTTTAATTGCGCAAGTAGAGTCGGTAAATCCTTTCCAACGCGCGACCTAAATTTCTTCAGGCGGCGTTCAAATGAAATTTCTTTTGGACTTTCTTAGTCCCACGTCTTTTCCACGTATGAGGAAATTCAGGCTTTAATAAAGACTGCTTTAGCGAAATTAAAAATCTTCATTTCATTTTTTTTTCTAGTTTTAGAAAAAAAGTTGAAAATGACGGTTCCTCCTCACGTATGGATACATCGGAAATAATCAAAATTAAAAAAAAAATCTTCTTTTATTATGTATTTTTTGGGTAAATAACTAATGCATTAATTTTTCAGGGTCCAGTATTGACTTCCACCACTTTAAATAAACAATTTGAAAGAAAACGAATATGTCATTGAAAATGTTCTAATAAGAGGCCTTCGATAATAAGAGTGTAGGTCAAACTTTATTCTTACCACACAAAACTTGCTATAGTTAATTAAGGCTATAGATTAATTCTTAGGGTCTATTGCTGTCTATTTGAAACTGGTTACATACTACTTACACGATTCAAACGCATAAACTACTTAAAGTTAGGTTAAATCTTATTAATTATTTATTTATTTGAGCTAAAAATATAGAGTGAACCATGGAAATCGACGGCTGCGTCTACCTCACTATGCTCAGGTTATTAATCTTCATTATTGAAATCTAATCAGCCACGAACCGGCGCCTGTTGAATTGATCAACCCAAAGAGATTGAATAAAAAATATATATATATATATGGACAAATCACACAGATTGAGCTAGCCCCAAAGTTAGTTGTGAACTTGTGTCGCAGGATACTAACTCAACGATACTATATTTTTATAATAGATACTTATATAGATAAACATCCAAGACCCAGGTCAATCTGAAAAAGATCATTTTCCATCTTGACCTGACCGGGGATCGAACCCGGGACCATCCGTGTCGCAGGCAGGCGTGTTGACCGCTGCGCCACGGAGCTCGTCACAGAATAATAAACGCATTCTACTCTTAGAACTTTAGAATGAAACATATAAGGATATTTACCGTGATTATTGCGGTTTTTTGAGCTCTCGATATCTAGATCCAGTTATCATGATCACTTATACATGGATATGGATCATGATCACTTTATACAAGCAGAGTAAATTATGCATAATACTACTTCGAACAAAAATTTTCAGCAGTGCACGCGTCAATGTGTGAGTTGTTAACTCACACATTGTGAATATGCATCACTGCAAATTGCAACAATAATCAACAATAACAAACAATGACATCTTCAATGTGACTTTTATCTTTTTTTAAGTTTCTATTAAGATAAATATCTATGTTGCTGTGTGGTATTGACTCGAATGACAAGTGATACTAAATGTTTAGTTTATAAATTAATAAATAAATATATACGGACAAATCACACAGATTGAGCTAGCCCCAAAGTAAGTTCTTAAGTAAGACTTGTGTTATGGGATACTAACTAAACGATTCTATATTTTATAACAAATACATAAATAGATAAACATCCAAGACCCAGGTCAATCTGAAAAAGATCATTTTTCATCTTGACCTAACCGGGGATCGAACCCGGGACCATCCGTGCCACAGGCAGGTCAGTTGACCGCTGCGCCACGGAGCTCGTCAATCTAAATCAAACTAAAATCGTCCTAAGACCAAAAAAAAATATGTAAATAAATATATTATTTAAGGGTACGCTAGTCAGGTGTTTTGCCATACAAATTCTGTAGGGTGATGACTCCGTTGTTCGGTATCGTCTGTTTAAAGTTTTTAATTCTGTCGATTTGTCTTGTCGTTATCTATGCTTGTATGGAATCATAATTGTAAAATTATAAGTACTTTAAAAGTTATAAGTCTCAAAACATTCCGTGTCAACACGTAATTTTAACGCAACTTTGGGGACAATTAAATACTGGAAGGAGTATAAAATCTCTAAAACAAAATTCATACAAGCATAGTTTGGTTATTAAAAAATTTAAATAACTTTACTTTTAATTAAAACATTCAGCTGTTTTATCACAAGAACACTTCTCCCAAACGCATACTCGCGAATTTTTAGACGACGAAGATTTAGATTTTCAACAATATTTGTGTTTGCACACACTAGACTGTAGTTCCGATGTGCTTATACATCGGTGTAAATAGTTTCGCACTGTTCATAACCGAGTCTATCCCTTTCTCAGCTAAATAGCACGCATATTAGCCACGTGCGCCGACGAGTTCGAGTTCCAGACTAGCGCATCTTAATCAATCATGCTGATTTGGGAGAATAGGAAAAACATAGAATATACGAGCTGCTTTTCTTTCCGCGTAGATCTTTAATACCGGTAAGGGATTGGGCAAAAATCTAATGGATCACCTCGATAGGCGACGCGGCTAGCAACTCATCACTATCTTGATTCCGCTTTCCACCTTAACGCCCACTAACATGCTAAACGTGGCCTTTGGGTTTTATGACCTTGGGCTCTGTCTACCCCGCAAGGGATAGTGACGTGATACTATGTATGTATTCAATCATACTTGGTGATTGATCGATTTGATTAGCGCCGTTGATTTTAATAATTCAGCCGTAACCTGAGGGCTCTAATACAAAGACGTAGAGAAAGGAACAATGCTCACGGCCTCCGTGGCTCAGTGATTAATACGCTATTTTGCTAACCGAGAGACGGTAATAGGTTCGGTTGCTTGGACAAATACATACTTCATCATCATCAGGTCTTTTTTAGTCTCCACTGCAGGTGCATGACCCTCTCTGTACTACCAGGGTCATGTTCAGCCTGAGAAGTTAAGAGGATCTGGCCTACACTCTCCAAGCTGGACTGACGGGTTGGAGAGGCCTTTTTTGATGTTTTTTTAGCTTTTCTTAGCTTGTATTTCCTAAGTCGCCTTCTACAATATCCACGGGAAGACTAGGAGTGGTCCTATTTTACTCTGCCGGGAACCACACGGCAACATACATACTACAATTTCACAGAATTATTATAATTTCTAACATACAGAATGAAAATTCGCAGCATGTGCAATATGGCGTCCCCGCACCTCTCCCCCGTTTTTTGATAGGTGTTTTTGATAGATTTAAAAAACAGGGTTTACTGCTTCTGTTCTCAGTCACGCGTTACGCGCCGTCTCTTATACGCACTTCAGTACTTGAATTCATTCTGCGGTGTCGACCCTGATAGTTAATTCACACACAGGCATGTACACCGATGGAAAGTTTCGTTTGTAGTAGTTATTTGTTTGTGTTTATCGTATGTGTAAGTGGCCAACACTAGAGTAAGATATTTCAAGCTGCCTAGAGGTATTTGTCATAGCTTAAACACTGCCATCAATGATGACACCCGGGACCAACCAGCTTAACGTGCTTTTCAAAGCACGGAGAAGCTCGGGATATTTAACGCCACTTGCGGTCACTTATCCAAGTCGGGACTGCTCCTAGGCTTGCTTAACATGCGTAAGCGCTAATAATGCCCCCTGGGCCTTCGGACTCTTCAAACCGTTTGTAGTTTTAGGCATAAATAGACTTTTATGAAGTTGCCCTATAGTCTCTGTGTATTAGGGGTAGACATCTTCCGATATTTAATCTCTGACGAAAAGGACGCCGCTATACGTAAGACACGTAAAGAGATATCGCTATTTTTTTTATATTAAATGGATTTGCTCTTGACCATCATCCAGCCCAAAGGCCATGGCCTAAGATGAAGCGAGCTTACCCAGAAGAAGCCTATTCACTCTATTTTTAAAAAGATTGAGGTTATATGCACTCGAAAATACAGACGCAGGCAATGCGTTCCAATCCCTAGCTGTGCGCATAATAAATGATGAGGAGAAGCGCTTGGTACGAATACTAGGAATTTCAACCAGGTATTATCTAACGTATTGTTGCATCCTTCTCGTCAGAGACTGAATTTAGGAGGATGTAATACCCCGATTAAGCAAGGTTTGACTTTGTTTTAAGCGCCTCCAGTCTCTTTTGAAACAAAACGGCGCTAGTGAAATCAATCAATCACTGAACAGGATTGAATAATTAATACATACATTCTACGCCTGCCAAATCGACCTCGAACCCAGAACTATTAATATAGATTATATCTTAACAGAAAAGCTATATTTTTATACTATATCCGCGTAATCTATTATAATAGCAAAACACATGCTATATCTATGTCTATTATGATAAAAGGCAAAACTGACCAACTGAAATATCAAAGCATAGACAAAACTACTGTACTTAGAAGCTTGAAATTTGGTACAGGGGTTCCTTTCTGATTTAATGAGCACTAAGAGAGGATTTTTAGTAATTCAACCCTTAAGAGGGTGAAATAGGAGAGTGAAGTTTTACGTGTACGAAGTCCCGGGAAAATTCCTAGTTAATTTATACGCCACTTAGATTATATAAAGTCTAGATACCTAACTCATCAACTGTGATACAAACATATAATTTGACGATTTTTCCGTGGTGCAGCGGTCAACACGCCTGCCTACGACACGGATGGTCCCGGGTTCGATTCCCGGTCAGGTCAAGATGGAAAATGATCTTTATCAGATTTACCTGGGTCTTGGATGTTTATCCATATAAGTATCTATTAGAACATATATAGTATCGTTGAGTTAGTATCCCATAACACAAGTCTCGAACTTACTTTGGGGAGAGCTCAATCTGTGTGACTTGTCCGTATATATTTATTATTATGATATACCTACCGATTTCATGACAGAAGTTGACACGACGCATGTGCTGATACAAAGCTGCTATGCACATGACACGACATTTATAGAATTGCCACTTTTTATAATCACTGACAGAAAGGCATGATGGAGACAGATAGTATAAAGTCAAAAGCCTTGCCAAATTACAGTTTTGGAGGTCTAACAGTATATGAGTATACCGCAGTCAGACAGACAGACGGACATAGTAAAACAAACGGGTTCTTTGTTTACTGCAAAATCCTAAAAAATGGATAACAACTGCTATTTATCCTATGTCTGCATGACAGCCACAAAGTCATCCCAGTGATGAATGGGCCTCAAATATTATTGAAATACGGAAGCTGTTCCAAACTGATGGAGTTTTGATAGAGCTGTCACGGGAATTTGCTCGCAGTTTTTTGCGGTATCAGTATATAATCACACGGTACGCACGGATTACAGAGAATATAAATTTGCCTTAGAATAATTTTAAGGCAAATTTATATTCTTTATTATATTATAATTATTATAATAATAATAATATCGTTTATTTTCCTCTTTACAAAGGTTTAGGTACAGATTAGCTTAAAAACTAGTGTAAGACCTTAAAATGATTAAAAATCTTTGTGGGGAGGCTAGTTCCTGAAATAGGTTCATTTGATGTACTACAGGTAGATAGGCCCTCCCTCCTCGGATATCAATATTTAATACATACGTGTTGCATATAAAGCATATCTTACGATAGGTTCGAAAACTAAAATTAACTTCTATCATCTATAAGGGTTTATCTACATCTGCAAGCCTGTTTGCTTGTTTTTGGAACCTGCCAATGGTCTCACAACAAGCGAAAGACCGTATAATTTGAATTATACGGGGTCCAGTGCTTTGAAATAAATCATTTTGAATAAAACAGAAATTGATTGATTTTTTTCTGCCAGGCTAATTGAAAAAGCCTAAGGATTATCTAAGGATAATCCTTAGGCTTTTTCAATTACGATTAACAGTTCAAAGTGTGAACGTGAAGCTTTACTTTCTTTCTTCTTTTAGATTATGGCTTCCACCGAGATTTCAGTGATTCTACCAATGTCCAGTAAAATGAGATACTAAATATCGGTGTTGTACGGTATGTGGCATCAAAGATGGCATATATTCTTTAGTAGCCTCGTGGGAGTTTCTGGTGACAAATCTATACGAGTCCTTATAACAGTCTAACTATTTAACAAATTGTTCTCGAGGACGAGCATTTATAACACCAAACTACACCAATTTCATAAAATCCACTAAAATCAATTTGCAAAATCGTCTAAGGCAAACGACAACTGTACACCTTGACTTCCCACCAAAAAACTCCAAGGTTTACTTAGCGTTTTCGATAAAAGTGAAATGACGAAAACGCTCAGCCCCCTTATTTACTAACTCGGATGACAGGTGTCGATGCCTATCAATCTAGAATTTTCAGTTACAATGCGGGTTTTGCTTGCTCGAAATTTTTATTTGGAATACAAAAATCGCATTGTAACAGCAAATCCTAGATTGATAGGCATCGACACCTGTCATCCGAGTTAGTAAATACGGGGCAGGAAAGATTAACGTTCTCACTTTTACATTTAAATAAAATTATTTTAATACGGTTTTTATCGCGTTTATTACATTATTTATACACCTAACGTTTCGAGCACTATACAGTGTTCGTGGTCGCAGACAAATGTCAACTTAGTCTACCTGCGACCACGAGCACTGTAAAGTGCTCGAAACGTTACGTGTATAAATAATGTAATAAACGCGATAAAAACCATATTAAAATAATTTAATTTAAATGTGTAACAATCGTTCTCACTTTTAGTTGTAGGCATAAGGTCAAATTTACAATCACATATTTATTAGGTATTGAAGAGTTATCCTAATCTTAACTAGATAATATTATAAATGCGAAGTGAGTTTGTTTGTTACGCTTTCGCCCAACCAGCTAAACCGATCATGAAATTTTGCATACACATAGGTTAGGGTACTATAGGCAATAGCCTACAGTACCCTAACCTATGTGTATGCAAAATTTCATGCCTCGCCCGCGTGATAAATATATCACGCGGGCAAGGCCGCGGATAACAGCTAGTTATAGTTATTGTATAATAGTATGTTATTTATTAAAGCATTGTGAATGCAAAACAACTCCCAAATAAACTAATAGTATGTTTTATTAGAAATTAGTAACTAGGTAGAAATATTATTTAAAGTGCACCAAATAACGAGTTAGTTGTTGAAGTAGGTATGTGGTTGTAAATAATCTGCAAATTCATTTTCAGAGATTAAACACGATATTTGATTTAATTTGAACATCGTTATTATGCCCGAATCCTAATAATTAAAATGGAAATGATATGTTTCACCAGAAAGTAGTAATTAGCGTCAAAAACATTAACTTTATCAAAGGCACAGTTAATTACTAACCTCACATACAACCACAAAGCTGAGTTTAATTGTTTTTGACGTTAGTTAAATGCATTGTTATCTGTGGCATTCTCGTGAGGTAAGCTAACGGTATTTTGAACCGATTTCGACAAAAGAGGTTATCAATTCGATCCTTATGTGTGCAATAGGTTATCAATTCGATCCTCATCTGTGCAATAGGTTATCAATTCGATCCTTATGTGTGCAATAAGACCAATGCCAGCTGCATCAAAATCGGCTAAGTAGTTTTTGAGATAGAGAGTTAAGTACGTAAAAGTCGCTAGGAAAAATTTTACCCGAATTAATGTTTTACCCGATTTAGCCATAAGTAGTGTTTTTACACATACATTTTATACATTTTTGTCATACCTAGTGTGTAAGTTTGTCTATTGCATTGTCGCTTTCTGTAGCCAATAAGGCTTGACCGATTTTGAATTGTAAGTTTCATATTTGTATTCGTCCCCTAAATGTCATGAGCTATGCGACGTTAGCAACAAATCAATAAAGTCGGGTGTTTTATTTTTCAAAGTAATGCTTAATGATTTTTTGTTGGGTTTTTATCATCATAAATTCCAATGCTCGGTGATTTACTGATGGTATTTAATAATTGCAATGTATTTTCCAATATCCCAACTAATATTATGAATGCGAAAGTGCGTTTGTTTGAACAGACTGAACCGAACTACATGAAATTTTGCATACACGTTTTCTGGAGTACGGAGAAGCACACAGGCTACTTTTCATCATACTAACGCGATCGGAGCCATGGGAAAAAGCTAGTTGACATATAAATAACATTTGTATAAATGGCAAAACCCTAGATCGCAACAGGACAAGATTTTTTTATTTTATTTTTCAATCGGTCATAGAAAAATGCCATTAAATATCACAATAATGCATACCTCTCGTAATTTATTGCACGAATTCAACCGCGGCGATCACGAATAATCGATATTATCGCAAAACAAATTTATGTCATCTGTTACGTGCATACTGGTCGAGTGTACTGGCATGATAGTGGATAGTAATTCTAGCTAAATACCAAATAATTATGCACGTCGTGTGGTTCCCGGCAGAGTAGAATAGGATCACTTCAAATCTTCCCGTAGATGTCGTAGAAAGCGACATAGGAAACACAAGCTAAACAAAGCTAATAAACATTAAAGAGACCTCTCCAACCCGTCTGGCCAGCGTTGAGAGTGTAGGCGAAATCCTCTCACTGCTCTAGCTAACAATTGGCACTGGTAGAACAGAGAGGGTCGTGCTCCTGCAGTGGAGACTAAAAAAAGACCTGATGATGATGATGTGTAAAGCCTTTAAAGGAGTAGCATTAATAATAATATAAATAGTCAGTTATCATGATTATGGCAGGTGTCCGAGCCTATACAATAACCCAGTACCCTCATTTCACCTCATAACCCATTATTTTTCTCCATTAAAATACAATAGCTCCACCTCCGGCCAAGACCTGTCAAGGGCGTATCATATACATTGGTATCCCCAGGACCGGGTCCTGGCTGGAGACCTACACTACATCAACTTCTCCAAAGGGCCTCTACGCGTTGGATCTATATCCCCACGCAAGCCTCTCAAAGGACCGGGGTAACACCCGTGACCCAAAAGGAGATACAAAAATAATTTCGGCGTATTTTTTGCACCAGATCATTACGAAACAGTAGTAGTTTTTAAGATTTTGCATATTTAAAATTTAAAATAATAAGAAAGAAAAATATGACGTTCAAAAAGAGATAAAATAATCCAATTTTGAATTAAATCTTTGACTTTTATTTTAAAACAAAGGTATGTTTTAAAATAAAAGTAAAGGGGTGGTTTAGCCCGTATTATGAACAACTTTTCCAATGAGATCTATATTAAGAATCTCTTCTCATTTTGGTACATACATATACGTATCTGTAGAGTGTACATTACAAAAATCACCTATTTCTCTAATCGCAGTCGACCAGTGTAAACGGTGCTTGTAGCACTCAATGTCGTGTTACGTACAGACAGAAAAAGATACTTTTTGTCTACTGCGAAGGTCAGTGGCTGAGGTTAATAAGGGGAAAAAATGGGCTCGCGAATGTTCTACGCGGATTAGGGTTACTCTAGTGACATTGATATTTTTATCAATAAAGCGAAGGAGTGAGTCCAAAATCACTAGAGGTCTTCTTTTAAAACATGAAAGTGAGTATTATTCGCATAGACAGTGAGTTGATAGTGCGAGCGCGAAGTGTCCCTACATCAGATTCGGCAAAAAAAAATTGGACCTATGGTTTTCGGGCAGTTCTCGTTCTGTTCGAGCTCCGTGGCGCAGTGGTCAACACGCCAGCCTGCAACACGGAGGTCCCGGGTTCGATCCCCGGCCAGGTCAAGATGGAAAACGATCTTTTTCAGATTGGCCTGGGTCTTGGGTGTTTATTTATATAAGTATATGTTATAAAATATAGTATCGTTGAGTTAGTATCCCACGACACAAGTTCACAACTTACTGTGGGGCTAGCTCAATTTGTGTAATATGTCCCTATATATTTATTTATTTATTTATTATTCCTCTCGTCGTCTCAGCCGCAAGATGTCCACGGCTAGGCTTACCAAAGATTAAGACTCCAGTGACATTAATATTTTTTTATTAATAAGCGTGTGGTGTCCGGCAGAGTAGAATAGGACCACTCCAAGTCATCTCGTGGATGTCGTAAAAAGCGACTAAGGAAAAACAAGCTAAACAAAGCTTCTAAACATCAAAGAGACCTCTCCAACCCGTCTGGCCAGCGTGGAGAGTGTAGGCCAAATCCTCTGACTACTCAAGCTTATATATTGCTCTGAAAGTACAGAGAGGGTCGTGCTCCTGCAGTGAAGACTAGAAAGACCTGATGATGATTAATAAGCGAAAAAATTAGTTTAGAAATCATGCACCTAAAGGTTTTCTTTAAAAACATTATGAAAGTATTCAATATCCAATATTTATTCAAGAAGACCATACATATAAATATGGTGTTTACCAATTGTTCTACAAAACTATTTTATAGTTTGTCTGTAGAATCTAAATGTTTAACAATATTTATAAATGGAGTGCTTATACATATATTTATTAACTTATACTTAATAACATAAGTTTAGAGAGTATAAAAAAATATGACATGGTTTACAGATAAGTTTTAACAGCAGATACTATAATCCATCAGATGGTGAATGTCAAACAGTCTGAATTAGGAATGTAATAAAATCATAGATATCAGAATATTAACTAATAAAATAAATTTTAGGCAACTATTAATAAGTGCAGTGAATTAGTAAGTTGAGTTATTTGCAAAAGTCTAGTGCTGCCTTCATTTCAAAATAAATCATTTTAAGGGAAACGAAGAGGTCATTTAAAATTTTGTTCCAGTAAAGCTTGAGTTGTTAACAATTCAGTTATAAACGCCTAATGTGGTAACTTTTGGTGTTTCTATTTAAATAATGCAGTAATAAATAATTGTAGTAATACCAAAATGCCACAAATAATTTCTTACGTACATGATAGATTTTTTAATTTCGATGAGGTTTAGATTAAAGTAATGAATTGCTGGGTGGCGCTAGCGTTGCTATATACGTCGCCTTAAAATGCACGAACAATACATACACACATACTATCACGTCTTTTCCTTTGCGGGATAGACAGAGCCCAGGTCTATAAAACTTAAAGGCCACGTTTAGCATGATGTTGGGCTTGTAGGTGGAGAACGGAATCAAAACAGTGATGGGTTGCAAGCCGCATCGCCTATTGTCATGATTCATCATTGAGGAGCCCGATGGCCTAGTGGGCGTGAGCATTATTAGCGCTTTCGCATGTTAAGCAACCCCGGGCGCAGTCCCTACTTGGATGGGTGACCGCAAGTGGCATAAAAATATCTCGAGCTCCTCCGTGCTTCGGAAGGCACGTTAAGCCGTTGGTCCCGGCTGTCATCATTGATGGCAGTCGTTAAGCTAAGTCAGATGCCTTAAGGCAGCTTGAAAAATCTGACACCGGTGTTGGCCACTTATACACACGAAAAACAAACAAACATGATTCATCACGCCCTTCCTTCGATCAGCTTTTACGATCTGCGCGAGAAGTGAAGTAGCTGGCATATTCTACGTTTTTTTTTTGAAGAAGAAGGAAGGAGAAAATGCAGACACAAGAGCGTAAATAAGCAAACTAAACAAATTGTACGGAACTATATAGAGACCTATTAAGAATAATCCTTAATGAATTAAATTCTTTAACATATTTCGAGCTGGGCACCGAAGATTTTTTTTTGTTTCCATTGTTTTGTTTAGCCGGAATCCAAATTAATCTTCATTTCTTTGTTTTTTTTAGATATTTTGCGCTATTTTTGCGGCGAAACAAAGGATTTTATGTAACAGACGTGAGGAAAATTTTAATTTTAATATTAAAATTACTTTTTATTTATTGTTTAAATTACTTACACAGCATATAAATTGACTATGGATTTACCCTAAAAGGAGTATATGTTGTTTATATTGATGACCCGGAGTCAACCCTTTAAGAGGATCGAGTACCTGTAAGTTTCATACAAAAAACGATAACTCTTCCACCCCCCCCCCCCCCCCCCCCCCCCCCCTAAACCTTTACGAAATGAGGAAATTTTGGTGTCATTCGATTTAACACATCTTAATCTAGGGCTAAGCGTTCTTTTTTATTGATTCGGTTTAGATTAATTTAAATCTAGGCTCTGTCTACCCCGCAAGGGAAAAAGACGTGATAGTATGTACGTATATATGTATAAATGCCCCAGGTATTTTTTTTTTTGTAAAAAATATGAGTATTTTCTTAGATGCTCATAACTTTTGTTGTAAGCAATATATCTTAAATATCAAAACGTACAGCCCTACTTCTTCAATTTATCAATATATAGACATTGGACTAAGTTTTGGGAAGCGTTATCGCGTTTTGTATGAAAATTTACAGGTAGTCTATCTTGTTAAGGTTAATTTACATGATAGAAATACCTATATGTTTTTGTGATTAATTGTATTGGTATATAATGTTAAGTAGATTTTACGTGTGCCATAGAAACTACTAGTAAAAGCTAACACGCATAATTTCTTTATCACGAATTTGATACCATATTTAAGTGCTTATTAATCAAAGTAATTTAAGATCTAAGTATAAAATTCACCTTTTCATTCAAAAAGATTTTTTTAATGAAATGCCTATAACTTTGCCTATACGGATGGTCCCGGGTTCGATCCCCGGTCAGGTCAAGATGAAAAATGATCTTTTTAGATTGGTCCGGGTCTTGAATGTTTGATTTGTTATAAAATATTGTACCGTTGAGTTAGTATCCCATAACACAAGTCTTACTTAAGAACTTACTTTGGGGCTAGCTCAATCTGTGTGATTTGTTCGTATATATTTATTATTATTATTATCAGGATTGCACAGTTTTTGTAAATGAAGTCATTATTATTATTTGTGAATGGTTTTCAATGCAGCAAGACTCATAGAGTGAAAGTAAGGCTGTCAATACATTCAAAAACTTTTTCATCAGCCTCATTGATCTTTCGGATGCCACCCTCAATAGAGAAGAGCGGGAAGTAGTCAGTGAGATGAATCATACTCTGGACTTCCCTGCAAGAACAAGAAGTTTAGTTGCGAAATTCCACCTGCAATGTAGTGATGTTACCAGATTTTAAACATGTGTGCCAAATTTGAAAGGTGTATGTTTGTCCAATGCATAGCTCAAAAAATATGAGTCGGATTGCAAAACTTGGTATAGTCTAGTAAGTAACTTAGGAAAAAGTGCGAGTTTCATCAAAATCAGTTAAGTCATTTTTGTGATAGGGTTTTGATAACGGTTTAATTTAGTTGTTTATGTCATTGGACGGCATCCGAGCAAGTGGTTCACCTGATGGTAAGTGATCACCGTTGCCCATAGGCAACTGCAACACCAGAAGTGTGACAAGAGCGTCGACAGCCTTTTTATTTTTTCCTTCCCAGACGGACAAGGTATGGGCCTTCGGGTCCCTCACTCACCGGACGAAGCATAACAGCGGTAGAGCTACTACTCCAACTTCAGTTTTCAGTGAGAGTGCGGTACTTCCCCGGACGAGCCGGTTCATTCATGCTACTGGCACAAGAGAATTCCACCGGTAGCGTGGCTCCATCACAACTATAATATAATTATGTTTTGAAATTATTCTTGTTTGGACATTTTAATAAAGAGCACTTGAACAATTCAATCCTTGGACTGAATATTTAGGATCACGAAATATCCAAACACTCAACAAAACGACATACCACCTCTAGTCACACATAAATAAAGCCACACAAATAAACAATGACGTAACAGCCAATTTCACTCCAATACAATAGTCTATTGATCTACATACAAACAAACATGTGATTGTAAACCTAATCAATTTAGACTTGTTTGTTTTTTCTGCCTAGACAATGGGGTTTCTCTCGCTTATGACTCGACTGTGGCCTCTCTACATTAGCACAGACCTAGATGTTAGAATGATTTTCACTGCGGGAATTAACGCGATTGGTTTCGAATTTTTTGCATCACAGATCTTTTTAGTCCTCGCTGCAGGAACACGACCCTCTCTGTACTGCCAGAGTCATGTCGAGCTCCATGGCGCAGTGGTCAACACGCCAGCCTGCGATACGGAGGTCCTGGGTTCTATCCCCGGTCAGGTCAATATGGAAAATAATCTTTTTCAGATTGACCTGGGTCTTGGATGTTTATCTATATAAGTATATATTATAAAATATAGTATCTCGTTGAGTTAGTATCCCACGACACAAGTTCACAACTTACTGTGGGGCTAGCTCAATTTGTGTGATATGTCCCTATATATATTTATTTAAATATATTAGCAATCCGAAGATTTGGCCTACACTCTCTACGCTGGCCAGACGGGTTTGATGGGTCTCTTTGATGTTTATAGGCTTTGTTAAGCTTGTGTTTCTTAATTGCCTTTTACGACATCCACGGGAAGACTTGGAGTGGTCCTATTAATAAACATTAAATTGGTAAAAACACGGAGTTTTGTCGGATTATTCCTCATACAACCCAAGTATTCTCATCCTAATATTGTTTTTTATTTACTTCTCCCAGTTCTATTCTTAACCAATCCTTTGCATTTTTTTTTCATAATCATTTATGTATTTTTCCTAACTTATCCCATTTCCATTATAACTCAACGTTATTATTATTATAATCAGATAAAAAAAATAATTTTATTATTAAATGGTGTTCAAAATCTGAGTGGTCGTCCAATTCATTTATGTATAACTAGCTGTTACCCGCGGCTTCACCCGTCGTAATATATAGCCTATGTCCTTCTCGGTACCCTACCCTATGTGTATGTAAAATTTCATGATGATCGGTTCAGTAGATACGGCGTGAAAGCGTAACAAACAAACAAACTCACTTTCGCATTTATAATATTAGTTAGGATTAGGATAGGATTTGCACGAATTGTTCCAATTCTAAATGTATATTTTATATTGAGTTATAACGACATATTTATAACGTTACCTTTGTGAATAGATTTATCTGTGTCACCTCGTACAGCCTCGTGCCAAATATTTCTATAAAAATGACTATTTTTACAGAAATATTTGGCATATTATAGAATTTTTTCGTGACTACGAATAACACCAGATTTTATTCCGAAGATATGACACAACCCGGAGAATATCGGGATCAATTTTAATACTAGCAGTCAAAGGAAAAGAGAAACTGGTTCTTTGAAATACAAGTAGAGCGATAACCATTTGTGTGGTGAGCTCATACTGATAGATGGAAGCGATTTTAGTAAATCATTACTTATTTGGTTGAATCCGCATAATTTATTTCTATATATTTTTTATTTCATACGTTTTTAGTAAGTTTCCGAAGATATGACATGATTTCGGAGAATATCTATATTATTAGAAAATATATATATTTAGAAAACTCTCAAACAATTACATATGACTTGGTTGGGAAATATTACTTGTAAAGAAGAACAGGTATATATATATGTAAATAGTTAAATAGTGTAATAATTTTAATTATCTGTATTGTTAATAATATCAGGCAGACGTACAAAAGAATTTATTACAAACTGAAAAAGGGTCTCTTTTTCAGTTTGTAATAAATTCTTTTCTCTTTGCTCTCACAAAAAATACACGATAAGCAAATTTATGCTATCACTATCGAAGAAGAACCACTCACAGCAAAATTTCATTTATTTATTGATGTCAAAGAAAATCAAACCGCATACCCTTAACTACTTTTAAACTTTCGCGTTGCATGATTATTAAATGCAATGTCGGGAATTACCATGGTTTAAAGAGAAAAAACAAATGTGTCTATGTCCTTCTTGGTACCCTAACCTATGTGTATGCAAAATTTCATGATGATCGGTGCAGTAGATACGGCGTGAAAGCGTAACAAACAAACAAACACGACGACAAATGACGAGCTCCGTGGCGCAGCGGTCAACACGCCTGCCTGCGACACGGATGGTCCCGCGTTCGATCCCCGGTCAGGTCAAGATGGAAAATGATCTTTTTCAGATTGACCTGGGTCTTGGATGTTTATCTATATAAGTATCTATTATAAAATATAGTATCGTTGAGTTAGTATCCCATAACACAAGTCTCAAACTTACTTTGGGGCTATAGCTCAATCTGTGTGATTTGTCCGTATATATTTATTTATTTTAACAAATAAACTCACTTTCGCATTTATAATATTAGTTAGGATTAGGATAGGATTGTTGAACACCAGCTATGGTGATATAATAGGTAGAATAACAGGAAACCCCGCAAATTCCCACGCCATTGAAACGTTTTGTTTTATACATCAGATGTTTCTTTGCGGAAGTTCAACCTACTAATATTACTACACTGAAACAATTATAGATGGAACCCGTTTTTTCTTACGACCAGTTAGTTCGTTTTATTATGAGGATGCAGTTGCGGAAATATCTTTGAACTAAGAGGCTGATCATCATCATCATTTCGTGTAGGTGACACGGTCAGTCGACCATGCACACCCTGGTGTCAGAGTTCTTCGGAACCGCCTCTCAGCCTCTGACGTGGTTCCTTTAACGACTACCAGATGGCAGCCGGGACCACCGGCTTAACGTGCCTTCCGAAGCACGGAATCATCTTTCTTATCTGACAATCAGGTGATTCATGCCTGCAAGGTCCTAACCAAACTAGAAACAACTTAACAAAGTATGCTTCCCGTGGGAATCGAACCACGACCCCCGGGTCAACAAAGCAAACGCCTTAACCACTGGACCACGGAGGCAGTAGAGATGCTGATTGTAGAGGACTTTAGTGATTGGCATCTGCTATAGAATCTTCTCTTTTCTATACAGCGTGCAAATAAATAAATATATACGGACAAATCACACGGATTGAGCTAGCCCCAAAGTAAGTTCGAGACTTGTGTTATGGGATACTAACTTAACGATACTATATTTTATAATATATATAAAGGTAAGGTAAAAAGGTAAAAATGTATTTTATTTCTCCATCACAGTACATGGTTTAACATTAATAGAATTACAATTTGACATAAGCCAAGACTGTAAGGAGACTGGAGCCTGTATTAGGCAAGGCCTGTATCACAGTGCTCCAGGGCTCTCACGGCTAACATGCGTAGGTACATACAACGTGGTATTTAATACATCAAAAAACTTAAATTACTAAAATTATAAAAGATTAAAAGTTCGAAGCATCCGTCTGACATAAATGATAGACATCAAAGACCCAGGTCAATCTGAATAAGATCATTTTTCATCTTGACCTGACCGGGGATCGAATCCGGGACCATCCGTGTCGCAGGCAGGCGTGTTGACCGCTGCGCCACAGAGTTCGTCAAACTAACTATAGATATATACAGAAATACGTGAATTTAACGTAAAAGCCGATCGATGGGCGTGAGTAATCAGATCAATAGGCGATTCGGCCCATCCCCATTTTGATCCGTTCGCTACCTAGCCCACTAACATGTTAAACGTGGCGTTTAAGTTCTATAGACCTGGGCTTGACTACACCACAAGGGAAAAATACAAAAAATGGAGATATAACGTAAAAAAATTTCTTCAAGGCCCTCGATAACCTTCAAAATATTTTATAAAAATACTATTTACTGTTTCAAATTTAAACGAGAATCTGTACTTAATGTTTTTGCTGTGGCAAAAGTGGCAGTTTGTGGTAAACACGCTAAAAAGCTTCACGTTTTCAGCTTAAATTTCGAAACTATTATGTAACATGAAAAAGTGTTTCAACCCGCTGTCGCTTATCACTAAAGTCACAATATAAGCGTTTCAGAACAGCCTCTGTGGTCCAGTGGTTAATGCGTTTGCTTTACTGACCCGGGGGTCGTGAGTTCGATTCCCACGGGAAGTACTTTATTAAGTTGTTTCCAGTTTGGTTAGGACATTGCAGGCATGAATCACCTGATTGTCTGATAAGAAAGATGATTCCGTGCTTCGGAAGGCACGTTAAGCTGGTGGTCCCGGCTGCCATCTGGTAGTCGTTAAAGGAACCACGTCAGAGGTCAAGAGGCGGTTCCGAAGAACTCTGATACCAGGGTGTGCATGGTCGAAATGATGATGAGTGGCTTTATGATAATTACGCCTCGTGAGCCCGCCTTTCATCGAAACTAATGTATGTAACTAAAACTAAACTATGTCATACCTACGAAAATGATTCAATCTGCAGTCGTTTATCACTAAAGTCGCAATATAAGCGTTTCAGTGGCTTCATGACAATTACGCTTATTAAGCGCACCTTTGAGCGACTTCAAAACTATGTCATTAAAACAGCCTCCGTGGTCCAGAGGTTAAGGCGTTTGCTTTGTTGACCCGGGGGTCGTGAGTTCGATTCCCACGGGAAGCATACTTTATTAAGTTGTTTTCAGTTTGGTTAGGATATTGCAGACATGAATCACCTGATTGCCTGACAAGAAAGATGATTCCGTGCTTCGGAAGGCACGTTAAGCTGTTGGTCCCGGCTGCCATCTGGTAGTCGTTAAAGGATCCACGTCAGAGGCCGAGAGGCGGGTCGGAAGAACTCTGACACCAGGGTGTGCATGTGCATGGTCGAAATGGTGACGAGTGGCTTTATGATAATTACGCCTCGTGAGCCCGCCTTTCATCGAAACTAATGTATGTAACTAAAACTAAACTATGTCATACCTACGAACATGATTCAATCTGCAGTCGTTTATCACTAAAGTCGCAATATAAGCGTTTCAGTGGCTTTATGATCTACGCTTATTCAGCCCACTTTTGAGCGACTTCAAAACTATGTTGAACTATGTCATGGATGAGAAAATGATTCAAACCGCTGTCGCTTATTAGTATAGTCGCAATATAAGCGTTTCAGTGGCTTTATGACAATTACGCCTCGTTAGCCGCCTTTGAGCGAATATGACATTATATGTCGTACTGTATTGTGTTATGTCGTCCTTATTTTCTATTTTCGGTGTTGTAATGACATCATTACTCAATTATAATCAAGTGAGATAGTATAATATAGGTAACTAGCATGTATTATACATATAAACCTCCCTGTTGAAAAAATGCTGCGGTATTTTTTTAAAAACCGCATCAAAATTCGTTGGGTAGTTTTAGAAAAGCATACATAGGGACAGACAGACATCGGGAAGCGACTTTGTTTTATAATATCTAGTGAATATAGACTTTTGATTTGTCCTAAGTAAAAATCAACAGATCCGTCAATTGCCAGAAGAAAATCAATAGTGTTATTTTTTTAAATTCAACAACATATTTATTACAAGTTATAAAATATGTCACAACGGGTTACTCACGTAAATAATCAGCTACTGGCCGACATGTTTCGACCTCATCCGGAGGTCTTCCTCAGGGCGAATGTGAATTCGAAACGTGTCGTCCAGTACCTGACTATTTCCGTGAGTAACCCGTTGTTACATATTTTATAATGCCTATAGTATGTCACGTTAGTTTTAAAAAAACAATAAACAAAACCTTATAAACAAAAATATAAAAACACTTATAAAAAATAAAGACTTATTACCCGTCTCTAACGCAACGCAGCAAAGGTGCCCAAAATGCATTTACGCATTACCACGTTGTATAGCTATCATTACAAATTACTTGGCTGTACCTAAGTTTGGTTACCAACTTAAATCGCTCTAAGTTACCTAGCAGAGAATTTGAAAACATAAATATCGAACTTTGATGTATTTAGCATCAAAGTTCGATATTTATGTTTTCAAATTCTTCAAATTCCATTAGCACTTTTTTAAGTAATGCATCTTGCATTATTATAAAAACCGGCCAAGTGCGTGTCGGGCCACGCGCAGTGTAGGGTTCCGTAGTTGCGAATGACAACTTTGAGTTCACACTATTGACACTCGCACCTTACAGTTTAACGACCAAAAACATCTATGAAAATAGTATGAAATTTTACAGTTTATAAGTTGGTTGCCTATAACTTTTTAGTTTGTACTTAGTACTCAGTTCTGATAGTTTTCCTTTCAACCGTTTAGCAGATAGAGCCCCCCCCCCCCCCCCCCCCCAAGTCAAGTCAAGAGCGAATTTTTGTTTGAGGTAAATGTCCCCACATTTACCTCAAACAAAAATTCGCACTTTAAAACCAAATATTTCGGAAACCGATCCCTAAATCGAAAAATGGTGGTCTCAACCTTACAATATTTTTGAAAGACCTATTTAACGATACCTCAGACGATGGGTAAATAGAGAAAAAAAATACTGCCCCACTTTACTTGTATGGGAGCTACCCTAAAAAAATTTTTTTTCAAGATTTTATTCTACCTTTTTTTTGCCATGATTAATATACATACCCATACCAAATTACAGCTTTCTAGTACTTATAGTCTCTGCGTAAAACCGCGGACGGACAGACAGACAGACAGACATGGCGAAACTATAAGGGTTCCTTGTTTACTACGGAACCCTAAAAACTGACATTCGTTTTTAACAGTTTCCGTCCTTTACATTAATTAATTGCTGACGTTACATACAAAGCCTAGCAGAGAAAAACATTCAAATGATAGTGACTCTACATTCATACTATAGACGCACTTGAATATCGTACTAATAATACCCAAATAATATTATCTGACCAAAGTTATACCTCTATATACCATTAGAATTAAACATTTCGGGATATTTACCGTGATTATTGTGGTTTCTTTGAGTTTTCGAAATGTTTAATTCTAATGTTGATAACCGTGAAAACTCTATATACCATTTTCGGGCCATCGAAACCACTTGTGTTAAGTGATTTCTCTGATTAATCTGCTGGGTCCAAAGTTTGGTCTTGCCTCGGGGCATTGCCAACTCGGAGTGAGCGAACAAATAACATATACCTACTTATATGAATGAGTATATTGTTCGTTGTTACCTACGTAAATTATTTGCTATGTAATATGTCATGTATGATACCGGCCAAACTCGATTTCAGGAGTCTTCATCATCATTATCATCATCAGGTACTATTTACTCTTCACTGCAAAAGCATAACCCTCTCTCTACTATCAAAACCATATATTAGCCAGAGCAATCAGAGGATATGGCCTACCTATAGGCCATATCCTCTGACTGCTCTGGCTAGGCCAGCGTGGAGAGTGTATACAGTCTCCACGCTGGCCAGACGGGTTGGAGAGGATGTTTATAAGCTTTATTTAGCTTGTGTTACCTAAGTGGCCTTCTACGACATTCACAGGAAGCTTAGAGTGGTCCTGTTCTACTCTATCGGGATCCACACAGCTTGTTTGTCGTAAAATTTTAGGGATAAACTAGTTAAGCCCAGGACGAGCTGACTTCGAAAATTACGTCAAAGCGTAGTTTTTCCAATACGACCGGTAGGAAGGGGCCTGCATCCATCGTCTTCCTTGGTCAGGGCATCCGACCACCTGGTCAGTGGTACCTGTCGTATTGGAAATTCTTGGGGGGGCCTTTGTCCAGCAGTGGACTCAATCATGATGTACCTTATGGAAAGTAATGTGACATACACACCGAAATTGGAAATTTAGCCGGATATAAATATAGAGCACTAAGAATAAAATCGTAGTATTTATCAAAACAATTAAAAGATATTTTGCCGTTGGTCCCGGCTGTCATCATTGATGGTAGTTGTAGAGCTATGTCAGGTGCCTTTTAGGCAGCTTGACCTACCAGTGTTGGCCACTTACACACACGAAAAACAAACAAACAAGTTATTTTTACACCATAATTATCTAACACTTGTACATACATGATAGACATGTAGATATGACTTGTACTCTTCAAGAATTGTGTTTCAAGCGGAAAGATACCAGTATAAATCTCGAAAATCTACTTCATAAATACATTAACACTGAATGATAGACGATACATGGCAGCCAAAGAAGTAAAAAAAAATGATGAGTGCCTAAACCAGTGAAACTAGTCTTGCAACTAAGAAACATGCATCTTTATGCAACATACGGATTATGAATTGGAGAAAATAATATTTCACCTTTTGATAATTTACGTTGCACGAGTCAAATAAAGGCGAAACACATTATCAACAAACATTTTCAAAGAAAATTAATAAAAACACCTGATCAGGCAAGGTCTTCGAGCAACACGGCCTCCGTACCGGACGGAGGGAGTGGGCAAAGCGACAATTTACTATGACAATTTTTCTGGCGTTTTTTGCGGGGGGAAATGTGCACACAAGTTTAGTTCCGCACACCTACATACAAAACTTAAACTGTCACTTGATAGTAATTATGACATTGTCACAAAAAAAGACATAAAAAAGAAAAAATAATTTGTGTACAGATGAGTCACACACAACTAACACATAGACATGCATATGCCTAATTTTGCTTGTACCTTGACAGAGGGGAATGCAGCGTATGGCTACTCCCTTCCGTGTTGCTCGAAGGGCAAGTTATATTATAGGTTTTTTTATTGGCATTATGTTAGGATTCTGTCATTTTGCGATACGTCTAAAAGTGATCACTGATCAAGTGATTAAGTGCTTTGAAGTTACAGTGTTCATAACAAAGTTGAAGACCTCTGAATGAAATCCTGAAAGTATACTTTTTCCCGGGCCATCGTATAAAAATACATATTTACACAAAAGTATCTCCAATCAAGGCTTCAATGGATGTACTTTTATCAATTTCGCTAAAAAGCTTTACATTTCGCGAAAACATAAGAAAACATTAAGCTTTACATTTTTAAAATTAAATAAATAAATATAAATATATAGGGACATATCACACAAATTGAGCTAGCCCCACAGTAAGTTGTGAACTTGTGTCGCAGGATACTAACTCAACGATACTATATTTTATAATATATACTTATATAGATAAACATCCAAGACCCAGGTCAATATGAAAAAGATCTTTTTCCATCTTGACCTGACCGGGGATCGAACCCGGGACCCCCGTGTCGCAGGCTAGCGTGTTGACCGCTGCGCCACGGAGCTCGACAAATTTCCAGTATTTATACAATTTTACGGGAATCGGTTGACAATGTGACCTGTAGAAGAGAACAGCTGGATAACGGACATAGTAACAAAAGAAAGAAAGCCCTAGTTACTGAAACAGAGACGCTTCGCTTTTTATGAGCTGTAGGCTTCACGTTTCTTATCGCAGTCTTAAGGTTCTCTATGCCAATTTCGTTATTCAGACCAATTACAATTTGTCAAAAACCGATTGAGAAATGCGATCAGTGGGAAGAACAACTGGACAGCGGCACAGACAGACATAAGAAAGAAAGTTTTCCCAAAGCTGAAACGGAACTTCACTCGCACTTAGCGCTCGCTCGATCAATTAGGTAATTCAAACAAAACATCCCATTCCAACGCAGTTGCTTATATCCTACGAAAACATCCCTGAAAGGCTCACTCACCCCTCCTGAATTTTCACCCCAGCCTGCAATAATTTCATAAGCTAACCAAGTCATGTGTTAATGTGATTGTTACGTTACTGCCTGCCGGGAAACGAAACTAGGACCTTAATTATTGTTACTCAATTAACCACAGAGCCTTTTCTTCTCTAATGAAGTTGCTATGCTTGCCAGTTTCCATAAAAAATCTTAAATTTTGTATTGTCAACTATTATATTTATGGTTTGCAATATTAAATAGATTATTGAGTATTTAATAAACCAAATTATTATTATTATTATTACAAGCCATTGCTGTCTCAATGTTGGTCCAAGGCGTCCTTCTCTCGTTTCCATGTCTGTCGGTCTGTTGCTTTTACTTTCCACTGTTTGTCAAAACTGTCAAGCTCGTTGCACCATCTAGTTCTGGGTCGGCCACGTCCCCGTTTGCCATCTGGCTTCCAGTCTGTTACTATCTTAGCCCAGCGATCATAGGGCATTCGAGTGACGTGTCCCGCCCAGTCCCACTTTAAACCTGTCGATCTCGTAGCCACGTCCACTATTCTGGTCTGAATACTAAATAATAATAAAATAGTAAATAAGGATAAATAACACAGATTGAGTTAGCCCCACAACAAGTTGTGAACTTATGTCGTTGGATACTAACTCGATGTTACTTTATTGAATTAAAATACACCTAATAAACTTTAATTCAAAGGTAATTCATAAATTTTACTTTATCTAATAACTTTATAAGTACATAAGAAAAGAAAGAGCAAAAAAATTTGAAAAAAGGTTACTAACCCGTTTAAAAAAAAACAGCCAGCCACTTTATCACGGGTTACAATTTACACGAACGAATTTATCTTAAAAAAATAAATAATGTCAAATAAAAATATTTTAAATCACTCGGCCCCAAAATTATTTAATAATTTATCGAAGCATAATAATCTTAGATAATAATCATTTTATAAAAACTGTTATAAATAAAAACTGAAGCGTTCTATTATAAAACGAAGACTTAACTTTAGTAGTATTATCCAGCTAAAATAAGTGAATACTTATTACTTTGAAGTTCGTTCAGCTGTAATTGTTTTTTATTTTTATGAAAACACGGCTTTACTCACGTTTTGCGGGCTTTGAGGGAAGCGTAACCGTCGTGTCGCCACCCCTTTCACTCGCCCCGATGATGGTCTTCGTAACAGACCAAAACTAGTCGGCGGATCCAACGTAATAAAACGTGAGTAAAGCCGTGTTTTCATAATGAATTTATCTCGCGTAAGTTTTAATATTATTGTAATTGTTTTGTACGGAGTATGACTTGAGCCTAGTAAGAGTACGTTTTAAAATATGACAAAAAGACTCTACATACCGACCACAGACATTTAAATCCGACCATCTTATAATTATTTAAAAAAAGACGATTTTTCCGAACTGATCTCGGAGAATAGGTGACAAGCTGAGTCATGTCAAAAGACAATGCGGCTAGCAACCTAACACCATTTAGTTGCCCATTTCCACCTTTACTCCCCACCAATACGCTAAGCTTGGATCGTTGTGTTTTGGATAGTGAGGCTTATGCTTTCTGTAATGATGCTGATAATATTACATTTTTGCTGCCTTGGAAAAAGATAATTTTGCTACTCATTGCCACCTATTAAACCGTACAAAATAAAAAAAAGAAAAGATGATAAAGGTCGCAGGAAGGCGCTGGATGCAGGCCGCTTCTAACCGGTCATATTGGAAATCCTTAGGGGAGGCCTATGTCCAGCAGTGGACTTCTTGTGGCTGAGATGATGATGATGATGAAACCGTACAATACGCGTAGGGTTTTGGGTCATAAGATCTCATGTTTTAGTGATGTAAATAATATTGTATGAGGCCTATGTGTTTTTGCTACCTGAGCCATCTGAGCAAAATATTGGGTCCCAGCTATGAAATTGGCGTTTTTTTCCGCTTGCCATTTTGTTTCTAATGACAATAAATTTCAGGTTAACACATTTATTTTATTTAAACTTGAAAAAAGGATATATTAATAACAGTCTGGATGCATTTTTTTTTTTTTGTTTTTGATTTATTTCAGGTAAACACATTCTTTTTATTGAAACTTGAAAATAGCCTATATTATTAACATTCTGGAGGCATTATTTTTTTTTGTTTTTGTGTATTTAATTATTTGAAAATGCTCATGAAAAGAACTCGTTTCAGGTTTGTCCATTTTAATCAAAAAATGTAGCCATATTTCTATTAATTTCTAACTTTTTGCAAATTTTAGAATGTCTAAATTAGGGTTAATGTGGTCGGTAACTACATGCAAAATTACATTTTTGCTGAATTTATTAAACCAGAAATAATACTAAAATTAAAAACGTTAGTATGAAAAATTCACTTTGCTCGAAAGTTTCAATAGATAACGCCAATTTCATAGGTAAGGACCTAATATTGTATATTGTCGGGAAATAAAAGAAAATGAATCAGTTTGCGTGTCTATTTCGCTCGTGTGAATTTTAAAGTTATTCAATATACCTAGTTATTTAACTAAAGTAGTTACACTTTCGTGTTGTTTAATTAATTACATGTTTGAATATGATTATGTACTATAACAGTTACTTACATTTATTATTATCAAAAGTGCATTTATGAGTAATGACTTTGTCTAGTTTTATTCATTGTGAAACGCTCGGATGACGATGGTGATTTTTTCGTACGTTTCTTGTATGGTTCCCTTCAAGCAACACGGCTTCCGTGGCACGCTTTAATTTTAACTAGCAGTTCACCTCGGCTTTGCCTGTGGTACATAACTAGCCTATGGCACTATGAAGAACAATGTACTTATCCAATGGTGAAAGAATTTTAGAAATCGGTCCAGTAGTTCCTGAGATTTAGCGCGTTCAAACAAACAAACAAATTAATAAATATATACGGACAAATCACACAGATTGAGCTAGCCCCAAAGTAAGTTCCAGACTTGTGTTATAGGATACTAACTCAACGATACTATATTAATACATAGACTATAGAACAGAACTATAGACGAATAGACTTCGCCCGCTCGCTCGCTCCTGTTTTGATCGCGAGGAGCGAGCGAGCGGGCGAAGTCTTGGGCATAACAAAAATAACTTAGCAACAAAGGGGAGGATAGGTTCGTAAGGTTACTGTGATAAAAAACAAAAGCGAGCGAAGTCCCTGATATTACAAAAACAACTTTGCTCAAAGGGTAGGTCAAGTTCTACGTATAGCTTGTAACCAAATTAAAAGCGCATAAAAATCATATTGTTAAAATAGAGCACAGCGAGTTATATGAAATCCAATGCATTAAAATTACAAATTCGTCTAAGTTAATTCTAAAATACACTAAGTAAATTTGTTAATATAATGTACCTGTATGTCTATACATTTTGCTGTCTTGGCAAAAAATAATTTTGCTACTCATTGCCACCTATTAAACCGTACAATACGCGTAGGCTATTGGGTCATAACATCTCATGCTTTAGGGATGTAAATAATATTGTATGAGGCCTATGTGTTTTTGCTACCTGAGCAAAATATTGGGTCCCAGCTATGAAATTGGCGTTTTTTCCGCTTGCCATTTTGTTCCTAATGACAATAAATTTCAAGTAAACACATTTTTTATTTAAACTTGAAAATAACCTATATTATTAACATTCTGGGTGCATTATTTTTTTTTTGTTTTTGTGTATTTAATTATTTGAAAATGCTCATGAAAAGAACTCGTTTCAGGTTTGTCCATTTTAATCAAAAAATGTAGCCATATTTCTATTAATTTCTAACTTTTTGCAAATTTTAGAATGTCTAAATTAGGGTTAATGTGGTCGGTAACTACATGCAAAATTACATTTTTGCTAATTTATTAAACCCGAAATAAGACTGAAAACGTTAGTATGAAAAATTCACTTTGAAGTTTCAATAGAAAACGTCAATTTCATAGGTAAGGACCTAATATTGTATATTGTCGGGAAATAAAAGAAAATGAATCAATTTGCGTGTCCATTTCGCTCGTGTGAATTTTAAAGTTATTCAATATAGTTATTTAACTAAAGTAGTTACACTTTCGTGTTGTTTAATTAATTACATGTTTGAATATGATTATGTACTATAACAGTTACTTACATTTATTATTATCAAAAGTGCATTTATGAGTAATGACTTTGTCTAGTTTTATTCATTGTGAAACGCTCGGATGACGATGGTGATTTTTTCGTACGTTTCTTGTATGGTTCCCTTCAAGCAACACGGCTTCCGTGGCACGCTTTAATTTTAACTAGCAGTTCACCTCGGCTTTGCCTGTGGTACATAACTAGCCTATGGCACTATGAAGAATAATGTACTTATCCAATGGTGAAAGAATTTTAGAAATCGGTCCAGTAGTTCCTGAGATTTAGCGCGTTCAAACAAACAAACAAATTAATAAATATATACGGACAAATCACACAGATTGAGCTAGCCCCAAAGTAAGTTCTAGACTTGTGTTATAGGATACTAACTCAACGATACTATATTAATACATAGACTATAGAACAGAACTATAGACGAATAGACTTCGCCCGCTCGCTCGCTCCTGTTTTGATCGCGAGGAGCGAGCGAGCGGGCGAAGTCTTGGGCATAACAAAAATAACTTAGCAACAAAGGGGAGGATAGGTTCGTAAGGTTACTGTGATCGAAACAAAAGCGAGCGAAGTCCCTGATATAACAAAAACAACTTTGCTCAAAGGGTAGGTCAAGTTCATTACGTATAGCTTGTAACCAAATTAAAAGCGCATAAAAATCATATTGTAAAGAAGAGCACAGCGAGTTATATGAAATCCAATGCATTAAAATTACAAATTCGTCTAAGTCAATTCTAAAATACACTAAGTAAATTTGTTAATATAATGTACCTGTATGTCTATACAGGCTAATCTTCTGAACTACTGGAACGATTTTAATGGAGTTTTCACTGAAGTCTTAGCATTTTTAAATATTAGGGGGAATGCTCCGAATACTGATTATAAATAAACACTAACAATGAAGGCATCCTCTCTACTAGAGCGCAGCCAGGAAGGGCCTCTAAAGATTCAGAACGTTTATTTCGAAAAGTTATCTTATTAAGTATTATGCATTTCACTAATGATTGTTCAAAAGCTACAGACTACTAGCGTTTCGTCTCGGCGTTCCGCCCATCTGCAGAGAGGAAACGCCGAAAGAAACTCTTTTCAACTGTAGTCTAGTTTTCAGATAAATTACAAGTACAAAGAGTAAACATAGCATGGTCACAGAAATAGGCGAGGGTGACGAAAACGACTAGTCTTCTTTAGTTCATGACTCTGACTCTGTTCTTGACATTGCATTTTCATTAATATAACAAAAACCTAAAATAAGAAGGTACCATTACATATGCAGTCTCTTCAACGCTAATCATGATTTTTGCATACTTACCTACCTACCTAGGTACCGCAAAAAAGACTCTTAAATTTTTAAGTTTAAATTTATATAAATTTATGTACCTTCTAATCGCTAAGAAAATACATAAATTTAAGTAAAAAAAAAAATTATAGAATATTCGACAATATTGTGTAGCTTATTTAAGGCAAATAAAAAAAGTCGGTTATAAAATTCTTGTTTTTATTATACACCATAATAATGTAAATTTGGTAATGATAATTATCACCATTTTGCATAAAAAAAAAAACTTAAAAGAAACCGGTAGGTCAGGTACTATTCGGAGATACACAGAGCGTGTTTATAAACAAAAAATCATAGAGCCGTCGCCATTAGAAAATGTTGAAGCAACAAAAAAAGAGCTACGGCAAAACTGTTTACTAATTATCACAGCTATTTCCTACAGACGAAACTGCTTCCTTATTGACAGAATAGGAAGCAAACCGTTGAAACCGATCGATCATTGTCGGGTCAAGAATAATGGAAAAACAAATGCTTTATAAATAAAAGTCTTTTGTAAGTAAGAAGAAAGCGAAACGCAACAGTTTTATTATCAACAATTGCTTTTAAACTAATGGGGTCGGGCTAGCCAGAATTCTTTTACTTTTATTCTACTCCCATAGTTTAAAAAAAAAGGAATAAAATAACAAACCTTTTTAGAATCCAAACGTGTCAAATCCTTGCACTGGCACACTGTAAAAATAAAAGAAGAAAGATGCACTATTTTTTTTTCGGGCACACGCGTCGATCAGCGACTGGTTTTTGGCGGGAGAGACGTAGTCCGCGCCGCGTAACTGACGCCGCACGACTGAGCGCTGGAGCCTCGATTTGCCGCCAGTTTTCCATTTTGAACATGCAACCTGAAAACAATGATCGTTTGTTTATACCATGATCTAATAAGACAGGTGGAACCGGCTCTGTGTTGCGGTTAACTCCCATTTAATATTTGTATTGCTGTAGGCTATAGTTTTTAAAAAATTAAAAATTACTGTTCCAAGTGGGACAAATATGTACCTATGTACATATTTGTCCCACTTGGAACAATAATTTTTGCATAAGTTTTCTAATACAAGGAGTTTTTTCATGTAAACGGTGTTTGCTACATACTGACACCTAGTTACATAATGAAAAACAATATGAATTGCCATCTGCCCCTGGTCTTCACCCTTCTGATTAACCTATATTTTATTAACAAGAAGTTTATTTCCTATATACTTATTCAGAAAAAAAAAACAACAAACAGAAAATGAAAAAATACCATTAGTGAACAAAAAATTGTAATTTTGCACGCATTAATGTTGATCCCTGTGGCAAATGATGAAAAGTAGCCTTTGCAATTTTCCTTAACCCCAAATAATGCGTACGCAAAATTTCATTACGAATGGTTGGTTCAATAAACATACAAACTTACTTTTAAGCCATCTTCATAATCAGTCTATCTATTCCTGAAAACTGCATTAAAATCAATTGAGTAGTTTAAAAGATCTAAGGGAAACAAATGGCGGAAGTGACTCCATTTTATACTTCTGAAGAGGCGCGGCTTTTGCCCAGCAGTGGGACATAGAAAGCTAGCAAAAAAAAAAATGAGAATAAGGCAGGCCAACCCGTCTGGCCAGCGTGGAGAGCGCAGGCCAAATCCTCTGACTACTCAGGCTAGTATATGGCTCTGGTAGTACAGAGAGGGTCGTGCTCCTGCAGTGGAGACTAGAAAGACCTGATGATGATGATGATGATGATGATGAAGGCAGGTAAGGATGATTAATAATGAAAATAATGGTAGCTTTCAAGATGAAAAACACAAAAAGAATCAGCATGTTTTGTTTCTTTTGGTACAAAAAAATATTTCCTTTAATCTTACCCGGTTCATTACATATTTCTACCACGTCTAAACCTCAGTAATTAACACAAGGGTAACATCCAAATATTGATTTTGACGCACTTTATCTCAAGCGAATAAGGTGTATAATCGATTAGCAGATGACCGTATGAGCTAGCAATCTCAGCAAGGTTGGAGGTGACATCGCTAAACTTGACATCGATTTCCATACGTTATAAGTATTACAAATATTCTTGTCAAGGTTCGGTTGGTTCCCTTTTGGATGAGATATTTTTATTGCTTGGTTTGAGGGTCGGCGTGGTTATATAATTATGTCAGTTTTATCAAATACCAGAAGCCTGTTGGTTATTTGCAAGACCAAAAATATATAGTCAATGTAAGTGTTTTTGTTTTTCGTATGTGTAAGTGGCCAACACTGGTATCAGATTTTTCAAGCTGCCTTAAGGCATCTGACATAGCTTAACGACTGCCATCAACGATGACAGCCGGGACCAACGGCCTAACGTGCCTTCCGAAGCACGGAGGAGCTCGAGATATTTTTATGCCACTTGCGGTCACCCATCCAAGTAGGGACTGCACCAGGGGTTGCTTAACATACGTAAGCGCTCATAGAGCTCACACCCACTGGACCATCGGGCTCCTCGTCAATATGAGTGAATAATAATTATCAGCATCATCAGAACAATTTAGTCTCCACTGCAGGAGCATGACCCTCTCTGTACTTCTAGAGCCAGAGCAGTCAGAGGATTTGGCCTTCACTATTCACGCTGGCCAGACGGGTTGGAGAGGTCTCTTTAATGTTTGTTTAGCTTGTGTTTCCTAAGTCGCCTTCTACGACATTCACTGGAAGACTTGGAGTGGTCCTTTTCTACGGTGCCGGGAACCGAACGGCAAAAGTGAATAAAAATTATAGATACATATTTTAAAGGAAGGAACGTGAAATAGGTTTCTATTCAATTTTATAGAGTACTAGTATGTATATCTAAATGAATAATAATAATTAAAACTACTTAAAATTAATTAAATTATTTACAAATTATATAGTCCCTGCAAACCATCACCTCGCGGTAACGTGCCCAAGAGGCTGGCAGCATTGCCACGTTGGATGGCAATGCTTATCCTTTGTGCCAAGTAATTGCCAGCCCTTTGGTCACGTGATACCTCGATAAGCCTCTTTGACAAAAAGTCAAAGAGACGATGAGACGATGGGCTGATGGACCCCACGGATCCATGGTTTCAACCCAAAAAGGCTCAAATATGTAGCTATTAACGTGAAATTATTTTTTATTAAAACTAACGTCGATACAAAAATTAATAATTATTGATATGTTAAATACGGGTCACTCACGTATGAAGAGCTATAGGCCAACATATTTTTACCTATCCAGAGGGACGACTTCGTACGCGCGTCTCGCTTCAAATTCACCCTGAGGAAGACCTACGGATTAGGTTGAAACATATCAGCCTGAAGCCGACTTCATGCGTGTGTGATCCGTATTTTAACTATAGATAAGATTATAAGAAACAAAACAAAAAACTTAACTGTCTTTTTTAGGGTTCTCTCTTATTCACTTCACCAGGTATATACTCTTTGTACAGTAATCGAAGCAAAACTACAAAAACATTTTGAAAATATCATTATAAGGATACTCGCAAAATAACCATTCGAATATTCTGCTTGTATAGAATTGGATGAATGAAGATAAATTAGATTTGTCAGCTTCAAATTCGCTAAAATGCCTTTTGGCCACGATTTTTAGCCGGAAAATGTTTATTTCGTAAAAGCCTATGAACTTATATTATGAAAAAGTAAAAAAAAAATCGAGTGATGGGCTTGACGGGCTGAATCACCTCTTATATGGTACAATCTTCCTGTGCCGTGTGGTTCCCGGCAGAGTAGAATAGGACCAATCCAAGTCTTCCCGTGGATGTTGTAGAGGGCTAAAAAAAAGCTTATAAACATCAAATATACCTCTCGAACCCGTCTGGCCAGTGCGGAGAGTGTAAGCCAATTCCTTTTACTGATTTGGCTAATATATGGCTCGGGTAACAATAAAGATATTTGTATTTGTATTTGGTAGTACCTACAGAGAGAGTTGTGCTCCTGCAGTGGAGACTAAAAATGATGTTGATGATAATGACACAATCTAACTTGTATAAATATTCTTAAAATCTTTTTCGTAGCCAAATCGTGTCAAAATTTTCAAACTATATATCTAATAGCTGCCCAAAGGCAGCCTCTGCTGGCTAACGATAATTATCTGGCTTCTGTGGTGCAATATGATGGTAATTGATCATACAAAAAAGAAAAAAATATTTTAATACGGATTTATCGTGTTTATTATATTATTTACCCTGGTCACAGGTACATTAAGTTGACATTTGTATAAAAAAGATAAATGACAAGAAAATATTTTTTTTAGACCAATGTCAACTTAGTCTTAAAATTAATTTAAAAACCGTATTACAATTATTTTTATTGAAATGTGTAACAATCGCGAAACATTAAGAAACAAAATGATTTTCAACATAAACAAAGACCTATTGGAACTTTGGAACTTAACAAATTATTTTATTTTATTTTTTAGCGGGTAATTAAACTGATTAAGACTAACTAGCGGAAAACCATTACAGTTTTCTTAAAAGCGTAATAAATACTCGTAAGCCATACAATTTCATTAAAGACAAACAACATTACGTGTGGCCTACTCATTAGTTCCGGATCTGGCATTAATGAATAAATCCGGCAGCAATTCCACATCCAAATAACGTTTTTCGTTGTCCCTCGTAATTCCCGAGCATTCCCAAATACCGTAATTAAATAGAATTAATTCTGTACAGTTTTTCTGTTAGTTATATATGAGTGTTATGTTGGAAGAGAGTGCTTCTAGGCAATAAATCGATAAAAAAAGTCGTTGTTTGTATCAATTCAAAAACAATTTGTCGAGCTCCGTGGCGCAGCGGTCAACACGCCAGCCTGCGACACGGGGGTCCCGGGTTCGATCCCCGGTCAGGTCATGATGGAAAACGATCTTCTTCAGAATGACCTGGGTCTTGGATGTTTATCTATATAAGTATATGTTATAAAATATACTATCGTTGAGTTAGTATCCTGCGACACAAGTTCACAACTTAATGTGGGGCTAGCTCAATTTATGTGATATGTCCCTATATATTTATATATATGTCCCTATATATTGTAATATATAACGAGAAAAGATTCTTTGTTTGTTTGCAATGAATATGCACCGACACTAAGAACCAACTTTTAAAATTCTCTACTTATGGAAAGCTATATTATCTGCGAGTGACATAGGCAACAATTATCGCAGACAAAGTTCCGAAAGAATTACTGGTCTATTATAAATAGTATCGTTGATTTTCGCTAGTATCTTATGACACAAGTTCACAATTTACCGTTGGGATAGCTCAATTTGTATGACATGCCATTGCAATTAATTTTTTGAGGAATGATATGAAGGAACGGGGAGCAAGTGCCGATATGGTTGGTAACAGGAAACTTTGGAGAGAGTTGACATACAGAGCCGACCCCAAATAGGGAAAAAGGCAAGGAAGAAGAAGAAGAAGAATTGCTTAGCGAGAAAATGAAATGAATTAGACCAACTAACGGGAAAACAATTGTAGTTTCCGTAAAAGCGTATTAAAACCTCCTAAGCAATGTGTCCTTGTCCATACAATTTCATTAAACACAAACAACATTACGTGTTGCCTTCTCATTAGTTCCGGATCTGGAATTAATGAATAAATCCGGGAGCAATTCCACATCTGAATAACATTTTTCGTTGTCCCTCGTAATTCCCGAACATTCCCAAATACCGTAATTAAATAGAATTAATTCTGTATAGTTTCTCGGGGAAAATGTTATTTATATGAGAGTTGCCTTGGAATAGAGTGCCTCTAGGTAATAAATCAATTTAGTCTTTATTTATGTATTTTATTATTATTATATTATTTTATTATTTTTTTATTGTCTTTATTATGTCTTTACTTATATTATAAAGAGGATAGATTTGATTGTTTATTTGCATCGAATAGGCTCCGAAACTATACGACTGATTTTCAAAATTCTTTCATTTATAGAAAGCTTAATTATCTGCAAGTGAAATGGACTACAATTTACGCGGACGAAGTCGGGGAAAAATAACTATCTATGACACAAAGTTCTCAACTTACTGGGGGGCTAGCTATATAAAAAATTAAAATTATGTGCCATGTCTTTATATATTTAATTTATATTAAGCTGGAAACGAAAGTAAATTGGACCAACTGGCTGAAAAACCATTATAGTTTCCGTAAAAGCGTAATAAAACCTCGTAAGCAGTGTGACCTTGTCCATACAATTTCATTAAACACAAACAACATTACGTGTTGCCTACTCATTAGTTCCGGATCTGGAATTAATGAATAAATCCGGGAGCAATTCCACATCCAAATAACATTTTTCTCTCGTAATTCCCAAGCATTCCCAAATACCGTAATTAAATAGAATTAATTCTGTATAGTTATTCGGGGAAAACGTATAGAGTGCTACTAGGCAATAAATCAATTAAGTCTTTGTTTATATCTATACATTTACTTGTATTTTGGAGGACAAGGCCAAGATGGCATCCAAAAAGCTAGGTCTGCTCAACAGGGCAAAGCGATACGTCACCCCAGAGCAAAGACTGCTCCTTTTATAAGTTGCAAGTCCGTCCACACATGGAGTACTGCAGTCACCTTTGGGCAGGTGGATCCACTTGACTCGGTCCAAAGACGAGCTGTCAGAATTATCGACGATCCTAATATTACAAGCGGTATCGATCCCCTGAGTTTAAGGAGAGATTTTGCTTCTCTATGTGTGTTCTACCGTTTGTATAATGGGCTGTGCTCTGAGGAACTGTTTGAGATGATGCCTACGGCTACATTCTATCATCGCACGTCACGCCATCGACAGGGGGTTCATCCTCATACCTTAAATCCTAAATGGTCACGTACAGTACTCTTTGAAAGGAACTTTCTTCCACGTACGCTAAAGTTATAGAATGAACTCCCTGCTATGGTTTTCCCGAGATACTACAGTATGGGATTCTTCAAAAAGGGCGTGAAAAGATTTCTTCAGGGTCGGCAACGCGTGAGTGACACCTCTGGTGTTGCAGACGTTCGTAGGCTACGGTAACCGCGTTCCATCAAGTGGGCCGTATACCTGTTTGCCAACTTAGTTGTATAAAAATAAAAAATATAGAGTCTGAAATATTTATTTGCTGGTTATAAAGGCTATAATTGACTCGGTACGTAGTCGCGGAAAAATTGCTAATATAAGTACTTTAAGATAAGTGAAAGACAAGAACGTTGCGGTGACCGTCTAGTTTTAAGCTTATACTATTAAGTCTTGTATTGTCTTGCAAACACAAGCTAAACAAAGCTTATAAACATCAAAGATACCTCTCCAACCGGTCTGGCCAGCGTAGAGAGTGTAGGCCAAATCCTCTGACTACTCAAGCTAATATATGGCTCTGGTAGTACTGAGAGGGTCGTGCTCCTGCAGTGGAGACTTGAAAGACCTGATGATGATGATTGTCTTGCAATGACTATCTTCCATGCTGGTCTGGGAGAAAAGAAAAAGCGTAGAATGTACCAGCTTCGTCTCTTTCCGCGCAGATCGTAAAAGCCGATTGACAGAATGGGCGGAAGACTGAGTAATCATGTGTATGGAATAACTTACTTTTATAGTTGTCATTAAGACATATGCGACAAGAATCATGTGGCACTTGGATTACATTGAAAAGGAGCGCTGTGTGTAATAGGGAAATGTACTTAAGTGGAAATGGGCAGGTCACATAAGCCGTAGGGAGGATGGAAGATGGGGCCAAAAGTTGCTAGACTGGAGACCTAGGACGGGATACAGAAACCGAGGATAACCGCTGGCTCGTTGGAGCGATGACATCGCCAAGGATGCGGGTCCAACGTGGAGAAGAATGGCAAAAGACCTAGACTATGACGTCACTAGTCCATATCGGACTTCTCTTTCTTATTTAAACTTTAAAGTCTCACATCTTCGTCGTTAATTAAGATATTTTAAAAGTTCTTTCATATTTTTTACTGTGGTTATTAAGGATTATACTAAGCAAATAAAAAAATTACGTGCATACTCCCTATTACGAGTGTTATAAGGGCTACAGCTAACAATATATTCTTAACTTTAGAGATAGGACTTAAGGCATGAAATATCAGCAACAAACTTCAATTTAAGCTATGTTCCAAAAGTGAGGCTTTTCAAGATGACAGCAATTTCAGCATTTAGTTTTATGTCTGCCTAACTGCCTCCGTGGTCCAGTAAATAAGGCGTTTGCCTTGTTGACCCGGGGGTCGTGGGTTCGATTCCCATGGGAAGCATACTTTGTTAAGTTGTTTCCAGTTTGGTTAGGACATTGCAGGCATGAATCACCTGATTATCTGATAAAAAACGATGATTCCGTGCTTCGGAAGGCACGTTAAGCTGTTGGTCCCGGCTGCCATCTGGTAGTCGTTAAAGGAACCACGTCAGAGGCCGAGAAGCGGTTCCAAAGAATTCTGACACCAGGGTGTGCATGGTCATGGATAATTAACCACAAATAAGTTTTAACAAGTTTAAGTTTTAGCGCGAAGAACTAATGGCCGATGGGGCACAAAAGTTCATGAATGGCGACCACGTACCGGCAAGCGCAGCGTTGGATACCCACCGACCAGGTGGTCGGACGACCTAATAAAGGTCGCAGGAAGACGCTGGATGCAGGCCGCTTCCAACCGGTCATATTGGAAATCCTTGGGGGAGGCCTATGTCCAGCAGTGGACTTCTTGCGGCTGATAAGATAATGATGATGATGAAGTTTTAACATTTGATCTTTAAAAATCTTTAAATAACATCAAAATAATCATCAACATCTGAGCATATTCCCGGTTGCATCCTCAATGGTAACACTTCAGAGTGTTTCGCTAGCTATCCTAGGTAATTTGACGCGGTTACTGTCTTTTTTGCGACTAACTTCTGACCTCTGCAACCCAAAAGGAAGATCAGAACCAATCAGAACTAATCCTAGAATAGGTATATATATATGGACAAATCACACAGATTGAGCTAGCCCCAAAGTAAGTTCTTAAGTAAGACTTGTGTTATGAGATACTAACTCAACGATACTATATTTTTATAACAAATACATATATAGATAAACATCCAAGACCCAGGTCAGCAATCTGAAAAAGATCGTTTTTCATCTTGACCTGACCGGGGATCGAACCCGGAACCATCCGTGTCACAGGCTGGCGTGTTGACCGCTGCGCCACGGAGCTCGACAGGAGGTTAAAATAAACTAGATGATTTCCAGACTATCGCCATCTTGTTTTTCGCAATACTGAAAAGCGAGAAGTAGATAGTTTATCGTGCAATATAAACGGCGTCGCGGGAGCCATGCTACGGGGGCAGGATCCACAGTTTAACGTGCCTTTCGAAACACGGCAACATCTTTCTTTTCAGATAATCAGGTGATTGAAGCCAAGTGATACCCTAACTTCTTAGACATACAGCCGTAAAATTCGCTGAACGCTTTTGTAGTAAACGTGAAACCATTGAGTAGGTTTTATGACTTTGGGCTCTGTCTACCCCGCAAGGGATAAAGACGTGGTAGTTTGTGTGTGTGTGAAACCCTTATAGTTTCGCCATGCCCGTCTGTCTGTCTGCCCATTATTAAGTTCAGAGACTGTACTACTACTATAATTTAGTAAAGTATAAAGATGATTCCGTGCTTCAGAGGGACGTTAAGCCGTTGGTCCCGGCTGCCATCTGGTAGTCGTTAAAGGAACCACGTTGGAGGCCGAGAGTCGGTTCCAAAAAATCTTTGACACCAGGGTGTGCATGGTCGACTGACCGTGTCACCTACACGAAATGATGATGACTATAATTTAATCACACTGACAAGATTCAAGATTCAATCGTTTATTTAATAAAGGTTTCTTTGAACACTTATTAATTGTCATATCTGTGTTTAAGTACAATTTTTACAAAAAAAATTTTTTTTTTACGTCAATAATTATACTTATGGCTAAGTTTAGGCCGCTTCCAAAGCGGAGTGCAGAAGAAGCGGCAACAAACTGCACAGCGCATTTTCTCCAAGCGACGTCGACGACAAAGTCAACGACAAAGTATAAAAATAAATATAAGAAAAATATTTTTTAGTAATCATTTATGTGGAATTTTATTTGAGATAGGTCTTTCAAAAATATCGTCTGTGCCTGAACACCATTCTTTGAATAAGGGATCCATTTGTGATTATACTATGCAAGCTTATGGTCAAAATGCTCATTAGTGTTCTATCTCTATAAGTTAAGTTACTTAAGAAACGTGAATAAAATTCAGTTCAGTCAGTAGCGTCTATAGTAAAGTTACAACGAAAACTTTATAGTTTTCGTTATAATTAGCTATATAGCTATTATTAGCTAAGAAGGATTAACAAGTCAAAGAGAATCAGATAGTCGACCGACTTTTAAATGACGTACAACTACGGAACCCTAAACTGCGCGTGGCTCGACACGCATTTGGCCGGTTTTATTTCTTAGATTCTTCATATTCAAACTGACATAAGCATGTGTGTTCGCGCTAACGCTACGCGCCCTATATCGCACCATCGACTTTTCATTAATTTCCTTTGACGTGGCAATGAGTCGCAGTGAAATCGCACTCGTCACGGTGAACGACCATCGAGTTATTGGAAATGCAAAGTGTTTCAAGTTCATAACTGATTCCATCAAGCCCATAGTTTTGCTAAAATTCAAATATATACTTACT
Organism: Rhodophaea formosa; assembly: GCA_963082605.1. Lineage (NCBI taxonomy): Eukaryota > Metazoa > Arthropoda > Insecta > Lepidoptera > Pyralidae > Rhodophaea > Rhodophaea formosa. Next base: position 2,685,957 of record OY720218.1, on the reverse strand, counting down.
ACCCATTCGTTAAAAAAAACTTTTATGAGACCTCATTAAATAATATAATACAAGGAACACGTCGAAAGAAAATGAGTTTGAAGCCACTCATGGGACATAATCAGAAAAAAATACGGACTGCGTTTTATGATCCTGTATCTTAATTCTTCAGTTTTACGCCCTTAGCTACTCACCTGATCATCAAACATATGACGAGTAATCTACCACCGACATTCACTGGAAGAGGTTACTCAAGCCCGTCAAAATTACCAACTTTTTATGGAATATTTCGTCATTTTCACTCAAAGTCCAGGGCTAGAAAAACAAACAAGGGAGGCATACGGCCCTGATGCAAAGCGGTTACCGTAGCTTATGGATGAATAAAAGACTTGACGAGCTCCGTGGCGCAGCGGTCAACACGCTTACCTGCGACACGGATGGTCCCGGGTTCGATCCCCGGTCAGGTCAAGATGAAAAATGATCTTTTTCAGATTGACCTGGGTCTTGGATGTTTATCTTTAAATGTATTTGTTATAAAATATAGTATCGTTGAGTTAGTATCCCATAACACAAGTCTTAATTAATTAAGAACTTACTTTGGGGCTAGCGCAATCTGTGTGATTTGTCCGTATATATTTATTTATTAAAAGAGCCACGTGCGTTGTCGACCTTTTAACATTGTTTCAAACTCTTTTGAAATAACCCCATATTGTATTCTCTGGGGAAAATCATGAAATTTGTACGGAAACGATTATTCTTAAGGATCCCAGCATTGTTACACAAAGTGTTCATTTTGACGGGTTCAGTCACGACTTCAAGAAAATGTAAGAGTATTATCAGGGGGTAAGGATACCTATATAAAGTAGATACTTTTAAGCTGGCAAGAAAGTACTCTTTTCATCAATACCTAGTACATTGAAACATAAGAGGAGTCATTAAACCTAATCCGAACTAATATTATAAATGCGACAGTCAGTTTGTATATGTTTGTTTTTTTTTTGTTTGTTACCTCTTCTCGCTTTATCTACTGAAACAATCTTCTTGAAATTTGGCATACACATAGGTTAGGAAACTGAGAACAAAGACAATATAGATATATTATATTGTCTTTGACTGAGGAGGAGTTAGGGTACCTCTCATCCCGGAAAAAAAAGTGTTCTCGTGGGATATGCGATAAACGACTCGGCAAATTTACACGGCGAAATTATACGCAAGCGAAGCGAAAAAGCTAGTAGAACTAATTAAGATTTTAATACTACTTTTTTGTTTTTCATGTATGTAAGTGGCCAACACTAGTGTCAGAACTACTGAAAAGGATCGATAAATAATTAAATAAATATATAGGGACATATCACACAAATTGAGCTAGCCCCACAGTAAGTTGTGAACTTGTCGCAGGATACTAACTCAACGATACGATATCGATAACGAAACGATACTATATTTTATAATATATACTTATATAGATAAACATCCAAGACCCAGGTCAATATGAAAAAGATCGTTTTCCATAGTGACCTGACCGGGGATCGAACCCGGGACCCCCGTGTCGCAGGCTAGCGTGTTGACCGCTGCGCCACGGAGCTCGACCGTTAATAAATGTTACTGATATCGACACTTAACTTTCGCTATCGACACACCTTATAAAGAACCAATAGCTTCACTGACCACGAGCGATTCGCCGTAGACATACTTAGAAATAGACTAGCAACTCTGAACCGATTTTAATGCCCATTGAACTTGTAGGAAAAATTTAACGAGTAGGTTTTAAATGCATCGCATTTGGAGGTCCGGTAGAGTTATCACGGAACAAACATATCTACATACATAATTTTTTACATATATACGAAAAATGTTTTTGCACCGCAACTAGAGTTAAAATTCATCCTCGCTTTCGCTTGCTCAGTTAATTACATATCTCGTGTGTTTTTACCAAAAATACGAGCGTTAAAGGGCACCATTAACATCTAGTTTTTACACGACTACCAAGAAAAGGAAATTAATGTAAGGGTAGTTACGGTTAGAGTTCATGTATTTAGTATGTAAGTTTTTTCGTTCCAGCATATTTACTAAATACATGAAGCGATTTGATGTCCAGGGTTTCTTTTAATCCTTAAAATACCCCAAGTAATATTTGGCAAGTCAGTATTGTTTTCATTTTTGTTTAAAAATATATTGTTATTTTAATACTCCCAGCATGAACATTCACACTTTTATTATAATATTGAGAAGTAAAACATACTTATTGTTTGTGTTAATGCAATATTCTCTGAGACCAAACAACCGCTTATGATATTAAAATTTTTGCATTAATTTTTACTACCTATTATATCCTATTAAAAAATAAAAGTTCATTACCGTTCACTGCACAAAATTGATCTTACAAGTTATGTTTTACATCTCAAATTTATTAATTAAGCGTTAATGGTCATACTGGGGAGTACCAGACTTTTTGCGTGTTGTCTTTATTTTGAGAATTTTGTGTTCTTAAAATAACTTTTCTTAATGATCTTTTTTGTATCATTTACATCCGCATACTCGAAACCTCTAAGCATAGTAAGATTGTTCTCAAAACTCGTCCTGTCAGTTTGTCTCTAAAGCGTGTCGTGGTATTAGCTATATTTATATGGGATTATCGTTTTTCCTTTACTCTTAGAAGAGAAATAGAGTTTTTTGGTGGGAAGTCAAGGGGTTCAGTTGTCGTTTGCCTTATACAAATTTGCAAATTGATTTAAGTGGACTTTATAATATGAAATTGGTGTAGTTTGGTGTTATAAATGCTCGTGCTCGAGAACAATTTGTGAAATAGTTAAAGTAGACTGTTAAATGGACTCGTATAGATTTGTCGCCAAAATCTCCCACGAGGTTGCCAAAGAACATACGCCATCTTTGATGCCACAAACCGTACAACACCGATACTTAGTATCTCATTATACTGGACATTGGCAGAATCACTGAAATCTCGGTGGAAGCCATAATTAAAAAGAAGAAAGAAGAAGAGAAATACAAAAGTATATTACTTACAGATATACTCAAAAAAGCAACGAAGGATCCTTTTATCGGATCATTTACTAGACTAAAGTTTAGAATTTCTCCCGCGCAGAGACCGAAAGCTGATCAAACGAATGTCTGACAGACAACCTGGGGATTTATATAATAAAGAATACAAGTCACTTATTTTCATTTCAATGAATAAATAAGAAAACAATATATACGGACAAATCACACAAATTGAATTAGCCCCAAAGTAAGTTCGAGACTTGTGTTATGGGATACTAAATCAACGATACTATATTTTATAATAGACTAGCAGTTACCCGCGACTTCGTCCGCGGTGACTTCAGGTTTGGAATGCGGGGATTATAAAATATGACGCTACAAAGCGGTAAACTAAACATATACCCCGATTTACCCATGTTACTCATAATTTTTGCCGTTCTCAATTCACACGAAATTTCATACAAATATGTCCAAGGAATAAAAAGTTTCATATAAACTTTAATCCTCTATTTCACCCCCTTAGGGGATGACTTTTGAAAAATCCTTCCTTAGTAGATGCTTACGTCATAAGAGGAATACGTAAGGAAAATTTCAAATTTCTAGCAATAAGGGATTGGCCTGCGCGTGATCTTTGATAATTGCCCATTTTTTAAAGTATTCAAATGAATATAGTATGTTATCCTTAATATATAGACATATGCCATCGCGGACTTTTCTGTAGACCTAAATAAGATACACAATTCTACCATACATTGTTTTGTTATATCTCAAAGGGTTTAGACAGCGTTTTCGTTGAAAGCTCCCAAACGGCTCATTTTTTTACGACACCTCCAAGAAATATCGTTGGTACATATAAAAATGTATACAAAAACTTAACAAACTATATACTAAAATCTTCCTCGAGAACCATGCTATCCATTGGAGAAAACCGCATGAAAATCGGTTCGGTAGTTTTGGAGTTTATCGCGAACAGACAGACAGACAGACAGACAGACAGACAGACGCGGCGGGGGACTTTGTTTTATAATATGTAGTGATACTTATATAGATAAACATCCTAGACCCAGGTCAATCTGAAAAAGATCATTTTTCATCTTGACCTGACCGGGGTTCGAACCCGGGACCATCCGTGTCGCAGGTAAGCGTGTTGACCGCTGCACCGCGGAGCTCGTCAAAATGAAAGGAATGAATGAAAACTATAACATTGAAATTCTTTGATCTACTCAGCTAAGTGGTCATCGAAAGTGTCCATTGCTCAACGCGATCATCCTATTAACACACACATTACTACTGGGATTTGCGTAACTCTGCTACCGAACGATATCGGGCGTAAATTACGAGGGAATAGAACTGGGCCCATAACCTAAATGATCGTCGAGTAGATACTTATACATACATATTATCACGTCTTTATCCCTTGCGGGGTAGATAAAGCCCAAGGTCATTAAACCCAAAGGCCATGTTTAGCGTGTTAGTGGTTGTTAAGGTGGAAAGCGGAATGGCTTACGGTGTTTTATGGCTGAGTTCTGGTGACTTCCTTCCGTCTTGACGATCAGACCCGGACATAAATATAAATATAAAATAAAAATAAATAAATATATACGGACAAATCACACAGATTGAGCTAGCCCTAAAGTAAGTTCTTAGTAAGACTTGTGTTATGGGATACTAACTCAACGATACTATATTTTATAACAAATACATATATAGATAAACATCCAAGACCCAGGTCAATCTGAAAAAGATAATTTTTCATCTTGACCTGACCGGGGATCGAACCCGGGACCATCCGTATCACAGGCCGGCCGGTGTTGACCGCTGCGCCACGGAGCTCGTCCTCTTAATAATGAAGTGTTCGCCAGGACAAATTAAATAAGTCAATACATTCATTAGGCTTATGTTGTTTATGTTTTGTGTGCTGGTTGACATCCCCCTCATTGGCACTTGTCAGTGGCACCTCAAACACTACCACTCTAATCAAAACATGCAGACCTGCGCGCTCCAGCCCAACAATTGAGAACCCTATCGAAGGTACTTTGCCGCAAACCACGTTTTCTTATATACATTTGGCTAACAATAGTGTAAGAATCTGAAGTAAAAAAAAATCTATGAAGTACCGAGGTTCTTCAACACAATTACATGAGAATAGTACAATATGAAGGAAATTGGGAAACAAATATAGTTTGTTATATTTTTTTACAAGTGAAGTTACACTTCTCCGCTCTCACTACTTTATGACTATAACGTACTTAATATGATTGATACTCGTCCTTTGTCATTTTTATCTGTGATTCTCAGACTCAGCCTCTTATGATACCTACTTAATTTGATAGCCGTAATTTGGCTGAGAGGTTTTATTGGTCTCGAGTTATAATTATTAGCTTTTTTCTTAAACTTGTATAAAAGTTGATTGTCGTAGATGGCGATTTAGAGGAAAAAAGCTTATCAAACCTAATAAACATCAAAGGGACCTCTTCAATCTGTCTGGTTGTATATAAAAACAAGAATAATAATTTTTTTTTCAATGAAATTTCAATGGACTTACATCGTGGTTACAACGAGTTTCATTGCGATATAATGTAGTTAAAAAAATAATATTCGTATTAAATTAAGAAATAAGATATGGAGAAAAGAAGAGTATCAAATAGCATTGCGGATGCATAAAAAAATACCTATAAAAATAATGTTTTACCTCAACTATTCTAAACAAAAATATGTATAAAGCGGAAACGGAAATCTTGAAGCAAAATATGATTTGATCTAGATTTGATCACAAGTTCACACACGACTTCGTCGTGAATAACGACGATATTGAACATGAGATGAACTTTTATATCTTCAAGAACATCTTTTCAATTCAATTGGGTTATATTCAGTTCAAATGTGAGTATATTTTTATAGAACTTTCCAGTCCAAAATCAAGAATTTTCTTCGTAAACATATGTGCATTTGAAATGCCTAAAATGTTGAGAAAATTCTCATGTTGTTTGAATATTTACTCCAATCTTTTACAAATAAAATGAAAAGCGGAAACGGAACACTTGAAGCAAAATATAAATATGATTTGATTCAGATTTGATCACAAGTCTACACACAACTTCACCGTGAAAAACGACGATATTAAACACGCACACACAAATTCTTTTCAATTCTGTTGGATTCTATTAAATTCACAAAATACAAAGTTTTAATTCGTATATATGTGTATATTTTAGATTCCTAAGACGTTGAGAAAATTCTGATAATGTTTGAATACCTATTTACTCCAATCTTTGAAAACTAAATGTAAATCGGAAACGGAAAACTTGAAGTAAAATGTGATTTGATCACAAGTCTACACAAGACTTCACCGTGAACACGAAACAAACTTTTATATCTTCGAGAATATCTTTACAATTCTGTTGATATTTTTATCCAGCTTACAAGCACAAAATCAAGAATTCCTCTTTGTATGCATATGTGTATTTGAAATGCCTAAGATGTTGACGAAATTCGTATGTAGTTTGAATATTTACACCTCTCTTTAAACTAAAATAAATAGCAAAAACAGATATCCTGAAGGAAAATATTTTTTCACCGTGAATAACGACGATATTGAACACGAGACGAACTTTTATATCTTCGAGAATATCTTTACAATTCTGTTGGATTACTTTGAATGGAGGAAAAATAAAGTATTATTATATATAACAACATAATACATTTTCATCTTATTGTAATTACGTCCAATGTGTGTTATGTGTGTCAACCATTTTTTGAAGTCGGTAAGTAATATTCAAAAAGGATATTCATTCGACTTATATCATAAAGAATAAAAAAATATCGTTTGATTAATTGGAATAACCTCTGAAACTATTGACCGATTTTCAAAATTCTTTCACCACTAGAAAGCTAATTGATCTGTAGGTGACATTGGCTATGATTTATGCGGACGAAGTTGCTAGTATGTAATATTATGGTCAGAATTGCTCAGTTATTTGTTTAAAAATATATTAGTGTAAACTTGTTACTTGACATGTGTGCCTGACTCATAAGTGTATGTATGTTTGTCTGCGTATATATCAAAAACTGAAGTAGGATAATATTTAAAATATTACATTTTGTCGTTAAGATTATGTAGATCAACTTAGGAAACAGTATAAGTTTCATTTGAATCGATGTTAGAGTTTTTGAGATAAAGAGTAAAGTGTCTATCAGTCACAATAATAAATAATAAATAAAAAAATTAAAATCGAATTCGGGTATAAAATTAAATAAAAAAATTAAAAAAGAAATTATTTAAATTTTTACCCGAATTCGCGTACCCCTTAGGGTAAGGCATCAAAATTTTTCCTTTGGACGTCTATCAACGGGCCACCTTGTATAGATAAACATCCTAGACCCAGGTCAATCTGAAAAAGATCATTTTCCATCTTGACCTGACCGGGAATCGAACCCGGGACCATCCGTGTCGCAGGCAGGCGTGTTGACCGCTGCACCACGGAGCCACAGTAATAATAGAGTGTTGAAGAAAGTTCAATTATTTCAAAACAAGACATATTTGGAACATCCTTTTTCTTATTGTAGCAAAATAGCTTTTTTTTGTGTAACTCACCAAAGTTTCAGCTGAATCAAGTAAACGCTTGTGAAATGAGCTCCCTCCGGAAGTTGTGTCTGCGTGCTTTGAATAGGAGTCCTTCGAAGGGGTGTTTACAGGTATCTTAGGAGTTTGAGCAGATGTCTATGGGTGACGGTGAACACTTTCTATCAGGTGGCTCGTCTGCTATTTGCCGTCAAACATCATAAAAAACTCTCTCTCTCTCTTTCGAGCATGTTCCCGGTTGCATCCACAACAGGGGTATTCCAGAGCCAGGGATCACCTTACGCATCGCTTCTAAACCATTTTGGAAGTTATTCTATCAACTTCTTCCTACCAGGTTTGACGAGCTCCGTGGCGCAGCGGTCAACACGCCTGCCTGCGACACGGATGGTTCCGGGTTCGATCCCCGGTCAGGTCAAGATGGAAAATGATCTTTTTCAGATTGACCTGGGTCTTGGATGTTTATCTATATAAGTATCTCTCATAAAATATAGTATCGTTGAGTTAGTCTCCCATAACACAAGTCTCGAACTTACTTTGGGGCTACCTCAATCTGTGTGATTTGTCCGTATATATATTTATTTATTAGGTTTACCGCCGCCAAATATTCAAATGGTAATATTAATAAACAAAAAATCAGTTTTGCACCAACCGAGGTCGGGCAGTTTTTGTCGTTACTCGCGTTACGGATAAAGGGTGAATAAGGCCAGAACGCGCTCCGGCTAGGATTGCCAGGTGTCCGGATAAAGCCGGACACAGTTCAGATTTTAGTGAGAGTCCGGTTTGTCCACTTAGGCTTATTACACAACCTGCAGGCCTATTTGCAAACTTTTGACAGCTACGGTGTATATCATTTTCATGGTAACTTCAATATTCATTACGGCTTCGGTATGAATGACTACTTTTATTTAAGATATGAAAACCGTAATGGATGCTAAAGTGACAATCAAATCGTTGTTACCGAGTTAGCAAATCAGCCTGCAGGTCACTTGTGGCTATACATAATCAAATTTCAATATCTTCGACTGTGGTATATCGTCCCAGACCACACACCATGCCAAAAAACCTGCACACTGGATGTCCAGTACATGCTAGTAGTCTAATATTGGGCGAAAAAGGAAATTTTCCCGTTGAATCGATAAAAAGAAGAAGTGAAATTTATAAATTCTCTTTGCAATCCATCCTTCCAGATCTCTGGGTTGATTGTTTGTAAACTAAGACTAAAAAAATATGATCTGGCCTTCTGGTTGCTTTAACATGCCTTCATAACCTCGGGTGTGGCTCAACTGGTCGATCTGGCAGGCCTTTATACCATCGTGTATACACTCATGTCCACTGGCCCTTCAGGCTATGAATACTAATCGGCGGTCCATCAGGCATATTACAGTTGGCTGTCTCTCCAAGACTTGCGCACACAGTCAACGCCTAAAGCCGAGGTCCGTCCCTCCTGGGGACCTTTGGTGATGTTCGCCTTACAAGTTGTGGGCACTCTGCTCTTACCTCAAAAGTCCGGTAAAGTAGTAAAAGCTCACTTGAAGCTATCTACATAGTACATTAAAAAAAACTCAACTGACTGCTCTGTCCGGTAATTTACTGAAACACCTGGTAACCCTAGCTCCGGCAGACTTTCAGTTTCAAGATCAGTTTCAGTTTTACTGGAGCGAGAATGATTGCGTCGTGAAATTTAATTAACTAATTATTTACCTACTTAGTTCTGAATGCGTTCGGAATGAACATGTAGCTTTTAGACTTTAAAGCATAGAATAATAAAAAGTATACTCAGAAAAGAGCACTTGTCCTAGACCATTTGATTTTTGAAATTAAGAAAGCAATGAAATTGATTAGTGTGGGCAAAATTACTTTGTGTGATGGTGTGGTGGTGATAAAAAAGTGCAAACTACTAGCCGCACGACTCTTAAGGGGGCACACTAGGCACAGTAGCGACGCCAATCATTTTATTCTTAATACTTTACAAATAGAAAGAAATTCAAGAATATAAACAATATAAGCCTTAGTACGAGTAAATAACCTGAAGTATTTTTGGAATCATGTTTTAATATTATGAGAATCAGTCATTGAGAGAAAAAGTGATAACCGCCAAAAACGGCCGTTTTTGGCGGTAATCAGATTCTCATAACTCTCACTGATTCCGATAATAATAAACATGATTCCAAAAATACTTCAGGTTATTTACTAAGGCTTATATTGTTTATATTCTTGAATTTCTTTCTATTTATAAAGTATTAGGAATAAAATGATTGGCGTCGCTACTGTGCCTAGTGTGCCCATGTTTGCAATTCCCCTGATTAACTTTTATACTAAACCCCAAAATCAAAACACTTTCTTAATTAAAAAATATATACGGAGAAATCACTGAAATGACCTAGCCCCAAAGTAATTTTGAAACTAGTGTTATGATATATTAACACGACGATACTATACTTTATTACAGATTCAATACTATATTCTGGATTCATAATAAATTGAATACACGGAACAAACTTTGAATATTTGAATCTCCTTGAACACGAGTATTAAATAAATCCAAAATAATTCCTATAATTTCTTTCCCAAGATTCAATAGCTCACAAAATTTGTATACAAACGGCCTACTGCTCAATATACCGAATAATTCGATAGATTTAAATCGAGGTCGAATTTTTGTGTGCACAATGTCATTTTCTGACAAATATCGGAGAATGACGAGGGTCTGAAATGCCTTCATTGTCGCGTGAAATGCCATTAAGAGGTAGGAAATTTATTAGAAAAATGAAAATGCTTGACGCTGCGCCGTTCAATCGATTTGAGTAACGTTATGGCTCCAGATGACAAAGTATTAGAATTTTGAACGACGTAGATATTTGAAAAGAATTTAAAATAAAAGACAATATGTCTATTTCCGGACAATAACAGAAAGTCTTCTTTCTACATTGTCTATCTTTCATTATTTTGCGAAATATAGTATACTTGCTGTTGCCTGCGGCTTCGCCGGCGTGATTTATAGCCTGTGTCACTCTCAGTACTGTGTGTATGCAGAAGTTCATGATGATCGGTTCAGTAGATACGGCGTGAAAGCGTAACAAACAAACAAACTCACTTTCGCATTTATTATATTAGTTGGGATATTTCACAATACATTTAAATATAATAACCATACGATTTTTTTTAAATCTATGCTAATAACAATAATTTATTACCTACATAAATACGGCTGATACGGCGTTCATATGTTTATTTAAAAAAAAAACTACACAGGTCTTACCTGTTTCAAACACCAGCCCACATAGTATGATTTGTATTATACATGGCGAAATTTTGATCGTTCTGGACCCTTAAAGGGGTGATTCAGCCCGTCGATATGAACCATTTTTCCTATGGGACCAATGCTGGAAACTCAAATTTTATTTCGACATTTTCATACAAAAGTGTTCAGCCGCCCGGGCAATTTGTATAGGAATGTCGAAATTTTTTTCGAGTTTACAGCATTTGTCCCATAGGAAAAGTTGTTTATATTGACTGGCTGAATCACCCCTCTAATGGTCCGGAACGACAAAAATTTCACCATGTATTAATTAAGCTAACCTTATAAAAAATAAATATATTTTTGTGAGAAGAAATTAATTTATTATTATTTTAGGTGATTTGGTAAATGGATTTGGTAAATCACACCAAGTAATAATAATAGGCTGAAGAAAACAAATTTTAATTATTATACGTATAAATAAACGCCGTGTTGTTCCCGGCAGAGTAGAATAGGACCACTCCAAGTCATCCCGTGGATGTCGTAAAAGGCGACTACGGAAACACAAGCTAAACAAAGCTTATAAACATCAAAGAGACCTCTCCAACCCGTCTGGCCAGCGTGGAGAGTGTAGGCCAAATCCTCTGACTACTCACGCTAATACATATATGGCTCTGGTAGTACAGAGAGGGTCGTGCTCCTGCAGTGGGGACTAGAAAGACCTGATGATGATAGGTATAAATAAATATGTACACTTATAAATTTTCTAAACTAGCTGCAACATAAAAACATTAGAGACGAAAAGTCTGTTCAAATTATTATGTATTGAATCAGCACACGTTTTTTTCTTTCGCTATTTTTGTATGGGTCGCTGACTCTACCTCCTGAACATTCAAATTTAAACCGTGCTGTGTTACAATAAAGTTTGTTTTTCAATATTTTTTGGTAGTTGTTGTTATTTAGGAAGCTTATTGTTTTTTTTTTTTATTTGTGGCTGTAGGTTATTAGATCTGTGTGCTAGTGTGTTATTACGTATCATCACATTGATAATGACTTGATGAGTTTTCAATTGAAATCGATTTGATAAAAACTTGATGAATATGGTAGATAATATATTGTTAAAAAATATCTGGTAGAAACGTAGTATGATAGTAAGTACTCTTTAATGATTATAATTTTAATAATAATTAGCTGAATGTTGAAGGGGACATAATAACGAGAAACCCGATGGCTCGGTGGTTGTGAGCATTATTAGCACTCACGCATGTTAAGCAACCCTGGGCACAGTCCCCACTTAGATGGGTGACCGCAACTGGCATAAAAAAAATATCTTGAGCTCCTCCGTGCTTTGAAAGGCACGTTGAGCCGTTGGTCCTGTTAGCCATTGGGCTGTCATCAATGATGGTGGGGGATGCAGTCTGATATGTCAGATGCCTTTAGGCGTGTTTGCTATCTAATGTGAATAACTATACACTCACTGCGGGTTTTAATTTAATGCTGCCTTTCATTGTTGTATTTTAACTTTTATATTAAAATTGACGTGGCAATTTTACGTGGCAGTACGTCATTTTTAGGTTAGAAAGAATCAAGGAGTTTCCGGGGGAACATAGACGAGAGCATAGAAAAAATAAAAATAAAAAAATATTTTTGGTTTGTCTATGGCACGCTGGATCGTGTAGAGGTTTAATGGTTTTATGTTATTCTTAATTGTTTTTGTTTTTGTGTCGTTTTGTATAATATTGTGTTATGTATTCTTAGATCCATGGTTATGTATGTGTTATTGTGTTAGGCGCTACTGGCATTGGTGCGTCGTTGATGTCACTATAGGTGACGGCTGAAAATCAGTGCTGGCCATCTTTTTGTTCAGCGTAACACTGAGCCGCCACCTTTTGTAGTGCACAATGCTTAATTTTGTACTGTTTTTTGTTTGTTTTTCTCTTTTAGTTTTTGTGTTCGACAATAAATAATATTTCATTTCATTTCAACTTAAAAAATCTGACACCAGTGTTGGCAACTTACACACAAAAAAACAAAACAAAACACGACACAATTTTTACCTGACAGATCGTCATTAGCTTTTCGTGGTCCACTGCTGGACATAAGGCTCCCTTTGTCTGCGCCATACCTTTCTATCTCTTACTATCAAATACAAATACAAATACAAATAATCTTTATTGTGGATCACAGGTAAAAAGCTCTTATAAAAAAGTTAGTGCAGCCGTGTCCTGTCCAAATTTGGACGTACAATAATGTGGGTCAAAAATCTATACAAGTCGAAAATATAATTATTACATATTGTCATTTAAATAATCATTAATAGAGTAATAACATTTCTGAGTCAAAAATAATTTCAATTTGTGTTTAAAAGTCCGTACATTGAAATCCTTAAAACTGTCGGGTAACTTATTAAAGATAACGGATGCCATACCAAAAATGCTTTTTTTCATCAGCGCTGTGTTATGGCCGCCGGTTACTAATTTATATTCATATTGTGGTCGAATATGTCCAGCTCTCTTTCTTGTTTCTTTAAATGTTGCAAACAAATCGCGAGCCAGTTCTTCCCAGTAGTGGTCTTAATATCGTCGACATTTTTAGACTAACACTCGGTGACAGCTTTACTCCACCTGCCATCGTTCCTTCTAGCCAGGTGACTTGCCCAATTCCATTTTAACTCATACATTACATACATACGAGTATAGTGTGGTTCCCGGCAGAGTAGAATAGGACCACTCCAAGTCTTCCCGTGGATGTCGTAGAACGCGACTTAGGAAACACAAGCTAAACAAAGCTTATTAACATCAAAGAGACCTCTCCAACCCGTCTGGCCAGCTTGGAGAGTGTAGGCTATAATCCTCTGACTGCTTTGGCTAATATATGGCTGTAGTAGTACAGAGAGGGTCGTGCTCCTGCAGTGGAGACTAAAAAGACCTGATGATGATGATGATGAGTATAATCACGTTTTTATCCCTGCGGGGTAAAATGTAGTCAGAATAAATGAAATAAGCGAAATTGATTTTTATATTTAGTTAGTTGTAATATAAATTTCTTCCACACTGGTATGCCAGAAGAGGAAACACGTAGAAAATACCAGCTGGTTCTCTTCCCGCGCAAATCGTAAAAGCCGATAGAGGGAGTGGGCGTCAGGAATCATGTCAATATGCGATGTGACTCTGACTAGCAACCTATCACTATTTTCAATCCATTCTTACCTACAAGTTCACCAACATGCTAAACATGAACTGAAGATTTTACAGACCTACGCTCTGTCTACACTGCAAGGTAAAAAAGACGAGATTGTATGTATCCCAACTTATATTATAAATGCGAAAATGAGTTTGTTTGTTTATTTGTTTGTTACGCTTTCACGCCGTATCTACTGAACCGATCATCATGAAATTTTGCATACACATAGGTTGGGGTACTGAGAAGGACATAGGCTATATATCACGTGGGCGAAGCCGCGGGTAACAGCTAGTGGTATATAAATATATATTTGATAGAGCACATTCTATTAAGAAGTGCAACTCTAGTTTGTGCGAAATTTCGTGGACATGTCAAAAGATAATACTACCGCGGTGGTATGGCCATAACCATCTTAGATGTCTTCAAAATATCAGTTTGACCCTCAATACCAAAAATACATATTTACTAACATCTTGCACGTCAATTTGTGTATCAAAGACTTCATTCAAGAATATTTCATATTTCAATGACGATGGCAGTACCAGGCACTTAGTGAGAAAAACCGTGTGACGTCACCATCTTTTTTCTTTCTATCAACAATAACAATCCATCATAACAATGGATTTTTATTCTTATTTTTTACATAATAAGGTCTGTATTTACACTAGCAAATAGATTTTCCTTATAATAGACAAGTCACTTGTTGGTGCAATTCCTGTAATTGATTTTAAGCTCTATGATTAAAGTATAAAGTGCAATTTGAAAATAGAACAGATTTATTTTTAATTGCTATTCATCTGAGTGCTAAACAACTTTGACTTTTCTTCTCAGTTATTGCAAAATGTGTCTTATGTTGACACTTTAAAGTGCATTCAAGTGTAGAGGATAAGTTTGTTGTTCAATATTACATAAGCCAGTGACTGTACTTGACTTCTAACTTACTTGATGAACTGGTACACTTGCGCACACAATGGACATGTTGACTAAAATTTTTTTCATGTTGCTATGTAAAGACATGCCAAAAATAAACACAATAGTGACAGAAATACATTTCTAAACAAAAAACTCTTTCAGTTATAAAAGTTTTAAAGACGCATGTTTTTAGACGTGAAAACGCGCAGCTGATATGCCTACATATTTGTGACGTCACAAGCTTGTATTTTGTATGGGTGGCGTGAGAACTGTTTGGTAGCTATACGAAATATTTCGTTCATGGTAATGGTTTCACAATAAAAGTTGCTATAAATTTTGCAGACTTAAATACAGTATAATTGTAATTAAAGATTTTCATAGGTACTTTAAAAAATGGTCCTATTCAACCAACTTTAAAGAAGCTTTAAGATCACTTAACGAATCGATATCAAATTAAAAATGTTTTTATAGTGTTTTTAGATAGAAATCAGTATCATTAGAAACAAATTGCATATAATTTTAACATAAGGCAACTACCGTATTATAGACCGCTGAACTATTGAATAATTATTAAATCAAATTAGATAATTACCTATCAGATCTTTTTTTGTCTCTACTGCAGGAACACGACCCTCTCTCTATACCACCAGAGCCATATACGAGTATAAGCCGGAGCAGTCAGGGGATTTAGCCTACTCCGCCCTGATCAAACCGGTGGGAGAGGTTTCTTTGATGATTATAAGCTTTTTTAGCTTATGTTTAAGTCGCCTCATACGACCTCCACGGGAAGACTTGGAGTGATCCTATTCTACTCTGTCGGGAACCACACGGCATACTTGCTCCGGCACTATATACTCGTATATTAAAATTGGAATGATACAGAGAAGATAAGCATGAGTCGCGAATGAGAGCGCAAGAACAGGGATTCCGGCCATATATGGTCGCACAGCGCACCTCTAGATTCGGGTCTTCATTATGTAAACAGCTAAGCAACGGAATTCCCTTGTCGCGCTGTTTTTCCACTCATCCAATTTAGGGCAAGAATGATAACCATTATTTGATTAAATAAAGAAAATAAGAAATGGTAAGAAAATTCCACGCGGGCAGGACTTTAACCTGCGTCTAGATCTCAGTACGATCTATGCGTTGCCAATTACGCCACCGCGCTTCAAGCCCCGGCGCCGAATTTCTCCACCATATCCCATTCCTCTTACACGCATCTAGGCTTGCGTCACCCAACACAACTACCCTACTCTTACAAGTGCGGTATTTGATTTCAACTCATTTTGCAATGAATTCGAAAATCAACTATATTTTTTTTTTCTTCATATAAATAAGGTAAAATAGCATTATAAATGCAAAATAAATCCCATATAAACTACCATTATTAGAGTTTGCGTGTACCACCCTTGACCATATCGTTGCTTCCTATCAGGCTAGATAAGGGTCATACGCACTTAATAGATTCATCATCATCATCATCATCATCAGGTCTTTTTAGTCTCCACTGCAGGAGCACGACCCTCTCTGACTATCATAACCATTTACTATGGTTCATGTGGAGGCAGAGGGAAGTAGAAGACGCGGAAGGCCAAGAAAGACGTAGAATGAATGTGTCAGATCGGATACGAGAGAATGAGTAAATATAAATATGGTAAACGATAGAAAATAAGGGAGAGAGTCGACATACAAAACCAAACCCCAAATAGGGAGAAGGTAAGGAAGATGATGATGATGATGTATGTTGTCAAGGGAATACGGTAGTTGCCTAATGTTAAGATTATATAAAATTTGTTTCTAATGTGACTAATTTCTATCTAAATTTGATATCGATTCGTTAAGTGATCTTAAAGCTTCTTTGAAGTTGGGTGAAAAGGACCATTTTTTAAAGTATGAAAATCCTTAATTACAATTATACTGTATTTTAGTCTGCAAAATTTATAGCAACTTTTATTATGAAACCATTACCATAAACAAAATATTTCGTATAGCTACCAAACAAAGTTCTCACGCCACCCATACAAAATACAAGCTTGTGACGTCACAAATATGTAGGCATTTCAGCGGCGCGTTTTCACGTCTAAAAATTTACGTCTAAAAACATGCGTCTTTAAAACTTTTATAACTGAAAGAGTTTTTTTGTTTAGAAATGTATTTCTGTCACTATTGTGTTTATTTTTGGCAGGTCTTTACATAGCAACATGAAAATTTTGTTAATCAACATGCCCATTGTTTTTTCTATTCTACTGTTACATACGGTAAACGGTCAATTATTTTATACAGTTTTAGGAAAGTACTTCAAAACTAAAACTTGAATAGCTAATTGATTTTTTTATCAACAATAACTAATTAAAAAGACATCAACGCGTCTTGTTTACGTATATAGTTTTCCTAGCATTTTATAAGGTACTAGCAGCCCTCTCTTCTTCTGGGCATACATTACATATATGAAACGTCCTCTTGTATCACTGTATTTATTTATCATTACACATTTATACAATATCTGCCTCCGTGGTCCAGTGGTTAAGGCGTTTGCCTTGTCGACCCGGGGGTCGTGGGTTCGATTCCCACGGGAAGCATACTTTGTTAAGTTTCTTCCAGTTTGGCTAGGACATTGCAGGCATGAATCACCTGATTGTCGGATAAGAAAGATGATTCCGTGCTTCGGAAGGCACGTTAACCCGTTGGTCCCGGCTGCCATCTGGTAGTCGTTAAAGGATCCACGTCAGAGGCCGAGAGGCGGTTGCGAAGAACTCTGACACCAGGGTGTGCATGGTCGACTGACCGTGTCACCTACACGAAATGATGATGACTGTATTTATTAAAAGAGGAAACGCATCCAAATCCGTTGCGTAGTTATAAAGATCTAAGCAAACATAGGGACAGACAGCAGGACGTGACTTTGTTTTTACTACGTAGTGATCTTTCAAGATTTGTACTGTCTTTGCCGGCCTCCATAGCGCAGTGGTTAATACGCCAGCTTGCTTTAGTGGGCTCGATGCTCTGGTACAAAAACTTGTTGAAATGTTGGCTTTATGCAGGCCGCCAGTCATTAATAGTTTGCCAAATTATTTCACAGCAAGAATGCTAGTTTGATAGAGGACTCCAGGCTATGATGCACCACAGCTATTTATGAGGATGCAACCGGGAAATTGCTCGAATGAGAGAGAGAGAGTAGACTTTCACCTGTAAATCAGTTCAAAATAGGGACTATTAGTAGAAAGTAGAAGGTAAGTACGCCGTGTGGTTTCCGGCAGAGTAGAATAGGACCATGGATGTCGTAGAACGCGACTTAGGACACACGAGCTAAACAAAGCTTATAAACATCAAAGAGACCTCTCCAACCCGTCTGGCCAGCGTGGAGAGTGTAGGCCAAATCCTCTGACTGCTCTGGGTAATATATAGTACAGAGAGGGTTATGCTCCGGCAGTGGAGACTAAAAAAGACCTGATGATGATGATGATGATAATTAATAGAAGAACTGAGTAATGTACGGAAACCTTAATGAGTGTGTATCCGAATCACGCTTGGTCGGTTTCGTACTATTACTATAAATAGGAAAGTTTTGATTGTTCGCATTGAATAGGCTCAAAAACAAATGGACCTATTTGCAAAATTATTTAACAAAACAGCTAATTTACCCACAGGTGATAAGGGCTATTATCATGAATTTTGGCATATACATAGGTAATGGTACCCTTACCTATGTATATATATAAGAAGGACATAGGCTATATATCACGCGGGCGAAGCCGCGGGCAGCATTTAGCAAATAATGAATCATTTGCATTATTTTTCATAGTCGTTAGACTTTCTTCTTCATATAAGTCACAATATATAAAAATTAAATTAAATTAAAAAGCAAAGTTAAGGAGTTAAATGATCCATGAAATTGTGATTAAAAGTTGCAGTTAAGTTCACTTTGAGCGGGCCCAGTTTTTATTAATAAAATAGGCAAGTACTTTTTAATGTCCTTTATGCTTTTATAACATCGTTTCGGCTTGGGGTGTTTAAAAATTTTGTAACGCCGAGAGTTTTGTAAAGTTTGGTGAGTTTAGGTTAGTTTATAAAAGAGAAATATAATGATAACGAAGAATATACACATACTATCGTGTTTTGATCCCTTGTGGATTGGATAGAAACTCATCACACTCAATCACTAAACTCGAAGGCCATGTTGGGCGAAGAATGCCCACCTATTATCAAAAAGTCATCTCCTTAGTAATAGTACCACACTTTTCGCGGCAAAAAGTGAGCTCTCGCTACTTTACTGGACTTATAAAGTGAGGGCAGAGTGCCCTGATCTTGTAAGGTTAACATCACCAAAGTACCCCCAGGAGGGACGGGCCCCGGCTTTGAGCGTTGTCTGCGTGCGCAAGGCTTGAAGAGACAGCAAACTCATAGGCCGCGATTTGCAGGATTTATTCCAAACCAATAAGAGGTGTAGCAAACTCGAAGTAGGTTACGACCCAGGGTAAAAATATACCCCCACTCCAGCCCACACCTACAGAAGAAACCGCACTCTCAACCGGATCAGGTGATTGTTAAAATAATTATAACTGAATAAAATGACCGTTAGCCACATCTTTCACAGGCTTACTCTCTGGACTAATCTAACTTCTAATAAAAATTTTAAAAAAGGCCTTTTCATTCAAACGTGTTGAAGCAAAAACTGTGATCGTGTAATACTAAGCCAACAATTTATTATCGACTCCTTCGCTTAGCTGCTGTAGGGTTTCTTGGTAATTCTTTTTCTTCATTCTTCATCAGGTCTTTCTAGTCTCCACTGCAGGAGCACGACCCTCTCTGTACTACCAGAGCCATATACTAAGCCTGAGTAGTCAGAGGATTTGGCCTACACTCTCCACGCTGGCCAGACGGGTTGGAGAGGTCTCTTTGATGTTAATAAGCTTTGTTTAGCTTGTGTTTCCTTAGTCGCCTTTTACAACATCCACGGGATGACTTGGAGTGGTCCTATTCTAGTCTGCCGGGAACCACACGGCAATTCTTGTTAATAAAAAACTTCAATGTTTTTCTCCTTACCTGTACCAGCTAAGCGTGAGCGCCTGAAGGTCACTCCGAAGTATGCAGCACAATCACGATGCTCCCAACTCATAATCAAACGAACTAACAACCAACGATATAATTTTCAACCTTATTTACAGAGAACTTGGGTCGAAAATTAAAAGTTACTATTGAGATGAACCTTACGTACAAAAGAAAGAAAGTTTCAAAGCAATTCCTACTTTATCTGCATATAATTAAAGTTCAAAATTAGCTGTAATGTATCTGTATATGAATCTTTATCCAAGATTATGATAGCCAGTATAATAGTTCTGCAATTATGCAATTGATTCATGTATTTGCGTGATAATGATAATAGTCTGTTTAGTTTTTTTTTTCTAATTGTCAGTACGGAGGTCGTAGTACAGAGGTTTAAGGTCTTTGGACCTTATTTAGGGCACTAGATCTTAAGAAGATCAACTACCTGTAAATTTTCATACAAAAAGCGTTAACCCTTCTCACCCCTTAAACATAGTCCAATATATTTTCACACATTATTGATAAATTGGATAAGTACTCGAAGAGCTGTACGTTTTGATATTTAAAAATTAAACATCAAAACTTATTATTTAAAAAATTTCTCATTTCGTAAAGGTTTAGGGGGGTGGAAGAGTTATCGCTTTTTGTATGTAAATTTACCAGTAGTTTATCCTTTAAATAAAATTATTTTAATACGGTTTTTATCGCGTTTATTACATTATTTATACACCTAACGTTTCGAGCACTTTACAGTGTTCGTGGTCGCAGGTAGACTAAGTTGACATTTGTCTAGTATTTTATAAGAACTGCAAAATCCACCGCCTAAAATATTTATTGATAACGTTCCGGATGTACGCAGTATTGGCTCACGGTGTCTGAAAGTCTTGCAGTCTTCTCCTTAGCTTGAGATTTGATTAAATTGATGACTGGATTCCAAGCTGGTGGTAACTGCCAACCATCCTCTCTATTGAAATTAGGATGTTTTTTAATTTCAATAGCCTCATGAAGCATTCTTGGAATGCATCTGTTTTCTTTTGCAAGGACTTGAGGATTATCAAAACGCATATAATGGTTGGGTTTGTCTAGGGCATGTTCACAGACTGCAGACTTCGTTGAGCGTTTATGCTTCATGTCAGCAATATGTTCTTTTATACGGGTACCGATGCTTCTCTTTGTTTGCCCAATGTATGATAAACCACAATCACTTAAACCAACTTAAGTTATAAGGAGCGTGTTCCCTGTTGCATCTTAAGTCCGGGCTTTGCTAATAAGACACCATGCGGACTTCATGCTGGTTTAGGAGAAAATTTAAAAACATAGAATTTACCAGCTGCACGACCCTCTCTCTCGTGCTCCTGCAGTGGAGACCAAAAAAGACCTGATGATGATGATGATGATGATACCAGCTGCTTTTCGCGCTCACACACACACACACACACATATTGACAGCATAATTTTTTTTTATTTGAATGTATTATTATTACTGTTTTCCTGCCGTTGCTTTTATTATATAAAGTCAATTTTGAAAACGTCGCGCTATGCTAATAATTATATTATGTAAAAATTTTATATTGTTTGATGCCCACGATACAGGCCCAGCCTAATGTGGGATTAATTGTTATTGTAACTACGCATGATAGATTATTTTTTTTTTTTTCGTATGTGTAAGTGGCCAACATGATTGATTATGAGAAATAAAGATTGAAATACGCTAGCCGTGGCCTTTCAGTTTTATGATATTGTGCTCTATCTATCTCGCAAGGAATAAAGCGGATCACGTAATAATGTATTTGTATGTATAAACTGAGTTTAGTGTTGGCCACTTACACACGAGAACCAACTATTCATTTTGTCTAAAATAAATAACGCCTTTTAACGGCCAACGGCAAAGATGCAGCTCCAAGGATGTGTTTGTGCATGAGATTATGTATTGGCGTTGGAAGGTATGGAAGGGGGAGAGGTTGATGAGAGGGGGGGGGGGGGGGGGGCTGTTGGAAATCCTTGTAGGAGGTCTATAAAATATAAAATTGCATATACTATAACGTCAGCAAAAATGAATCCTGACATCATGATACCTCACACTTCAAAATTGGTCCAGCCTACAGCAATAGGGAGGCATAATGGAACAGACATACTTACATCATCATCAGGTCTTTCCACTGTAAGAGCACGACCCTCTCTGTACAACCAGAGCCAGATATTAGCCAGAGCAGTCAGAGGATTAGGCATACAATCTCCATGCTGACCAGACGGGTTGAAAAGGTTTCTTTACTGTGTATCAGCTTTGTTTAGCTTTTGTCTCCTAAGTCGCGTATTTTGACATCCCCAGAAAGACTTGGAGTGGTCCTCTTCTACTCTGCGAAGAACCACATGGCTGAACTGACATATATAGATATATACATACGCGCGAAAGACAATCCCCTTCTTTTGGGTGGGACAGTCGGGTAAAAATTGCATTGCAAAATTTCTTTCGACACAATGACAAAATCCTAGGTTTGTTTTTCGTATGTGTAAGTGGCCAACACTGGTGTCAGATTTTTCAAGCTGCCTTAAGGCATCTGACATAGCTTAACGACTGCCATCAACGATGACAGCCGAGACCAACGGCTATTAACGTGTCTTCCGAAGCACGGAGGAGCTCGAGATATTTTTATGCCACTTGCGGTCATCCATCCAGGTGGGGACTGCACCAGGGGTTGCTTAACATACGTAAGCGCTCATAGAGCTTACACCCACTGGACCATCGGGCTCCTCAAAAAATCCAAGGTGTTAAATATTGAATATCAGATAACAGATAAGATAGAGGCGGATGGCGCAGACAAAGGGAGGCTTATGCCCCGTAGTGGGTTATGGAAAGCTGATGATGATGATGAACAGAGAAGAATATCTTTCACATCACTTCATCATTAAACACAACTCCGTTATTTATGCCTTTATTACTGAAGTGATTTTACAATCCAATTAAAAAATAATTAATGGTTACAAATGGACATCTCAATTAACAATCGTAATGATGATATCGCATTCATAAAACAAATCAATTTCATTGTCACCCCTAACGGGAAGTTAATTGTGCTATAAAAAGCAATTTTAATTGATGACAAAATATCAGTCAAAGATTGTGGTTAGTACAGTCCGTCAGTTTTGCCGTGTGGTTTCCGGCAGAGTAGAATAGGACCACTCCAAGTCTTCCCATGGATGTCGTAGAAGGCGACTAAGAAAATACAAGCTATTTACATTAAGCTTATAAACATCAAGGTGACCTCTCCAATCATCTGTCAAGCGTGGAGATTGTAGGCCAAATTAATTGACTGCTTTGGCTGAATGGTCAGTCGTCGAAAGAAGGTCGTGCTCCTGCAGTGGAGACTAAAAAAAGACCTGATGAAGATGATGATGAGTATATTTCGAATCAAACTTAATACCAGCTTGGAACATCGCGCGAGTTGGTGCGCAGTACACAATATTAGGTTCAGCAGGACGCGCGGAGAGGTGGGGCGCGTACTGCGCAGCTCGCAGCTAATGCGGAACTTGCAAACTATTTTTTTCATAGTCCTAGCTCTCAAAAATAGAAATAACAGTGAAAACATCATCTTGATAACCCAAAAACTCTTTGAGATATAAGGGTTTGAAAATTCCAATTTTCCGTCTCGCCCTAAACGTCCGTAAGAAAAAACAACTGACTAGTGACGTCACTTCTTTAGCAATTTGTATGCGTGTTGTGAGGACTTTGTTTGTCAGCTATGTTAAATATTGCGTTTAGGGAAATGGCTTCTTAACAATTATTGCTATAAATTTAAAGACCTATTTCATAGTACTATACTCGTATAAAAATCAAAATCAAATCAAAATCACTTTATTGTAGAACACAGGTAAGGAATAAGATGTTTCAATAAGTAAGATATTTGAAATTTTGAAACGGACTTTTCTAACAAATCTTACCCAAAGTAAATGTATCGATATCGGACTGAAAGTGTCCTTAACATATTTTTCCAGCTAGATGCTTATATAATCAGAAATAGTTTTCAAAATGTACTCTTCATGCAAGTTCCCCATTTTAAAGCCACTATTATTACAACTTCTTAACCAATAGGTTTGAAACAAACAAAATAAATTGACTGCCACTCAATTTTAAGTAAAAAGGTTACAATACAATACAATAATTACAAAATTCGGCAGTCCTTTAAACACTTTGTATGGTGTCATAGTATGTTAAATTTTGTAATCCAGTCGGCTGAACACTTTTGTATCATCATCAGGCCTTTTTTTAGTCTCCTCTAGGAACCCGACGCTCTATGTACTACCAGAACCATATAAAGCCAGAGCAGTCAGCGGTTTATTTTATTTATTTTTTTAATATATACGGACAAATCACACAGATTGAGCTAGCCCCAAAGTAAGTTCTTATGAAAGACTTGTGTTATGGGATACTAACTCAACGATACTATATTTTATAACAAATACATATATAGATAAACATCCAAGACCCAGGTCAATCTGAAAAAGATCATTTTCCATCTTGACCTGACCGGGGATCGAACCCGGGACCATCCGTGTCGCAGGCAGGCGTGATGACCGCTGCGCCACGGAGCTCGTTTGTATGGTGTCATAGAATGTTAAATTTTGTAATCCAGTCGGCTGAACACTTTTGTATCATCATCAGGCCTTTTGTCTAGTCTCCACTCTAGAAACGCGACTCTCTCTGTACTACTTGAGCCTTATAAAGCCAGAGCTGTCAACGGATTTGGCCTTAAGGCTGTACTACTTGAGCCGTATAAAGCCAGAGCTGTCAACGGATTTGGCCTTAAGGCTGTACTACTTGAGCCTTATAAAGCCAGAGCTGTCAACGGATTTGGCCTTAAGGCTGTACTACTTGAGCCTTATAAAGCCAGAGCTGTCAACGGATTTGGCCTTAAGGCTGTACTACTTGAGCCTTTTAAAGCCAGAGTTGTCAACGGATTTGGCCTTAAGGCTGTACTACTTGAGCCTTATAAAGCCAGAGCTGTCAACGGATTTGGCCTTAAGGCTGTACTACTTGAGCCTTATAAAGCCAGAGCTGTCAACGGATTTGGCCTTAAGGCTGTACTACTTGAGCCTTATAAAGCCAGAGCTGTCAACGGATTTGGCCTTAAGGCTGTACTACTTGAGCCTTATAAAGCCAGAGCTGTCAACGGATTTGGCCTTAAGGCTGTACTACTTGAGCCTTTTAAAGCCAGAGCTGTCAACGGATTTGGCCTTAAGGCTGTACTACTTGAGCCTTATAAAGCCAGAGCTGTCAACGGATTTGGCCTTAAGGCTGTACTACTTGAGCCGTATAAAGCCAGAGCTGTCAACGGATTTGGCCTTAAGGCTGTACTACTTGAGCCTTATAAAGCCAGAGCTGTCAACGGATTTGGCCTTAAGGCTGTACTACTAGAGCCTTATAAAGCCAGAGCTGTCAACGGATTTGGCCTTAAGGCTGTACTACTTGAGCCTTATAAAGCCAGAGCTGTCAACGGATTTGGCCTTAAGGCTGTACTACTTGAGCCTTTTAAAGCCAGAGCTGTCAACGGATTTGGCCTTAAGGCTGTACTACTTGAGCCGTATAAAGCCAGAGCTGTCAACGGATTTGGCCTTAAGGCTGTACTACTTGAGCCTTATAAAGCCAGAGCTGTCAACGGATTTGGCCTTAAGGCTGTACTACTTGAGCCTTATAAAGCCAGAGCTGTCAACGGATTTGGCCTTAAGGCTGTACTACTTGAGCCTTTTAAAGCCAGAGCTGTCAACGGATTTGGCCTTAAGGCTGTACTACTTGAGCCGTATAAAGCCAGAGCTGTCAACGGATTTGGCCTTAAGGCTGTACTACTTGAGCCTTATAAAGCCAGAGCTGTCAACGGATTGGCCTTAAGGCTGTACTACTTGAGCCTTTTAAAGCCAGAGCTGTCAACGGATTTGGCCTTAAGGCTGTACTACTTGAGCCGTATAAAGCCAGAGCTGTCAACGGATTTGGCCTTAAGGCTGTACTACTTGAGCCTTATAAAGCCAGAGCTGTCAACGGATTTGGCCTTAAGGCTTTTGTATATGAGTATATTTTTTTAGCTGCTCAGGTCCCATTGCTGGGCAAAAGCCTCCCCTTTTTGTTTACCTTTCTATATGTCGTGCCATCTCTCTCCAAATTTAGTCAAAACGAGACCAGTCATCTGTCCATCTCGTTCTAGGTTTGCCCCTTGATCGCTTTCCGTCAGTATGTAAACATAATAAATTGTACCAATGATGGGCTGAATGCCCCTTCAGGGGTGGGTTTACATACTTTTGTTTTGTTTCTCATGTGTGTAAGTGGCCAACATAGGTGCCAGGTTTTTAAGGCTGCCATCAATGATGACAGCCGGAACCAACGTGTCTTCCGAAGCACGGCACATAAGTATACAGTATAAGTATTTCATCATCATCATCATCCTATTGCAGTCCACTGCTGGACATAAGCCTCCCCAAGGGCAGAGTAGTGTGGGACGTCCCTCTGCTAGGTGGACCGATGACCTAATAAAGGTTTCTGGTAGTGGCTGGATGAGGAAAGCAGACGATCGCACAAGTATTTCATAAATATATTTTAATGTTTTTGCATGTAAGCGCCATAATCCTAAATCCAAAATCCTCGTACTGCTCTGGTGTACTACGAGAGCAGTCAGACGATTTGGACTACACTCTCCACTGGCCAGACGGGTTAGAGATGTTTCTTTGATGTTTAATAAATAAATAAATAAAATAAATAAATATATACGGACAAATCACACAGATTGAGCTAGCCCCAAAGTAAGTTCTAATGAAAGACTTGTGTTATGGGATACTAACTCAACGATACTATATTTTATAACAAATACATATATAGATAAACATCCAAGACCCAGGTCAATCTGAAAAAGATCGTTTTCCATCTTGACCTGACCGGGGATCGAACCCGGGACCATCCGTGTCGCAGGCAGGCGTGTTGACCGCTGCGCCACGGAGCTCGTCATAAGCTCGTCGTAATTTATAAGCTTATTTCCTAAGTTACTTTCCACAACATCCACGGAAAGACTTGGAGTAGTCCTATTACTAACCATACAGCAATCCCAGCGTACAAATAATTTTATCATAGTGTTAAGTATTCCAGTAGGGGCTAACCACAAGAGTAATATACAACGTGTTAATGAATAAGCGCAAAACCACTTAGGTGGTGATTGTGCTTATGTATATAAACAATTTTTACCATGGGACCGACTCTGCATCTCGACAAGAAAAATCTGCTGTTTCATACAAATTGTCAATACCTACTCGACCAGAATATATGGAATAACTGGTTATTTTTTTTTCGAGTTGCAGAGTCGGCCCCATAATAAAAATTGTTCATATTCATAAGCACGATCACCACCTAAGAGGTTTTGCGCTTATTCATTAACACGTTGTATATGGAAAATGCTGTGCATTGTGTCTCAACATAGAAATTTCCGGACATCATCATCAGGTCTTTTTTAGTCTCCACTGCAGAAGCACGACCCTCTCTGAACTACCAGAGACATAAATTAGCCATACATGAATTTCCGGACTCAACACAGAAATTACGTGGATAAAGTCGCAATAATACTATTAAATATTATACTAATCATTATTATTATCAAAAAAGTAAAACCGACTTCAACCCTATACGTAAATTGATGTGGTAGTTCAATCAAAATAGAGGAAAAACGTCGTAATAAACTTGTCTTGATTCGCGAAAGAATTAAACAGAAATAAAATTAAACCAAACGGCATACTTGTACATTTTTAGGGTTCCGTAGTAAACTAGGAACCCTTATAGTTTCGCCATGTCTGTCTGTCTGTCTGTCTGTCTGTCCGTCCGCGGTTTTACTCAGAGACTATAAGTACTAGAAAGCTGTAATTTGGTATAAGTATGTATATTAATCATGGCAAAAAAGTCGTAGAAAAAAATATTGAAAAAAAATTTTTTTTTCGGTAGCTCCCATACAAGTACAATGGGGGAGTAATTTTTTTTTCTCTACTTACCCATCGTGTGGGGTATCGTTAAAAAGGTCTTTGAAAAATATTGTGAGGCTGAGAACACCAATTTTCGATTTAGGGATCCGTTTCCGAAATATTTGGTTTTAAAGTGCAAATTTTTGTTAGAGGTACGTGTCCCCCCCCTCTATCTGCTAAACGGTTATATATAGATACGTGAAAAAAATTACAGCAGTAGCATATATACTGAAATTGAAAGGAAAACTATCAGAGCTGGGTACTAAGTACAAACTAAAAAGTTATAGGCAACCAACTTATAAAATGAGAGCTTATGTGAGCTCTACGTTTCGACCAAATTTGATGAAAATGATCGGAATTCTATCATACAAAATTTCCAAAATATTGCACCCGGTATTAAAATTTTAGAAAAAGAAACACTTTTCCTCTTAGGGGCGCCTTTACTCGAGGAAAGCGTTAGGCCTCTTTTAGATGTTAAAACTGCAACACTTTCGAAAAATATTAACAGACTGGGCCTTCTAAATTCCCATATCGCATATACCATATTAAAGTATTGCCTTTTCGTCCCTAAATTTACTTATATCTTAAGAGCATGCCCAGTCTGGAAACACATATATCTTTTGGAAAACTTAGATGCCACCCTAAAGAACGCATTAGAAAAAATTCTAAATTTAAACCTCGAGGGAAATTCTTGGATTCAAGCTTCTTTACCGATTAAATTTGGTGGCATCGGAGTAAGGAAAATTACTAGTGTAGCTCTTCCGGCGTTTCTTTCTTCGGTGCACAGTGTGTCTAATTTGTGTGCTAGAATATTGAAAATGCCTTCCCTCGAGATACACTGTGCAAAGGACGCAATCGAAGCCTGGAAGACTCTTTGTCCCAATGAAAACATCCCGGAGGCACCAACTCGTCAAAAACTTTGGGATGATTCACTGGTACAAAGAGATCGTGATATTCTGGTTCAAAATTCTATCAGTGATTCTGACCGCGCAAGGCTTTTAGCAGTATCAGAACGCGAATCTGGTCTTTGGCTACACGCTCTTCCATCAGTCAATCTAGGAACACTTTTCGACAATGGCAGTTTCCGGATCGCTATCGGTCTGAGGTTAGGTGCTGCCATTGTCGAACATCATCAGTGTCCATGTGGCAGCGACGTTGACAGGCGAGGGCTCCATGGACTGCACTGCCAACGCAGTGCAGGCAGGCTCTCTCGCCACGGCTCCCTCAATGATATTATCAAGAGGGCGCTTGCCACCATCGATATCCCTAGTGTGTTAGAACCTCCGGGGATAGCACGCGATGATGGCAAGCGTCCCGACGGCCTAACACTAGTCCCCTGGAAGCGGGGGAGGGCCCTCGTGTGGGATGCTACTTGTGTCGACACGATGGCCCCTTCTCGCCTGGGGGGGACAGTCCTAAGGGCCGGGGCCGCGGCGGAGGCTGCAGAAGACGCCAAGCGGCGCAAGTATGCCTCACTTTCGAGTGACTACATATTTGTTCCGCTTGGCGTTGAAACGTTTGGTCCATGGGGCCCTGGTACAAAAAAGTTTTTCAAAGTTTTAGCGCCTAAGCTTGTCGACGCTGCAGGTGACGGAAAGGCTGGCTCTTACCTCGGACAAAGGATTGCAATCGCCATCCAACGAGGTAATGCAGCCAGCGTTCTAGGCACTTTGCCACATGGACAAAATTTAATATTAGATTTTTAATTTTATTTTGTATAATTAAGTAGGTACTTATAGTTATAATATTTTATTGTATTTTTTTTAAATTTTTAGTTTAGTTAGTAATTTATGTTATAAAAATAATTAGTTGATAGTTAGAATAATATTTATTATATGTATTTTCATATTGTATGTAAATTTAGTTAAGCAAATAAAAAATAAAAAATGGAGATTCTAAAAAAAAAAAAAAAAAAACTTATAAAATGTACTGGAAAATGTAAAATTTCATACATCAATTTCATTCATACAATCTTTATTGTTAGATGTTTTTGGTCGTTAAACTGTGAGGTGCGAGTGTAAACAGTGTGAACTCAAAGTTGTCATTCGCAACTACGGAACCCTATACTGCGCGTGGCCCGACACGCACTTGGCCGGTTTTTTTTTATTTTTGTTGATTTTTTCCAAAAGTACTGGATACATTTCGATAAAAAATAATTGAAGTTCTGTCAAAACAGAGAAGAAACGTTCTCATCAATTTGTCTTGATTTGCGTAAGAATTAAAAACTAATAAGTTTAAACCGAACGGCATCCTTGAACAATTTTTGGGTATTTGTTTGTTTTTTCAAAAAGTACTTGATTCATTGTGACAAAATTTTCATGGAACAACCTCTGAAGCAATACCTATCAAACAAAAAAAGAATGACTAAAATCGATCCATAACTAGCTAAGTAATCACGTAACACAAAGTTGAACCCAAACGGCATACCTCTACAATTTTTTTGGGTGTTTGTTTATTTTTTCAAAATATGCTCAATAGGTACATTGCAATAAAAATTTTATGGGACTACTTCTGAAGCATTACCTATCGAACAAAAAAGAATCACTAAAATCGATCCATAACTGACTGAGTAATCGCGTAACATGGCATGTAATAATCCATGGGCAGCGGTGATCACTTCCCATCAGGTGACCCACTTGCTCGTTTGCCGTCCTATGACATAAAAAAAAAAAAAAAAAAAAACATACATACAAAAAAAAACATATAGACGAATTGAGAACCTCCTCCTTTTTTGAAGTCGGTTTAAAATAGTCTTGGACTCTTACTATAGTAACCTCAAAGCTAATGTCACTTATCACAATAATGCAACAATAATGACATGGCCATAGATTAAAAAAAATGTGTTTGATATGGCATTGTCAAGAGATGTAACGAATGTCAAGTGTCACGGCTAGCGGTTGACATTTGGACCCGCATTTCTTAACGGACAACCTAACCACGCCCGATTACTATGCAACCCACAGATTTTAGAAACAACCAAACGGTTTTTTAATAAATTATTTCTTAGTGAAAAGAAGTAGGCATCTATTTCAAGGACGCTCATCACTTACAGAAATAAAAATCATGATCATACAGGTGTAACTTACTTATTTGTAGGGTGTAACTAAAAACTGAAATATTATCTTCACCACCTTCACCATAATATTGTTTTGTCATTGACAAATAATGCGAAAGTGAGTTTGTTTGTTTGTTTGTTACGCTTTCACGCCAAATCTCACGAACCGATCATCATGAAATTTTGCATACACATAGGTTAGAATACTGAGAAGGACATAGGCTATATACCACGCGGGCGAAGCCGCGGTTAACAGCTGGTAATTAATAACTATTTAGGGTCAAATCTGAATTTTTTGAGCTAGCTCCACAGTAAATTGAAATATTGTGCCGTAGGATACTGGCTGGTCGAAGGATAGGGATAAATATAAATCACATAGATTGAGCTAGCCACACAGTAAGTTCCATCCCATGTAAGTAAGTACGTAGTAAGTTCTGAACTTGTGTATTTGAATATATATAGTTCCTACGACACCAGTTTACAACTTACTGCGGGGCTTGATAAACATCCAAGACCCAGGGTAGTCCGAAAAAGATAATTTTCCATCATTTCCTAACCGGGGATTGAACCCAGGACCATTCATGTCATCCCAACTAATATTATAAATGCGAAAGTGAGTTTGTTTGTTTGTTTGTTACGCTTTCACGCCGTATCTACTGAACCGATCATCATGAAATTTGGCATTCACATAGGTGAGGGTACCGAGAAGGACATAGGCTATATGTTACGCGGGCGAAACCGCGGGTAACAGCTAGTAATTAATAACTATTTAGGGTCAAATCTGAATTTTTTGAGCTAGCTCCACAGTAAATTGAAATATTGTGCCGTAGGATACTGGTATGCTGGTCGAAGGATAGGGATAAATATAAATCACATAGATTGAGCTAGCCACACAGTAAGTTCCATCCCATGTAAGTAAGTACGTAGTAAGTTCTGAACTTGTGTATCCTAATCCTAACTAATATTATAAATGAGGAAGTGAGTTTGTTTGTTTGTTTGTTACGATTTCACGCCGTATCTACTGAACCGATCATCATGAAATTTTGCATACACATAGGTTAGGGTACTGAGAAGGACATAGGCTATATATTACGCGGGCGAAGCCGCGGGTCACAGCTAGTAGACTATAAATGCGAAAGTAACTCTGTCTGTCTGACCACTTTCACGCCAAAACAACTAAACTGATTTAAATTAAATTTGGTACAAAGATAGTCTAGAGCCTGAGATAGGACATAAGCCTTTTCCACGCGCACAAAGTCGCGGACACAGCTAGTCGTAGTTAAATACGTATCTTAAGAGTCACCTGGAAGCTCATGTCTCGATACAAACGGAAAAAGGGAATTGTGGCAATATTTGATAATTTTGGAGTAAAATTAAGCATTTAATCAATTAATTTCATATAATCTACGTACGTTCCTATATAGTTTGGTTAAAATACCAATGGTTTCTTTTGAAGCGTATAATTCTCAAACATTTGATAATTTAACCAAACTGAATAGGAACGTATGTAGATTATAATGAGATCAATTGATTGGATGCTTAATTTTGCCCTATAATTATCAAATATTGCCACAATTCCCTTTCCGTTTGTATGGAGACATGCGCGTCCAGGCGACTCTTAAAAGACACAAAGATAAGTACGAAGTTTATATTGGTTATTCTTTGACATTATAAACCAATTCAAAATGCATATTCTTAATGATGTTTTGATATAAATGTCAATTAGATTTATAGACAACTAACTAATTAAGTGTCGATAGTAAATTTACCTAAATACCGATCTCCATTGCTATGGACAGGTCATTATTACATTATTATTTAACGACTTCAATAATGCTAAATGGTGAATTATAGATATTAGTTTTCTATCTTCTTTTTCTTTCTTTGTGTTAGTGGCCAACACTGCTGTCAGCATTTTTTTAAGATGCTAGCTATAAGCAACATTTTGAGCTTGTTGGGGTCAATGGTCACGCATGGTACTTATGACTTAGTGGTTAATAAGTTAGCCTGATATACAAGGGACTCTGGGTTCTATTCCCAACGCGAAAAAAAAATCTACTTCATTTTCACCTATTCACTATCAATTCTGAAAGTTTATATGGAAAAATAAGAGAGAGAGAGCCGGAGGCCCATCCCCCCTCAAAAATAAATGGCTGGCAACCCTCATGCTACACCCCTGGTGTTGTAAATGTCCATGGGCGGCGGTGATCACTTACCATCAGGCGACCGGTTTGCTTGTTTGACGACGAGCTCCGTGGCGCAGCGGTCAACACGCCTGTCTGCGACACGGATGGTCCCGGGTTCGATCCCCGGTCAGGTCAAGATGGAAAACGATCTTTTTCAGATTGACCTGGGTCTTGGATGTTTATCTATATAAGTATCTATTATAAAATATAGTATCGTTGAGTTAGTATCCCATAACACAAGTCTCGAACTTACTTTGGGGCTAGCTCAATCTGTGTGATTTGTCCGTATATATTTATTTATTACATAAAAAGTGAACTTTACTCGTTCATGTCAGTGGGTACTCATGGTCAATATAATTTATGAAGTATGGCATCTTCGCGTGTTAGCGATATTTCGCATGTATTCGCTACGAATATTCATGTAAAATTAGGATAATTTACATAAAATTTTAGGTCAAACTGGAAACCATATTCAACTCGGCATAATCAAGATTATGCGGAGCAAAATTAAGCTTAATGCAATGGGCATTAAGTTCGCAATTGATCAGCGTTGATTTTGACCTATCGTACAGAGATCATGCGATTGCATATAAGATTTTGATGAATAATTCATTATTGGTTATTTATTAAAGGTAATATTATTTTTCAAAAATTCGTATCTAAGTAAGTAATTAGTTGTGGTAGAGCCGCGCTACCGGCGAAAATCCCTTTTGCTAGTAGCATGAATGGGCCGGCTCGTCCGGGGAAGTACCACACTCTCACAGAAAATCGACGTTTGAGTAGTAGCTTTACCGCTACGAGCCGCGACCCGTTCACCCACCAGCTTCTCCCACCAGTGGGTCCACGGGGAATTCCTGTTTACCCGTGCACCCACTGCATTATAGCGGGAAAATATCGATATAATTTCAATCCGGTCGCCAGCCGTGCACAAACTGGCCACTTCATTGTTTATGTATAAACTGATAAAATAAATTTTAGTCAACTGTCAATAAATAAAAGCCAACTGTCACTTATCCTTCAATATAACTGTTGCCATTTAAATTTTAATATAAAATACAAAAACTATAGGTCTGAAACAAAGTAATGGAGATTAAATTTATAGAAAGAAAACGTGGCCTTGTCTTATTAGACAAGGGCCACCAATATTTCAAGCATAAGGTTTATGCTAATAAGTCATCAATATGGAATTGCACCCAAAAACAGAAACTTAAATGTAAAGGATCAGTTACTATTAGTGAAAAGTAATTAAAGTTAAACACCTACTTATATATTATAATAAAACGGTGCGAGATATGCTCATACATGATTGGATTTCTACTACCATTCAATTTGTTTGCCTAGTATTTGTTTTGTATTAGTTTTGTCTGTTTATTTATTACCAGATGATAAGCGCGAGATAAAAAGTTTATCCTTTACTAGGGTCCAAACTATCTCCGTAGGTACCGAATTTCACATCAATCGGTACAGGGGTTGAGTCATGCTAGACGGAGAAAAAACCAAACACTTTCACATTTATAACTTCAATACTTATGTTGCGAATTATGTGTGTGATCTTTTCAGGATCGCCATTTCATCCACATAACGATGATTGTGTTTCCAACGAGGCTCAAAATGAAGTAGCGTTGGCCGTTGCAAATGCGAAAAAGAAAGGTGCATCTACGAGCAAACATATTACCAAAATTTACAAAAAGTTCATGGATCCATTAAAAGACAAAGGTTTAGCAATTGTAACAAAGGTTCCTTCCTTTAATAGTACTAAGCATGCGTTATATGCAAGCCGGAATCAGGGTTATCAAGTGCGAAAAACTATTTATAAGGATTGCAGCGAAGTGGAAGTACCAACACAATTTATAAAATATTTGATAGCAGACTATTATGATGCGGAAGATAACAGTAGGATACTGGTTTTCGGGGATGAGGAGAAATTGAAACTGATTAAATGTAAAATGCAAAATTTTACGACGCCTCGTGGGTTTATGTTGTAGCCTTCCATTGTTACCAATTGACAGGGTATCTGAGGGCTGGAGTTACATTTATGAAGAATTTCATGAATTAATAAACAAGAAAGTTAACACTTTTATTCAATACTTTGCCAATTTTTACTTAAAAGAAAAACTCATTGAGGAGTGGTGCGTGTACAACAGACGACATAGAACTAATAACGTTTCCGAAAGCTGGAATGCTAGCATTAATAAAAAAATCAATAAAAATTATGTTACGGTAGCTAAACTTCTGACTAAAATATATTTAACGCCAAATTATAAATTAAACAATTCGCGGGATGTAGATTATAAATTAAGAGACTTTCAGATACTTCAAGTACAAATGCAACTTATGCACGAAGAAATAAGCATTGGTCATTTCTTGGAAAAGTTGCGATAGGAATTTAATTTTTAGCTTCATTAGTTTATATTTTATCATCAACTAGCTGTAGCCCGCGACTTTGTCCGCGTCAATAAATAAAAATAAATAATAATATATAGGCACATATCACACAAATTGAGCTAGCCCCACAGTAAGTTGTGAACTTGTGTCGCAGGATACTAACTCAACGATACTATATTTTATAATATATACTTATATAGATAAACATCCAAGACCCAGGTCAATATGAAAAAGATCTTTTTCCATCTTGACCTGACCGGGGATCGAACCCGGGACCCCCGTGTCGCAGGCTAGCGTGTTGACCGCTGCGCCACGGAGCTCGACCGTGTTCGGTTTGAATCACCAAATTTAAAATACTTTTCCCCATTTTTCTACATTTTCCACTGATTCTTCGCTCTTATTGGTCGCAGCGTGATGTTATATATAGCCTAAAGCCTTCTACCATTAAATGGACTATTCAACACAAAAAGAATTTTAGAATTCAAACCAATAGTTCCTGAGATAAGCGCGTTTAAACAAACAAACTCTTCAGCTTTATAATATTATATTTAAGTATAGATTTCTCGTTAATAATTCGGTCGTCTGTTGTTTGGTTTTTCTTATTAATTTCTAGTAAGTAGAAACTTGATGTTTTGGTAATTGTATTAATAAATAACTGTTCAAATAGTTTTCATATCGATATATATTTTCCCTACCTTATGCGTAAATGTGCAGTGGGTGCACGGGTAAACAGGAATTCCCCGTGGACCCACTGGTGGGTGAAGCTGGTGGGTGAACGGGTCGCGGCTCACCGCTACTATGCTTCGTTCGATGAGTGAGAGAACCGGAGGCCCATCTCCCTCTCCCCTCTGGGGAGGGAAAAATAAAAGGCCGGCAACGCTCCTGTGACACCTCTGATGTTGCAGTTGTCCATGGGCAGCGGTGATCACTTCCCATCAGGTGACCCACTTGCTCGTTTGCCGTCCTATGACATTAAAAAAATTACCTTTTTGCTTTCTATAGTAATAAAATACATCAGCCAAGTCCGAGTCGGACTCGCGCATGAAGGATTCCATTCCATTATCTTTAATCTATTAAGCAAAACGGCATAAACAATTTTGTTTTTGTATGGGAAATGGTTAAACGTTTATTTTAAATTGATTTAATTATTTCTTTAAAAAATATACCATAATATAGGGAAAGTTTAAACTGCACCTCTATGCGCCTGCGCCTGCGCCTAGACACCACGCTTTAAACGACATTATAAAGAGAGCAATGGTTAGTGCTTTTGCTAGTAGCATGAATGGGCCGGCTCGTCCGGGGAAGTACCACACTCTCACAGAAAATCGACGTTTGAGTAGTAGCTTTACCGCTGCTATGTTTCGTTCGGTGAGTGAGAGAGCTGGAGGCCCATCTCTCCCCTCTGGGGAGGGAAAAATAAAAGGCCGGCAAAGCTCCTGTGACACCCCTGGTATTGCAGTTGTCGATGGGCAGCGGCGATCACTTACCATCAGGTGACCCGCTTCCTCGTTTGCCGTCCTATGAAATAAAAAAAAAGTGCTAGTATTCCGTGTGTCTTAGAACCTCCTGGTTTGAGTCGCACCGATGGTAAAAGGCCTGACGGCCTGACTCTTATCCCGTGGCAGAGGGGTAGGTGCTTGTTATGAGATGCCACCTGCGTTAGTACCTTTGCTGTTAGCCATTTGAACGAAACTACTAGAGCTGCTGGGTCAGCTGCCGAGGCAGCGGCTCGGCAGAAACATATCAAATATTCATGCCTTAAACCAGCTTACATATTTGTGCCTGTAGCATTTGAGACCACGGGTGCCTGGGCATCGGAAGCTAAGATTTTTATTAGAGAACTGGGCCATCGCATTTCAGAACGAGTTAAAGACATTCGTTCTACGTCGTATCTGACCCAAAGGCTTTCTATTGCAATTCAACGTGGCAATGCCGCAAGTATTATGGGAACCTTTGGGCCAGGGACGATACGAGGAGGTCTTTTAGACTAAGAATTTTGACGAAGCTTGTAGCGAATACATTTTTATGTATTTTTTGAGGAAGCATGTCCCGGATTGTCTTTCTGTTCACTTTTGACGAGGCATGTTGCGGATTAATTCCTGTAGACTTTTGACGAAGCATGTTGCTAATGATTCTTTGTTGGTTTTTGACGAAGCTTGTGGCAGCTGACCGTATGTAGCAAATTTATTCGTATAGTAAATATTGAGATTAAGCAAACTAACTACTAATTATCTTACTGGATACCTATAAAAATTCCTAGCTACAAATATATTACTTATCTACCTAATCTAGCAACTCAAAACCAGTTCATCTATTTTACCAGTTTTAAATTATTACGTTGCTAAATATACCACCGAAAGCGAGAAAAGTCACGTTGCTTGTATGTTTCTGGGTAGGCCTTAAAATTTTATCTAGTAGAGAGTGCAGCTCTTTGGAAGCCAGTGCCACCCTACCTGGTATTCTTTTGTACGGTACAGATCTTACCACAACAATTCGATGGCTGGACGTCAACATCATTCAAAATCAGCCCGTTAAATCTAGATCTGATGAAATCAAAAATCTTTTATGTTTAAATAAATATATTGACTTGGCAATCGTAATAAACAGTCTCATTTAATAAAATATGTATTACTTGTGAGATACATATGTTTTCATGCAATTGCCAAGTCAATCTTTTTATTTAAACATAAAAGATTTTTAATTTTAATATGGTCGCAATAGGATACTGTTAGCTGTTAGGTTAGCTAATTACGTAATAACTTAAGACAAAAGGTCACTTTAGTAGGGACTTACTAAATTTACCGACTTGGTATCACATGGATCTCACAACAATTTTTTTAGGGTATCTCCCATACAAGTAAAGTGGGGGAGTAATTTTTTTTTCTACACACCCATCATGTGGGGTATCGTTAAATAAGTCTTTAAAAAATATTGTGAGGTTGAGAGCACCATTTTTAGATTTAGGGATCCGTTTCCGAAATATTTGGGTTTAAAGTGCAAATTTTTGTTAGAGGTAAGTGTCCCCCCCTCTATCTGCTAAACGGTGATATATGGATACATGAAAAAAAATACAGCAGTAGTATATATACTGAAGTTGAAAGGAAAACTATCAGAGCTGAGTACTAGGTGCAAACTAAAAAGTTATATGCAGCCAACTTATAAAATGTACTGGAAAATGTAAAATTTCATACAAAATTCATTGTTAGATGTTTTTGGTCGTACTGTGAGTTGCGAGTGTGAACAGTGTGAACTCAAAGTTGTCATTCGTAACTACGGAACCCTACACTGCGCGTGGCCCGACACGCACTTGGCCGTTTTTTTTTTAGTTACTAAGGTTATTCTCTGACCCATTTTAGAAGGTGTCTGGCGTTGTTTATGGTTTGGTTGCCACGGAGACGCTGTAATTACTTCTTACACCATCGATTTTCACCACCCTGCCCTGCAGCGGTCGATGACCTGGCTGCATACAAAA
The DNA here is from genome assembly GCA_963082605.1 of Rhodophaea formosa. NCBI lineage: Eukaryota > Metazoa > Arthropoda > Insecta > Lepidoptera > Pyralidae > Rhodophaea > Rhodophaea formosa. The sequence goes on along the minus strand of OY720218.1, from coordinate 2,646,936 downwards.
TAGGTGCATGTTTTGTGTAAGGAATGCTCTACATGTCTTTGGAAAATTTTTAGAAAACTTATTCTTAACTAGCTAGCGCGTGATATATAGCCTGTGTCCTTTTCAGTACCCTAATTTTTGTGTATGCAAAATTTCTCAATGATTGGTTCAATAGATAAGGCGTGAAAGCGTAACAAACAAACAAACACACTTTCGCATTCATAATATTAGTTAGGATTAGGATTCTTCCATAATACCATGGTCTGGGAGAAAAGGAAAAAGGTAGCATGTACCGACCGAGCTGTTTTTTTTCCCGCACAGGTCGTAAAAGCCGATCATGGGAATGAGCGGAAATCTAATCATATCAATAGGCGATGCGGCTAGCAATATCACTATATTTTATTCCGTTTTTCACCTACACCAACATACTCAACGTGGGCTTTAGGTCTTCAAAATCTAGACTCTGTCTACTGCGCAGGGTAAAAGACGTGACATATACTCTTAAATTAAGAAATAAGATAAAGAAGGAAAACATTCCACCCGGGCAGGATTCGAACCAACGTCTTTTTCTTTGTACTACTAATGTCTTTCTAATTAAACCACTGTACTTCGATCCAGGTGGAATTTCTCCAATCATCTAACATAGCCCATAGATACGAGTATCAGAATATTTACTCACCCCACCATTACAAGTGCGATATTTAAAATAAATAAAAATAAATATATACGGACAAATCACACAGATTGAGCTAGCCCCAAAGTAAGTTCTAATGAAAGACTTGTGTTATGGGATACTAACTCAACGATACTATATTTTATAACAAATACATATAAAGATAAACAGCCAAGACTAAGGTCAATCTGTAAAAGATCGTTTTCCATCTTGACCTGACCGGGGATCGAACCCGGGACCATCCGTGTCGCAGGCAGGCGTGATGACCGCTGCGCTACGGAGCTCGTCATTCTTTTTACTTATTTGATAATGGACTTGAAATCACTTAATATGGAGGTTTTTTTTTTGGTGTATACTACTGGTAGTTATGGAGGCTTTTAAGGCCATTCTTTTTAATGTAATATTTAACATAGCCGCCGAACAAACTTCTCTATATCACGCACACAAAAGCGATATGTGTGAGGTCACATGTGGCTGATCTTATAAAAGCGATGGACTTGCCCAAAAAAATGTGACTTTACAACATTTATGTCTGAAAGGATTTTCAAGATTTTTTTATTTATTACATTGCATTACATATGATTCAACACATAAATATATTTAATATTTAACCTAAATACATATGCACCTTGTCAGGCATTGCAATGGGACGAGAGGAAGGTAGACAATATTCTATAGCTAAAGATCTTGTAAATATTCTTTGACGGAATAATAGGATTTATTTAAAAGATGTTGTTTAAGCAAGCTCAAAAACTTTTTGTAATTTGTTTCTTCCTTTATATATTTGACATAGGGTAAGGTCCGGAACTATGAAGTCCTAATTTAGATGTTATTTGTAACAAGTAATTAGGTTTTCGCGATTTATAACGGCGAGGGATGTCAACGTTCTTACGGTATAAACTCGGGTTTTTTTTGCGCGTTTATTTATGTAGGTTTCTTTAAATACTAATTTATTGTCATTTCACACACATTTCACATATTTTCCTGACAGACGGAACAAGAATTCTGGGATGATAAAAGAACAAGATTTATTTTGGGGGAGTTGGAGAGGCACGCATAATGGCTACCTTTGAGCCTGGTACTATCCGTAATATTTGATTGACGTAATTTTTATGTATTTGTCTCTTTTTTGTACTTTTTATGAAAGATAAATGAAATTATAGAAGATGATTATTACAGAAGCAAAAATATAATAATTTGTAGATGACATTATTTTACTTATAGCAAAGTTCTTCCTAAGTGGAATGCAGAAGAAGTGCAAATGCACAGAGCATTTTATTCGAACAACAAGTCAAAATTTTAGTTAACATTAGAAACTAATTAGATATGTGGACTGAGTATGCATTTTGCTAATTATTGAATTATTGACGTGACAAAAATTGAATTAGAAAAAATTTTTGTCACAACACGAGCGCCGTGGCGCAGCGGTCAACACACCTGCCTGCGACACGGATGGTCCCGGGTTCGATCCCCGGTCAGGTCAAGATGGAAAATGATATTTTTCAGATTGACCTGGGTCTTGGATGTTTATCTATATAAGTATCTATTATAAAATATAGTATCGTTGAGTAAGTATCCCATAACACAAGTCTCGAACTTTTGGGCTATCTCAATCTGTGTGATTTGTCCGTATATATTTATTTATTATTATTTAACATCGAATTTTTAGGACTATGGAGGTTTTATTTTTAATTTTTTTTGAGGTCTTTCCATAGCATAACGAAGAAACAATGCATGTTCTCCATTACTATGCTCACAAAGTCACGGAAAAAGTAAGTACATAATAAATAACAGGAAACACACCTTTTATTGAGACACTGATGTGAAAATATAACACTCAGAGACTCGTCCAAATAATTTTATTTTAACGGCGACGTTTTCCGAGTTCACCACAATATTTTCATGTTTTATTTGTCATTTTTATCTTGTATCCGGACATTTGATCCTGGATTTACGCCCCCGGCATTAGGCATAAAGGAACAAGCCCGGATACAAAGAGGCTAGATGATACAATTCACTCCCTCTGATTTTCTTTTTCTTCTTTTTATATTATGGCTTCCACCTAGATTTCAGTGATTCTGCCAATGTCCAGTAAATTGAGATAGGTACTAAGTATGGGTTGGCAAAGGTGAAGTTTTAACAAGTGGTATTAATAATACACAGGTAATAATAAATTTAATTATATAATTATTAAAAATATTGACGTTAAAAAGAGGGTAAAGCAAAACCACAACAAAATTAATAAGAATACTTGATTAAAAAATTCAAAAAACTATTTTAAATATAATTCCCAAATTTAAACCTGCGCCGTGTGGTTCCCGGCAGAGTAGAAAAGGACTCCCCGTGGATGTCGTAGAAGTCGACTAAGGAAATACAAGCTAAACAAAGCTTTAAACATCAAAGAGATCTCTCCAACTCGTCTGGCCAGCGTGGAGAGTGTAGACCAAATCCTCTGAAAGCCCTGGCTAATATATGACTCTGGTAGTACAGAGAGGGTCGTGCTCCTACAGTGGAGACTAACAAAGACCTGATGATGATGATGATGATGACATTTAAACCTGTAGATAAGTTTTCACTCAACTATACTTACTTAGACAAAAATGTACGTTGTGATTATAGAGTTCATTTTGCTAGCATAACATTGTAGGATGAGGATCGTTTAATTAAAAAACCGGCCAAGTGTGAGTCAAACTCGCGCAATGAGGGTTTCGTACAATATGCTTCGTGAACACATACACAATGTGCAAAAAATGTTTTATTCAATTGACGCGCCATCTAGTGTGTTTTAGTGAACTATTTCCCTAGATGAACTTATTATTGTGAGTTTACCTCTTAATTTTCAAGTGATAGAATTCTTATTATTTTTCCTGTAATATTCAATGACTTAACTATATTTTGTAATTTTTTCAAAATTTTCGGCTCATTAGTTTCGGAGATCAGGGGGGGGGGGAATGGTCAATTTTTGCCTTCTTTCGTGAATAAAATCAAAAGTATTGATTTTACCCGAACAAAAAAAATATTTTTGAGATCCTCATAATGAGCCCTTTCATTTGATATATGACACAGTAAGGTTTGCAAAACTTTCTTTTAAAATTTTGTAATTGGGCCCCTCAAAATGACCCTTATTTCAAAAAAATCTTTATTTACTTTGCACATCCGTGTTTGGGTCATAGGATTACACTATCTTACCAAATTTCATCTAATTTGGTTCACTAGATTCGGAGAAAATCGGCTGTAACAGACGGACGGACGGACAGACAGACGCTCGAGTGATCCTATAAGGGTTCCGTTTTTCAACTTTTGTACGGAACCCTAAAAATGATTAAAATTAAAAAATCAAAAAATACGCTTTTGCTTATGACCCATCCAGTACCTACCTATTTCCGCGTAAACAAGAAAATACTCCAACGCCGCGAGGCATCGCACATCTTTATTGTAAAATACACAAAATGAATGTATCAGAATTGCGTCTATTTCGAGGGTTACACTTATACACACAGCTTATACAAAATCCGGCGAGACGAAATCATTAGAGGGTAAAACGTAATGCAAAGGTTAAGTGGTTTTATCACTCCAGCTTAACTTACCAAGAAAGTTGGGGTGTTTAGTCGTTTCGCACCACAAGCGATTCGGACCGCGGTACGAATCGCCCAAGAGCCCTTTTTGAATGGGTTATTTCACACCGCGGCGGGCGTTTGAATAGCCCCTGAGAATAGCCCAACATTTATTTGAATGAGTCAATTCAACAGTAATTCAATCTGTGATTATGCCATGTTTAAATTTAAAAATTTTTTGAAATATCATTAAAACATACTATCTTGCAAGTTTTTTTTTCATTGTCCATTTTTTTTCTTATTTATACAAATAAATAATTCGAATACTTTAATTTTTAATATGAGTCTAAATTGGATCCATACAAAACTCTTTGGGTACGGAACGCTAATACTAAGACACGACTTCTAATATTTCTATGCATATTTTGAAGTTTTACAAGAGAATATTAATTAGTAACTAACTTCAATACTAGTTTGGGAGAAAAGGAAACGCATATATAGTGTTTGCGTACTATTCACTAATAGATTAAAATTCCGTATTTCTGGTAGAACTGATTTTTTGAATGATTCGCGGCCGCGGTCATCAAATGTAAAAAAATCTCGATAGCGCGTTGCAGCTAACCACATATTTGTACAATGCCATCTATCTACAAAAAACCTTACTGAAAGTTACACATTCTTAATATGTAAAATACGGGTCACTCACGTATGAAGTCAGCTACAGGCCGACATGTTATGATGACATTATTAATATGTAAAATAAGGGTCATACGTGAGTGACCCGTATTTTACATATTAATAATGTTAGTCATCTCACGTTAGTTTTAATCTAAAAAGTTACACATTCCATGGAAAACAAAACAACTCAATTCAAATCTCATTAAACACATAGAATAAACCAGCTGCTTTGCATCCCGCGCAGACCGTATAAGCCGGACAAGGGATTGGGCTAAGGAATCACTGTTATAGGTGATGCGGCTAGCAACCAATCACTATTTTGATTCCGCTTTCCACCGGCCAATAACACGCTAAAAGTGGCCTTTAGGTTTTATGACCTCGTGTTTTGTCTACCCCGCAAGGGATAAAGAAGACATGATGATATGTATGTATGTAAATATAAGTATATCATGCATGTCGTCGTCCAAGCCGTGACGTGACGTGCCATGACGTGCTCCGTGGCGCAGCGGTCAACACGCCGGCCTGTGACACGGATGGTCCCGGGTTCGATCCCCGGTCAGGTCAAGATGAAAAATGATCTTTTTCAGATTGACCTGGGTCTTGGATGTTTATCTATATATGTATTTGTTATAAAATATAGTATCGTTGAGTTAGTATCTCATAACACAAGTCTTACTTAAGAACTTACTTTGGGGCTAGCTCAATCTGTGTGATTTGTCCGTATATATTTAAAAAAAAAGCCGTATCCGGCGACGGCGACTCATATGTGTCTATCCCGGGGTCGTTGTTGTGGTGGGCTCTATAAATGTGGCTAACAAAGCCAAACTTCGACTTGAAAGTATACATGGCGAAATTTTGATCGTTCTGGACCCTTAAAGGGGTGATTCAGCCCGTCGATATTAACCATTTTTCCTATGGGACCAATGCTGGAAACTCAAATTTTATTTCGACATTTTCATACAAAAGTGTTCAGCCGCCCGGGCAATTTGTATAGGAATGTCGAAATTTTTTTCGAGTTTACAGCATTTGTCCCATAGGAAAAGTTGTTTATATTGACAGGCTGAATCACGCCATGTATAAGTATATACATACATGTTATCACGTCGTTATCCCTAAGGTACTTACCTATATACATCTTTAACAAAACCGAAACAAAGGAGAGGATGTAATTACTCTACGAGTTGACGCCTGCCGATCTTTATCACGAAAAGTCTGATGCTGATTTGCGTTTTAGCTATCATATTCTTAAAGGCGCTGTGACATGCGTGGAAAATTAAGAAACATAATCCTAACTATCCTAATCCTAGCTAATATTATAAATGCGAAAGTTGACGAGCTCCGTGGCGCAGCGGTCAACACGCCGGCCTGTGACACGGAAGGTCCCGGGTTCGATCCCCGGTCAGGTCAAGATGAAAAATGATCTTTTTCAGATTGTCCTGGGTCTTGGATGTTTATCTACCTATATATGTATTTGTTATAAAATATAGTATCCTTAAGTTAGTAGGTAACCCATAACACAAGTCTCACTTAAGAACTTACTTTGGGGCTAGCTCAATCTGTGTGTATTGTCCGTAAAAAAAGAATGCGAAAGTGAGTTTGTTAATTTGTTTGTTTGTTACGCCTTCAGGCCGTACCTATCTACTGAACCGAACATCGTAAAATTTTGCATACACATAGGTAAGGATACTGAGAAGGACATCCTAATCCTAATCCTAACTAATATTATAAATGCGAAAGTGAGTTTGTTTGTTTGACTATTTGTTTGTTTGTTTGTTACGCTTTCACGCCGTATCTACTGAACCGATCATCGTAAAATTTTGCATACACATAGGTATGGATACTGAGAAGGACATCCTAATCCTAATCCTAACTAATATTATAAATGCGAAAGTGAGTTCGTTTGTTTGACTACTTGTTTGTTTGTTTGTTACGCTTTCACGCCGTATCTACTGAACCGATCATCGTAAAATTTTGCATACACATAGGTAAGGATACTGAGAAGGACATCCTAATCCTATCCTAACTAATATTATAAATGCGAAAGTGAGTTTGTTTGTTTGACTATTTGTTTGTTTGTTTGTTACGCTTTCACGCCGTATCTACTGAACCGATCATCGAGAAATTTTGCATCCACATAGGTCAGGCTACTGAGAAGGCCATAGGCTATATAACACTCGCGCGTAGCCGCGGGTAACAGTCTATATTATATGAGCCTAGAATTCATACTTCTCCTCCGACTCCTAACTAATAATATTGAGCAAAAAAAAAGAAAAAAAATCATGTTTGTTTTATGGGAGCCCCTTTAAATATGTATTTCATTTCGTTTTTAGTATTTGATGTTAATTTTATATCAATTGGGGAGGCCTATGTCCAGCAGTGGACAAGTAGAGGCTGACGATGATGATGATGATTTGATGTTATAGCGGCAACAGAAATAGGTACTTACATAAACTATATAACAACAATATGACAGACAGACGGACATCAAAGTCTCAGTAATAAGGACCCGTTTTTACCCTTTCGGAGCGGAACCCTAAAAACTTATCAAAATACAAATTAATTTATTAATCTTATAACATTATAGAAGTTTATCGTAATAAATATAACAATAAACTTCTGTTACTTATTTTCTTTATACATTTTCCCAAAGGTTGACTGGGAGAGAATGCATTTAGCATTAAGTCTACCTATTGTAACTTTTATAGGCTCAATAAAGATCTTAAATAAATAAATTAAATAATAATAGCTTGTGGCGGACGACCGTAATTATAGATAAATACGCTAATCATAAATAAAAAAAATAAAGTATTTAACTAAACTATCAGACCTTATCTATGTGCATCAAACAAAATTGCATTAGTAGTTATGTCATTAAATCGAATAAACTACAGACATACCTAATCGGAACTAGGCACAGATCCATACTACATATTTTTAAAATTTTAACGAAGCTAAAACTTTAAATAAAATTAATTTAATACGGTTTATGGCGTATATTATAAAAAAACCGGCCAAGTGCGTGTCAGGCCACGCGCAGTGTAGGGTTCCGTAGTTGCGAATGACAACTTTGAGTTCACACTGCTTACACTCGCACCTCACAGTTTAACGACCAAAAACATCTAACAATAAAAATTTTATGAAATTTTACATTTCCCAGTACCTACATTTTATAAGTTAGTTGCCTATAACTTTTTAGTTTGCACTTAGTACTCAGCTCTGATAGTTTTCCTTTCAATTTGAGTATATACTACTGCTGCAATTTTTTTCACGTATCCATATATCACCGTTTAGCAGATAGAGGGGGGGACACTTACCTGTAACAAAAATTTTCACTTTAAACCCAAATATTTCGGAAACGGATCCCTAAATCGAAAAATGGTGCTCTCAACCTCACAATATTTTTTAAAGACCTATTTAACGATACCCCACACGATGGGTAATTAGAGTAAAAAAAATTACTTCCCCACTTTACTTGTATGAGAGCTCCCTAAAAAAAATTTTTTTCAAGATTTTTTCTACCACTTTTTTGCCATGATTAATATACATACCCATACCAAATTACAGCTTTCTAGTACTTATAGTCTCTGAGTAAAACCGCGGACGGACAGACAGACAGACAGACATGGCGAAACTATAAGGGTTCCTAGTTTACTACGGAACCCTAAAAAATTAGATAAATGTCAACTTGTCTACCTGCGACCACGAATACTGAAAAGTGTTCAAACCGTTAGGTGTATAAATAATTTTATAAACGCGATAAAAACCGTATTAAATTTATTTTACAGTGTGTAACAATTGTAAAAGCATTAGAAGCTAAAACTTATCTTACTTAACTTTTTTTATGGGCCAGCAACTATCATGCCTAAGGAATAATCATTGCCATTCAACGTGGGAATGCTGCCAGACTTCTGGGCACATTACCGCAGGCATGGTGGTCTCAACGCCTTAATCGTACGATTTGTTCTCAGAGACTCGTATAGATTGCGCCACTCGAAACTACACAACATTTTATCTACCGTATTATGAGAATATAAAAACATGATTCACAAAATATATCTTATTAAAAATCAAAACAATATTTCAGGCATAATATTTTAAAATGACACCGTATATTTAGTAAGTTAAAGGCTAACGCAGATTACCGCCATCTAGTATGGAGTAGCAAGCAACTCTCCTGCGCCATACATTCGCCTGCTTTTCGCAACCTTAATTTGGTCCAATATTTTTGTATGAGGTGGGCAGTCTATTACGTTAGTATTATATTGTCTTTGCCGCAGGGTAATGACTTGCGCGACATTTTCTATTTATAGGTTGGTTTATATAAAGGAAGGTTTTATTTATAGGTAGGTATAATTGTTCGTTTTTAGTTATCATAAGTTAGTGTTAATAGAGTGTTTCATAACACGAAGCTTGCAAATGGATTTTATCCATTTTTACCGGACCTCGCACTCAGAAGTAGGCCTATATTTTTTGCGCGTATGTAAGTATGTCTGCTCAATACGGTAGTTGCCTAATGATTATATAAAATTTGTTTCCAATGATACTAATCTCTACCCAAAAACACTATAAAGAACACTTTAAATTTGATATCGATTCATTAAGTGATCTTAAAGCATCTTTAACCCTAGACAACTAACCTTCGCTCATACCCCTTTAAAGCTAACCATTCGTCGAAACGACGAGCAATATTCGATGCGGTTTTTTATATTTATGGGGATATTTTTTTGTAAATTATTAGTGATTAAATCTTTAAACAGGTCCTATTTGATTGAATTAAACAATAAATTTATATCTTTTAAAAAGAAAATGTTTATTTTATTCTCTATAAAGGAAGGTATTCGTTTTTAGAGATTAATGAGACACATACATGAATAAAAAATATTTAAAAAATATCAAAAAAAAATATAAGTTTTTTCTTTGTCTAACATGATTGACAAAAGTCTTATAATTTAAAAAAAAAAAACACTTTTCAATATTTTAAGGCACATCGTAGGCAAAAATCAACTTTATGTTCACCACAAATAACAAGCAAAAATAGCAGTGTTGCATGTTGAGCTATAATATTTTGTCAAGTGCCTTTTTTTAGGAACATAGACCATAAATTTTTCTTTTTCTTTTATTATTTGGAGCTTCGAGGGGTAGTTTGTCACTAGTGGAGGATAACTGACCGTCAACTTGATTTCAGCGGTTTTTCTTGAAGTATTAACGTTATTCGTGACCCAAACGTGACGGCTCCGACTTGGAATGTTGTTTTGTGAGAAGTTCAAAATACAGAAATATTTTTATTCCGATAGAGTTGGAAGTGTATATGACTCTCGCGTATTGTCGAAAATAGCAGATGACGAGCAATCTTTACTTTTAAGGTGATTACCTTCACAATCAAAAGGCTCGTCTTGGGTACCGGTTTCCACATTATCAGCCTCTACATTGGCTTCTGTTTTGCTCCCAGATTCCTCCTAAAAACCAACATCTTCCTCTGATAATAATAAACACGCCAAAATATCATTTTTAGTCAAAACCTTTTGGAAACCCATGTGAAATGATGTAAAATGATTATGACAGTCGTAAAAAAATATACACACAACCTAACCATACGTTGAAACGACGACTATTTTCGTAATATATCGACAAATAATGTACTTACCGCCAAAAAGCCGTCACCACATGGAAGAACTCGGCCAGCACTGAGTTGACAAGAAACATCATGAAGATCAGCACGCGCGCCGAAAAGATATAGCGATATTAGGATCGAGTGCTCGTCGAATCGACGAAGGTTAGCTGTCTAGGGTTAAATATGGTTGAATAGGACCATATTTTAAAGTATGAAAATCTTTAATTACAATTGTACTGTATTGTAGTTCGCTAAATTTATAGCAACTTTTATTATGAAACCAATACCATAAACGAAATATTTCGTATAGCTACCAAACAAAGTTCTCACGCCACCCATACACAATACAAGCTTGTGACGTCACAAATATGTAGGCATTTCAGCGGTGCGTTTTCACGTCTAAAAATTAACGTCTTAAAACATGTGACTTTAAACATTTATATCTGAAAAAGTTTTTTGTTTAGAAATGTATTTTTGTCACTATTGTGTTTATTTTTGCCCGGTCTTTACATAGCAACATGAAATTTTTTTTTAGTCAACATGCCCATTGTCGCCTCCTGTAGCCTGAACGGATAGACCGATTTTAAAATGTGAGGTGTCATTAGATTTGTATTCTTTCCCGGATTTTTATAGACTATTGACGTCAGCAAGAAATAAATATCGCAGAGGGAAATTAAAGTAAATTTTTAAGTATAAAGTAATTTGTAGAAATTAAGAAGAGAATGGGTTCTTAAAGGGGCACCCTAGGCACAGTATTTTAGCGACGCCAATCATTTTATTCCTAATACTTTACAAATAGAAAGAAATTCAAGAATGTAATATCATATAAGCCTTAGTAAATAACCTGAAGTATTTTTACCCCAGAATATAGAGTTTTCACTCCAGTATAACTTCTAAATACCTAAACAGATTAGGATATGTGAGGTGTCTTTAGTACCCCTGCCTCATATTGAGGTACATCAGATTTAAGAGTCGCCTGGAAGCGCATGTCTCCATACAAACGGAAAAAGGGAATTGTGGCAATATTTGATAATTTTGGAGTAAAATTAAGCATTTAATCAATGAATCTCATTATAATCTACGTACGTTCCTATACAGCTTAGTTAAAATACCAATGGTTTGAGAATTACAAGCCTTTTCAAATTTGTATGGAAATCTTAAGAGGCGTATAATTCTCAAACATTTGATAATTTAACCAAACTGTATAGGAACGTACGTAGATTATAATGAGATTAATTGATTGGATGCTTAATTTTGCCCTAAAATTATCAAATATTGCCACAATTCCCTTTTTCCGTTTGTATGGAGACATGCGCGTCCAGGCGACTCTTAAAAGAATAGGGCTGTATCATTATTTTTTTTAAAGGCTGTGCGTAAAGTACCTATCCTTCTGATAAAATGTTATTTTTTACGTAAATCATTAGTCATTACATAAAGGCTTATCGTACAATATTTAAAATTTAAATTAGAAAAATGATAACCACAAATTTATGCTCATAATAATTCTAGTAACAATGCAAATCGATTTAGGTACATATTTCAACTATTAAATCCATTATAAAATCGGGCATATAAATAACTGAAAGTCGAATTGATTAAGTATACTTATATCGGAAAACAATGTCTCGAAATAGTTATTGTTTACACATTCGCGTTTTCGTATTTTTTTACTTTATATTTTTATGCAGTGATATTTTCGGGGAAAGAGTAAGTATTTTTTTTGAGGTGCTTTTAAAATACATTTCTTTGTCTTTATTAGCCTTTATACCTGGCTTCTAAAGAATTAAAGTTTTGTAATGTTTTCACGATTTTTACATATTCAAATAAATTTTATTTTTATTCGGTTTTATCGCGTTTATTACATTCTGACATTGCGAATACATTAGGTTGTTTGTGAATGCCAAAATTATAGAAGAATTATTGGAATAACGCCACAGCATTAATAATACTACTAACGTTAATAATAACGCAGCAAAAATTGGAAGTTTATCGGCAAATTGAATGGGATATTAAAATGAAAGGTTCCGTTATGGCAATACATATAAAATAAATAAATTAATAAATGTATATTAAATAGCCGTCGGCCGCGGCTTATTTCACGTAAATGTCAATACTTCGGGATCAGTAACTTTTTTCGGGATAAAAGTAGCCCATGACATAATAACATACATTTACGTACGTATATTATGTTAGTATGTCAATGTTATGCTTATGTTTCTTAAAAATTCGATCGAGGAAATGGGCGTGAGGAGTCATGTCAATAGACGATACGGACCATGAAAAAAAAATTTTTAATCTATGGCGGATGCAATCCGTCACTATTGTGATTCCGTATTCTACATACAAGCCCACCAACATGCTAAACGTGGCCTTTTTTATAGACCTGGGCTCTGTCTACCCCGCAAAAGAAAAAGACGTGATAGTCTAAGAAAAGATAGTATGTATGTATGTATGTTTGTAAAAATAAAAATAAATGAAAAAAAAAATATAAATATATACAGACAAATCACACAGATTGAGCTAGCCCCAAAGTAAGTTCGAGACTTGTGTTATGGGATACTAACTCAACGATAGTATATTTTATTACAAATACATATATAGATAAACATCCAAAACCCAGGTCAATCTGATAAAGATCATTTTCCATCTTGCCCTGACCGAGGATCGAACCCGGGACCATCCGTGTAGCAGGCCGGCGTGTTGAACGCTGCGCCACGGAGCTCGAGAACAGTGTCATGAGTTCTCAAAAAATCCTATTCTTTCTTTCAGGTACGGTACCTCAGCACTGAACGTCCGTGTGTATCTTACTACAACAAGCAGTACTTAACTTACGTAAACCTTACGTGTCAGAGGTACGGGAGAAGTTCTCCTTTTTACTACGTGGGACTACACTTTTATGCAACCATCCCTTTTGAGAACAATGTAAAAGTAAGTAGGCAAAAAAAATCTTATGTGTTAAAAAGTATACTTGAACACGCCGATTGGTTCCCGGAAGACTAGAATAGGACCACTCCAAGTCTTCCCGTGGATGTCCCGTGTATGACGAGCTCCGTGGCGCAGCGGTCAACACGCCGGCCAGTGGCACGGATGGTCCCGGGTTCGATCCCCGGTCAGGTCAAGATGAAAAATAATCTTTTTCAGATTGACCTGGGTCTTGGATGTTTATCTATATGTATATGTATTTGTTATAAAATATAGTATCGTTGAGTTAGTATCCCATAACACAAGTCTTACTTAAGAACTTACTTTGGGGCTAGCTCAATCTGTGTGATTTGTCCGTATATATTTATTTATTTATTTAAAAATGTCGTAGAAGGCGACTTAGGAAATACAAGCTTATAAACATCAAGGAGACCCCTCCAACCCGTCTGGCCAGCGTCCAGAATGTAGGCCAAATCCTCTGACTGCTCTGGCTAATGTATGGTATGGAGCACGACCCCCTCTACCTGTACCAAAGTACCCTGTACCAGAGTACAGAGAGAGTCGTGCTCCGGCAGTGGAAACTAAAAAACTGCCTGATGATCATGATATTGTACTTGATGTCTCTAAAATTATTACGATCGAAATGTATCGTTTCGATCGCTATGGCCAAAGATTCAATTCAGTAAGAAGAATTACTACAAGTTAAGAACCAAACTTTAAATATATACGGACTCAAAATAAATTGTAAAAAAACTAAGATAATGCTGGCACCAAAATACAACGATTTAAAGAAAAAGAAAATCATAATCGCTATCGTTGAAAACGTCAATCTAGAACAAGCGAATACCTTTAAACAAAGATTTAAAAAAAAAATCTTTAAATCATCATCATCATCAGCAGGTCCCTCTGATCTCCACTGCAGGAGCACGACCCTCTCTGTACTACCAGAGCCATATACTAGCCTGAGTAGTCAGAAGATTTGGCCTACACTCTCCACGCTGGCCAGACGGGTTGGAGAGGTCTCTTTGATGTTAATAAGCTATGTTTAGCTTGTGTTTCCTTAGTCGCCTTTTACGACATCCACGGGATGACCTGGAGTGGTCCTATTCTACTCTGCCGGGAACCACACACCTCTTTAAATACCTAAGAAGTATTATCACAAGCGAGTCGGGGCCGATTCTCGCGCGCTCGACATGATGTCGAAGTCGATATATATCGAAAAAACATGGCGGATATCGAATTGTGCTATTCTCACTATATCACAGTCGATATTTATCGACTCACAGCATTCGATATGCATCGAGTGGTCGGCAGCACTCGACAAGGCATGTCTCATGAAATAACTTCGATATTTTTTTAATGATTTTCAGTTGACTTCAAATAAGGAGGTTATGAATTCGACTCGTTTTTATGTAATATTGCAGAATTGCATGAGTTTTGTATATGTTTGTCATTATTAGCTTTTCAACATGTATGTATGCATGTATGTTTGTTTATCTGCGAATATTTCGGAAACTATTAGTAGGATTGTTATATTTTTTTGTTGGACTAGCTATACTTAGTCCAACTTAGGGAAAAGAGCAAGTTTCATCAAAATTGAAGTTGGGGTTGGGTTATTTTTAGACAAGTATTTCTTGTAAATTTAACAGACCAAATTTTTCCTAATTACTGATACACACTTTACTCTCTATCTCAAAAACGATTTTGATGAAACTTGCACTATCCCCTTAGTTGGATTAAACCTAGTCCGACAAAAACAAGAATTTTACAAACTGACATATGGTTTCTGAGATACCTATGCGTAATAAACATACAATATACATCTATGATATTTGCTATGTATGTTTAGAAGCTGACAAAGAATTAAAGACTGACATGTATCCCTACAAGTAGTCATTATAAAATAATAATGAACAAACTTCAATTTTCTTAGATACTTATTGACACTTAACACTATCTTCAAAATGAATGAAGCTTTAAAGTTAGACTTCCTACTGAATCCAAAATAATCCAATATTATTAATAAACGTAAAAAATACCTTCCACAAAGATATTTTTCCATTGAATACAATAAATTACAGAAATGAATAATTTCAAAATGAATTGATATTTTATCGATTGTGATCTGGCACAATCGAGCAATACGGAACGTTTTTCAGTAGAGATGTGAAAATATCATGTCTATTATGCCCCAGATTAGCAATAATGATATTTATGTGATATTTTCATTCGACATCGAATCTTCGACATTTTTATCGAATTCGACAAATTTCTATAGAAACGAGAATTGGGCCCTCACAAGATGTAGTAGCAGGAATAGCAATGGCCAAAACAGCATTTAATATTAAAAAAAAAAAATTGTTTACATCACGCATTTCAAAAACATCTAGAAAAAAGCTTATTAAGGTGTACATGTGGAGTATTCCTCTTTACGGCTGCGAGGAACGTATGGACTTTAACACAGAGGGAAAGAAAAAAGTTAGAAGCATTTGAAATGTAGTGCTGGAGAAGAATGGAGAACATTAGCTGGATGGATAAAATAACAAATGAAGAGGTTTTAAGGAAAGTAGGAGAACAAAGATCTGTTCTAACTACCAACGCCAATCGAGGAGGAAATATGATAGGACACCTGTTGCGACACGATGAGTTTATGAAAACTATTACAGAAGGCAAAATAGAAGGAATAAGGGGGAGAGGAAGGCCCAGGCACAGTCACTTCAAAGAAATAAAGGAAAAAGTGGGAAGTGTTACATACCAGGGTGTCAAGAGATTGGCAGAGGATAGAGGCTTAGGTCCTAAATTTTTATGATGGGAACCACACGGGCTAACTCTATGAAACTCGCAAAACTCGATCCAAAAATTCTTTAATAATGGCTTCCACCGAGATTTCAGTGATTCTGCCAATGTCCAGTATAATGAGATACTAAGTATCGGTGTTGTACGGTATGTGGCATCAAAGATAACGTATGTTCTTTGGCAGCCTCGTGGGAGATTTTGGCGACAAATCTATACGAGTCCATTTAACAGTCTACCTTAACTATTTCACAATTTGTTCTCGAGCACGAGCATTTATAACACCAAACTACACCAATTTCATATTATAAAGTCCACTTAAATCAATTTGCAAAATTGTATAAGGCAAACGACAACTGAACTCCTTGACTTCCCACCAAAAAACCCCAAACCACACTCGTATTTCAAAAACCCTTTATTACATAACAGTTACATAAGCACTACATATTTTTTTTATATTATTTGCCTTTATTTGCAGATCGATTTCTACTTTTACGAGTTCCTGTCAAATCAGTACAAGAGGAGTTTCGTGCAGATGCATTTTGGCTGGTGCGACTTAATCCATAAGGATCCTTTCTTTGGAGCCGCCATGAAACAGGGGAAATTTGACCAGCCTTGTCCTTATCCTCCAGTGAGTTCCAAAAATTATTATAAGTTTTTTCGACTTTATCTTTTTCACCTTATTTTAACTTTTCATCTAAGTTTGATTTATAAGATAATAATTATGTCTGTATTAGATATGATTGTACGGGAAGAGAAGCAGCTGATAATTATATTCTATGACTTTTGTTTTATCCAAGACCAGCATGAAATATTGATGTAAATATGTCAATAAATATACATATGTTAAGCAACCCCTGGTGCAGTCTCTACTTGGAATGGTGACCGCAAGTGGCATAAAAATATCTCGAGCTCCTCCGTGCTTCGGAAGGCACGTTAAGCCGTTGGTCCCGGTTGTCATCGTTAATGGCAGTTGTTAAGCTATGTCAGATGCCTTAAGGCAGCTTGAAAAATCTGACACCAGTGTTGGCCACTTACACATACGAAAAACAAACAAAACAATAAATATAAAAGACATAAAATCTTCATAAACAACAATATGTAGAAATTATCGCGCCAAAAAATGTATTTTTTTAATTTCCTTTTTACTAACTAGCCAGGTCGAATTTTAAATTTGAGTTTGTAACCTCCGTATTTGAATTATTTCACAGCAAACTCATCGTTCCATTTTTAAATAACACGACACATATGAGTTTTAAATTCTTTTTTTTTGCTCCTACACTGGTTTTTAGGGTTCCGTAGTAAACTAGGAACCCTTATAGTTTCGCCATGTCTGTCTGTCTGTCTGTCCGTCCGCGGTTTTACTCATTGACTATAAGTACTAGAAAGCTGTTATTTGGTATGGGTATGTATATTAATCATGGCAAAAAAGTGGTAGAAAGCAATCTTGAAAAAAATTTTTTTTTAGGTTAGCTCCCATACAAGTAAAGTGGGGGAGTAATTTTTTTTTCTCCACTTACCCATCGTGTGGGGTATCGTTAAAAAGGTCTTTGAAAAATATTGTGAGGTTGGGAACACCATTTTTCGATTTAGGGATCCGTTTCCGAAATATTTGGTTTTAAAGTGAAATTTTTTGTTAGAGGTGTCCCCCCCCCCCTCTATCTGCTAAACGGTTATATATGGATACGTGAAAAAAATTACAGCAGTAGTATATCGCTCCTTTAGAATTGAAGTGGCGTAACTAAAAATTTTGAGAAAACGACTTTTATACATAAAACGTCTTAAAAACATGTAATCTATCCGTTTCTCATTAATAAACAGACTCTTTTAGGCCAGAAAAGGAAAGACATACTATTTTCGTCTCTTTCATATCATGCGTTAACCCCGCGGTGCTTGGTTTTGAAGGAGCCTATTTAGGGTTGCGTCGACATTGCTAAACTTTTGGTGCCGTGCGGTTGCTGAGTAAGCGACGTAAACTATAATCCGCCGTTTTAATAGTACACGCAAGGTAAGTTATTTGTGCGATATTTATTTTTGTACCGATTCTTTTTGATTTCGAGCGTTTCAATACTTAATTATAATATTGTTTTGGTGCCGTATTTATACTGCCGTCAGTTCATTACTAAACGTAAAATAAATGAAGAAGCCTGATTTTATGTTATGGCTTTATTTTATAAACCGATTTTGTGACTACAGAGACATATACGGAATTATGTTTTTTATTTACTAATCGCTGTGTGGATTAGCAAATTAAATGTAATTGACTGTTTTTATTTTTGTTTCAATTAAAATCTGAGTTTGATAACGAAGAGCTAGACCATATTTAGCAAAAAATACAGTACAAGATGATATTAGTAAAAAGAGATGAGAACAGCAAGTCTCGAAGGTTATAGTAGTGTTTAAAATTAATCCGGAGAGTGTGAGAAGGAAATATACCTTTGGATAAGGTGATGGATGTTGGAAGATGAGATTCAGTTCTTAGTTAGCAGAATAGAATTCTGTATCGTACTAACATTGAAATCTTAACTCAACCTCAGCCGTAACTCGAACGAAACCGTTCGATAGACGTAGATATGTCAACTTAGTATATTTTTGTAAATATCTGTGACTAATATTAATATTAATCGACCATCGATTTTACGTTCGCGTCATGTAGCACTGAAAAAACTGCCAAAATCCTTGGGGGAGGCCTATGTCCAGCAGTGGACTTCTTGCGGCTGAAATGATGAAGATGTAGCACTATAGTTTCCTTTAATGAGTGTAAAAGAATTATGGCTGTAAGGACTTCTAGCGAAATCAAACCGTTTATGCAATGTTCCATTTTACAATATTAAGTCAATAATGCACAAATAAGCCTTCGATTTAGCATCAACGTCAATGGCGAGTATATTACTAACCTTCGATTTGCCAATGATATTGCTGTAATGGCGGAATCGCTGGAGGACTTAAGTACTATTCTTAATGACCTCAATGAGGTTTCTCAACGAGTTGGCCTTAAATAAGTAGATAAAACGAAGATCCTGTTAAATATAATGAGTTATTCTTTTAAAAAATAGAGTGAATATGCGTCTTCTGGGTAAGCTCGCTTCACCTTAGGCCATATCTTTGCCTCTAGGCTAAATGATGGTCAAGAGCAAAGCCATTTCATATATAATTATATAAAAAAAATATTTAGGTTGCGCCATCAACAGTTTACATTGAAGTTTAAGACCAATATGTCTATTTGGTTCAATTGATCCATTTTAGAAACTCTAGCTTCAAGGATGACGTCTTTCTACAAATCTGACTCGGCTGGGCAGTGTTTGGGAAGCTCCGCAGTGTTTTTCGTCCAAAGAACTTCAGTGCCTAAAGTCAAAAGTCCTCAAACAATGCGTGTTACTAGTGATGACTTACGGGTCCAAACCCTGGTCCCTACTAGGCCTCATAAGAAAGCTCAAGTTCGCTCCAAGAGCTATGGAGAGGGGTATTCTCAGTATTTTTCTACGAGACCGACTTGGAAACTGAAAGTCACCGAAATAACTCAGAGGATTAGCTCATTAAAGTGGAAGTGGGCGGTGTACAAGCACACAGAGTCGATAGCCGAAAGGGACAAGAAAGGTTCTCGAATAGCGGTCTCGTACCGGCAAGCGCAGCGTCGGATATCCACCGACCAGGTGGTCGGACAACTAGACCAAGGTCGCAGGGAAATGCTGAATGCAGGCTGCTTCCAACTGGTCATTTTGGGAATCCTTAGGAGAGGCTTATCTATATCCAGCAGTGGACTTCTTGCAGCTGAAATGATGATGATTGTCGATTTTTAATTAATTAATTTTAAAATTCAGTTTGTTAATAGTCTATTTTTAACCCGAACCCTACACTGCGCGTGGCCCGACACGCACTTGGCCGGTTTTTTTTCAAATTGACACGTTTAGTTTTTGAATTCTTAAGTAAAAAACTGACACAAAGCTAAATAAGTCAATTATATGATTTCGTTTTTCGGTAAATAAGTGACTCAGATTTTTTAATTAAAAATAAACAAAGGTTCTTATTAGTTATATTTGCAAGTTTAGTAACAAATCATTAAAACCATTCCTATACAATAGTTAATAACAGAAACGGTGACGAAAAAATGCTAAATCTAAATATTACAATCGAAAAACTAAAAAATTACCCATTCTTCAATCACATATTTGGCGTTTCCCAAAAATCAAGAATTTAGAATTGAGCCACTTCAATTCTAAAGGAGCGATATATACTGAAGTTTAAAGGAAAACTATCACAGCTGAGTACTAAGTACAAACTAAAAAGTTAGAGGCAACCAACTTATAAAATGTACTGGAAAATGTAAAATTTGATACAATTTTCATTGTTAGATGTTTTTGGTCGTTAAACTGTTAGGTGCGAGTGTAAACAGTGTGAACTCAAAGTTGTCATTCACAACTACGGAACCCTACACTGCGCGTGGCCCGACACGCACTTGGCCCGTTTTTTATTTATAGTTAGTTGCGAATCTTATTAATTCGAACAGCTGGGCTCTCGAAATATTTTTGACTTTTCCATCCTACTTGCCCGAACACTTGTAGAAAATGTCAATTTTTTTTTTATTTCCAGTATTGACCCCATTGGAAATGTTGTTCACAGAGGGAATTTACACACTGTGTATAGTTTAAATAATCTAATTCTGTAAAATAAACACAGTCTGTCTTATTTTAAAACGTGGATTAACTTTAGTACGTGGTTTAAACAAATATAGTAGAGTAAGTCAGGGCCGGCCTCAACGCTCATACCGGGACCAGATTGCGGACATTCTTGCCAAGGGGCAAGTCAGGAGTACATAATATGTTATTCATATTATGAAACGAGCATGTATGAAAAGAGTGGTGCATGTAGATGAAGCGAGAGAATTTTGTAAGGATCGTAGCAAGTGGCGGTTCTTGGTCTCTGCCTACCCCCATGAGAAAGAGGCGTGATATTATGTATGTATGTTAAAGAAATAACGCCTAAAATAAACCACAAATGACAGCTGACCGAACGTCAAAGGTCTAAGTGTTGACTTATTTTGGCCGGATCATGGTTTGAACCAGGTACTAAAATTAATCCCCGTTTTATATAAGGCGGTACCTTTGACACTAAAGTAGCCTTTCATTTATAATTACAGGGTGACTACCACCTGTACAACATGACGGTACCTATAGAGCAGATCCCAAGGTCCTTCCCTTTCACCAAAGGTCGCATATACGCCAACATCACCCTGGTCTCTGGACCGAAACGGAAGATTGTGGAACCCATAGCGAATGCCCATATTGACATGGAAATTAAAGAATATAACAGGAGAACAAATAAAAGAATTTAATGTTTATACGTGTTTCACTTGTGTTTTATAATATATTATGAAGTCGTGTCGTTCCCGGCACAGTCGATTAGGACTACTACGAGTCTTCCCGTGGATGTGGTAGAAGGCGAGTTAGGAAACGGTGTCCACGGAAGACCAGCGTCGGGGTGTTGCAAAATGCCTTATATATGACTTATGCTGATTGGAGGTCGGATTAGCGTTACATTTAAGCTTATATGTACCTTCATAATTGTAAACTGAAACGTCAAATGTCGCTAATAAACATTTTTCTTTCTTTCTTTCTTTCAAACACAAGCTAAACAAAGCTTATAAACATCAAAGAGTCCTCTCCATCTGTGGCCAGCGTGGAGAGTGTAGGCCAAATCCTCCGACTGCTCTGGCTAATATATGGTTTTGGTAGTACACAGAGGGTCATGCTCCTGCAGTGGAGACTAAAAAAGATCTGATGATGGTAATGTATTTTATTACACCTTGTAACCTTAGATTAGAGAGTATAACCAAAGCTTGTAACACATCATAACTTCACGTATGTAGTTCCCCAGTCTACCAAAAGATGGCGCTGTGTGTACGATAGAATGCGCTATCGTAATTTTTTAATGGGCCCATGACCCTTCTGAGATAATAGTCTCGCTGATTTCAATTACTGGTGGGTGACTGCCCGGCGGTCCCGGGTGACTTGCACCCAGGATAGGCCCTTCTGGCAACGTAGTCTTTGGACCTTACGGCAAAACATGAGAGTTACACATTGCTTTAGTGTCGTTTCTTTTCGCGTAGTGAACATATTATTTGACATGGCCTAATCCGCGGTGTTCTGCCTTCTAAATGAAAACAGATGAAAATGAATAATATAGTAATCGCGCTGTGTTCAGGCATGCGAGTTAATAATACATGCGGCGGAAGTGAAGCCGGCCCTGTATTTCATATAGAAGTAAAGTTGTGGGCCCAGTTATAGCGAGACGTTACATAAAATTAAATTGCGGATCCACTCTATTTTACACTCTTAATATGCCGTGTAGTTCCCAGCAGAGTAAAATATGACCTCTCTAAGTTTTCCCGTGGATGTCGTAGAATGCAATTAAGGAAACGCAAGGTTAACAAACTTCTGGCCATGGTAGAGAGTGTAGATCAATTCCTCTGACTGTTCTGGCTGATATATGGCTCTGGTAGTACAGAGAGGGTCATGATCCTGCAGTGGAGACTAAAATACACCTGATGATGATGATGAAATAATATACCAATCACGGTATATAGACATGCGTCGTAATTACCACCAACCCTGTATTTTATAAAGTAGAAGTAAGGTTATGGGCCTAGTTTATACAGAGTGCTATATATTTATTCTAATCGTATTATGTACAGACATGCCAGTTAATAATACCACATGCGACGGAAGTGAAACCGGCCCTGTATTTCATATAGAAGTAAGGTTGTGGGCCCAGCAGTTACTAGCAGCCCTCCTCAGCTGCATCCGGGCATAAATTATACATACTCAAACCTTCCTCTTGAATCATTCATCTATCAAAAAAACCACATCAAAATCCTTTGTGAAGTTAAAAAGGTCTAAGCATACATAGGGACAGACAGATAAAATAAAATAAATAAATATTTGCAATGGCAATTATAATGGCAATATTTGATAATTTTGGAGTAAAATTAAGCATTTAATCAATTAATCTCATTATAATCTACGTACGTTCCTATACAGTTTGGTTAAAATACCAATGGTTTGAGAATTACAAGCCTTTTCAAATTTGTATGGAAATCTTGAGAGGCGTATAATTCTCAAACTATTGATATTTTAACCAAACTGTAATACTTCAAAATTATCAAATATTGCCACAATTCCCTTTTTCCGTTTGAATGGAGACATGCGCGTCCAGGCGACTCTTAAGTAGGGTAAGACCACACCTCATCTTTCCGATTGAATTGTTCTTGAATGTTCTATCAACCCAGCCGAACCCAAATAACAAGTTCAATAGTTACAATTTAGTATATTAGTTTAGTTATCAAGCACTAACTTATTGCAGAGTAAATTTGCACCTGAGTTCGCTCTCCAATTTGACTTGGTCACTTATTAAATTTATATCAATACGGAACTTACGCCCGAATCAACACCACCGCCATCATCAGGTCTTTGTTAGTCTCCACTGCAGGTAGACGACCCTCTCTGTACTACCGGAGCCATATGTTAAGAGCGTATCCTAGCAGTATGTTTTCCATATTTATATACGTATTTCTCTATTTTCTGGCTAAAAACTGATTCTAGAGGCACAATTCTTTTTTTATAAAATAAAATCTATACTTACATTTATAATAAAACAGTAAAAATATTTTGTCTGTATTTTGTATTTTTGACTGAAATGGATAGAAGGACACTTAAAAAGAAAAATAGAAAGCAAAACTTTTTTTGTCTGTCTGTCTGTGTGTATGATCAGTGATCACGTTTATCTCCGGAAATATTGGACGGATTTGAATGAAACTTTTTTGCTACATAGGTATCTATTAAGCCTGGGCAAGATATAGGGTGGAAATTATTATGGAAAATGGAACACCTGATGCAGTATCATAATGGTCCAGCTGAACTGTAGAAAAATAAAAGTGGAGCCTTAGCAAAAGTTTTTAAGCCTGATGAAGATTTTTGTTGTGGTTAAAAAAATCTCGGATTTGGTACACATCATGCAGAACCACAATGGTCCAGGTAAACTATAAGAAATATACAAGCAAAAGTTATTGATAATGATGAGCATTTTTGTTAAGGTATTTAAATTGATGATTTGAAACACCTGACGCTGAACCGTAAAAGTCCCGGTAAACTATAGGAAATATAAAAATGACGCCGTAGCAAAAGTTGTTTAGCCTGATGAGTATTTTTTGTTCAGGTTGGATGTTTATCTATTTATGTATTTGTTATAAAATATAGTATCGTTGAGTTAGTATCCCATAACACAAGTCTAGAACTTACTTTGGGGCTAGCTCAATCTGTGTGATTTGTCCGTATATATTTATTTATTTAGGTATAAGAACATCTGATACAGAACCATGTCAAATTTTATGTCGAAATTTTTATAGAGTCACCCTCTCCACTGGGATAGAGTGCGTAGAGTAGGATTAGCTCATATTACTTGTGACCGCCCAGTGGTCCCGGGTCACTCGCACCCAGGATATGCCCTTTTGGCAACGTAGCTTTCAGCCCATACGGCAAAACATGAGAGTTTTCTGTCTCTCCGGGCTTTGCACACACAGGCAACACCTAAAGCCGAGGTCCATTCTTCCTTGAGGTCCTTTGGAGATGTGCACTTTATAGATTAAGGGCACTCTGCTCATACCTCAAAGTCCGGTAAAGTTAGCGCAACCTCACTTAGAGATAGTATAAAGTAATATCGTATACCTTAATACGAACTGATGTCGATATATAAGAAAATACTTGTAGCGGTGTTATAAGTAAGTAATACTTTATTGAACACCAAAAAATAAAAATTTACAAAAACATTACTAATACTATGTACAATGGGCGGTCTTATTGCTAAAAGCAATTTCTACCAGAAAAATTTGGTGGTATTTTTGTTATACATGGCGAAATTTTGATCGTTCCGGACCATTAAAGGGGTGATTCAGCCTGTCAATATAAACAACTTTTCATATGGGACAAATGCTGTAAACTCGAAAAAAATTACGACATTCCTATACAAATTGCCCGGGTGGCTGAACACTTTTGTATGAAAATGTCGAAATAAAATTTGAGTTTCCAGCATTAGTCCCATAGGAAAAATGGTTCATATCGACGGGCTGAATCATCCCTTTAAGGGTCCAGAACGATCAAAATTTCGCCATGTATATTATATGGTAAAAGTAATGTAGCCCGGCTGAGGAAATGGGCGCATATCTTAGGAATCATGTAAATAGACGATGCGGCTAGCAACCTATCACTATTTTAAGTCCGTTCTCCACCTACAAGCCCACCAACATGCTAAACGTGGCCTTTAGGTTGTATAGATCTGGTCTCTGCCTACCCCGCAAAGGAAAAAGACGTGATACTATGTATGTTTGTATATTGTATGAAATCTTATAGCCCCGGTCATGATGACGAACATCCAGCTCACTTCGCTGTTTTAGTGTAGGCGTGTAAAAAAAATATGGGCCACCACGTCTGAAGTCTTATCTATCGAACAAAAACGAATTTAAGAGCGTATACTAGCAGTATTTTTTTCAATATGGTTTCCATACAAATGTATTTCTCTATTTTCTCGCTGTAAACTGATTCTAGAGCCACAATTCTTTTTTCATAAAAACTAGTACTAAAATAGGAATGCCCCTATTTTTTATTTTTTCCAAAAAAAACCGTTTATGTACAATTTGTTTTTCTTTTAAACAGGTTTTTAGAAAAAAATAAAACATAGGGACATACCTATTTTAGTAATAGATTGTATGTAAAAAGAATTGTGCCTCTAGAAGCAGTCTTCAGCGAGAAAATAGAGAAATACATTTATATGGAAAACGCACTGCTAGTATACCCTCTTAACAATATCAATTCTTAACTAAGTAATCGAGTAAAAAAGCTATACTACGCAAAAAGCATACAATAGTTCATACACTTTTTGAATCCGGTAAAAAATTACATATGTGATTTCAAAGGTCGTAATTTTTAAGGTAAATTATATTACGTGAAACCTATTGTACTGATGTTTTGTATTTAAATTAGAGTACCCTTTTAATGGGCATACTAATTTAAGTTACAATACGAATTGTTATAATTTAGCTTTTAAAGTTATAAATGATATTATCGGATGTATATATAACTGAAAGTCGGGATTAAATTGAAGTATATCAATAAACAATGTCTAAAAATTGTTATATTTCAAGCACGTGTGTATTAATATTTTTTTATTTAATATTCTTAAGCTGTGATGTTTTCGGGGAAAAAGTATGTATTTCTAAAACGATTTTCAAATTTATTTCTTTGTTAACATAGAAGTATTATATATTTTTTTTTTAAATCTATCTTTGTTAATGAATTTCTTTGTTTACTCGAATTCTGCAGAGTTAAGGTTGTAATTTTTGAGAATATAATTATTTTAGTTTTATGTTGTGATATTTTCGGGGAAAGCCTTACATACAAACAAATGCCGTGTGGTTCCCGGCAGAGTAGAATAGGACCACTCCAAGTCTTTCCGTGGATGTCGTAAAAGGCGATTTAAGAAAGACAAGCTAAACAAAGCTTACAAACATCAAAAAGACCTCTCCAACCCATCTGACCAGCGTGGAGAGTGTAGGCCAAATCCTCTGGCTACTCTGGCTAATATATTGTTGTGGTAGTACAAAGAGGGTCGTGCTCCTGCAGTGGAGACTAAAAAAGACCTGATGGATGGATGGATGGACAAACAAATTCACTTTTGCATTTATAATATGAGTAGGGATATAAGATCGCTAACCCTTAATTTGAATGTACTTTTTTGTAGCACTGCCAAGAAGGACTTATGGTCTGTAAGACCCTGTCTTTTAAAAGGTTGAAAATTCTATTTTGTTGGATATAATAGAATTTTTTTTGCATTATTATCATTTATCAACCGTAAATAAATTAAAAATACAGCTTTTATATTTTTTGCAACATATACTCGCATAATCCCAGCTTAATTATTAATGCGAAAGTGATTTTGTTTGCTTGTTACGCTTTCAATCCCTACCTACTAGGGCTCTCAGGGCTCGATCATTATGAAATTTAGCATACACATAGGTTAGGGTACTGAAAAGGACATCCTAACTAGTCTTAACTATCCTAATCCTAACTATCTTATCCTAACTAATATTATAAATGCGAAAGTGAGTTTGTTTGTTTGTTTATTTATTTGTTTGTTTGTTACGCTTTCACGCCGTATCTACTGAACCGATCATCATGAAATTTTGCATATACATAGGTCAGGGTACCGAGAAGGACATAGGCTATAAATGACGCGAGCGGAGCCGCGGGTAACAGCTAGTAGGCTATATATCACACGAGTGAAGCTACGGGTAACAGCTAGTGGGTATACAAATTAAATATGTGACAACTCAAGTAAACATCATCATCATTCAACGAGCTCCGTGGCGCAGCGGTCAACACGCCTGCCTGCGACACGGATGGTCCCGGGTTCGATCCCCGGCACCGTCCCAACCTCTAAATCGTACGAATTTTTCTGCCAGTTTCACAGAGATGCACTATTGCTAGTGTTACAACTTTGTATTTGCAAGATTGCAAGATAAATATTTCTTATAAAAAATACAGTAAAAACAATATTTTTAGCATAATATTTATAAACAATTTCCCAGCTGATATATATCAACGTCAAAGAGACCTCTCCAACCCGTCTGGTCAGCGTGGAGAGTGTAGGCCAAATCCTCTGACTACTCAAGCTAGTATATGGCTCTGGTAGTACAGAGAGGGTCGTGCTCCTGCAGTGGAGACTAGAAAGACCTCATGATGATGATGATATATCAACGTACAGCCGAAACGACTGTACCTAGGAACTTAAAATTTGGTGCAGGGGTTCCTTTTATGGTGTTAATGAGCACTAAGTAAGTTAAGTAGGAGTCACTAATTTTTTTAGAAATTCAACTCCTAAGGGGTGAAATAGGACGGAGAAGTTTTACACGGACAAAGTCGTAGGAAAATTGCAACTTTCAACTCATAAGTAGATATTGCTCGTGATACAGATTTTTCAAATTGTTTTTAAGTAATCAATGAGTCTAAAATAGGCTAGATTTTAGATTTTTGTACCTATTCAATTTATCTCCATTTTCATAATTGGACGGAGTAATTTAGATTTCATCTACATATCAATTTTATGGTGTCGGTTGTGCACTTTGGTATTTTTAATTTAAATTTGGAATAAACCATACGCTATGTTGCAAGTATTTGATTATATATATAATATAATAATTAAGTTTTACCGGTGCGAAGATTCTATTATCCTCCTGCATTTCTTGTCTTACGGTGAAAGCCTCCCTCCCTCTTTTTTATTTCCTCTACAACAATTTTTACTTAAGATTCCCATCATGCCGCATCTACTACAAAAGAATTGTTTTTGGGCCTGCAAGGCCCAAAAACAATTCTTCATTCAATACTTCTCGCAAAGCGTGGTTGGGCTTTCCGCATTTCCAGCAATAGGTTTTTTCGTCATAGTGTGGATGAATTTTCCGGCCTGGATGTGCTTCTGTGTGGGGTTTATAGGATGTGGATTGCGGACGGCTGCTTCTTTGTTTCGGTTTTTGACTTTGGTTTACGTTTGTGTTATCTTGCCCAAATTGACTATTAAAATGATATTCTCGGTTTTGGTAATTCCTTACCCTGTCTCCCTCAATTTTATATTTTCAAAATTGCCAGCCAACGCTATTAATTCTCTTATATTTCTAAAATCTTGTTTTTGATATAATATTTGTATTTCGGGTTTAAGTTGTTATATATCATTTCGGTTGATTCGGTTTCCGTCATTTTGCCATATATCCTAATGAAGGTTTGCATTTGCGTCAAATATTCAATGAATCTTTCGTCTGGCCCTTGTCTCTTTGCTGCAATGCGGCTGAGGAGGTTCGCCTCGTAATTTCTTGGAAAATAGAACAATTTGAAGTCGTCCTCAAAATCTCCATGTGTTCCAATTTTGGCTGTTGTTTCTATGCCACAATAATGCTTTTCCTTTTAGAAGTTTTGGTACGAATTGCAGTAGTTCTTTTCGGTTTTTCGTTACGGTATTTATAAGCTCGTCTGTGCGTTCTAGGAATTCCACCGCGTCTCCAGTCGTGTCGAAACTTACGTTCCATTTCGTGAATATTTTCTCCATGTTTTGCAGCTCTTTTGTGTCCTCCATTTTGGACGTTCATCTTCTTTGTATTCTTCGCCTTCCATTCTTATGTCTTCACTGCTACGTGCTTGTTTGTCCTCGGTTTCTTTAATTATTTGGGCGAGTTGTTTTCCCAACTCTTCGACTGTTTTATCGACAGTTGTTGCGCCTCTGTCTTTTAGCTCCCTTATCAAATCTTCTTTTTTCAATCCGTAAATCCACGAAGTTGGCATTGGTGCCTAGCTTATCTTGTAGCTTACCTATTTTTTCCTAAATCTAATATTTATTCTACGTAAATATTTTTGGTTTTCGCGGTGATTTTGGTAATCTACCTTATTTATATTATTTTATCTAATTTTTACGGATAAGTCCTGACGAGCTGTGAACGTATTTAACGGTTAGATTTATTTATTTTACGCGGTGAGAGGATAGGGATCCTATATTTGATTTTTACTCTTTGATTATAATAATTTGTGCTTCTCTTCTTTCAATCTACCAGGCAATACGCCCCGGCCGACTGTGGCTCGCACTCTCTCGTCGAGAGAATGCTGCCTAATGACGGTCCGCTCTGCGTTTATATAGGGACGGGCTGCGCTAGTGTGCGTTGCTTATCGCTGCCGGTGACATCAACGATTCATGCCTACGGTAGACGCGCGCGCGTGTGCGTTTGTGACGGGCGACAATGTTGTTCGCTACGTCACAAAGTATAAAAGACATTTATTATTAAGTATATTATTATTCCCTTTTGTCTTTACAGATTCGCTACATAAGTACAGAGCATCCTCGTGTGACTACTATGAATAGTAAATACTTGTCTTTTGCGAACCTTACCTCTGCAAGATATGGCCGGGCTAGCCCTATTTACTATGTTGGATTGCACTTTAATACGCTCGTTATCTTGGATGAAAATGTTATAGTAAGTATGTTATTCTTCTTCTTCTAGATTCGTAATGTTAAGATAAAGAAATTTCATTTGCATAACATGTGTTAATATCTATATTGAATACATGTGTTACAATTAAACAGTATATAGTCCAAACATGTTTAGCATTACTGGTGTGCAAAATATGAGGTCAGAAAGCTTACTATACATGTCAAATACTACATCTGTCAGTTGAAAATAGTTTAATTTTTTTTCTTTAAAATTGTTAAGTCCCTATACTCTTTTGATGTTTTATAATAAACCATTGGTGCGTTACATACTACACTTTTATGTCCTCGATTTCTTACTTTACTACCAGATAAACTAGGATACTCTACTCTCTAATGTCTACTCTTTATTATCAATTTACAATAATTTCGGCCACAGCGAATGCCCAGTCATTTGCTTCCTCGAGGACTTTTCGTGTGCATTAGGGCATTTAGGGCACATTTAAAGATGGCTGACTGGACGTCGTCGCAATCACACGTGCTATTGCCGGAGAAATCCCACCTAATCTGGTTTTCTTACTCTAGCCCGGAGTTGTTAGCGACTTCAGAATATTATTAAAAATCTAATAGTCAGGAGTCAGAGATGTTTTCGTCAACTGCCTGTCCGGTGGTTGCAAGTATGGCATCAGGTATGCGCGCCCGGCCTCCCCAACTTCGACTTTCTCCCCCCAATCCATCCGAGCAAGTAGCATCATAATTACCTTTATCCCGTTTTCCCCAGTCCGACAAAATCCTTGCTTTCCCTAAAAAAAAAATTACCCTAAATAAAGTGTTCGAAACGTTAGGTGTATAAATAATGAAATAAACGCCACAAAAACCGTATAGATAATTGTTTCGCAGGAGCGAACAAACTGCGCTGACCTCGTGTCAAGTCTGCCAAGCGTGGTGAGTATCCCAGGGCATGATGGATTTCCTGGGGGGAGGCTTATGTCCAGCGGTGGACTTCTTGCGGCTAAGACGACGACGAAAATCTAAAACATGACTGTCCTGCTAAAATATTATAACCACTCCTAGCGTTTGCCACTCACGTTTAAGGATATCCCAGCGGAAAAGTAAATTCGTTGGACTCAGCTGTCATCATTGGTGGCAGTTGTTAAGTTATATCTTATATATGCCTTTGGGCAGCTTGAAAAATCTGACACCAGTGTTGGCCACTTACAAACAAAAAGTACATTTTCCCGGAATAAAAAACACAATCTGCTCTATCCCTGCCAAATAAACGCAAAATTTAATGACGATTGACCCAATGACTAAAGTAGCAAATATTATATAACAGGCTAACGTTCGCATTTACATTTTTTTAATTCTTTGGACGGCAATCGAGCAATCGGGTCACTGATAATAAATGATCACCGCTGCCCATGGACAACTGCAATACCAGGGGTGTCACAAGATCGTTGCCTGCCTTTATTTTTCTCTCACCAGAGGGAAGGGGGTGATGGGCCTTCGGCTCTCTCACTCACCGAATAAAGCATATAATCTTAAACTACTACTCAAAGGTCGATTTACTGTGAGAGTGTGGTATTCCCCGGACGAGCTGGCCCATTCATCCTACTGCAAAAGTGAATTTTGCCGGTAGCGTGGCTCTACCAGAATTAAATATATATTTATATTATTAAATTATTGTAATAATGTGGTCTTATACCAGGTGGACTTTTACTTCTACGAGTTCTTGACAAACGTGTACAAGCCCAGCTTCATTCGGATGCACCATAACTTTTGCGACCTTGTTCACAAGAACCTTTTCTTCGGGAGCGCTATGAAGCAAGGGAAACTAAACCAGCCATGCCCATATCCACCGGTAAGACTTTAAAATGATTGTTATATGGTTTTGCACATCATCATCATGATTAAGTCTTTTTTTATGGACTCCACTGCTGGAGCACGACCCTCTTTGTACTACCAGAGCCATATATTATATTAGCCAGGGCAGTCAGAGGATTTGGCCTACACTCTCTACGCTGGCCAGACGGGTTCTTTGATGTTTATTAGCTTTGTTTAGCTTGTGTTTCTGTAGTCGACTTCTACGACATCCACGGGAAGACTTGAAGTGGTCCTATTCTACTCTGTCGGAAACCACATGGCAGAGTAGCGAGAGGCTATTAAAATGTAACTTGCTTTAACAAAATTTCTTTTTCTAGGGTGAATATCATCTCTATAATATGTCGATACCTTTTGACCAAATACCAAAGAATTTCCCGTTCTTGAAGGGTCGGATATATTGCAATGCGACGTACAAGAATGAATTCCTGCTTTCTGGACACATTGACATGGAGGTGAAGGAATGGAGACGTAAACCAAATAAGAAACTTTGAAAATGATTTCCGGATTATGGAGAGCCTTTTTGGAGAGCCTTAATGCTTAATGATTTTTTAGCGTGTGTTCCATTACTTAATAAAGTTTCGTTTCGCCAAACCATGTAAAGTTTCTGATTGGTCAAGTCAACGAAAAGTTTTTTGTCAATTGTTAATTAAATGCAATGTCGAGAATGTGGTCACTGGATGACTGTTGCACCGCTGCAACAGTCACCCAGTGACCACGGTCGGTGTAACCGTGCCGAAACGTCTGGAGAAAAACGGTATGTTTTCGCGTTAATTCCCGACATTGCATTTAATAATCATGCAACGCGAAAGTTTAATAGTAGTTAAGTCTATTGGTAGTTTTGATTTGTCAAACATTTATATGTTTCAATTCGTCAAACCTATTTTTAGTTCTGATCCGTCAAGTCTACAAAATCTATTGAAAATGATTTTTTATAATTCTAACAAAGTTACTACGAACAACTTTTCGAAACCAATTCTAGGAACTCGAATTATTTTTAGTTTCTTCCCATATACTTAAATAGCCCGAGCGGCTGAACGGTTTCGTATTAAAATGTCCAAAACAAATTTCGAGTTCCCTGAACGGTTTCCATAGGTAAGATGGGTAATATTGACGGTCTAAGACACCCCTTAGAGGGGATGTTGAGGGTCAAGCTATACGCTGTGGTCGAAGCAACCTGAATTTTTATGTGACTGTTTGCAACCGTTCAGGACCTCATCATCATTTCGTGTAGGTGACACGGTCAGTCAACAATGCTCACCCTGGTGTCGGAGTTCTTCGGAACCGCCTCTCGGCCTCTCACGTGGTTCCTTTAACGACTTCCAGATGGCAGCCGGAACCACCGGCTTAACGTGCCTTCCGAAGGACGGAATCATCTTTCTTATCAGATAATCAGGTGATTCATGCCTGCAATGTCCTACCCAAATTGGAAACAACTTAACAAAGTATGCTTCGCGTGGGAATCGAACGCACGACCCCCGAGTCAATAAAGCAAACGCCTTAATCACTGGACCACAGAGGCTGTGGCGGTTTAGGAGCCCGATGGTCCAGTGGGCGTGAGCTCTATGAGCGCTTACGTATGTTAAGCAACCCCTGGTGCAGTCCCTACTTGGATGGGTGACCGCAAGTGGCATAAAAATATCTCGAGCTCCTCCGTGCTTCGGAAGGCACGTTAAGCCGTTGGTCCCGGCTGTCATCGTTGATGGCAGTCGTTAAGCTATGTCAGATGCCTTAAGGCAGCTTGAAAAATCTGACACCAGTGTTGGCCACTTACACATACGAAAAACAAAACAAGGAACTGAATGAATGCGAAACCATAGCAACCATGTTGAGTAAAAAGAAGTCCTTAAAATGGTTGAATTCTAAACATATATACGTCACGTAATGGGTACGAATCATACGGTTCACCTTCACCCTTATATCAAAGGAACGCCTAACAACACGTATTGTGGCGGCGCCGGCTGTGTACACCGTTTCCCAAACTTCTATTTATTTTATAATTTTTATAGTACCAAAATTAAAATATTGTATGCCGTAAAAAGTGAAATATTAAACATCTTGAATACATTATATAGGTACGGTAATCTAAATCATTTATACTAACACGACTGTTCAAAATCAAAACCTAGCAAATCAAGTTTTTTTTTATTACTAACGCGCTTTTATTAGGTTCACTTGTAACTAACTATGTATGTAAGAAAATCTTGGAATCTTTATCTGACCCACTTCCTGGCCTTCGATTAGGATGAAATTTTGGACACGCTCTGAGTTCTGATGACAATACATGACTAAATATAAAGCAACTTTTATTATAAAACCATTATAATGAACGCAATATTTAATGAAGCTGTCAAACAAGTTACTCATACGTCCCATACATTTTACTAAACCGAGACGTCACGATAGAGTAGCATTTTCTGGTTTTGCTATCGTCCAAACAATGTGCTATTAAAACTGTGATATCTAAAAAAGTTTTCGGTTTAGCATGGCGTTTTTTTCGTGGATGTGTTTTTTTTTGGGAGGACTTTCCATATAATAACGAAAAAAATATAGTCATCATCCGTATTGAGTATATACACTGTATTAAACATCTAGTTGTTCAATAAAATCTCTAGCTGCGTGGCGTGCGTGACTCACGGTTTTGTAACAGCCATAAAAAACATCAAAAGCTAGCTTATGCGCACGGCTTTGCTCGTGAAAGGACGGCGAAACATTCAACGTTGCTAGGTCGACCGAACTCGAGTTGTTTACCCTTTGAGAAACAGTGCTTTTCGGGACCCAATTATATTTGATTGTTGGGTTAATACTCGTATAATACAATTGAAGCAGGTAATTTTATACAAGAGTGGACTTCATTTTCGAAGTTAGTCTACAATTTAACTATAACCTATTTACTGATATTAAATTGAGAAATAAGATATGGGGAAAAATACTCGTACACAGAGAAAAAACTGCTCGTTCAAGTCCTGCATTGAGCTTAAAGCATATCAGAAAAGCTTCGTTAATGCATGAAAAAATACCCCCAAAACATTATAATATATATTATTTATAACAGTTACATTGCTTATTATGACAGATTTCACAGGGACCTATATATAAAATCACATTTTTTTATACCTAATACTAAGTAGGCAAAAAGGCATACGGCCCACCTCATAGAAAGGCTTGCAACATCAGGAGTGCCACTCACGCGTTGCCGACCTTGAAGAAATGTTTTCATGCCCTTTTTAAAGGACCCCATGTTGTGTCACTAAATATAAGTACCTAGTTAATTATAATAATCTATATCTATACATATAATAAAATAGTAAAAATATTTTATCTGTACAATTAGTAGTTTTGACTGAAATGGATAGAGGGACACTTATTAAAAAGAATAACAGAAAGCAAAAAAAAATTTTTTAATTTCTTGTCTGTCTGTCTGTACGTCTGTCTGTCTGTCTGTCTGTCCGTCTGTCTGTCTGTCTGTATTTCTGTATGTATGATCACGCTTATCTCCGGAAATATTGGACGGATTTGAATGAAACTTTTTTTGCTATATAGCTGCTAGTTGAGGCTAGGCAAGATATAGAGTAGAAATGATTTTGGAAAATGAAACACCTAAGGCAGCATCATAATGGTCTAGCTGAACTATAAGAAATATAAAAGTGGACCCTTAGCAAAAGTTGTTCAACCTGATTACCATTTTTGATAAGGTATAAAAAATCTAAGATTAGGAACACCTCATGCAGAACCATAATGGTCCAGGTAAACTATAGGAAATATAAAAAGACGCTATGGCAAAAGTTATTCAACATGATTAGTATTTTTGTTTAGTACGATTAACTCATATTACTGGTGACCGTCCCGCGGTCCCGGCTCACACGCAACCAGGATATGCCTTTTTGGCAACGTAGCTTTCAGCCCATACGGCAAAACATGAGAGTTTGCTGTCTCTCCAAGCCTTGCACGCACTAGCGACATCCAAAGCCAAAGTTCGTCTCTCCCGAAGGACCTTTGGAGATGTGCGCTTTAGGTATAGGTTGAGGGCTCTCTGCTCATAACTAGGTCCTATTCATTTAGCTAAACATATGTTTACAAAAAATCGAGGATCATTGTATATTTACTTTTAATATATTGTTGGGAATGAAAATCCTAAACAATTAAAAAAAATATTTCTTACGGCCTGCTAGCCCAAATTAATTTAATTTACAAAATAATAGAAAATTATAGCAACCGACAATAATTCGAACAGAGATTTCCCTAAGATGTATACTGTCTGACAACCCACGACAAAATGGACGAGAATGTGTTTTTTTTTTTTAATGGACTACGTAGCTAGCTCCAAGTGAGCTTTCGCTACTTCACAGGACTTTTTGAGGTGAGGGCAGAGTGCCCTCAACCTGTAAGGCAATCATCACCAAAGGGTTCCCAGGAGGGACGAACCTCGGCTTTGGGCGTTGCCTGGGTGCGCAAGGCTTGGAGAGACAGCAAACTCTCATATGCCTGATGGGCCGCGATTTGCATGCATGACCTGAAGGGCCGAACTGAGAAACAATGGCAAAGCCTTTAGAGAGCAGCAACTCTCATGTTTTGCCGTATGGGCAGAAAGGACGAGAATGGTGCAAGCAGCTCCTTATATAGGCAGGGGTGGGGGTTGCCACTGCATATCCGGGATTCTTCAGCTAACAATATAACACTGCTACAAGTATTTTCTTATGTATCGACATAACTTCGTATTAAGGTATATTAATAAACCGGAGTCAAAAAGTCCACGCGAACGAAGTCGCGGGCATCAGCTAGTTATAATAATAAGTGACTGAATTTAAATTTATAATAATCATATAAAATTCAAAGGAAAAATCATAAGTGTTAGTAAATTGCAGGAGGTCATATACGATTTATGCGATCAATCTAGTTCTTATCGTTCAAATATTTATTTACAGCGTAGTTTTATTTGTTGGATAGCATGTTATAAAGGTTTTTTTTACTTATATTACCTACTTAATAGGGAATATGCATGAAAAAAATATCTGTTATTGTAGAGACGAGTGACGAAGAAGGCGAGGGGCGCGGGGGCTGCGGTGCGCCGGGTCACCGGCGATCGCCTCCCTTGCGATTTGCGAATCGAGCAGCTAGGCACCGGGCGTGTCCCATAGATTAATGTTTTTTACTCACCAGTATTATACCTATGGAAATATTCCATTTGTTTTATTCCCAGTTTCCTACGTGTTATAAGCTAGGACAGTTAGGGAGATATTAGCTCTGCTGCTGCAGCTTCAGTTATCTTACCAGTTTATCCAAAAATATTCAATAGTAAAGTACTGAGAGTGAAAACAGAATAAAGTTTGAAACGAACGAGATAAAATGATTTTACTAAAATATGTCTATTTCACTCGCGAAAACACTATTTTATATGGCAAATTTATGCATGACATAAACTATGACGTCATTAGTCCATATCGGACTTCTCTTTCTTATTTAAACTTTAAAGTATCACATCTTCGTTGCTAATTAAGATATTTTAAAAGTTCTTTCATATTTTTTTACTGTGGTTATTAGGGTTTATACTAAGCAAATAAAAAAATTACGAGCATATATTAAGACCTAAGACGAGGTGGTCGGATGACCTGCGGGCATTCGATAAGTTTTGGATGGAAAGGACCAACGACAGAGATGAGTGGAGAGAGGGAGGAGAGGGCTGGACACATATGGCTAGCAAAAAAAAATCATATAAAAAAAATCTCTATTGATGACACGAGTCAAATCAAAGGATAAACTCAGCTAAAAGTTTACTGTGCAGATAACTTAGTGCTTGATAACAAACTTTAGAACAATAAGTTTTATAGATAAAGTCTGAGTTGAGTGTGGCTGGATTAATAGAAGTACATTCTAGAACAAATTAATCGGAGAAGGCAAGAGGCGGGGTCTTACCCTACCGTTACTAATAATATAAATTTACAAGTACCATTGTTTTGTAAACAGACATACAGACGGGGCGAAGGACTTTATAGTGATGAAGCTAGACCTGCGTCCACAGTCTTGATTATTTATCGTCCCGCAATAACTGGGCCCATAACCTTGCTTTCATATGAAATACAGGGCCGGATTCACTTCTACCACATATAATATTAACTCACATGCCTGAACACAGCGTGATTGCTCTATTATTCATTTACATCTGTTTTCATTTCGAAGGCAGTTTTCACCACGGTGAAAGCCTCGTAGAATTTACGTTTCGAACTATTTATAATTAAATATTCAACCAAAAACTAGCTTTTGTTTATCAAATAAACAAGTTAGCATGCTAAAACTAAAAACACAACTTCACTGCCAAAATAAATTTATATAGACAGGCATGGATTCTTTATGTGATAAATATTTTTTTTTTTTTTTTTTGAGATTGAGCTAACCCCAAAGTAAGCTCGAGACTTGTGTTATGGGATGCTAACTCAACGATACTATATTTTATAATAGATACTTATATAGATAAACATCCAAGACCCAGGTCAATCTGAAAAAGATCATTTTCCATCTTGACCTGACCCGGGAACCCGGGACCCTCCGTGTCGCAGGCAGGCGTGTTGACCGCTGCGCCACGTAGCTCGTATGTATATGTACTATCAATCTGTTTATCTGTCGTTTTGGCGCTACGATACCTCAAACAGACATGCCGACAGATGTAACCCTTATTTTTGGTGGGGGTTAAGAGTCGCCTGGAAGCGCATGTCTCCATACAAACGGAAAAAGGGAATTGTGGCAATCCCATACCAACTCAACTAATATTATAAATGCGAAAGTGAGTTTGTTTGTTACGCTTTCAAGCCGTATCTACTGAACCGATCATCATGAAATTTTGCATACACATAGGTTAGGGTACCGAAAAGGACATAGGCTATATATTACGCGGGCGAAGCCGCTGGTAACAGCTAGTATTTGATAATTTTGGAGTAAAATTAAGCATTTAATCAAAGGCGTATAATTCTCAAACATTTGATAATTTAACCAAACTGTATACTATCAACTAATCTCATTATAATCTAACGTACGTAGATTATAATGAGATTAGTTGATTAGATATAGTTGCCCTAAAATTATCAAATATTTCCACAATTCCCTTTTTCCGTTTGTATGGAGACATGCGCGTCCAGGCGACTCTTAATAAGTATAAACCTGAAAAACAAAATCAATGTGGAGTTTCGCAAGTTCATTTATAAATCTTTTTTCAATTTATGTTATGTTAACAAGCATTTTTATTACAGACTGGATTATAATTGATTTTATTTGTTCTAATCCACCTCTGTCAATCTTATAAATCGTAGGTATTTACGAAAGGTGATGTGGTTAACTTTAACGGACCAAAGATCAAAGATAAATAAATAAATATATTTATTTGTTGATCAGTTGATCTTCAACAGAACCCTCGGTGATGAAACAAAAAATTGTAAATAAAACAAGTAGAAAAAGGTATTACGTCTTTTTATTAACTCTCTTGTTATACTCTTTTATTTCCATATCTATATGGGCATTTGCTAGGGGCTCAACATTCTTCCGTTTCGGCCCAGTCTGGATTGTGACGTTTGCAAATATGCGGCCCTTTTTGAAGGGAAACGACCTTGGGATCTGCTCCAGAGGTACCGTCATGTTGTAAGGTGGTAGTCACCCTGTAATTAGAAAATAACTAACTGTTACCCGCGGCTTTACCCGTGTGATATATAGCCTATGTCCTTCTCAGTACCCTAACCTAAGGTTTATGCAAAATTTCAAGATGATCGGTTCAGTAGATACGGCGTAAAAGCGTAACAATCAAACTCAATTTTGCATTTATAATATTAGTTGGGATTGGGATGTTTACTTCCGGATCATTTTATTCAATTCATCATTGATTGTTCGAAGTCCAACGTTGCCCATTTGAAAATAAATTATTACAACCGCATGAAGTCCATTGATGGACATGGGAAGCTGCTGAATCCTTGGCGGAGGTCCAAGGATTCCCATCATTTGAGGGGTTTGCTGAACTCACCACACTTGGCAAACAGGTTGGTGAGCGAATAAAGATATAATTCATAGGTTTGTTTTGTGTAGCCCTAGATAATCCAAATTATTTTTGAGCTACATTTTACAGTTTCAAACAAAGATTTAAATATTCTATTTCTATGGTTTAAAGTGAGAACTTAGGCTTTTTTGTCAGTTCATAAACTTCTTCTGTCTTTTTAGATTCCACTGCACGCCTCGTACTACCAAAAGCATATCAGCCAGAGGAGTCTGAAGATTTAGCTTACACTCTCCACGATGACCGGACGAGTTCGAGAGGTCTTGTTGATTTTTACAAACTTTTTTTAGCTTGTATTTCCTAAGTTAGTCAGCCAGTTTCCTCAGTTCAGAAGTTAATACCATAAAAAAGTATAAAACTAGGTTATTAATAATCTCTGAGATTAAAATTGACTTCAACCAAGCTACTGAATTGACTTTAATAAGAATGAAATAAAACAAATTGGAAAATTCCAAATAAAAAGAAAATATTTTTTCAAATCATTTCATAAATGACTGAGTTCTTTGACAAAAACATTACAAGTATTCCAGTGCACCGAAATCTCTTAATTTTTTTTTTATCAGTTATAAATAAATGAAAACTTCCCAATACGATTACTTTTAATACGGTAATTACACTAAAATCATCTAATATTCGCGTAAAATCCGTTTTAAAAGTGGTTTAAATTAAATTTTATAACAATGAAAAGCAAAATTATTAGAAAATAAAAACTTATTATACATTATCGAAACTTACTGGAGGATAAGGGCAAGGCTGGTCAAATTTCCCCTGTTTCATGGTGGCTCCAAAGAAAGGATCTTTATGGACCAGGTCGCACCAGCCAAAATGCATCTGCACGAAACTTCGCTTGTATTGATTTGAGAGGAATTCATAAAAATAGAAATCAATCTGCAAACGATACAAAATTTAGTTACTTTTTCATAATTAGTTTTAGTCTCCACTGCAGGAGCACGACTCTTTTTGTATTACCAGAAACAGAGCAGTCAGAGGATTTTGTCTACAGTCTCCACGCTGGTCAGACGGGTTGCAGAGG
Source organism: Rhodophaea formosa (assembly GCA_963082605.1). NCBI lineage: Eukaryota > Metazoa > Arthropoda > Insecta > Lepidoptera > Pyralidae > Rhodophaea > Rhodophaea formosa. The sequence goes on along the minus strand of OY720218.1, from coordinate 2,605,767 downwards.
TCTCTTCGATATTTATAGTCACAACTACGTCATCATCATCATCATCAGGTCTTTCTAGTCTCCACTGCAGGAGCACGACCCTCTCTGTACTACCTGAGCCTTATACTAGCCTGAGTAGTCAGAGGATTTGACCTACACTCTCCACGCGGGCCAGACGGGTTGGAGAGGTATCTTTGATGTAAATAAGCTTTGTTTAGCTTGTGTTTCCTTAGTCGCCTTTTACGACATCCACGGGATGACTTGGAGTGGTCCTACCTACCTTGACGAGCTCCGTGGCGCAGCGGTCAACACGCCGGCCTGTGACACGGATGGTCCCGGGTTCGATCCCCGGTCAGGTCAAGATGAAAAATGATCTTTTTTTTGATTGACCTGGGTCTTGGATGTTTATCTATATATGTCTTTGTTATAAAATATAGTATCGTTGAGTTAGTATCCCATAACACAAGTCTTATTTTAGAACTTACTTTGGGGCTAGCTCAATCTGTGTGATTTGTCCATATATATTTATATTTATTAACAGCGTTTTACCCTACAATAAAACGCTTATTAAAACTTACCTTATTTGAAGCTTAAACATATAATGAGATAGGCCCTACCTGTTTTCCGCACGTCTTACCTCTCTGTCTACCCTAGTAGCTCCCTCTCGCTCGCACACTTCCCCTCTCTCCACCAGGGCGGCCGTGTGGCTCGCTCTCGTCATTGTGTCGAATTACACCAGGCAGAAGATAAAAGTTAAGCTTCAAATAAGGTAAGTTTTAATAAGCGTTTTATTGTAGGGTAAAACGCTGTTATTAAATACTTGACCGTTATTTGAAGCTTAAACATATAATGAGACCTGTTTGTTATCGCCTGGTGGAGGAGGACGCCAATGTGAAGGTATGTAGGTCTTCACGCCGAAGGCGTAAAAGGTAACAATTATGGTTACGGTAGTTAATATATAAATTAGGCAAATATAAATAAAATTGTAAGTGTGCGAGATAGGGTAAATTTCTCAGTCACATATTATGTAGTAATATGTATAATTTCTACGTAGTAGAACTACGTAGAAATCATAAGTACATAAAAATTTACACAAAAAGCACTTTCCTGAGGAAACAAAATATAGTTTTTTTTTTTTTTTTTTTTTTTTTTTTTTTTTTTAACAGTTTCAATTTAGTTGTGTCAAAACAATCTATCATCTCAGACCTAAAATAAGTCTGAACGACCTCACGCCTATAGAAGCGACTGAATGTGTCACCAGACCTCCAGTTGCCTGGTGACAAGATTTCGTCGCAATCGGGACATCAGGAGACATTTTACCCAGCCCACAATCATAGTACGCGATGCTGGCTTTTGATCACCTTTTAAATTTAGAAATAAGGAATAATTAGTTGAAGAATTCCGTTTTTGATCAAACAATTCGAAACACTGCTTCACCCAAAACACTGGATCAAGGTTTCTATTATGCTACTATTCTATTTCTTTTCAGCCCGATTGCTTGAAATCAGAACGGTCAGTTTTAGAATCAAATTTAGGCCAGGCAATGATATGATCAGAATGTCAATACAATGCTCTCGACTGACTGCCACAAGAGTCAGATCATGGATACGTCTCCCAGAACACAAAAGCAGCAACAAAGTAGTATGTCTGGCGTTTGCAAAACAGTTATTTTCGATACATTTATATGAAGTAAAAAAGTAAGTAAAATTATTGACATCCCAAATACCTAGTTTTCTTATGGGGCACAGGATGTTTTAATGCAATAAATTTCAAAACATGTTTAACCCGTACATGAGCACTAAGTACTCCCGGCATTTCGGTATTAAGGAGCGAAAACAACACTGATTTGTATACCAGTATAGTATTGTACGATAGTTTTTCTTTCAAATATAAATCCGCAAACAATTTTGCTGTAAGTGAACCGGATGGGCGACATGGATCAGCTTTCTCTTTTTTACCCCAGCCTAGCTATCTATCTATGCCATGCAATTTTGTAAGTACTAAGAGTAGAAGAATGTCTGGCATTCTTCTACTCTTACTTTCGATAAAAGAAGGTCCAGTTGGGAGCTGTTCCCGTCACTGAAGACAACCCCCACATTTCCATACTTCTAACGTCATTTCCTATAATTTGGGAACGTCGCCACGCTTACTAAGTGGCGTTTCAGATGCTTGATTGTGAAAGGAGCAGCTAGCGCTCGAGATTTCAGATCGGATCTCCAAAAGACCCATTCCCACCGTGGCACCACTACCAGAAAGGGGCCCTTGGCCCGGTTGAGATGGGCAAGGACCTCGGGGATTCCAAGAATAGGAATAGGTCATCGTTCTGGTTCAGAGACATAATTGGCAACCACATGTGCGTTTTCCGATAAAAACAAATCTATTAATAGGACCCCAAATCGGCTGAAAAATAAGTCTTTACACGCCGGCAAGAGATGCCATTCGAGGGAAGATCGGTCGAGACAGATGATCTGCGTGGGAGTTGAATTTGCCTGAAATGTAATGAGCGGATAGCTGAATTTGATAACGATCTAAAACCGCAAAAATGTCAAGTCCAAGAGAGCTATTGATTTCGTGCAAATAAAAGCTACGGCTGATGTGTTGTCGCGCTGCCATAGAACCGTGGAACGACTCGAAGACTGACCTTAGTCCTGTAATGTCTTGAGTAAAGCCAATAGTTTCTTCTGGTTGCAGTGTACCAGTTCTGTTTGACAACAGGTATCGTGGCGACTGTGTTCAGAAAAGAAAGGAGTGCTCGAAAGTGAAGCCTGCCTACATCAAAACTTGGGAAATTTGATAGACCCATTATGCTCTACAAATCCTTCAGATTTGAAGCTCTCTCTTCTAGGGCTGTCGATATCTTAGCCGTTAAATTCAGGCACTTTTTCTCTGGAAGACACTTTTGTTTAACAGAGTGTCCCACTGACCGCCCCGGTAAACTAGACACTTACAAGGTATGAAAGTGAACTTATCAAAATTTACCAACCAACCGAGATACTATAACCTCTCTACTGTGATTTAGTCATGGGTCTGTAATATTCATAGGTCTTCCAAATATACTATTATTCGAGTGACTTGATCCCTTAGTAACTGGGCTACCCAATTGGTCAGGGAGGCAAGGCCTTTGAGGCCGTGCTCAGTCCGAACGGGAGGCACGTAATTTCCATTAACTTTCCTTTGTAGATCTAATCCACAGGAACCGTCTGTGAGATGGAGCTACAGGAAGGCGAAAATAGGCCTGTTGGGCAGTCAGACAGATCTATTTCAGATAGGACAATCGTTTGGTTGAAGGAACTCGGGGACTCATAGACATTTATCAATCTGAATCTGTCGTTGATTACGTAATTGTTCAAGCTGCCATGGGTAAAGATTGGTCGGTGCGACTCGTCACCCTTTGGCACAAGAAACATTGTGGACACAAAACTTGGCTAGGCCTTGACAACATCAAATACACCCTGGTGTTGCATTTGGGTTATTATGGACGTCATTGCATCCGATGTGACCAAGCTGAACCGACTTTCGTTTAACGGTGGTACAACTTAGTGGCGGTTAATGTAAAAAGGGTATGCGATACCCTTTTACTATCTTTGACAAATAACTTGGCCTAGTTTCATCCACCGATGCTGGAAATGGACCAGACGGCCCGCTCTGAATGTTCGGGATTGATAGTCAATACTTACGTTTTTTTGTTCCGGTTGTAATTCTCAGAGGGCGATGCGGTTCGCTTGCGGCTATTTTCGCCGTCTTGCTGCCTGAAGCCTTGCCGACCTCTTCAGCTTCAAAAGGAACCTCTTGGGCCGCCAGAGAAAAATGGGCGATTATAGCCTTGATTAGAGCCATGACCCTGCGAGGGCCGGGCATTACAGCAACCCTGCGAGGGTTGATTGTAACCATGGGAAATATGCTTAGGCGCACAACATCCATGAGCAGTACCCTGCGAGGGTACATTATGTAAAGCCTGCCCTTGCGAGGGCCGGGCATTACAGCAACCCTGCGAGGGTTGATTGTAAGCATGGGAAATATGCGTAGGCGCACAACATCCATGAGCAGTACCCTGCGAGGGTACATTATGTAAAGCCTGCCCCTGCGAGGGCCGGGCATTACAGCAACCCTGCGAGGGTTGATTGTAAGCATGGGAAATATGCGTAGGCGCACAACATCCATGAGCAGTACCCTGCGAGGGTACATTATGTAAAGCCTGCCCCTGCGAGGGATGGCATGCGGGCTTGCTTTAACCCGTTTGCGAAACGGAAGCAGAACTGCCCGGCTTCTGTAAAGGCAAGCAGGCGTTACGAACACCCCCTGCCTACTCTAGTGCTGTGGCTAGTGACTCCGCATTGAACACGTACTGACATGATGAAGGGGTCTTACGTATTGCGGCCTTGACTAAAGTATCGCGCACGTGGATTGTTATTCCATCCCTTCTCATTACAATAACTTAATTGTAATAATCGGCATCGGGAGGAGCCCGATGGTCCAGTGGGTGTGAGCTCTATGAGCGCTTACGTATGTTAAGCAACCTCTGGTGCAGTCCCTGCTTGGATGGGTGACCGCAAGTGGCATAAAAATATCTCGAGCTCCTCCGTGCTTCGGAAGGCACGTTAAGCCGTTGGTCCCGGCTGTCATCGTTGATGGCAGTCGTTAAGCTATGTCAGATGCCTTAAGGCAGCTTAAAAAATCTGACACCAGTGTTGGCCACTTACACATACGAAAAACAATAATCGGAAGATAACTTTAAAGAAATCGTCTTTCAGAAATAGCACGTTAACATATTCATTTGACAAATCCGAACTTCGACCCCGCTATATAAAAAAAAGGAAAAAAACTTCTGACGGAAGTTTGTAAAGCTTCGCGCTATTTTAAGAACACAGAACGATAAGGTCGCAAAAAGCTTGTCAGCGTGAGCAAGACGGCGTAACGAATCATAAGCCTTAATTTCTTCATTCATCTCCAAATCGACAAAACCGGGGGGTAGGATTATAAAGTTTTTGGGTTTCGACATAACGAACCTCGCACCAATAACTACTATCTAAATGTTGCAAATCCTATAACGTCTAAAGAAACTCCTGAGAACTCTTCGGAATACTAGGCACATACACTTTCATCTTAATTTCAAGAGTAAAATCTGGTTGAGCAACAGATAGAAACTGTCCAGGTGCCGGCACCTTGACAGTTTCTATGATAGGATCTAGAAAATTCGTATTCAGCGGAACAAGGCACAGAATAATTGTTTAAAATAAAAATAATTAATTTCGGAGGTCACTACCGGACGTGATAATTAACGGAATTTCCGGGGATCGTTTCGTCGATACCGGTGTTTGCCCCCCCTTTTTCTGTTGTGGTGACGTGGATTTTTAAGGACTCGAGTTCGAAAACGACGAATTCGAGGTTCTAGAGAGCTAGATGCGATACTGCTTAATGAACTAGACCTATCTCGTGACCGACGACGATCACGCTTTCTTATCGTCACTATTAGCGGGAGCACTAGCACTAGCACGTGGGGCTTTCGAGCCCGGATTTGCACTTTTCTCACTTTCCATTTTAGCACAAGCTGAAAAACCTAGGGTAGAAAACCACACAAATTATTCACAAAACATGCAATTAAAGCAAACCTGAAAAATATGTAGGTAGGTACTAAAAACCTACGTACTCAAAGATAACGAACGGTAACACCGTTTGATGTAACATTTTAAAGTTAGGTTTATTTCTTTTTTAAAAAGAAAAAGGTAATAAAATCTTTTGAAAACACTTACGTGGAACAGGAACGGTAGTGAGAATTAATTTGCAAAGATATGCAAAATTAACTTACTGAGTCCTGAGCACGACCGTGTGCGGCGGAAAACAAGACGCCAATGACGAGAGCGAGCCACACGGCCGCCCTGGTGGAGAGAGGGGAAGTGTGCGAGCGAGAGGGAGCTACTAGGGTAGACAGAGAGGTAAGACGTGCGGAAAACAGGTAGGGCCTATCTCATTATATGTTTAAGCTTCAAATAACGGTCAAGTATTTAATTATTTATTTTATTTATTCTACTCTGCCGGGAACCACACGTACATATTAATAAATGCACATAAGTCAATACACAATAACTATATACAAATAAGTACAATAGTACTTACCAGTACATTGTTATCAAACGGGATGTTTATATCAAAGTGTAGTCCCACGTAGTAGAACGGAGAACCTCTCCCATACCTCTGGCATGTAAGGTTGACGAACGATAAATACCTGGTGTTGTAATAGGATACACATGGGCGCTCAGTGCTAAGGTACGATACCTGTAAGGAAATATTTATTTGGGCGTATCATAATGGTATTTTTTCAGTATGTTTTCCATACAAATGTATTTCTTTATTTTCTCGTTGAAAACTCCCCAATTCTTGGGCACAATTCTGTTTTTCATAAAATCTAGTACTTACTAAAATAGGTTTTCAAAACAAAACAAAAAATATTTTTTTTCTAACGAACGTTCAAAAATTATTTTTATAAAAACTGTTTTCTTTAAAAAAAAATATGGCCATACCTATATTATTACTAGATTTTATGAAAAAAGAATTGTGCCTCTAGAAGCAGTTTTCAGCGAAAAAATAAAGAAATACATTTGTATGGAAACATACTGCTGGGATAACCTCTCAATAATGAGACCAACCTTATCTTAGAAAAAGTAAGTTATCCCAAGAATAATACTTAATATAAAAAATAATGCCATTGCGTTTGGTTCCCGGTAGGGTAGAATAGGACCACTACGAGTCTTTCCGTGGATGTCGTAGAAGGCGGCAGGAACACAAGCTGAACAAAGCTTAGAAACATCAAAGTGCCTCTCCAACTCTTCTGACCAGGCGGTGTGGCAACCTCTACATTCGCCACAAGAACTAACTCAACTGTAAATATGGCGACATAACAAATAACTACAAAGACTTCTCACAAGATGGCGCTAATCAATTCTGAAACGCGCAAACAAAGTTTCTGCGATTCTGGGACATAAATAACATCTCCAACAGAACTCAGTCGGAGCCGTACGGTTCCCTGGGCGCACACCTTGCCCAGCGGGTAGATCTTCCCTTTGTGGCGGTCGAGCATATCACCTCGCTCCCGCTACAATGGGATTATTAAGTATTGATTTCAGTAATGTGTATGTGAGAAAAAAAACCGGCCAAGTGTGAGTCAAACTCGCGCAATGAGGGTTCCGTACAATATGCTTCGTGAACACACACAATGTGCAAAAAATGTTTTATTCGATTGACTAGTGCCATCTAGTGGTGTTTTAGTGAACTATTTCCCTAGATGAACTTATTATAGTGAGTTTACCACTTAATTTTCAAGTGAATAGAATTCTTATTATTTTTCCTGTAATCTTCAAGGAATGAACTATATTTTGTAATTTTTTCAAAATATTCGGCCCAGTAGTTTCGAAGATCAGGGGGGGGGGGGGATGGTCAATTTTTGCCTTCTTTCGTTAATAAAATCAAAAGTATTGAATTTACCCGAACAAAAAAAAATATTTTTGACATCCTCATAATGAGCCCTTTCATTTGATATATGACACAGTAAGGTTTGCAAAACTTTCTTTTAAAATTTCGTAATTGGGCCCCTAAAAATGACCCTTATTTCAAAAAAATCTTTATTTACTTTGCACATCCGTGTTTGGGTCATAGGATTACACTATCTTACCAAATTTCATCTAATTTGGTTCAGTAGATTCGGAGAAAATCGGCTGTGACAGACGGACGGACCGACAGACAGAGGCACGAGTGATCCTATAAGGGTTCCGTTTTTCAATGTATGGAACCCTAAAAACGGCCGATATTACGGCCAATTGCAGCCGCATGCGATCAGTCGCTTGCGATGGTCATGAGCGACCGAAAGGTACAACGTTCAGACTATGAAAATGTAAAACGACCTTGCTTCCATGCCGGTTTGTGAGAAAAGGAAAAACATAGAATGTACTTACTGTTTTCTTCCCGCAAGAACCATAAAAGCCGGTCAAAGGATAGGGCAAACATTTAAGGATTCACGTTATAAGCGATGCGGCTAGCAACCCATCACTACTTTGATTCCGCTTTTCACTTTGATGCCCTCTTGTACGCTGAACCTGGCCTTCGGTTTAATGACCTTAGGCTCTGTATACCCCGCAAGTTATAAAGATATGATAATATGTATGTAGGATGAAAGGTTTTAATAAGGTGAACGGAACGTATTTTGTAAGACAGAGTCGGAAGAGGTGACGTATGTAAGGGAGTGAAAGAGAAAGAAAGAGACGCGCGCTAGATTTGAATTTAGTATAAAAAGAACACAGAAGATATAAGACGCTAAGCTGTAAGACGTTTTCAAGATTTGTAAAAAGTGATTTATTTAATATATTTTAAAGTATACTCGAAATCCATTGGTTTCTATAACACCTACTCCCACGGTATTTTTGGGGGCTCGTCCGGGATAAGTGTTTAAGATCCTAGAAGCCAGCAGTGATCATCACAAAAAGACGAGGCAAACGGCGTGAGTCGACGTGTTGTCGAAAAGGCGAAGTGTGTTCGCTAGCTGTATTTTTGGAGATTGAAGACGCATTTCCAGAATTATGGCGCAGGGTAAGAATAAAGGTGGTGATGACGAGCATTTTGAGCAGGCGATGTCGACCAGGAGTGATTTGTATGGAGCGATGGTGTTGGCGGAAGGCCTCATACCTAAATTCACAGGGACGGACAAGACGTATACGGCGTCCAGGTGGATCCAAGATGTTGAGGACCATGCTGTAATAATTGGTTGGACCCCGGTGCAGCGATTGTTGATGGCGAGACGATCGTTGGCTGGAACGGCAGAGTTGTGGTTGAGAACGAAGAGTGCGTTCAAGACATGGGATGATTTGAAAGCAGGCGTGTTGAAAGAATTCCCAGATTCAGTCGACCAGAAGACCATACATGAGATGATGACGGCAAGAAAGAAAAAGGCAGGTGAGTCCTGTTACGAGTATATGTTGATCATGAAAGAGCTCGGAAAAAGAGGAAAGATGCCCGACTATGTGGCGATTAAGTACATAGTTCAAGGTATTCAGGACCTTGAAACAAATAAGGTACTTTTATACGGAGTCACGACGTACAATGACCTGAAAGAAAAGCTGAAATTGTATGAACAAATGAAAGAAAATATGTCGGCTCAGCGTACTTCAGGTGAGAAACCGAAATCAGACAGGATAAAGTATACACGTTGCTACAACTGTGGAGGAAAAGAACATTCATCAGCGGATTGCCCGCATAAAGGAAGAGGAGCCAAAAGTTTTAGATGCAATGAATTTGGTCATATTGCTCCACATTGTAAAATCCGAGCGGAGAATACATCGAGTTCACAAGGCGGGAATTTCACGGCAAGTACAAGCAGGCAGGCGGCAGGTGGCGCTAGTTGTTTCGAGAGTACGGCGACGGCGACGGCGGGAACGAGTGACGTTCGCGAACCGAAGTTTGACAGCGTAATAGGAATGGCGGACGTGTTGAGTGAAAAAGCCGGTGTAAATAAACAATGCAAAAAGTTATTGAAAGAAGTTACGGTAGGAAATACAGTGGAATTTGCTTTAATTGACTCAGGAAGCGATGTAAATATAGTGTCTGAGAGTTTGTATCACGATTTAGGTAAGCCATTATGTGAAAAAAGTAATATTTACACGTCCGGTCTTGGTGATAAGAAAATAAAGTGTTTAGGGCGTTTAAAGTTATCAATTGTCATCGATGAACAGTGTTATAAAGATGTAATGTTTTATATTTTACCTAAGGAGGCAATGCCCTACAGAATGATCATTGGTTTAGACTTCTTGCAGCACTGTGTTGTGGTCATGGAAAGTGGTCGAGTGTCGGTTAAGCCTGTAAGTAAACGGATGTACGAAATATGTGTGTGTGATTCTGTTGTTTTAGAAAATGAGGTTAGTGAAGGCGTGCAACAAAGAGTGCATGAGTTGGTGGATTCGTACATACCCGAGAAGTCCAAGGAGGCACCGATAGAGTTGAAGAATGATTCAAAAGATGACACACCAGTCGCGCAGCTCCCAAGGAGATTGGCTCGAAGGGAAGGTCAGGAAGTTGACCAACAGGTGTCAAAAGAGCTTGATAAAGGCAGTAAAATGGTAAGCTATTAGCTAGACTATTCTTTTGGGAATTTTGTTCAGGTTATGAAACCATTGACAAATTTACTCAAGAAAGATAGGGTGTTCAAGTTTAATGAGAAATACAGTCAAGCATTCAATGAGTTAAAAGCAAAGTTAAGTTGTCAGCCAGTTTTAATGATTTTTAATCAAAGTTTAATGAGAGAAATGCATACAGATTTTGCCAATACAGCGTGTTTAGATATTTTATTTCAAAGAAATGTGAATAATAGGCAACTCCATACCATTTATTATAAGAGCAGGAACACTAGTATGAATGAAAGTAAATATTCAAGTCATGAATTAGAAGCATTGGCTATAATTGAAGCAATAAAGAAGTTCAGATGTTACTTGTATGGTAATCATTTCAAAATAGTAACAGATCGTAAAGCTTTTCAGATGGCATTAAATAAAAAAACCGGCCAAGTGTGAGTCAAACTCGCGCAATGAGGGTTCCGTACAATATGCTTCGTGAACACACACACACAATGTGCAAAAATATGTTTTATTCAATTGACTAGCGCCATCTAGTGGTGTTTTAGTGAACTATTTTCCTAGATGAACTTATTATAGTGAGTTTACCACTTAATTTTCAAGTAATAGAATTCTTATTATTTTTCCTGTAATCTTCAAGGAATGAACTAAATTTTGTAATTTTTTTAAAATTTTCGGCCCAGTAGTTTCGGAGATCAGGGGGGGGGAATGGTAAATTTTTGCCTTCTTTCGTGAATAAAATCAAAAGTATTGATTTTACCCGAACAAAAAAAAATATTCTTGAGATCCTCATAATGAGCCCTTTCATTTGATATATGACACAGTAAGGTTTGCAAAACTTTTTTTTTAAATTTTGTAATTGGGCCCCTGAAAATGACCCTTATTCCAAAAAAATCTTTATTTACTTTGCACATCCGTGTTTGGGTCATAGGATTACACCATCTTACCAAATTTCACCTAAATTGGTTCAGTAGATTCGGAGAAAATCGGCTGTGACAGACGGACGGACGGACAGACAGACGCCCGAGTGATCCTATAAGGGTTCCGTTTTTCAATTTTTGTACGGAACCCTAAAAAGGAGTCAGAATCACTTGCAATGTCAACCAGAGTTAAGATTGAGCTTCGACAGGGATCAAGGATTAGGCATGCACAAGCTCAAGACGGAGAACTCAAGGCAAGAATGACGATACTCAAAACAAAAAGGAACTATGAGGATTATTATTTAGAAAATGGTTTGCTTTACAAAGGGCTACAGAAGCATCTTGTTGTGCCAAGTCCATTGGACAATAAGAATAAAAAGAAAGCACATGAGAATGGCCATTTTTCTAAAACTAATATGTTATGTTTGATAAGCAAAGATTATTATATTAAGAACATTGGAAAGAAGAAAAAAGATTTTATTTTAACATGTTTGCTTATTGAAAAAAAAATACATGTTAGAAGATAAAGTTACTATTAAGAGGAAGTTGAAGCCTCAGTTTTTAGGTCCATATGAGGTAGTAAAGGTTGGGAAGAATAACAGGTATGAAGTGCGGAAACTGGATGATTCTGCTGAGGGTCCCAGGACGACTACTACTTCATGTGACTGTATGAAAAGGTGCCTGGTTGCAGCATGGAGTGATTAAGGTATTTTTTGTTATTTTATTTTTATGCATGTTTTTATTTTACTTTGAGTGTAAATGGTAAGACGCTCTCCATGTACCACACCAGTGCAGTTAGGTTTAAGTTAAGATTTAAGTTATGTTTCTATTTTTGTTCAGAGGTTTTTGCCTACATTTAAAGTTTGCATTTCAGTTGCCAATTTGTATAAAAGAGGCTGTTGTTTATGATTAAAGAATTTTATTTTAAGTCAGGTGCGTTAAATTCAGTTTTCTATTATATGTTCAAAGCTACGGAGAAGTGTTTACAAAGTTTAAAGAATAATTGTTTTATAAGACGTTATTAAGATAAGTTGTATATGGGTATTTCTTATTCTTACGAAAAAAAGTGTCTTTTGTAAGAATCGGTTAGATGCGCTCTCTTATTTTTGTACAATATATCAATTTATAATAGTATTTAGGTTTATTCCTATATTCGAAGGATAAATACACATAAAATACACAGAATTTTTATTTATAAACATCACTACTACCAAAAAGTCACAGCCATGCTGTGTCCGTTCACCGGAATATTGTGAAAATAGATTTTTGGTAAAAATTCCTCTAATTAATTACATTAAAACAAATCAGCATTCCTTTTATGTGCTTTGAGGTTATAACTTTACATGTTTTGCATGCCGTTTTGATAAGTTTCTTACAATATAAACTCTTCGTGAAGTTTGTCCGAAGTTTTTTTGTCACAGCCATGTCAAGAAATAATAATTCTACTAAAAAATGTTAAACAAGCTCAATTTACGTCGCAACACTATGTATTTTTCTAATACGGCAACATCGCATTGGCATCCCTTTCTTGGACGGCGTGCATGCAGAAGTGACAGGAGTAAAAATTATTACTGTTTAATTTTTAAAAAGTGACAATCTAAACGTGTCCGCGCCGTGTTTTTGTTATAAACGGTATGTACAACTGTTTATGTTCTTATTTTTTCATATATGGTAAATTAAATGTCATTGTTTCTGCTAAAAGTGATGCCTTGCAAAATTCTTCTTTAGTTTTGAGGTTATGTCGGACACGGCACGAAAATGTCACAGTCGTGGAATTCACAACCATGTTTTTATAAGGCCATGGCTGTGACATTAGAATGCATGGTTGTGATATCCTTGCAATCTTTAATATGATTACGATGGGGGCCCGGCTATTTCTGATCGACTTTCTGTAAAACTACTACCGAGCTTGTTTATGGTTGCATCCTCAAAGCCTGGGGTCAAAACCTAGATATTTTGATAAGGGCAATAGTTTTTCCACAGAGTGACTGCCGTTTGACCTCTGCTATCTAAATGGAATGTCCCTTCAGTGGTATAACGAGAACTACGAACTTATTGTTTTAGATGCCGCCAAACAAGAAAACTATTGAAGACATAAAAAAAGCAAAACGAGAAAGGGAAAGGAAAAGGCGAGCGAAAATAAAAGCAGACCCTGTGAAATACGAAGAAGCTAAAAGAAAAGAGAAAGAACGCCGTCAAAGAAGGAAAGATGAAAAGAAGATTTTACTAGTGGGTGATTTAACACCAAGACAGCAAAGAATCCAACGAAAGGAATGGCGGGAGCGCGCCAAAAAGAGCAGAATAAATAAAAAACTAGCAGACCGCTCATTAAGAGCGATTAGAGATGAAACTCCCTCGACAGATGACGACGTTAGAAGCCTATCTCCATCAATGATTCGAGAAGATACTCCCGTTCTACGTAGACTTCGCGAGCATACTCCGAAAGCAGGAACTCCAAACGTTTTTAGTTCTGGCGATGACAATACGGACTCTTCTAGTGTGAGCAGACAAAAAATTGATGGAAAAAAGCGAGCAAGGAGGCACAGGATGCTAGCCAAAATCACCATGAAAAAGCAAGAGAAAATAATATTAGAACAAAAAAGAAAAATTGAAGCTCTGCAAAAAAAGCTTAACAGATTGATAAAGATTCGGCAATTACCTGTAGCTGCTAAAAAAAAACAAAGACAAATTCACGAAGCCTGGTCAAAACGCAAACAAGCAATCATGAAGTTTTTAGAAGATGACGAAAACTCAATGATCAATCCTGGTATTAAAGATACTATAACACGAAAGAAGATTAAAAAACAAAAACGATACCTTTGTGATTCGTTAGAGAAATTACACGCAAAATACAATGCGCAATCACCGCAAAGTTTACGTGTAAGTTACGCAACGTTTTGCCGCTTACGCCCATTTTGGCTTGTAAAAGCTAAGCTGAAAGACCGAGATACATGTAGATGTGTATTCCATGAAAATTTTAGTATGATGGTGGACAGACTTAACTCTTTGAGAATTATAAAAAAAGATGATGTTATCAGCAGTGTTGTATGTGATATAAACTCATATAAATGCATGAGTCGTAAATGTAGCCGATGTGTCAACAGATTGCCTTCTATTGAACTTTTTGAAGATGAGCAAATTTCATACCATCAGTGGATCAGTCAGAACGAAGACCGAAATATTCGAGGTAATTTAAAAACTATAAGAAGAACTGTAAAGGCCAGGATTCTGTCAACAAAAAAAGAACTGGTGGAAAAGTTAGTTGATGTTCTTCCGTCATTTTTGCTGCACAAGTTTAACATCGGCAACCAACACAAGGCGTTGACATACATTAAAGAACATTTAAGAGAAAAAGAAGTTTTAGTACACGTAGACTTTTCCGAAAATTTCGCCTGTAAATATTACACAGAGGCGCAATCAGTACACTTCGGAGCATCTCGGCAACAAGTTTCTATCCACACAAGCGTGTTCTATTATTTATCACCCGTTACAGGAAAAACAGACTCGATCTCATTTTGTTCAGTGTCAGCTTGCCTTCGTCATGATGCCTCTGCGATCTACGCACATCTTAAAAAAACCCTTTTATATTTAATGAAAGATCAAAATGTGAATATTCTGCATATTGCCAGCGATGGACCAAGTAGCCAATACAAAAATAAAAATAATTTTTACCTTTTTACCCAACATTTGGTTCACACTTTAAATGTTTCCCAAGCTACATGGCACTTTTCTGAATCATCCCATGGGAAGTCGGCAGCAGATGGTGTAGGTTCAGCGGTAAAAGAAACTGCTAATAATTACGTTCGGAATGGGAATGACGTACCGGACTATGATACATTTGTCAAAGTTGTCAAAGAAAACTGTAACGTTCTGCTCTATGAAGTGACTGAAAATGATATAAAAGAGGGAGATGACTTGTTGAAGAGCGCTGGACAAATAAAACAGATGGCAGGAACAAAAAAAATGCACCAAATCACTTGGAATTGCGCAAATCCAAATATGATAAATATGAGGGAACTATCATGCATTGATTGTGGTATTAGTGAGTATTGTGTTCACTTCACTATTTCTAATAAAGAGATCGTGCGAAATCCAAGACCGATCCAAGACCAATTCGAACCTAACCCAGGACCTAGTAACCAAGACAATATACCTGTACCTCCAGATGTACCTCAAACTTCACTGGCTCTAAAGGAAGGACTTTGGGTGCTTGCAAAATTTGAAGGGGCAAAAAATCAAACTGTTTTATATGTTGGGCAAATATTATCCGTCCACAGCGATAAAGAAGAACCTTTTCAAGTCAAATTCACTAGAAAAAAATATCATAGCGTCATTACTGGAGGATCTGTTTTCATTTGGAAAGAGCCAGATGACCTGGCCTTCCTGGATGAAGGAAATATTGTTTGTATATTGCCCGAACCTACACCAAGCAGACGTGGCGAACTCATTTTTGAATTAAATTTCAATAGCTTTGATTATCCTGTTATGTAAGGTTTTTTTAGATGGTAGTGTATGTTTTTGTTTGATTCTAGTTAAGAAGATAATTATTGATAAATTCTAAGAATTTTGATATTAAAAGGACTGAGAATCTTTAAGTTCCTATAATAAACATAAAGACTTTTTTAATTATGCTAAATATCGACAGCGACGTGACAAGAACTTGTATTTTAAAAGGTATTTTTTTAAACTAAAAAAAAAAACTTCTGTACTGTAAAATTAACAACACCATATATTACTGAACGTGCTTTTAATATACTCATTAGTATCACATCAACAAATTGTAATTGAAAAAGTCATAAAATTATAAACATCATTTATAAATTGTTTCTTCCGCTTCCTATAAAATCAGTATTTTGTAGTTAGGAGACCATGTCACTTCGCCGTCGATGTAGATGTGATTTAAAAGACTGTTCTTAAAAATAAGATTATTATAAAAAAAAATGTTGTTTCTTTAAAATGTCAGTTTATTTAGCAAATGCTAGTTTATTTAGTTATTATCTAGTAAGAACATAAGATCAAGAGAGAAAGAAAGACTTTTTTCAAGAAAATTAAGATTTATAAAAATATCTACAATGTTAAATAATACGCATTTAAGTATTCCTTAACTTAAAGGTATATATAACTTGAGACTTATTACAATGTTGATTTAAACCAAGTGTTTTATTTAAAATAAAAACAATTTTGTCTGTCCCGTGCCTCAACTGGTCACATCCGTGGTACAAAATTATTTTGTTTTATATTGATATGTCACAGCCATGACAAGAATTGTCCCAGCCATGTCACCAGCAGTCACAGCCATGCTGCCTTATGTCACGACCATACCTTTATACCCCTCTTTCAACCCCTTCGAAACGGTATTAAGCGTGACCACCTATATTGAAATCCATCATTTTCGATACAATTAAGAATAGCTTTAGTAAAAAATAAAAACTATAAATTTTTTATTTTTTTATTTTTTTTTCTTGAAATAAGAAATACCCATATAAGCTGTAAATAGGGAGTCTGGAGACCAGACTATGTACAGGACGGCCGAGATGTAGGATGAAAGGTTTTAATAAGGTGAACGGAACGTATTTTGTAAGACAGAGTCGGAAGAGGTGACGTATGTAAGGGAGTGAAAGAGAAAGAAAGAGACGCGCGCTAGATTTGAATTTAGTATAAAAAGAACACAGAAGATATAAGACGCTAAGCTGTAAGACGTTTTAAAGATTTGTAAAAAGTGATTTATTTAATATATTTTAAAGTATACTCGAAATCCATTGGTTTCTATAACACCTACTCCCACATGTATGTATGTAGAACGCCCACAGTGCAGGGGAATGTCGCTCGTATCGTGCGCTACTAGAGATGACTTTTGAATACATTTCATACTAAACAAGCGTGTCAAAGGGCGGTACCTTTTATTGCTATTTTTCAGTAGAAATATAAAAATCTGCGTTTTTTTTTTTATAAAGGGACATATCACACAAATTGAGCTAGCCCCACAGTAAGTTGTGAACTTGTGTCGCAGGAGACTAACTCAACGAAACTATATTTTATAATATATACTTATATAGATAAACATCCAAGACCCAGGTCAATATGAAAAGGATCTTTTTCCATCCTGACCTGACCGGGGATCGAACTTGGGACCCCCGTGTCGCAGGCTAGCGTGTTGACCGCTGCGCCACGGAGCTCGTTGTTTACTTACTTGAGATAAAGGTTACATTTTAATTTTGTTTTTCATACATACATACAGACATATTATCACGTCTTTTTCCCTTGCGGGGTAGACAGAACCCAGGTTTGTAAAAAACCTTAAGACCACGTTTAGCATGTTGGTCGGCTTTTAGGTGAGAACGGAATCAAAATAGTGATGGGTTGCTAGCCGCATCGCCTGTTGACATGGTTTTTGACACCCATTCCCTCGATCTTTCACTTTTATGTAATAATGATACAGTCTGAATGAAACTTTATGGCAGCTCGAAGTCGGAACATCGCGCAATGCGTTTTTTTTTTTTTTTTTTTTGAATGGACTACGTAGCTAGCTCCAAGTGAGCTTTCGCTACTTCACCGGACTTTTGAGGTGAGGGCAGAGTGCCCTCAACCTGTAAGGCAAACATCACCAAAGGATTCCCAGGAGGGACGAACCTCGGCTTTGGGCGTTGCCTGGGTGCGCAAGGCTTGGAGAGACAGCAAACTCTCATATGCCTGATGGGCCGCGATTTGCATGCATGACCTGAAGGGCCGAACTGAGAAACAATGGCAAAGCCTTTAGAGAGCAGCAACTCTCATGTTTTGCCGTATGGGCCGAAAGCTACGGTGTCCGAAGGACCTATCCTGGGTGCAAATCACCCGGGACCGCCGGGCGGTCACCAGTAATCGGAGCTAGTCCTACTCTACGCACTCTTACCCGGTGGCGAGTGCGACGGGGTCGGAGGGTGGGATTCCTCTGGCTGTTCGGAGCCGGAGAGGAGCTGGACTGGGCAAGAGCGATGTCAATAGGATCATCGGGATCGGTAAGGATCGCGCAATGCGATGCGCAGAACACAATATAAGGTACAGCGGGTGGGCGCGCGGGGAGGCGGGGCATGTTCTGCGCAGGACACAGCTAATATCCGAGCCGAGCCGCCGTAAAGTTTAATTCAGACTGTACCATATCAATCTCTGTTATCTGTTGGCGCTCGGCTGTTGACGAGTGCGGACGTGTGCTTGGTGCTCTGTGCATTTAATTTCTTTTAATTTTAATTAATCGAGATTTCCCCGGTTTTCGCGGTTTTCTGGTGTTCCCGGTTTTTCCCCATTTTCCGCGCATCTGGGTTGAGTGACTTTGTGGGAAAGGACGCATTTTCAGTGTTATTTGTACAATTTTATTGTGATAAGTGTGTTGTTCTGTTCTTTTGGATTTTTGGCCGTTTCCGCAAGCCGGAGCGGCCCACGTAAGTTTTTAGCCTGTAAGCCAGACAGTGACTGTTTAGTGTTAAGTTTTAGACCCTTTTTGGTCCTACTTTTAGGATTCTAACCTAAATGTGCACCGCGTGGTGACCGCGTGCACCAACGGTCTTATTTGACAAGTGACATTAACATTTAGTGACAGGTGACAGGTGACAGGTGACAGGTGTCGCTGACAGGTGTCAGTTTGCTGTCACAACTTTTAGGCAAAGGCATTACAGGCCGGAGCCCGGTTTCGGTTACCGTAAGGTTTATTTGCCGTGTCCGGAGTGTCGGGTAGTGCACTTGGCTGACCGGACCACCTGGTGTCGGCCGTGCTCGCCAAATAAAGTGCGCTTTTTATTGACTCTACGGTTTTAGACATTTTTCATTGTACTTTTTGAACCGATTACACACCCCTTGAACCTCCCCCCGCCGTACCTCAGGTACACGAATTGCCCGGGTGCCTTACAATTTTAGTGCCTCTACTGCGTCCTGTTTAAGAACCTCATCGACACGATGGACTCGGAGGACGAGGGTCCGCCGCCGATCCGGACTCCACCGGGTTACGACCCGTTTAGACCCCGGGACTCGTTGTTGAGGACCCCGCCGGGACAGGCCACGGGACTGGACGCATCCGACCCGGTGGCTGTTGCTACTGCCGCCGCATACCAGGCGGCAGCGGCTGTGATAGCGTCTCTCTCGCCGAAGCAGCCAACGCCGGCAACGTCATCAACATTGACTGGAGGGTCCACCCCCCTCGACCCCGCGATGCCGTGTCCCCCGACCCCCCAGCAGTTGCCTGCCAAGACCCGCACAGCCGCAGTTTCAAAAAGAATGCTTTCTCCGGACGAGGCTACGACCACTACGAAGGCCAAAAGAAGGCAGGCCAGAGCTGCGGCTGCAGCCCCGGTTCCACCATTGTTGACTGTTCCCCACACCCCGCAGGCCTCGGAATTTGGAACCCTCTGTTCCACGGAGACGGAGATGTCCGACGAAGAGGAATGTAATGAGGACCTGTCGGGCTTCAACACCAGACAGCTTTTGTCAAGGGCCAATAGGGAATCCCGGTGCGTCAGCATGGTGGCTGGAGGCCCTACCAGCAAGTTGAACAAGGCGGATTTGGCCTCTATCAATGGCCACCTATCAAAAATCATGGAGGTGGTAGGCCATCTGGCACTCATCGCTGAGGACGGGAGATCCAAAGTTAAAATAGCGGTGACTGAAAAGTCGTCGTTCGAGGAAGCGCGCGAACTAGAGAGCCGCCGGGCGGCTCGAGCCGAGGCAGAGGTGGAGCGCGCAAGAGAAGAAGCGGCGGCGGCTGGACGAGCAGCGGCTGAACGAGCGGTGGCTGCTGCGGTTGCGCATGCAGCTGCTGTAGCCAACAACAGCGGTGGTAGCACCTACGCAGACAAGGCGAGGAAACGTCCAGCGACCGGACCTATGGTGACGATATACCCGGTCAACGACGCCGTTAAGACTGCAGAGGAAACTAAGAAAATTTTAAAGACCTCGATAGCTCCCGCGGCACTCAATATCCAGGTTGACAAGGTCCGCAGGGTGGGGAACGCCGGCGTCCTGGTCCAAGCTAAATCGCGAGAGGACATGGAGAAAATTAAGACCGCCCTGCCATCAACCCTTAGGGCAAGCGACGTCCAGGGCCGCTCACCATTGATGGCCATCAGGGGAGTAGAAGGGAGGGACATTAGTCATGAAGATTTAATAAGGGCGGTCCATAAACAGAATTACCTCGAGGATCCGCAATGGACGCTGGCAAAAATTAAGGAGGCGAGCAGAATCGCCTTTATGAAGGGCAGGAGGGAAGGCGGAAATAGAACCACGGTCGTGTTATCGTGCAGCCCCGCCCTGCGCAACTCGCTCATCGCAAAGAGAAGTTTATACATCGACTGGGAGGTCTGTGAGGTGGCCGATTTTACCACGGCCATCAAATGCCCAAAGTGCCAGACCTATGGACACCCGGAGAGGAAGTGCCGCCAGACCGACTACACGTGCGGCAAGTGTGGGGCCACGGGCCACAAGGAAGCTGACTGCAAGTCCGAAATCACTGTCTGCGCTACCTGAAAGAAGTTTGGGCGTAGCAAGGACGAATCAACCCACGTAACCGGAGCCCGTGACTGCCCTGCCCGCGTGCACGCTGAAATGCATATGGCAGAGTCCGCGGGCATTTCATCCTAATATGGATAGAGGTAGCAACATTAATATGTACGACCCGACTACCATTCTACTCCGGGTGGGCCAAGTCAACCTAATGGGAGCTCAGGCTGCCACGAGAGAGCTGCCACAAGCCGCTGAAGAGCTGGGCCTGGACGTCGTTCTGGCCCAGGAACATTATCCCGGGGCCCAGTATGACGCCGCAAGCAGACTTCTGCAGTGCGGTGGCCTGGATGCTATGGCGTGCGTCTATCTTCGCCGCGCGGACATCCCGTGCGCCCTTCTGTACCACCTCTCGAGTACACACTGCACGGTGTGCCACTTGGGGGTTGGGAGGGAGGGAGTATAATAATAATAATAATAATAAAATGTATTTATTTCCTCCAATAACTTACAATTCTGTACAAAATATGCAACAATACAAAACAATACACAAAGAGAACTAAAACAATAAAACAGGTAGAAATGTAATTGGAGGACTGGTGCCCATGCTAGGTTTCCGAGGAACCTGTAATTACGGGTCACCAGGACTCGCTATCTCCTAATTAACTTTATTAACAAAATCTCAAAATATAATTTAAACAAAACATAAAGTATTTACATAACTAAGTTATAAATTAAATTCTTAACAAGGACATAAAACTAATAAAAGTGTAAAAGTGTAAAAAAGCAACATTACTAAATTATTAAACATTAAAGTATAGTAAAAATATATCTATTATTTATAGTATATAGCTTATATAGTTATATATATAGTTAATATACGCTTATAGTAGTTATAGTACAGTATATGTGGTGTCCGCGTACTTCCAATACAGCGACGAGATAGACGGGCACTTAGAGCATCTGGGTAAGGTAATGGACGCTCTCAAGGGCAAGAGGGTCGTCATAGGCGTGGACAGCAATGCACACTCGCCGATGTGGTTCTGCGAGAAGAAGCAGTACACCGGACGTGGACCCGACGCCGCGCATCGCCGCGCCTCAATGGAGGAGTTCATCCTGGCTCGTGGACTCAGCATCAACAACGTGGAGGGACAACCCCACACATTTTGGTCGGCAAACGGGGCGTCTAACATCGACCTCACATTGACAACAAGAGGCATCCCGGTGACGGGATGGAGTGTGCATCCAGGACAAATAGAGAGTGACCACCGGAATACTGAATTCATAAAATATGTTAAAAATTATTCAAAAGTTTTTAAAAAGGTATGTTTGTGTGCAAAATCTTTACACACTAGGAAAACTATTGAAGATTCTCATGATAGGATAAAAGCAACTTGGAAAATTATTAACAAGGAAACCGGTAAAAGTAAACAACGTAATAACAAAATCGAATTAAAAGTCAATAACAAGCTCCTTAATAGTAATGAAGATATCGCGCAATATTTTGAAGATTTCTTTACAAATATTCCCGTCAACATTACTGCCTCCTTACGTTCATCACCCGCTGAATCTAAAAAACTTTTAGCAAGTTGTATACCAGAATGTAATAACCATTTAATATTTCAATATGTAACACCTGAAATAGTAATTGATACATTTAAGAGTTTAAACAATAAAAAGACTGGAGATTTGTGGGATATCTCAGTACCTGTCATTAGTAGTATTATTGAAGTAATTGCGCCATATTTAGCTTCTATATTTAATAAGTGTGTAGATACAGGAACTTTTCCTGACTTGATGAAGTTAAGCAAAGTCATTCCGTTATACAAATCTGGCGATAAGAATGATCCCACTAATTACCGTCCTATTTCTATTCTGCCAGCGCTCAGTAAAATATTTGAAAAGATAATGTTTAATCAGTTATTAGCTTTTTTTAAAAGTAATGGTCTCTTCCATGGTGAACAGTATGGATTCACGAAGAATCGGTCTACTACAGATGCGGGTGTAGCTCTGTTAAAATACATATATGATGCTTGGGAGGGAAAACAAAATGCCATTGGTGTGTTTTGTGATCTTACCAAAGCTTTTGATTGCGTAGACCACAATACCCTTCTATCCAAGCTGGAGCACTATGGAATCAAAGGTAAATCTCTTAATTTAGTTGCATCATATTTAAGTAGCCGAACTCAAACCGTTAGTTTAAACAGGGTTCAATCCTCCGGATCATCTGTAAAAATGGGCGTACCCCAGGGATCTATCCTAGGGCCTTTGTTGTTCCTTATTTACATCAATGATCTGCCTTACTGTGTCACTACATGTAAGGCTGTACTATTTGCCGATGATACTTCTCTTGTGTTCAAAATAGATAGACAAACTGAATTTTTTGACGAGGTTAATAGTACATTAGCTCAAGTGTTAGATTGGTTCACAGCGAACAATCTTTTGTTGAATACTAAGAAAACTAAGTGTATTAAATTTTGCTTACCAAATGTTGCCAAAATACCAACTCGCATAGTAATGGATAATGAACCACTAGATATGATAGATAAAACAACTTTTCTTGGAATAACTCTTGATGCCGGGCTTCAATGGGGTGCCCATATTACAAACTTGGCAGGTAAACTTAGCTCTGCGGCTTATGCTGTCAGGAAAATTAGACAACTGACCGATGTTGAAACCGCGCGTTTGGTATATTTTAGTTACTTTCATAGTGTTATGTCTTATGGAATTTTACTATGGGGTAACGCTGCAGAAGTAAACACAATATTTATCCTGCAGAAACGAGCTATTAGATCTATATATAAACTTGGTGCTAGAGAATCTCTTAGAGAATTGTTTAAAGATTTCAATATTTTAACCTTACATTCTCAGTACATATTTGCGAATATTATGTTTGTACACCATAATTTACATTTATATGAGAAAAATAGTGACATTCATGACCGAAACACAAGAAATAAAAATAAGTTGGCTACACCAGCTTTGCGATTGCAGAAAACTAAGCGTTCATTTATGGGTCTCGGAGCACGCTTCTATAATAAAATTCCCGCAGAAATTTCGGGTCTACCTTTACATAAGTTTAAAACTGCTGTTAAAAACCAGTTAGTAAAAAAGGCATATTATTGTATTAATGATTATTTAAATGATAAAAATGCGTGGCAGTAATTTAATTGATTGTAATTTATTGTAATTAATATAAATAACATTAGTAATAAATAAATACTTGTAAAATATTGTAATCGAAGCCCTTCAGGCACGTAGGGACCAAGTCTGGATTGAGTTTCTTTCGGCGTATTCTTCTCACCAGTGGTCATTACGAAACGCTAGTAGTTTTTCGATTTTGCATATTAAAAATTAAAAATAATAAGAAAGTAAAAAATATGACGTTCAAAAAGAGATACAATTATCCAATTTTGAATAAAAATCTTTGACTTTGACTTTGACTTTGACCGACTCATAACTTTCAACGTGGCAGCCGAGGCCGCTCAGTGTGCAGAGCCGCTAGAAGAGCCGATCCGACTGCGGGATCGTGGGGTATCCTGGGCTCGCTTCGAGCGGGCAATACATGGGAGGGTGGGCAGCATAAAATGGAATCGCCCCGCCTCGGAGATCTGCACTCAGTTCACTGATCTGATACTGAACACCGCGAAACAGACTGTGGGGGTGGTGAAAGCCAGGAAAAACGGGCGGGGGTATGAATGGTGGGGTCCGGCGCTCACGGAGCTGCGCGCGGAAAATAACAGGTTGCGGTGTGCCTGGCAGTCCCTCCGAAGGGTAGGCGGGGAGCGTGAGGAGACTGCACGGGTGCGTTTCCAAGAGCATAGGAGTAGGTATAGGGCGGCCATGGAGGAGGCGCAGCTTTTGTATTTTGAGAAAATCGCTGACTCTGGAAACCTGAACTCTTGGGGGCAGGCGTACCGAGTAGCGAGTGGGAGGCACAGACCCCCCCGTAACGTGGTTAGTGGCACGCAATATGCCGAAGGACACGCTGAGGACGTGGACGGGGCCATGCATAGCCTAATGCATGCTCTGTGTCCGGACGACGATTTGTCTAGGGACACGGAGTATCACAGGCAGGTGCGTATAATGGCTCCGCTCAATCCGTCAGGAGAGGATGCCCCTCCTCCGACAGCCGAGATCATCGCGGACATAGTCAGGGATCTCCCTAACACTGCACCGGGAATCGATGGGATAACCGCACGTATTATTAAACATGTTTATGCAGCCGCGTCGGTAGAGTTCGCCGAGATGTTTAGGCGGTGCGTCCAGGAGGGGTGCTTTCCGGACGTGTGGAAGGACGGTAAGTTGATTGTCCTGCCGAAAGGCAATGACAAGCCTCTTACCGACCCGAAAGCGTACCGCCCCGTCACGCTGTTACCGATCCTTGGAAAAATTTTAGAACGCGTAATGTTGAGGTGTGCCCCGCAGATGACGAGTAGTCTATCGGACTGCCAGCACGGGTTCACTCGAGGACGGTCGACGGTGACTGCGTTGAAGACCATCTTCGGCGCAGCCAGGGAGATTTCGTCGAAGTATTTACAGGTAATTTTTCTTGATATCTCCGGGGCTTTCGACAATGCGTGGTGGCCAATGATTCAACTGAAGGCGAAGAGGGGGGGATGCCCGCCTAACATCTTCAAGATGTTGACGGACTACTTCTCTCGACGGCGGATTGGCATGTTCGTCGGCGATCGGGTACTGTGGAAAGCAGCAACAATGGGTTGCCCGCAGGGATCGGTGCTTGGACCCACGCTTTGGAACCTTGTTATGGACGACTTGCTTCGACTGCCTCTTCCTGGGGGGGTTCGGCTCGTGGCGTACGCCGACGACGTGACGATACTGATAGAGGCCGACAACCGGGCGAGCATAGAGGCGAAAGCCTCTGTGTCTTTAGGTCTCGTCGGTGAGTGGGGGCAGAGGAACCGTCTGGAGTTTTCGCCGGGGAAGTCTGCAACTATGACTATCCGGGGGAAATTCCAGCGTCCTCCCACCATCAGATTCGGTTCGACGTGACCTGAAACTATTAAAGGTATAAAAAATGATAAATGTTTCGTAAAACAAATCAAAGACATACTGACTAAACGATGTTATTACACAATTACAGAATATCTGGAAGATAAAAATAATCTTAAAACATGACTTTTAAAAGAATAATTAATAATAATTTGACATAGTCCAATTCAATGTATTATAAATAAATAACAATATAAATGACTACAAATTTATTAATATTTTACCTATTTATGACCAAATATTCTCTAAATTAAATTAAATCCTTTCAATATTAATTATGTACCTATACGAAATTTACTTAAATAAATTTACATTTGTATAAAAAATACCTACTGTTTTAAATACTCTAAATATATAATTTAAATAACCTTTTCAAAAATGATTATAAATAAAAATATACAAAATTAGACAAGTCAGCCCCTCTTCGATTGCTGCGCCCGTCAGGGTCCTTAATTGATTCTGCACTATTGTAAGACGACCTATGTATGTACATTAAGGATGCAAATAAAGTATTGATTGATTGATTGACCTCTATCAGGAGCGTCGCCTCGGCCACTGTGCTGGGAGTGGTGGTCGACTCGGGTCTCTCGTTCGCCCAGCATGCGCTGTCGATAGGGGAGAGGGTGGCAAATTGCTTCGGCAAAATGTCACGGGTTTCGGCGACATCCTGGGGAATCCGTTACAAGGCCCTTAAGGTCTTGTATCGGGGCACTTATGTTGCCACGGTGACGTATGCTGCGGAAAGTTGGTTCCACCGTGTGTCCTTTCACGTTGTGCGGAGTGTGCTTTTGCGCACCCAGAGAAACGCCTTGATCCTTCTGACCAAGGCGTACCGGTCGACGAGCTCTGCCGCCCTGCCAGTGTTGGCTGGTGTGCTGCCGGCCGACCTCGAGGTAATTCGGGCTGGCAGACTAGGTGAGGCGCGCGAGTCCGCGCAATCCAAGGAGGAGTTTCAGCGTGCCAAACTCAGTATCGCTGAGTCCGCGTTGGCCGATTGGCAGTCGCGTTGGGACGCATCGGGGGATGGGCGAGAGTCGTATCGATTTTTCCCGGACGTGGCGGCTCGGTGCAAGTTTACTTGGGTCGAGCCGGACTATGAGACCACACAGATCCTGTCAGGACATGGCTGTTTCAGGGCGAGGCTTCACCGGATGAAGCTCTCGGATACGGGGCTCTGCTTCTGCGAGGAAGGAGTTTTGGAGGACTTGCACCATGTGCTGTGGGAATGCCCCCTTTATAGGGAAGAGCGTAGGGTTTTACTAGATAATGTAGTTCCGCTCGAAGTGGGCCCGGTATACTACACCGATCTTGTAGGAAGTGAGGCGAACTTCAAGCGGCTAGCAGAATTTGCGCACCGGTGGCACAAATACCGGAGCGGCCTCGAAAGAGGTATTACCTAGGTCCGGGCTGAGACAAGAGGACGGGAAGATGAAGGATGTATGAAGAATGAAGAATGAATAACGAAGAATAAAGAATGAAGAGAGAAGTATGAAGAGAGAAGAATGAAGAGAGAAGAATGAATGCAAAAAAGAAAGAAATGAAGAATAAATTTGAATGATGAAGAATGCAGTAGAAGAAGACAGAAGCGGCCGCACAACCGGCCGGCAGCCGAGCGCAACACAACTGTTAAGTGTTCGTGCATGCTCCTCGCGAGCCGAAATCCTAGAGATCGGGACATCTTTTCGTATTCAATAATTTGTAGAATGTTTCGGGCCCTATAACCGAAAGGTTGGTGAGCCCATGGGTGGCGGAGTGGAGAGATTAACTCTCCCGGGACGAAAAGGTGTACCATATCAATGCACGTTGCGTAATTTTTATGTTTTTTTGAGCTCGAGCTGACAGACAGTGAATACGACTTTTGCTAACTGGCCGGGCGCGGGCTGTACGTACGTACGCAGTATTTTATTACTTCCGTCTCGCGAGCAAAATTCCCTGCTTTTTGTGTGTCAATGAAAAGTGTTTATTATTTCGCCCTTCCGTTGCAACCTGTACCTCTTCTTCTTTTTCAAATCTTTTTTAGTCTCCACTGCAGGAGCACGACCCTATCTGTACTACCAGACCAGAGCCATACTTAGCCAGAGCACTCACTACACTCTCCACGCTGGCCAGACAGGCTGGAGAGGTCTCTTTGAGCTTGTGTTTCCTTAGTCGCCTTCTATGACATCCACAGGAAGACTTGGAGTGGCCCTATTCTACTCTGCCTGGAACCACACGGCGTGCAACCTATACACAATGCATTAAACAGCAATCTATAAGTTAGTGCCAAAGTTCAAAGGCGCCGCGAGTAAACTTTGTAGTTGTTCTAGTCACTGCTGCGATACTAGTCATAGATAACTAACCTTCGTAGAGTACGAAAAAAAATCAAATGTTTATTTTATATAGGTTGCTCAGAACACTTATTAATTGTCATACAAATATTATTTACAACTGGAAACCTGTTGCCGTCAGTAATTTATTTATGGTTAAGTTTAACGCCGGTTCCAAAGCGGAGTGCAGCAAACTGCACAGCGCATTTTCTCCAATCTACGTCAACGTACAATTATAGTAAACCCTAAAAACGAGTCTTTCCCAAAATATTTAAAATAATCTTAACTAATGATATTCTTAAATCTCAGGCTTTCTTTGTCTTGTTAGGTCATCTAGACAGTGACAGAATGAGATTTGAAAACGAGCTCCGTGGCGCAGCGGTTACCACGCCAGCCTGCGACACGGGGGTCCCGGGTTCGATCCCCGGTCAGGTCATGATGGAAAACGATCTTTTTCAGATTGACCTGGGTCTTGGATGTTTATCTATATATGTATTTGTTATAAAATATAGTATCGTTGAGTTAGTATCCCATAACACAAGTCTTTCTTAAGAACTTACTTTGGGGCTAGCTCAATCTGTGTGATTTGTCCGTATATATTTATTTATATTTATATTTATATTTTTAATATGATGCCTTTAAGTATCCGAGCTCGTGTCAAGCAAAGGAATTTCCAGGTGGGACCGAATTGAAAAATGAGTAATAAGAAGTCAAGCCACCAGTACCAAAAAACTAACCCAAAGGATAGTTCTAACATAGTATATATAATTTGTATGTTCACTCTTAGAAGGTTGTTCAATGAACATGTTCTTATATTCTTAATGTTGCTAAGCTTGTGAACCAAATAAATAAATAAATATTTTTCTTTTTTTTTTTAACATTTTGGTATTTTTTAACTTTAATATACAACACTGCTGCATGCACATCTTATGAATCGACATTAGTTTGTATAAAGATATATTAATACGCTGGAGTCAAAAAGTCCACGCGTACGAGGTTGCGGGACTTTATATATACAGATACGAATAAATAAATATATATGGCCAAATCACACAGATTGAGCTAGCTCAAAAGTTAGTACTCAAGTAAGACTTGTGTTATGGGATACTAACTTAACGGTACTAAGTATATTTTATAACAAATACATACATAGATAAACATCCAAGACCCAGGTCAATCTGAAAAAGATAATTTTTCATCTTGCCCAGACCGGGGATCGAACGAGGGATCACCCGCGTCACAGGCCGTGTTAATCGGTGTAAATCCTGTGTTAATCGTTGCGCCACGGAGCGCGGATGTAAGGTACCCTCCGTCCGTCTCAGTACCTTAACTTATATTTATGATAAATTTTACGAAGATGGGTTCAGAAGAAACAGCTTTAAAAAGGTAACAAACAAACAAATATACAAACTCACTTTCGTATTAACAATATAAGTTGGGATTGGGATTTACGTTTCTTCTTGTCTTATCTTTCCTCTATTTTGCTACGTGATCACTGGCCCACCCAGGGCGATTCACAAGTATCAAGTTGGTCCCATCGTACCTTAATTAAAGCTAGTGGATTCAAAGTCAAACAAGGGGCGTGAACGAGTGAGCTCGGTGAAAAATAAACCCGCCTGTTTAAGTTTTAAAGCAAATACTGTCATTTTAATTACGGTGTAGGACTTTTAAAATATTTGAAAAAAATGGTTTTCGTAAGAGGCCAAAACTAGTAGGCATATCAGACAAAATTAAAACATATCCTGTAGATCCGTCACAATCATCATCATCAGGTCTTTTTCAGTCTCCGATGCAGGAGCATGACCGTCTCTATACTTCCAGAGCCATATATTAGCAAGAGCAGTTAGAGAATTTGGTCTTTACTCTCCACGCTGGCCTGACGGATTAGAGAAGTCTCTTTAATGTTTATTAGCTTTGTTTAGCCGTGTAGTTCCCGGGAGAGTAGAATAGGACCACTCCAAGTCATCCCGTGGATGTCGTAAAAAAATAAAAAAAATAAAAATAAAATACGTTTAATTCAGGTAAAGGCGACTAAGGAAACACAAGCTAAACAAAGCTTATTAACATCAAAGATACCTCTCCAACCCGTCTGGCCAGTGTGGAGAGTGTAGGCCAAATCCTCTGACTGCTCAAGCTAGTACATGGCTCTGGTAGTACAGAGAGGGTCATGCTCCTGCAGTGGAGACTATAAAGACCTGATAATGAATAATGAAAAAATGATATAGATAAATATCCGAGACCCAGCCAATCTGAAAGAGATCATTTTGCATCATGACCTGGCTGGGGATCGAATACGGGTCCACCTTTGTCGCAGGCTGGCGTGGTAACCACTGCGCCACGGAGCCGTTAAATTTAAATTTCTCCTCTCCGGAAACTCTGTCCGTCGAAGTTTGCCCCAATTACGTCATAGGAACCTGCGGTGATTTTTCACCGTCAGAGCCTAAATAATGACGTGTCCGCTCAATTCTGTTGTTTTTTATTATAACAGATTCTTTTAGGGATTTTTTGTGAGTTAATAGGAAGTTTCGGATGACGTGGAGCTTTAAATATAACTAGCCATTTTCCCGTGAGTTCGCCTGCGTAAGTCATAGCCTATTTCATTAAATTAGCTTTTTATAGTGAAAATAATTTTGATAATAGTTCCAGCTTTTTATAGTGAAAAGAATTTTGATAATAGTTCCAGCTTTTTATAGTGAAAAGAATTTTGATAATAGTTCCAGTATTTAGTGTTGGAGCAATAATAATAAAAATACAAATAAACAAACATAAATACAAAACAAACCCAACTTTCAGTGTTAAAAACATTAGTAGGATCATGTGGTCTCAACGCCTTAATCGTACGACTTGTTCTCAGAGACTTGCATAGATGGCGCCACTCGAAACTACACAACATTGTATGTACCGTATTATGAGAATATAAAAACATGATTCACAAAATATATCTTATTAAAAATCAAAACAATATTTTAGGCATAATATTTTAAAATGACACCGTATATTTAGTAAGTTAAAGGCTAACGCAGATTACCGCCATCTAGTATGGAGTAGCAAGAAATTATCCTGCGCCATACATTCGCCTGCTTTTCGCAACTTTAATTTGGTCCAATATTTTTGTATGAGGTGGGCAGTCTATTACGTCAGTATTATATTGTCTTTGGTAGGGTATAGATTTTGTTGCAATACGAAAGGTGCAAGGTGAAATGCAAATTAAGAGAGTTGAGTGGGTATTGTGTATTGTAAGCCGTGTGGTTCCCGGCAGAGTAGAATAGGATCACTCCAAGTCATCCCGTGGATGTCGTAGAAGGCAACTTAGGATACGCACGCTAACAAAGCTTATAAACATCAAAGAGACTTCTCCAAACCGTCTGGCCAGCGTGGAGGGTGTAGGCCAAATCCTCTGTCTGCTCTGGCTATTACTATATGGCTCTGATAGTACAGAGAGGGTCGTGTTCCTGCAGTGGAGACTAAACAAGACCTGATGACGATGACGATGACGAGTGGGTATTGTCCTGGGTTCGATTCTCGGTCGGGCAATGATGGAAAACAATCTTTTAGATTGCCCTGGCCCTTGGTTGTTTGCCTGCAAAAGTATCTATTATAAAATATAGTCAATGATACTATATTTTATAATAAATACTTATACAGACAGTTAGTATCCTGTGACACAAGTAATCACAACTTACTTTAAGGCTAACTTAATATGACCCTATCTATTTATTTATTATTTTTATTTACGTTTCAATAGAGCCTTTAATAAATAAAATAATAAATTAAAATATACTTTATTTGACAGACGGCCTATAGGTACATAAGTACTATATTATAGGCTTAGTTATAAGATCCCTTGGGTACGCAACCCTAAAAATAGACTACCTACAGACTGATTTTGAACCTATAAACTATATTGAAATCTCGGAATCAGAATACAGTTAAAAAGGTCTTTGAAAAATATTGTGAGGTTGAGAACACCATTTTTCGATTTACTGATCCGTTTCCGAAATATTTGGTTTTAAAGTGCAAATTTTTGTTAGAGGTACGTGTCCCCCCCCTCTATCTGCTAAACGGTTATATATGGATACGTGAAAAAAATTACAGCAGTAGAATATATACTGAAGTTGAAAGGAAAACTATCAGAGCTGGGTATTAAGTGCAAACTAAAAAGTTATAGGCAACCAACTTATAAAATGTACTGGAAAATGTAAAATTTCATACAATCTTTATTGTTAGATGTTGTTGGTTGTTAAACTGTGAGGTGCGAGTGTAAACAGTGTGAACTCAAAGTTGTCATTCGCAACTACGGAACCCTATACTGCGCGTGGCCCGACACGCACTTGGCCGGTTTTTTATTTTGATTCGGTTTAGATTAATTTAAATAAATTAAAATGCCCCGGGTATTTTTTATGTAAAAAATATGGATATTTACTTAGATGCTCATAACTTTTTTGTAAGCAATATATCTTAAATATCAAAACGTACAGCCCTACTTCTCAAATTTATCAATAACTAGCTGTTACCCGCGGCTTCGCCCGCGTAATATGTAGCCAACGTCCTTCTCGGTACCCTAATCTATGTGTATGCAAAATTTCATGATGATCGGTTCAGTAGATACAGCGTGAAAGCGTAACAAACAAACAAACAAATTTACTTTCGCATTTATAATATTAGTTGGGAAGTTGGGATGTGTAAAAAAAATATTGAAATTGGACTATGTTTAAGGGGTGGGAAGCATTATCGTTTTTTGTATCAAAATTCACAGGAAGTCCATCTTCCTAAGAGTCGCCTGGAAGCGCATGACTCTATACAAACGGAAAAAGGGAATTGTGGTAATATTTGATAATTTTAGGGCAAAATCCATCCAGCAAATCCAGGCATCCAATCAATTAATCTCATTATAATCTACGTACGTCCTTATACAGTTTGGTTAAATTATCAAATGTTTGAGAATTATACGCTTCTCAAGATTTCCATACAAATTTAAAAAGGCTTCTAATTCTCAAACCATTGGTATTTTAACCAAGCTGTTTAGGAACATACGTAGATTATAATGAGATTTATTGATTAAATGCTTAATTTTACTCCAAATTATCAAATATTGCCACAATTCCCTTTTTCCGTTTGTATGGAGACATGCGCGTCCAGGCGACTCGGATTTTGATCCCGAGATTACAGTATAGTTTATAGGTTCAAAATCGGCCTGTATATTTAGTAACATTGAGCTAAAACCATGACATTGGGGCATTTCGATATCTATAGAAGTAAATAACGTAAATTTTTTCCAAATTACTGTAATTTTTTTACACAAAACGAATACTTTTCTATTATATTATTACAGTTGAACGTATAGTAACTATTTTATAATAAGTATAATTGCTTAATACTGGTATTATCTTTGTATGTGAAAAATGGAACAATGTTATCCGCTTCGATAAGCACAAAAGCGTTTTGATTTTTATCTCTTCATTAAAATATTCTTTTCCATAACCGAAGGGCAAAAAACGGAACCATAGATTCGTCATGTAATGAGTTATAAGGTAACATATATAAAATAAAAGATTCCTACGAATTAAGAACAATCTCTTTATTTGAAGTGGGTTAAAAAATAATAATAAATTCACCTCATTTCTCTGTGCAGGTACACTGATCAACATTTACATAATTTTTTAGAAAATTCTCACTTTACCATGTTTTTATTTCCACAGAACAAAAACACTTGTACGTAGTATTTCATCTTCTATGATATACAAATTCGAGGAAAAGAAATAAAAGTCATTCAGACTTCTGCCTCCGCAACTTGTACGTCTGTCTGACCAGCCATTTTATTCCGAAACTACCTATTAGGACTAAACAGTTGAAAATTGGTACTCGTAGGTAGTGTAAACCGCTTTAAGACTGTTTTGATTTTTTTCATTTTTCCCAACGTCAAGCGTTTCAAAGATAAGTACTTCCAAATTGGTAAAATGTGTCCCCCCCTTTATATCTGTAAAAATAATGCAGTGAAAAATCTAAAAATAATATAGAAACAAAAAGATAATATACCGGCATTGTTGTAGCAAAACAATATATCAAAAATAGATTTTTCACGACCAGCTAGGTATATTCAGGTTGGCGAGACGGGCTTCTGAAAATAGACTTTGAACAACTTTGAATTATTTAGTGCTCGGCCCACAGACGATATGAATCAAAGGCAGCGAGGACTCATTGTAACTCTATTTATATTGTTAACTATCAACGCTATACAACAATTTTGTCTGGATAGCTAAAGTTTGTAATGAAATGTCAAAATAAATATAATATTCAAGCGACGCATTTACTCATTGCTGAATAGTGAGTTCCGAATACAAAAAAATATAATTATATTCTAAGATAAATTTTGTTTTTTATAAGTACTCTGTCTGATCGAATCAGAATTGAGGTTATCCGTAGAAGAACAAAGGTCACCGCCATAGCTCAGCAGATTAGCTCTTTGAAGTGGCAGTGGGCGGGGCACATAGCGTGAAGATCCGATAGCTGATGAGGCAGACAGGTTCTTAAATGGCGGCCACGTACCTAGGACGACTACGACGTACAGTTGGACGAACTGAGCATTGTCATGGCAGATCGAACAAACCGGTCATTTTGGAAATCATGCAGCTGAAATCATGATGATTGAAACAATGAACTTTGATAAAGGCATGCTATACCTATCCAAAACTTTAGATTTCGAATTATTTAGTGCTCGGCTTGCAGACGATTCGAAACAAAGGCTCCCTGAATCATTGTTGGTTTAGGCAATCAAATCGTTGCTGTCCCTGGGAACGGAACTATCTTTATATTTATTTATAGGCAATATTTGAGTGAGACGTGAGACGCCGTGTGGTTCCCGGCAGAGTAGAATAGTACCACTCCAAGTCATCCCGTGGATGTCGTAAAAGGCGACTAAGGAAACACAAGCTAAACAAAGCTTATTAACATCAAAGAGACCTCTCCAACCCGTTTGGCCAGCGTGGAGAGTGTAGGCCAAATCCTCTGACTACTCAGGCTAGTATATGGCTCTGGTAGTACAGAGAGGGTCGTGCTCCTGCAGTGGAGACTAGAAAGACCTGATGATGATGATGATGATGAATATTTGAGTCTCCATGTACGACCTAGACCTCATCGTTGCTTCCCATCAGGCAAGATAGGGGTCCGTTAAATTCCGTGTGTCATCAAAATATAAATAAATATAAATATATAGGGACATATTACACAAATTGAGCCAGCCCCACGGTAAGTTGTGAACTTGTGTCGCAGGATACTAACTCAATGATACTATATTTTATAATATATACTTATATAGATAAACATCCAAGACCCAGGTCATACTGAAAAAGATCGTTTTCCATCATGACCTGACCGGGGATCGAACCCGGGACCCCCGCGTCGCAGGCTGGCATGTTGACCGCTGCGCCACGGAGCTCGACGAATCACGCCGGTGGCTACACTTTTTCACTGTGACGTATCCGTAAATTATCGAAGTCAATGCGAAACCAATACTATCGATAATTTATAGAATTCATTGCGACGTGTAAATTCTATCGATAGTATTGACGGCCTTTATGAGCAATACTATAGTTAAGGGTAATACTATCGATTGCTTTTCATCCGATTCTTTTGACAGTATCGAACTCAACAAAATTATCAATAGTATCATTCGATCTAATCGATAGTATTGTCCTTATCAATAATATTGCTCACAAAGCACTATCGATACTCTCGATGTGAATAATACACGTGTTAGTACGGAGGCCGTGTTGCTCGAAGGTGTTAGTACTATCGTTAGGCCTATCGATAGCCTGAATATTTTCGTGGTCAACTATCGAGGGTTCCGCAACACTCATCGATATTTGTCTATTATGTTTAGATAGATATTAGTATTATTATGTTCTCTCTAGGTTTATCCTTCACGGGACGTATCCCGGACCTTTGAGGCTTGCATGGGGACATAGATCCAACACATTATTTATTATTATTATTTGTATCTCTCTGAGACTCACGGGTGTTACCCCGGTCCTTTGGAAGCCTTGCGTGGGGATATAGATCCAACACGTAGAGGCCCTTTTGAGAAGTTTATGTAATGTAGGTCTCCAGCCAGAACCCATTCCTGGAAATACCAATGAATGATATGTCCTCGAACAGGGTTTTGGCCAGAGGTGGGACTATTGCATTAGAAAAAGGGAAATTAATGGGCTATGGGGCTGAAATATGGGTGGACTTAATGCTGGGTTATTGCAAACGGTCGGACACCTGCCATAATCATGATAACTGACTACAATTGGCAGGTGGTGGCTTGCCGCCCACTAGATGGGCCCCTCAAAATAGCCGACGATTACTGCCGGCAAAAAAAAGGGGCAACACCGGTGCGGGCGACTCAGGGGTGTCGAGAGGTGTGCTGCGCTTTCTCCGAAGTTACTCGCGTCGTTAGGCCTTTAACACTTCCACCCCTGGAGCAACAGCTCTTACGACTCCTCTCTGGACGGCCAACTAAGGCAAGCCAGAGCTGAGAATCCTGCGAGCCCTCTTGGGTTTCCACCCCGACCGATGAAGACACGTCGGGGGCGAGGGCTCTGACCGACTCTCTGGAGCACTCGGGGTCCGTGGTGTCGTTACTTGCCAACAGCTCGCCACAAGCTGCCCTCCTTTATTATTATTATTATTACGAGCTTTGAGTGTCTCAGTGCTGGGCAAAGGCCTCTCTGATACAACTCAGTCATACCAAGACTGCCTCTGTGGTCCAGTGGTTAAGGCGTTTACCTTGTTGACCCGGGGGTCGTGGGTTCGATTCCCACGGGAAGCATACTTTGTTAAGTTGTTTCCAGTTTAATTAGGACATTGCAGGCATGAATCACCTGATTGTCTGATAAGAAAGATGATTCCGTGCTTCGGAAGGCACGTTAAGCCGGTGGTCCCGGCTGCCATCTGGTAGTCGTTAAAGGAACCACGTCAGAGGCCGAGAGGCGGTTCCGAAGAACTCTGACACCAGGGTGTGCATGGTCGACTGACCGTGTCACCTACACGAACAGAGACAGAGATTTGCTCCAAGAGCAAAACACTGATTTTCAGTCATTACCGGACAAGTAAGAGATCGTGAGTCCGTCAATATGAGTGAACACATCCAGAAACAAAAAAGTTTAAGAAATGAAAAATACCTATTTTATTAATAAGAATAAATAAAAAAATGACAAATCACCATTCATTAAGCAGATTACAAGCGCTAGTACAGGTAACATGATGATTACAGCCTCCCTATAATATTTTAAGAACAATGACAAATACTGCCTACAATATATATTGGCTCGTGGTTTACAGTCGGAGGCAGATAAACTTGCCCACCATACAAAGTTGGCATGTAATTAATTATTTTATTTTTTACTAGCTGATGCCCGCAACTTTGTTCGCGTGGACTATATGACTCCGGCGTATTAATATACATTATTACGAACTAAACATACATAAGAAATTACTTGTAGCAGTGCTATATGTCTGCTGCTGAATACTGAAGGGATAAAATATAGGATTCCCTTAGATTTTTTGAGCCACCGACACGATAAGAAGAAGACTATATAGCTAGCTCCAAGTGAGCTTGCGCTACTTCACCAAACTTTGAGGTATGGGCAGAGCGCCTTCAACCTATCGCACATCTCCAAAGGGCCTTCAGGAGGGACGGACCTCGGCTTTAGGTGTTGCCTGTGTGCTCAAGGCTTGGAGAGACAGCAAACTCTCATGTTTTGCCGTATGGGCTTAAAACTACGTTGCCAAAAGGGGGACCGCTGGGTGGTCACCGTATATATCAGTAATATGAGCTAATTGACTCTACGCACTCTATCCCAGTGGAGAGTGTGAGTCTTTAAAATTGTCGATATAAAATTTAACATGGTACTTATTGTATCAGATGTTCTAAATCTTCGAATTTTTCACGTCAACAAAAAATACTAATCAGGCTGAAAAACTTTTGCTACAGCGTCATTTTTATATTTTCTATAATTTACCTGGACCATTATAGTTCTGCGTCAGGTGTTCCAAATCTTCAAATTAAATATCTCAACAAAAAATGCTCATCAGGTTGAATAACTTTTGCTAAGGCGTCATTTATATATTTCTTATAGTTTACCTGGACCATTTAGTGGGAGAGCTCGTGAACCATCTGACTAACCCGTCTCCCACAAAGCTAGAAATTTTTTAAATGATATTTTATTGTCTGCTAATTATAAAAGTACCGGTCTGGTAGGTATATCGCGGTTGCGTCATCATCCTTAAAATTTTTGAAAATGCAAAAAAAATTTTTTTCGTAACCTTCTGCCACAAGGCTACAATTTTAATATATTATAATTTAAGTATGTTTAAGTCTAAAAAAAAATCGCCAACCTCTTTTGAGGGTTGCAAGTGTGTGCCAGACGATAGCAAAGTTGTCATTGGGACGGTAATTCATAACCTGCTGCCACAAGGCTACAATTTTGAGGGAACATTCTTTCAATTGTTTAAAAAATATATGTAAACAGCCAGACCATTCTAGCGGTTGCAAGTACCTGCCAGACGACGTGGAAGAGCTCGTGACCCACCTGACTAACCCGTTTCCCACAAGGCTAAAATTTTAATATGTTATAATTTAAGTATGTTTAAGTGTAAAAAAAAATTGCCAACCTATTTTGAGGGTTGCAAGTGTGTGCCAGACGATAGCAAAGTTGTCATTGGGACGGTAATTCATAACTTTCTGCCACAAGGCTACAATTTTAATATGTAATAATTTAAGTATGTCTAAGTCTAAAAAAAAATCGCCAACGTCTTTTGAGGGTTGCAAGTGTGTGCCAGACGATAGCAAAGTTGTCATTGGGACGGTAATTCATAACCTGCTGCCACAAGGCTACAATTTTAATATGTTATAATTTAAGTATGTCTAAGTCTAAAAAAAAATCGCCAACCTCTTTTGAGGGTTGCAAGTGTGTGCCAGACGATAGCAAAGTTGAGTTAGAAAGTTAGAAAGAAACAATATATCTATTGTAGTGTTTGACGGCCTCCATGGGGCAGTGGTTAATCTGCGGCAGGGGTGGACCCTGGTTCGATCTCCGGCCAGGTCATAATGGAAAACGGTTTTTTTTTTATATGTAGGTATTCTGATTTCTCAGAAATTTTGATATCAGGGTTCCTAAAAAACGATTAAAATACGTAGTAATAAGTACCTTCTCACTGTTAAAACACTTATTAGGTTCTATGTAGGTACTATCGTAACATAGCCCCATAGTTACTGCCGCGTGAACGACTCTTAACTACGCCGAAAACTTAATCCATACTTATAACATATAGGGAAATTCGATAGTAACTGTATCTACCATCTGTTACCTTTTCAAGCTGAAACGGCTGGCCTAAAATGTGGCATGGAGATACTTTGAAACATAAGGACATAAATAAGTTTTGGTCGCGAAAAACGAGATCCACGCGGGTGAAGCCGCGGGCGGTAGTGTGTAATTATAGGGACAAATTATGACATAGATTGAGCTAGCCCCACTCAGGGTATCTGTGAACTAGTAGGATACTAACGCAATAATATTATATTTTATAATAGATACTCATAAAGATAAATATCCACAACCCAGGACAATTTGAAAAAGATCTTTTTTCATCATGACCTGGCCGGAGATCGAACTAGGGTCCACCCCTGCCGCAGATTAACCACTGCCCCACGGAGGCCGTCGAACACTACAATAGATATATTGTTTCTTTCTAACTTTCTAACTCATACACGTCTGTTGCGCGCGCACTCCCGTCGAGCGACATGACTATTATATAGTCGTCTGGCAGGTACTTGCAACCGCTAGAATGGTCTGGCTGTTTACATATATTTTTTAAACAATTGAAAGAATGTTCCCTCAAAATTGTAGCCTTGTGGCAGCAGGTTATGAATTACCGTCCCAATGACAACTTTGCTATCGTCTGGCACACACTTGCAACCCTCAAAAGAGGTTGGCGATTTTTTTTTAGACTTAGACATACTTAAATTATAACATATTAAAATTGTAGCCTTGTGGCAGAAAGTTATGAATTACCGTCCTAATGACAACTTTGCTATCGTCTGGCACACACTTGCAACCCTCAAAATAGGTTGGCAATTTTTTTTACACTTAAACATACTTAAATTATAACATATTAAAATTTTAGCCTTGTGGGAAACGGGTTAGTCAGGTGGGTTACGAGCTCTTCCACGTCGTCTGGCAGGTACTTGCAACCGCTAGAATGGTCTGGCTGTTTACATATATTTTTTAAACAATTGAAAGAATGTTCCCTCAAAATTGTAGCCTTGTGGCAGCAGGTTATGAATTACCGTCCCAATGACAACTTTGCTATCGTCTGGCACACACTTGCAACCCTCAAAAGAGGTTGGCGATTTTTTTTAAGACTTATACATACTTAAATTATAACATATTAAAATTGCAGCCTTGTGGCAGAAGGTTACGAAAAAAATTTTTTTTGCATTTTCCAAAATTTAAGGGATGATGACGCAACCGCGATATACCTGCCAGACCGGTACTTTTATAATTAGCAGATAATAAAATATCATTTAAAAAATTTCTAGCTTTGTGGGAAACGGGTTAGTCAGATGGTTCGCTAGCTCTTAATCTAATTATAATATAATATATACATAATAAGTAATCTCAGATTTTTTATACCTCAACGAAAATGCTCATCAAGCTTGACAAATTTTGCTAAGGCTCCACTTTTATATTTCTTATAGTTCAGCTGGATTATTGTGATGCTGCATCAGGTGTTCCATTTTTCAAAATCATTTCTACCTTATATGTTGCCCCGGCTTAGTAGCTATATAGCAAAAAAAGGTTATTCAAATCCGTCTAATATTTCCGGAGGTAAACGTGATCATACATACAGACAGACAGACAGACAGACAAGAAATTAAAAAAAAAATTGTCTTCTATTATTCTTTTTAAGTGTCCCTCTTAAATTATGACAATTTTAACAACAAAATATTTTTGTTGACGTTAATAATTACTTATGGCTAAGTTTAAGTCGCTTCCAAAGTCGAGTGCAGAAGAAGCGACAGCAAACTGCACAGCGCATTTTCTCCAAGCGACGTCAACTCACAATTTTAGTAAGACCTTATAAACTACTTAAATATGTGGACTGAGTGTGTATTGTTTTAATTAAATGTCATGATAAAAATTGAATTCGAAAAATTTTATGTTATATCATTGAAATGTTAAATAAATAGGTAAAATTGAAATAGCAAAATGTGAAATTATTGAAATTAAATAAAAATCGCGCAAAAATTAGAAAACTCTTTTTTTGGTGTTGGCTAAAAAGGGGTTTGACATCTAGCCCATATTTCTCCCGGTTTCAATGTGGCCGTATATCTGTTAAGACAAGGACGATGCGTTTGCAGAGATTGGAAGTGTCCGACGAGTATTTATAGCATAGCGACGTAAACTATTGAGAGTACACATATTTAAACCAATACAAGCTGTGCCTGCAACTTCGTCTGCGTCTGCGTGGAAAAAAGGAGACTTTCTCCTATTCATTTCTTTCTAATGCTCTAGACTATTTGTGTATCAAATTTCATTTAAATCGGTTCAGTACGTGAAAGCGTGACAGACAGACACAGTTACTTTTGCATTTATAATATCACTAAATGGCCCGATGGTCCAGTGGGTGTGAGCTCTATGAGCGCTTACGTATGTTAAGCAACCCCTGGTGCAGTCCCTACTTGGATGGGTGACCGCAAGTGGCATAAAAATATCTCGAGCTCCTCCGTGCTTCGGAAGGCACGTTAAGCCGTTGGTCCCGGGTGTCATCGTTGATGGCAGTCGTTAAGCTATGTCAGATGCCTTAAGGCAGCTTGAAAAATCTGACATCAGTGTTGGCCACTTACACATACGAAAATCATCATCATATCACTAATGTTACCCGCAGCTCCGCCCTCGTGATATAGGTATAGTCAATGTCCTTATTATTACCCTAACCTATGTGTATGTCGGCGGCATCGCCGTGCCTAGCTACTAAACGTTGCGCAAAGTAAAACCACGTGACTCACGTTAGCGGAACTTGCACCGAGCGCGCACGATTGGTTGTTGAGTGGGAGGCCGTGCGCCCCTCCACTAATTTGAAGTAAACGGTTTGCGATGGGACGAAAGTCAGTTCTCGTTGAGCACGCTCGGTGTACGGATCGCTGTCTTACTTTGTGCAAATGATTTATAAGTTTTGTTAATCATTAAGTTATAATACAGTGTGATTCTAAGTGTCGTGAATAAATATCAAGTTATAAAAATAATCGCAGTTTTAATCATGAGTGAGGACCTCTCGACATGTATGTAAAATTTCATGTTGATCGGTTCAATATATACGGCGTGAAAGCGTTACAAACAAACAAACTCACTTTCGCATTTAAACTATTAGTTTTGTATTATATTGACGAGCTCCGTGGCGCAGCGGTCAACACGCCGGCCTGCGACACGGATGGTCCCGGGTTCGATCCCCGGACAGGTCAAGATGAAAAAAAACGATCTTTTTCAGTTTGACCTGGGTCTCGGATGTTTATCTATATAAGTATCTATTAATAAAGTATTGTTTTGAGTATCCCATAACACAATTCTCGAACTTACTTTGAGACTAACTCTTTCTGTGTGATTTGTCCGTATATATTTATTTATTTATCTAATCTATCTAACTGATAGTATAAATGTGGAAGTGAGTTTGTTTGTTTGTTACGCTTTCACGCCGTGTCTACTAAACCGAACATCATGAAATTTTGCAAACACATACATAGGTGAGGGCACTGAGAAGTACATAGGCGATATATTACGCGGGCGAAGCCGCGGGTAACAGGTAGCAATATTATAAATGCAAAAGTTAGTTGTTTGTTACGCTTTCACGCCGTGTCTACTGAACCGAACATCATGAAATTTCGCATACACATAGGTTAGGATACTGAAAAGTACATAGGCTATATATTACACGTGTGGAGTCACGGGTAACAGCTAGTAATTGGATTAATCGTATAGCGGTTCACAAAATACATCTACATACTAAGTTTTACTGTGTAGTATTAATAATTCGGAATAAAAAGGCTATGACATACGGAAAAACAGACAGACAGACGTGACGAATCTAAATAATAAGGGTTTCGTTTGTAGCCATTTAGCTACGGAACCCTAAATCTAGCGCTCAAAGTGTTAAAATGGATCTACAGTCGAGTACTCTGAGACCTTAGGCCTTTTTCAGCCCATGTGACTTACGAAATTAGCCTTTAAGAACAGGCAATTCAGCTTCCACTCTGTTATTTTTTATTAATGCTTTAATTGACAAACAAGTAAACGGGAACAGTATAGGAGTTATTATTTTTCTTTTTTATTAATATAGGTACGTACTAATAACAAATTGACTATTATTTTTTAATCCTATTGTAGCTACGTGGATTTAATTCTGTAGTCACTTTAATTTGTAGCAGCTATCTGTTAAGATTTGGGGAATGGACGGGAAAGTCGTGGACATGAACAATTGTGTTTTTTATGGCGCTTGTAGAATATTTGTAGAAGAAATTTTATTGCCAGATGGATAGAAAAAGAACTGACATAATTAATAAGCGTCCCAAATTAATTAACATAGTATATTCTTAGTATCTCGAAGTTCGATTGTAAAAAGTAATTAGAGATACCTACATGAAGTTAATGGCCAGTGTCAGCCGTGTGGTTCCCGGCAGAGTAGAATAGGACCGCTCCAAGTCTTCCCGTGGATGTCGTAGAAGGCGACTTAGGAAACACAAGCTTAACAAGGCTTATAAACATCAACGAGCTTCCAACCCATCTGGCCAGCGTGGAGAGTGTAGGCCAAATCCTCTTACTGCTCTGGCTAATAATGGCTCTGGTAGTACAATGAGGGTCGTGCTCCTGCAGTGTCTAGTCTAGACTAACAATGACCCAATGATGGTGATGATGAAATTAATGGCGTCCAGTGCCGCCCGCGTATGAAAGAAAACGGAGATATCATTAAAAATTTAGTTTTTCAAGGCCTTAGAAAACTGTACAAAAAGTTTAAGGCGTAGTGAGTTCACACACTAGCGCCACCCAGCCTAAATCATATCAAATTAAAAAAATCTAATAGCTGAATGGCCTAGTAAATTGCTTGTAGTATTATTAGTACAAGTTTTCACTATTTTAATTCGTTCTCTTAAACGTAGATTGTAATGTCTATGAAAAGTAACAAAAAGAATACTACAAGTAATTTAATAGGGCAATCAGCTACTAGATTTTTTAATTTTGATTTGATTTAGGAGTAAATGAATTAATTGCTGGGTGGCGCTAGTGTGTGAACTCACTTCGCCTTATATTGTGAACGTGTAAATTTACGTAGTGTTACCGCCAAAAGGCTATTTTTGATGTTATCGATAGAAAATCTCTTCAACTGAGTTAAATTGGATTTCTATATATGTGCCGGAATCGAAGAAACTTTGCTTGCGCGTTTCAGAATCATTCAACATCTTGATAAGTCATGTACCTAGTTATTTCTTATGTTGCCGTCATGACAGTTAAGTATTCGTATTACTTAATTTTTGTGGCAAAAGTAAAGACTGCCACGCGTACTTTTTAGGGTTCCGTACAAGAGTTGAAAAACGGAACCCTTATAGGATCACTCGAGCGTCTGTCTGTCCGTCCGACCGTCTGTCACAGCCGATTTTCTCCGAATCTACTGAACCAAATTAGATGAAATTTGGTAAGATAGTGTAATCCTATGACCCAAACACGGATGTGCAAAGTAAGTAAAGATTTTTTTTAAATAAGGGTCATTTTGAGGTGCCCAATTACAATTTATTTGTTCGGGTAAAATCAATAATTTTGATTTTATTCACGAAAGAAGGCAAAAATTGACCATTCCCTGGGCCGAAAATTTTGAAAAAATTACAAAATATAGTTC
Organism: Rhodophaea formosa; assembly: GCA_963082605.1. Lineage (NCBI taxonomy): Eukaryota > Metazoa > Arthropoda > Insecta > Lepidoptera > Pyralidae > Rhodophaea > Rhodophaea formosa. Next base: position 2,561,043 of record OY720218.1, on the reverse strand, counting down.
ATTCCTTGAAGATTACAGAAAAAATTATAAGAATTCTATCACTTGAAAATTAAGTGGTTAACTCACAATAATAAGTTCATCTAGGGAAATAGTTCACTAAAACACCACTAGATGGCGCTAGTCAATTGAATAAAACATTTTTTGCACATTGTGTGTGTGTTCACGAAGCATATTGTACGGAACCCTCATTGCGCGAGTTTGACTCACACTTGGCCGGTGTTTTACGTTTAATTAAACACATTCTGATTAAGTTAAGTTAATTAGTTAATAGTAATTTCTGAAGCATCTTAGAAAAACAGCTTCCTTCTTTGTTTAAAACACTACGCATCACCAAATCAAAAATTTCCCTTTGTTACGCTGTGAATTTGACCTGCTGTCATGCTGCTCAACCTATAAAGCGCACATCTCCAAAGGGCCTTTGGGAGAGACGGACCTCGGCTTTGGGTGTTGCCTGTGTGAGCAAGGCTTGGAGAAACAGCAAACTCTCATGTTTTGCCATATGGGCTGAAGGCTACGCTGCCAAAAGGGCATATCTTGGTTGCGAGCGATCCGGGATAGCTGGGCAGTCACCAGTAATATGAGCTAATCGTACTCTACGCATTCTTTTCCATGGAGAGTGTGATTCTGTAAAATTGTTGATATAAAATTTAACATGGAGATGTTCTAAATCTTCGATTTTTATACCTGAACAAAAAATACTAATCACTAATCAGTTGAACAACTTTTGCTACAGCGTTATTATTATAATTCCTATAGTTTACCTGGACCATTACGATTCTTCGTCAGGTGGTTAAACTCAAAACTCATACTCAAAACTTCTTTATTGTGTCACACAGGTATAAGGTTAACATAATACAGCATACAGGTCAAAATCATCAATTAAAATACCTCAACAAAAATGTCATTTGGTTGAATAACTTTTGCTAAGGCGTCATTTATATATTTCTTATAGTTTACCTGGACCATTATGGTTTTGCATGAGGTGTTCTAAATATTAGATTTTTTATACCTTATCTAAAATGCTCATCAGGCTTTACAACTTTTGCTAAGGCTCCACTTTTATATTTCAGCTGGACCATTATGACGCTGCATCAGGTGTTCCATTTTTTGAAATCATTTTTACCCTATATCCTCTTAGATGTCTGCGCTCGTTTCCGCCGATAGCCGCAACAGTTACTGCGTTCGCGAAAAATTTTTCCGCACGGCAGAAAACATATAGTATCTCAAAACTTTTGTATGAACACTAGTGTAAAAAGTTTTTTGAGTGAGTGACCTGGAGGCCTGAAATAAAGGTTTTCCTAGTTTAGGCTCCAGTCCACCTCCTCAGTTTCACATATTTTATATATTGTAAGCAGTTGTGAAAAAAAAAAATATTTTCATTTCATTTTTTCATTTTCATTTTTTATTGAAATCCTTAGGAAATAAGCTATCAGACTGTATTCATATTAATTGAAATGTATTGATTATTTTATAAGACTTTATAAGTTTAAATACGATTTACGGTTTTTTTTCACAATTTTGGAAAAAAGTGTGTATAAAACAAAAATAACAAAGTATATTTCTTATTTAAGTCTTTTATTTAGCAACAGATACATGTTTTTACATAATTAAATGATAAAAACAACTATTCTTCTGGACTATTTTTAATTTTCAATGTTTACAAACATACTTCACGGCTACGCGACAAAAAAGCGCGTCAGCAAGAAATGGTCTGTTTAATCTTGAAATTCGGAGAACTAAGCTAGGGCTAGCGGGTCGTAAATATTTGTATATTCTTGCCCAGGCTTCATAGCTATATAGCAAATACAGTTTCATTCGAATCCGTCCAATACTTTCGGAGATAAACGTGATGTTAAAATTGTAAAAGGCGACATCTGTTCGTTTCATGTCACACTAATCACGGACATTAGGCACGCAATAAAGAGCACACTTGATAGTTTCATCAAGTATCTAACAGATGACGCTTTCTCAGTACTATTTAATCTATGTGGGCTCGATTGGAGCCCCTTTTCTCTGAAACCGACTTGAACAAATATACGCCTATCAAGAACACTGGATCTCATTCACGTTTGTCTCGCCATAGCTGCTGGATAAAACATTGTACTATGTACTAATATTTCGGGTGGTGTACAACACACCACCCGAAATCTAGCCACGCGATCATACATACAGATAAGACAGACAGACTGACAGACAGACGGACACAAGAAATTTAAAAAGAAAATCCCTTTCTATCCCTCTTTTTAAGAGTCCCTCTATCCATTTTAGTCAAAAATACTAAATGTACAGACAAATTTTTTTTCGGTTTTATTATATGTACTCATAGATATTAGTCAATCTGTATCACATTTTGAGCAGCGCTTGTCAGGCCGCGTGCAGTGAATCCCGAGCCACACAATGGGGGTTCATTTGGTTATTTTTACTGGCAATTACCCGCCACAACCAGTGTTTGCAATGGCCTATGACATAAACTACCGACGATACAGATGTGACTATGTTTTATATGCGGCTTCGTATCGTATTTAAATATGTACTTATTTCAGTTGAGGTAGAGCCACGCTACATGCAAAATAGGGATATGCATGAAAAAAATATCTGTTATCTTACCAGTTTATCCAAAAATATTCAATAGTAAAGTACTGAAAGTGAAAACAGAATAAAATTTGGTTGAAAAACGAACGAGATAAAATAATTTTACGAAAATATGTCTATCTCACTCGCGAAAACACTATTTTGTATGGCAAATGTATGCATGACAATGACGTCACTAGTCCATATCGGACTTCTCTTTCTTATTCAAACTTTAAAGTTTCACATCTTCGTCGTTAATTAAGATATTTTAAAAGTTCTTTCATATTTTTTTGCTGTGGTTATTAAGGATTATACTAAGCAAATAAAAAAATTACGTGCATACACCCTATTCACTTTTCCTGGTAGCATGAATGGGGGGCCGGCTCGTCCAAGTAAGTACCACATTCTCACAGAAAAAAACGCTTCTACGCTATCAGACGCAAAAAAGTTGCATCAATTATGAGAAGGGTGCGGGACAGTGAAAACAGCATTCTGAAAGTAGTAGCAGATGATCCGCATGCGCCTGTGCTAAGAGGTCTCAGGCGGGTGATGAACATGACTGAAGATCATAGTCGTTCAATGTTTGGTCGGCCGCCTGATATCCCTGGCAGGTACATGATTTGAAAATAATTGATTGATTTTATAATAATACTAACATAGTTGCATAAGTTTATTGTATTACTAACATATTGTGGATCCTTGTTATCTGAATAAACAAATATTATTATTATTATTATATTTCATTCGGTGAATGAGAGAGCCAAAGGCCCATCCACGAAAATAAAAGGCTCGTGGCAACGCTCCTGTCACACTCCTAGTGTTGCAGCTGTCCATGAACAACGGTGATCGCTTTCCATCAGGCGACCCGCTTGCTCATTTGCCGTCCTATGTCATAGACTTCTGAGTAGACATTTTATAGATTTCCATCCACCGATCATTATGTACTATTATTGTATTCTATTCTTATTTAGTTATAAATTAACAATCTCCAGCACATTTTGAGCAGCACTCATCAGGCTGCGTGCAGTGAATCCCGAGCCACACAATGGGGTTCGTTTGTTATACCGGCAATGACCCGCCGCAGCCAGTGTATTTACTATCACGTCTTTTTCCCTTGCGGGGTAGACAGAGCCCTGGTCTATAGAACCTAAAGGCCACGTTTAGCATGTTGGTGGGCTTGTAGGTGGAGAACAGAAACAAAAACAGTGATGGATTGCTAGCCACATCGCCTATTGACATGATTCATTTGCCCATTCCCTTGATCGGATATTATGATCTGCGTGAGAAGCAGCTAAGCCAACATTCGACGTTTATCTTTTCTCCCAGACCAGCGTGGAAGCTCAACGAAATAAACTACAAAAACAATACAGATGTGAATCCATGTTTTAGATGAGGTTTTGTATCTTATCTAACTATGGAGTAACTTTTGAGCAGGCAGTTTTAAGATTCTCCATCAGCCGATTATAATGTGCTTTAAATATTTTCTATTTTTATTTAGTTATAGATATTAATCTCTAGTACATCAAGGTGGAGAGAGCTGACATACTGTGCCGACCCCATATAAAAAAGTGGGATAAGGTAAAGGAAGAAGAAGAAGAAGATTAATCTCTAGTACATTTTGAGCAGCGCTTGTCAGGCTGCGTGCAGTGAATCCCGAGCCGCACAATGGGGTTCGTTTGGTTATTTTTACCGGCAATTATCCGCCGCAACCAGTGTTTGCAATTGCCTACGATATAAGCTACAGATAATACAGATGTGACTCCATGTTTTAGATGGTGTTTTGTATCTTATCTAACTATGAAGTCACTTTTGAGCAGACATTTTCTAGACTTGACATCAACTGCTGTGTAAGAAAAACATCAAAAGGATCTCAATTAAATTTATATTGTTATTTGTAATGCTTTCTTTCTTTACTGATTCTTGATCATTATTACCTTTTGTACATTTCGTCCAGACCACGACAGGTATCGATGGAATTTTATCTAATATTTCTTGCTCCATCTGCTGCAGATGAAAATAATTTTCTTCTACCATAAACATATAGGTCAAGGGGTTCAGTTGTCGTTTGCCTTATACAATTTTGCAAATTGATTTAAGTGGACTTACTACTACTACTACACTATTTCATATTATAAAATATGAAATTGGTGTAGTTTGGTGTTATAAATGCTCGTGCTCGAGAACAATTTGTGAAATAGTTGAAGTAGACTGTTAAATGGACTCGTATAGATTTGTCGCCAAAATCCCACGAGGTTGTTAAAGAACATACGCCATCTTTGATGCCACATACCGTACAACACCGATACTTAGTATCTCATTATACTGGACATTGGCAGAATCACTGAAATCTCGGTGGAAGCCATAATTAAAAAGAAGAAAAAGAAAGAAAGAAAAGGTAAGACCTTAAGACCACCTTTATTTTGAAGACGAGCCAGTACGTTAAACAGGGATTAAAAATATTTATGGATTGCTAGCAACATTTCTCAAATATTCGCTACGCTCTCGACTGAGCTTTCTTCCAGAGAAACAGATATAAAACAGCATGTATTTCTTCCCTTTCCAGGAGTGAAGAAATAATTTATAGGTACCTACTTACTGCAAAAATAGATGTTTTCGCTTCTGCAGACTCGTTAGTTTATGATTCCGATTTCTACGCTAGATTTGGCCTGTCCGCGGTTTTGGCTTTCAAAAGTATTAAATTGCGAATAGTTAGCGGGAGATTTTTTTCTCTCTAAATAGTAAATGGAGTTTTCAGTTCACATGAAACGATTTTATGTAGTTTCAAATAAATAAAACCGCTTTCAAATACGTTCACTACTTTGTTCACTACGCTCCTATTCAGACTCCGACTGACATACCAAATTACAGCTTTCTAGTACTTATAGTCTCTGAGTAAAACCGCGGAAGGACAGACAGACAGACAGACATGGCGAAACTATATAATAATAGCACAAACAGTCCATATAGTACCTATTTTCTACCATTAACAGGAATAGTACCAAAATCATTATCACACAGTCTCACTCAACACCCTAAGCAAAGCATGCCAACCTACATACTTTCTCTTCTACAAAAAGCTACCGTGCTTAACACTTGCCGCATCACCCTGAAGTTTCTATCTTCATCCAGCGTTTCAGCTTCTTTCTCTATCTAAGTTTCTACTTATACTATCGCTTGGCCATGGCCCGTCTCATCTGAGGAGAAAAATACACAAATACGAATAATAACATGATCAAGTAGGGTCAATAATCCATCAACACCTAGCTCACAAATACTCATTCCTACCCAAGATGACAGCTTATTACAAATATACCCCAAATTCCGTTTTAGAAAATAATAGCCATAAAATTTACTGGGACCGGACTATAATCACTGACAAAACCATACATTATAATAGGCCCGACATAACCGTTCATGACAAAATAAACAAAAAAGCTTACCTTATCGATATCGCCATCCCCAACACACATAACCTGCAGTCCACTATATCTGAAAAGCTAAGCAAGTACCAGGATCTTGCCATCGAATTGAAAACACAATGGCGAGTTCAAGCTGTTCACATAGTCCCCATAGTTTTGTCTTCAACCGGAGTAATACCAAAGTCACTGAAACAAAGTTTAGATACAATAGACGTACCAGTTCATACTCTTGCCTTAATTCAAAAAGCCGTAATTCTTAATACATGTCGTATAACTCGCAAGTTTCTAAGTTCGTCAACACTTACCTCAACTTTTTCTATTTAATCCCTTATACGCTTGGCTTCGGCCCGCGTATCTGGCGGAAACCCTCTTCGAGAGGAGTAAAAAACATATGCGAATAATAATAATAATACGGAAGTACGGAACACTAAAAATGGTTAACAAAAATAAATATTTAAATAACTAATGTTAAGAACCGATGGCTGATAGGGCAGAAAGGTTCTTGAATGGTGACCTCGTACCGGCATGCGCAGCGTCGGACACCAACCGACCAGATGGTCGGACGACCTGATAAAGGTCGCAGGAAGGCGCTGGATGCAGGCCGCTTCCAACCGGTCGTATTGGAAATCCTTGGGAGAGTCTTATGTCCAGCAGTGGATTTCTTGTGGCTGTAACGATGATGACGTAACTAATATAACTTCCCCCAAATTGCAAGCAGAGTGGATCCCACTAAAACAACGCCTCCTCAGAAAGACACTGGCTGTATATAAATTTTTACACCGCATTACGTGAGTGATAAAAATTCCAACCCCCGTGCTATCCCCTTTCGGCACAGAGTACCGTAGATATACAGATACTGAAAGAATGGGAAAAGTAATATATTATAGGAAACAAATTCAATTTGAAAACATTAAAAAACTTTGAAATCTTACTGCTTATTTTGCACGAAACTCGTTTTTTCCATCGGATGAAAAATTATATATATATTTTAATTTTTGACATTTAAATGGCATTACTTCTATACGCTTCCTATCCAGAAGTAAGAAGTTGGATATTTATGTTTGCTTGTCATTTTTACGACGGCATATATTCTTTGACGACGGTCTATTTATACGTTTACTATGATTTTGGTAAAATTTGCGTCTTTCGACAGAACTAATGACCTTTCAAGTTTTAATCCATACATATCTTATTACATATTCATATATTTAAAGAACATGTGCATCTCTTTCTAGTACATTTGAATAAAATTGTCTGTTTCTTTGATTGGCAAACCTTTTCTTCCTTTTATTCAGCTTTGAATAAACACATGTGCTTTTTAAAATATAACTTTGTCTATTTGTTTGTTTGACGCGGGGAGGGGGGCTGATTGACGGCATCAGGTACGCGCACCCGGTCTCCCGAGCTGGTATTTTCTTAACCCCTTATCCATCCAAGGAAGTAGCATCCCAAATAACTTTATCCCGTTTCCTCAGTCGAACGAAATCCGTCCCTTCCCTCACTTAAAAAACGGTTCAATAAGCAGCAGCGCCGAAACCGATATAAGCCAAACAAATGTACACCAACTAACCCGTCTACCAAACGTGATGAGTAGCAAAATTAAAGTTTAATTTCCTTGTACATGTGCAGTCTCTGATTTTTTCACAGCTCTATGTTATAGTCGATCCAATATAAATATTTACGAGCCCCAAACGGTTTTATAGGTATAATAAAATCAGTTGAAACCACTGTAAATTGGCGGGAAATTACCCCCTATCGCGAATCCGTTTTTATTAATGTTCCCGGGAAGTAATATGCGTCTTTTTTAAATGCATGAAAGAAAAAATAAAACTAGATTTTAAAAGTTTACAGGAAATAACTACAAGTTATTTTTTTAGTTTCTACACGACTGCCTAAAAAAGGAATATTATGTTTTCAGACTTCATGTAAGTCTGTAAGGGTTTACATTTATAAAATAGCCTTCTTTCTTAAAATAACACACTTCGTACCTAAATGTACGAAAAAAGTATTTTAGGCAAAAGGCCGATTCCTTGCCAGTAGGGAATGTAAATGAGAAATGAGCGTACAAGGGATGGGTGGTACCTTCAGGTTATTTGAGGACTATCTGTCGACTCAGCGCTACGCCCCCGTAGTACCACACGATGACTATACAGTGGGATTCCATTTTGCAATATTCCAAACAAAAACGGGTCCTGTATCAGACTTTTAAACCTACATATCAGATAGACATTTTAGTACTGTACCTATATTAACATTTCAGATCGCCTGTTTTGTTTTTAATAAGCGGGGGCTGAGCCCTCTGAACCCCACTCTTTCTATTATATTTAAACTGTGACATGTGCCATATCAGTGTGTCTATTTTTTGATTGGATTCTTTAGTTGGTAGGGGTCTAAATGAAATGAGCGCAAAAGTGACCTTCAGGTTACTTGAAGGCTATATGTCGACTCAGCGCTACCTAGTACCATACGATGACAGTGGGATTCCATTCTGGAATATTCTAAACAGATACGGGTACGGGGATTAGAAATCGGTAGCACGTCTAACCATAGGGTTATTTTGTACTTACCCCCTAGCCGACACGGTGATTCCTGAAGAAGGATTTTTGGAAATAGATTGTGAAATGTGAGTTCTAGACGATACTATAGGTAGTTCAATTTGTGTAATTATGTACCTACATATTACACAAATTGAGCTAGCCCCATTATACAAAAATATAAAGGTATTTGGAGCCGCGGGTAACAGCTCCGCCCGCGTGATATATAGCCTATGTCCTTCTCAGTACCCCAAACCTATATACCTACTTTTGTATTTGACGAGCTCCGTGGCGCAGCGGTCATCACGCCTGCCTGCGACACGGATGGTCCCGGGTTCGATCCCCGGTCAGGTCAAGATGGAAAACGATCTTTTTCAGATTGACTGGGTCTTGTATTTGTTATAAAATATAGTATCGTTGAGTTAGTATCCCATAACACAAGTCTTTCATAAGAACTTACTTTGGGGCTAGCTCAATCTGTGTGATTTGTCCGTATATATTTATTTATTTTAACAGTTGGAGTGACAGTGGAGTCCACATACGATAGAGTTTTTGGCCCAAAATGAAGCAGCGATGCTCGCTCGTTTGGTAAACTATAAATCATACCAAACTGTATGTACCTACGCCCGTCTATAAAGTTTTTATCAAAAGCTTTTACTTTGCTTCTTCCATTATTTTATTATCTATTTCAATTTTGATTTGAACACGAAGTTGATGAATTGCAAAATTTGATTGACTTGCTGCTATACGATCGGGTTGTAATATGGCATAGTCGAACAAATGGGATATAATATTTTAATGTTCTACTAACTCCCCTTAAGGAAAATATTTTCAATTGTAAGTACGTTGATATACTTAGTTCTGAGACTCCCTTAGACTTCGTCATGCCCTTATTGCAATTATTCAAAAACAGTGTGTGACAGCTTTGTGTAAGCGCATGCGTAAGGCCTTCAAATCTGTAGCAAGTACCAAAATATAGACAATTGTTCTGAGGACAAACGTAGTACATATATATGGTGTTTGCTACATAGTCTATGGATTAGATACATTTAGGGAAACAGAGTCTATCTACACTTTGTATGATCTAGGGAAATATGATGGTAGGCTCATGGTATTTTTGTTTTCTTTTCTCGGTAGCATTTTTTTATTTTTTCTTTTATTTTAGTAGCATTTATTTCCGCTTTCCGTCCTTACATATTACTATGTATCAACCTGTATTATAGCAAAACTATTGGGGCATAACATCTTAAGCAGTACCGCAGTACGCTTTATTTTCAACTAGCAGCCCTACCCGGCTGCGCCCGGGCATGTATTATACCTTAAAACCTTCCTCTTGAATCACTCTATCTATTGGTGAAAACCGTATGAAAATCTGTGGAGTAGTTATTGAGTTTATCGCGAACAAACAGACAGACAGACAGACGCGGCGGAGGACTTTGTTTTATAATATGTAGTAAAGAAAATCTGAGACATGAGCATAGGCGATGAATCGTGGAAATTTAATATGTTAATGTTACCTAAGAATTTCTGCATTTTTATTCCTGTGCCTTTGCACGCGTAAATACAGCTTCTTTTGAAACAGAAATCTATTAAATAAGGCTACGCTGCATCTACGGGCCTCATCGCAAAAATCTGCATCCGCTTCAATCCACTTTATCGCTCGTGTTTATTTTGTATGAAAAATACACACGAGGGATTAAGCGAATAGCGTGTAATGCGTTTATTAAGAGCCAATAGAATCACTTTATTCACCTAGTCCCGCTCAAGACAGCTCCTGTAGAAGCGGTTTAGCGGAGTGAGGTTTTGTACGTACTTACAATACAAGCTAGGGATGGGTGCTAGGGGTATATGCGAGAGTTGTGTACGAGGGATGTGTAGTATTAGTATTGTCTAGAATTAGGGCCAAGTGAGACTCCCACCACACCTAATCTTGCGCGATCGCATCAGTAATAAGATTGGTCAACTGCGAGTAGGACTCGCCCATGAAGGGTTCCGTAGTGCAAGGATAAACTAGCCAAAGTAGTACTATCATTTATACGCTATATAAAAAACTTTGAAACTAAAATAACTAAAGAGGAGCCCGGTGGTCCAGTGGGTGTGAGCTCTGTGAGCGCTTACGTATGTTAAGCAACCCCTGGTGCAGTCCCTACTTGGATGGGTGACCGCAAGTGGCATAAAAATATCTCGAGCTCCTCCGTGCTTCGGAAGGCACGTTAAGCCGTTGGTCCCGGCTGTCATCGTTGATGGCAGTCGTTAAGCTATGTCAGATGCCTTTAGGCAGCTTGAAAAATCTGACACCAGTGTTGGCCACTTACACATACGAAAAACAAACAACAAACTAAAATAACTTTAAAACTACATATTTTCACATACATATTATAAAACAAATTTGTCTGTCTGTCCGCCTGTCTGTTTGCGATAAACTCAAAAACTAGTGCACAAATTTTCATTTAAGTTTTACCAATAGATAGAGTGATTTATGAGGAAGGTTTACAGGTATAATACATATCCGGGCGCAGCCGGGGAGGGCTGCTAGTTTGAAATGAACGCTACATCCAAATTTGTTCAGGCATTTCAAAACTATGAGGATAAAAAAAGTAAGAAACATGATACGCTATTCATTATGAAAACACGGCTATACTCACGTTTTATTACGTCGGATCCGCCAACTAGTTTCGGTCTGTTACGAAGACCATCATCGGGGCGAGTGAAAGGGGTGGCGACACGACGGTTACGCTTCCCTCAAAGCACTGAGGGCCGCCTCACGCGTCGCCGCCAGCGCCGCTGCCCGCGCTGCGCGGCTCGAAACGATGTCCGGTGCGGGGGATGCCAAAAACCAGAGGATCCAACGCATTAAAACGTGAATAAAGCCATGTTTCCATAATGAATGTATCTAGCGTAAGTTTTAATATTATTATGATAGGTACGCAATTTTTTAAAAGCATGTTACATTGAGTTTCAAGCTTTCGACGCTGCTGCTGTAATGTAATTTTAATACTGTCTGGAACTTGTTTCCATTCGCGAACTCCTTTGTAGTCCGTTGAATATTCAAATTTTGTCCGGCGTAAATATAGTTTTTCTGTAAGTATTTGATACTTAATTAAACATGGTAGGTTTATTTTAGCTTTTCGTGTGTGCTGTCATCAACCGACCAACGGCTTAACGTGCCTTCTGAAGCACGAATGTTAGGGTAAGAAAGTCAGTTAGTTCAAACCAAGTCAGGTCGGGACGCAAATAAAATAATCACACGTTGTAAACTACCGTCAAAGTTTAACAAAAGACATCACAGCAGTCGTCTTGATTATCTCAAATCTTAAAGATTTAATCGATTTGAGAGGGGAGGTCTTTGCCCAGAAGTGGTACAGTATAGGCTAGTAAAAAAAAAAAATATTGACTCGTCTTGTTTTTGAGTGCTGATTAAAATTTAGTGTTTTACAGCGTTTTTCATTATGCCTGCCTTCCAAGCCAGACCCCTTCATTTCAATTCCGCTCTAAGATCTTGACGTTACAAAGGCACGCCAGGAAAAGGTGCAGGCGGGTACGAGGGGACCACCCCGTAGAATTGAAATTCAGTTAATTACCTAAAAAGTTAAAGGTGAGGTGTATTGGAACATTATTATGTAATTTATGGCTATATTCTGACCCTTAGCTTTCACTCATCGATCGTCGCTCTTGTGCTGAGAAAACTATATAAATATCTATCATTTTTAGGGTTCCGTAGTAAACTAGGAACCCTTATAGTTTCGCCATGTCTGTCTGTCTGTCCGTCCGCGGTTTTACTCAGAGACTATAAGTGCTAGAAAGCTGTAATTTGGTATTGTTATGTATATTAATCATGGCAAAAAAGTGGTAGAAAAAAATCTTGAAAAAATTTTTTTTTTTGTGTAGCGTAGTAAGTAGCGTAGTAAGTAGCGTATACAAGTAAAGTTGCGAAATATTTTTTTTTCTCTACTTACCCATTGTTTGGGGTATCGTTAAAAAGGTCTTTAAAAAATATTATGAGGTTGAGAACACCATTTTTCGATTTAGGGATCCGTTTCCGAAATACTTGGTTTTAAAGTGAAATTTTTTGTTAGATGTGTGTGTATCTCCGTATCCATATATAACCGTTTAGCAGATAGAGGATCTGCTAAACGGTTATATATGGATACATGAAAAAAATTACAGCAGTAGTATATATACTAAAGTTGAAAAGAAAACTATCAGAGCTGAGTAGGTACTAAGTGCAAACTAAAAAGTTATAGGCAACCAACCAACTTATAAAATGTACTGGAAAATGTAAAATTTCATACAATTTTCATTGTTAGACATTTTTGGTCGTTAAACTGTGAGGTGCGAGTGTAAACAGTGTGAACTCAAAGTTGTCATTCGCAACTACGGAACTCTACACTGCGCGTGGCCTGACACGCACTTGGCCGGTTTTTTTTTAATGGATTACGTAGCTAGCTTCAAGTGAGCTTTTGCTATTTCACCGGACTTTTTGAGGTGAGAGCAGAATGCCTTCAACCTGTAAGACGAACATCTCCAAAGGGCCAAGAGGGACGGACCTCGACTTTGGGCGTTGCCTGAGTGCGCAAGGCTTGGAGGGACAGCAAACTCTCATGTAAACAAATAAATTCTCTGAGGCTAACACTTTTTGTTATATTGAGAGTTTCACCGTAAGTTGGGGATGTTTGCTTGCTTTGCTCACTTGCTCCTATTTTGGCCACAAGGAAACCTAACTTACCCTCTATAATATTAGGGGTTTTGCCCAAAATCACCCTCTCTGCATTCTAGTCGCACATTAAATAATTTAGTCGCCTAGAACTTTATTCCTCCGTTTTATTAGTCTCGAATGTAAACTACGTTTCATCTTTAGTCTGTAATGCAAATTTCAATTCGAGAATTCGCGAATTGCACTGCGTTCCTTACAGACTGTGCTCTAAGTGGTTTACTTAGAACAACCGCGGTGTTTGAACGACTGCAGTTTTGCTCGCTTAAGACTAAAATTGTCTTGGATATTTACATAAGCCTTCTTTAAGCTTGACACACCTAGCTTTGACCTGATTTTGTGTCTGTAAGTCTGTAATCTTTTGAAAATGTTACACAAAAATTTTACACACGTTTGAATCGGTTGGTAGACCAAATCCTCTGACTGCTTAGTCTAATAAATAGCTCTGGTAGTATTTTGTTAAAAAAAAAATTATTAATATATTGAAAGTTGCTCGTTGAGGACGCTCGCTTTCTTCGCTCACTTGCACCTGTTTTGGTCACAAGAAAACCTACTTTTGTGGCCAAATTGTTTTGTTATATTAGCTCTCTGCATTCTAGACGCACATTAATAATTGAGTCGCCTAGAACTTTATTCCTCCGTTTTATTAGTCTCCAGTGTAAACTACGTTTCATCTTTAGTCTGTAATGCAAATTTCAATTCGAGAATTCGCGAATTGCACTGCAATCCTTACAGACTGTGCTCTAAGTGATTTACTTAGAACAACCGCGGTGTTTGAACGACTGCAGTTTTGCTCGCTTAAGACTAAAATTGTCTTGGATATTTACATAAGCCTTCGTTAAGCTTGATACACCTAGCTTTGACCTGTTTTTGTGTCTGTAAGTCTGTAATCTTTTGAAAATGTTACACAAAAATTTTACACACGTGTGAATTGGTTTGTAGGCCAAATCCTCTGACTACTCAGCCTAATATATGGCTCTGGCAGTATTTTGTTAAAAATAATTTTATTAAAATATTCAAAGTTTCACGTTTAGGACGCTCGCTCTCGTCGCTCTCACTTGCAACTGTTTTGACCACAACGAAACCTACTTTTGTGGCCAAATTGTTTTGTTATATTAGCTCTCTGCATTTTAGACGCACATTAATAATTTAGTCGCCTAGAACTTTATTTCTCCGTTTTATTAGTCTCCAGTGTAAACAACGTTTCTTCTTTAGTCTGTAATGCAAATTTCAATTCGAGAATTCGCGAATTGCACTGCAATCCTTACAGACTGTGCTCTAAGTGGTTTACTTAGAACAACCGCGGTGTTTGCACGGGTGCAGTTTTGCTCGCTGCAGGCTAAAATTGTCTTGGATATTTACATAACTTGACATAGCTTTGACCTGTTGGTGTGTCTTACGTCTGTAATCTTTTTGAAATATTACACAAAAATTTTACATTCATGTGAATTGGTTTGTAGGCCAAATTCTCTGACTACTCAGCCTAATATATGGCTCTGGCAGTATTTTGTTAAAAATAATTTTATTAAAATATTCAAAGTTTCACGTTTAGGACGCTCGCTCTCGTCGCTCTCACTTGCTCCTGTTTTGACCACAACGAAACCTACTTTTGTGGCCAAATTGTTTTGTTATATTAGCTCTCTGCATTCTAGACGCAAATTAATAATTGAGTCGCCTAGAACTTTATTCCTCCGTTTTATTAGTCTCCAATGTAAACTACGTTTCATCTTTAGTCTGAAATGGAAATTTAAATTTGAGAATTCGCGAATTGCACTGCGATCCTTTCAGACTGTGCTCTAAGTGGTTTACTTAGAACAACCGTGGTGTTTGAACGGCTGCAGTTTTGCTCGCTTTAGACTAAAATTGTCTTGGATATTTACATAAGCCTACGTTAAGCTTGACACACCTAGCTTTTGACCTGTTTTTGTGTCTGTAAGTCTGTAATCTTTTGAAAATGTTACACAAAAATTTTACACACGTTTGAATCGGTTGGTAGACCAAATCCTCTGACTGCTTAGTCTAATATATAGCTCTGGTAGTATTTTGTTAAAAATAATTTTATTAATATATTGAAAGTTTCACGATGAGGACGCTCGCTTTCTTCGCTCACTTGCACCTGTTTTAATCACAAGAAAACCTACTTTTGTGGCCAAATTGTTTTGTTATTACTTGCTGTCTGCATTCTAGTTGCACATTAAATAATTTAGTCGCCAAGACTTGATTCCTCCCTTTTATTAGTCGTCAATGTAAACTACGTTTCATCTAGTCTCTAATGCAAATTTAAATTTGAGGATTCGCGAATTGCACTGCGATCCTCTCAGACTGAGCTCTAAGTGGTTTACTTAGAACAACCGCGGTGTTTGAATGGCTGCAATTTTGCTCACTTTAAACTAAAATTGTCTTGGATATTTACATAAGCCTTCCTTCAGCTTGATACACCTAGCTTTTGACCTGTTTTGTATCTGTGAGTCTGTAATCTTTTTGGAATTCGCCCTTCCACGTTTAGTACGATTGAGTTGTTTGAACGACTGCAGTTTTGCTCGCTTAAGACTAAAATTGTGTTGGGTATTTACATAAGCCTTCTTTAAACACGGATGCCCATGAATTGCTGGTGCTACAAAAAAGTGTGTTCGAATACTAGCCAATATCAAGCAACCCGAGAGCTGTAGACAATATTTTTCGGACCTTAAATGTTTATGTAAATGTTTGGCAGGGTCAGTAGACCCTGCCAAACATTTACATATTAGAACTGTGCAAATTCGTAAGGAAAAACTCGAGTTTATACTGTAAATATAAATGACAATCCTCGCCGAAATAAATCGCGTAAGCCAAACGACTTGGTTCAATTACCATCAAAATTAAAACTTCACAGCTCAGGACGTTATCCAATGTCAGTAAAGATTTATAATAATCTGCCTAAATATATAAAGGATGAAAATAATTACAAAATGTATTTGAAATTGTTGAAAGAATTTCTAAGAAAGAAAACGTATTACACCGTTACAGACTATTTGCATGATCCCTCTCTTTGCAATGCCTGACAAGGTACATATGTATTTAGTCAAAATATGTAACATATTTGTGTACAAATCATATGTAATGCAATGCAATAAATGATATGATATGATAAGCTTGATACACCTAGCTTTGACCTGTTTGTGTGTCTC
The DNA here is from genome assembly GCA_963082605.1 of Rhodophaea formosa. Classification (NCBI taxonomy): domain Eukaryota; kingdom Metazoa; phylum Arthropoda; class Insecta; order Lepidoptera; family Pyralidae; genus Rhodophaea; species Rhodophaea formosa. Next base: position 2,544,641 of record OY720218.1, on the reverse strand, counting down.
TATGTCTGCGTGTAATCTTTTTGAAGCTGAAATTTTACACACAGGTGTTAATTGGTTGACAATCCTTTCTAATATTATTAATTATCAATTTTTCCGCGACTTCGTTCATATAAAACTTTACCCGCCGATTTCACCCCCTTGGAGGTTGAATTTCTTAAAATCCTTGCTTAATACTCACTTACACAAACAGTAGAAACAGCTCCATAAATTGCTGATTACTAACTGTTTTAACACTATGAATGAATGTTTTAATTTCAAATTTTGACATGTAGCGCCCTTAAGAAATTTCTTAACTGTATGACATATATTTTTTAAACAATAGGCTAGTTGCCTAAATTTGATTAATAGTTAGACAATATACCTTATTATACATTACACATGAGAAAAATATTATTTTTAATAAATATATTGATTTTCAACTTGTATTTCACATTTAAAGAAATGACATTAAATTTCTCCCGAAAACGCTTAAAACTGTCATGGCGTCTTGTGTGACGTCACCCCGTGCGAAATACAGCTGTTTGTGTATGGCGATTGTAAATGTTTTGTGATTAAAAATGAATCCTTCGTATTACAAGTACTATATGGTGCCCCAGGGGGAGAGCAGAAGCATTAAAATACCAAACAAATTATTTATATTTGTCCCAAGCAACAAGAAATGCGGAAAATATGGAAAAAACACTTGCAAGGAGGAATGATGCACATTGTTTATCAACAAATTTAGAATATATTAGTGTGAAGATCATTTTCATTTAAGTATATTTAACAAAATGTAATTCAGCGAAAACATAATTATAACAACACAGATGAATTTTGCTTGGACATATTTTACACTTCTCAGTACATAGTTTCTCGCTTAACTTGCAGATCAACAACAAACAACATCATCTCCATAAAAATCTTGTGGTGGCCCTGAAATTGAGTTTATTCATTTAAGTACATTAATCTTTTAACAGGGTAACAAAAAGCCACGTTAGTCAATTTAAGATTGGCTAGTATTATTGCCTATAACATGATTTCTGAGATATTTATCCGTACCTAGGATTGACTTTTACAATCTGTGCGTTAAAGTAAGCAGCTGGTACATACATTCTATAGTTATTTTTGTTACTAGATAAGCTCATGTTTATCTAGGAACAAATACAAAGTAAAACAGAAATGATATTTTTAATAACTTTCATAAGTTATTAAAAATATCATTTCTGTTTTGCTTTGTATTTTTAACCTCAAAATATATCAAAACTGTGGTCAAAACATAATCAATAAATTAACACATATATTAAGGTATCAATATCAAGACTGAGAAATTGGGATTTTAGCTTATTATAGTTTTATCACATGTATACTTACATTGAAGTTTTAACATTGCGAAATTCCGATGAACAAAAGTCGCTGTTTGATGCTAAAATTTTGCCAATTTTGAGCAAGTTATTGCTATTTCCTTTCATAAATCTACATTCCATGGTGTTCTATCACAGTATAATACTTTAAATAACTTAATAAAGGTGACGACAAAAGATAAAACCGTAAAATAATAGCTTGTAACACACTTTTCTATGAAAATGTCAACACAACAATTATGTTTTCCACGGGGTGACGTAACGATTTGTGATTGGTGTTCCCGGTCACATGACCTGATGCCTTTATTTTCATAATTTGTTTTATGAAAATATCAACAATCGTAAATTATTTTGTTGAATAGATTGATTTTTCCTTATCTACATATCATAATTATTTTTTACAAACCTTAATCCAACCCATTTGTTCTTAGTGGATACATGCCTATTTACTTACTTTTTCCTTTTTTAATAACAAATCTTACTGACCACAGAGATGTTACTGACATAAAATCATATAACAATTTGACTGTGTATTTTAAAAAAATAAAAAATAATAATTTAAACATTTGCATGCCAGTTGTTGGCGCCACAGAACTATAACTATTAATCTGAGGTTGGCGCAACGCGCACTGCCGAAAAACTGCTTTTACCGATTTTAGGGAATAGAACACACGTCAATTGAGTTTGAATTTCTGGCCCCCGATAAAAACTCAAACGTACCTAATTGTATGGCATTTTTTTCATTTTCACCCTTACTCCCTTATTTGTCTATGATCTTTATTGCCTAGAGAAAACATAAGGCAGTGGGTCGTCTGATACTAGTAATAGTATCTTCTTCGTAGTTTGTGGCAACCCAACATGTATTTGTACCGTGTTTGCCTGCAAATAAATTCATTTCATTTCATTTCATTACATTATGAAAGGAACCCCTGTACCAAACTTCAAGTATATAAGACAGTAAGTCAGTCAGGTCTGCCTTTTATATATGTATATAGACGTGGAAGTGAGTTTATTTGATGGTACATTTTTTTTATAACGCTTTAATAATAAAAACTAACAAATATCGGCCATTACTAAACCAGAACCGCTTGCTGAGAATTTATCGCGTTGCTATCTGTCTTTTCTCTCCCCTAGATCAACAATATACTTTATAATAAAAATACAATTACCAAATATAGAACCTCTTCCTTTTCGGAAGTGTGATAAAAAGTGTCTAGTAAATAAATGTATAGGGACATATCACACAAATTGAGCTAGCCCCACAGTAAGTTGTGAACTTGTGTCGTAAGATACTAACTCAACGATACTATATTTTAAAACAAATACTTATATAGATAAATAATAATAGTAAGTGCTATTATCTCCACAGCCCGTCGGCAATCTATCCGTGTCGCGAACTTAACACAATATAACTTTGCGGTCGTCGACACTCTTCGGGATTACTTTACAACTTAGTCAAGTTAGGGAAGAATAAGAATAAGTTTACAGGACTCGATTCGTTCAAAATGGTGGTCAAGTGATCAGGGAATGCTGTCTTCAAATACCTTTAATCGGCCCTGGCCCCCGTTTGCCGTGTGGTTCCCGGCAGAGTAGAATAGGACTACTCCAAGTCTTCCCGTGGATGTCGTAGAAGGCAACTTGGGAAACACAAGCGTAACAAAGCTTGAAAACATCAAAGAGAACTCTCCGACCTGTCTGGCCAGCGTGGAGTGAGTAGGCTTTTGACTGCTCTGGGTAATATATCTGGGTAGTACAAAGACGGTCGTGCTCCTGCAGTGGAGTCTAACATACACCTGATGATGACCTTGACCCCTTTCAAGTATTCTCGAGGAATCATAAAGTTAATTATTTTAAATATAATATAATAATAATAATATTTGTTTATTCGGATAGCAAGGATCCACAATATGTTAGTAATACAATAAACTTATGCAACTATGTTAGTAAGTATTATTATAAAATCAAACAATTATTTTTAAATCATGTACCTGCCAAAGATATCAGGCGGCCGACCAAACATTGAACGACTATGATCTTCAGTCATGTTCATCACCCGCCTGAGACCTCTTAGCACAGGCGCATGCGGATCATCTGCTACTACTTTCAGAATGCTGTTTTCACTGTCCCGCACCCTTCTCATAATTGATGCAACTTTTTTGCGTCTGATAGCGTAGAAACCATCTGTTCGGTTATCCGCGAACATACCTGACGCGCTACAGTAGCGAGGCAGATTCAACAGCACTCTGAAAATATTATTATATTGTATGCGCAGGGTGTTAAGTGACGCTTTGGTGTATTTAAGCCACAGAGAGCTCGTGTACATACTTTGGCAATAGGCTTTAAAGAGCGTAATTTTAACCTCATCCGTACAGCGAGCAAATCTCCTAGCCAACATATTTCCACGCACAGCCAACGCCCTTCGCTCTCTCTCTATGTCTACATCATCCTTAAGGCCATCGGTAAGAAAATGTCCCAAATATTTAAACTGATGTACCCTATTAAGGGTTACTCCATTCAAAAGTATGGGGACAGAAGTTTCTGGACACTTACCGTTGGCCTTAAAAATCATGTATTCAGTCTTTTTCTCATTATAAACAAGACCGTGTGAAGCAGCGTACGCCTCGCAGACTCTCAACATTTCATTTATAGCACCCGCAGTCGGAGCCAGCAGCACCATATCATCTGCATAACTGATGTTATTTAAACTAACACCATCAATCCTGCATCCCGTACGCATGCTGCTGAGTCCGACTATGAGCTCATTAATATATAAATTGAAAAGTTTGGGCGATGATAGCCCACCCTGCCTCACACCACACTCAAGTCTGAACGAGTCAGAGAGACTGTCCGACCATTTGACATGATTGGTTTGGTTAGCATACCAAAAACGAAACAGATTGATAATCTCGGGCGGTACACCCCTGTCCTCCATCTTTCCCCAAAGCACATCATAGCTCACGAGATCGAAGGCTCTAGAGAAGTCTAAAAAACAAGAGTATACCGGCGTCTTGCGATCAGTGTAATATTGGACGGTATGCTTGAGACTTAAGATTGCGCTTTCTGTGGATAAACCAGGCCGAAAACCAAATTGTGCGTCATGTATGTTCAAGAACTTCTCAATGTGAGAATCAAGCAGACCGTCCAAAACCTTGGCTATCACCGTAGCAAGTGAGATAGGGCGGTAGTTAGCCTTATCAGAGATATCGCCAGTCCTGTTCTTCACTATGGGTACTACAATTGTTTTCATCAAATCCGATGGCAGGTACGAGTGACTTATACACATAGTAAAGAACATGGACAGAACCCTCGGCAAGTGAACCCCCGCACATCTCAGATGCTCTACACTTAACCCGTCATGACCTGGGGATTTGCCTCCGCTCATTCGCTTTATACTTGACTTTACTAAGGCAGCCGTAAATATATGCAAAGGCTCATTTCCAGGGCAGTACACATGATCAGGCTTCTCATCAGAAGGTCCAAGTGGAGATCGTACAGTAAAATGCTCCCTAAACATATTAGCAATCCTCTCCGGATTACTAATGCCACCAACGCTATCAGGAAGACCAGAAGCCACATTCATTTTACCTGTAGCTTTCCAAAACTTACCAAAATTTTTCTCTGCTCTTAATTTCGCAATTTTATCCATTTTGATTTGGTCTTGATTATTTTGGCACCATTTCAACCTACTCTTGAATATTTTACGAGAAGTGCACATCTGTTCATAGATTATTCCCCTGCTCGGTCGATTATTTGTTACCCAAATATTGAACCTAAGTTTGGCCTCCTGATGAGCTTCCCTCACATGATGGTTCCATCCACACAAAACTCTATTGGCCGGCTTATAACATTTTTGATTATTATTAGAGCGAGCTGCCGCATCTGTCAATGTGTGAATAATTTGTTCATATATTTTATCAAGTATAATCTTATGACTACTCAACTGGCACGAGCCACGACTACACTCAGTAAATTTAGACGGAAAATCTATCTTGCGCAACCCTTCATGACATAACTTATGGTACGTTTCTATTTGAGATTCATTTCTATCACCCCATAAGACAGCTTTACGTTTGACACTAATGTTACCATTAATTATTAGCTTAGGTGTTATTATATTTAAGTCACACTCAATACAAATAGGCAGATGATCCGATAAGAAAAACTCTTCAATTACACTTACATTTGCAGTAGTTTGCCAGGCGGATTGAGAGACCACACAGTGGTCCAGCCAAGACCTACTTCCCGTACGAGGATCAATAAAGGTATAAGTGCCGGAGTCAGCGCCGAGTTTTTCTACATCAGCACATATCCACAACCTATCTTCACAGAAGTCATTAAGCTCAGTGTAGAAAATATCATGCGGATGAGCATTAAAATCGCCCAGCACATACACTGTTTCGACATCACTACTCTCCTCAATGGCACTAATTTCACTTAGTACCTCTGTGAAAAAAGGCAAATTTTCAGATTTTTTACCAGGCATGTAAACAGAAAAAATTAACAAAGATCTGTTACCTATTGTTGCTTTCAGAGCGGCCAGTCTAGGACTCCTGCAATTTATAATGGAAACATAATCAAAAATACCCTTCCTCCACATAATGGCTACTCCACCGTATGGTCTCCCTCTCAGTACGCCGGCCGAAGTGTCCACAGCAGACTTGCCTGCATACTCAAAGTCATTGCTGACCGTCCCCAGTAGTGGAATGTCATGCTCATAAAGCCATGTCTCCTGCAGGCACACTAAATCAGACCGTTCACATAGGTTTCTTATATCATCAATTGACCTTTTAAAGCATTTGCAATTGAAACTAATTAATTTTAAATAATTTTGGTATTTATTTATGCTCGAATCCATACTAATTATAAAGTTTTAACTATAACTATTTATCTACATTATTCATCCTGTACATAAAATGCACAAAGCGCCTAAAAGTTATACCATTCGGCCAAAATTGATCACTCAAGAAAGTATCTATATTGTGCTTAGAAACATATAGCTTATAAGAGTAATACCCTTTTGTTTTTCGCATATTTATTTTCTTTCTTTCTTAAAGCGTATAGATAAAATAATATGAAAAGTGTGAATTTAAATTAAAATAAGACCATTTACAAGTGACATTCGTACTCACAGTACCTGTAAATTAATTTCGAAACCACATTGTTAACTTTAACGAGTGCTTTAATTAATGTGTATTCCATTTTGTTTACATTCGCTTAAAGACACGACATCCCAAGTTTGTTTTTCATTGTAAAGGTACTTCTACACATCCGGGCCGTACCCGGCGCGACGGAACGTGATTCGTCAGGAGTTTAAAAAATTTCGTGACATAAATTTTCTATGGATTTGATTCCACTCGCCCGTGCCCTTGCTGGCAATGAAGTTTCAGAGGGCTGACGCCCTGACGTACGCAAGTGTTGCGATGCCTTGACTTGAATTTTTATATTGATATTGCATTTCTTTACAAGCAAAAAAAATATATAGATATATTTAATATAGACCCGCATGGCATTCCAGGATGCCATGTGAGTCTTGAGAGAGGATTACCTCTGAGAAACAAATTTTTTTTTTTAAATCTATGCCTCTGATTGACATTAGTCAATAATAACTAGCATACTGGGGAGGACGCTCGTTATTATTACTAAAAAAATTAAGTGACAGAAAGGCATAGATGGAAGTCCTCGATCAATCCACGCCTCGGTCACATCACTGACGTGATGTGAACATACAGCCCCTGACAGGACACGGACGCACGGTCTTGATACGGCGACGCTCCTGCCACATCCCCGTCACGTCCCTGATGTGTGGAGATACGCCTTTAGTTGGCACAAATGTAGATACAACACCTCCTCGTGCAGATTTTCACAAGACAGGAGACGGAGGAAGGAAAGCGTAACCTTTTCGCTGCATAAAAAAATGTAAAACCTAAAGGCAATCTATACGTTAGCATCATATTATTGCCATTCAACGTGGCAATGCTGCCAGTCTTTTGGGCACATTACCGCAGGGGATGACCTGCTAGACATTTTCTATTTATAGGTAAGTTTTATTTATAGGTAGGTTTTATTTATAGGTAGTTTTATTTTATAGGTAGGTTTAATTCTTAGTTTATATAAGTTAGTTTTAATATGGTTTAGTGTCATTTATTTAAAGTTGATAGGATTAATGTGAATTACGAAGATTTCATGTTATAGTTTTAAATACTTTTTACTATATGAATCTACGAATAAGTATAGATATAAATATTAAAGTTTATCTTTGATAATAGTGGTAGGTGGATTAAGAGTAAAAATAATTTCATATGGTTTGCCAGTCGTTATAATTATTTTTGATTTTCGAAATTCTTTCACGTATCCAGATCTATACGTAAAAAAATGATATTATAGCTAATTTATTTGCGGGTGACAAAAGCTATAATTTAAGCGGGTGAAGTTGCGGGCAAATTTCTAGTGTAACTTTAAGCAGCGCTTTAAACTATGATACTTATTTGTTTTTTGTTTGTGACCAATTTCATAGATATTGGGAAATGAAGTCGAGGTAGGTAGCCACTCTGGTGAACACGGAGGGTCGACTTATCTCACAGAGTGTATCCCCAAAGGATGTGAGGCCGACCTGAAAAAAAAGAAATAATACCTCGGTCAATAATTCTACATACATACATACATACTATCACGTCTTTATCTCTTGCGGGGTAGACAGAGCCCAAGGTCATAAACCTACAGGCCACGTTTAGCATCATAGTGGGCGTAAAAGTGGAAAGCGTAATCAAAATAGTGTACAGGGATCAATTGGAGGCCCCATATTATGGAATTTGCTGCTGAATCCATTGCTAGATGGCCTAGAAAAAAGGGGCGTTTATTGTCAGGCATTTGCGGACGACGTCATACTCGTGTTTGATGCGGACACCGGGCACGATATCCAAGAAGCCGCGAACGGCGCCCTCGAACATGTTCGGGAGTGGGGAGTTACAAACAAACTTAAATTTGCGCCACATAAAACCAGCGCCATGACTATCACGCGAAAGCTAAAGTACGACTCCCCACGCCTCAGCATGGGCGGGGTAGCCGTCGAAATGGTTAAACAAATGAAAGTGCTCGGTGTCACCATTGATGACGGGCTGACGTTCAACGCTCATGTCAGCAACGTCTGTCGGAAGGCCATTGGCATTTATAAACAGCTGGCAAAAGCGGCAAAAGCAAGCTGGAGACTAAATCCCGACGTTATTAAAATTATATATAACGCCACAATTGAGCCAATCATACTGTACGCAGCCAGTGTGTGGGCACCAGCAGCGGAGAAAATCCTTGTTCAAAAACAATTAAATGTGGTGCAGCGAGGTATGGCACAAAAAATGTGCAAGAGTTATAAAACGGTCTCATTGAACGCAGCCCTAGTGTTGGCAGGAATTCTACCTCTTGACCTTCGTGTCAAAGAGGCGGCATTACTTTATAAGGCCAAGAAAGGGTATGACTTTCCGTACCTCAAAGACAGGGAAGTGGAAAGAATGTCGTCGGCGTTAGACGCTCCACACCCGGCAGAATTAGAGGAGATTGAAGTGACCAGCCTGATAAACTTAGAAGAAGTGACAAATAAAAGCGGACACTTGGACGTGCGCATCTATACTGACGGGAGCAAGATTGGGGGTAGAGTGGGAGCTGCACTCTCCATTTGGAGAGGGAGTACCGAAACACGAACCCTCAAGCTTGCTCTCCCAGAATATGCCACAGTTTATCAGGCTGAACTCCTAGCCGTGTGTGAAGCGTCTAAACAGATTATAAAAATGGGCAACGCAAAAACCTTTAGGGTTCTCAGCGACTCCATGGCGGCGCTTTTAACGGTAAAAAACCAAAGTTGCCTTCACCCCCTGGCTGTAGAAACAAGAACCAACTTAAAGTTAGCAACTTTACAGGACAAAGTGGTATCTTTGTTCTGGGTCAAGGCGCATGCGGGTTTAGAGGGCAACGAAAGACCCGACACGCTAGCCAGGGAGGCCGCTGAGAAATCCAAACAAAAGCCCAAATACGACAAGTGCCCTGTGTCGTATGCAAAAAGATTAATTAGAACGATGACATTAGAATTGTGGAACTAGAGATACAACAATGGAAACACAGCATCTACCACAAAATTATTCTTCCCCGAAGTAAAGGACGCCTATAAAATTATAAGAAAAATTAAAATAAATATGATAAGAACGCAAATCCTGACGGGACATGGGGGATTTTCACAGTACTTAAATCGTTTTAAATGCAAAGATAGCCCCTCGTGTTTATGCGATTCAGCAAAAGAAGAAACCGTTCAGCACATACTGTTAGAATGCCCGGTATACAGCACCAGCAGATTCGAGATCGAGCAGAAGATTGGCGTAAAACTGGATAGTCAAAATATTTGTGAAATAATGAAAGGTAATAAATAATAGGGATGAATTTTTGAAATACTGTGAGAGTATAGCAAGAAGGGTTATAGATAGAAATAAAATATAGAAATAAAGAAAGATTATAAATAAATAGAAATATAGGAAAAAGAATGGGACGGAAAATAAGAAATGGAAGCGCGAAGAAAAGCAAACAAAAAAGGAAGGAATAAGAATGAAAGGAAAGACGGAAAAGACTCCGATTAAGTTGGAGGTAGAAGGAAAAAAAAAAATAGTGATGGGTTGCTAGCCGCATCGCCTATCGATGTGATTTCTAAGATATTCGCCTCTTTTCTCCCAAACCAGCATGGAATAATACTTTAAAGAAATTATAGGAAAAATACTTTTGCCGCAACTAGTTGCGAACAAAGAACAAAAAACAAAAAACAAAATTTCTTGAAAAGATATCATTATCAGCATCATGCCAGCCAGAGGGAGTCCACTCCTGGAGTCCAGGAGTGGTCTCCTTCTGGCTCCTTGGGGGAGGCTTATGTCCAGAACCTGGACATAAACCTCCCCCAAGGATTTCCATTATTGGGAGGCTTCTACCATACCCACCACGCTTGGCAAACGGGTTAGTGAGTGCAGTTTGTTTGGCTTATCTCTTCGACGCTGCAGCCAATTGACGAGCTCCGTGGCGCAGCGGTCAACACGCCTGCCTGCGACACGGATGGTCCTGGGTTCGATCCCCGGTCAGGTCAAGATGGAAAATGACCTTTTTCAGATTGACCTGGGTCTTGGATGTTTATCTATATATGTATTTGTTATAAAATATAGTATCGTTGAGTTAGACTTTGGGGCTAGCTCAATCTGTGTGATTTGTCCGTATATATTTATTTATATTTAATTGAAACCATTTTTCAAGCAAAGGAAAGGTACTCGTTTTTTGGATTTGGGGTTCGGGATACTTTATTTTTTTACGTGGCCATAAGTAGTGCTCCAATGCTGAAAAAAGGCCTTCCCTCTAGTCCGCCCTAGCTCTTTGTCTTTGGCGGTGATTTTTCAATTTTTTCATATGTGGCCAACACTGGTGTCAGATTTTCCAAGCTGCCTAAAGGCATCTGACAAAGCTTTACGACTGCCATCAATGATGACCGGGACCAACGGCTTAACGTGCCTTCCGAAGCACGGAGGAGCTAGAGTTATTTTTATGCCACTTGCGGTCACCCATCCAAGTGGGGACTGCGCCCGGGGTTGCTTTACATGCGGAAGAACTTATAATGCTTACACCACTAGGCCATCGAGCTCCTCGACTTTAAAGATATACTCAGTAATATTCTCCTATATGAGAATGCTGAGGTGGATGTGTGGAATAACAAAGATGGACAAGATCCGGAATGACTCACTAATATTCTCCTATATGAGAATGCTGAGGTGGATATGTGGAGTAACAAAGATGGACAAGATCCGGAATGACTCACTAATATTCTCCTATATGAGAATGCTGAGGTGGATGTGTGGAGTAACAAAGATGGACAAGATCCGGAATGACTCACTAATATTCTCCTATATGAGAATGCTGAGGTGGATGTGTGAAGTAACAAAGATGGATAAGATCCGGAATGAATTTATAAGAGGAAGTTTGAAAGTCGCAACAATAGTGGACAAAATAAAGAGCCATCGTTTGACCTGTTATGGCCATATCGAGAGGAGGGATGCCGATCACCTGGCTGAAGTTAATGCCGATATGGTTGGAGAGCGTCGACATACAGAGCCAACCCCATATAAGGAAAAGGCGAGGAAGAAGACAAAGATACTCACTAATATTCTCCGTCCTTGTCTCTCAACGATCAAAGGTCCTCCAGAATCACCTCCGCATGTCCCCACTCCTCCTTTCCCGCTGGTGCATACCCAGGTTTCAGGAACAAACGTCGAGCCGTATTCTTTTTCGCACACCTTGTCAGGAAGTACCTTAAGATACACTTCACTCACTTCGGTCCGTAGTTTTACAGACTGTTGAGCTGAAACAAAACAATACGGACATCGGATATTCTTAAAAAGGTTTTTAGGTTTTGTACAAAAATGAAAAAATGGTATATAGGGCCACTTGTGCGTCGGTCTGTCTGACCGTCCGTCTGTCACAGCCGATTTGCTCCGAATCTACTGAAACAAATCTGGTGAAATTTGGTAGGAACGAGCGTAGGGCGGTGTAATCACTACATATTATAAAACAAAGTAATCCGCCGCGTTTGCCTGTCTATGTTTTTATGATAAAGTCAATAACTACATGCATGCACCACTAGCATGTGGTCTCAACGCCTTCATCGTACGATTTGTTCGCAGAGACTCGCATAGATGGCGCCACTCGAAACTACATAACATTGTATCTACCGTATTATGAGAATATAAAAACATTATTCATAAAATATATGTTATTAAAAATCAAAACAATATTTTAGGCATAATATTTTAAAATGACACCGTATATTAAGTAAGTGAAAGGCTTTGGCAGATTACCGCCATCTAGTATCGAGTAGCAAGCAACTCTCTTGCGCCATACATTCGCCTGCTTTTCGCAACCTTAATTTGGTCCAATATTTTTGTATGAGGTGGGCAGTCTATTACGTTAGTATTATATTGTCTTTGCCACTACTTAGAGTAATTCAGAAGAAAGGATTATAGGTATAATACATTGCCGGGTGCAGGATTGGGGAGGGCTTTTAGTCCCAAGTACAGAGTGCAAAGATTTTTTTCTTTAAATAATGGTCATTTTCGGGTTCAAATGACTTAAAAGTCTCACGTAAAGGCGCAATCCCATACAAACGTAGTTTCGTTTTAGTTTTACAACAGTTAAGCCAATCTCAACCAAATTTCGTACATACGACCGGATAAGGCATATTGATGTTTATTATCAGATTTCAATTTTAAAAACAATACCTATACAAAATTACAGCGAGTTGAAGTTTTGTATCGAAAACTTGTACTCGCTGTAATTTTGTTGTTTGTATGGGATTGCGGCTTTACGTGGGACTCTTAAGAAATTAAAAAGTGTTTTGCAGTTGCTCGTAGAATACATAACAGGAAAACCTATTAATAAGAATTCTATCAACTGAAAATAAAATGGTAAACTCAACATAGGAAATACTTATAGACCTAAGGATATCGAATTTTGCGAACCTTATAAAATCAGTATAATAATTTACCGTCACTTGTTCGTCCGTACCCAACAGCCATCGCCCACTCCCCGACGAACTCAGCGTCTTCTGGGGTCCACGGGAGACTAATCGGATGGATATGTGCTAAAAATAAATTAGTACAAAAATAAAAAAGGTGTATTAATTGTACCATCGTCAAGCAAAATTAAAGGTTTTACGCCTCTTATTTCATTCCGAATGATATTTCAAAGGTGGAAAAATAATTCTAATAGGGATAGGTTGGGCTCAGGGCTGTTATCCACAACTGCCTGTGTTATAACTAGCATCCCATATACTTTTTCTTCCAACTACGCTGCAATTCTATCATAACTGCACTACATATCCAGCACAAAGCGGAACTTTGCTGCACTAAAAGTAAAAAAAAAACTAAACAGTGCAGTAAAGGATTTTCATACATTTTTGCTGCTCTAGTGCAGCAAAAATGTATGGGAATCCTTTACTGCACTGTTTAATTTTGTTTTTTAATTGTCACATGTCATAAAGAACGTTGGCCAACCTAACGGCCGTATGGAGTTTACAAAGGAAAGTGTGTATTGCCTTGCCTTAAAAAAAAATACTGGCCATAAAGAAAAAAAGGCGGGAATGTAAACAACATTTTTTTTACTTTTGTAATTTGTCTTCAGTTTTATTTTTCACCTACTTTTATTGCAGTAGTTGAAAGAAAAGCAGATTATGCACCTCGCATTAAGTAAGTTATATTGCACTCGTGCTTTTTAGAGCCCTCGCTAGCGCTCGGGCTCCAAATAAACACTCGTGCAGCAATAACTTACTTTGTGCTCAGTGCAACAATCTACTAGGTATTATCGCGTTCTCCGAGGCCAAAAAGTGATCATTTGCGAGACACATTACTTATTATCATGATTACTTAGATTTTCCATTTTCCTCCCTCGTCCAAGTTCTCCGTTTCTTTTTTCCAGATCACAGAATATCGACTTTTGAGTAGAGGTGTTATATTAGGGTCAGATATCAAGAACCATGTTATCGAATATACTTATTAGTTTACCGTTATTATTTTCCGTTAAACGTTCCCCAAGAACAGGCAAGGGATTTTGCAGGCGATACCTATTATTTTTGAGGCATTTTACATCTAAGTACCTATCAATATAAAATGCATTAAGAACATAAGATAAGTGACAATTTTTACATTTTTAGGCGATTCTTTTTTCCTTCATACTTTTAACAGGCTTAGGACTGTCAAAATAGAAAAAGTTAGGACGCGAACGGTTGCGGAACGCGAACGGGCGCGGAACGCAGTAACGCAGCCGGTTCACTGATACGATCGGTTCTTCGGGAACGCGTTCTTTGGATATCACATAACTTAATATATTTGTATTATGTTCTGCAGCGCTCATATTATGTTCGCGGTATCGGATCTGATATATCAGTAACACCTCTACTTTTGAGACTGCTTTACCCACAGGCTTTACCACTGCCTATGCTTCGTTCGGTGAATAAAAGAGTCAGGGTTTCATCCCCTCTCCCCTGTGGGAGGGAAAATAAAAGGCCATCAACGCTCTTGTCACACTCTTGGTGTTGCAGTTGTCCATGGGCAGCGGTGATAACTTACCATCAGGTGATCTTGCTAGTTTGCCGTCTTATGATAAAAAAAAACTAGCATGAAAGAGGAAGCCTTTTAGCAATGTTACCAGAAAATTCCACTGGTCGTGGCAGTGCTACCACAGCGACATCGAAAGCAAAGCCAAACCCCCGACCATACAGTGGATGCTTTACAAAGACATCGGTTTCAATACGGGTGCCTCCGTAGAACAGAAATCTGGAGCCGAGTACTGCCGTCATCTTCCTTGCTGTATCCACGCAATGGGCTGCAGTCACTAAGCGAGTATCACTCACTAGCGTAGATCCACATACTGTCTGTAGTCTTGATACCTTTTCTACGATCAGACCGACCTAAAACAGACAGCAGAATCAGAAAAGACTTCTTTTCTCATCTTTAATGGGATAGGCAAAACTATAGATATTATTGTTCTACAGGAAGAGATGTCTCATTGGGACTGGCAAACGCTTTGGTAAGCTTCGAGCAACACGGAAGGGAGTAGCCATACGCTGCGTTCCCCTCTGTCAAGGTACAAGCCAAATTAGGCTTATGCATGTCTATGTATTAGTCATCATCATCATCATTTCAGCCGCAAGAAGTTCACTGCTGGACATAGGCCTCCCCCAAGGATTTCCAATATGACCGGTTGGAAGCGGCCTGCATCCAGCGCCTTCCTGCGACCCTTATCAGTGTGACTCATCTGCACACAAATTATGGTTTCTATTTTATGTAATTTTTTGTGACAATGTCATAATTACTATCAAGTGACAGTTTAAGTTTTGTATGTAGGTGTGCGGAACTAAACTTGTGTGCACATTTCCCCCCGCAAAAAGCGCCAGAAAAATTGTAATAGTAAATTGTCGCTTTGCTCACTCCCTCCATCCGGTACGGAGGCCGTGTTGCTCGAAGTTGGTAAGATAATCCTTAAAAAGTCACCGTTAGATGACAGTAGGTCCATAGACTAATCAGAATTAATTGTACGTGCGACGAGCTCCGTGGCGCAGCGGTCAATACGCCGGCCTGCGACACGGATGGTCCCGGGTTCGATCCCCGGTCAGGTCAAGATGGAAAATGACCTTTTTCAGATTGACCTGAGTCTTGGATGTTTATCTATACATGTATTTATTATAAAATAGAGTATCGAGTTAGTATCCCATAACACAAGTCTCGAACTTACTTTGGGGCTAGCTCAATCTGTGTGATTTGTCCGTATATATTTATTTTATTTATTTATTATTTATATTTATTAGTACGCATTTATTTGAAAGATAAATATTAAATCTGAATAAATGCAATAATCGGAAACGCTTTAAAGCTCGTAACTCGATGAACAAAGAATATATTTTTAACCTTTTTTTTATTTTTATTATTTCACTTATTTAATACATCCATTAATATAAAAATAACTTCTTTCTCGCCACCGTCTTCTCACCAGTGGTCATTACGAAACGCTTGTAGTTTATCGATTTTGCATATTAAAAATCAAAAATAATAAGACGTTCAAAAAGAGATACAATTATCCAATTTAACTGCCTCCGTGGTCCAGTGGTTAAGGCGTTTGCCTTATTGACCCGGGGGTCGTGGGTTCGATTCTCGTGGGAAGCATATACTTTGTTAAGTTGTTTCCAGTTTGGTTAGGACATTGCACCTGATTGTCTGATAAAAAAGATAATTCCGTGCTTCGGAAGGCACGTTAAGCCGGTGGTCCCGGCTGCCATCTGGTAGTCGTTAAAGGAACCACGTCAGAGGCCGAGAGGCGGTTCCGAAGAACTCTGACACCAGGGTGTGCATGGTCGACTGACCGTGTCACCTACACGAAATGATGATGATGAATGATGATGATCCAATTTTGAATAAAAATCTTTGACTTTGACTTTGAAATATAGCACGTAGCGCCATCAGTATACATGGCGAAATTTTGATCGTTCTGGACCCTTAAAGGGGTGATTCAGCCCGTCGATATGAATCATTTTTCCTATGGGACCAATGCTGGAAACTCAAATTTTATTTCGACATTTTCATACAAAAGTGTTCAGCCGCCCGGGCAATTTGTATAGGAATGTCGAAATTTTTTTCGAGTTTACAGCATTTGTCCCATAGGAAAAGTTGTTTATATTGACAGGCTGAATCACCCCTTTAATGGTCCGGAACGATCAAAATTTCGCCATGTATATAGATGGATCGTAGCACTACTTTGTAATAAATTTCGTGAATACGTCAAATATCATACTAACACAACATGGCTAAACCAAAGGTCGAAAGATCAAATGCTAGGAAGACAGGACTGGAAGATAAAAAGCAGGATTGGGGCCACAAACCACAACCACAAAACACAGCCACCGGCCACTTTCCTGTTTTCCTGTTTCTTTTCCATACATTTTATATGAATCCACTCATACCATTTCGTGTAGGTGACACGGTCAGTTGACCATGCACACCCTGGTGTCAGAGTTCTGCGGAACCGCCTTTCGGCCGCTGACGTGGTTCCTTTAACGACTACCAGATGGCAGCCGGGACTACCGGCTTAGCGTGCCTTCCGAAGCACGGAATCATCTTTCTTATCAGACAATCAGGTGATTCATGCCTGCAATGTCCTAACCAAACTGGAAACCACTTAACAAAGTATGCTTCCCGTGGGAATCGAACCCACGACCCCCGGGTCAACAAGGCAAACGCCTTAACCACCGGACCACGGAGGCAGTTGCACTGCCCACTGCACACAGTTGACGCCGATGGTCGCCACACGCTCCTTCAGATGGCGATAATGGCACTGGAGAGTAACTGGATAGCATAGAGGTCTATAGCAAAGTAAAAAAAAACCGGCCAAGTGCGTGTCGGGCCACGCGCAGTGTAGGGTTCCGTAGTTGCGAATGATAACTTTGAGTTCACACTGTTTACACTCGCACCTCACAGTTTAACGACCAAAAACATCTAACAATGAAGCTTGTATGAAATTTTACATTTTCCAGTACATTTTATAAGTTGGTTGCCTATAACTTTTAAGTTTGCACTTAGTACCTAGCTCTGATAGTTTTCCTTTCAACTTCAGTATATATACTACTGCTGTAATTTTTTTCACGTATCCATATATAACCGTTTAGCAGATAGAGGGGGGGACACGTACCTCTAACAAAATTTTGCACTTTAAAACCAAATATTTCGGAAACGGATCCCTAAATCGAAAAATGGTGTTCTCAACCTCACAATATTTTTTAAAGACCTTTTTAACGATACCCCACACGATGGGTAAATAGAGAAAAAAAAAATACTCCTCCACTTTACTTGTATGGGAGCTACCAAAAAAAAAATTTTTTTTCAAGATTTTATTCTACGACTTTTTTGCCATGATTAATATGCACACTCATACCAAATTACAGCTTTCTAGTACTTATAGTCTCTGAGTAAAACCGCGGACGGACAGACAGACAGACAGACAGACATGGCGAAACTATAAGGGTTCCTAGTTTACTACGGAACCCTAAAAAAATGGATACGTCGAAATTAACGCCGCTCCGACGAGCTCCGTGGCGCAGCGGTCAACACGCCGGTCTGCGACACGGATGGCCCCGGGTTCGATCCCCGGTCAGGTCAAGATGGAAAATGATCTTTTTCAGATTGACCTGGGTCTTGGATGTTTATCTATATTTGTATTATGTAATAAAATATAGTATCGTTGAGTTAGTATCCTATAACACAAGTCTCGAACTTACTTTGGGGCTAGCTCAATCTGTGTGATTTGTCTGTATATATATAATATTAACTTTAAATAGGGGTCCCTCTATCTGGCAAAACCTTGATGCTTCGGATTTTATAAAAAGCTGCTTTATACAAATATTTTTAAGGTATAAAAATTATTACTACTCGATAGTCTAATATTTTATAGATAACTAGCTGTTACCCGCGGCTTCGCCCGCGTAATATATAGCCTATGTCCTTCTCGGTACCCTAACCTATGTGTGTGTATGCAAAATTTCATGGTAATCAGTTCAGTAGATTCGGCGTGAAAGCGTTACAAACAAACAAATAAACAAACAAACTCACTTTCGCATTTATAATATTAGTTGGGATTGGGATGGTACGATACCCTACGTGCGCGCGTCCGACTTGTTTTTGGCTGATTTTTCAAAGTTTGTTAAGGAAAATATTTACCAAGTAAGGATGTGCACCAACTTGAGCGACTTGACCACCAACGATTCTAGCCTCCATTTCCGGAACCTCAGTCGTCATCTTGTCTCCATCATTCAATGGCTTCATACTGGTCGCTGGAGGGATCCTAACCTCCTTAGAGTTGTCGGCCTTAGTAGCCACGACCAGGCTTACAAAAATGCACAATACTTTCATTGTTAAAAATACATCATCAACTGTAGAAAATGTTTGCTAGTGCTGTTTATATTCATTTTTTATTATTTCACGCTACAATTTAGATAACTTCGTTCGTTTCTTTTTAGTTTGGGTTAATCTAGCAATAGCCGTGTGGTTCCCGACAGAGTAGAATAAGACCACTCCCGTGAAAGTCGTAGAAGGGGAACGCACATTATGATGGGCCGCATCGTAAAAATCCGCTTACATTGCTGTATTTTCATACAAAATTAACACGATTTTAGAAAACACCAGCAAAACAAAGCTTATAAACATCAAATAGACCTCTCCAACCCATCTGGCCAGCGTGGGAAATGTCGGCCAAATCCTCTGACTTCTCTGGCTAATATATGGCTCTGGTAGTACAGAGAGGGTCGTGCTCCTGCAGAGGAGACTAAGGACCGTTCATCATCATCAGGTCATGATGAAGAACGGCAATTAAACTAAATTATTGATACTTTCATAAATATTTACATGTTATAGTAAGTTTTTACAGGATAACAAGAATAGTTTAACCCTTTAGGTACAACCAAACCTTCGGATAGCAGTGATTATCTTGGCTGGCACCGACTCCAAATAAAAATTGATTATACATACCTAGGTATAAAAGTTAATCAGCAGTCGGGATTTATAAATTAACGTGTTCAATTCTCATACTTCGCTATGATTTAACTTTTTATAGTATATACAGCGTGTAAACTGATCCTTGATTGGCCCTTGAAGGGGTGACTCAGCCCGTTTGTATGAATAACTTTTCCTACGGGATAAAAACTGAAAAAAATTATCGACATTTTCATACTGAAGTGTTCAGCCGCCCGGGCAATTAGAATGGGAAAGCCAAACATTTTCAGAGATCCCAGCATTGGTCATATAGAAAAAGTGGTTAATATTAACAGGCCGAGTCACCCCTTTAAGAAGATAGACTACCTGTACATCTTCATACAAAAAGCGATAACGCTTCCCACCCCTTAAACATAGTCCAATTTCAATATTTTTTTTACACATTATTGATAAATTGGAGAAGTAGGGTTGTACGTTTTGATATTTAAGAAACATTGCTTGCAACAACAGTTATGAGCATCTAAGTAAATATCCATATTTTTTACATAAAAAATACCCGGGGCATTTTAACTTATTGTAATTAATCTAAACTGAATCAATAAAAAAGAAACGGTTAGCCCTAGATTAAGGTGTGCTAAATCGAATGACACCAAAATTTCCTCATTTCGTAAAAGTTTAGGGGGGTGGAAGTGTTACCGCTTTTTGTATGAAAATTACAGGTAGTCAAGGGTCGATTTATACTCTGTGTACTGTGTGATGTTATTTCTATGATTCTATTAAAACACATTTGTTGCACATTATTGTAAGTTGTTTCAATCTTCCACGCTGACATGAACATAATTTTTTTAATAAGGCGGCATTATATTTTTACATGACTGCGCAAGAAATCAGTATAACATACATACTATCACGTCTTTTTCCCTTGCGGGGTAGACAGAGCCCAGGTCTGTAAAACCTTAAGGCCACATTTAGGATGTTGGTGGGCTTGTTGGTGAGAAACGAATCAAAATAGTGATGGATTTCTAGCCGCATCACCTATTGACCTGATTCCTGATGCCCATTCCCTCGATCGACTTTTACGATCTGCGCGGGAACAGAAGCAGCTGGTACATTCTACGTTTTTTCTTTTCTCCCAACCCAGCGTTGAATTTTTAAGTTTATCTAAGTAGGTACCTTCTTCTCTCCTCCTCTCTCATCTTCTATTCTCTGAGGTAAGATGCTGCAATTTCACCTGGACGACAAAGCTTCATGTAGCCAGACTGTGCTGGCATCTACTTACCTTTAAACTTCTAAATAAACTGAGGAGAAGTGCCCTACTCCAAGAAACAGACATTTAAAAGCAATCTTGTCACGTGAAGTGGACGGCGTCTTCACGATATAGAGTTTAGGTGTGAGCTAAATGCACCAGTGAACTTTTTGTATGGGATGAAATGTTCATCATCATTTCGAGTAGGTGACACGGTCAGTCGACCATGCACATCCTGGTGTCAGAGTTCTTCGGAACCGCCTCTCGGCCTCTGACGTGGTTCCTTTAACGACTACCAACTGGCAGCCGGGACCAACGGCTTAACGTGCCTTCAGAAGCACGGAATCATCTTTCTTATCAGACAATCAGGTGATTCAAGCCTGCATTGTCCTAACCAAACTGGAAACAACCTAACAAAGTATCTATGCTTCCCGTGGGAATCGAAACCACGACCCCCGGGTCAGTAAAGCACACGCCTTAACCACTGGACCACAGAGGCTGTTGAATTGTTGAAAATTTGTTTGACCAGCATTGATCCCATAGCAAAAATTGTTTATATTGATGGGCTGAGTCACCAGTCCGCGCTCATGTTATACTCTGTATGTTTAGACATTTATAGTTACATCTTCGTTCTCTATTTCTAAAGTTTGTTTGAACACTTTTTTGGTGAACGCCAAGTTACTAAGTTTTCACTTCTATAGGCAGTCCCTAAAGACGGCCCTGTATGTTTCTTTTTTCAAATACAAAATGTATTCGTAACAGAAGATAAAATGTTTAGCACTACTGCGAGAGTGCGATTCACGCTCCGCCGGCTAGCAATAATGAGCGGCCGCCATCCGCGCTAGACGCAGACAATGCCGAGATACTCGCGACACTCATTTGGGAAGTGCTTTCGTGTAGCTATACTACGAATAAGTAATATAGGAATCGAGCTTGAACTGGATAAATGAAGATAGAATGATTTACTGACCATATTTCTTATAGCAAGTTTTGGCTTTGGCTGGCTGTGTAAAAGAAAGAGCATAAATTAATCACACAATAACTTGTGAATAAATGATATCTATTGTTAGCAGTACTACTACTACTAATAATTAATAGGTATCACTATCGATCTTCAAATTTTCGACGTAGCAGGCAGATAATGCCTTAGATACTTAATAGAATCATTAAGAGAGTTGTATAGGTACTATGGTCTCCCCACCCGTCTGTCCCTTAGGGGCTTACTGTAGCAAAAGCCAAAATGTTTAGCACTCCTGCGAGAGTGCGATTCACGCTCCGCCGGCTAGCAATAATGAGCGGCCGCCATCCGCGCTAGACGCAGACAATGCCGAGATACTCGCGACACTCATTTGGGAAGTGCTTTCGTGTAGCTATACTACGACTAAGTAATATAGGAATCGAGCTTGAACTGGATAAATGAAGATAGAATGATTTACTGTCCATATTTCTTATAGCAAGTTTTGGCTTTGGCTGGCTGTGTAAAAGAAAGAGCATAAATTAATCACACAATAACTTGTGAATAAATGATATCTATTGTTAGCAGTACTACTACTAACAATTAATAGGTATCACTATCGATCCTCAAATTTTCGACGGAGCAGGCAAATAATGCCTTAGATACTTAATAGAATCAATAAGAGAGTTGTATAGGTACTATGGTCTCCCCAGCCATCTGTCCCTTAGGGGCTTACTGTAGCAAAAGCCAAATTGATTAGCACTCCTGCGAGAGTGCGATTCACGCTCCGCTGGCTAGCAATAATGAGCGGCCGCCATCCGCGCTAGACGCAGACAATGCCGGGATACTCGCGACACTCATTTGGGAAGTGCTTGCGAGAAGCTATAGCAATGGAGCTATTACTGGATGGTTGTAGAAAGAATGTTTTACTGACTATATTTCTAAAAACAAAGTTTAGCGTTGGCTGACTATTTAAAAGAAAAAACATGGTTGAATTACACATTAACGTTTGTATGAATGATTAGTTGTACTACTACTGCTAACAATAATATTACTATCGATATTCCACTTTTCGATAAAGCAGGCTGATAATGCCTTAGATACTTAACACACTTATTAACAGAGTTATGCAGGTACTATGGGCTTCAACTGACTGCCCCTTAGGGGCTTATAAGTGAATTTATCTGTAGCAGAAGCTGAAATGTTTGGCACTTCTGCGAGAGTGCAATTCACGCTCCGCTTGCTAGCAATAATGAACGGCCGCCATCCGCGCTAGACAGACAATACCAAGATACTCGCGACACTCATTTGGGAAGTGCTTTCGGGGAGCTATTACTCGATGTATGTAGAAATAATGGTTGTCAGTAAACCTTATAACAGTAGTTCTTATAACGTTAGTAACGTTGGCTGGCTACGAGTATGTTAAAGAAAGTGCATTGTTTAATCACACATTAAGGCCCCACACTAGGCACACTAGCGACGCCAATAATTTTAATCCTAATAATTTTACAAATAGAAAAAAATTCAAGAATGTAAATCATATAAGCCTTAGTAAAAAACCTGAAGTATTTTTGGAGTCATGTTTTAATATTATGAGAATCGACTGATTCTTAAGAGAATTACTGATTACCGCCAAAAACGGCCCGTTTGGCGGTAATTAGTAGTTCTCTTAATGACTTTCATCAATGATATTAATACGTATTTCCAAAAATACTTCAGGTTATTTACTAAGGCATATATGATTTACATTCTTGAATTTCTTTCTATTTGTAAAGTATTACGAATAAAATTATTGGCGTCGCTAGTGTGCTTAGTGTGGGCCTTAACGCGAGTATTTATGTTATTTTTTTGTAAGTGTAGTTATCTCTATCATTCCGCTTTTTATACTAGCGAAGCAACTTTGATAGGTCTGGTTTATGAGTATTGCGTTGATTGTGCTTCTACCTAGTACCAAATATAAAGTTAAATATTACCTTGGAAAAATTTTGGTAACAAATTTTCATATTGATTTCTAGTTCATCTTCATTCGAACGCATTCTCTTTGCACCATCAGCTGAGATGCGGCCATTAGTTCATGCTATTCGGATATTAATATTCAGTGATTGTTTACAGTCAGTCGTCGGACTGACACCAATCCTCTTTGTCTGGTCAGTGTTGATTTCAACTACTGGTGATAAAAAAGGTTTGACACTCTTGTGAAAGAGTGCGATTTACGCTTCGCCAGCTAGCAATAATAAGCGGCCGCCATCCGCGCTAGACGCAGACAAAGCTTATACATAAGATACTCATTGAGAGAGTTATATAGTTACTATGGGCTCAGGCTATGGAATGTATTTGTAACAGCAACTGAAAGGTTGGTCTCTTGTGAAGGTGAGTACGTTACGCTTCACCGATTAGTAATAATGAGCGGCCACCATCCACGCTAGGCACAGACAATGCCTTAGATACTTAAATCACCCATTTGAGGAGTTACGCAACTGTGGGCTCAGGCAGTGTCTACCCCGTAAGGAGCTTTTCGATGAATATATTTGTAACAGAAGCATGGAAGAAGAAAGATTGGTTACGCTCCGCCGGCTAGCAATAATGAGCTGCTGCCATTTGCGCTAGACGCAAACAATGCAACACTCATTTGCGGAGTATCTTTGTTGGGATGGAGACATATTTCGGACAGTAACTCATATATTCTTTATTGGTCATGTATCAGATTGCTCGTATTATTGCATTTTTAAATAGAATAATGAGTGGGTGACATTCGCGCTTGACGCAGGCAATGCTTTGATGTTTACGACACTAATTTAGGGAGTTCCTCTCATTGTTAGGATGGAGACACACTTAGTTTTGAATAGTAATGGAGCAAAAAACAATTATTTATATTTAGTGGCCATACTTCAGATTGAAAGTTATATAACTTCTTTGACGTAAAATCTTTGTGCATCTGTTTTAATTTCACGAGCTTCATACGAACGAACGGACGTTTTTAGCCCACATGTGACCTCCCATTTCATCCAGCTTTGATAGAGTGGGCCTCATATAAAAAAGTAAATGATGCAGGTCACTCCCATGTACGACTGAACTGTGGAATCGACTTCCTACAGCGATATTCTTAAATCGATATGACATTGAAACCTTCAAAAAACGAGTATATGATCCCTGAAAGGCCAATAACGCTCTTGTCACTTAAAATTGTGTGCTTGATTGACTGAATTTGTGAAATATGTGTGAAAAACTTTAATTACACATATGTACACGTACATTTTAATAATTTTAACGATAACTAAGATAAAAACAAAAACTAATCCTAAAATAAAAACTAACCTATAAAAAAAAACTTGAAATAACTTGAAATATTTGCATATATAAATCCACCGTTGTACTGCTTCTTTTGGTTTTAATTTATAATTTTATTTACTATTTTAAGTTGGTGCAATAGTTTTGATTTCATTCATTTAAAGACTAAATGTGAAACATAAGTTATTCATTCCTTACCTACAATGTTTCCAGGCATTTTAACTCATCATTAAGTCTTTTTTGGTCTTCACTGCAGAGGCATGACCTTCTCCGACCTACCAGAGCAAGATATTGGCCAGAAAAGTCAAAGGATTAGGCCTAAACTCTTCGCCCAGATCAGCCGAGTTGGAGAGATCGCTTTGATGTTATAAGCTTGTTTAGCTTGTGTTTCCTAAGTCGCCTTCTACGACATCCACGAGAAGACTGGCAGTGGCCCTAATAACTACTCTGCCGGGAATCACACGGTAATTTAATTTTAATAGGTACTGTGTTATTATTTTTAACCAGAAAAGCTTCCTATTATGAAATGCAGTCTTGAAAAGCTAAAATATGAACGAATGTAACAATGCCTTCGTGACGTTGCTAGCCTCTGTAACGAACCGAAAACTGTAACAATAAAAAAAGCTATCAATAAAAGATTCAAACATATTTTCTTGCGAAACATATTAATTTATTTTATATTTAATTGATTAGGTATCACGTTTCTCATCTGTTATAGAAATTTCTTCATCATCAGGTCTTTTTTAGTCTCCACTGCAAGAGCACGACCTTTTCTGTACTACCGGAGTCGGAGGATTTGGCCTACACTCTCCACGGTGGCCAGACGGGTAGGAGAGGTCTTTTTGTTTTTCTAAGCTTTGTTTAGCTCGTGTTTTCTATCTAATTCAAGAACTCATCTTAGAATCATTGCTGCTGCATTGGCATAATCTCAATTGAATTTTTTGTACCTGAATTTGACGATTACATCGTTTTTCACAGTTTTCCTTGTGCGGTGTGTGTGGAAGATTGCGGAATCCTCTACAGTGGCTAATACTGGTGCCAAAACATTTAGAGTCTCTCAAAGTATCTGACACAGCTTAACGACTGCCATCTTTTTGTTTATCATGCGAGCCGTATGCGGAATCACAGGCGTCGCACAATTGTTATTTTGTTGAGACCGAATCTCAAACGTATAGTTAGCACAATTTTCAATTTGTTGAGACCCAAATTTCACGCTATCTTCAATTGCAATGCAAGTTCTCAACATATCACGTTTCAAATTGATGCCAGCGTTTGAATATTGGTACGGTTTGCCACGGGGGCAGTTCTCGGAATTCCAGCCACTGCGCAATTTTAATTTGCCGCGTCTCAAGCTTGCACCTTCGCGTTCCTTTGTATCGTCAAGCAGTTCTCCTCTTTTAAATAATGTACATAATAATGTGTTTATTTTTTGGAGGTGTTTCTTGTGTATTCACGATGGCATTCTTATAAATTCTTATTAAATTGAGAAATATTATTAATTAAAACTAAATTTACCTAAAAAAAATAACAATTATTCCTATCCTAAAACAAAACTTACCTATAAATAAAAAATATCCCGCAGGTCATTGCCTTGCGGTAATGTAGCCAGAAGACTGGCATAATTGCCCCGCTGAATAGCAATGCTTATTTTTTTGTGCAAAACAGCTACATACCAGCCGTGGTCATTCGACCATTTGAGAAATAAAGATTTAAGAAATAACTCCGATAAAGGTTATAAAGAAATAAGAGTATAATGTAATAAATTTCTTGCTACCGAGTTTATAAAATATATCTCCGCGGTACTTAACGCCACTCTGATTTCCCCTATTATCCCTATATAAGGTACTGGATACAAATAAGGCCTGAAATGTAATAAAGCCTGCCTGAAAAATAATGGACTTGCAACAGTGTAAACGTCTTGGTTAATAAAAAGAACATACAAAATGATAATGAAAAGCTGACACCACTTCTCTACCTACTCATATATAAAAATTATATATTTATGTGAAAAAGGAAAAAATGCGGTTAATAAGGGCTATGTGCAACGCGCAATAAAGCCTATTCTATTAACAGAACCCGATTTTGCTGAAAATGTTGTTCATACATAAAAAATAATATGTAACTTAAGTAAACAACGATGAAAGCTTTTAGTTTAAATACAATTAGTAAATAATTTCTAATGGTTTGACACTTTTTTGAAAACACGAAAATGGATAGGGCTTTAATAAAGTACCCGGGCCTTATTAGACTACCTTGTACGTGATTTTTGTTTAATTTGTAGTAAAAATGATGACACATGAACTCTGTATTTTATTTATAAGCATGTTTCAATTTACAGGAAGCATTACAAACTGATCTCAAAATATTGCTTTTTTCAAGCAAATGATATAAAGTGGTTTGAAATTAAGTAGGCCTTATTTGTATCCAGTACCTTATTTATTTTATTTCGATTCCCAGCGCAGGCAAATACAGCTTGTATTAGAGCAGCCAACTAGCGCCACCCCTGGTTTTATTTCTTTTACTACTCAATAAGATCAAATTGAACAAATCTACGTAATTACTTCCAGTACTTTTGTACGGCTTTTCGTTATTTTACATTTAGTAAATTAAGAGAACTACGGCGCTTAAACTTTTTAAGGTTTTGAGTCAAAAGCTGGTTGAGGTGACGGGTAACCAGAGGGCTGGTAATTTTCTAGGATTGAGGATAAGCATTGCCATTCAACGTGGCAATGCTTCCAGCATTCTGGGAACCCTTTCGTGTGACAACGACATGCGGGACATTTTTTATTTATAGCTTTGTTTTATATGTATCTAGTTAGGTTTTTATTTAATAGTTTTAATTTTTGTTTTTTAGTTAAGTTTTAATTTAAATTAGTTTTAGGAAAATGTATTAGTACATAAAGATTAAAATTCTAAATAAACAAAAAAAAAATAAGAAAAAAGAAAGAGAACTACAAAAGCGGCCACTTTTGACGGTAATGAGTAGATCTCTCAATCTGAATTGATAATATTGATGAAAAATTCTACTAAAAATACTACGAGTAATTTACTAAGAAAGTACTTACGTAGATTTTCTCATCATCATCATCAGGTCTTTCTAGTCTCCACTGCAGGAGCACGACCCTCTCTGTACTACCAGAGCCATATATTAGCTTGAGTAGTCAGAGGATTTGGCCTACACTCTCCACGCTGGCCAGACGGGTTGGAGAGGTCTCTTTGATGTTAATAAGCTTTGTTTAGCTTGTGTTTCCTTAGTCACCTTTTACGACATCCACGGGATGACTTGGAGTGGTCCTATTCTACTCTGCCGGGAACCACACGGCCAAGATTTTCTCAATTTGTTCTTATTTCGGAGTACAAGAATAAAATAACCGAGTGTCGCTTTTGTAAGCCAGATTTGAATCCTTCCACGCTGGTCTGGGAGCAAAGGAAAAACAAAGAATGTACCAGCTGCTTTTCTTCCCGCGCAGATCGTAAAAGCCGATCGAGGGAATGGGCGAAAATCTAAGGAATCATACCAATAGGCGATGCGGCTAGCAACCCATCACTATTTTGATTCCGTCTTTTATCTCCACGCCCACCACTATGCTAAACGTGGCTATTATATTGTCTTTGACGTGGCTTTTGGTCTTATAGAGCTAAATAAGCTACTTTGTCTACCCCGCAAGGGAAAAAGACGTGATTGTATGTATTGTATGCTCCGTGGCGCAGCGGTCAACACGCCTGCCTGCGACACGTATGGTCCCGGGTTCGATCCCCGGTCAGGTCAAGATGGAAAATGATCTTTTTCAGATTGACCTGGGTCTTGAATGTTTATCTATATAAGTATCTATTATAATATAGTATCGTTGAGTTAGTATTCCATAACACAAGTCTCGAACTTACTTTGGGGCTAGCTCAATCTGTGTGATTTGTCCGTATATATTTATTTATTATACTTAAAAACGTTCCTTATGAATCACTCTACCTATTAGTGAAAACCGCATGAAAATCCGTGTAGACTTTTTGATTTTATCGCGAACAGATACGTGCATGATAGTTACGTCCCATATAGATTTGTTTTTTTTTTTGAGAACTTTGTCTGTCACTTACTTATACTTGTAGCATCTAGGTTGCGAAGAATACATCATAAAAACTGCCCAATTTCTATATCACATCCGTATTTAGCACCGAATATTATATTTTATACCGTCTTAGTCCATATAGTTCACCCTCCACAACTACAATAGATCTAAGAGCATTTTAGCCCCGACGTCTTTCGGTTTTGCTTGCGCGTACTGCCAATATTTGTATGCAAGGAACAAAAACTAGGATCCCACAAACTATTATTTACGGCCGTACACAAATACTGCAAAACAAAGGCTTTAAATCCGACAGATGGCGCTGTGACACTCACCAATTTATTGCCACAAGAAATGATAAGTTGTCGCTATTTCTTTAGCCACAAACAACAATAATATCTTGCACACCAGTAACTAAAACTCACTTTAATTTAAACTGTATGCCTTGGTAATAAGATTCAGGTGTTAAATATACAGGGTGTTACAAGTTTTAATGCAAGTTTCGTTGTAACAGCTACTGGCTTGAGATTTCTTGCACAGAGATATAGATTTGTTTTGTCGGTGACTTAGGTGGTGGAAATATTTTATACTCTTGAGATCTAATTCAGAGCAATTATATAACTACAAAATTATATTTTAAAATCAGCACTCAGATGTATTCTAAGTGATGTCTGTATCAACCAGAGTCTATAAAATTGGCCAATTGCGAGTCAGACTCAATCACGACGGGTTCCCTACCACTATCTAAATAACATAAGACATCAACAAAGCTACAAAAATACCTACATCTATACTTTCATGGTTCATGAGATACAGCAGTGAGACAGACAGACGGATGGACTAGAAAGTTGTAAATAGGGTCCCATTTTTAGGGTTCCGTAGTAAACTTACAGTTTCGCCATGTCTGTCTGTCTGTCTGTCCGTCCGCGGTTTTACTCAGAGACTATAAGTACTATAAAGCTGTAATTTGGTATGGGTATGTATATTAATCATGCCAAAAAAGTGGTAGATAAAAATCTTGAAACAACATTTTTTTAGGGTAGCTCCCATACAAGTAAAGAGGGAGTAATATTTTTTTTTCTATACAATCCCATCGTGTTGGGTATTGTTAAATAGGTGTTTAAAAAATATTATGAGGTTGAAAACACCATTTTTCGATTTAGGGGTCCGTTTCCGAAATATTTGGTTTTGAAGTGCTAATTTTTGTTAGAGGTTAGTGTTCCCCCCCCCCCCCCCCCCTCTATCTGCTAAACGGTTATATATGGATACGTGAAAAAAATTACAGCAGTAGTATATATACTGAAGTTGAAAGTAAAACTATCAGAGCTAAGTATTTAGTACGAACTAAAAAGTTATAGATAACCAACTTATAAAATGTACAAAAAAATGTAAAATTTCTCAATTTTCATTGTTAGATGTTTTTGGTCGTTAAACAATGAGGTGCGAGTGTGAACAGTGTGAACTCAAAGTTGTCATTCGCAACTACGGAATCCTACACTGCGCGTTGCCCGACACGCACTTGGCCGGTTTTTACTCATTGGGTACGAAACCCTAAAAATGGTTAGGCATAAATTTTATAGCTGACTTTTCCAAATACTATAATAATCTATAGCCCGTAAAAGAAAAATAAGTTTTACTTCTCATAATAATAATGGGATTGGGCGGGCGGGCCATGTATGCCGAATGAATCTGGATCGATGGGCCGCTTTAGCTACGATGTGGACTCCTGAGGATGGTTACAGGAAGCGTGGTAGGCCTAGGAAGCGTTGGTGTGATGATATACACAAATTTGAAAAGAAATGGTCGGAGATAGCGCAGAAAAGAGAGGAGTGGAAGAAAATGGGGGAGACCTTTGCCCAGCAGTGGGACAGCATAGGTTAGGTAAAAAAAAATAAAAAGCTAATTGCGTGACAAGTTTTTTATAGTATTATCAGTAGTAAACTTTATATTCATTAACGCTGCGGTCGCGGTTGTGTCTCCGATTTCAGCAACCAGAGTAGAAATAAATTATCATCAGAATAATAATCATATAACAGATCTAGTTACTTTTATATGAACTTTATATAACGAAATATTTCCCTTTTTATAAGTTGATAACCCTGTATAAAATATTTTAAAGTCCAAACCTACATAATAATGTGGTAACTGTATTAAGTTTTTATATGCTTTTAGATGTTACAAACTGACAATTTAATGTTAAAAATTATTACAGTGGAACATCATTATAAAAAATGGTAATAGGAAATGGCGGACCTTTAAAATATCACGGTTTTTTATTATGATGTTCCCCCTATTCATATCATTATATACAACATATCATTAATGGATTTGGTAGGCAAAACACATTTGTTTGTTAGATCGTATCTATAGCTTGAGATAGATAGATACGTTTATTTGTAGCTGAAGTCACACACATACAAAAAAGTTAAGAACAAAACATAAAAACAACATCTCTATTGCAACACATGGTCTTTGTACCTGTGTGCCACAGCAACGGTCATAGCTCAGTGCTGGTGCTGCCCAGAGAGCAGTGGGTCTAAAATGGCCACTTAACGCAATTCATCGTAAAGGAATTCGTATTATGAATTCCCAGCAGATCATTAGCAATTCCTCTAATATTGGTAAAATGGTTACAAAATCTCCCAATTCACCTACAATTCAATTCATATTCTGAATCATATTGGTGTCAATGTTACCGCATTAAAAAATAAAAAACCGTAACTCATCGATAATGTTTTGAAATAGGTTTTATAATTATAAAAACCATTTACTTAAATAAAATAAGCTATAATATAACACATTACATTAAAATACACTTATTAGATATTATGTAATTGTGAAATATATGCGCTTGAAACGAAAATCAGAAAATGTTTTTTAGAATGGCAACTAGCCACTAAACTTCTCTGGTGAACAAAATTGGAACTAATGATTGTACAGTGGGCATTCAATCAAATGTAACAATTTTTATTTTGAAAATATAGTCGTTTTTCGTAATGCAATGTTAAACTTGATGTTTGGCCTACCGTACAACAAATTTTTTGAAAGGTTTTCACCTTTCGTTTAGGTATCTAATTTTACGAGTCGTATTTTATTTATTTCCCAAAAGAGGTACCTTATTATGTTTGCTTCGTTTGAAAGGTATAGCTAAATTATTAATTATATATTTTCTTAATAAAAAAATACACTCCTCGTACATATATCATCAATATTTTTATTTATAATAACATTCCTTCTATAAGTATAAAATTTTCGGGAAAACACTTAAAATGTGTATTTTACTAGTAAAATTCTCTCACTTTTTCATAATATTAATAAAAAGTTATAAAACAAATTTAGTACAAGCATTCATTAGGTGAGGTTAGGAAAGGTAAACAAATTATTTACAACATAATTTCATTTACCCAGCACTTATACACACTCTGAATTACATGTTTTTGTCCAAAATAGTATTCACAACGTCTTATACAAACAAATATCACATATTTTTTCCAAATACATTCGAGATGAATTGAGAAATGTTGTTCTAGAGTAACTTTTTATGATTCTGCTATTTGACAGAAAATACCGTGAAAGGAATTCATATAATGTGAGCCATTTTACTAATTTCCATAGAAAACTGTCAAATAGATGAATTGCCAAAATAGAATTGCTTATGAATCATTTTATGAATCGTCAAAAAGTAGCCATTTTGCCACGCGCAATGTAATTCATATGTGAATCATATTATGATTTGCGCAAAGTGGCCATTTTAGACCCACAGCTCTCTGATTTTCAGCTACGGCCTGTCAAGTGCGAGTGCGCATCTATGAATTTTTAAACAAAAAAGGTAAAAGAGCTCTTTCGGTATTATTAACATATATGTATATATAACTGTATTTTAGGTTTATTTAGTTTAAATAAATCATATTCTTAAGTATGCCATATGACACATAAAAAATGACTTGAGCATGAAAAATGGTTCTAATATTCAGTATAATGATACAGATTCTACTTGTATCTCAAATGAGCTGTTCGGAGAAGAACAAAGTAAGTTTTTAATAAGCTATTATTTCGAAACTGTGATAAGAAATTCAGCTAGCTTGCAAAAACCCGGAAAAGTGAGAATTATAAAATACTTACGATTACATTTGTCACATTCGATCTAAATTGCCCTGGATACCTATTCGTTTGCGCGTATATTTTAAATTTGGTTCATACTTTACTTTACCACCTACTTCTTATTTGTTTTTCTTTTCAAGGTTGACTGGGAGAGAATGCTCTAAGCATTCAGTCTACCTACTGTAGCTCTATATGTACTCAAAAAGTTTTATAAGTAAATAAATAAATATAGATAGTAATAATACTTGAGCACTGTAAGTACATTATACCGGGTATCAATCTACTCTTGACATTACCTTGAATTATAAGTTAGAACAGTAATCACATTCTTAGTTAAATATAAATTCATCATTATCATCATCATCAGGTCTTCCTAGTCTTCACTGCAGGAGCACGACCCTCTCTGTACTACCAGAGTCATATACTAGCCTGAGTAGTCAGAGGATTTGGCCTACACTCTCCACGCTGGCCAGACGGGTTGGAGAGGTCTCTTACTAATATAAATTAATTAAACTATAATGAAAATGAAAAAAAAAAACAATTTAAACTTTCAATAATGCCACCCGTATTGTAAACGGCTCAAATGTACCCATTACGCTTACTGCGTTTCCGCTTTGAAACCTTGTTCTATGCTATTTATTCTAGTACTATCTATATGACAAAAAAGTGGTAGAAAAAAATCTTTTTAGTGTAGCTCCCATACAAGCAAAGAGGGAGTATTTTTTTTCTCTATATAAACCTATCATGTTGGGTGTTGTTAAATAGGTCTTTAAAAAATATTGTGAGGTTGAGATCACCATAATTATTTTCATTTAGGGATCCGTTTCCGAAATATTTGCAAATTTCTGTTAGAGGTAAGTGAAAGGAAAGATATCAAAGTTGAGTACTAAGTAAAAACTAAAAAATATAGGCAACCAACTTATAAAATGACTCGAAAATTTAAAATTTCATACAATTGCTATTGTTAGATGTTTTTGGTCGTTAAACTGTGAGGTGCGGGTGTGAACAGTGTGAACTCGAAAGTTGTGATTCGCAAATACGGAACCCTACACTGCGCTTGGCCCGACACGCACTCGGCCGGTTTTTTTACTAACTGTTTTTTAACAGCTCGTCATCTAGAACAAGAGTACCAGTGAAGACAAACCAAACAAGCCCAAACTCAACCGGGTTACTTGGTTTAGTTTCAGAGTTCCTATGGCAACGTTCCAGCTCCATCATCACGACTCGCTCTTCGTCTAGAACAAGAGTACTAGTGAAGACAAACTATACTTTCAACAAGACTTTCCTTTGAAAAGTATAGCTCCAAGTAACATAGTGTTGGCGGGCGGTATCCTACCTCCCTGATGCAGAGTAGTTTTTCAGATTCGAAACTTACCAAAAGCTAAATTTTCAAAACACAGTCGAATACTAACAAAGATATTAATTACCAGGTAGGTACTCAATTTTCCGTATCAAAACTAGTTGATCCAACTATGTCTTCCTATCTGTACAGCGATGTATTCGACCGCAGAATTTGCTACCGAGCGACACGAAGACGTCCTTTCACAGTGGCGCACAGGCGCTGTTTGAAGCCTCAGTCGAAATGTTCGTCACTTTATACTATAGAAAAACGAAACAGTGACTCTGATAATTTTATTATGTATAAATTTAGTGGAAATCTTAAAAGATAAAATATTCAATGAAATTTTGACTATCTGTATTATCTATATGTTAGTATTTTTCTTTTCAAGAATAAACTTCAAATTACATCGTTTTTTTTTTACCAAACATTACCCTGTTTTCGTTATTTTCGCGAATAGATGTTTTGGTAAAACTAATTTTATAGCATTTAGTACTAGTTTTTACACTAAATATTTGACATGAGTTGAAGTTGTCACGTATATTTTTCGGGTTTTTTTATTAATCCATACTAATATTATAAATGCGAAAGTAACTCTGTCTGTCTGTCTGTCTGTCTGTCTGTCTGTCTGTCTCGCTTTCACGCTAAAACGGCTGAACCGATTAAAACGAAATTTGGCACACAGATAGGCTATAGCCCGAGAAAGGACATAGGCTACTTTTGATTTCGATAACGTAGGTTAAGCAACTCTAACCATGGTTCTAATTAGGATAGGTGGCCAAAACTAAAACGGCTGAACAGATAAAAACGAAATTTGGCACACAGATAGGCTATAGCCTAAGAAAGGACGTGGGCTACTTTTAATTACGATAACGCAGGTTAAGCAACTCTAACCATGGTTCTAATTAGGATGGGTGGCCAAAACTAAAACGGCTGAACAGATTAAAACGAAATTTGGCACACAGATAGTCTATAGCCCGAGAAAGGACATAGGCTACTTTTGATTTCGATAACGTAGGTTAAGCAACTCTAACCATGGTTCTAATTAGGATGGGTGGCCAAAACTAAAACGGCTGAACCGATTAAAACGAAATTTGGCACACAGATAGGCTATAGCCTAAGAAAGGACGTGGGCTACTTTTAATTACGATAACGCAGGTTAAGCAACTCTAACCATGGTTCTAATTAGGATGGGTGGCCAAAACTAAAACGGCTGAACAGATTAAAACGAAATTTGGCACACAGATAGGCTATAGCCCGAGAAAGGACATAGGCTACTTTTGATTTCGATAACGTAGGTTAAGTAACTCTAACCATGGTTCTAATTAGGATAGGTGGCCAAAACTAAAACGGCTGAACAGATAAAAACGAAATTTGGCACACAGATAGGCTATAGCCTAAGAAAGGACGTGGGTGACTTTTAATTACGATAACGCAGGTTAAGCAACTCTAACCATGGTTCTAATTAGGATGGGTGGCCAAAACTAAAACGGCTGAACAGATTAAAACGAAATTTGGCACACAGATAGGCTATAGCCCGAGAAAGGACATAGGCTACTTTTGATTTCGATAACGTAGGTTAAGCAACTCTAACCATGGTTCTAATTAGGATGGGTGGCCAAAACTAAAACGGCTGAACCGATTAAAACGAAATTTGGCACACAGATAGGCTATAGCCTAAGAAAGGACGTGGGCTACTTTTAATTACGATAACGCAGGTTAAGCAACTCTAACCATGGTTCTAATTAGGATGGGTGGCCAAAACTAAAACGGCTGAACAGATTAAAACGAAATTTGGCACACAGATAGGCTATAGCCCGAGAAAGGACAAAGGCTACTTTTGATTTCGATAACGTAGGTTTAGCAACTCTAACCATGGTTCTAATTAGGATGGGTGGCCAAAACTAAAACGGCTGAACCGATTAAAACGAAATTTGGCACACAGATAGGCTATAGCCTAAGAAAGGACGTGGGCTACTTTTAATTACGATAACGCAGGTTAAGCAACTCTAACCATGGTTCTAATTAGGATGGGTGGCCAAAACTAAAACGGCTGAACAGATTAAAACAAAATTTGGCACACAGATAGGCTATAGCCCGAGAAAGGACATAGGCTACATTTGATTTCGATAACGTAGGTTAAGCAACTCTAACCATGGTTCTAATTAGGATAGGTGGCCAAAACTAAAACGGCTGAACAGATAAAAACGAAATTTGGCACACAGATAGGCTATAGCCTAAGAAAGGACGTGGGCTACTTTTAATTACGATAACGCAGGTTAAGCAACTCTAACCATGGTTCTAATTAGGATGGGTGGCCAAAACTAAAACGGCTGAACAGATTAAAACGAAATTTGGCACACAGATAGGCTTTAGCCCGAGAAAGGACATAGGCTACTTTTGATTTCGATAACGTAGGTTAAGCAACTCTAACCATGGTTCTAATTAGGATGGGTGGCCAAAACTAAAACGGCTGAACCGATTAAAACGAAATTTGGCACACAGATAGGCTATAGCCTAAGAAAGGAGGTGAGCTACTTTTCATTACGATAACGTAGGTAAAGCAACTCTAACCATGGTTCTAATTAGGATGGGTTGCCAAAACTAAAACGGCTGAACAGATTAAAACGAAATTTGGCACACAGATAGGCTATAGCCCGAGAAAGGGCATTGGCTACTTTTGATTTCGATAACGTAGGTTAAGCAACTCTAACCATGGTTCTAATAAGGATGGGTGGCCAAAACTAAAACGGCTGAACAGATAAAAACGAAATTTGGCACACAGATAGGCTATAGCCTAAGAAAGGACGTGGGCTACTTTCAATTACGATAACGCAGGTTAGGCAACTCTAACCATGGTTCTTATTAGGATGGGTGGCCAAAACTAAAACGGCTGAACCGATTAAAACGAAATTTGGCACACAGATAGGCTATAGCCTAAGAAAGGACGTGGGCTACTTTTAATTACGATAATGCAGGTTAAGCAACTCTAACCATGGTTCTAATTAGGATGGGTGGCCAAAACTAAAACGGCTGAACAGATTAAAACGAAATTTGCCACACAGAGAGGCTATAGCCTAAGAAAGGACGTAGGCTACTTTTAGTTACGATAATGCAGGTTAAGCAAATCTTACCATGGTTCTAATTAGGATGGGTGGCCAAAACTAAAACGGCTGAACAGATTAAAACGAAATTTGGCACACAGAGAGGCTATAGCCTAAGAAAGGACGTAGGCTACTTTTAGTAACGATAATGCAGGTTAAGCAACTCTAACCATGGTTCTAATTAGGATGGGTGGCCAAAACTAAAACGGCTGAACAGATTAAAACGAAATTGGGCACACAGATAGGCTATAGCCTAAGAAAGGAGGTGAGCTACTTTTCATTACGATAACTCAGGTTAAGCAACTCTAACCATGGTTCTAATTAGGATGGGTGGCCAAAACTAAAACGGCTGAACAGATTAAAACGAAATTTGGCACACAGAGAGGCTATAGCCTGAGGAAGGACATAGGCTACTTTTGATTTCAATAGCGTAGGTAAGGAGCGGCCGCATATTATCAGAAATTTCTGTTAGAAAAATTCTGACGCTCGCCGGAAGGCACTCCGTGATATATTTTGTATTAGCTCCCGCACACTGTTAGAAAAATTCTAACGGGTCGTCCGTTTCTGATGCCCGCCAGATGGCACTTCAGCCGGACGTCAGAATTTTTTTTGATAGAAATTGCGGAAGGCGTGTTTTCCATACATTTTGTACTAGCCCCCCCCCCGCACACTATCAGAAATTCGCGTCAGTTTACCGTCCGCCGCCGTACGCTTCACACGTGTTTGTTGTATTTTAGGAACCTACGTTCTTGACGAAAATGAGTTAAATCAAGATTTAAGTGCCGATGTGGAAAAATATCTATGTTTGTGGAACGCGATGTTGAAAATGACCAGAATAAAATACACAGAGACTTAGCTAGGAAGCGAATATGCCAAATATTAATTGAGAATTGAAATCCATATTTCAATATCAAGGTTTTTAGGGTTCCATGTCCAAAGCGTAAAAACGGGATCCTATTTACGAGATTTCAATGTCCGTGTGTCACCATCATACATAAACCGTTGTTTGTTTGGTTATTCGTATGTGTAAGTAGCCAACACTGGTGTCAGCGATATTTCAAGCTGCCTTAAGGCATCTGACATAGCTAAACGACTGACATCAATGATGACAGCCGCTACCAACGGCTTAACGTGCCTTCCGAAGCACGGAGGAGCTCGAGATATTTTTATGCCACTTGCGGTCACCCATCCAAGTAGGGACTGCACCAGGGGTTGCTTAACATACGTAAGCGCTCATAGAGCTCACACCTCTGGCTCCTCAAATACCTCTCCTCATAAACCGTGATTACTATACAGTTAAAATTTTCATAGATGATGAACTTATTTGCTTTTGCCGTAAACACTAGAATCAGAATCAAATCCTAATACAATATTATACGAGTAAATGCGAAAGTGAGTTTGTTTGTTTCTTTCTTTGTTACTCTTTCACGCCCTACGAGTATCTACTTAACCGATAATCATGAAATTTTGCATACACATAGGTTAGAGTACTGAGAAGGACATAGGCTATAATTCACGCGGGCGAAGCCGCGGGTAACAGCTAGTAAATAATATTTCCAGTACCTATAAAACAAATAATTAAATTGCGTGTAACCCAAATATTACCAGAATATCCAAGGATGTTATCAAAGCCACGATTTTCCTGGACTACTGAAATGTAAATCTCCGTGTTTGCTGTTTGGCCGCAGTTTGGCATAAGTACTTTGGATATTTCAGTTTAAAATCACTGATAATACCATGATTGCAACAAGATAAGCATACTGAGCGTCCACATCCACAATACCACCAATTACGAAGAGGATACAATCACAGTATTTACACCATCGAGTAAAGTGTGCAGATATCAATACATGGGTCGTTGGTTCCCTTGGGATTATTAACGAACTAAAATAAAATTTAAATCCACCTTATTAAACTGTTTTATAGATATATGAGTTTTGCCATGGTTGTTTTAACTTGCCTGTGGCAAAGACAATAAAATACTAACGTACCTGTGGTGTGTGACGAATTTTTAGCAGAATGGATTTCAAGTGTCTTTATACATTAATTTTATTTTATTCTTTTTTTAAAATAAGTTATTTGTTAATCATAAAATAGTGTTTTCCTTTAGTATTTAACCTTCTTTAAGGCCCGTATGGCCAGCCCGACGGCCACGGCCCTAGACGATGCTACCGCCAGCCAGCCCAATGAATCGACGACGTTGGCGGAACTAGTTGAGTGCAGTGAATGCTCCCAGCCACGTTTTTTCAAGGGACAGAGAGGTCTACGCATCCATCAAAGTAGATGCCATAGAGGGCTGCAGGTGAAAGGCAATAGAGCTATTGCCGATTTCGGTACTATATCATATATACAAAGCTCTGAGGCCTCCGCCAGCAGCCCTTTATGGCAACATTTAAACAAATTGAAAAAGAGCCTACCCATCCTAAAAAGGATACCTCGCGGAGCTAGGCGATGCGTAGCAAGCTCTCTGTCCTCTGCTATTAAAGAAGAAGTGGAAAAAAATGAAAGAAATAGCTGGGAGAGCTTGCTGACTTTTAGCTATAAAACTCTAAACGTCAGTCAAGATAAAGGCGGGTCCCTTACACAAAAGATAAAAGACAATTGCTCCCCAAATCCTAGGCCAGTTTTGGACAATATCCAGAGAAAAAAATTACAACCTTACAAAATTTCAAAAAAAATTGAAGCGAAATTCGATGATGGGGACATAAAGGGAGCTGCCAATCTCCTTTTTTCAACCGACGTCGTAGCCCCTAGCACACCCGAAACTTATAACGCCCTTTTGATGAAACATCCTCCTTCATCAGCTTCATCGCGCCTGCCGGATGCCCCCGGCCCTTCGGAACCTATACCGGTGGCCACGCCTGAAGATGTGCGAGCTGCGATCATGTCCTTTAAGAAGGGTTCTGCTGGTGGTCTTGATGGCCTGACGCCACAGCACTTAAAAGACCTGATATGTGGCATCAACGGTGAAGTCGGTACGGCGCTTTTGGAGGACTTGACGCGGCTCGTAAATCTAATGCTATCGGGAAAGGTTTGTGATCAAATAGTGGATGTTTTGACACTCTTTACCTGTTTTGGAGCAAGAGTTCCAGCCAACGCAACAAGGTTTTGGAACCAAGGGGGGCTGCGAGGCCGCAGTACATGCGGCCCGCACTTTCCTTACGCGTGGCGGAGGTGAGGTACTTTTGAAGGTGGATGTTAAAAATGCATTCAACTCAGTAGACCGCGGAGCTCTGCTGACACAGATTAAAAACTCAATACCAGGTGTGTTTCCTTATCTGTGGCAATGCTATAGTAAGCCAACGTGCCTGGTATATGATGGTCAATTAATTAATTCGGCAGTCGGCTGTCAGCAGGGTGACCCCCTGGGACCGGCAATTTTCAGTTTGGCTATCCACCCTATTATAAAAGATTTGGCTTCTAAATTCAACGTGTGGTACTTAGATGACGGTACTTTAGGAGGAAATGCTTCGTCAGTCCTTTCAGACCTAGAAAAAATTATAAAATATTTCGGTGATATTGGGCTTGAATTAAATTTTAACAAATGCGAACTATATTTCTGTAGGGATTTGCCCCAACAGATAAGGGACGAACTAAATTCTAAATTTTGCGTTTTGGCCCCGAACATCAAAATCATTGACGACCAGTCACTTCGCCTCCTGGGGGCACCGGTGCTGGAAGATGCTTTTACAAAATTTATAGAAGACCAGATGATGCTTTTTAATGAATCTTCCAGCCGTCTAGGCGACATCAACCCACATATGGCCTACACGATTATAAAATTCTGTATGTTTGTACCCAAGACCACCTACACGCTTCGGTGTACTCCGTTATGGGCTCACACACAACTTCTATCCAAACTAGAT
The DNA here is from genome assembly GCA_963082605.1 of Rhodophaea formosa. NCBI lineage: Eukaryota > Metazoa > Arthropoda > Insecta > Lepidoptera > Pyralidae > Rhodophaea > Rhodophaea formosa. The sequence goes on along the minus strand of OY720218.1, from coordinate 2,503,303 downwards.
AGTATCGTCAGGGAAACTATCACTAAAATATTTAATTGTTTCCTTGATGACAGGAATTGGGACCAAGCCTCTTTACCCATTCGTCATGGTGGTCTAGGTATTAGAAAAATTTCAGATATAGCACTCCCAGCTTTTCTGTCGTCGGTTAATGGTACATATAACCTCATCGGTAAAATTTTAGACCCGTCTTTTAGCGACGTAGAGGTTACTGGCCTGACCGACGCCAGAGATGCTTGGTGTAGTGCAGCCGGTCCGATTAGTCATCCGCCCTTGAACCTGGCTTCTCAGCGGCAATGGGATGAGCCGCTCTGCGTAAGAGCCAGGAATATTTTACTTGAGTCTTCTAATAGCGATGCAGAGCGGTCCCGTCTCCTAGCTAGCTGTGAGCCAGAGTCGGGTTACTGGCTGAATGCTATCCCTTCAGCAAACGTAGGAACTCTCCTTGAGAGGACTACGTTTACCTTGGCGGCGAGTCTTCGTCTAGGGGTCAAAACAATTGAGCCCCATCGCTGTCGATGCGGAGGAAATGTCGATTCTCTGGGTCACCACGGCCTGTCCTGCCGCCGCAGCGCAGGACGCTTTTCCCGTCATGCCGCTTTAAATGATGTCATCCGTCGGGCCCTTGCCTCCACTGGTGTGCCAGCAGTGCTTGAACCTACTGGCATTACTCGAGATGATGGCAAGAGACCCGACGGCATGACACTCATTCCATGGAAAAACGGGCGATCGCTTGTATGGGATGCCACGTGCGTGGATACTGTGGCTCCATCCCACTAACAAGCGACCGCTCGAACAGCGGGAGCAGCTGCAGCAGCGGCGGAGGTTATTAAAAGGCGCAAATATGCATCGTTAGGGGAACCTTACATATTTGTGCCTTTTGCCGTGGAGACCTTGGGGCCTTGGGGTGTGGAGGCCAGAAAGATTTTCAAAGAGATCTCCGCACGCCTAATCGACGTTTCTGGTGATCTAAGGGCTGGTGCACATTTTGGCCAAAGATTAAGTTTGGCCATTCAGCGTGGAAATGCCGCCAGCCTTCTTGGCACCCTGCCCGCTGATCGTAGCGATCTGAGCTCAATTTTTTATATAATTTAGTGTTTTTTATCTTTTGTCTAGGTTACTATAGTTTTAGTTTAGATCATAGTCTTTATTATTTGTTTATAAATACATATATCATGTTATATTAATAAATACATTGTTTTTACACTAAATAAATTTAAGAGAGTAATAGTTACAGGTTTACTGTATCTTTTACTCTTCGGTAACACTTTGTGAAGTTCAACGAATTGATCAGAAAATGAACCGGAAAACGGCACATTTTATTGATTTTTGTAAACGCGTCCTTAAACTGTAATTTCCTTTGTAAAATGTATTTCTCGAGAATGGTGCCGACTTTTCTGTAATAAAGTATCGGCTTTAAATTGGCTATTGTCGGTACAGGCGGCAGAGGAAATGACGTGTAGAGGAAATTGCAGCCTGCGACACGCTTTCATGGCACATTTATGACGTCACGTGGCATAGCAAGGAAAAAGACGTGACAACGTCTTTTTCCAAAAGACGTGACAACGTCTTTTTCCTTTGCGGGGTAGACAGAACCCACCGATGAGATACCACCTCCAATCGCTTTTTATTAAATTACTCTAGACTAAATTTCAGAAAAATCCCGACCGACAGTTAGTATGTTTTGTGTTTATTATAACTTAAGTGATTTTAGTAGCATCACTTTTTGGGTCACGGGTGTTACCCCGGTCCTTTGAGAGGCTTGCGTGGGGATACAGATCCATCCAACACGTAGAGGCCCTTTGGAGAAGTTGATGTAGTAGGTCTCCAGCCAGGACCCGGTCCTGGAAATATCAATGCATGATACGCCCTTGAACAGATCTTGGCCGGAGGTGGAGCAATTGTATTTCAATGGAGAAAAATAATGGGTTATGGGGTGAAATGTGGGTGGTCTTATACTGGGTTATTGTATAGGCTCGGACACCTGCCATAATCATGATAACTGACTATTTATAAGCAGGTGGTGGCTTGCCGCCCACTAGATGGGCCCCTCAAAAAAGCCGACGATTATTGCCGGCAAAAGGGGCAACACCGGTGCGAGCGACTCAGGGGTGTCGAGAGGTGTGCTGCGCTTTCTCCGAAGTTACTCGCGTCGTTAGGCCTTTAACACTTCCACCCCTGGAGCAACAGTAGCATCACTTATTATTATTTCAAGTCATTATCTACTTAACCGCCACAAGTAGCCACTTATGGCGGTTAAATTAATAAGAATTACGTGGAATAAATAATATATTAAAAAAATACATTGGCAAGTCAACGCTTACAGCAACAACATATTGTCCGTCGGGATTTTTTGAAATTCTGTCTAGTACCTATTTGAGAAATACGATAAAACATGTTTAGGCTCTTAACCCTTGGTAAAATATCACTCAGATAAAAAAAAAACGAATCTTATAATTCATTTACAAAAATATGTATCTTCATCATTATTACAGAAAGTGCAAATTAATGCATATCTATGTTAAATACGTTTGTTTTCAATTACGGCAATTCATTGGATCGTAATCATTTGCGATGGAGCCCTTAATTAACGTTCAGTTTGATTCAATCTGGTGGAAAAATCGCGAATATTGCCTAGACATTACAATGGGCTGTTTTAATGAAAAATTTTCATATTTACTACAGCTTTAAACACAGCTCGTTGAACGCACTGCGATCAGATTGCTAACAATTTTTAAGAGTCGCCTTCACGCGCATGTCTCCATACAAACGGAAAAAGGGAATTGTGGCAATATTTGATAATTTTAGGGTAAAAATTAAGCATCCAATCAATTAATCTCATTATAATCTACGTACGTTCCTATACAGTTTGGTTAAATTATCAAATGTTTGAGAATTATACGCCTCTCAAGATTTCCATACAAATTTAAAAAGGCTTGTAATTCTCAAAACATTGGTATTTTAACCAAGCTGCATAGGAACGTACGTAGATTATAATGAGATTAATTGATTAAACGCTTAATTTTACTCTAAAATTATCAAATATTGCCACAATTCCCTTTTTCCGTTTGTATGGAGACATGCGCTTCCAGGCGACTCTTAAGAGGATCGACTACCTGTAGTTTTCATACAAAAAGCGATAACTCTTCCAACCCCCTAAACCTTTACAAAATGAGGAAATTTTGGTATCATTCGATTCAGCACACCTTAATCTAGGGCTTACTGTTTTTATTTTTTATTTATTCGGTTTAGATTAATTTAAATAAATTAAAATGCTACGGGTATTTTTTTATGTATAAAATATAT